>OY987263.1:8535162-10017796 GCA_963920665.1 Straminergon stramineum
AGGAGAGTGTCCTGGAAAATGGGCAAGCGGATTTGTGTACAGCAATGGAAGAGACTGAATGTCATAGGTTACAACTTATCCAATTTTTCATTGATTACCTCTATAAAATTTGTGGGCGCGTAGTCCACTTGAGCCGATGTGTCTGCGAATCGGGGATTGTTGGTACGCTATGTCTGTCGTGGGCAATCACGTGTGTTGTTGGTGCATGTGTGCATGAATCCTCGGTTGGGGTAAGAATCGGATTGAATGCGACTCTCTGGAGAAGCTATCTCAGAATGTAGAGGTGCGTCATGGTCCGAATCGGGATGCGTTCATGATTTGAACGATGAACAGCTGACCGCAGCAATGTCTTCCCGTGCGAGCAGCGCAGCCGTATCCCGCTGGTTTAGGAATGTGAGAATGGCAAATCGAGTTTGTACACGGAATGATATCAAGACACCGTTATGCAGACGAGACTCGGGAGAGTTCCCTCTGAGCCCACCGTCTGCCGCTCTTTTTCGTACGCCAGCGCGGTCATCTCGTGTATTATGCGGTACTGGTACTTGCTCGATGCATTCAGAACATTTCGGAATACATTCTTGCATGCTGAAGGGGTTATTTCGGTGATTATTATTAGTACGGACGGTTCCTGTATGTTCCTTCCGTATTAGGGGCCACTGCTCGGCGTACTTTGATCGTTGCCAAAAAACCTTGAGGCGTGCAACTCTTGTGAGTTATCCGTCAGTGGTTGTATGGACGCCTTGAACACCGGCGCCTTTCTGGAGTGAGTGAAGCATGGACTCTCATCCGTACCCTAAGGACTTTGGGGGAGATGTACCTAAATTTTGCGCGATATTTTTAATTTACGTGGGAAACCGAATTTATCTCAATATTTGTATTTTTGTAAGGACGTCATTTTTTTGTGACGTTATGTAAATGGGGGTTTATTTTTTTCTCATTTGGGCTCATTTCCCCTCTCATCTCAGCCTTGTGTTTGGTGTATGTGTCACACTTTGTTTTGGTGATTGATTTCCTTTTCTGTGTGTCCTTGGGAGCCTTTAGAATCGTTGCAGAGCAGAGTGTCTGTACTTCATGTGGCATTCTAGCTCGAGGCCACTTGCAGGTCGAGAATATTGGACAAATAGAATCTTCCCCGAAAAACTTCTTGATAATTTTTCTTTTAGGAGGAATCATTTAGGAAATCATGAAATCTCCCTGAAATCTATTTCTCTAGACGAGGAAGTTTGTTTATTTACTTTTTGCATGCCGCATGTAGGCTGAATTGCTTAAGTGATCGGAAATGGGTGGTCATCATTATAGTTGCACTTTTGTCGTGGGTGATAAGATTCTTTGTCATTCATTAGGTATAATCGGTCTTGGCATGGAGAGATTCTTTGTCCTGCATTGAAGGGTTTAAAACCCCTCTTGGTTTGGGAAGCCTCGTGACTTCTCAAGTTTGTGTAACATGTAATTGCTGTGAGCTGGAAATTTATGTTCTACAACTGAACCGAAGTCACTTGAATTCCTAGTTTTCTAAACAGAATCGGAGAGGATTGTAGTAGTTAGCATAGCCTCACTGCTTCCACTGAACCTCTTTCTTAGGACCTGCTTGTCCTAAATAACATTCTTGAATTCCTGCACACTGACTGCTCTATCAGTGCCGTTTCCGACATTCAATTTCTGAGAGACAAAGTTGGAAGCCGAAGTCGTAAGATTCAACAGTGCATTGAGTGTATGCAAACCCTCTCAGCGACCACAAAATGAGGTTTCACTGTCTACAATCGCATGCTTGGCCTGAACTCTAAACCTTCTCAAATCGTCCACCAGTTCTCTTGGCAATATATCACAGACCATGTGCAGAAATCAAAGCTGGTCACACTAGTACCCTAACACTGGAGCCAAATTTAGCAAACTCGCGGCCACCCTGTCATCCCGCACGAACTTCCTCGAAAACAAAAAGCACGGCGACTCTGGCACTCCGTTATACACACAGCTCTTCTCCGTGTTATCGTCCCACTCCTTATCAAACTGATAGAACCCATACTTATTGACCGTGAGATTCTGCATCTCTCGTATCGCCTGCGGCGTCACCATACTATGATTATACGTCACCGGCGAGCTCACCCCCTTAGGATGATTCAACCAGTTCACATACACCAGCGAATGATGCGCAATCCCCTCGGGATCCGCCATTGCCATTAACGTCGGAACATAAACCTCAGATGCCAACCCCCACTGGAACCAGTTGTGCTGAAACCTCGGGAACACGTACTGATCCCCGACGACAACCCCGGCGTGACGCCGATGAAGCGTCACCCAAAACTCCCCTTTGCGCATAAACTTGTCAGGGACAACCATAGTGCTATTCTCTTTCCAATTCGACCGCCACCACGGCGAAGTCGGGTAAAAAGCCTCCACAAAGCTCTGGTTGCTGTTTGTGATGTAATTGTAGACGTAGTCGAATCCTCGGATGGGAACGCTCGCATCGCAGGCGAGGTGGAACCAGGCGTTCGGGACAGTCGCATCCAGAAGCGCGTACGCAAGGAGGCGGCGTACTGCTTCAGGAAGCGAGGTATCGAACTTCTGAATGGGTTCACTAGGGATGGTGCGGTTGTGGAATAGAGATTCTGTCGGGAAGCTGTAATCCGCGTCGTGGGCGTGGACGTAAATGGAGAATTGGGATTCATGGCCGGAGAAGAACTTGCGCCAGACGGGCTCCAGGGGGATGGGACCTCGTGTGAGGAAGAGGAAGGCGATGCGGGGAGGGCCGGGGGGCAGGGGAAGCTTGGATTGGCGATGCGCGGCACAGAGGGACTGGGAATCGGTGAAGTTGCCGGTAAGCCAGTCGGTGTAGGAGGAGACGTCCACGTGGTGTTCCCTGCAATGCCAAATGTCGGAGTCGGAGTCTGGGAAGTAAGAATTCGGTATCTGAGTTGCTGGAGCAGCTTCAGGTCCTGCTTCAGGCTTCGTTAGCAACACCGGAAGCTGGTTGTCCGAATTTGTGAAGTCAATTGGGCATGGCAGGTGTATGAGACCCCGGCGTCCGGTCCATGTGAGGATATGGAGGGACATCACGAGGAGAAGCGTTAGAGCTAATACCTTGCTCATGTTGTTCACGCCCCACTTCGAATCCGCCTTGTGAGACAACATTTTCGGCTAGCTAAAATTGCTGACAGAGGAACGAATCCAAAAGCTAGCCTCTGTTGATCAACTCCTGCCAAAAATCAATGAACAAGATGCAGCGGAAGGAAGGACGCTCGAACCCCTAGCCCAGCACTCGCTCAGATCATCGAAAAGCACGTACAACGACGGCTGTGCTTGAAAAAGGTCCGTGTTCTTGTCAGATGTAAGTTCCTGTGTTTGACACAAATATTCCAAACTATTAGTACACACGTACCGCTCGAGTAATTTAACTGATCGATCGTGACTGTACGCAGATAAAAATGTCAGTGCCCACAAAACAATCGTCCCTGTCCGCAAAATTCAGGCATGCACAGGTTTCAATTGGTACTACCCTAGGATATTGTACGTACTTTGCAGTGTTTAACAAGCAAGATAAGCTTTCGTCATTGCTCCCAGAGGAGGAGCTTCCAATTCTGGTTTCAGAAATGTTACAAACAACGATGAAGCAACCTAGGGTAATTTGTTGACCACAATACCTACACTAAATAGTGAAATTAGGTTGCCTTAACAATTAGGTTGCCTTACCCTTCAAAAATCACTTTACAAGCCATCAAAGTCAACAAATATTGCTACAAATTTTTCCATTTGTACACATGGAGGTTTATGAGTCCCAATTACAACAATATCTAATTCAAAAGTAGTGCATTCTTGTATAATACCTATAAATATTTATATAGTGTCAAATGTCAAGAAATTAGTGTGGGGCAACCTAATTTCACTATTTAGTGTAGCTAGCTAGATCCACAGGATCTTCTCTGAGGGTTTCAGAGAAATGCATGGCGCTTTAGAAAGCACATAGAAGTCTTCAATCTTATCTCCAGCTAGTCCAAGCGATTCAGAACATAAAATTACCTCGAGAGAACTGACGGAAGATTCTGTATGAGCTCGAACAAAATTTCGGGTTCGATCCATCTCTCTTCGTCTCAGGCCCAGTCTTCCAAGCGGCGGCGGCGTCAACCATCCGGCCTATAACCCTCCTTCTTTCCAATTCCACTCGCACAATTGTAAAATAATCTCCAACTCCCGAGGCAACGCGAGCGTATTCCAGTTTGTGCAGTTCACGAACTGGCCATGCCCACCATCAATCAAAAGTCGACAAAAAGAACAAGCTTCAATCTACAAGCGCAGACATATATACACCTCTTAGCCTAGTTAGCTAGGCTAGGTCACAGACCCGAAATATCATGAATTTCTAGATGTCCGTCTAGATCTCGATGTGTCTCTACAATCGGCGCCATGTTTGGCCAGAAACTGACTGAATTTCCTCGTCCTAGCTTTGCTACCTCCCGGGAAAATCTACTGTAGAAAATCGATGCGGTGCACTCTTACAGTTATCTTAGTTGAATTTCCTAAGAATTCTTTCGGACACGGCCCGAAACTTGCTGCAAAACGCCGGACTGGCGGACTGATGAAATGATCCTGGTCCAGTTGGCGTGCATGGGCATGCATTGACTGGATCCGAGTACATCGGTGGGGACCAAGTTACGAAAAACCTGGAGCACACCTTTGAAGTTTGGACTGAAACCGGCTGCGGAAGAACATGACCTTTCAAGTTTCAGCACATGGAGACGGCGGGTGGCATTGGAGTCAAGCGGGCTCCGTGCAATTAGTGAATTAGAGGTAAGATTAGAAAAAATTTGAACCCTCAAAGAGCTCCTCAAAGAGTTGACATGCAAAGCTATTAACCCCTCATCGCCTGAAGTCCAAACATGTGTAAAAGCTGACTTGCTTTTCAAGTCCTATAAGTCTAAATCTCAGTGAGGTATGAAAATCTCAACCGTACAATATTGTAGTGTGTATGTTGTAGATGGTGTGAAAAACATTTGGGGTCATTTGACCATATAGATTGAAAGATTACAATGTTTTAGTGTTGAAAAAAGATGCTGAAATTTTCTTAAAAACACATTTGGAGGTGAAATTCGATTTCTAAACCTACTCAAATGAAAAAAATTTAAACTACAAAGTGATTCAAACCAAAAGAAAAAAACTTTGGTGAAAAAAAATCTCATTCAATTGACTCATTGTGTCTGCAAAATTGTTTTGAAATTTCAAAAAACAGTGAAAAAAGTAGCAAAAAAATCACATCTATGTCTGAACCTCCCTCTACTAAAATGCTTCTCAGTCACTCATAACCTGTTGGATTGATATGAAATTTTAATCTTATAAACAAGATTAGTATGTGCAACTTTTCCAACAAAAATTATTGAAAACGGACCATGTATGAAGAAGTTATAAGCCGCCGAAGTTCATTGTAATGCAAAAATGTCTGGATTTTGAACTTCGAATTGCTCCCAATCATTCAAAACAACTTGGATTGACATGAAAATTTTACCAAAATAACTAGGCTTTATTGGGAACAAAACCCATCAATTTTTATTGAAAATGAACATTTGATGAGAAAGATAAAAAAAACCCGAAGTTGCAGCCATCAGAATGCAGTGAGATAAACTCAAATTGAACCTGTGAACTTCGAATGGCTCTCAAAAACTCAATACATCTTGTATTTCTCTAAAAATTTAACCACTGAAAGTAGAATAATATGCGCAACTTTACCAACAAGTTTTATTGAATTCAGACATTGGATGCAAAAGTTACATCACTTTGAATTTTACTGCCAGACTATGAGAGGACACTTTTCGTCCCCTCCGGCGGTGAGGGGTTAATGGAAGGCTAGAGATGATAACCTAAGTAGACAAATATGAACATAATCGTATTTCTACCTTGTATGAATTTTATCAAGTACCCATGAACTTTTCAAGATAAAAAATTCATTCATAGTACCAAGGACTTGAATGACAAGAAGTACCTAATTAATGTCTAATTGTCCAATAAGAAGCATTTCATTTTGCAAACATCATGAGCATCAAGTACCCATGAACTTTTCAAAATAAAAAAATTCATTCATAGTACCAAGGACTTGAATGACAAGAAGTACTTAGTGTCTCATTGTCAAATAAGGAGCATTTCATTAAGCAAACATCATCAGCCATTAGACAATACTTAGTTCCACCCAATTTGTCCTTTTCTATATAAACTACTCCCTCAATGTACTAAGGAATTGAATGACAAGAAGTACATGACATTCCATTGTCCAATAGAGGGGATGCAATTGTTTAAAACATCATGGTGTCAAAATTTAGGTGGAAATAGGGAAGAAATATCATTCTTTCCTTGACAAGTACGCATTTAAATCCAATTAATGCCCCCAATTAAGGCTATTTTAGAGAGTACTTTGAGGGCCCAAATTTCTTCAAATGGATGGTCAATGTCATTACATAGGCAATTTATGTTTACACAATTGCAAAATGTGACATATATTTTCTTTTTTTAAAAGTCTAATTTCAGGCTACAAACTAGGATAGGTATAGATTTTGAGTTTGGGCCACATGTCCTAATCCACACTAAACAATAATGGGATATCATCAATCTTTTGAAATTGGCATTTAAGGTAGAAACATATTACATAGATTATTGTTCATTTAAGCTAGACAAGTGTGTCCAAATGGAGACAAAATTACAATTAGGTGTTGTTATTGCCTTATAGAGAAAGGGAAACTATGAATATTCAAATAAATTAAAATTTGGAACAAGAATTTCATGAAAGTGGTGCAATTCCAAAGCCAAAAATTAAAAAATATATGTACATGTAGGTCCAAAATGAAGGTTAGGTACAAATTTATTTTATAGAACAAATGTTATGAAAGTATTGGAATACCACCAACTTAATAAAATTGATGCTTTGGAGAGTTTTTGTGTTTTTTGTGAATTTTCAAAGTCAAGACTTAAGAAAAATTCAAGTGGTCAATACTCAATAGGTGCTTGTTTGAAGTGCCTGTAGAAAAAACCAAAACCATTCACGAAAAACTTGTTACTTAACAACCATAAAGCACCATTTGTAAAGTAAAAGTCATTCCAAGAGAATTGTCTACGTCAAGGTTGGAGGTCATATTTGAGAAAAATGGGGATTGAATAAATCACATACTTGGTTCTATTTTAGCTAATTTCAGTAAACGAACCAACCAAGTTCTAATTTTGTACCACGTTCCACTTTTTGGATTTTAGAGTGACTTGGAGAATGCCACAACCAAGGTTTGGGAGGAAGGTCTCACGGTTGATCCAAGAAACACTTAACATTTTGCTTCAAAAACATTGTCATTTTGGGCCAAAGGATTATCACTATTACAATTACTACAAGTTCTATGTAGGAGCAATGTAATACAAATCATGAAAAATGAGTTTTAAAATTATTTATTATGAATAACAAATAATACATCAATTACAAAATCAATAAATTTATCTTAAATTAAATTGAAAATTTATTAAAATCATGAAAATCAGTAAAAAAATCAATTATAACATAAAAAATCAATAAAAAAAATATTAAATATGAATTTAGAAAGTAGCAGGCCTACTCTACAATACCATCCGTTGCTATTGACTTCTCCAAACTATCATAGAATCGGGGGATGAGAAATTAGTGAAAATGGATATAAAATCATTTTGATTTATAGTAATTTCGAAAAAAATCATATGAATGAAATAAATAGTCGCCATTTTCTACACTTCGACATGCTTGAATTGTACCACTAGATGAAATTTAGCCAATCTAAACAATTGTGAATTCTCCCGAGTTCTCGAACTATACAAACTCAGACACAACAAGTTGATGTGGCAGAGCAACTACCATGTCACATAATAATAATAATTTATTTTTTTAATATTTTCTTTTAATATTTCTAGTTTTAAATTTTTTTAATAATTTTTAATTCTAGCTAGAAATGGCTATTTTTTAGCATGGGGAACCACTTTGAAACAACCCTCCAATGTAGCTAAGAAATATATAATGCAATGAAATACTTCTGAAAGGAATTTTTTTTTCATTCCACTTTTCACGCAAAGCACATACACTTTGAACCCATGTGCATGCAACACATATTAGGATTTCAATAAAAAAAACTTTTCGTCATTGCATGTAATCTTGGTGAAGTTCCTATTTATGCAATTTTTGGCTCCAAATTTGCATTTTTAGGTCAAAATAGGATTTCAAATCCTCCAAAATAGAAAAAGTAGACATCCGATTGAGGGCTCTTAGAAAATAGTAAACCAGTTTTGTAAAAGTGCAAAAAATTATTCAACATGTGATTCCAACTATCACATGTACTTTTATTTCAAATTTCACCTACATTGGGCATATACCACAAAAGCATTATAAAAAAAATACCCCTCCAAAGCCAAAGGGACAAAAAGCAAGACAAGTGTTTCTTGCAACCACCCAAGAACATTACTAAGGAAAGATATCCGTGCAAAATACAAGGACATTGTTTTGTTGCAAGATTTTATTGTTTGTCTCTCTTGTGTAACTTGCTATTTTGTCTTGTAACTAACCACAAGGCTCTAGTGGCTCAAAGCAAAATGAATCTCCTTCATTGCTAATCCAAAAGACTATTTGTGAAAAAAAAAGTAATTTTGGTTGAGTTGACCCTAGAAAACTTGTTATTTTTGTTTGCCAAAAAGAAAACATTTTGGTGGGATTATCCATTCATTGCAAACTTTTCACCAAACTAAAACTAAAATTGAGGTGGGCTTATTTGGCATATTGTTGGATAACCATAAGAAAATTATTTTCTAAATAATTATGAAACAAATCAAAATTTTGGTATGTACCATGATGTTTTACACTATAAGAATTTTTAGATTTTGTAATCATATTACATATATTTTCAAAATTTAAAATATTCTTCTTGATATTTTTAAATATTCCATAAAATACTTTAAAACCCTAGGTCATATAGATTATGACTTGATTCTGCATATAAGTATAATAAAATTATTTCCACTCACATTTTTTTAGTCAAAATACTTCATACACTACATGTATTATAAAATATATTGAAGGTAATTAGAGTACTCTAATTTATCAACTTTGAACGGTTTTGTTTTTGTTTCTTCTTCAGTTCTATGACTTCTATCAATTATTTGTTGGTTTTCTTCTCAAGGGCTTGACTATTTGCATTGCATTATTAGCTTCACTAATTCATGCTCTTAGTCTTAGTGAGGGCATAAAATAAATTAATAAAATATAGAAGTATTTTATTTTAGAAATTAATACCATAAAAAATATAAATTTCAGCTTACACTAATTTAAAATAGTGACATGAATAAATTATTGTCATATGTACTACTTCAAAATGGTTATTTTAGTGTTGGTGGATAATTAGCTAGCATGAGAATTAGGATGCCCAATCTTCCAACACCATCATTGCATACCATGAATGCCTATAATAGTACAACAACAACTAGTGTTGAATAGTATGTCCTTGTGATAAATAGTTTAGAACATACTAAAGGGTGATTGCAAGAAATATCGGTCATATTTTGTGTGACATTCACAGTGACACAAGTTTTTTCTACTAGAACTTTTGAAGGTAGATCTTGATGAACTTGATATTTTTATTGGAGATGGCTAACTTGATTGTAATCATATCCCTTGTTATTTAGAAATTTTAAAAAATTATTTTATATTTAAAATTCAATTTTGTGAATTTGTCACACTTTGAGGTTTAGGGATTTTTAGTACTAGAGAGTACCCAAAATTAATGATCTAGAGCTGAAATTTTTGTGGTCTATTCCGATACTAGGAGGACATGTGCTTATGAAAGGGAATCTAAAAATACATTATTTTATGGCCTCCATATTTGTGCAAATAGGTCTCCCTTGTGCTCACACTTTTGAACATTGAAAATGGTTTTGACTTCATTTTTTGGGTGAAATTTGATCACCATTAAGTCCTCAACTCCTCACAAATTGCCAATTTTTAGTTTTTTTTGTCCATGATTTTTTAATTTATTATTGCTTTATACCTCATTGAGTTATTGTATCTATTTTTTGTGACAAATTGTCCTTTTTTCAAATAGTTCTATTTCAAAATTTACTAATAGTGATAGTATTCAATACGGTACTTTTAGCCATCAATTTTTTAGATTAGTGGTTGAGATTTTTCTATTTTGTAGTACTTGTAGTATTCATAGTATTGAGCATATAAACTATAACTATTGTTTTGGCATTGAAATGCTCCAAAAATTGAACGGTGTTTCTTAAAACCACCCTAAATGACCATTTGGGTGAACCAATAATAGAATAAATCAATTTTTTCTTTTTTATAAGTACAAATTAAAGTATTTTATCATTTGGATTTTCACTACAAGAAAATGGGCACAAATGGGACTACAAGAGGTGACTCTTTGAAAAATATGACTAGAAAATGACTTTTGCTCTCTAATTGCACAAACAATGAAGGTCCAACAACACCTGAATCATTTCAAAGTCATAAGTGTGACTATAATATAAGGTTTACTGTTCATCCCCCGCATTCTATTCAGAACTTTGTCGACTACGTGACGTGGGCACTGTTACTTCCAAGATGGAGACCATAGTCACAGACGAAAGGACTAGTTGATGGTCAAAATGACTAAGAAATGATTGAAATACAACTCATAAATGACTAAGATGGCTAGGATAGTTGTGAATGTGAAATGATAGGCTAAAAGATGGTTGATGTGTCCTCCAACTCTTCTTTTACTTCCTATATGGCGTAGTGAAGGAAGAGATACATGAGGAAGGCACTATGCATAGGAAGGATAGTGTTCTGAATATAATGCATGCATGGACGCTTCTTTCTTCCCTATTTGCTTTCTTCTTCTTCTGAAAAGGAGAATGAGAAACATTGTCTTCCTTTTCTGTACTCTTTTCGGAGAATGTGTCACATATTCTTTGTCTTTTTCTTTGTTTCTTCATTGCCTGATCCATATAGGACCTATTTCCCACTAATTCATTTACTTCTATTAATGGAATTTTGGCTTCATATTTTTCCGGATCCTTCATTTCAATTTTTCGCTTCCTATCTTCATAGTTATTTCGTACTTCCTTTTTTTTGTTTGCCTTTCTTATATTCATAGACCGTTTGCCAGAAGTCTGTAAATTTTTATTGGGACAACCTAATCTTCATTTGCTTATAATCTTCATCATTTCTCCCCACTTTCTTTATTTTTTCAACTTCCATTTTGAATTCTTAAGTACTATGAAAACTTTTTCCACCTACCTTTTTTTCAAGTTTGTAGTCCTTTTTTAGCCCTTTAGATTCCTCTAATGCTCATTTGTATCTCCCTGCAAGGCTAGTCTTCCTTGATTTTTTTTTCTCATAGTCCAAAATGTTTTTGAATTGTTTTTCATTCATCCAATTTCTTTTAATTCTTCTTGGTATTATAAATTTTGTTTTTCTCTTCTTCTCCCTTTTTTTCTTTTTTATCCTCTTTTTTTTACTTCTTCATTTATCTATTTCATGAATTGTAATTTTCTTCAACTTATTTAAAAAAATAATGATTATTTCTCCCTTTTTGGTATTTTATATTCTTTAAATTTATTTTCTTCCATTTCTCTTAGTAAAATAGAACCTCTCATAAGTGAAGGGCCAAGACCAAATAGACACATTACATTGGAGAGGTTATCAAATTAGGGAGGATCATTTGCATTCATGACCTTTGTATGCAACTTCATCAGAAAAGTTGAGCCAAATTGTTTTGGTGCCATTTTGATACCAAAGGCCGCATACGGGTCATTTTAGTGTCATGTTATCTATACTAGGTTGGTATGGAGGTTGGCACCAAATTAACTTAATTGCATTTCAATGCACCATTGTGGCACCATGTTCACATGCCTTGAAGTTCCTGATGTTGGTCTCGGATTAGTCTGACACTGTTTAGAGGTTTATTGCTTTAGGGAGTACCGCTTATGAGAGGTTCTGCTGCAGTTGTATTGACGAGTTCAAACCAATGTCCAAGAAGAACAAGCGGCTAGTTCAAAGTTAGCCTGGGGAATTGGTGAAAAAACCGGTTGCAATTTGAAAACATCGACTTGAAACCGGCGGTAAAAAACAGAAAAAAATCGTTTTTGAATGGGAAGTAGAGAAAACAACCGGCTCTGTACTTGAAAAACCGGTTCAATTCGGGAATTGGAGGAAAATAGCCGGTGAAACTCAAAAAACTTCCCGAACGCTGGTTCAAACCGACCTCCAAACTCAAATGTGCACGACTGGTGGCATGGTTACGATATTTGAACTATTGACTTCACCACAAAGCAGTTGAAAGGCCCACCAGTTGTCAGTTTTCAGTTTTTCAGCAATGCCACTTTAAGCCGAGAATGTTCTTTCTTGCAGTTTCCAATCAAGTCAATGCGCGGAGCACTTTGTCACTATCTCATTGCATCCCTGGCCAGAGCATGACTATGGAACTCTGAATTACGTTAGAAGCCGAGCAGCCACGTCTTAAACATTTGTACCTTTTCCCTTGGTTGCAAGATTTAGTGCCAGTTATGCAGAGCTCTTTCTGATCAAACTTATGCCTTAATGCACAACTGTGCGCCTGAAAGTGCTAGAGTGGAATTACAATAGAATAATCATCCCATTTGTGTCAGAGAAAAAGCCAAAAACGAAAGTTCTAGAATGAATGTCCTGTCCAAGTTCATCAGCAACCTCCGAACCCACGTCAAGGTGGTGACCCCGAGACATCTAACCGTCCTTGCACATCGTCGGGTTATGATACGTAAATATCAGCTGATCCAAGTTAGCTGCCAGAAACTCCGAATACACACTATTGATGATAAAAATGACTACCATGTCTCCATCGAGAAAGGAATATTCCTATTGCAAAACTCACACGAGAAACCCAACCAGGTTTGATAGTCCTTTGGATGAACTACTGCACGCAGACAGCACGAAAGGTGACATTCGCAAGTTCTGCCATCGCAGGTTCGTTTCCTTCCCATGATACTGCAATGGGAGAAATTGAAAGTTAGTTGGTCAGAAAATTCCGTACAGTGTGATTCGATGTGCTTTACATCTCTCCTCCAAAGAGGTAAAACCAGTAGTTTCGAGCGGTCATAGTCAAATCATTAATAACATACAACACTCAAGCTGGGCAATGAAATATTCAGGTTTTTCCTACAATCGATAGCTCTTCAATGAACTACTTGGCTAAATCCGAAACGCATTTAGAATGAGTCTGGCATCTCCATGAGGCTAACAGATGCATGCAGATCCATCTGTGACACGTGGGTGAGCACGAGTATGATTTGTACGTAGGGAAAGCAGGACCTCCAATAAAATAATGGTATAATATATTAGACCATTCTAAAGAAGTTATTATTAAAAAAATAAGGAAAGAAACAACGCTTCTCAACACTGATTATGGCTTTAGGAGATTCTGATATTATCACTAACCCGAGGGTGCTTCATTCAACCCACCACATTTAGCTAGCTGGGCCGGTATTCAGAATCATTGGAAGGCGTCTGACCTCCCATTTTTTGAAGAGATCTGTATTGAAGACGGACGCTCTCTCCAGTGTCCAAAGTTCGTACCAAGTACCTATAGACATGAGGGAATATTTAAGAGGCATGAAAAGAATACGAAAACTAGCAACTAAAATCAGCAGAATAAACTAGGCAAGAAGAAAGAAGAGAGTTGAGATGTACCAGCCGTTTAGGCATTGGGTCGTAATAACAGCTTCCCGTCCAACAAACCGTTCTGGCGTTCGCTTGTTTCCCTGTAAACAGCAGAAATATATAGCATTGTTAAACTCTCAAACGTCCTGCAAGTTCTTCTAGTTTTCAAGGTCATCTTCACCTCTTTCTAACATATTTTAACGATATCTTGGATTCGAATATCTTGATTACACCAAAAAGAAGTCAAAATTTGAAACTTTAAGTCAATGGACATGGTTATAGAAAAATTCCAATGCTTCAAATTAGGACTTTAAATATTGAAGATCAGACTTATTTCCTTGATTTGGAATAACAAAGTGAATCTAAGATTAGATTTTTTTGAATATCTTTTACCTAGAAACATGCATTTGACCGACTTAGATAAAATCATCATTATTGAAAAAAACTCCATGGATTCATGAACAATCAAAATTTTCTGGACAACTCTAGTAGATAAATAACGATATGGTAGGGGTCATTTCGTTAACAATCATGGCAGGGGTCCCAGATCAATGAAGTTGAAGAAGGTATAAATAGATGGCACTACATTTGAAATATGCGACTTGCAAAGCCTCCTACGAGGCCATCTGGGGATTTATGGGTTAAGAATAAGGGAAGCCGGTCGCTTGGTAACTTAATAATAAGTAAGAAAGAGGTAGCTTCTGTGGCATGAGTTGACGAATTACCTTGATCATTACTCGATCACTGACAACAAATGGGAACTGTACTCCCTTTACTTTTGCAGCATCTGCCGCAGCCTGTTCTGGCAATCCAATACTTTCCTGCAAAATAAACAGACTTGAGGAATGTAATGTGATTCATCTTCAAGTGCACAACTTTGGTAGATACGGCATAAAGTAATGGAAATCAACTATCCAATCTGAATCGACTTTCGAAATTGCACCACAGAATGTAGAGGTATAACTAATACTCTGCATGAAAATCTTCTTATAATTCTGCTTAAACCTCGAAAAGCCAATCCTAAGCCTTCTCCTCAAAGAATCTCGCAGATGATGCCCAGAGTAGACAAAACGACAGCACTAGAGAGTAATGCTTTAGCAGGAAACAGCATTCAATACCTGAACCGTATCCCTTCTCCTCTTGACAGACCTTAGGCTTAGATTACCATTCATCTCTTCTTCACGTTTGAACGCTTGTACAACCATACGTAGCGCTATTCTCACAAACACAAAATCATTTTTAATACACCAACTTTTTCAAGCCAAACAAACAAGTCAATGACATAAAATTCTAATACTGAATTGCCACAATGAAAACGGAATGCCAAATCATACCGTAATTTGGGGCCATTGCTTCTGTTCGAACTGAAGCACCACATATGATGCACACACTCTGCCACACGATCCCATACGTCATGCTTAGACAGCCGCCAAAAAGAAACTATTCTAGCGATTTAATCCAAGTTAGTGTATACAGCGCCAATTTCCTCTTAAAAGAGAAGCTAACTGAAAAATAGAAAAATTCATTTGAATCACAACTCAATCTGTCATTAACAGTGCGGATCATGCTAGATTGTCAAAAAAACCAGACATCATCAACAGAATCACAGTGCAGCAGGTAAAAGCTTGAAGCTTACAGTTTCCATCACTCGTCTACGTCCAGCGTTTCCTACGGAATGACCACACGATATAATCATGGCATCATCCATGAGTGCACCCCTGAAAGAAAGCACAGCCTCATCAGTATTCATTTTCTTCCCTTCAAAGTAGCGTAAAAACAAATCGAACTTCGTCCTGAAAACTAGGACCATGTAAAGCTGCGGTAGTTGAGGAAGAGAAACCAAAAACCAACGCAATGACTACCAAGATGAGGCGATGAGAATGACCACAAATCAAATAGCTTCATAAGGAGGGGCACTGATAATGGTCACTGACCCAAAATCGCCACACAAGTCTTAAAAAACAGCAACATACGGATTCCGAGGATCCAAACCATCCACACATCGTTTCAAAGGTCAATTTTAAGATCATCTACCAGTATAACTTTCAACCTCCGTAAATTTTGCGTGCAGTATCCAAATAAAAGACAATCTTCGGTGCGTTCGAACCCTCTTTCATTTGCTACCAAGAACATGCAAAAACTTGGAACACTCTAAAATCATGAACTATGCTCACCTCCCAAAGTGGCAATTTTGGGCGTCCCTACCCTAGTTCCACAGAAGGAACAGTTTCCATTCAACGAATTGATCAATGAGAAAAAAAGAACAAGATCGAGGGGAACCAAAAGGGGCACCAAGAGAACTTACGTGAGAGGGTCTGAAAGAATACGACGCAACGAAGATTCCGCAGTGGACTGAGGATCCGCCATGCGCCGCGCCGCCGCCTCTGCCGCTGCCTTGTTGAGCCCATTGTTCGGCGGAGTTTGCGTATTCAAAAGGGTGGTGTAGTAATTGTCGACATCGGTGGTTTGCAACTGCTCGTGAAGAGCCGGTCCGGAGGCCACAATTCGGCTGGACGGCTCTTGCAACGACGACGTCGTCGTCGTCGTCGTCACCACGGCCAATGATTCTCGTGTGACGACGTTGTCCCGGGACAAGTCGCCTTCTCGCGTGAGGGAATACGACGCTGCAGCTTCGGAGGCGGACGCAAGCACAACTCCGTTCTGAGAGGGGTTTCCGTCCGCGTGAGGGGCGGCATTCGCGGGCGACGAGAACGAGTTCAGGAACGGAATGGTGGAGGACGGAGACTGAAACATCCCAAACGGGGAATTGCTGCTGGTGCCCGCAGTCCCAATCGCCGCGGCTTTCAATGTGGCCCGGTCTCGCTCGGCGATGTTGCGAGGAAATGCGTGCTCGGGCCGAATCTCCAGGCCTGAGTGCGCCGGCGGCACAACACTCACGCCTTCCACCACCTAACACCAATAAGCAGAAGGTAGAGACTCCATTAACCATACAGAACATTAGAGTCTTCGTAGACAATACAGGTGAGCTTTGTTATGTGCTCAGCGTGAAAACACTTAAATCTTTTGACATTTCCATTTTTGCAAGAGTGTTTCATACAAAATCAATGAGCAAACTTTTAGATGGTGCAATTTCCACGATTGTTGTAGAGAAAGTTTATAAGGTTCACCTGTGGGGAATAGGACCTCTGCCTTCTTTATGGTCAATGGAGACTTTTCATCACTTGTGTAAAATTCATGCTAATGTCTTTGAAGAATTTTACGACTGGGTTTGAATGTGATATTGCAAAAGGATATCCAGATTATGGTATTGTACAATGTAATATTAATAACGGTACGTTGAATCCTTGTGATAATACATAAAACGTATATAACGCATATACCACGCATAACACCAGAACACATATTTGTGATAACATCACATGGTTTGTGAAGATGTCACAAGAGAGGTTTGAGATGTGCAGGCGTACATGTAGGTTTTAGATCGCATATGTGAAGTGGAATGGACACATAATAATTTCGCTGTTAAGTTGATGTATGAATTACAACAAGAATAGTCTCATTTAAATACCTGAAAAAAAAGAGGAAAGGCAGTGATTTCTGGTTGCTCTTGAAAGAGAAGCTCACGGTGTTACCTGTGGATCCGTGACTCCCTCCGGGCCTTCCTTGTCGTCGTCGTCGTCATTTTCCACCATGTCTTCGTCGTCTTCGTCGTCGTCATCCTCGTCGTCTTCGTCTTCCTCGTCTTCCGACCCGTCGCTTCGGGAGCTCTCACTCACACTCAGGTCGCGGCCAGTCGCGACTTGGTACTCGGACTCTACTACCCGGCCACCACTCTCTTGTCCCCATTCCGGTTGCTTGTACACGTTGCCGCGTTGTTGATCGACAACGGCGCCATCGCCAGCCGCTTGCTGCTGTTCCATGGGCGGATAATGGTCTCGATAGTTGATGTCCAGGGTGGCGTTCGTGGCGAGCTTGTTTGGGTCCCCAAAACCCTGTTGAAACGGCCCCCGCTTGTGACCATATGCTCCTCCTTGGCCGAAGGGATCGGTGACTTGCTGCTGCGGGACGGTCCACCCCCGCGTCTCCGGATTTGGCCCTATTTGCCCTCCTCCTACCATATCTAGGGTTTCAGGTCCCTATTACTCCATCGTCTTCCTCCAATGAACTCCGAACCATGAACGCTTGGCAGGGATCGCTAGTCGTCTATGTCAACCCGATGATGCCGCCATGTGCCCTGCTGCGAAAGAATCATATATCTGCATCGCCCGCAGATATGACATAGATTCCACCCGATGGAGAGGGACGCAAATGCAGCCGTTGACTTGATCTCTGCCACATGCAGCACAATTGATAAAATCAGATTTACAAGGCATTGTACGGGAAAAATCCTTCTGCTCCGAAATTTCGAGGACACTCATCGAATACGTAAAAAGCAAAAAAACACTTCTCACTTAGGAGAAGGAGAAAAAGTCGATAAGAAGATGGCTACATTGGTGAAAGTACAGGTACAGACACTGTTACATAGTATACTTCTTGGCACCAAATCCCTATTCCTAAACAATCAAGCTTCCTTCAGCAAAACGCAAAGGAATACAAACTGCTGCAATTGGAAGATCGAAACGATAGTGGGACGTAACGACCCCGTAACCTAATGCCATATGATCCCTCTAACCCTGGAAAATGCTCGCATTTCAGCCATAGCAAAACTATTTGTCAAAGAGTCACACAAAGAAAAAACGGAACCACTTTCTACCATTGCTCCCCCAAGTCTATGGCCGCAGGAATTCCAGTGGTCAACACGGTTCTCAGAGAGACGCAGAAAGACCCACAACTGAGAATTTTGAACTGACAGAAAAGGCAATATTACTTCGAACAACATAATGTACTAAGGGGAACTCCATTCCGAACTACAATGAGCACAAGAAGGCATCAACCAACACCTTCTCGCTCACCCCTCCAACAATACCCACAGTCCTCAAACTGCTCACATTGAAAAAATCATCATTTGAGAAAGAATAGACATACTCACCCCAAAAAATTACTGCGGTAGTCACCAATGCTCTAGGGTCCGGGAGTTGTACTCATACATCGCGTAACGACCTCCATCGTCAAAACTATCGCCACGAAAGAAGCAAAAGATGCAAATTAGTGAGGAACCCAGCAAAATTTCAAGTCGGCGAAGTGGCAAGAAGGGCGGAAGTTGTGTAGAGAGGTGAAGAAGAGTGCGAATTGCGAGAGATTTGGGTGGATGCTTTGGGTCCGGAAACCACGACGACGCCGACGACGCTGCTGAAGCAGCAAAGGGAAAGAGAGAGACGAGGAGGGGTTGCAGGAGTTTCTGAAGGTATCTCTACGTATTTTCTTCCCCGTAGTGTACGAGTATAACTGCCACTTAGTGGCCATATAAGTACGCTTCAATGGGTTTTCGGCGCTTGGGCTTTTGGTACATGAAATTTGGTATTAGGGTACCGGTAAATTAATTTATCTACATTCTATGTTATTATAACCTCTCTTATTGTAGAAAACCCACTTTGGTAGATAAAAATTTGATCATGGAATATTTTCAAATGTTTTTTTTGTTTTGAAAAAAATATAAGATATGATTTTTCATTTTCATAGCACATTTTATTTCACTATAAGAGAAATGGATGTTTTAAGTATAGTCCTAGACATATAGTCCTATAAGTAACGACCTTGAAGGGGTATTTTCAATAAAAATTTACTAGAAATACATGTGTGTTTAGTAAATTTTTATTGAAAACACCCATTTAAGGTCATTACTTACAGGACTATATGTTTAGGACTATACTTAAAACACCCCTTCCTCTTGTAGTGTTTATTTCTAAGAATTTCTTGTATAATTTTTTTGTTAGATGAAATCTAGGATCCTACTAGTATATTTTTGTCTATTTTTCAATTATTTCGCAACAATTAAAATGACAACAAATTGACATCACAAATATATAGAAAATTGATATGATGACAAGTTAGATTTTGACTAGGACATTTTTGCATTTTTAACCCCATAGAGAAATCAATATAAAAAAGAATGTGAATTTAGATTTTTGAGGCAAATTAAATCCAATATGGATTTCTGAGATTCTAAATATAAAATCCCTATTTGTACAATTTTTTTTCTTTGCATCTAGATATGAGAGACTTATTCAACAAAATTCAAGCATCAATTACCTAGCTCATTACATTGTTAAAAAATGAACAACTATTCTTTTAGAGCATATTGGACTATACTCCATGCATATGAAGAAAAAAGGATATTGAATCATGGAAAGAAAAAACCTTAAGAAAAGGAAATCTCTATTGTTCATCCCACTTTATGCTTTAGAAAGAACATTGTATGTTGTTTAGTTAGGTACAAATTTCATGATGCTAATGTGTACTTATAATAATATTCTTAAAATCCCAAAATTCAATTGAAATGTAGTTATCAATATTCGATCTTACACATTAGAATTTGAAGGTTAACAATTACAAAAGTATGAAGTTTAATCAAGACTTTGAATATAATATCTTCACTACAAGAGATGCAATGGTTTTCAACAAGAGAGATTAGTACCAAAGTGCTGAAATTTGGTTCATATTGTCGGAAGGTCAAGCTAGAAACCAAAAATCAGTAAAGGAGGGTCTAAAATGTTGATAAGTCAACACATATTTAAAAAACACCTCATTTGCAGTCACTAATACAAGCCAATTTGCATTGTTGGTAATTTTTTCTTAAATAATCTATATTACTATTGTGCAACATAGCCTTCCAAAACTCTTGTTGTAGTAAAAATTAACAAAATGAAAGCAACTGAAAAAGTAGTTTTACTTAGAAATAGTCATCACCTTTACAAGAAATATCAAGAACCAAGAAAGTGGATGAAATTGAGCACAAGATGAATGATACTATCATTGATGATGATGTGTAGTACATGAATAGGAACAACAAACTACTTGAAAAGCAAGATTCCAAGTACACCACATTCAAACTACTCTCCATTTGGAAATTTGCAGATGTGAGAATGACTCAAGAGTATGGATGTTTTCCAAGCCATAGAGGTGAGATTTGTATTGAAGTTCATGATTTTGTACATGTCGTATAAACATGAGTGAGACATTAGTCAGCTCAATGTACTAAAGTCTGCGAAAGTGTTACAATATGCATGACATGATTATAAAACTTTGTATGAAGAAAAATAACATGTGCATTGGCAACTATAAGTCATACTAAACATTTTTTGAACGGAATGGGAATCATATGAGTTGTATTCTATGGCCATGTTGATAACATGAACTACATTATAATGCTCACAACAATTGTTTTGGAAAGATTGTCATTTCTTTTGAGTGAAAATTACACATGTATTTAGTTATTGTGGACTGTGTGGAGGCTATCAAATGTCATGGAAGTGTGGATTCTAGTGACAAGGTCCTAGTGTTCGTGATTTTAAAAAGTCATGTTTGTCCAACTATCAAAGTGAACTAATGATGTGTTGAAGTCCACGGAGGTGGATTCACTTTCACTAATGCAAATGCATTGCCGTTATGTTATACTACTTCTTGCATTCATTGGAGGGAGGAGCAAAGAAATTGAAAAAGATATTGTTTTAGGGTTGGTAGAGTGTTTCAAGTATGCTTCAAAAGTTATTCCAGGAGCTAGGGCGGCACGATGTGAGAGTCACTTTATATACAACTAGTAGAGCCTTCAAAGCTTGTCTACTTCCAAAAAAGAAGAAGAGGCAAACTATTGAATTATAGTATGGCTAGATAGTCTTTTGCAGTTTGCACATGTAATGGAAGAATTGGATTGATGGTTGTCGTTGGTGATTGGGTTGGGCCAAACCATTGCAGAAGCAAATGCTTCAAAATGGCCACTGGCCATGGGAAGTAGGATTGTGTACAAAGTGTAGGTAAATATGTGTAAAAAGAGTGCATTTTTCTTTTGTCCTTTGAGCTCCATAGCTATTCATGTGTACAATGTAGGTCCTCTATGACAAAAGGTAGTAACATCAAGAAGATAAGTACACATGGTGACAAACAAAAGTGTAGAAAATAGTGTTCACAAAATCACCAATTTGAATAAATCATATTTTAAATATATAAAATACTTAATTGTTGGAAGATTTTTCATTGTTCAAATACTCCTGTAAAGCACATGTGGATTCAAGAATGTATTAAATTGAAAACCCGAAATCCATAAATTTATCACACAATTCGCCGGAATAGGCTGGTGCATGACTCAAGAATTCAAGGGTGATTGCAAGAAACACCTATCGATTATGTGGCGTTTTGCTGATTTTTTGGGGAGTACTTTAAAATTAGAAAATTCCTTTTTTAAGAATTAAAAAAATTTGACTAATGTATATACCTTTAAGATGAAGGTACCCATGGAAGGAATCGCATAGAAAAATTCTCTAAGTAGGAGAACTAGAAAAGTGCTAAGTTTCAAGAAAATACACACCTTGATGTTTTAATTAAGGAAAAATAGTAAAAATAAGTAAATACAAAAAAATAAAACTGACCATTTGCAACAACTCTATGGAGATGGTTATCCACCCTAAAACCCACCAAAATAATATTTTGTATGTTACAAAATGCAAGTAGAAAGAAGCTCACTTTGTAGACTTCCACACCACAAAAAATTAACTATTTTTAAAATTTCTTTCTTGAATAGTTACAAGTCCAGTAGAAGACCATCTCATCCAAATTTTAGTTCAAAATCTATTTTGGGGGGTTCTAAATAGTACTCCATACTAAAAACCTCCAAATTGGCAATTATGACATTGAATTGGGGTCTATTTTTGGATAATAAATTATTTTTGAATTTTATGAATAAATTAGGGAAGGTGTATGATAGTCATGAGTGCCTTCCCAAAAAATCTTGAGTCATTTGGAGCCAAAACACAAAAGTTATGGGCAAAAAACTAATCAACACACACTGTGTGACACAAAATAGGACAGGTGTTTCTTGCAATCACCCTCAATACCTATAAGCAACTAGGAAAAAGTTAAAATTAGTTGACACTCATCCCGTAGTTAGGCTGCCTCTTTTGATCCCATTGTGAGAGAATGTTATTTCAAGAAGAAATTTCATTTGTTGTTCAGAAGGGGTACATGTGTCACAATGTCATTTGTTGTTAAGTTTTCTTATTTTTTGGGGAAGCAAATTTTTTTGGGGTAGTTTTTTGCATCAAAGTAGATGCTTGTGGCAAATTTTGAGCAACCTTTGCTGTCATTGCTAGTGTGCAAGTGAAATTGGAGTCCTCTTGCCGAGTTGATTTCCAAGCAGCTCTTTTCAAACTGAGACACTGATGGCATGCCTTACTCCAATTTTGTCCAAAACAAAGACATTATCAGAAATTTGTAAATGAAGCAATTGAATCACAAACAAGAAAACACAAGAAAGAGATACCAATGGAATTTCAAATTTGAATAGTAACCAATTCACAAACGAGTAATGCATTCCAAAGATCTAGAATCCTAACCTAGAACTCACTAGCACTCATTGAAATTTACAGTGACTTCTTCAACACAAGGATTGCACCTCTTGCACACACAAACTTCATCAAAAATTGAAGAGAAATGAAACTAAAACCATGAAAATAAAAATTGATGTGCTCCAAGTTGAATCTCACATGTGCTAGACCACTTGCTTTTGAACTAAGGCCAAACTCACAAGCTTCGACGAGTGCCAAACTTAGAATTGAACTCCACCTTCAACAAGCAGCCCACGCCAACGAGCTCCGACAACAAACAAGAGGACCTTTGGAGTGCTCTTTAATGACAAACACGAGGACCCATACCTCTACCAAACCCTAGCCCATCCCCCAAACCCCTAGCCTACCGAATGGATGGTTGTGATTGGAGCAATTGAATGGCCCTCAAATTTTTTTGCTCACCCCTGATCAACGCTATCAGAGGGGGGGTTCTTTAATTTTTGTCTTCAATTGTATGGCGCGGATTTATTCAGTGTAAGGGGGGGCAGTTTTTTGGGGGAGGAACCTTGATGCCTCTTTTTGCTACATTGTAAGTGCCATGAAGAGAAAGCTCATGTTTGTATTCCACTTGCCAACTTCTAAATTTGAAAGTCATGCATATTTGTCTTGGAAGGACGGCTTGTAGCCATTCAATAAAGTACATTAATGCAAGTCCTAGATACAAGGTTTCAAGAAATAATACTAAAAACACGAGGCTTCCAATATGCATTTTTCAACTAGAAATCAAACTTAAAAAACCTCTCTCTTTTGTAATGCTTATACAAATCTACTAATAATAATCAAAAGTTTTTGAAGACAAATTATATGATAAATTATTCATTTAAGTCTTTCATTTCTATTATTTGTAAATAAGTAAGAAAAATTGAAGAAAATGAAACTATTATAAGATATCCAAATTTTTAATTACACAACACATACAAGGGCATGTGATATTTAATGTTTACATAGACAATTCAAAAAGAATACCAACTTACAAAGCTAACCTGCAAAAGATGAGTATTACTTCCTTGAATCAATATTATTATTATCATTAACCCCCAAAGGACCAACATGCATTTTTTTTACTACATAGCAGTTTTGGTCAAGTACGTGTAATTGGAGATTTCCATATTTTTTGCTCAAATTTTAAGAGAAGGTGGGTAGGAAGAATATCTTTGATGTGCACCAAATTTCATGACATTTAGAAATATGAGTCAAAAGTTATGGCCAAGTATGTTGCTTGTTTTTGTAAATGGGTAGTCCACACAGATTAGGAAAAATCATCTTTTTAAGAAATAAAAATTTGAAATTGGTTTCTTCAAGTTTTATATACATGGAAAGCTTTGAATCATTCCACTTTGATCAATGAGTCAAAAGTTATGAGGATTTTTTGTTTGTCAGCAAGTATGGATTTTCTACTCTAAAATAAACTTTAAAGTCCTTTATCATATTCAATTTTCAATATTTTTTGAAAAAAATGAAATCATAGGATGTACATTTTTTATTACAAAATTTTAACAATTGGGATTGACATTTTTCAATTCCATAATTAAGTTTTCAACAATTTAGTATTTTGAATCATTCCCTACTATGGCCTACTTACAATTTTTTTCCTATATGTTGTACAATTCCATATGATGTGAAATATTTCAAGCATATGGCCAACTTGTTTAGGAAAAATAATACAAACAAGCACCACCATTTGGGACATTTTTTCATAGAAAAGTGAGCTTGTGAAGTGTAGCTGCCATGTTTTCTTCAGGGCCCAAAAAATGATTTCAGTGAATTTGAATGCTTATATCTTGCAATCCATGCAGTGGAAATTTCTGAATTTTTTTTCACATCTTTTCAAACTACTATACTACAAGATCCTATGGTTAGACATGTCAAAAAAAATTCAAAAATTTGGTACTTGTACAAATAATGGGAGTTTTGGAGCATTTTCGGTGAATAATGGAACTTTAGGGGTTAAATGAAACTATGGCGGTAGCCTCAATTCAATATATCTCCTACTCACTCAAATTAAACACCTCACATCTCAAAACAATCATCTAGACAAAGTCACCCTTACATCCATACCAAATATATATGCTCAAAAATAAAAAACAATCTCTCACTATTCAATAGTCAAAGTACATGCCAATATCATCAAGATTAAACATCAAGCTTATGTAATTATGCAAGCATGATGTTCAAAGGACAACTCAAGTATGGGACACACTCAACATACCTCAATCTACTATCAAAACTATTTTAAATAAGATGAATAATATTTCCATACAAATACTCTATATACATCCTACTATAGAAGAGAAAACTTGAAAATAATCAACCCCTATCTACCAACTTCCCCCATAAATAAAATAACACTTGAAATAGTATCGTACCAAAATCCACTATGCAAATACTCTACAAACATCATATTCAATAAAATGGAAATATTTATTGTTTAGTACCAATGGCTATAGAGGATCACCATTCAAAGCCAAGGCAACATTGATTTCTAGTACGCAATGGCATATGCATTTTTCCAATGATACTCTCTAAAAGTTATGTCTTCTATTGACAATGACATAAGATAAACCAGCCTATGACAGGTTCATATTCTTGATAAAAAAAAATTTAAAATTGCATGTAAAGATAAACTTAAGAAATTCAAAGAGCAATTGAAATTTTATTTTTTTGACAAATTATCAATTTGTTATGATTATTTGAAGTGTGTTGCCCAATTGGCCCAAAACAGTTTATAGACTACTCCCAAATCACCACAAAGTGTACCCACAATGGTCATCAAATCACCTAAAGTAATTTCAAAATTTTTCAACATGGCCATGATAGAAAGGAATAAAAAAAAGTTATCTCTTGAAATGAATTTAGACTAGAAAGGTAGAAGGTCCTAAAAAAATCACTAATAACTCTATCCACATCACCCAAGGCATTGATTTCGGCCACTAACAAACCTAATGAAGTCTTAATCCCATTTATTAGCAAAAATCTGCCATGGATTGATGTAAGACTAAAATGGGTGGTTTTCTAGATGTCCGCATTAGGTAGTTTGCTTGTCATGGACTAGTTTACCTTATGTGATCTTGCTCTCTCCCACAATTGCTTAGCCTTGAAGTCTAGAATAGATACCTTCACTGAAAACTTGTACTTGTTACATGTAGAGTAATGGGCAAATACATTTCCTAGAGATTTACATGAATACCCCAAGAAACACACCTTACAAAAAAACTGGACCCTAAAAGAGGCCACAAGTTTGTTGCCGAAGAGGTGCAATTAGGGAAAAAATTCCAATTTTTATTTTTATTTTTTTAGTGTTTTTTTTCCTGAAATAATTGGGCACTATTGTGACAACATCGGGGTTGGCGATTTTAATTTTTTTTTTGAATTAGCACAGTGCTAAGCTATGAAACAACCTCTTTCAAGGTCCAAATTTTTTGTAATGTAATTCTCTTATCATGCAAAGACAATTTTGAGAATTTGGTGGAATATCAAATTGCAAATTCACTTCATTCAATTAGAAGATTACACCTTTCTACTTCCAACTAGCAAGAAGGGACATAGATACCACCTTCTCACCATTAGTTTGAGTCCATGACTTTAGCAACTTGAAGTCAATGGATCTTCCAAGTATACCTCACAAAGTAGAAGTTGCTTGCACCATATATTCAAAAGGCTTCCTCAATCCTATTTGAGTTCCTATGGTAAAATGCTTGTATACCTTAGGCAACTTCATTTATTTTATTATGAGATACAATTTTGAGACCCCATGTAATATACATGCACACTCATTGATAAACATCACTGTCAAGAACGATAATTTGTTTACCATCAGCATTTGTGTATATTGGACAATGCACATCCAACTTCATCAAGATTTTCATCTTCTAGTTTCTAGAGTGATACATTTTGTTATTTTCTCCCACAAAATTGCAATTAGCTTTTGTGGAAAATGTTGAATGCAACTCTTGGGGCAACATGTTTTATTTACCACGAAATAAGTGGACTCTATTGACTTCTTCTCTAAAGAAGAAACCATCACTTTTGGAAGACCTCGAGATGCAAAGGAATAAATTCTTACACCATTTCTTCTAGGATGAAGAGCTTCCACCCCTATTCTATGATAGCCTTTCCAACTCTAATGCTCTCTCAGAGTCAGAAAATGGTAGAAAGTGTTGTCAATAGACCACCCTTGGAAAGACTAAGACCAAGTTGTCTTCATTAAGGGAGCAAGCTATTTGAATTGCCAACTCATAGTCCCTAAGAGGATTATCAAAGCCAATGACGAGTTCAAGGTCAATATAATGATTAAATTCTTTTGATACAAGATATACAAGATATGGTGAACAATGCATGTGACAGCGTTAGCTACTCACTCCAAATGCAAAAGACATTCACAAGTCAACATTTAAATGATTTGTTAATGTTGGTTATTCCAGTTCCATGGGGATTGATTAATTATTTAGTGGCCTCAACCTTTGACTTTCTATATTGATCCGAGACAAGAGGTTGAGATAATCCCCAAAGATGAAAGTGATCTACGAACTAGAAACCAAACAAAGGATTTTCAATTGAACAACACGAATATTAACTTGAAGTTTATTGAAAGAGCATGCACTTATGTGACAACACATCTTTTGAAGCATTCAAAACATAGAAACTACAAATCCAAAAAATAGAATATGCTACTATCAAAACAATACTCACATGTGACTCTAAATGTGAACAATAAATCCCAATCCTAATGAGGCCGACAAAAAGTAAAAATAAATTTCAAAATTAGATTTAAAACCCTTTTAATTTATATATTCAAACTTGCATAAGAATAACTAGGACTCAATAAGCAACAATAATGGAAATCATTTCATATAAAACCATCAGAAATTGAAGACAAGTACTAGAAGTAATAGACATCATTGATATATAGTTTAGAGTCATATTGTATGTAACATTCTATTTAAATACCAGTGAAAGGTTTGGAACTTGTTTGGAGGGCAAGTATATTGGTTCCAATGAGGACATCCAAAACAAAGATGTTGTGGCTATATTGAGTAGCCCAACTAACTTGCACCATTTAGTACAAGCTATAAGGTAGGATCACCTAATTTTGAGCATGCATGTCTCCAAAACTAAGCTCTAGAAAACCAAGAAAATATAGATGCTTGTTGTACTTTCATTGAAGTGTGAACATTGAAAATAAAACATGTATAGTTTTAGAAAATCTACCATTTCAACTTTGACCTCTTATAACTTTTGTATATTATAATCAAATAGCATTCTTTCAAGTTTATTGCAAAATTGTATGCATGTGATTAAAAAATGAGAGCTTTCTAAGTTTTGACACTTAATAATGCTTGTCACACAAATTTATTTGGCTTATTTGTCTTTATGTGATTAAAAAGTTAGAGATTTTGAAGCTCAAAAATGTTTGTTATAAAAATTTTCTTGGTTTAAGGTGATCCTACTTTAATTTATAGCTTGCATGGAAACTTTTACGAGCCGATTTTGATGGACAAGCTTGTAATAGATTATGTTTAGAATGCCAACATCATCTCTTCCAATGCCAATATTGGCATTTCTTCAATAGAACTAGTTTAGCCTTGTGCAATGGCCCAATTTTTGTCATGATTTAATCATGTTTCCTCCCAAAAGATCCATACTTTAGGATAATTTAAGATCCAAAAATAACTTAAAAATCCATAACTTTCACACCTTATGTCAAAATACCGTGAAACAAAGTCCGTACACCCCTCTTTGTTGAGAGCTTTTAATGGTACCAAAAAAAAATCAAATGATGCATGGTCCAAAAGATCCATAATTTAGAATAATTTAAGATCCAAAAATAATTAAAAAATCCATAGCTTTTATAAGGTACATCCCAATGCCATGAAACAAAGCACGTACACTACTCCTTGTGGAAAACCTTTTTAATAGTACCCAAAACATAACCAGCGATGCACGATCTAGGAGATCTAACCATAACAAACAAACAATGCAAAACAAAAACAAAATAAACAATCTCACTTAATCTCTACATGCCCAAGGGCTTCTTTGAACTTCTTAGAATTACTTCTAAACTGAACAAAAAGCCAACATTTTGATAAATTCTATCAATTGTTTTGAACTGTAACCGTGCAAATTCAAACTAGACAATTTAGAGATCGTGTGGGAAAGACAAACTTATACAATTACACTAATAGATTGAAAGATTATAGTGTTTGATCACAAGGGTGTTAAAATTGTGAAAGTAATTTGAAGTCTTTCAATCTTCTTCCCACATGTCAAAACCAAAAAATTCGTCAACAAAAAAACATGAGGTTAAAAAGCACAACATGAATATAATCCTAATCAATTTATGACTTCTCAAAATCTACTCTACTATTTTTTTAATTGAATTTCTAATGGGATTTTTTCTCCAAGTTCTAGTGTATTTGAGGTTCAATTCTAAAAGCCCTCAACACTAGAAAATCAAGATTTGCAATGGACATCCTTGCACAAAAATCTTGAATAGAAAAATCATAATCATTCATTTTCAAGATCAAATTTTTTATGCTAAAATTAGACATCAAAAAGAATTTTTCAAAAATATAAACGACTAAAAATAGTAACTCCGTCAGGTTTTATTTTGCTTCAAAGTATTGTTGACACTAAAATTTGATGTCTTAGGCATTTAGGAGTTAACCCCTAAATTTTTTTTGACTATGTTTTCACCAAAAACACTCCAAAAGTGTCATTTCTAGTACAAGTATCAAATTTTAGGAAAAAAACATTTTTGGACACATGTAACCATAAGATCTAGTAGCATGCTGATTTGAGAAGATGTGGAAAAAAAATTTAGAAATTTCCATTGTGTAGGTTGTAAGGTATTAGCGTTTGAATTGGCAAAAATCCTTTTGGGGGCTTGTGAAAAAATGGGCAAATGCACTTCACAAGGCTGCATTTGTATGAAAAAAATTCCAAAATGGTGGTTAATCTTTGGATTCATTCTTCAAGGCAAGTTTGCTACATTCTTGAAAAAATTCAGATCATCTAGAATTGTACAACATATAGGAAAAAAATAATAAGTGCAAAGAAGTAGAGAATGATTCAAAATACTAAATTGTTAAGAATTTTGTTATGGAATAGAAAAATGACAATCCCAATGGTTGTAGTGTTGTAATAAATAATTTACAACCTATGATTTTATGTTTTTCAAAAATATTGAAAATTGAGTTAAATAAAGGATTTCAAAGTTTATTTTAGAGTAAAGAATCCAAAACTATGTGCACACTAAAACTCCTCATAACTTTTATTTCATTGATCAAAATGGAATGATTCAAAGCTTTCCATCTATATATAAATCTAGAAACTAATTTTAAATTTTTATTTCTTAAAATTTTTTTTTAAGAAATTTTTGGACTGCCCAAAGATCAATAAAAATTATATATCATGCAATAACTTTTTAACCATGTAGTCAAGAATTATGAAAATTGTTGGGCCTTAACCCCTAAATGCCCAAGGCACCAAAATCTAGTGATTGCAAAACTTTGGAGTTAAATAAAACCTAATCAATTTTCTATTTTTAGTAGTTTGTATTTTGGGGAAGTTCTCTTTGAAGTCTAGTTTTAGCATCAAAAATCTGATTTTGAAAATGAATGATACTGATTTTTCTATTCAAGATTTTGTCCTAGGATATCCATTGCAATCTTGACTTTCCATAGTGTTGAGGGCTTTTGGAAATGAACCTCAAATACACTAGATCTTGGAGAAATATCACATTCAAAATACATTTAAAAAAATTGTAGAGTAGATTTTGAGAAGCCATAAATTGATTGGGGTTATGCATGTTAGGCCCTCTAAACTCAATATGTTTTGGTCACCAACTTTTTAGATTTGACTTGTGAAAAGAGGATTGAAAAGCTTCACATTACTTTTATAGTTTTAACACCCTCATGGTCAAACAATATAATCTTTCACTCCATAAGTAAGATTGTTGTGTTTCCTTTTCTTATGTGATCTCTAACATGTCTAGTTTGAATTTGTACGGTTACAATTCCAAAAAAAATTAATACAACTTATCAAAATGTTGGCATTTTCTTCAATTCAAAGCAAATACCAAAAACGTCAAAACAAGCCTTGGGCATTTAGGGGTTAAAGCTAGGCATGTTGTTTGAAAATTTCAAAGAAAAAAAATGAAAAACTCCATTCATAGTGAGCTACCCAAAATCAATATGTTGAAAAAAAATGCAATTTGGTCCTTTAGGGGTTAAGGTATAAATGTGACAATGGATTGGTGTTGGGTGATTTTTGTGGTGTTAACTTGGTCATTTGACAATTCAGCCATGGTCCTAGAGTTAGGATTTTCATTCCAAAATGAGTTGGATCATTGTGGATGCCAATTCTTTCTCTTACTTTTGATGTCAATTTTAGCCATAAAATCATATTTTTTGAATTTGAGGCCAACTATTGAAATGCAATTTATAGTTTCTACTCCAATTGGAAAATTTGAAAAAATATTAAAATTCAATATTTTATTGCAATTTAAACTTTGGACATGTATCCTACATGAAGGTCACATTAGACATGAATTAAGCCATTTATGTACAATAGTGCCACATAGCTTCTAGCAAGGTGATATGGATTGATCAAAATCTAACATAGAAATACCATTTCAACACCTCTCTGGTGAATCTAACCTTCTCATATGATAACCATGGGTTGTTGATTTTCTAATTTTAGAATGACATGGTAACTTTGTTTTATACCATGATGTTTACACTAAAAAATATACGTATGTTCAAAACTTCAGAATTTTTAAGCATATTTCAAATTCGATATCAATTTTCTCCACTTTTTCCTCACAAAATTCATGATAATTTCTAACTTTCACAAAAAAAAAATTTTTTTTGCACTTATAGAAGATATGGGATTTCATCTTTGAAAAATAAATATAAAAATGTTTCCTTCATATTTAGTTGCTGGCAGCAAACATAAGGATTGTGAAGCTTGAATCCGTGGGGACCGGCCGTCCTTTTGGGGTTAAACGCTGCTTCTTGCTTCACTATTTAGTGTGGAATCTCCTACATAAAAATCTGTGTATCTAAATACATCATTTGCATACTGTAAATAAAGTTGCCAGCAAACACATATTTGCCATCTTGTTACGAGTCGAGTGTCTTGGCGTAAATTCGGTTCGGTGATTCAACGAGTCTACGGATCTCCCTGGCGTCAATTTTTGCTATTCCACTTGATTGCATTAGATATTATTGAATGATCAAGCAATGAGACTTAATGTAGCTACAAACTCTTTCCACTATAGAACGACAACGGGACCTAAAGTACAGACTGCAGAGAGCGTCTTACAAGAGTGACGGATTCACAAAAACTATTCTGCTAGTATAAGAAATTTGGATGTATTGCACAAATGGACGGGCAGCCCTATCCAAGTGAGCAAACGAACTCTGAAGAGATGAGCTACTACCACAGGCTCTCAATAATGTGAAGTTTGGAAATATTCCAAAAACTTATTTAAGATATTGGGTGAGAGAGACACATCCTTGCAACTGCTATTACATCTTACAGAAATAGAAGATCCCGTAACTCTCCACACCAAGCGAAGTCGCAATGAATGGTAGACCTAACTTAAAAGAGCTGAAGATTGCGCTTGCGTTGATCCTGTTTCCACTTAGGCATCTCATAGAACTGGCTTTTGGGTATTCCAAACAGCTTCTCAAAATCTTCTGGAGATAAGTACGCCTGCATAAATGAAGGAGAGCGTCGGAATTATTGCTAGAGCATCAGCAAGACATGACATCATTGAAAATTGCGTAGGCATACAACGGGGGGAAGAAATTGAAGCAGTAACTTCACGGTAGATACGAGACTACAAAATACGAAGAACCCATTGGTCATCTTTGTTCAACAGCGAACCAGATCAGTCTTAGACACGAAGCTTCAAGGCGACAACGCTGATGGCAGTTGCCAATGGGCTGAACAAGGGATCTTGGTTTGGCATATACCTCTTTTCTTTTGATATTGATTTTGGGAGCAGGATCTGTGGACTTTGATTTCAAGCGGTCATAGCTGAAAAACTCAGTGATTTCCTCCCCTTCATCTCCACCATCCTCAGACTTGGAGCTCGTTGATTCAGTATCTCCTGTAGCCTCTACTTTTGTTAACGGTATACTCCCCGCAACCCAATTATCATCACCTACAAAGAGCAAAGACAAATTATGGAAATTTTGGTTGAAGTAGACTGCCGCAACACATTTTGGACACATCTCAGACTGATTTAGAGCCACGCATGGTACTTCCGTTAACCAGGGTCATCCAAGCATCTATACTTTGCATAAATTTAAGAAACCGATACATCATCATACAAGCAGAACTCTGTAGTCATTTTGACCTTAGACAGGTGTCAAATTAGGCCTGAGTGCGAATCACAGATTAAGAAGCAATCGAACATAATATGTTCTCACCTGAAATTGCAGAGGTTGTTCCTGGTTTGGTGCCAAGCATGAAGGACAGGGCAGCCATAGCTGCAGCCCTTTGAGAGTTGGCAGTTGACGGTCGCTGAATCCTAGGACTAACAGGAGCCGAAGATGATGAATTCTGATTCATTACAGTTTGGACAACCTTGGACAGCTTTCCCTCAGACGTCAACTGCGATGACAGAGCTGCCATAGCGGCAGCCCTCTGTGTGGACGTATCTTTGGCGCCAACTGACGAACTTGGGGTGAGACGTCTTTGCGACTTCTGAAACATTCACGTGGCACATTACAATTCTAAATTAAACATAAAGAAAATAATCTAGTTCAGAAAATAAGGCATACGTAGTATTATCTCTCAATGCCAAGGCGCTCCAATTTTGATTACTCCCAGACAGCTTGAGCGCGGACCCTACGTTGAAAAAAACTGAATTGGCTAAAACCTTAATAAAGGTACCTCTTGAGGGGGAGGTCGTCCTTGGAGCCCTGCAATCTTTCGTGCATACGCATCTCCATTGACCTGTCAATCCTCTTGTAATTTTAGAAACGTGATCATATTTGAGCTACCTAATGGCAGTGATGATCTCTGCATTTCCTCTTCAAATGAGAATGGATATTCCAAATTGAAATTAGAGAGAAGTGTCGCATCAACGATGCTGCAAAACACCTGAAAGAATAAATAGCAGCAATTCTCATTACATATATAATTACAAAAACTAGAGCAAGTAGAGGAAGCAGTGATACTGACATTGACCTTGCACGAATCCCATTTAAAGAATCCAGTGAAAAATGTCGGCTCATTGCCTTCAGTAAATAGGAAGATAGGAGTCTCTGGTAGTCTCGCATCTAGCCTTGCTACTCTTTCAGCATATTTCTGCAAGTAACAATTGAGACGCGTCAATGTTCAAGCTCTCAATACTGAATTTACCCCAGGATTATACCAATTTAAAGACAATCTGCAGTCCCTGAGAATTTGAAAATTTAGTCCCCAAACTGTTCTAATCAAGCGGTACAAAATGAAGAGAGACTCTTACCTTCGCAATTTCTAAGGCATGTTCTTTCTCGTCTGCGCTTGCATTTTGGCCAATCCACTCGTAGAAAGAATTGTGACAGTCCAAGATCATGACATCGTCAGTCAGAAGATCATCTTGTGTAAAATTATGCACTTCGGTCACCTGCACAATTCTCACCTCAGTATGCCAATACACCAAGTAAACTTGGACAAGACCAACATAGCAGTTGTCACTTGGGACATGCACAAATATTTGAACACTCAAACTGGGTATTGGAAAGAACAGCATCAAGAACATTGCAGAGTTTTAGAATTCCATAAGAATGCCATTGATCTTCATCATTTATAGAGCAGTGAATGTATTGCGGGTAACAGAGGCAATACATAGGGAACGTTACCTTCAGATTCCCTGGATAGTAGTACGCAATTGATGACCGAAGAACGTGGGACCACAATTATGTCAGAAATAAATATTCCACAGGGCACAGAAAGAAGAATCACAGAATCAGAGAATGAAAAAAGCACTGAGTGACGACAGAGAAGGACGTGCTGATCAACAATCACAAACTACAACTCATTCTCTATACACTAACGATACATGAGATCATTCAAGAAATTAACCAAAGCAAGTTTCACCGAGTATCCCTTGAGGGCTAGCCACGTGATGACGAATCTTGCGAAAACCTCACCTTGTGAGAGACTGCAAGCATACAGTCTTGGATCCTTAGGACCATCTTTTGGTTCCCGTTGGCTTGCGTATTTTCGTTTGCCCCCAAGAGAACTCCAAAAGATTGGAGGCTCTAAACCCTCTTTCACAGGCCTTGCTATAACACCAGGCTGAACCAGTCAAACACAGGTTTAGTGCTTGGCAGTATACTCAACAATGCTCCTCAACAAAGAGGCATGAGACTCTATCAATAGAAAGAACCATCAGATTGAACCCAATTTCATAGACCAAGGATCCAGGCTTAATTCCGCATATGAATTCAAGTGACAGATATCATTAACCGGGTATCTTCATACCACACGGAAGAAAAGAAGAGACATCTTCCTACGTTCGAATTAAATATAGTATATTTAGCACTTTATCGTACCTTCAAAACTTCCGCCACCCGCAGAACGGCCCTCTGATTCTCAGCACTACTGAGGTTGCCCGACCAGGCATACAGCTTTGCGTTGGTTTGAAGCAGGAATGAATCAGAGGAGTTCAGTGACGCTGATAACTGCATATGACAATGAAAATGTTACTCAAAAAATTGTCTACAATCAGTGAGCACGCCCGCTGTGATAATGTAACAAATCAAAAAGATACTGAATATCCAAGCTTTGACATCTTGATACTAATGACGGTAAGATCACCTCCACTAATGCACACTACATACCGGGTCTACTTGAACAGCTAGCACAATCTGCGGACCGGTAGCTCGCACCCGCACCAGCATTATTGCATTTTCTTTGTGGCCTGGACTTGTGTGTTCCTGCCATAAGGTGGACACGATCCACCCGTTACTAAAGCATAAACGCACCCTCCAGATACCATGTAATTCATATCATATACTGAGCAACTGTTAAACCAACCAGTAACCCTTACTAATATCTAAACTGCAACTCATATGATGAGCAAAACATAGAGTCCAGCAACTTTGGAAATTTACAGTCAGGGATAGATGTGTCATAGCAAACAAGCTAACAAACCTTCAATATGCACATGCATTTGAACAGCGCCAAAAACTGAACAGGCTCTTGCCCTTGAGAAATGTATGCCTGTCATGAATACAGATATTCACGTCACATGCACTGCAGATATAGGTACAAACACCGCACTACCTGTTCCAAGTAAATCCAGTTTGCTGTAGAGGAACAAAGAACCTCTAATAACATCAAAACCAGTACTCAAGTCGAGACTAGAGCCTGTCTATACTGAATGAGTCAAGACCAAAACATATGACATCGCACTGCAAAAGCCCAGTAACGAATTACAAATATGATACAGCATCGTGGAGTTCGCAGCATCAGCAACATCACATACTACAATGGAGGGCCAATCTTGAAGGTGGAGGGAAATTACCTGCACTGCACGTCCTTTCAGTGCGGCGTTCATGTCATCTATAATTCTTACCGACGCAGTCTTGTCCTCCTGTGTACCAAGATTACTACTTAATAATAGAGAAAATCTTAGAATATTTAGTTAATACTAACTACACATCGTGAATATAGCAGCAGTCTAGCAATAATTCCAGTGTAAGACACTGACATCCCAACGGCCATCAATAATTCAAGTGTAAGACACTGACATTCCAACGGCCATGCTGACCTCTGACTATAGTTATATTGTCGTATTTCCAAATATTAAGACGTTGTCATCGAAAATAGACTACTGTTTTGATACTGCGGATCCTAACTTACCACAGGGGCATGTCGGCCAATCCAATTGCAGAGAAGGTATTCGTCTTTACGTTCTGATCCTTGGTAAGTGTAAAGCACAATATAGCAGCAGCTGTCATAGAACTTTCCAACATCTTCAACAGCAACTTCTCTTTTCAGACCAACTTCCACCCTCCACACCTGAGAAAGTGGACATCACTCTCTAAGTAGCTTGAAGATTACCAATGAATAAACAGAAACAGAAATTTTACATGAAGATGAGCAGAAGCGGTTCTCTGAAAGAACACTGGACTACGAAATATTTGAAAGTAATGGACCATAAGGCTAACCTCAATCTTGCCATTCAAATTCGGAAGTGGTGAGGGTTCTTCTTTGATAGGTGAACCCTTGAGGATACCCTTCGTATTTAGGCCTTGCTGCTTCAACAATGCTGTCATTACCGCACACCATCAGCTCTGTGACAATAATTGTGGAAAACATCTATAACAAATTACACTAACATGTTGTACAGCCAATCACAGGCACAATTTGGAAGAGAATCTAGAAATTGAGTTTTTGCAATATCCCATGATAGAGCACATATTGTAAAATTGCCGTTGTACCTTCTCTTGACATTCCTGATTAAGAACTGCAAATTTTGAAAAATGAAACTAAACAAGTACTCAAGTGTTATCAATATGTTGAATATACAGTAATATTTTACTGCAATATGCTCAAGTATATTCGTCATGAATCTCAATCAAGAGATAATGGGTAAGCATGGCCAGCGGAGCCAGGTAAGAGGATCAGCATGTTCAGCATACCCGCAACTTTGCCTCTTCCATCTTCAGAAACTGGGTGCTGTCCATTTAACGGCCACTTGTCAAAATATGAACGAAATTCCAATGTTTCAAATCCCTCAATGATCCGGGTGATCTGTGTATGCTTTGGCCTTTCCTGATCAGTGACATAACCCTGGATATATGCAGTAGATCTTTCAGAATGTAATTAACAATATATGAACACCGCACATAGTTAATTGATTGATGTCCCATACTCATCAAGCTGCAAATGGAGATATATGATAAGCGAACTTCTTAAAATAAACAACAAACATACGGGATACATAATATTTTCGAGTCCGTTGATGAGAAATCAAAGAGGACATGAATAGCGGATGGATATTTCGTTACATTACTCCATAGTTTACACTAATGTATTGAATTATTCACATCTAATTACATAACAACGTGATAACAAATACAACCAAAATCACGGTAAACGTCATTCAAAACAAATGGCAACAGGGACTTGCCTCAACAGCTGAAATGGCAGCCTTTCTTGCATCCAGTGACGTGTTGCGACCTGCCCATATATATAACTCAGGGCCGCAATCGAGTAGATAACACTTGCCGCTGTCCAACATGTCTTTCGAGGTTTCCACTCCCTTGAAGCGCCCTTCTATGATACTTGAGTATCCAATACCCACCATCAGTCATCAGTAATAATAAAAAATGCATACAGGACTACAAATTGCACAGTTCTGAAATCTCTGTGTATAATATACACATGACTTCCACTGCATCTCCTATTAATGCATCTCTTATTCACAGGCTTTCTTTCAGGTTTCCAGGTTTCCACCTTAAGCAATTGCTCCACATTCCTAGGGTGGAGAAGTAAATGAATCTAAACGCAAGAATGTAACACAACAAGCGATAAGCAGGAAACATTCGCATACCACAATAGCTTAGGCTTGGCCGACTCAGGAGCATCATCAGCAACAGCGGCTTTCTTCGTCAATGGAGCAAAGCCTCCGAAGAGGACCCAGAACTGCCCTGTGTCTGCCTCGGACCCGAGCGTGCCATCATCTGCAAAAATAATGAAATACATAGTTATGTAATCAGGTGTTTGCATAATCCAAATATCAGAAAACTAATTAAGCAGCACAAAGCCAGAAACTGTTGAACGCTCATTTGTCCTCGACAAGACATATTAATAAGCTCAATCACACGATTTAGAAAACGCAACTCAACAAGCTCAATGCGTTAGCTCAAGCTAATTGTCTCATCTGGTTCATTACCTATAATGATAACTTCGCATTTCCCATCATGATCTGTATCTTTAATATATTGAACAACTTCTAGAGCTTTCCCTCTCTCTTGAACGCTGGATGTCACTCCATTGAACTGGAAGATTGTAAATTCCGTATCCAGGATAAAGACATCATCATGGTTGAGTGAGGAACGGGCAAAGGGCACCTGTCATACAGAGGCAGTAAAGGAATAGTTCAGCTCATAATAGGCTCAATTCTTGTATTCTTATTCAAGAAGACATAGATCCTGCATCCTGATTAGTTTTCCTTTACTATGAAAGAGAGGTCTCTTCTTGCAGACCAAAATATTATAACCCAAAATATCAACAAATTATTAACCCGAAATAGGGTATCAGTATCAATAGCTAAAGGAACCAGAAGAAATCAAGAGACTGAAACCCCAACATTTATCTTACAACTAATACCTGTCGGGGCCTACAAAAGCTTAATAATAAAATAGCATTTGATATTGACAGAAGGGAGTATAGGTAGAGGTGTAATAGAATAGGACTAGTTAGGCAGAGAATTTGTATCAGACCTGTGATACTCGAACAGCACGCCTCCCCTTCACAATGAATAAACGAGGCTCAACTTTTCCAACCTCGACTTTCTTGAATCCAGAGGCAACACCACCTTCCATGGGGATGATACATGGTTTGAAATAAGATAGGAAAAGGTCTGTCTCATGTTCCTGAGTTTCTCTATATTGAACCGCACGACCACCTAAAGCAGCATCCAGCTCAACTGTTTTGATGGCCGCTGTGCCAGCCTCGTCCTGCAGCCACCATACAAATATCGATAAGCGCTTGTTTCATAGAATCGCTCAGAAATTCGAGATATTTCTTTTTCACACCACGGCCTGACTGTATGCAGTCTCCAAGTGCAGGTTACAAAGAGTAACTAAGCATTTCACCAGTAACTCGAACAATCAGGGTTGAGGTAGGGTAATTGAATCATCTTCTGGGTACTCCGCTACCTATCTCATGTAAGTTGAAGCAAAGATATTCTGTAATTCATGTAACCGGATCAGATAGGGGTTCAAATATTCATGAAAAGTGAATATTTCAGCGCTAAGAGCACCTGAGTTGTAAACTTTCCAAGCCAAAAGTGAATGTCATAGTGGAATCCTCCAGTCTTCAGTGCTGTGGTCTGTTACCCAAAAGCGCACAAAATATAGAGGACTAAGTCAAGACGAAAACAACAGCCTGATATGGTAATAAGAACAATTCTGAGGTTACATAGACCAGTTTGTCGGCACACCACAGCATACATCTTGTGTTACAATATCTGAACAATAAAATGCACTACATCCACCTTACCACACTCTTCTAAAGTTAATCATAATAAACAATTACAAGCATAAGCCAAACAAAAAATAAGACGAGACTAGTCCCGACCAATATTAACAGTGCAGTTATAGCTATTTGAAAACCCAATAACAAATCGTCAAACTTTAAGGTTCATCTCCATCAAAATATGCTATATGGACCAAATGCAAAGAATCAATGTACTTGGCAAAGTCTCCGTACAAAAAAGAAGCCATAAATTTGAAAACAAACTATCAGTCATGTTCATAGAATTCTCAGAAATTGCTAGAAAGCAAGTCCTCTTGAGACACAAGAAAGCAAAACAAGGAGCAAAACAAGGAAGTAATACCCTGAGCAAAATGTAAGAATCTCCAGAGTAAAATTTTCCATGCGACTCCTTAGGTAGGAGCACTGGTTTGAAATTTTCGATGCGCCATACATCCATTCCTCTGTAGACAAAGCCAAAGTCAAAGGAAACAACTGATTGAAGGATTATATCGCACGTATGTTACTAATCCAACAAAGAAAAACCCTACTGAAGAATACAATATCCTTATGGCCGATAAAAGAAAGCACAACTAGACTAAAATTCAGAAGGAGACCCAGGAATGACATCCCGGAAATGGTAGGATACGGTTTCTGTCCAACTCCTTGGAAAGCAACGTCGACATTCTTCATAGACACAGCCATCAGGCTGTTCCTCAAAATCACTTTTAACTCTTGTAATTGCCCTCAAAGTCACATACATAATCGTATGGTAGTTACTTAAACTATCTGCATGTGCACCTGTAAAAGACAAGGAGAAAAAGTGACCTAATCAGAAAAAACCTTGGAAACAAAACATCTTTCCGACTCTTCTGCAGTAAAAGCGTTCAGTCTTGTATGAGAGTGCACACCAATAAGCTAAGTCTGGAATACTGTCGTGCTGGACCTACACTAAGAGATCACAAAAGTAGTTCCACGAAAAGCAGTGTTCATAGTTTCCGAATTCATAGTTTCCGAGGCACGAGTTACGAGAATTCATAGTTTCCGAGATAATTTCCGTGATAAAAGCTTGATCTAAAGCGCGCCAATGGAGAATTCGTTAACTTATTCACTGACTGAAATTCCCGTCACCAAGAAACAAAAAAACGAGGCCAGACGACGATGCTCGATAGCCTCAAGCTTTCAGGTCATGAAGGGATGTTCACAAGGGATTCTCACATCTAGAATTGCAAAAATTCTAAGCAATACCGCATGAACAAAACTCAGGATCAAAGTTGAGGAGAGGCTAATAACACAAAAGATCTCCTCCGATCAATCTTCGGAGCAACAGAAACGGAGCACCAAAGCGGGAGGAGAAAGATCCAGCAACGAATGTAAAAAATTAAAAATCCTCTCCCAATATAGTTCGATTCCTGGCACCAAAAGGTTTGCTTCTTAACTGCAAATCGATACAAGACGGCATCAATCCATACCCGCTCTTCCCTTCCACTACCCCATAAACAGAGCTCATGGAAAAGTTCACCGCAAATCTGATCTCTAACTGCGAAAAACTAGAGAAAACGAGAAAATTGATTAGAAGAAGAAGATAACTACATTGGTGAAGGTACAGGTATAGACTCTACTCCATAGCATACTGCTTGACACTGAATCCCTATTCCAAATCAATCAAGCTTGCTTCAACCAAAAAAATAGAAACTGCTGCGATTGGAAGATCGAAACGATAGAAGGACGTAACGACCCCGTAACCTAATCCCATACGATCCCTCTAACCCTGGAAAATGCGAGCATTTCCGCCATCGCAAACCCACTTGCCAAAGAGTCACATAAAACAAAAGATCTGAACCACTTTTTGTCATTGCTCCCCCCCCCCAGTCTATGACCGCAGGAATTCCAGTGATCAACACCCTTCTAATAGAGACCCAGAAAGACCCGCAACTGAGAATTTTGAACTGACAGAAAAAACCATAATACTTCGAACAACAAAATGTATGACGGGGAACCCAATTCCAAACTAACTACAATGAGCACCAGAAAGCATCACCCAACACGTTCTCGCTCACCCCTCCAAAAATACCCACAGTCGTCAATCTACTCACATTGAAAATCATCATCATGCGCGACAGAATAGTCGTACTCACCGACAAAAATGAAAGTGGGGGTTTATCACCAATGCTCTAGAAGCCGGGTGTTGCACTCACACATCGCGTAACAACCTGCATCGCCATCACCATCGCCAAATCGATCGCCACGGAAGATGCAAAAGATGCAGAACCCAGTAAAATTTGAAGTGGGAGAAGCGGGGAGAGGGGCGGAAGAACAGAGGAGACAAGTGAAGAAGAGATTAGCAAACTGCGCGACGATTTTGGTTGAAGCTTTGGGATCGGAAAGCACGACTAGGACGACGACGAGGATGAGGATGAGGAATGAAGCAGCGAAGGGGTAGAGGAGGTATAGAAGCCGTCGAGGGGTTTTGAGAGCCTCGCCTCGACGCCTATAAGAAGTCCTTCTCCTCAATGTTGTGCAGGCCGGCCAGGCAGCCCAGCCCCAAAAACTTCTGACCCCGCCCTTGGCCTGGTCGGAGTCCTGGACTTTTTCGCCCCGCCCGCCTGGAAGGAGCCAGGAGTGCTGGCTTGCTTGCTTGACTGAGACAGCCAGCCCTGCAGTGGTGCCTCGTGGGGTTTCGGGAACCGGCCAACTGCGAAAAGCTCACAAGCTCCCATCTTGGGGCGCTCAATTTCTTCTAATTTGGCATTGTCATTGTAATTCTAATTGTTTCGCCTATTTTTTTTATATTTTGTTTGCCTACATCTACTGAAAGTTTTACATTTTCTAACACAAAATACACTAAATACACTAAATATGAAATTAGGTTGCCCTACACTAATTTCTCAACATTTGACACTATATAAATATATAAATATTTATTGTTATTGTACAAATAATAATACCTTAATTTTGAATTAGGGATTGTTGTAATTGGGACTCATGAACATCCTTGTTTACAAATGGAAATATTTGTAGAAGTATTTGTTGACTTTGATGGCTTGTAATGGAACCTTCATGGAGTAAGACAACCTAATTGTTTAAGGCAACCTCATTTCACTATTTAGTGATAATGAACTTAGGTTGCCTCAACAATTAGGTTGCCTTACTCCAAAAAAAGTACTTTACAAGCCACCAAAGTCAATAAATATTGCTACAAGCATTTCTATTTGTACATGTGGAGGTTTATGAGTCCCAATTACAACAATATCTAATTCAAAAGTAGTGCTTTCTTGTATAATACCAATAAATATTCTTATAGTGTCAAATGCCGAGAAATTAGTGTGGGGCAACCTAATTTCACCATTTAGTATACCTTAAATGAAGTGGTTTGGTTGGTTTGTTATGCTAGGATTGCTTGGACCGTGCATCCCCACATTGCGTTCTTGGTACCATTGAAAAGGTTGCATAGACTTTGTTTCATGGCATTTGGATCTATGGTGTAAAAGGTATTGAATTTTGAAGTTTTTGTAAATCAAAACATTACTTTTACTTTCATTTAGGTTATCAGTATGGCACAAGGGACACAAATATATGTATATATATATATATATAATTTCCTTCAATTTCATCATATGGGTTGTACATGAAGGTGTTCATTTTGAAATTTCAAAACATTGTCTCATGGTATAGTGACTCGTTAGATTGTCCTTATAATTAGGTTTCCCAATTTAACATATAGGTACATAATGGAAATTAGATTTTTAAATCTACTATTTGGTTACATAATAGAAATACAAAAGTATTATATTCATCTTTTTATTGATTACATAAATTAATGATAAATGTCCAAAAAAATAGTGTGGGTTCACCTAATGAGAATATTTGGTGTAGAAGGAATGAGAAGATATTTGGACAAAACATAATGGCTTGAAGTACTTTGTTCATCATCCCAAGGATGAACTTTAGGACATCTAAGGATTAACTCCTAAATAGAGTTGAATACATTTGCCCTTCTAGTTTTAGGGTAGAAAGATATATTTGAAGATGCAAAAAGTTTCAAATGACTTGATTCTTTTTGGTGAATTCAGTAAAAAATATTAAAGGAGGTGATGCATGAAATTTGTGATTTTTTTGGACATTACTCAACAATTTTTAGAAAATCTTGTATTTCACAAAGTAACAAGCAAAAATGGTGCTATATTGTAACTTTGTCAAGATGTAGACTATAGAAGGAAATAGCATAGATATGCCAATGGTGAAGGTGACCATGTTTTTGCTTTTTGTAAAAAAAACATTGAGTAAAAATCTAGTATATTGATTGTACATGGTTGGATTTAAAATCACCATTCTTTTGATTCATACAAGGAGAATGGTGTGTGCATAGAAGTGTGTGTTGATCACTTGTAGGAATATTGACCTCAAGGCACTTGGAAATGACTTTTATCCTCCAAGTGTGGAATCATTACCTTTGAATTGCACTTCATTCCTTTAAGAAAGACATTTACCTTGTATAGAATACAAGGACAATAAGTGGAAGTGATTAGAGCATCACCATCCATACCTCCCAAACATGGCTGGGGGAATGAGGTGGTTCGGGCCTTGCTCCTCCCGGGCATCTTCTGTACCCCATTCATTTCTGCCCTTAAGACACCCAAAAAGAAGTCAATCTCAAAGGTTTAATGGCTTAGCAAACCGAGGAGCTAATCAACATGCCAATTGATTAAAAAAAATACAAGATATGATGTATTGTAGCACACAAACCAACAAACTGACAAGATCAAGCAACTGAATAAGGATGGCAAGGACAATGTCCTACTATTTGCTAAGAGACTTTTGGAGTGATCGGTCTCTTTTCATCCCTCACTAGGTTTGTGGTGGGGTATGTACTAGAGACCGGCCATGCTCTAGACCAGGGCAGGGAGCTTCCCAGTGAATGGGTGGCGATGCTCTTAGAGGGTATCAAATTGTACAATGATTATAGGCTATGTTAATCATCCTTTGGAAGTAAAATGATCATGATATGCATATGTTGTCAAGTCTTGGTAGTAGAATGTACTTCTAGTACCTAATTTCATATCCTTTAGTGAATCATATTAGATTTGAATCAAAATACAAATATTTGCCTATATAATGACCCTAGGCACTCATGAATAGATGGCACATACTTTGGCAATAATTTGCAGGAGTGGATTTTAAGAATATGTCACAATTATTGTGCCCCAACCCTTTTGTACTAAGTTCTCCCCAAAGTGGATGAAGCACATATACCTAGTTAAGGTAGGTCTACATATTTTATTGCACAATGGCCATGTTGATATGCTTCAATGGATTTTTGGTCATTTTCTTTCTCATTGATTGAAAAGTCACTCATTTAAAATGCAAGTGCCATTTAAAGATTTAAATTGTCAGATAGTTGATAATAATAATTTTCAAAATGAATTAAATTTTTTATTTAGAATATAGGGTATGAATTATTTTTTTAAAGTATATTTTTTTACCTTTTGTAAAATTTCCTATATAATTTATTCATCAGATGAGATCTAGGACCCTACTAGTATATTTTTGATAATTTTCAAGTTAACTCCAAAAAAGTAAACTAAATTTACAAATGCATAGATAATCGTCATAGTTATGATTTAATAGCAAACATTGGAGATGAAATGTTGAATATAACAAGAAAATCTAAATACTTTGAATTTTCATCAAACTAAACAAAGAGCAATAAAGAAAAGTACAAAAAATTCTCAATCTATTATTATATTTTTAACACACAAATTATCCTTGGCAATGATCTTTAAGTCAATTACTATTATTAAGCCTATATATATATATATGATATATATTATGATAGCCTATATATATTATGATATATGGTAAAAAAATTCCATAGATTTTGATTTTTTAATATTTTCAATGGAAAATTCAAACTATTGTTATTTTCAAAAATGAGATTTTTAGATAAGAATCATATCAATTATAATATATATTAAAAGAATTTAAAATTTTTACCAAAAACGAAGGTTGGAATGAAAAGCAATAAATTTTATAATCATTTTTACAATAGAAAATACAAGTGAAAAACACAAAAAATTTGTGAAATTAGGATTTTTACATTTGGAGCTTTTAATTGCAAAAATATATTGAATTTTAGGATATGTCCAAGATTTTAAAATAGAATAGAAATAGAACTTCTTAGACTATGTTTTCTAATTCTAAATTGAATTTTAAAAATGAATATTTTAAAAGTTAGAATTAAATTTGACCAAAGTGCATCCAATTTTTAGATGCAAGTGACCTTTAGAAGTTGAGGCATATATTTTGATTTGATTTGTTTGTGATTACATCTATTGTTCCATAGGAACACTATGATGGAATTCCAAACATTATCAGCAAATCTTAAATGCCATGTTAGTGCCCATGGAGATCATTCCTTTAGGTACTATGTGACATCAACTTAATAAAAACCAAAAGTATTCGTTGGAGGTCAAACTATTGTGCAAGATCTCTCCCTTTTGCACAAAATTCCAAAGATGAACATTTACATTTCTATCCTACATATGAAGATTCTTTGTCTTCCATTGAGTAAAAAACATCCTTGGTGTCATTTAAGGATCAAGGGGAACTAGAAAATCATAATGGAATGGAGGGAGTAATATTTTACAAATTTTTTGAAGTTGAGAACATACATTAGTCTACACATAACACAAGACCCTCATTAGTTGCTTCAAAAAGTCCCTCACCTCTCAATGGTTGCTTTTGAAAAGTTAAGGTGGCTTTGAGTCATGTAAGTGTTTGTCCAAGACCATTTTTTAGGTGTAGGAGCACAGAAAATGTTGCAATTAGGTGCTTCCACCAGTGAAAATATACCCAAACCGCTAACACGTTCTCTCTGTATCAATGTATCTTGTCTGTCAATGGATTCCATTCATTTGGTCGATCAAAAATTATAAATTATTGAAAAAAATCAATCAATCAAAACTCATTATCGTGTAGAAATTATGCCCCTAAGTACTGGGCGTAATAAGATTAGAAACAACACTCTGGTGCTTCAGAAAAAAATATGAAGTGAATGAATATGTAATCAATGAGAAATAACAGAAGTGATAAATCAAACCAGGTGGCTTCATGAAAACACTATTTGAAGTTTAGCATGAAAATGAAAACGATTATGGAAAGCAAATGGACTTCAGAGATGCTTAGCAAAGGAAGCACAATATTAGTTTCTGATACCCTTAACTAGATGGTTGATCAACTATCATGTGTGTGAATGTGTGCACCCAGCGCCCACAATCATACCAAATACATGCATTTTTACAACTAGGTGGTCCCTAGGCTTTCAAAAATTGCAGAGTTTGTTCGGGTTGTCCCAAAATGAGGCGACATGCGTCAAAAATTCGTGAGGCACAATTGCCAGAGAACTCTTCGGGCAAGTGTAGAATAACCTGCATCTTGAGCAGTAGAGAGAAGACTACAGTAGTATTCGGAGACAGCTCCACGATAAGCTCCGTTATAGAGGCTGAATGTGACACCTGCCAACAACCAACACAGGTTTGACAAATATCAGGAAGGACAAATCGAACTGGTTGATGCATCTCCCTCCCTAATGTCTATCCACTGGACGAAGTAAGCAAAATATGTCCGGTGGATTCTTTCTGAAAGAGGCCATACCCAAGCAGACCACGGCCTGGCCACCTCCGAGGTGTGACTGTCAGATGTACGCGTTCACTTCGCCTAATCACAACTACTGGTATTCCAATCCCCTCGTTAGCTTGGCCCTCCCGTGCAAGCCGCATTAGGAGATTCTCCCCTCCATCTACACTTCCAAATCTCACTATCTGGTCACCCAGCTTGACGCCATCCACTGCTGCTGGCGAACCCTCAGAAACATCGTCGAAAACTGCGAAGGGAAGATTCGATTCGCCCGCATCCTCGTCCATCGGGCTTGGCCCCTCAGTGTATGTGCTCCCTCCAGTGCTGGATGCAATATCCATGGGCGTAGCCCTAGGTGATGGTCGCACGACCTCAGCATCTAAATTCACATTACCAAGGTCAAATTATATGCCAATATGCAACAAAACTCATACTTTCAAATCCCGAGAGTGCTCGCTTCAGTTGACAAAATCCATATTAGAGAAATATGATTCAAGTGGCTGCGACAAACACGTTCAGATATTGTCTACCAGAAACCTATCAATGATCCTACTAATACTGCAAAAAGGATCAAAGTCGCCAGCAGGACGGCGCGAGTGAAAGATGCTCAGGTTAATCAAATTTGCATCGATCTTCCCGTTTTGTTTCTTAATTGAACAAATACGTGCTTCGGAGAAAATGAACGTCGTCGTTGTCACCTACAAGTATATCATCGGTTCGATGAAAATCTGCAGCTGAACAATCAGACTGCCTCACAAAGGAGCACAAGATCAGGTCAAAAAGGAGACCTGCGCGCTTGCCAGGCTGTGACGACCCTCTTGTAAAACCTCCGGAATGCAGGATAGTCAAATTCTTCTCAATTGCATCCGTGATCTCTTTATGATCATTCCGAAGCGCTGCGCAGAAGTCCACACTAAATTGTACAGATTGCGGTGTTGAAGGAGGATTAGTAAACTAAGGATGCTCATAAATTTACTATGCAAAGAACACACACGAGATGAAGGAAAATGTCACCTGAGAGTCGCTGCCGGTCGGATCTCACCGCGGGAATGTCAATATCAGCTCTCGGGAAGCCCTGAGACATGAAAGAATGCACTTCATATTTACCAACAGTGAACTTATTAGATCGAATCCTAAATCTGAGATTTTGACTCAATTCGGTTTAAGAGTCACATGGAAGAAGGGATAACGTGCGAGTTTGCGTCCCGAATGCTACAAGCCTGAATGAAAAGCCCTATGATCTACAGGGAAGTCCGAACGCCACAGCGCCGTTCCCAAATTACAGCACTAGAGATATTTTCACGATGCAAGAGCACGCTCCACGAAGAACAACGTCCACGGCGTCATAAAAATTCGCGCGAGCAACGAATCAAATGCAACATAAATGAACGTCATCCCGAAAAACACACAGTACCTCCAGGTTTCCTGAAATTCTCCAGGAATGGCAAAATTGAGCAAACAATACAGGATTCGTAACGCACCTCAGCATCCACGAGATTGCCCTGCAGGCCAGGTCCGCCGGGCCGGGTGAGGCGGGCAATGATAACATCCATCTCGTTCTCAATGCCCTTGCGCTTGTCCATCATGGTGACCGTCTCCGCCTTGACGTTGGCGCCTACCATAATTGCCACAAATCTGCAGAAGAAAAAGACTACAAAAAGATAATCTCTCCACAGAGCGAAAGAGACAAGATGTTGTCTCCAGGATCCCCAGCACTCTCCGAGAAGACTACCAGCAAGCCCTCAGCTACAATTTGATTGAAAACGATCTTGGATCAACTGTGCAATCTGAACACGGCACCTTCCGATTCCGCAATTCCCAATCGCTGCAACAATTTATACGACAAATGGGCAATCTGCAAAGCTGTCCCTGCGAGGTTGCAAGCCCTAATTCTAGAAAGACGTAACTCCAATGACTGTCGTTGTTGCAGGAGAAGGGGTCCGGGTTGATGCTGGTGCCCGGTTTGATACGAATTGTGGATCCCGAGTATCAACCTCAATCATCCACAACAGCAGCCATTGGTACACGGTATGTTACCATGACCTCTTTAATGTCACCTTCTCTAATATCACATCAACCCGTTGGTCACACTAATTTTCATACTACTCATCAATTATTCACATGTAATAAATAACCATAACCATTTTGGTGTAAAAATAAAGGTTATTAACCCTTGAACGACGCGGCGGACGATTATTGTCCGATGAATGACAAGGAATTCTCCTATGTAGGACAGAATTGCAACTATTCATCCTCGGAATTAGGGGTGGAAAGGGAAGATCTTCTACAGTAGTTTGACTCCCAATGAGTCTTTTTGTTTTTTCTAAAGTGGATGATGTCACACGGTTCCAAAATGGCTGATTTCCACGGTCACTAGCCCGGCGTTCAAGGGTTAACCCTTAAAGGACAAACTAGTGACCTTGGAAATCATGGCTTTTGGAACCGTCTGCCATCATCTACTACAAAAAAACCAAAAATATCCATTAGAGGTCAAACTACTGTAGAAGATCTTCCCTTTCCACCCCTAATTTCGAGGATGAATAGTTGCACTTTTGTCTTGCACAAGAGAATTCCTTATCATCCATTGGACACAAAACGTCCATGTCGACGTTTAAGGATTAAGAACAAAGTTTTAACATGAACTAACAAATGTGAAAGGATTATTTCTATACTCAATTGTAGAGTAGGTGAGTGTATCTAATCTTAAATATTGGTACTATTTAGGATTTGACTACCATGTTAGGCAATTCTTCCAAATTGATTTCAATCCCTTTCACTTGTGTAGTCTCTCTTGTAGTCTCCAATTGTGTGATGTAAACCACCAATGTTTCTTGTGAAAAAAATAATCTAGGATATAACTATGGTCTATGTAGGCTTACAACTTCAAACCATAAACTATGCATGATAATTCATGAACATACAAGATTGAGAATCATGCATACTAATAACATGTATATGAGACTGTGAAGATTGTAATCTGAACAATATGAGAACATAACGACAAAAAACATTTCACATATCCAAATGAATCAAAACAAGTTAGAGAAGAATTTTATACGAATTGGGGTTACAAAGAGCATGGGCCTTAACCCTTTGGTGCCTTCGTAGCTCTCGCTTTGGATTTGCCCCAATTTCATCACTTTTCTTGGATTAACTAGCCACTTTGGGGGTCTTGACCTTCATTGCTATATCCCCGGGTGTTGACATCCTCATATGTTGTCATATTGCTTCAATTCAACTTCGGTTGCTTTGCCCTACTAATGTTTTGATTTTCTCATCTTGAATTTTCTCATCCAAGCAATCCTTGTCTTCTTTCATAATTTTACATTGTCTTATAGTTGATTCCTTCTCTCCAACTTATTACAAGCTTGATGTCAATTTCATCTTTGTGTTAGTAGATCCTAGGGCATATTGTTTTGTTGGAGGTTCCTTGTCGTGGATTCTCTTCTTTAATCAGTCTTTTTTTGTAGGTCTAGTATTTTCCTCCTTGTAATTGGCATCAAATTGCCTTGATTTTCTACCTTTGGTTCTTGTCTTCTTCGTTGCCTTGATTGTCTTAGAATCTCTTGATCTTGTTGATCTTTAGGTTTCATCTTGCCAGTTAACTCGTGATCTGAAGCATGGTCCTATTTCTTGATCCAAGTTCTAGCTCTTACCTTCTAGCACTATTGTGGTTGCTTGGGATACCACGTTTTCTTCCCATTTGTTGTTTGTTATGATTACAAGTGGTCTTTGGTTACTTTTGGTTCATTTTATTTTTTCATGTTCTATTTTTTACAACTCATAGTAGTCTTGTCTAGTCCTGAGGTTTGGATTGTTTTAATCCAATTCCTATCTTCGTGCCATAGCTATAAGTTAGGGCTTTGGAGGTTGGGCCTTATACTATTACATGTTTGATTTGGTTTTCTCGTCTACGTTCTTCTTTCTCAATGTAGATTCAATTTTCTTATATCACATATATTCTTCTCATTTTGAGCTCATCTTGGACACAATGCCACTCACAACCCCCTTGTATTTGTGATCTCTAATCTCTTCATCTTGATTCTTTCATGGTTGTCACTACACCTCAACTCATGATCTAGTCTACATCACCTTCCCAGGTTGTCTTTGTGATTTGATTCTCTTGTTTCTAAATACATCTTCTAATTTTATTGTATTCTTAGTTTTTAGGTCACTCATCAACTATTGCAACTTGAAATCTCTAGTTGTTTGGTGTTTTTCTTATCACCCTACTTGACTTGCCTTCTTGCTCGCACCCTATTGGTGATGCATGTTTGACTGCCTAGGATACTTTGAAATTCAACTCTTGTTGTCTAGACTAATTTGGATTATACAATTTTTAAGACCCTAGTCTTCCTCCCCATTCACAACTAAAAATCCCAAATATATATTGCTTTGATCTCAATAGGAAATTAACCCCCATTAGCAACTCCAAATATGTATATGCCTAGTTACAATCCATTCTAATGCATACAATCATCCTTGAGACTCAAATCCAAGAATCACTAAAAATTTTACCATGGTCATTTTCTACTCTCTTCCCACAAGTATGAGAGAGGACCTATGCAACAAATGTTCTAAGTCATCAATTTTACCTAATTTCCCTAAAAACTTCTCCAAACTTCCAAAGTTCCCTCTCATCATTCAAAAAACCTAAGCAAAAATACACATATATGAAAAAGAGAACTCTAAAATCTAATTTCCTAAACTCAAATCCATTAGTTTTATAATTCATCCATTAGAATTAGCTTCATCCCCAATCCTAATTTACTATAAATCACACTACAATGTTGTAAAATGTACTACTTCACAATGAACCTTCCTAATTATGGTAAATCTCACTACTTCAAATATTATTTTTTGCCTAATTTTAGAGTGCTTACCCCTACATTAGTAATTTAGTATTCCATTGTTCTAACTATATATACTAATTAGTTAGCTCGTTGGCCTTCTAAGTTGGATTTGGGGTTCAAGTTTCTTAGATTCAATCCAATATACTCTTGCATAGATTATGGATGAATTGAATTAAGATAGAATAATTTGAATCCAATCCCTATGTGGCATAATATTGTCATATCATATTAAACAAGGCCCCCCCTAGAGTTGAATTGGGGGATCAAGTTACCTAGATTCAATCCAATACAATCTACTTTTGGGTGGTGTAAGCACCAAATTACCCACCCTTGGTAATTTGCGAACACAACTAGGTTCTGGGTTTCAGCTAAGTGACTCCTACCTTTGGGTGTCTAAGCGTGGTCCATTGTGCCTTCCAAGCAATGAATCTTTTTACTAAGTGCCTAAGTGACCTCAAATTGTGAGATTCGCTTAAACTACTTCCAAAGTTTTGGACCTATCGGATGGAGGGCCTGTTGGACAATTTGGATGGAACCTACACTAGAGCAGAACTATCCTAGGAACCCTTTAGTTCATCTCGTGCCATTTCTAAAAACGTAAGACTGAACCCTATCCAACCTTCCTAGCCAAAGTTATGGGTAGAAGAAGTTTGACCACTATTCAGTTCTTCCAACTTCATCCATCAATTACACCTAGTTTTTCCAATTCGGAAAGATCCGAAATTTTGAGGGATGATTTGCAAGGATTGCCCCTATTCAAATCTAGAGTTGGACCTTGATTGAGAATTTCTACTGAATTTTCATCTAAGCCTTACCCAAACTTCATCTGCTAATTTCTCCTACCCTACAACTCGGAATTGATTTTTCTCTTCGGCCCTGGACTCTAGTTGGGAGCCTCCTTCTAGTGTACTTAATCCCTTGTCAACCTTGGGGTTTAGCTATTCTTCATCCAATTTGACTCTAAACTTCATTTGGCAATAACTTTCTCAATTTCCACTCGATTTGAGCATACTTTAGGGTTCTAGAAAGTCACGGCCTTCTTCTCTAAGCTTATGTCCTTGGAAATGACCTGACCTACAATCTTAAGGGTCTAACCTAGGGGTAGGCCTCGGCCCACACTACTAGCTTTTGATTAGGGACCTAAGGAGGGGTTGGAATGGGTTAACTCATACCTCGGAACTTGCGTCGTTGTTCGCGCCCACCGGAAGCTCTACCTCCTCTGCCATGAACTCCCGTGTTGTGAGACAACGAACCACCATTCTAATCATAAAATAAATTGGTACAAGGATTTAGTTATTGATTTTTCCTCCTATTTTTTTCCTTCTCCCTTCTTTTCTTTCCTCCCACACTCTAAGGTGGCCCAACTACCCTCCTCTCCTACCTACCAAGACAATCTCAAGGACATGTCATACCATCTTCCAAAGTTGAGCTACTTCTTATGTCCTATGTCTTATGTCCTCTATTTATGTATCACACTTAATATTGTGGTGCTCACCTAATTCTAATCTAAGGGCTTAAGTAAGCCTCGAGGATTTCCCCTTGTACCTTATCTACTTCCGCTTTCTAATCTTTAAATTGTCCTCCCTCTTGTCTCCTTATCCTTCTCTTGTTTAGTTGATCGTTGCCTTAATGGTGGTTTATGGGAGACGGGGAGTTGGATTCCCCGCCCTAACGGTTTGCTTAGCTTGGTTGAGTGTGTTGTAGACCTCCTCTCCTCTTCCTGCCTTGATTACAGGCCAGCTCTCCTCTTCTCTCCCCCTTGGATAGCCCTTTTTTCTCTCCCCGCCTCAGCCCTGTACAACCTTTTTCTCTCCCCTCCCTTCACAGTAACCCTAGTATCGCGCCAACCCCTCCTAATAACCCCAGCCTTTGACTGCCAACAACCTTGCACTGCTAGTACCCGGTCCCCCCTAGTAATTCTAGTATCATGCCCGACCCACCTAGTAACCCCAGTATCGTGCCTGACCCTCCTAGTAACCCCAATATCATGCTCGACCCATCTAGTAACCCCAGTATTGTGACGGCCCTCCCCAGTGACCCCAGCCTTTGATTGCTAGCAACCTTGGCATTGTCAGTATCCAGCCCCACCCTGCCCGATACCCAGCCTTAGCCTCCCGGGTATTAGGGTCTTAGTAGGTTAGGTTTTGGGCTAGGTTGACTGTTGTACCGACTCTGGTGTTGCTGAGTTTTTGAGAATTTTAGGGGGGTTTGGGGCACGCCATGTCCATGAGTTGTGAGTGTAAACTGGACTCGTGGAATAGCACCCTTACTTGATTTCTCCCTAATTGCTTTCTACCCTTGACTTTGACTTCTACTTCTACTTTTTTGGGACCTAAACCTTGGTTTGTTCCCAACACGTTTTGGGAACTAAACCTTGTGGGGAAAGGGGCCACGTGATCTCACGGTTCTCCCATGAAATGGTTTTAATGCACTGCTAAGAATTTTCACTCCAAAGGGGTTCAAAGCTTCGCCATCTTTCTACTATCTCACACAACACAAGGACTCTTTTACCCTATGGCTTCAAAGCTTCATTGTGTGGACGGGACCTACTACCTTCATACCCTCGTGCTTCTCTACTAAGAAATAACACGCCATTGTTAGGGACAAGGACAAAAGACAAAGAAATGGTCTTGGACACTCAAAGGCTAGCGACATGGATTAGTAACATCAATAACTTGAACTCAAGGCCCCCCAAAGCAACATCGCCAGTCATATGGGAGGTTGCTCTAGAACTAGTACACGACAAAACAAGGTGAGTGACCAAAAGGGTCTTTCAAAGGTAAGCACCCACAACCTCTAGCAACCTAGGAAGTTAATAAAAGCTTCCAAGCTTAAGCTTGGAGGGGTTAGTATCATGCTCAATAAAAAGAAAAGGCAAGGGACCCACACAAGACCTTGCAAGCTCCAAAAAAAACACCCGGACAAAAGTGTCCAAAAAACACCGTTGCAAGGCCTGTGGCTAAATGCCACAATGTCCAACACAAATTAGACCCAATAGATCCAATTACACAAAAAGGGGGTGGTGAGAGAGGAGAAGGGGTGCCCTTTTATACTCTTTCCCGGGCACCTACCTCTCTTCATTCATCTATGTTAACCTTATTTTCTTGGATTTTCATCCAAAACTCAAGGCTTTCATCTTATGCTGGCCCACTGAGCTAACTTTTAGAGATTAACTCCAAATCGCAAATGGATTGTGCCATTGGCTTCGAAAGGCCCTTTTTTGTCCGAAAAACCCCCTCCCCCTTTTCTATCTCCAAAATCACAACGAAACCTAGTGCCAATTTAACACCCCGAATCAGGGAAAATCCCAACTTTGGGGGGTTGACTTTTCTAGCTAAAGTAACTAGCCTAGGCTCCTAAGTAGATATAGGGGAGTGAGAAAAGACCTATCTTGGGCTCCATTCTACTTCCATATGCTTCCGCCATGGACTTTAATTTCAATTAATTGTCAAGGAATGCTACATGTTCGAGTACTTCTAACTATCAGAATGTTGTGGAACTTGTCGAGGCAGCTTATTAACATAAAAAAGCTATGCTAATTTTTAGTAGGAATTTACCGCCACTTGGAAAATTTCTAGGAATTTTCCATCGCACGTTTGGGGTAGTTGACCGTCCAGAAAAACATATTCTGATTATCAAAAAATTCTGAAACTTTTCATGGAATCTCCCATGGGATCCTGCGAAACATGTGTAGGCTCATATTTTTACTTTACACATCAGCCTAGGGGGGACAAAATTTCCCCCCTTGTTTAATTATCGGTGATTGGGGAATCTTAGCGAACTGACTTCGCCATTGGTTCTCGAGCATGGATTTAACCCCAAAACACCCTCATTGGACCTTAGATTCCTCCATAGTCCTGTCTTGGTATTTTTCACATCTACAAGTCTACAATTTGGGGTTCTATTATTTTGTTGATGGAATGGGGAAACTAGAACCTATCTTTGGGAATTGATTCCTATATCCTACCAGGGTTCCTTCAACCAAATCTAGCTTACAGATGTTTGTTCCATGTGGATTTTTGAGCCTGATACGCCCATCACTCATAATTGACTCATTTGCCATGATTAGTTGGATTCTAACCTATTTACAACTCGTGGTTGGGCCATTCTAGCTATAATATTCTAGAAATAGACCAAATACTATATTGGAATGTGACACTCCTATTTTAATTCTATACTCTTTGGGGGGCTTTTTGTATATAAAAGTGCATTTAAAATGACAAAATACGAAAAAGAAAAGAAAAGAGTGAGCCCCTAGTGATGAATTGGGGGCTCATAGGTGGATTAGGGTTCCATTCAATTGGAATAGATTCATTTTCAATCCAATCCCTATATAGCTTAACATTGTCATATATATCATGTAATGTGGTCCCCCTCATTTGGATTGGATGATCAAGTAGCTTGGATTCAATTCAATTCAATTTAATCCACTATTGGGTGGATTAGGATTGGATTGAAGTGGAATAGATTAATTTTCAATCCAATTCCTATATAACATAACATTGTCATATCATGTTACATAGTTGCCCTAAGTTGGATTGGATGATCAAGTGACTTGGATTTAATCGAATCCATGAAGAGTGGATTGGAATTTTATTGGATTTGGGCAAACTAATTTTTGATACAATCTTCTATGTGGCATAATATTATCATATAATGTAGCATGATCCCCTATGCTAGATTGGAAGAGCAAGTTGCATGGATTCAATCAAATTTTCTATATGGCATAACATTGTCTTATCATGGAGCATCAGTCCTCACAAGCTATTGATTGGGGAGTCACATTGCCTAGACTCAATCCAATCCACTTTGGTATAGATTATAGTTGGGTTGGAGTGGAGTGGATTAATTTTCAATCCAATATTATATGTGGCATGATACTATCAAGTCATATAAAATGGGCCTACAACCAAGTTGGATTGTGGGATCAAATTACTTGGATTCAATCCAATCCCACTTTCAATTAGTTGATTTGAATTTGAATAGAATCCCAATTTTCTATATGGCATAATCTTGTCATATCATGTGAAATGGATCCCTCCTCAAGTTGGATTGGGATCAAGTTACTTGGATTCAACATAATCCATTCTTACATGGATTATGGTTGGATTAGGTAGGAAGAGATGAATTTTCAATTTTGTTTTCTTCGTGGCATAACATTGTCATATCATATTGCATGGATCCCACAAAAGTTGGATCGGGAGATCAAGATGCTTGGATTCAATCCAATCCAATTTTGTATGAGTCAAGCTTTCATTGGGTCGGGATAGATTTATTTTCACTCCAATTTGTATGTGGTACAATCTTGTCATGTCATATAGGATGAGTCCCCTCAATGGTGGATTGGGGGATCAAGTTGTCTAGATTTAATCAAATTGAACTTTGTGTGGATTGTGGTTGGATTGAATTGAAATAAATGAAATTTGAATCTAATCATGCCTAGTATAATACTCTCTTATATTACATAGCATGGATTTTTCCCCTTCCTATAGGTTAGTTAGAGGATCAATTTGGAAGATGTAGTCTTCAAAAAAATTAAGGATATAGGAGCAAACATCGAGTAATTAATGGGGGAGGTATTATTTTTCATATATGTAGATTATTTTGTTCTCTATCATTATATAATTTTTTAATGTGGTGCATTAAAAAAGGGTCATATGTTGATTTTAATTCCCATTTATCAGAAATTTATGGTATGCTATTTTATTATGCAAATATTTTTCCACTCCATTTTTTTCCACTAGTTACTACTCAAAGTTAGAGAATTTGATGTAGAATTTCTAGTTCACAAATACAATGTTTGTTAAACACATTCCCTAATGAACACACACATTCCTTTATTGAACTAACACATTCACATATGGAATTGAAAGAGAGATCAACCAAACATTACCAATAAATAACATTGTAGAATTGAATGCAATTAATGTGTTCACAAATACAATGAGAAACTAAATTGTACAAGGAGAGGCTTCTGGAAGTTATGGCAACATGCAAAAATTGTAGTGTTCGAAGTTCTAACACACTTCCGAAATGTGTGTAGCCATAATTTGCACAAAACCATGATCACAAAAATGAACAAAATGGAGGGTCACATGCCATAGTAAGTCCTCTACACAACAACAACAACAACAACAACAACTAGTCATGGAGCAACATCATGAGTTGGGGTGATCCACATCCAACTTGATGGCTTAAGTTTCTTTCCTACAATAGGTTTCGATCAACTCCATCACACCCCAAGTCTCCAACCCTCCTCCAGCTTTGAATGCAAGTTTTGTAATTCCAGAATGGACAACTCTGCTCATGATGTCATTTGCAACTGCTTGCAAATATCAACTTGTAATGCCCACGAATGAGATAGGGAATAATACGCCAACTCATACTTGGAAGTAAGGAAGGCCATCTCCTCTTTCCTACATAGGCTCCCAATTGGAGAAAGTCCCTAGGGTTTTAGTTGCAAAAACTTGGCCATAGCCTTGCAGAGGGCCAAATATTGCATACTTACAAAAAGAATGTCCTACCAATCCTTGCAAGTGGCTACAAGGCAAGGGAGGAGGGACAATTCAACTTCTTCGTTAAAAAATGCCCTCACCCAATCACCGTCTTGAAAGGTGCCAATTAGGGGTAACATACAATCTCAAAGAATTCCGGTAGCATCAACATTCTCCATAGATTGGAAATTTGGCCAAAACCTATACAAACAAAAAGATTTTTGAAAATGCAACACCAACATTCTAAAAGGGATAGACATGAGCATGACAACCCAAACACCAAGACTTTGAAATGAACATACCTATATAGCTAATCGATCATAGCTCACCAAAGAACTAGCTAAGACACACTATGATGCAACAGTTTGAGGTTGCGCCCCAAAGTGCACCATCTCAACAATTTCCTCATACAAGATTGAAATAGACAAGATCAAGTACAAAATGTGGACTACACTCACAAGAATTTGCAAACTTCATAAATACACAAATGATGACCAAAACACCAAAGGTTTTAGAAAAAACATACCTAAAGTGTGGGACAATCACAACGCACGAGAAAGCCCAACGATATGAAGCAACAATGCCCTCCTGAAATGAAAATGATCTTTGAATACTTCGATTCATTCTAAATTATTTTAACTATTTTCCTTATATCTTTGTACATGTATATTACTATATTTGTTAGTCAAAGTTAGCAAAAGTAATTATGAAAACGGATGCCAAATTTTTTTAATTAATTTTGCAAAAAAATAATTGTTTTATATAGTACAAAAACAAATATTATAGAATATTGATATAAGATTCTTAATTTTTGGCATATTATATAATTATTTGGTAGAGGATGTTGAATTTGCTTTCCAAGTACTTTATTTACCTTAATTTCATCAAATTGGTTACAAAGAAAGATTGTCTTCTATAGAATTTGGCATCACTTAGAGTGGTCAAGTATTCATCCTCACATATTTTCATCCAAAAATTGGAAGCACTCATAAATTGAAGAAGATACTTCATATTTTTTGTACAAAATGGTGGGTTGTTGCAAATATTGCAACTGCTTTTTTATAAGTTTTAGGTAAGATAAACCAACCATGGTTCCATGACTTTTCTAATTCCATTGCCTATGAGTCGTACTCATTATTGAATCAATGTACCTTACATGTAGGTTACTTTGGTACATAATTAATTCCTAATGGTGAGTGTCCAGAATTCAAGAAAATTCAAGAGTTTTGTCCAAAATAAATATAAAATTTCAAGTCTATAGTGTCGAAATTTTTGAAAATTATAGGTATAGTTGTTGAATATGAGAAAACAATGCAAAATTAGAAAAAAATTTAATATAAAAACCATTGAAATTACAGTAAAAATCAATGAAGTACAATCGAAAATTATATTTAAAAACAGAAAGCGAAGAGTGACCACATATATGTTCATATCTTCATCTACATATCAACAAAATCTACACTTCTAACTTCACTAAGGACATCCTTGGCCACTTCCAACTTCATCATTGGCTACACACATAAGCATCAATTCAAGTGCCTACCTCTTTCGAAGTTTGTCAAAGCCAAATACAGAACTCCTCATGTACTAATGTACCTATCTTCAAATCGAGTTGAACTAATCAAAGACTTGTTCCAAGGTCTATGAAGAATGACATCAACTGGTTGGAGCTTTGCTATGCAAATTGCTGGTAAAAATCAAACACAAATATGAGGGTATTATGTCTTCATCGATGTCAGTGCAACATTTGTGCACAGACTAACAATCTAACAACCAAATCATTTTTTTGACTTTGCAGCAATTCCATTTGCTTCACAGTCAACATCCTCAAAATATGGAACAAGTACATGACGCACAAACTTCTAATCGACATGTCTATATGTTTGGCTAGTGATTTGAGTTCATAGTCAAGTTCAAGTGCAACCCACAATCTAGACAAAACCTTGAAACATGGGTTTCGGGTAAACGTTGTTCTGTTTTACCAATAAATAAGTCTTGCATAGGATGTGATGTCCAGTTTGTTGCTGATCAATGATACACAACAAGTGACTTGAGAAGTTTGTGGAATACCACCATTTTAATGAATAATCTTCATCAGAGTGTTCATTTTCTTAAGTTACAACCCTCCTTTTTTTTCTACAACATAAAGAACTTGGTAAGATTCTTTGTTTCTACACTTTCTTACATTTCCTATCCCTCTCCCTAATTGCATTGACAAATGATAAAGATTCGATATGTCTTCAATACACACCTCTAAGCTACAATGTTGGGTGGGAAAATGCACACCAGGGTTGTTTTCTAAGACACAATTCAAGCAACAATAAACTATACCTACTTCATTGTCCATAACTAGGCTCACAAATTTCTCTATTATGTAAGTATTTAAGTACAAATGCCATATTATAGATGCCATACATGTAGTTGAAGAATAAAGCCCAGAGAAGATATAGATAGCACAAAGAAGAAATTCACAGAAGGGCTTGAAGAGTTGGCGAAGAGTTTCGCAAAAAATTAATTAGGGAAGTTTTAGACTCTGTGGAAAAGACTATCTAAAATTATGGAAAGTTGTGGCATTGTGAAGAGGGAGCTAGGAGCATTGATAATTTTGCACACTTGTGGAGCACTGTGAAGAGGAGCATTGATAATTTTGCACACTTGTGGAGCACTGTGAAGAGGAGCATTGACAATTGCAAACAATAGTAGAGCCTATGAAGGAGTGTTGAAGAGTTCAGAATGGTTCCTACCAAAACTTTGAAATATCAAATCCCAAGTGCCGAATGCTCCAAGTCTTGTAGTTGTACGAATGTTTATTTTGAAACCTGGGTGCGGAACTTGACCAAGATGTATGAGTGACAAATATCTATCATGGAACAACGACTATTGAAGTTGGATTGGTGCACATACAATATTTAAATTTAGATTGGGTGAATGGTTTTGGACATTTTTGGAACAGTTTAGACCCCCACCTATTGGCACATTTCTAAAATTCCTCATTGTACTTATTGAAAATCCATAGCAATTAGGGGGATTATCCAAAATGGTTGTTTCTACTTGCACATGGCTTGAGCTGGATTTTTTCTTATGTAAGTTATGAAAAATAATTGTGACATCAAAAGTCTCCACCTTGATCCCACATTGATTTCACATGTGAATCTTAAACTTACAACTCATTGTCTAAGTGAGTTCAATACTCAACCGGTGCATTACCCACCCTTTTCTCAATGGAATATTCAAAATTAAGGCACTCAGTGAATTGTGACAGTTTAGTCCACCAATTGCTTGAACTCCATCTATACTCAAATTAAACTTGTTCAAGTGCAAATGTTCTCCTCTTTGCCTGTAGCTCGAGTTTAGATTCTTCAATTAGTTAGCATGGTTGATTATCACTAGATGTTGTGCTTCAATTTATTACCACAATGAAAGATTCTTATATATTTGATTTTATATTAGGGCTTATGACCAATTTATAAACATTCAGCTACCTCAAATCAAGTCCGAGAGTGGAAAAATTAGGTCAAGTATACATGGCCACCCAATTTTTAGCACTTGGGCCCAATTTTTTGGCATCAAAACATTGCTATGTAAGCAAGCATGTGATATAAGAGAAAATTGGGTTGGCTTTCAATATGAGGTCTTTGGGCCCAATTTAAGCCCTTAGCACTCCAACATCCCAATTTTGGCTCATGAATAGAGAGGTTCCAAGTGGTTTGACCACATAAATGTCTCAATTCATTCAAACCAACACTTGACATGTAAAAACATACACTTTCTAAATGATGAATTTGAGGTAAATAGTGTATATTTGTAAAGATATAAGCAAAAATATGCAGAATTCAAGAACAAATTGAGATGCTAAGGAGTTAAGGATTGAAGCACTACTATTGGTTGATTTCAGTGGTTTTAAAATTGGGCCAACAATTAGGCCCTAATATAGAGTGTCCCTAATAATTATGAAACTTTAAGGGTTAATTACCTCAATTCGACTTTGCACAAGCTTCGAAGCTGAATCCTCTTGCATCGCGCCTTCAATATCCCCACAGTTCATCAAGTCACAGAAACAATGGTTTGGCATCACTTGAGCTTTCCGAGACCACTAGGAGGCCAAAATTGACCCCAGCCACGCAAAGCTCACAATGAACCGACGAAGCGGCAAGAGCATGTGAGCTACAACTCCATTGAAACGATCATAAGAGTCTTTCACAACCATCCTGATATACCAATTGTGGTTTCTTATTGTGGGTAACTTATTGTGAGTATTGTGAAATTTTGGTCACGATTGAGCTGGTTTAGAATCGCCAGCGGTGGAATCAAGACACTTTGCTGGTGGGTCTTTGAAATTGGAACGTGACTGATCTGAAGATTGCTTGGGAAACACTGCTTTGGGCATGGGTTTCCGACGATTGAGCATGAGGCTAGCTTTCAAGCCTTTGAACGCGCTGAATCGATGCTCGGCCGAAGACGATTTGTTTCCTTTTTTGCAGCCAGGCGAGAGCGTCATGCGGTTTAAGAAGGCAAAGTATTGACGCAGCCTTTCTTTCTTGCCCATTCCGTAGCCATGCCACAATGCGGGGGGTCTCGGATTCAATCCGTTCTAATCCTAGACTAGATCGAAATTTCTTGTTTGATTTTGAGAGTTTTTGTCGAAATCATGAGGATGCTGCATCTCAAAATACTACAATAAACTCCAGTTTCATTTGTCATTCTACATGAAGAATGGGAACTCGAACACCAAGTTCTAGCTAAATATGTTAATGGGTTTAAGGCCAAAGTATATATGGATTCAAACTACTTCAATATCTCACCCATTTTTGTCTATCAATCCCTACTTACACTCTCAATATAAAATCAAGATATTTTGTAGTAACAATTTTGCAAAATCTTTCATGATCTTATGCCAATTGGTATGCACTTTGAAAGGTTGGGTGTGAGAGATGATTTCTAGTTTTCAACTAAATGTTCTTGAGAACATTTTGTAAACATTGCCCAGAATAAAATTTATCCAAAGCTAACAAAGTTACAAAGTTGTTCTAGATTACAAAAATCAAAGTGTGTTTCCATCATAATCTCATGTCAAGACAATGGCTCATACCTTGAGGAGAGCTCACATGTTTCAAGTGACTATAGCATTGCAAAGAAAGGTATTAAAGAATTTTTTTTCCATTTCAACTCTTCAAGAATTTGCTTAAAAGAGGGTTCATTGAGGGTTTTAAAGGAGAGTAAAATGATTTGCTAAGTTGCTTCTCTAAATAATTTAGAATTTGTTTACTTTAATAAACCTAAGTCAAGTTATAAATGTGATCATGTAGTTCATTCATAAATTTGAAGATCAATTTCAAGTTTTATAGTAAGGTTGGTATTTGAAAGGAATGTGGCTATATTAAAGTAGTGATATGGATTTGAAGCAACACCATTATAGCAACCCTTTCACCCCAAGGGAAGTGTCCAATGGTGGTATAGAATACATCATATTCTCCTAGTTTATAACTTATAGAAGCATGACTCTTCACCTTAATACACATGCATAATAAGGTTGTGAGGTTCACAAAAGATTGAAATTATTGTGAGCACGAAAATATCCAAGTGGAAGAAATCTACATAAAATTTGAAGATTTTACAATGTCCAATATATGTGTGGTTGAATAATTTTGAATTTTAAAATTTTTGGTGTAGCTTGTTTGTTTTCTACAACATGCTCATTAGCTGAAACAATCTCCCAGCTCTCAATGTGCATGCAACTGGATTCATGAAAATTTTCTTTGGAGTTTATACACTTAAATCTTCTCAATGTAATTGCATTTTAATTACTAGAGATAACTACATAGGATTGTTTAATATTCCCTTAATCTTCTACTTGTAATCTTCTTACTAATGCTCAAGTGGTGAAAATTCATTAAGTCTTGTATTCGAAATCTATAATTTCAAATGTTAAAAAATTATTATAAGGCTTTAAAAGCATTTGGATGGATGAAATAACCAATTTTTGTATGCATAGAACATATTTTCAATAATTCATTGTAAGGTTAGATTACTACCAATATTTCAAATGAACAAGTTAGAATTGTGACAAATTTTTCTTCCTTCTCATAAGCATGAAAACTTCCAATTGTCAACAATTGAGCCCTTAATGTTATACTTTATTACAAAGTTATCTACCTTTTTTTTTTATTTCACAGTCTCACAATTTGAACTAGAAATGGATTTTTTAAATCACTTCACAACCTCGTTAGAACTAGAAATGTGAAATTGTACAAATGCCCATTTTTATGAAATAGGGCTATTCTATTTTCAAATTGAACCCTAAACCATTACTTGACGTAGGAAATTAATTGGTGGAGGCCTTTTAATTGCAATGGACATTACAACAGATTCTCAATCTTTCCTTTGTCGCATATGTAGATCTAATGATTAGTAATAGATTCAAGTGACAAACATGAGTATCCTATCTTAACAAACTTGTTCAGACATTAGACATTGTTCAATGAGAAAACTTACCAATGGATTTGATGGACTAGGGTGCATCAATATCAAAACACATATTTATGCCAACATTGCGGACAACACCAAGTTATTCGAAGGTTAAGAATGTATTTTGCATGCATGTACCATAATTGTGGTCAAGGAATTGATCAAAATAAAAGGCATTCCCAAATCCTCATCAATACTTAGATACATGAATGACTAGGAGTACTTGAATGTTACAATCATTTCTAAGAGAGAATTTACATTTTGGAAATCTTTCTAAATGGCTGCAAAACAATAGTCATCATAAAAAAAGAAAGGCTCTTCCTCTTAAAAAAATTTCAAGGGCAAGAACTCCACATATTACAACCCTTGCTAAAGATGATACTTCTAGCTCTATAGGTGTAATTTGGTAGTATTGCACAATTAGAAACGTCATATAAATAGGGTTGGTTCTAAATTCTTCACCAAATGATTATTTTGTACAATCTAAACAATTTATTACAAGGACATATTGTTCCACATTGGTTGTAGTGTGGTATTGTTAGGTTGGTGTGATCGCCAAATTACCCACCCTTGGTAATTCGCGAACACAACTAGATCTTGGGTTTAAGCTAAGTGAGTCCTACTTTTGGGTGTTTAAGCATGGTCCATTGTGCCTTCCAAGCAATGGATCTTTTTTCTAAGTGCCTAAAGTGACCCCCAAATATACAAGATTCTCCTAATCTACTTTTAGTGTTTTAGCCAATCGAGTGGATAGCCCCCTGTATGTTTTGGGTGGAATCTACACCAGGACAAAACTAACCTAAGAAACCTCTAGTTCATCCTCTTCAATTTCTAGAAACATAAAACTCGACCCTATCTGACCCTCCTAGCCAAAATTATGGGTGGATGAAGTTTGACCGCTACTCGATTCCTCAAACTTCATCCATTGATTGCACCTAGCTCCCTAATTCAAAAGGACTTGAAATTTTTTGGGATGGGTCAAAAGACTTTTTCCTACCAAAATCTAGAGGTTGGACCTAGTTGGGGACTCTCACAGAAGTCTCATCCAAGCCTAACCTAAACTTCATCCACTAATTTCTCCTAACCTATAATTTAGAATTAATTTTTCTTCTTGGCCCTGGACCCTACTGGACAACCCTTCCTAATCTCCTTAATTTTTTTGTCAACCCCTAGGTCTATCTATTCTTAATCCAATTTAATTCTAATTTTCATCCGATGATAACTTCCTCATTTTTGACCCAATTTGGACATGCCTTAGGGTTTTAGAAAGCCACGGCCTTTTTCTTTAAGTTTATGTCCTAGGAAATGACCTGACCTATAGTCCTAAGGGTCTAACCTAGGAGTAAGCCTCGGGCAAAGTTGCTAATATCTAATTAGGGACCTAGGGAAAGGTTGGGAAGGATAAACTCATACCTTAGAACTTGAATAGTTGCTCACGCCTACTAGAAGCTCTCCCTCCTCCGCTATGAACTCCCGAGCCGTGAGACAATGAACCACCGTTCTAATCATAAAATAATTTGGTATAGGAGTTTATTCATTGGCCTTACCCTATTTCTTTTCTCTTCTCGTCTTTTCTTTCCTCCTATGTACTAAGGTGGCCCAACTACCCTTGCTAAACTAATCTTAAGGACGTGTCATACCATCTTCCAAGGTTGAGCTACTTCTTATGTCCTATACTTATGTCTCACACTTAATCTCATGGTGATTATCTACTTCCAATCTAAGGGCTTAAGTAAGTCTTGAGGATTTCGCTCTATCCTATCTACCTTCACCCTCTTCCTTCAAGTTGTCTTCCCTCTTCTCCGGCCTTTTGCCATCTTCACTCTAACCTTCCTGGCTTGCTTTTACTACCTTGGTGAGGTTTACGAGAGACGAGGAGTTGGATTCCCCGCCCAAGGGCTATGTTAGAGAAATGGGGACTTTTGGTTGGTATCTTTTCTTTTCCCTTTACCCTTGGCTTGTTGATTTTTTCTTCTTTTCTCCTCTCACTACGACTGTTGGACCCCCGACCTTTGTATAATTGTTGGACTCTCCTAGTCTTCCTTGGTTGTTGGAGCTCCCTGTCCAGCCCTTCCCTTAATCATTGAACCCCCTCTCTTCTCTTAATCTCTGAACTTCCCTTCTTCTTTCTTAATCACCGGTCCCTCTCTCTTAATTTTGAACCCCCCTTCCCCTCTCCTAATCACCAATCCCCCCCTCTTCTCTTAATCAACGATCTTGCCTAATTGTGAGTGCCAAATTATCCACCCTTGGTAATTTGCAAATACAACCAAGTTCTACATTTCGGCTAAGTGACTCCTATCTTTGTGTGTCTAAGCATGGTCCATTGTGCCTTCCAAGCAATGGATCTTTTTACTAAGTGCCTACGTGATCCCCAATTGCACGATTTGTTTTAAACTACTTCCAATGTTTTGAGCCGATTGGATGGATGGCTTGCTATATGATCTGGATGGAGCCTATGCCAAGGTAGAACTAACCTAGGAAACATCTAGTTCATCTTGTGCCATTTCTAAAAACATGAAACTTGACCCTATCCGACTATCCTAGCTAAAGTTATAGGTGGATGAAGTTTGACCGCTACTCGATTTCTCAAACTTCATCCATAGATTGCACCTAGTTCTCAAATTCAGAAAGATCCGAAATTTTCAAGGATGGTTCACAAGAATTTCTCCTATCCTTTAATTTAGGGGGCCCAGCGCCCCCGCCCAGTCCATCGTGACTTTCACCAGAATTTCTCCTATCCAGATCCGGAATTGAGCCCTGATCAGGGATTTCTACAAAATTTTCATCCAAGCCTCGCCTAAACTTCATCCGCTAATTTCTTCTAACCTATAATTCAGAATTAACTTTTCTCTTCGGCTGTGGGCCCTAATTGCTAGTCTCTTTTTACTCTATTTACTTCTTTGTCAACTCCGAGGTCTAGCCATTCTTCATTCAATTTGACCCTAACCTTCATCCAGTGATAACTTTCTCATTTTGGGCTTGATTTAAGCATACTTTAGGGTTTTGGAAAGCTATGGCCTCCCTCTTTACATTTATGTCCCTAGAGATGACCTGACCTAAAGTCCTAGGGGTAGGCCTTAGCCAAAGTTGCTAATCTGTAATTAGGGACCTAGGGAAAGGATGGGAAGGGTTAACTCATACTTCAAAACTTGAGTTGCTGCTCATGCCCACCGGAAGCTCTCCCTCTTCCGCCATGAATTCCCGGGCCACGAGACAACGAACCACCATTCTAGTCATAAAGTAATTTGGTACAAGAGTTTATCCGGTGGCCTTGCCCTATTTTTTTTTCTCTTCTTCTCTTTTCTTTTTTTTCTTTGTTTCTTTCCTCCCACACTCAAGGCGGCCCAACTACCCTTGCTACTACCTCCTAAGCTAATCTTAAAGATGTGTCATACCATCCTCCAAGGTTGAGCTACTTCTTACGTCCTACGTCCTATACTTACGTCTCACACTTAATCTTGTGGTGATCACCTAATTCTAATCTAAGGGCTTAAGTAAGCCTCGAGGATTTCACCTCCTATCTTATCTACTTCTACTCCTAACCATCAAATTGTCTTCCCTCTTGTTCCTCCTTCATTCTTTTGGCTACGTGCTCGTTGCTTTGGTGATGGTTACAGGAGACGGAGAGTTGGATTTCCTACCCCGATGGTTTGTTTAGTGTGGTTGGATGTGTCTTATTGGCTTCTTCTTCTCTTCCCACCTTAATATTAGACCGCCCCTCTCTCTCCTCTAGTTCTAGATAGCCTTCACCTCCTTGCAACCCTAGACATCCCCTTTTCTTGTCTTCAATATTGGATAACCTCACCTCCTCACAAACTTGGACAACCCCTTCTCCTCTCAACCCTTGGCTTAAGTCCGTAACCCACCTCACCCCGTAATAACTAGGCAGCCCTTGGTTAAGCCCATAACCCCCTTCTTTCCCTTCCCTCTTCTCCCTATAATGATTGGCAGCCTTGGTTTGGCTCCCAAGGCCTAGCCAGGACCCTCATAATGACTAGGAGCCTCTAGCGGAGCTCGTCAACTAGTCATGACCCTCATAGAACTATGTAGCCCCTTGATAGAGCCTGATGGCCGACTAGGACCCTCATAATGGCTGGGCAACCCCCGGTAGAGGCCCAACGCCCGGCCCTGGCCTTCCTGAATATCAGGGGGTTAGATGTTGGACTGGGGTTGGACCGGGTTTGGACTAGTGTTCCTTTTTATTGATTTTTTTATTAATCTCTAAGGGTTTTGGGGCATGCCATGTCTATGGTTTGCTAGGTTTGTGGGACGACGAACTCACTCAATCTCTCCCTAAATACTCTTCATACCCGACTTTAATTACTACTCTTACTTTTGGGGGCCTTAACCTTAGTTTGTTTCCAACACGTTTTGGGAACTAAACCTTGTGGGGAAAGGGACCACATGATCTCACGGTTCTCCCATGAGGTGGTTTTAACGCATTGCTAAGGCTTTTTACCCCAAGGGGGTTTAAAACTTTGCCATTGTTCCCCTTTTTAATACACCACTAGGATTTTCCTACCCCATAGGGGGTCAAAGCTTCATTGTACGACCGGGACCCACTACCCTTGCACCCTCGTGTCTCTCACTAAGGAATACCACATCAATTTGGGGGATAAAAGGAAGAAATCTTTGACACTCCAAAGACTAACTACATGGGGTTAGTATCATAAAAGACTCAAACTAAAGGCCCTCCAAAGCATCATCGACAGTCATATGGGGGATTACTCTAGGGTTAATGCAAATGATAAGACAGAGAGGGTGGCCAAAAGAGATCCCCCAAAGTAATGCACACAAACTTTAATACAAGGTAAAACAAACAAACTTCCAAGCTCAAGCTTGAAAGAGGTAGTACTACACACACTCAAGATGCAAAGGACCCATGAAGACCTCGCACACTCGAAAAACAACAACAACGGCAAAAAGTGCCCAAAAAACACCATTGCAAGGCTTGTAGCTAAAATGCCGCAACTTTCAACATAAATTGGACCCAACAGACCCAATTACACAAAAAGGGGTGGTAAGAGAGGAGAAGGGGTGCCCTTTTATAATCTTTCCCCGGCATCCACCTCCTCTTGTTCATCTAAGTTAACCTTATCTTCTTGAATTTTCATCTTAACTCAAGGTTTTCATCCTATGTTGGCCCACTAAGCTAACTTTTGGAGATTAACTCTGAATTACAAATGGATTGCACCATTGGTTTTAGAAGGCTATTTTCAGTGCCAAAGAATCCCCCTCTCCCTTTACTATCTTCAAAATCACAACAAAACCTAGCACCAACTTAATGCCAATAAATGGAAAAATCTCAACTTTTGAAGGTTGACTTTTCTAGCAAAAGTAACTAGCCTACGCTTCTAAGTAGATGTAGGGCAGTGAGAAAAGACTTATCTTGGGCCCCCTTCCACTTTTGTATGCTCCGCCTTTGCCAGTCAACCCCACCGTGAACTTTAAATTCCATTAATTGGCGAGGAATTTGGCAGATTTGGGTACTTTTGACTATTGAAATGCTGTGAAACTTGTCGGGGCAGCTTATAATCATAGAAGAAGCTATAATAATTTTTAGTGGGAATTTACAACCACCTAGAGAATTTCTAGGAATTTCCCATCGCAAGTTTGGGTAGTTGACCGTCCGGAAAGGCATCTTCTGACTATCAGATAATTCTGAAACTTTTTGTAGAACCTCCCATGTGATCCCACAACACATGTGTAGGCTCATATTTTTACTTTACACATCAACATAGGGAGGACAAAATCCACCCCCTCGGTTAATTATCGGTGGCTGGGGAATCTTCTATACCAGGGGGAATCTTGGTGAACTGACTTCGCCGTTGGTTTCCAAGCATGGTTTCAACCCTAATTCACCTTCTTTAGACCTGAGATTTCTCCATAGTCTCGTCTTGGTATTTTTAACATCTGCAAGCTAATAATCGGGATCCGACTATTTTGTCGATGAAATGGGGTAACTAGAACCTATCTCCGGGAATTGACTCTTATGCCTTACCAAGGTTTCTTCAACCAAATATAGCCTAGAGATGTCCTCTCTATGTGGGGTTTTGAGCCTGATACGTCCATCACTTGTAATTGACCCATTTGCTATGATTAGTTGGGTTCTAATCTATTTACAACTCGTGGTTGGGCCATTCTAACTATAAGATTCAAAAAGTAGATCAAATACTATATTGGTATGTGACACACCTATTTTGGTTCTACACTCTTTCGGGGGGCTTTTTGTATATAAAATTGCATTTACAATGACAAAATACAAAAAAAAAGGATGAGCCCTTGGTGACGAATTAGGGTCTCATAGTTGGTCAAACTAATTTTCATACCAATCAATTATTCACAAGTAATAAATAACCATAACCATTTAGGTGTAAAGGTTATTAAGAACAAAGCATTAATATGAATTGACAGATGTGAAGGGATTATTTCTATACTCAATGTAGAGTAGGTGAATGTATCATATCTTGAGTATTGATACAACTTAGAATTTGACTACCATGTTGGGCAATTCTTCCAAATTGATTTCAATCCCTTTCACTTGTGTGGTCTCTCTTGTAGTCTCCAACTATTTGATGCATACCACCAATGTTTCTTGTGAAGACAACAATTTGGGATATAATTACAATATATTTAGGCTTACAAATTTAAAGTTCAAATCTACTTTTGGGTGGATTAGGATTGGATTGAAGTGGAATAGATTAAATTTCAATCCAATTCTTATATAACACAACATTGTCATATCATGTAGCATGGGTTCTCCTACGTTGGATTGGATGATTAAATAGCTTAGATTCAATCCAATCAACAAAAAGTGGATTGGAATTTTATTGGATTTGGGCAAACCAATTTTCAATCCAATCTTATATGTGGCATAATATTATCATATAATGTAACATGATCCCCCATGCTAGATTGGAGGAGCAAGTTGCATAGATTCAATCAAATTTTCTATATGGCATAACATTGTCTTATCATGTAGCATGGGTCCTCCCAAGCCATTGATTGGGGAATCACGTTGCCTAGACTCAATCCAATCCGCTTTAGTATAGATTATGGTTGGATTGGATTGGAGTAGATTCATTTTCAATCCAATATTCTATGTGACATAACATTGTCAAGTCATATAAAATGGGCCTACAACCAAGTTGGATTGTGAGATCAAATTACTTGGATTCAATCCAATCCCACTTTCAATTAGTTGATATTGGATTGAATTGGAATAGAATCCCCATTTTCTATATAGCATAATCTTATCGCATCATGTGAAATGAGTCCCTCCCCGAGTTGGATTGGGGATCAAGTTCCATGGATTCAATCCAATCCATTCTTGCATGGATTAAGGTTGGATTGGATTGGAATAGATGAATTTCCAATCTTGTTTTCTTCGTGGCATAACACTATCATGTCATATAGGATGGATCCCCCCCAAAGTTGGATTGGGGATCAAGTTCCTTGGATTCAATCCAATCCATTCTTGCATGGATTATGGTTGGATTGGATCGGAATAGATGAATTTTCAATTTTTTTTTGTGGCATAACGTTGTCATGTCATATAGGATGGGTCCCCCCCAAAGTTAGATTGGGGATCAAGTTCCCTGGATTCAATCCAATCCATTCTTGCGTGGATTATGGTTGGATTGGATTGGAATAGATGAATTTTCAATCTTATTTTCTTTGTGGCATATTAACATTGTGATGTTGTATTGCATGGGCCCTCTAAGAGTTGGATTGGGGGATCAAGTTCCTTGGATTTGATTCAATCCATACTGGCGTGGATTATGGTTGGATTGGATTGGACTGGATTAGATGAATTTTTAATCTTGTTTTCTTCATGGCATAACATTGTCATGTCCTATTGCATAGGCCCTCCAATAGTTGGATCGTAGGATTAAGATGCTTGGATTCAATCCAATCCATTTTGTATGGGTCAAGATTTCATTGGATTGGAACTGATTCATTTTCAATCCAATTTCTATAAAGTACAATCTTGTCATATCATATACGATTGATCCCACCAATGGTGGATTGTGGAATCAAGTTTTCTAGATTTAATCAAATCAAACTTTGTATAGATTGCAATTGGATGAAGTTGGAATAAATCAATTTGAATCTAATGCTTGTGTAGATTACGGTTGAATAAATTAATTTTGAATCTAATCATGTATAGCATAAAAAATAGCATGGATTGCCCCCCATGTTGGTTGGAGGATCATCTCAGTGGGTACAATCTTTGAAAAAATTATATCTTAGGTGTGAACATTGGGTAAATAAAGGGAGGTAGTATTTTTCATCTATAGATTATTTTGTACTCTATATTTATAGAATTTTCTAATGTGGTGCATTAAAAAGGAAGCATGTGTTAATATGCTATTTAACTATACAAATGTTTTTTCACTCTATTTTTTTCGTCTAGTTACTACTCAAAGTTAGATAATTTGATGTATAGTTTCCAATTCACAAATACAATGTTTGTAAATACATTCCTTTAATGAACATATACATTCCTTTACTAAACTAACACATTCACATATGAAATTGAAATTCACATTAAAAGGAAGTTATAATGTCAAGCATTACGAGGTTCTAAACTATGAGTCTAAAATTATGGTCAAGAGAAGGGCCGTGGTGAAGGCTTGACACCGCTCCTAGTGAATTGGAATCTTTGGAGAGCCATAATTTTGTGGGAGTTTGTCCAAATGAGACAAGTGAGAAGTCCATCGGCATCTACTTGTAGCATAGATATCCAAAATGGAATTATATATGGAATTTGGAGCTCTGGCCATAACATTATACCGTTTGGAGGTTCATGAGTGCAAATGGGGTTGTAACTTGATAATATTAGTTGGAAATGAGTGGTCTTTCAAAGTCAATGTGGATTTTGGAAGTTCCTCCGATCCACAAAGAGAGGGTCTGCCAAATACTACAAAGAGTAGTATGAAGGGTTGGTCTCCCTCCTCACTCTTTTTTGGAGTTTTGGTGAGTCCTAGCGACTTAAGGTTGGTGAGGATGGTGATGCAACCTCACCACTGATTCCAACGCATTGTGAGACACTTGTGTGTGTGTCCCGTAGCACTAGTTGGATGGAGTCCTACTCTTTGCTAGGTCACTCTCAATGTGTCCTAAGTTGTGAGTCCTAATTAGCCATAGTGTGAAAATAACAAATACATAAAGGGCTTAGTATAAAGTGGGGTGACACTCAAAGGCAGTTAGGATTGTGGTGAGTAGTGTCACCACAAGTCATAGTACAAGAAAATGGAAGTTCCACCTCATGTCACCAAGTGACATGCAAAGTGTCATGTGTGGAGTGTCGTCTAGTGGTCTTAAGGACTAAAACTTAGCAGTATAAGTTGAAAATGAGAACTAATATTGTAGGTGCATGGCATAAGCAATGTTAGTCAGTTGTGACCTAAGCAATACTCGAATTAAAGCGTAGTGAGACCATTAAGTTGTAAAAGACCTGTAGATGCTCATTGGAGTTGTAATTAAGGTGTCACTAGGGTTGCAACATTTGGTATCAAAGCAGAGCTCCATTTTTGGGTGATTGCAAAAAACACTTCATGTTTTTCAATCCCAAACGGTGTCTTTGGCTGTAGGATTGACAATTCTATGTATAACTATCAATATTGTATGTCAACAGCATGCCTATAGATCTATACCATCGATTCAGTACCATGTAGTACTATGCAGTACTACAAACTACTGTGGAGTACTACATAAGCTACTAGGAGCAAGAAATAGCAAAATAGAGGTGGACCTTTTCATTTTTAGAATTTCAAAAAAATTCCATATAAAAAAGTCATTTTGCTAGAAAAGATTGTACTCACATTGCACCAAAAAATTCATATAGGAAATTTTTTCCCTCTTCATAGACTTTGCGCAAAGGAAGGTCACTTTGACCCCATATGTGCAATTGACATGTTTCTATTTTCATAAAAACTTGTCACTGGTCCTTGTAATGTTAGTAGACCTCCAACATGTCCAATTTGTGGCTTTGAATTCGCATTTTTGGATCAAATTTAGGACTTAAAACCTCCCAAATGGCCAAAATAGACATCCAATCGAGGGTAGTTTAAAAATAGTAAACTAATTTTGAAAAATTTGAAAAAAAATCTCAATGTCTGCAACTATTGTATATACATTCATTTTGATTTCATGCTAAACGAATAAACAATGTAAAAGTTATAAGCAGAAAAACACCCATCCAAGGGCAAGAAGACAAAAAATAGGACAAGTGTTTCTTGCAATCACCCTTGGGTGCATTGAGCCTTGGATTCAAGGTTAGGATAATTGAAGTTGGAACTTCAAGGCAAGGGCGCCAAACATGTAGTCAAGGTCTACCGCTTCTTGAGTCCTCTTATGAAAAGACCAAACAGAGAGATTCACTTCTTTTTAAACAATGGCTCAAGAAATGAGTTCCATTGGGAAGAAAATTTGGAAACTAGTGCTAGAGAAGGTGACACTACTATTAGTCTTGGGAAGCCACATTATGACCGCAAACACAAAGGTTGTGACCTCATGTTTGAGGAACTTGTCAAAACACTTCAAGTGATGCAAGGTGAGATCAAGGAGCTTAAAGAGAAGGGCACTAGCTCTTCCTTACATAAATTGTACAAAATCAACATGCCATCTTCTTTCACAAGCATTGGCAAGGCCCACAAAGTGAAGGACTTTTTAGTAGACTTAGAATCATACTTTGAAGCACAGAGAGCCCTTGAAGTAGATAAGATCACAATCTTTGTAACCTTTCTTAAATAGCATGCTTTGCTTTGGTGAATTTTTTTTCGAGGTGAAAGACCAAAGGTAGTGGACAATTAGATCACACTTTCAATTTGACTTGAAATTTGGATTAACTACTTAAAGTACAAGATACTTACTAATTCCTAAGTTTTGACTTGTATGAATTCTTTTGCACGACTTTCATTCAATGTCCTTCTGAAACTTCATCCTACTATAACTCCTAGCATTTTGAGTCTTTTTTAGGGTTTAGACTATGGTTGGACTCCTATAAGCTTCCTCTAAGAGTTTCTACTTCTAACTTTCTACTTTGGTTAACCCCTAAAGTCTCAAACAACATTTTTTGGTATTATAGATATTTTGGGCAACTCACTACAAGAGGAATTTTCAATTTCTTTCTTTGAAATTTTCATACAACATGTGGTCAAGGAGTAGCTCAAAGGCCCAACAATTTTCATAATTTTTGACTACATGGTTAAAAAGTTATTGTATAAAATGTAGTTTCTTTCCCAACTCGAGTAGCCCGGGTAGATCATAAAAAATTACTTTTTTTAGGAATAAAAATTTGAAATTGGTATTATAGATTTATATATACATATAAAGCTCTGAATCATTTGATTTTGATTAATGAGGTGAAAGTTATGAGGAGTTTTAGTTTGCGGGCAATTATGGATTCTTGACTCTAAAATAAACTTTAAATTCCTTCATTTAGTTCAATTTTCAAGATTTTTAAAATAAAATAAAATTATAGGATGTAGATTTTTATAACAAAATTACAACCATTGGGATTGGCATTTTTCAATTCCATAACAAATTTTTTAACAATTTAGTATTTTCAATCATTCTCTATTTTTTTCTACTTACTATTTTTTTCTATATGTTGTACAATTCTAAAATGATTTGAATTTTTTCAAGCATGTTGCAAACTTGCCTTGAAGAATGAATCCAAAGACTCACATCCATTTCAGACATTTTTTCATACAAATGTGACCTCGTCAAGAGTAGCTGCCTGATTTTTCGAAAGGACAAAAAAATGATTTTTGTCAATTCAAACACTAATGAATACAGAATATCTTGCAATCTACATGGTGGAAATTTCTAAAAAAATTACCACATGTTCTCAAACTAGTTTACTACAAGATCCTATAGTTACATGTGTTCAAAAATATTTCTATTCTAAAATTTGGTTCTTGTACTAGAAATGACCATTTTGGAGTGTTTTTGGTGAAAACATAGTTAAAAACCTTTAGGATTTAACTTCCTAAGTCCTTAAACTAATTCCTCTTGATTCTATGTCAAGGTTCTACCTCTAGCATTTTCTTATTTTTGGAACTTTAATATTGCTAATTCTATCTTTCCAAAATGCTAAGGCACTTGTGGATTGGATTTTCCTAGTGAAAGTTTTGAATGGATGAAGTTTGACCGCTAATTAGTACTTCAAACTTCATCCATTATTATTTACTACACTAAAATTTGAAACTAATTTACAAATTCACTTTTGATTTTTAGTGGACATTTACTTCCTAATCTTCCATTCTTATTCCAATTGGATGAACTTTGCCAAGTTTCATCCATTCTATCACCTAAATTTCATCCACTTTTGTCTTCCTTGTTTTAACTCTAATTTCTATGTATTTTATGTTTTTGAAAATCTCTAGACTTCTACTATAGGATTCTAAGTTCAAGTTTAACTTGAATCTTTGTCCTAGTGGTCAAACTTGACCCTAAGCCTCAACCCTCATTAGAACTTGTTAATTCAAAGAATTTAAAGAAACGAGGAAGGTTTAACAACATATCTCAGAACTTGCTTTGTTGATTACGAGGCTCAATACACCCTCCAACTCCTCTTTTTGTATCATCTTGTCTTAATTTGAATTTTTGTACTTATCGCTAATTTTTATACATTTTTTATTCAAAGATTGTACTACACTAAGTCTACTTCATCTAAGTTCCCATCTTTCCTATTTCACCTTCTCTTTTCTTTCCTACTCCGTCTATTTGTTCCATACTCTTTTCATTCAAGTATTCTATTCCAATGGTTGGCTTTGAATGAAGTAAAATAATTGATTTAATCTTCAAGAAAATAATTGACTTTTGAAAATCCTATTGCCTATCCAAGTCAATTATTGTTTCATCTTTCTTCTCATGGTCTAAATTGCATTCTTCAAATTTCCTCTGAATCCTTATCAATTGCTAACCTTCAATCATCAAATACTCTACTCTATTTCTTCCACTAAACTTTCAAGCTTCTCAATCAACACTCATTCTTCTTCTTGGTTTCCAAGTTTGGAGAGCTCCCTAAGTTTGTGGTAGTATAGTTGAATGAATAGACAATTGGCTTGAGTTGGGCTCCAAACTCTTTGGATTGAGCGGAATCTATTTGACTCTTTGGTCTAAGTGGTTAGTCCTCATGATACCCATCCAAGTGAAAGCCCTCATGTTATCCGTTTGAGTGGCAATCCTCCTGATACTTGTTTGAGCGGCAACCCTTCTGCTATCCATTAGAACAATGCCCTCCCAATACCTATCCAAGCGATGCCCTCTTGATATTTGCTTGAGCAACAACCCATCCAATCCCTGGTCCGAGTAGTATATATTAGTCTAGGTGATCGAGGCTATTGAGGGCTTTGATGGCTTCTAATGGCTAGAAGGATGGAACCAAACTTGTCAAAGCATGTAATTAACATAAATGAAGTTAGCTTAATTTTTAGTGACATTGTACCACACCTCGGATAATTTTTATGAATTTTCCATCATGAATTTTGGTGATTGACCATCTAAAAGAGGATCTTCTCACTATCAAAAAGTTTTAGAACTTTTTGTGGAACTTCTCATGGAATCCCACAAAAAATGAGCAAGCTCATATTCTTACTTTGCACATGTAAAGGAGGAGAATCAAATCCTATTGTTCCCTTTTAAATTCCAATGAATAAGGTATCTTTCACATAGAGGGGAATGATGGCAAACCGATTTCATCATTTGACTACCAACGTGATTATCACCTTGAATCACCATATTTTGGTCATAGATGCCTTCCATTAGTCCATCTTGAATTTTCTTCATCTATAGGCTATTAATTGAGGTTTCTACTATTTTGCGAGATAAAATGGAAAATTGAATCACATTGCCTAGACTCAATCCAATCCGCTCTAGTATAGATTATGGTTGGATTGGAGTAGATTCATTTTCAATCCAATATTCTATGTGACATAACATTGTCAAGTCATATAAAATGGGCCTACAACCAAGTTGGATTGTGGGATCAAATTACTTGGATTCAATCCAATCCTACTTTCAATTAGTTGATGTTGGATTGAATTGGAATAGAATCTCCATTTTCTATATGGTATAATCTTGTCGCATCATGTGAAATGAGTCCCTCCCCAAGTTGGATTGGGGATCAAGTTCCCTAGATTCAATCCAATCCATTCTTGCGTGGATTATGGTTGGATTGAATCGGAATAGATGAATTTTCAATTTTTTTTCTTCATGGCATAACACTATCATGTCATATAGGATGGGTCCCCTTAAAAGTTGGATCATAGGATCAAGATGTTTGGATTCAATCCAATCCATTTTAGTATCGGTCAAAATTTCATTGGATCATGGATCGATTCATTTTCAATCCAATTTCTATGTAGTACAATCCTATCATATCATATAGGATGAGTCCCCTTAATGGTGGATTGGAGGATCAAGTTCCTTGAATTCGATCGAATCCATACTTGTGTGGATTATGGGTGGATTGAATTGGAATAAATGAATTTTGAATCTAATTATGTTTGGGATGACACTGCCATATTGCATGGGGCCCTTCTAATGTTAGATTTGGGGATCAAGATACCTAGATTCCATCCAATCTACTTTTGAGTGGGTTAGGATTGAATTAGAATGGGATAGATTTATTTTCAATCCAATTACTATGTGGATAACACTCTTATATCATAGAGCATGGGTTGAAGTACAAGATGTAAAAATTCATTGCTGAAGATCTGAGCATACAAGAAGGTATCCATTCATGTGATTCAAAGAAGTGAGATCATCTCATCTTCTAGAGCAAAATATTCTTAGAAATCTAGATTCTTGTCAATTAAAGAAAGACACTCATATCTAGTGAACAATGTGATGTTTTTTTCTTCGTGCATAGTAAAAAAACGAGCTGCAATAAACATTGTAATTACTCTAATTTCAAATAACTGAACCACAAATATATTGGTTTTTGCAAAATCTTTGAGTTACAAAAATAATGCTAATTTTCCTATTAGAAAATCCAAAAGAATTTTTCAGTATTGCAACAATAAGTAAAAATACAATATTCACTTCAAAAAAATTATAATATACCTTTAATATTAAATATTTCTTTCTAATGCAATATTCATGGCCAAACAAGATTCTATTGTCTTATTTCAAGCCTATGTACTGTATGCACCTTTTGAGTATTATAGTAATTAAGATTCAATATCAAATTCTAGTATAAAGTTTTATATGTTAGTATACTATATAGTTTTTAATATTGCATTAGTTTTTTTATAAGTATTATATGTTAAGGTAGTATCATCTAAAATGAAGCAAATTTGTTTGACAACCATCTTTGTGAGGAAAGAGGCTCTCATTTTTTAACACTTTGCAATGAAGTTTGAATTGAATTAAGTTCAAAGTCCTTTCAACCTGATATCATCCATTTTCATACTTTACAACTAAAATTTGAACTAATTCAATTTTAAAAAATATGAGTCAAAAGTGAAATTTTTTAGTTGTGGCAACGTCACATATTAAACTACTATAATATATTAAAATTATTAGGAGGTCGAAATTAAAATTGACCAATTTTTTTAATTAATATATCCTATTTTTCAATGTCCTCATATTGAACATTGTGCAACCAACATCTTCTCATACTTTAGATTTTGTAGGGTACACTTTTGAAAAATAACATGCTTGAGATTGAGAGCTCCTCCACATTCAACAATTGAACCCTTTGGGGTTAGGGTCCTAATCTTCAAATCTAGTCCCAGAAATCCACAAAATCCCCTCGTAGAATCTGAACCGACTCGTAGATCTACGCCCATCCCGACATATGATCCCCCTGGGTACACCGCAACCCAGCCAGGACGGGCGGCCGAACATCTACCCTCCCGCCTGAGAAATCTACGCACTGGAAGATTGGGGTGGGGTGTTGGGTGTTGAGTGATGCCCCTCAGGGTCTTGTTAATCATGTTCCGCGCGCATTGGCGTTCTCGTTGTTGTTGCATTCCTGGTGACCAGCTTGCGAGACGATAACTGTAACGGGCGGCATCCCTCACCATGCAGCCGACCTCCGCCGTGCGCTCGTCTATTGATTTTGTCACAGCATTTGGTAGCTCTTGTGTGTGAAGCTTTTTTGGTGCGGGGGAAGACGAGGACATTGGGAGACGAAGAAGGCGTCTAGGTTGGAGTCCCGCTTGGGGGAGCAGCAATGGGCCGCGGGGGAGGGCCCAACACGGCCGATTCCTACATCGGCAGCCTCATCAGTCTCACGTCTAAGAGTGAGATTCGGTATGAAGGGATTTTGTACACTGTGGACACGGAGAATTCCAACATCGCGCTGCAAAATGGTGGGGTTTCCGCCTTAATTTCTTACGATTGGTTGTGTGCTGGTGTTTAGAAGGACTTGATAACTGTTGGGTAGGGGCGGAATTCGTTCGAAAGGCTGTGACAAGTTTTTTTTCTTGTCTGGTCCGTTTTAGGGTTTGCGGCGTTAGGGTTTGGTGTCGGAATGAGAAATGGATTCTGACAATTAACAGTCGAGTTTTTTTAAGCGTCTTTTCGTCTTCGTGTTTGTGTACTTTCAGCCGTGGTTGAGGTACCGACGACATTGAGTATCCTCATGCCCGTTTTTCGACGTTTGGTTTATTGTGCCTGGACGATGCATTATCCCAATTGATTCTGGAGGTTAGACAAGTAACGGAAGTTTCCAGTTACTGAGACCGCCGACCCTAAAACTCCGTTGGGAGAAATCATTTTTCAGCTCCTAAATTGTGTGCTGTCAGAGACTTCTGATGTCATCTAGTGACGAGTACATTTCTTTTCAAAATCATACGATTATGGTCCTTCATGTAACTCGCTGGGTGATGACCCTTTGTGCTGCTGCGGAAATGTAAACTTTGTGAGCATCTCATGTACTCTACGAGGGTCATTAGTTTACAGCGCATCCATCCAGGGTAGTGTGCTGCCCGGGTATGTTTTATGGAGAGAATGTACTAGAGCTGTACATTCTACGGGATGGTGGCATCTGAGCCGCCCTCGTTCCCACATCCGGAAGCGGAAAATAGAAGTGTGACAGGTTTATTGTTGTCGGTCAGGGTGAGATGGCCATGGCTTACGCATCTTTGATGTTGTTTCGCGTGCAGTGCGTTCGTTTGGAACAGAGGGGCGCAAAAAGGATGGGCCCCAGATTCCTGCTAGCGACAAAGTGTATGACTACATCATCTTTCGAGGATCGGATATCAAGGTTGGGTTTATGAGAGTTAAAATTTTACATTTCTGGGGTCCTGGCACCTGATCCACATGCTGTTTGGATGCGCTAATACTTGAATTGGAACAATTTGAATAGTGGTGACTGTTATTTCTTGGGACTGATGTTGCCTCGCATTCTGTGGACAGGATTTGCAAGTGAAGTCGTCTCCACCTCCTTCCTTGCAACCCCCGCCTCCTCCACCACAACCTGCGGATCCTGCAATTATCTCACTTCAGGTACCCTAGCCCAAGCTATTCTTTATTTTTCTGGCAGGGTTAGCTTCAAGAGTATGTACGTGTTTGATTTCTTGTGATGTGCCAGTTGGAGTATTGACTCTTTAATATTTGGAACGAAGATAGAATTGTAGTGAATGCGTCGGTATTATGTGCACGTAATGACCTTTTATTTGATCTGTGACTTTCGCAGAGTAGACTATTCTCCTGGTTTTGTCCCTAATGTCCGTGCAATATTGTGTGATCTGCTCAAGCAGTCTCAGCCGCAGTATCCCCCGCCGTCGTCCCTGGGGTCCTACAATGGTGGACTGCCAACAGCAGGATCTTCTTCAGAGCCCAGTGCCCCGCCGCCTCCTCCTTACATGGGGATGCCACCTTCGCAATACCGGAGCGCTGTGCCTCCTCTCTATCCTCCGGCAGGACTGCAGTCGTGGGGTCCTCCCCCACCACCTCCTGGCGCCAATGGATCGGGTCTGGCCATGCCAATGTACTGGCAAGGGTACTACAGGCCGCCACCAGCAGGGCACATGCAGCATCAGCCTATGCCCCCTCAACCTCCTCTTTCGTTGGCACCGCCACCGCAAGGGCAGCAGCAGCAGCAGCAGCAAGGCCAGCAGGGTTCTCAAGGTCCTCAGGTATCACCCTTGCCACAGCAGCCACCGGCAGCCTCTCGTCCTCCTGCTGCATCGGTTACTGCGCCTAGTTCCAGCGGTGCAGTGACTTCGGCTTCGCAGTCACAGCCACAGTCAACGAAGGTTCCAGCTGCGAGTGCGCCCAGCTCAGCCGCTCCAGTGGCGCTTTTGATGACAGCAACTGCAACTCCTGTAATCTTTGCAGAGTCTTCCCAGTTTCATTTGATGCTTTGATGTTTGTGGTAGTGTATGATATTTACTAAGGGATGGTTTCCTGTTTGGTGTTCCATGATCCAGCACTTGTTATCTGTGCAGGCTTCAACTGCAGTTAATGCCCCAGTATCTGCTGTGACCTCGGCCGTATCGACTCCAGTAGCTTCATCTGTTGGGACGACGGCTTCTGCTCCTGCCTCAGGAGTCCCTGTTTCAGTAGCTTCCAGCTTAGCTTCGACTATGCAAGGCGTGAGTGCGGTGATTACACCAGTTGCGAAAAACCCACGTCGCATTGCGGGAAGTGTGCCACCGGCTTCACAGCCTCCAGCTGTTGGAAGCCCCTCTCAAGGACTACATACACCGGGTGTTCCCAGTGCACCTGTTGTATCTTCTGGTGCTTTGCTGCGACCACAGAGCGAGGCCGCACAGTCCTCTGGGACGGTAGCTACAGCTACTAAGTCAGGAGCAACAACCGTTCCACAGAACCAAGCTTCTTCAAAGGTCGTGGAGCAGAAACTAGTGGAACCGGGAAATGCAGCAAGGTTACCTGTGACGCAAACCTCCGCACAGGCTGCGCCTTCACAGGAACAAGTCAGTCAGCCTCTACTCCCATTGCCTTCGGCTGAACAGAAGCAACAAGGGGTGGCACAGGTGCGCATCATCTCCACTTCGTCTGTTCATATGATATTCTCTGAGAGAGGGTTTTAACCTTTTACAAAGACGTTGTTACATTGGTGTGATTAAGCTTTATTGGAATCTTGATATCATTGGATTTCAAGGCGTAAAATCCGTAAATGCAACTGTGATTACTGTCGTCTAGTTCTTTTGGGGTATTTGATTCGCGCAACACATCAAGCAGAATAACGGGGATCGTTCTTAAAAGATTGACTTTTCTCATCTCAGCAGCGAGGAAATCATGGCGTACCTGTTGGCCAAAGGAATCGCTGGCAGGTACCATGTTCTTTTGTTGGAATGGTTGAATTTTTCCTTTTCTCACGGTGGGAGCTGATCCCGAGCATTCTGTCGTTTAACTAAATATATGAGGTAATTTCATTAGTCTTAGAATTTTTGGGCCATGTTATGCTACTAGATCTACATCAGGTCTTATAGCCAGTTATTGAGCAACTGATTTTTGGTTGTGAGTTATGAATAAATGAAAGTTTCTTAATGATTTGGGTCACTGGAGTTGACATCAACAATTATGTGTAGGGTAACGGTTATGGGGGGAATGGCAACTACAACCGTCGTGGAAGAGGTCGAGGCAGTCACAACGGAAGAGGTGTTGGGGTAAGTTTGAAGATATCTATTGTTCTTCACCCCCTGTTTCACTTCCTCAGTACAGTATATTACCTGTAGAGCATTGTCTTCAGGCATTTGCTACCCGAGTTTGCGCAATGTGTTGTAGATGTGCGTAAGAGCACGAGGGGTCTGTGGCTGACCTGGTCGCTGACTGTCGTTGTGTTTTTCAGCTGGCGAATCCCACACAGCAGTTCACTGAGGACTTCGACTTCTCAGCCATGAACGAGAAGTTCAACAAAGACGAAGTCTGGGGAACACTTGGAGGGAAGGATGATGAAGAGGAAGATGATTTTGATGATGGACAGGTTGAAGACGAGGCAGCTGATTCTGCTCAGTCAGATGCTGCAAAGAAGGTAATCCAGATCTTTGGTTGCAGAACACTTTATGGATCGCGTAATTGAATTGTCAGAGTGGAACGCCGGGAAAATGCAAGATCTGTTTGCTTGTGCTGTGGGGGGTGGAACAGCTATGCCTCACTGTTTTTGAAAGGATTATAGGCATGCTGATATCGTGATGACTTGGATAGTGCTCGGACAGTGGATGTTGGTTATGTTGTTTGTGTGGTTGACTTTAGGGCATGGTGGTGAATGCATCAGGCTCTCTATAACAAGGACGATTTCTTCGACTCTCTATCTTGTGATGCAATTGAAGGGAACCGTGTAGAACGCACTAAATTCTCTGAGCAGCGCAAGATTGATACCGAGGTATATTTTCGTGATTGGTTTGAGATCTGATGTAATATTGATAATGAGCTCAGAATGTTTTAGGTTCAAAACCACATATGCGACCAGAGTTTCACATTGTATGCTCTTTTCAATTATTTGAGTGTTTCATTGGCAAAAGCATGTCCATTTGTTCACTCTCCAGCTGTAGTTTGATGTTTCTAGTGCTCTGGCTTGTTGACTCCTATTTGGTAGTTGGAAGTACATCTGGGGCGCCATGAAGTGATGTTGGTTCAGCTATACTGTCATGGCTGCGACACTGAAATAGTGCAGTGCATAGACCATTTTTATGGTGAAGACTGACTGATGTTTTGTGAATTGCAGACATTTGGAGCTTTCCCAGTTAGGTCACGCGGGGGCCGTGGGGGCCGTGGAGGACGCCGTGGTGGCTACAGGGGTGGCTACTATGGTGGGGGGAGTTACGGGATCGGCAGAGGTGGCGGCTATGGCAGAGGCCGTGGTATGGGTCGTGCCTCGTCTGGCGGTGTATGACTAGTTCTTCTCCCCATTGCGCAAAGTGGGGGCCTGATGTAGCGTCGCATCTAATGTGAAGATTTGATGGGGACCAAGGATGCTATAATATGCTTTTTAAGTTGGGAGGGGTGTGTAGGTTTTGCAGTGTAGATGTGGAAGATCCTGTAGACGATTGTGGATTTGCGGTGCTGGCTTTTGGCTTGCTGTCACAGAGGAATCGTGGGAGTGGAAGAATGTGGGGGTGAGGGGACACCCTCAGAGAAGGCGGATCTCTGGGTGGTGTATGTGCCTCTCGCCCTTCTCAGTCTTCTGCTACTTGGGATATACTCGGTTTGAAATTTGGCCAAGCGCTTGGAACTTCTGCAGTCTGGAAAGATAGAACAACACTTGGGTGGTTTCTGTCGGAACGATTTGGAGTGAGAGTTTTAATTCGCTCCAATTCCTGAGATACGCTGCATCAAGGATGTGGACAGTGAAAGTTGGGGACGGGTTAGTCTAGGCTACTGCACAGATGGGACATGGAACGTTGGATTCACCATCGTATGTGTATATCGTTTTGGAAGTTCCGGTGGTGGAAATCTGTTGATGGGAATAAACTCTTTTATTGCTTCAATTTTCTATTTTTGACCGTTGTGCATTATCAGAGTTTTCGATTTTTTAGTTCTCTGGAATTTTATATGGTTCAGATTATGGGCAGTCGTCAGATAGCTGTTTGATGGTCGGTGTTGTAGGGTGTGCCCCACTAGGAACTCTGATGGCTGGATCAATCTACAGTATGTCATCCTATTTGTCCACAGATGATCAACCCTAAGCTATGGAATCTAAACGAAAAAATATAAACTAATTCCACCACAAGCGTTTTACAAGCGGTTTTAGACTTTTAAGCTCATGCGTACATCGGCTGTTTTCACAAATAGGCTTACGATTGAAAGTCACACGTGAGTGGGGGACCACTGGATTCAACCTCGCGACAAGCGACTCAGCTGCCAGACCAGCCTCTTCCATGTACTGAATTCAGAGGCCAAGTATGCTAAAACAATTGTGGAATTTCATACTGTATAGGAAAGAGCAGATGTTCAACTCAACTTCAATAAAATGTGCACTTTATCCATGGATAACAATATTGCAATTTCAACCCTACGAAATTAGAAAATTAAGGTATGTGCACACCTGGCGTTTTGGAGCAGCGGCCGTTGAAAGATAATACAGGGGGAGTAAAAACAAGCCTGAAAAAAATGGATAGAGTAGGCGCGGGACCCAGGAAGGTGAATGACGGTGTCAGAGAAAGGGGAAGAAGTCACGCAGCTGTTTACACTTGATTTTGTTATTACGCTATTTTCCTTGACACCATGGAGCGAATGGGACAGACTAGCCCTTCACACTACGCAAGTGGTGCTACAGTGCGTTGGGCCCCGATGGCCGTTGTCGTCAGCATTCCTAGTCACCTTCAACCTCGCTGTCCGGCTTCACGGACATCGCTATCTCGCGCCAAAATATTTTGGGGAATTGCAGGAGGCCGCGGATTTGTTTCTCTGTGTGTTAGAACCTCGTTTTCTGCGTATCGCCGGTGTTGTAGATGTGTTGGTGGAGATGCGGGGCAGCAAGTGTTCATGGCGGACAGTGGCTGCTGGTCGGAGTCGTGAGGAGTGCAAAGTTCTGATGGGTATCCACTGCGCCGGAATCGGAGAGCGTGCGTCGCGATTCGCAGAAGCAGGAGCATCACATTACTCTGGTAAGCAATTCTTGCTCGGAGGGCGCAACGACATGGCCATATGAAGAGCACCATCGCTGTGTATAGAATGCAGTAGTTGTCCTACGCTCTAGGATTTGTCCTCTGTGATGTCCGATTTGCCATAGCTCAAGAAGTCCTTGTTCGGCAAGAGGGTGTGCAATGATTTCTTCTTTAGCTTTCCTGGAATAACGGGATAACCAGAGTTGTGGGCAGGAAGACTTGCGCTGAAAAATTTGCTCTGAATTTTAAGTGCGCTTTTGTGCACTCAATTGAGCGCTTGGCCCGACTGCATTTCCATCCTGCTGAATTCTTGGGCACTCGACTTATCTCGTCGTTGGAGATGAACTGCTGGCAGCGTTAGTGCTGTTTTCTTCGAAGCCTGCTTGAGTTGTCAATTGGTCACCACTGTGGTCTACATGAAGCCTCCCTGTCATGCGTTTTCGCCTTGTCTGCCACCATCTCTAATCTTGCATTACTGCTGTGAAAGCTGTGAAAGCAGCGGTTTGAATTCAGCTCTCTGAATTGACGTACAAATTCCACTCTATCGATTGATGAAACTCACTGCACTCCTAGTAAGCACACACAAGTGTAGCATGTAGTGCATGCAGAGCATTAACAACAGGATGGACAAACAACAGGTGATCGATCGGGCAAATATCGATATTAAAAAGCAAAACTGCAGCACTGTCCGCGACGATCTGAGCAAGTAGCTAGCGTCTAGTTTGATTTCATCTTTGCTTTCTACGATTACCTCCGATGAGCATCGCCATGGACATTCATTTCGACAATACAACGGTTGCGCACTCGTTCGTGGAGATGGAAGCTACTCTTTTTGAAATTGCCCAAAACAGTTGCCGGCTTACTGTCGCCGCTCCTAGTTAATCGACCCCTCCGGCTACCATTAACTAGAAGCGCTCGTAGAACTCTCAAGTCTACGTTTCGAGGTATTTGGGGTGCTACTTAATTCCAGCTGCAACAACCTGCACCTAAATAATCAGGTCCTCGTGGGTCCAACTACGCACCGTTCTTTTCCTGGGCCATGTCAGAGCCTGCAGCGAGGATCGGCATTTGTCAATTACCGCAAGCGTGAGTGCGCTTACTGTCTCGTAACCACCACCCACAAGTTTGACCCTTAGCGCCAAGTGGGAACGGACCTTTATTGTAACTTCTAATTATGTGTACACAAACGATTCATATAGAGCATTCTTTCTTCTTTGCATTGACACATATATGATTGTTTGGAAGACTCTTCAATTATGAATATTAAACCCTAAATGTACTTGACTATGTTTTCATCAAAAACACTCCAAAACTGCTATTTGTAGTACAAGTACCAAATTTAAAAAAAAATACATTTTTGGACAAATGAAACTGTAGGATCTTGTAGTATGCTAGTTTGGGAAGACATGGAAAAAATTTCAGAAATTTTCACCATTTGGATTCCAAGATATTAGCATTTGAAGTGATAAAAAGCCTTTTTTTGGCCCTGCAAAAATTTGGATAGCTGCTCTTGACTATCCACTGAAAAGATAGAGCAATTCTTGCTCAATTAATTAGGCCCCCCCCCCTCCCCCCAAAAATCAGTAGCCATTGATCTTTTTAAAAAATAAATAAAAACACCCCCTTCCTTGCTGTTGATCCTGATACCGTACATATATCATATGTAAACGAATACGAATAACGGATACGAACATATATATGGATACGTATACCATACGCACAAATACATATACCATATACACGGATACGGATACAGAATAGATACGGATATGGATACAGATACAGATACGGAAAACAGAAACAGATACGAATTATCCCATATCGATTGTATTACAACTTCGTTTTGGAAAATACAAGATTGAGGGGGGGGGATACATTTAATTTCTCACCTGGGGGTTACTGTTTTTTCCCATAAGGTAAGGGGGGGGCTGTGCAATTAAAATTGAATCAAACAGCCTTCCTCACTATCCACTCAAAAGACAACCTACATAACAAGGTCAGATCATTATGAAAAAATGTCCAAAATGGTTGTTACTCTCTGGATTCATTCTTCAAGTCATGTTTTCTACATGCTTCATAATTTTTAGATCATTTGGAATTGTACAACATATAGGAAAAAATTAGTAAATAGAAAGAAGTAGAAAATGATCCAAAATACTAAATTGTTAATAATTTATTGGTGGAATTAAAAAAATGCCAATCCCAATAGTTATAATGTTGTAATAAACAATCTACACCTCACGTTTTTATTTTTTTTCCAAAAATATTGAAAATTGAATTAAATAAAGGTCTTCAAAGTTTATTTTAGAGTGGAGATTCCATTACTACCCACAAACTACCCACAACTAGAACTCTCATAACTTTCATCTCATAAATCAAAATGAAATGATTCAAAGCTTTCCAAGTATATATAAATTTAGAAAACCAATTTCAAATTTTTCTTTTAAAAAAAATGATTTTTAAAGAAGTTTTTTTTGCTGCCCGAGCTACCCGCCGAGCAATGAAAATTATATATCATACAATAACTTCTTAACCATGTATTCAAAAGTTATGAAAATTGTTGAGGCTCAAAGCTACTCCTCAGGCACATGTTGTGTGAAAAATTTCAAAGAAAAAAAATAAAAATTCCATTTGTAGTGAGTTGCCCCAAATTGCTATGTTGCCCCAAAACACCGCTTGGTCCTTTAGGGGTTAAATGGATGAAGTGCATTTTTCATAACATTCAACATCCAACTAGTAAATGGTTGGAAATTTAGGATAATTGTAAAAAATGTTGACCATACATAGATAAGAAAAAAGACCTATAAGAAGACCTCTCATGGCAAACTAGACCAATTTGGGGTCTTTAGTATATACAACCAAAGTTTCTATTTCTAGGGGGTATCATTGAGTAGTTTCAAAACAATACTCTTGTTTAGTTCTTCACCAAAATAACCAACATCCACTCAATGTTGTCACAACACTCATTATTGATCTATTGAATTCATGAAGAACATTACAAATTGAACTAACGTGATGATTCATAACAATCTCAATCAATGATTACAATGATCTTGTGACATCTCCTTCATGGTATTGATGACCATAAAGATATGCCCCATAAATCATATAATTACTACTCTCTATGATGTTCTTTCAAAACACTTTTATAACTCCCAATTTGGTTGAAAATTCTTCTGGAAACATGTTGAAAACACATTATTTATGAGCATCAAGTATTTAGAGATGACACTCAAATCCCCCCAACTTTCTATGAAAAAATGGATTCTCAACAAAAGGTGCAACGGCCCATTTGGTGATCCCTTTATGTGGTGTTTGAATCATTAGAGGAGAATTGAGGGCTTCAAGAGCCCGTTTTAGGATTGTTCCTTGCATTGTTTCCTGTGCTGCTAGAACTAGGGAACCAGCCTATAATAGGGTGAATTTTCAAATTTTTGGAAAAAAAAATTAAATATGAGTTTTTTTCAAAATTTCTAAAAGTATTGATAAACCTAAAACCTAATTTTAAAATAAAATAAATTTTAAAAATTTTAAAAATATTATTTTCTGACATGGCATCATTTGTGCCATGTCATACTGCTGATGTGGCGAGTTCCCACACCTTGGGAACTCAAAATAACTCACAGCCTCTTCATGCCTTCAAATCTCTTCTAATAGGCCACCTTTCTTCGCCCAAAACCACCACAAGATCTCAAGTGCAATCAATGAGAATTAAAGAGACAATGGTATAACCACCTATTCTCAAGGAATTTTTGTTACCAACTAATTACAATTAAATTCAAATTCAAATTTGAGATTGTAATGCCTAATTTCCATAATTCAATGATTTCAACATTGACATACTCAAACCCTTATGGACCATGCATTCCAATTCAAACAACATATGACTTCAAAACTCATTTCTACACACATATAATTGTAATTTTTCATCTCTCTATTTTTTAGATTCTTGTATTAATTCTTTAACATCTTTACAATTTTGGAAATTTGGAATACTTCTTGATCCTAGAGAGGGGTCATTGGTGCTAAAATAAAGCATTTAACTCTAAAGTAGAACAACCTATGACTACCCAAATTTGCAATCTAGGTATCTTATGCAATGTACTTATTGTTGCTTGTATTTCTCACAGAAAGAATTAGTTGAATTGACTAAAATCCAAATGGAATCACATTAATTAGATAAGAATTGAACTTGTTATGAATTTTCAAACACATTTGGTACAAAAATATTTAAAAATGAGTAGGTGGGGTCATGAACATCTTAAAAAGGTTCAAACTCAATGACCCACCACCTAATCCCATTCCATGAGTGATTTAATAGTACAAGTTCAACATTCTAAAAGGCACATCATTTATTGGCTAAAGCTACAATTTGTTCTAACAAGCATTTATTGACAACTAAGCCCACCTTTACGGACATTTTGTGAACCACATCTTTATCAACCTTGGATGTCCTATAAATAGATGTGAACTTGATGTCATTCTATAACAATGGCACCCAATTGTTTTCCCAAAGAGAATGACTTACACACTTAACAGAAATAGGTGGGACATTGGTACAAATGAAAGGAGCTTGAGTAGATGTTGGAATTGGGTGATTGAAGCCATTGGGTTGGGTTGCTCTCAAGGCTTTTTTTCTTCTTTTTATTTTCTAGTGCTAAATTGCACAAGAGAATAATAATTTGGCTACAAACTAGCAACAAATTATGAATTTTTTCTCCAAAAAACTTTAAATTTTAAAAAATCTTGGATGAAATTGCTAGATTGTGGATGAAAATAGAATTAAGGACATATGATATCACCAGGGCTATTTTTTTTGGTGAAATTTCTCAAGATCTATCTGAATCTAACCTTTCTAGCTTTGTCCCTCCCCAAACTGGCTTGTGTAGTGAGGCCAACAAGGGGGACACTGGTCAAAACAAAAGCCCTAGTGATATGTGCTGATATGATATTTTCTATCCAATATGTCTATGAATGTTGAAATTTGGAACACCACTATAATATTTTGTATCGTCACTCGGTGGCACTTCGTGAAGAATGAAAAACAAAACAAAACAAACAAAACAACTTGGTTGCTTTACCTTACACTCTCCTACTTGAAAGCATTCCTTCTTTCCGTTGAATCGGTCACAAGATCTAAGGTAACTCAGACTATGACAGGCCAAATGGGAGCCAACCCATCATACGCAAAAATATTCTAGAGGTGTACATTGGCTATCTCTAGTCAAAGAAGAAGAAATTTCTTGGGAACCATGCATAGGAATGGTATCATCTTTAGATTTGCTATTATTGTTAGAATAAAAGTTTAATGTTTTCATTGAAAACCATCATGACACTGGCTAAGTTTATAACTCACTCACAATTCCAGAATGTTTTTGGTCAACAGGACTCTGAGGAGTCATTGTAAGTTGCTGCCACTGGAGTGGCAGATGCTGCTCACTTCAAGTTTGAGCATTTCATGAGGAAAAAAGTCTCTTCTTATTGTCATATCATGACTTTTAGCACATGAAATTTTTGTATTGCATTAGATGCAATTTTTTCATGAACTTCTTATTGTTTAACCCTTAAAGGACACTGCAGCCATTTTTTGTCTGATGAATGACAAAAAATCCTTCTATGTAAGATACAAATGCAACTATTCATCTGGAGAATTTTGTATGAAAAGGGGATGTCTGGTATAGTAGTTTGACTGCTGATGAGTGCTTTTTCATTTTCTTAAGCCAATGATATCCATGGTCATTGGTGTGTCCTTTAAAGGTTAATGAGGATAATTTAGAAAGGTGAGTATCCCCAAATCAACAAACCTTGAAAACTGACATTGTATTAAAATCCTATATTTAGAGACATCAAATTTATTGTACAACAACATATAGTTTGTTTTAGGTGAATTATTTGATTTTAGGTATAATTACCTCAATTTGATTTATTTTTCATTTGCACTCAAAGCATATTTAGTCTAAATGGTCAATATTGGCGTAATCTTATAAAACCCCACAAGATTGTGAAACTTTGTAAACTTGAACTTCATGGCACAAGAGTCTATGCTTCCCATGAATTTAATCCTTAAAGGACAGATTGGTGACTGTGGAAATCATCCCTTTTGGACTGTGTGACATCATCTACTTAAGAAAAATCCAAAAATATTCATTAGAAGTCAAACTATCATGCAAGATCTATCCTTTTTACACAAAATTTCAAAGATGAACAATTGCACTTCTATCCTTATATATGAAGGTTCTTTATCATCCATCAAACAATAAATGTCCTTGACGCCATTTAAGGGTTAAACAAGGCTACTTTCAGTATAAAAAAATCTTGAATGCAAGCTTGTCCATCATTTGTGGCTCACAAAACGACAAATTATTCATGTTACAATGATACTATTGAAAGACCTCCAACCAAGTCTCTACCTATTGAAGATTGTTATATATATAAACATTTTGACGATAAATAAGAATTATGCAGCTACAATGCTCGCAAGTCCCTGCATTGGACATTGCCCCAAAGACCTTTGCAAATAAAAAATTGTTGGAATACATATAGTGCGTATGTCACATAGCATAAGATGAGAACATTCACTATTCAATAATAAGACGGAAGAACATAACATTGACCTAAAGACCATCATGAATAAAAAATTATTGGGGTACTTATAGTGTATATTTCACATAGCATAAGATGAGAACATTCACTATTGAATAAGGTGGGTACCTTTAAATGTGCCACTAACCCAAAACCACCATCATCACCTCTAGATACATCCCAAAAATCAATATATGTATCTAGTATGTGGAAGAAACGATTTTAGACCCTTAGACCAAAAAAGAATTGTGCCCCTTTCTAACTTTTGCATACGGTATAAAAGTCCATGTTCTTTGGTGAGTTGGATCATCCCTTCACTTGCCAATAAGAAAATATGATCAATCTAATAATAGAAACTAGGCAAAGTAGCAAAAAGTGGTGGTTTGGGGGGTGCCTACTTGTATAAGATGGAAGAACATAACATTGAGTGACCCAAAGACCGACCGTCACAATTAAAAATCATTGGAATATCATAGACTGTTTCCATTGGTTCATTGTATTTTTATCCTCTATCAATGGAAATTGTCCATGTGTTCAAAATAAAAATAAAATAAAAACTTGTTGGAATAATTATAGTGTTTTCATCACATAGCATCATGTGAATGTGAGTAGTGAGTGCCATTCTTTCTGCCTTTGGGGCAGAAGTATCATAAGCTTGTAGATTCGACGACCAAAAGTCCAGTCAAAATTCGTACACTTTAATTTGCAATTGATGAATCTGACTGCCATCTTGCATACATTATATATATGTGCCAAAAGTACAAGCTTTGGGGGGTTGGGGACCCAGGATCTGAGTACTAGAATGTAGTACTTGGGCCTTTCGGTTGTGTACTTGTGTTCGTGCAAAAGGATAATAGAACGGGTAGTTTGCTCTTGAAGGGACCTTTTAAGAGCTGGTTGTATTTGGGGGAGGAAACTAACAAAACTCCTTGAAGCAATTTTCAGGAATGTGTGTAGGGTAGGAGGCTCATGAATGGCACATGTAAGGAGAAATATTGATCTGTAGGGAAAGCAGCATACCCAATGATTTCAATTTTTTTTCATGGAGAGAGAAATGGGAAACAATTTCATGCTCTTTTAAATTGTAATTTTTGAACTTAAAATGAGTTAGATACTCATTTTTTAAAGTGAAGACTGTGTAAGTAGTTGTTGTTGTTCATAGACTTAGCAAAAATGAAATAAAAGTTATCTTTGAATAGAGCATGTCAATCCAAGAACTGATGAATAAGAGGCTTAAGATGTTCCTCAAAGTTTCATGAATGACTCATTCCAATTTCAAAGAAGAAAATCTTTCATGCATTTATTGCAAAAAAACACTGTAGATGATAGTGTAGGACAATTTCTTACTGCCATTAGAAAAAATTTGGACCTTGAAAGAGGCCGTTTAGCAACGCAGCACAGTGTCAGTATAGAAAATATTTTTCAAAAAAAAAAATGAAAAAAATCAATGAAAAAAAGAAAAAAAGAAAAAAGGTTTCTTGAAAATTGCCATATCCGACGTGGTTGCACTGGTGCCTCATTATTTCGGGAAAAGTAAATAAATTTTTAAATAAATTTTTTTTGAATTTTTTTCCCTAATTGCACTACTGCTGCAGCAAAGTTGCAGCCTCGTTTAGGGTCCAGATTTTTATATGGCATTTTGGAATTTTGTGTCAAGTATTTAATTGCACATTCATGAGTCAGGGACCACACATACTAGTGTGCATTATCCATTGTTCATTGTCCTAAAATCAAGCATTTGCAATCACATTTAGCTTCTTCACAAATTGTAGTCCATTTAAGGAACCTTTTGCATTCTTTATGGCCCATTTTTAAGGACGATTCTTAATACTTGTGCGATTTCAGAGCCTCGTACCCTACATGGATGGTTTTGGGTATTTTCACCTGACAAGAATCTTCATACAATCATTTATCATGAAGTCCTTAGGGGCTCTACAAACCAAGATTATGATCAGGTCTTTTTTTCATTTATTATGAAGTGCCAAAGTGGCAAAATAAAGTGTTTTAGTGGTGCTCCAAATTTCAACATTCATCCACATATTGGATAGAAGATATTACATTAGCACATATCACATGTTTATAATTCTCATTTCATCCACAATCTAGTGATTTGATCCAATATTTTTTTCTAATTTGAAGTTCTATAGTGAAAAACTTCACAATTTTTTGCCATATTTTAGCCAAATTATTTTTCTCGTGCAATCCAGCCCTAAAAGCCAAAAGGAAAACTGTGGTTACAATTTTCCCAAGTTTTCTACAAGTTTTAGGATGTTATGTTAGATTGTTAAGCATGGTGTTGGTGTGGCTCTTAGAAATGAATTTGGTGTGTAATGTATGTAAGATATACTTCACTAATAGTACCATAATTGTAGGGCAAGATTGGTATTTATGTCTTTGCTAAATATTTAATGATATTTGGAAAAAAAATTGATAGATGCTAAAAATAGGAATATTTTAAAGATCCCTTTTTCCATACCATTTTTTCTACAAAGTAATATTCCAACAATTTTCTATCTATTTTAGAATTATTTTCCACCTACCCTACCCTACTTGTGTGGTAGTGTATACTTGTGTTAGACTTCATCAATATCATTAAACAATATCTTTGGAATATGGGCTAGTGTAATGCTCATACATTACATAACCTTATTCAAGAATGCAAAATCTTCTCTTAAATGCTAGAGTAAAATCAATAGTATCTAGTGTAAACATAAAGTGTCAATATTGGTGACTTTTTTTCTCAACCTTGAAGACTAGCTCTTTTGCTATTGAGTGACCCAGAATCGACTAAGTAGGGTCTTGACTAATTGTCCCTCTCCTTTTTTTTTGAAACTCTAACCTCCCTTCCAACTTAAAACAAAACAAAAACAAAGGCTGCTAATATATTGTAATTATCAACTATTGAAAATTCAACAAGGAGATATGTTTTGAGACGATAAATTGGCATTAGATGATTAAGGAGCATGTCAAACAATTGTTAGGTATGAAAGAGTGTCTAACTCCAATTGTAAATGATGTTATTCAACAAGTTTTATTTCAAGGTATGTCGCTTTGTGATTAAAAAATTTACTTATTTATACATATATACCAATACATTTCTTAATCTCTTGAGGAATAGAAGAAGCCAAAATAGTTCAAAAAATATAAACATGTTTCACCTTAAATATTAATATTTCTAGTTCAAAAAATGACCTCTAAAAAATGAATCAAATGAAATTTTAAAGAATATTTTTATATAACATGATTGGAACCTAACCTCTTAAATTTAAAAGGAAAAAAATTTAGTGAAAATTGCTATTCAATCCACAATAAATTAAGAAAATAATCTATAAATTTTAGCTTGAAATGTAATTGATAAATATTGGATGTTCAATCTTTTCTTTACAATGACTTTTCTTTCATTATATCAAAGACAAAATGAAAAAAAAGGATTTCAGATGTATATTTTGAACACTTTATATATATACACCATTTTGAACCCATTGTTGGAGGGGCCATCAAATAGTATAGAGAATCCAAGCATCAAGGAAACAACAAGATGAAATGGTCTATGGTTCATAATCCACTCAAGGAAGAATTTTTCTCAATCCCTAAAATAATTTCATGACTATGATTCATAAAAAGAACCCTTCAAAATTGACATTTCTAGTGCAAAGAGCTACAAATGAATTTTTTTTTTTTTTTGCATAGTCAATGTAAGATCTCACACAAGACTTGTATGAAAATGTGTAGAAAGAACTTCATACTCTTTGACCATGTAGATTGTAAGGTATTGGTATTCAAAGTAGAAATAAAACATCTTTTTCCCCTTTTGTAACTAGGTTAAATTTCAAACCTTCAATCCTTTTAACTTCATTTTTTGCAATACGAAGTTTTTAAGTTTAAGACTTTTTAGAAGAGAATTGAGTTGAAAATATAGGTCAAAAATTCAAAAAACAAAAATGGAATTGAAATATGTCAATAGTAATGAAAAATTTGTTGTAGCAAGTAATTTATACTCTCCAGATGTTTTAGTTTTGGGAAAATTCAATTGGGAAACAAATTCTACACATTATTTTTCAAGAAGATGCTATAATTTCCCACAAAAGAGAGCCTCCATAACTCTCAAATTACTCATCCAAATGGAATGAATCAAAACCTTTCAAAAAGACATAAGTATATTATATAAAGAAAAAATAAATACATACTTTTCAAGTTTTTGTGTTTTTTATTTGTTGCCCTTAGCCAAGCATTTCATGCTTTGGAGGGCATAAAATTCTCTCCCAAGAACCACATGAATAAAAATTATATTTCTATGCATGTATTACATTCATGAACACCAAAAATAATTTCAAAAGACTAAACTGAAATTTGATGTCATAGGAACATGCTTGAAACCCTTCTAGAAAAATTTCTAGAACTTTGAACCTTTGGGGTTTAAGGCTTACTTTCTTTTCAAGAACTTTATTGTAATCAATTGGGGATGCATGACCACCAATATAGAATGTTATGTATATAAATTAACTATGAATTTTCAAAGTGTTAAAAGGAACACGCCATCTTGAACTTGGCAAGTGGTGGGAAATTTTTTATGTCATTTTATTGCATCTTATTTCAAATTGAAATGATACTAAACATTTCCACGTAGAAACTACAAAAAATCTTTGTGAATGTATTAATTATAGTGTGACAATTTCCCCTCAAATATATTATATGCCCTAATTATCCTATTTCCATGTAATCCACAAAAATAGTGTAAAAAAGACATGTACATGTTTGAGAGGCCTCTACCTCAAATGGACCCTATGCTCTCATGATAAAAATTCATCATAAAAAATGCGTATTTTTAGACAATATTCTTCCTAGAGTAAGGTAGGAACACCCATAACCATGAGTGTACCCACACTTGAGAGTAGAATTCCCTCAAAGTGTTCTCTAATGTACCTTGCAACCATCTTCAAAGTACCTTGAAACCATCTCCATACTTAATTGTGGTTGGTGGGCTCTGATTTTTTCAGATTTTGGTGCTAGAATCAAGGCAGATTTAGTAGAGTGTGGCTATAGGTGCCCTAGGGAGTTCTACTTTGAAAATTCATAGTAATTAGATGCCTTATCCAAACATTCTACTTTTTTTTTGAAAATTCATGATTTTCAATTGCTAGTACTGAAAAAATATTTTTTGTAGACAAATTTGACCCCAACTATGTTGAATTGCTTAAAATGACAGTTATGGATGTTCCTACCTTAGTCCTCGCCAAAGAGGGATTTATAGTAAGAATAAGGAAGGCAAAGTTTGATGAGGAGGGCAATTTTTTTACTATAAATCCCAATGAGAAGGGGATTCCCCGACATAAACCATAGACTAAAATGCAAAAATGAATGACAATTGAGCAAATGAAGTATAGATTATGTGTTAGGATAGATGAGAAAACCATAATTCCTTATTACCATGATTTTCTCCACTAGCACAACAATGGTAGGGCTCACTTTAACAACAAGGTTACATTTAGGCAAGGATACCAAGTAAGTAAGCCCTCTATTAGTGTTACCTCCATAAATGTTAAAATCTCATATGTATTATATATATGTAGATTTGCACTTTTGTAAAGTAAAATGTACACTATGAAGGGTTAATTGTTAAGTGATATGAAATTGTTGACTCCCTACTTCATGGATTTGACTTTGATAAGTGATAAAGTTGAAAAATGTTGAGATAACGTTGGAAAAAGTTGTGGGTTTCAAAGATGCTAAGAACATACTTGAGACTTCAAAGAAATTATGAAGCAAAGACCTAATCATGATGTCACACAATTCAATAAGAATATCCAATCACTTCAGAAAGCCCAAATACAATCTTGGTATGTAGAAGAATCTTATCAAATTACTATAGATTCAATCAACTTAATATAGATAACTAATGACTGACAATATTTTTTTGGTATTTTCATCCTTTATTTTATAAACATTACATATTCACTTTTAGAAGTCTTATAAATGTTTTTTTTTAATAATTTGAAATGTTACATCTTATGGAGATCAATTTTCATATGCCAGTGTTTGAATGTCAATACTCTGTATGTGTTACAGTATTGTCTACGCCTGACCCCTAATAAACACTTCATGGAAAAGCTGACTGTACATAGGCCCCTGAATTCCTTGACCACTGTTTTGTCACTGCTCATTGGCTGACTCCCTTTTTGTGGACACTTGTGCTGACGGAATATGCAACAGGCTTGAACAGCCCATCCACATGGACTTGCAATAGTCGTTGACCGAAGAAAATATTGGAAGGTTAGTTAACTTACTAACTTACTAGTGGTATGTTGACTATGTTTGCACTTGGTATTAGGGGTGATGTTTGCAATGTGAATCCAGTCCTGATGCAGGTCCAAATTTGTTCCTAAGATCCTCAGTAACAACATTTTTTAACACCAAATGCAAACATACCATAAGGATAAGTGAGGACTTTTGATTCCCATCCATCAAGGATAAGTTTAAATGAAGTGGTCATGAAAATCAATGCGGAAGAAATTTGAAGGCGGGTAGAATCTAAAAGTTCATTTAACCCCTAAATGCCAAGGCGGACGTTTTTCATTTGATGAATGACAAGGAATTCTCATGTATAGGACAAAAGTGCAACTATTCATCCTCAGAATTAGGGGTGCAAAGGGAAGATCTTCAACAATAGTTTGACTCCCAATGAGTATTTTTGATTTTTTTAAAGTAGATGATGTCACTCGGGTCCAAAATGCCTGATTTTCACAGTCACCGGCCTAGTGTTCAAGGGTTAATAAATAGATGTAAGAAAATCAATTCAAATAGTCAATAAATTGGGGTAGGAAATAATATATTTATGGCTACTATAGCCAACTTTCTAAACCAATTTTGTGAGGATAACCATGATCCCCCAAAGAAGAATTTGATTGGTTGATGCATTGGAATTCGGAATTGGAAAGAAATCTTGATGGGATGGTTTATGTGTATTTTTTTGAAGAATGTAATAAATCTAGGAGTAGAAATAGGTTGCTATGTTGTAAAAGAGTATCAAAGAAATTCAACCATTATTGTTTGTCAAAGAGCTTTCTTGAGAGGAATATATATTTACCTATATTTTAATCACACATAGAGGAATTGAAATTAAATTTGGTTGGAGTACAAGAATGACATTCAAATATAATGTACGAAAGTAATATGTGGTCAAAGTTGAATTGTTGGATTCTCTAATATTATAATTTAATCCTTAAACGATGTTGTAGCCATTTTTTAGTCTATGAATGATGAAGAATATTTCTATGTGGGACATAAGTGCAATTGTTCATCTTTGAAATTTTGTGCAAAAAGGGGAGATCATGCACAATAGTTTGACCTCCAATGAATACTTTTAATTTTTTTAAAGTACATGATGTCATGTAATACCAAAAGGGATGATATCCACGGGCACTTGCTAGGTGTTGAAGGGTTAAATTCTAATGCTATTATATTGAACATTATACCAAAAGCATGTGTTTATTCTCTAAATTTTGTAGGACACACTTTCAAAAACAAGTTTGATTTTGAATGGTCCTTTCTTGGAGTAACGCGTTGTACATTTTGTAAGAGGTCGAAGGTTTCATTTTTATTGTATATTGCAAATGGAGAAAATTGCACCTATGTTATTATTATATTAAATCAAACACTTTGAAGTTGTATCATTCTTGCATAAATTAAATGTTAAAGATGTATAGTAGATGTACTTGCAAGATATTGCAAAAAAAAATTCTATACAATGTAGATGATGTGATCTTTTTTGTACATATTATGAAATATTATATTTTAAAACAATATTTTTATAGAAACAATGTGAACTCCTATGCCAATGAAAATACAAACCTTCTTCACTACAAAATTGAGGATTTTTGTGCCTTTAGTAGTAGCACTAAAGATGGAGTAATTTTTTTGTGATGTATGATTCTGGGAAAAGTTTAAATTTTGTAGTTTCAATGAACAAGAAAAGATGGGAAACCATGTTTGGTTAATGCATAGAAAGCAAAAAGGTCAAGTGATTGAAATTTAAAAAAATTTGTACAAGGGCAAGATTTATCTTTGAGGACTAAACCAACTTTACGGAGAATGAGAACTAATAGTTTATTTCATAAAATTTTATCCTTAGTCTAAATATCTTTGCATGTAAAGAATTTCATCACTCTAGTCATGATTGTAAGTTATCCCATTTGGAAATTTGAAACCAAAATCCCTTGTTAATACAACAAGTTTCTAACTCCAAACTTGTATGCAAATTTCAAAGAATTGAAGATATAAAGAAAAGTTGAAGAGACACTATAGATTGTTGGTGAACCAATGGCATGAATCTCCAAAGTGTCTAATTTTTTTTTTGTGAATTTGCCCAAATTGTACCTCATATTGAGTATTGTCACTAGCTACTAAAATACAAACGAAAAATGGATAAAAATTGAATGGATGAAATCCTCATACCCTCTAACCTTCTTAAAAATTTACTAGATTCACCAATACAAATATGGAGGATACTAAAAATAGATCTTCGTGGTTGAAATTTACACTTAGACATGCACATATGAATGAACAAGCCACCTTCATATGTATGGGGAGAGTATTTTCCCACCACATGCAAAACTAATGTAAGAAATAGGCCCATATCATGAAGTGGTTGATTTTGTTTTTCATGACACTCATAGCTAGTCAAGGGACTCTTTTGGGTCAATTGGGCAGTGCCCTTAAAAAATTCATAACAAATTCATACTTTGTCAAAAAAAAACCATAATTTAAATTGCTCTCCCCCTGGCCATTTCTCATTTGTCTTCATGTTGAAAAAAATTAATTTTTTTTTCAACAATGCCACCAACAGGGCAAACCAGTGGCATTCTGCCTGTGATAGGCTGGTTCGACTGCAGTCAGTCAGACCGCTACATATGGAAGTCAACCAGAATCTATCAATATACATAACTTACTTCTACAGTAGTCTTCTACTGGACCGCTTGTTACCCATATGGCACTTTGGAATAAGTTGCAAATCACTGCGCACCCTGTTGACTGGCTGGCCGGCCTCCACTTCCAATTGACTGGAATAACTTATAATTCCAACTCTACTCCTGGTGCGGTGCGTCTGCTGCCATCCGGCAAGATTTCTGCCGAATCTCCGATTTCCTTTACCAAAAATCCACGTCTAGAGTATCATAAAAGTTATTATGCACTTCAGTCTGCACATCGATGCACGTCGGTCTGGTCAATACCAACATTTACTGTACATCCAGTCGCTAAAATTGGAAGAAGTCAAAAGAAACAAATTACGAACCGAATCTGATCGAACTCCGGGATAAAATAAACACGAAAACTCCATTTTACTTTCTGGGTTGCGCAAACCTGGCCTGCGAGGCACTGACAGCAATATATTGTTATATTATAATCATTCAGTAGAGCACAGTCTGTGAGGAAATACTACTGAAGGTCAAGTTTCTTCTGTTTTTGGAACGTTGGTCATTTTTTCCGCAGAGAAAGAAAAATGGGGGAGAGATTCATGCGAACAATTGGCGTGGAGTGTGGCCGTTTTTTCTGACAGACAAAACCAGGATTCCGCCCCGGGTGAGCATTGACTGGAAGCAAGAAGTCTCTGACAATCCGATTCGGAGCTAGCTAGGCCGGCATCAGTTGTAGTATATCTCTCCCAGTATACGATGTCTCTCGCATCGTCAGTTTTTCTTCGATCAGGTTGGAGGATTGGATCTAGTCTATGTATTCAAACCGCGCACTGTTACTCATCAAGTTGTTAGCTTCTAGTCAGTGACGCTTGTTGATTGTAATCTGAATACTGGTTCGATTCAAGCTGGCTAGACACGCAAGCTTTGCCTCAAATCTTCATTCTCTTCGCTAGCTAGCTTCTCGTGCATGCCGGGCCTGATCGATCTCCGATTTCGCATCTTATCGTACCCCGAAACCTCTTACCGCCGGGGATTCAAACTTCTTCACGACGATTGAGTTTGGAATGTGTGGCCAGCGATGTGAGGCGAGGTTTGCGTTTGTAGGTGGGTTAAATTACGATGCGAATGACGGGGCTCCGAGGTTCCGGGCTGACGCTAGATGTCGAAAACAAGTGTGTTGAACGAGGATGGGATTTGCTCATTAGAAACGGTTCTTTTGGATCGGAGTCTTCAGTTCAATCTCTTTGCTAACAGATCGATAGCTTCTAGTGAGGTACGTGATAGCAGTATTTGCTGGGGAGCACATTTCGAAGGATTGGAGGTTAGTGTTGTTGAGTACACTGTACGGATTGCAAGGGTGACGCGAGCTCTGGAGAACTACTGCATTGAGCATGAGGAGACGGAGTGTTCTCTAGAACGTTAAGCTCGTGTTGAAAAGAAAACCATAGTTCGTGGTGCCAGTTCGTTTCTAGAGGGCCTGATCTCCGTGTTTATTGTGGCGTGGATTTCGAAGGATTGAAGGTTACTTTTGTTGAGAGTACCCGATGCGCATTGCAAGCGTTTCGCGAGTTGTGGAGAACAAGTGTATTGACCAATAGGAGACGGAATCTTTAGTGGTGCCTTGGAATTGAGTGCGTTTCTGCGTCTAGCGATGGCCCTGGGCGCGGCCGTTTCGGCTGCTTTCCGATCGAAATCCTCGGCCTCTACTTCGTGCTCTGTCCCCTCCACTTCCCCCTCCCCTCCCCCTCCCCCTAGAAAACCAGCGCCAGTTCCCGTCCCGTCCTTTTTCCTGTGTCCCATCACGTACGAGATCATGGCGGACCCCGTGACGTTAGACACCGGCATGACGTACGACCGCGCCAGTATCGAAGAGTGGCTGGAGCAAGGCCACAACACGTGCCCTTCCACCAACCGCACCTTACTCACGCCCCACCTCATCCCCAACCTCACCCTGCACCGCGCCATCCGCGCCTGGTGCGCCGCCAACCGAAGCTCCAGCAACGTGGACACAGTGTCCAAGCTCTTGGAGGTCATATCCCAGTGCAATGAAGTCGGGGCGTTTTATGACTGCGTCAAGGAGATTTACACTGTGGCGGAGGAATCGGGAAGGACGAGAAGGACGTTACGGGATTTGGGCGCCATTGGGATTGTGACGCGGGCGGTGGTTCGGCTGGATGAGGTCATTACGGTAAAGCGGTTAAGGAGTTGGAGTAAAGGACTGGAGTATGCCGTAGCCACTATTGCCATGTTGCATCCCAGTGGGGAGGCCGACAAATGCTGGTACGAGGCTCGCACCGAGCTTTCTTTTCATATTCTCTAGAATAGAACCTCCTGGCTGCATTGGTACTAACTGCTTGATCGGTGTTTAAAGAGCGCCGAAATGGCAAATGTCAGTGAAATTCACACTGAAGGGAGTTTTCAGAACTTAATTACCATCATGCTCATGAGACGGACTTTAGAACTTAGGAGGTGGTAAATGGTGCAATTGAGATGGGAAACTAGCTCCGTTTCATTTCCTCCATTGGAAATACTCCCAGACTCGTGATTGGCAAAGGTTCCATCACTGCAGTGATACCTTGAATCGATCGCAATCCTACGAAATTCTAAAAGAATTGAAGTACTTTGAACCAATTGAAAGCCATTCCCACGAATACGGTCTTTTTGTTGACTGTAGCACGCATTGAAACTATTTGATAGTGGAAACGGTGGCGCCCCTAACTGGTGGTAGATTTACAGAGGTTTGAGAGTACTTCCACTAACAATTATGAATGTAAGAAATACCCCCAAATCATCACTCGAATGTTAAGATTGTTCGTATAGATTATGTTTGACACTGTTCTATCAATACGCACCGATGAGAGGGTTTGTGTATGCAATCAATCTTAGTTTTTACAAGGAACTTTTGAGCAAGAAATTCTTGAAATTTACAAATCTCTTGAATGAAAAATCAACAGGTTTGAAAAGAGTACGAAATCATGAACCCTTATGGAATTTTTTATGACCTCATGTTACATTGATGTCTTACTCTTGTGGATGTCAATTGTTAAGATTGTTCGAATAGATTATGTTTTACACTATTCCATCAATCCCATCAGAAGGTTTGTGAATGTGATCAATCGTCGCTTCTACGAGTAACTTTTTTGGAAGCTTTTTTGGACCTTTACAAATCGCCCTATTGAAAATTCAGCGGAACTGAAATGACAAGAACATCTTGAAATCTTACAGAATTTGTATGTTCACATGTTATGGTAGCGGCTCCATTACTCATACAGCACGGTAGAGCAGAGGCTCCATTGACCATCCAAGTGAACTTCGATTTGTGCCAACCCTTAATCTGTCTATTGACGTTTCGTTTCTTACAATGGATTTTTAGCTTAACCCAAACTAAAATTTCAAACGTTTAGTCCACCAATATGGTGAATGAATAGAACCTCTCCCTTCCGTACTGTGTGGTGAAATCAATCGGTTTTCTTTCCATTCCACTGAGGTCTACCGATTGTGATTTTTTTGTTTCTCCCCTTCCTCGATAAGCCTCCGTGTCCCGGGCCTGATCAATCACCATCCTCTCCTCGCTTCTCTTAAACCAAACTGAACTTTCAAACTTATAGAGCACATAAGTTTTTAGACTATCGATCGTATCCAAAGGCTCCCAGTTCTCACCTCTATGGTGAATGAATGGAACCTCTCCGATCCCTTCCTTCCTGTTTGGTGAAATCAATTGCCTTGCCTTTCCATTCCTTCCCTTCCATTTCTGTCTAACGATTGTGTTCCCCTGTTTTGTTGTGATCGATCAGCCTCCGCGTCCCAGGCCTTGTGACCATCCTCTCGTCGCTTCTCTCCACCGGCAGCACCACCGCGAAGATCAACTCCACCAAGGTCTTGCTCTCCGTCCTCCCCTCCCCCGATTTCCAATTCCAACTCCAGGTTTGCACCCACTGGGGCGCCCTCAAGGGCCTCCTCTCCCTCCTCCGCGACTCCTCCCTCACCCCTGCCGAGACTCGCCTCGGCCTCCGCTGCCTGCTCGCCCTCCTCTCCTCCCCCCAGCCAACCCAGTCCCAGACCCAGCAGCAGCAGAGTCAATACACCCGCATCGCCGCCATCAATGAGCGCGCCGTCCACTCGCTCATTGAGCTTCTGCCCCGCGGAGAGCCTCGCTCCGTGGAGATCGCGTTCGCCATCCTGGAGGTCCTGGCGAGCTGTGCGGAAGGGAGGGAGGCCATCACGAACCACCCGTTTGCGATTCCGAGGATTGTGGAGTATATGCATGGAGTGAGTGGGCCAGCCACGGAGTATGCGGTGGGGACGTTGCATTGTGTGATTGAGTTCGGGAGTAATCGGAGTGTGGTGGAGACGGCATTGAAGGCCGGGGCGTTCACGACGCTGTTGATCTTGTTGCCGAGTGAGTGTAGCGGGAGGTGTAAGGCGAAGGCCAGGGAGATGCTGAAGCGGTTGAATCAGAAGTATGCGGGGCGACCGGGGGATGACGATTTTAGTGTTTTCATTGAACGCGGGATCAACAACCGATAGCAGAAGCTGATGGGGTAGCAAGCAGGCTTGTGGGAACTTGTTGTTGGACGATTGGCAACGGCTTGTTGGAGTAGCAAGAGCTATTGTGTGAGTAGCTAGCAAGCTTACTCATCGATCCCCGTGTTGTCAGCTTCGATCTCGTTGAAGTACTAGCGCCCAAGAATGCTGATGTGCACAGAGAAAGTCAGGACCGCAGCGGATAGTGAGACCGGGGAATTCTTTTTGAAGTTTCCTCTGTGATAACCGCGGAATCAGCATATGAATCCCTGCCTGGTGTGGTTACAGAGGATTCATACAATCCCCTATTAATGGCCTGTTTTACCTCTCGAGGATCGGGGAAATCAGTTGCAAATTTCCTGTGAGATCAAGGGAGAAATCAGCTGAGTTTAACGCACTGGGAGGTGGAGTGAAGTGGCCTAAATATTCGTTGAAAATCTTATGATTTAGCAGTTTTAGCAGTCTTGATTTAGCAGTTTTACAGTGAGAGGAAGGCCTTATTGAATTGGTGATTGGGAAAGCCACCACAAATTAAAGAAGAAAGGGACGGGAAAGTCATGTACAGTACAGTACGCTTGGGAAAGTGAGAAACGGGCATGAATGCATATGAATGGCGGACTCGTTGTGGTCACCAACGGAATGCATATGAATTATGCAACTCCCCTGTGACTGATCCAGGAGGAAATACTGAGTTTAACTCAAGACAGGTCTGCTGGGGAACCATGTGTACTGTACCGTATTTGATTATTAGAATATGAACTATGTACTATAATAGGACAAGACAGTCACTGGAGCATTTAAAATTCAACCAAATTAACACATTTCATTTGGATGTCATTTTAGCATCTATAGAACCTTATCGTGCTCAAATGGAGCACCAAATTAGTGAAATATTGTACATGGCCATTTTGCAACTTCTCAGACATGAAGGAGGTGCAAATTATGATTCAAATTTGGAATGTTTTATGTCATTGGATTTGTCTCAAGATTAATACAAATTTTTTGTCACTTGTCTATTGTATACCTTCAACTTTTGCATCTTCTATGTCAAAGGCCCAAAAGAAAAAAAAGAAAACCATGTTGCAACCCGAATTGGGCTTTCCAGACCTTGTGGAAGTGAAATGTGCTCAGTTGCTGCCTCAAGTGCAGCTTGCCAACTTGCTTGGCATATAATTGAGGATGCCCTAGAGAAAAAGACCATTGGTATAGCCGATTATCTTTAAAACTGATAATTATTCATTGTTATTCACCGTCTAGCAAATTTTTTAACTTTTGAGATGCAACTTTAGCTGTATACTGCAAAATTCTTATATTTATACTTTTGCTATGAGGTTTTACATGTTTTTTTTAGAAGTAGACAAGTATTTTGTTATCCAATGTATTCATGAAAAAACCCGTTTAATTTAATCCTCAAATGCCCAAGGCACCATATTTTGGTGTCGATTAAACTTTGAAGTTAAATAAAATCTTACCAAAGAACATAATTAGTCTTTTTTTCAATGTTGAATACCCTTCAAAGTCTATTTTAAGCATCAAAAATCTGATTTTGAAAAAAAAATCCTGTTTTTTCTATTGAATTTTTTGTACAAGGATGTACATTTGCAAATCTTGCTTTTTTAGTACTCGAGGCTCATGGAGATGAGCTTCAAATACATAGAATGTTGAGCAAAAAATCACACAAGATTTTCATTTCAAAAAAATTGTAGAATAGATCTCGAGAAGCTGTAAATCAACTATGATTAAGTCTCTCTACAACCTTTTCAATGAGCATGCCCAACTGAGTGTGCCACAATAAAATTTTGCTCAGGGAACAAGTGTGTAATTGCATCTATTGCATCATTTTCCGAAGCAAACAATTGATAGTTACAAGATACTGTTCTCTATCTCTATCTGAATATGTTAGGAAAATGTTGGGATAGAAAGCTGTTAGGGAGATTATTTGAGGAGATTTTGTTTCCATTCAAGTGTGCTTGTGGCATCTTATGTGGTTTATGAACATCCTATCTGCATACACCCTAGATTTCTAGACTGACATGTTTTGCATCACCGAAATGCAGATAGTGGTTACAATTGGGGAAGGGGCAGTTTTGGGTATGCTTACCTTTGGTATTTCAAGCTTTATGAATCAGGACACAGCCATGGCTTCTGCTATTCTACATTTGTGGACCAATTTTGGGGTGTTCCAATATGATGAATTTCAATATGTTGGAGTTTTTTTCATAGCAACGATCATCAGTAGCACGACAAACTTATAGTAATCTTTTTGTCCATGTCTCATACCAGTTAGTAGTCAATGTACTATGTTTCTTTTGTTTTTTGAAATGGCACGGAGATTTAATTTAATACTGGAACATCTGGCCGGTCACTGTTAAAAATCATCTTCAATTTGGGGTATTGTGTGAATCATTTGCTTAAAGAACAAACAAGAGCACTCATTGGAGTTCAAACTACTGTGCAAACCACCTCCCCTTTCCACACAAAATTCCAAGGATGAACATCTGCACTTCTGTCTTAGGTATTAGGTAGAAGGAGGATTCTTTGTCATTTATCGAACATTTTCAGGTCGTCGCGTCGTTACAGGATTATTTCACTTCTCTGCATTGTTGCAATTATCGTGCTTATTGGCCTCGGGACTGCAGCTAGAATGAATCACTGAGGAATCACTGATGGACCGTATTTGAGACTGTAACTAACTGGCAGAATTCCACAAAATTGGCGCCCATGGAACAAGCAACTGGCTTAGATCGATTTGAGTTGCTCATCTAAAACTTCAAATGGCCAGCGGAGCCTCAAACAAATCTCCACTTGTTGTAAGTTTTGGAGCTACAGCCTTCGAATGTCACATTTCTAGAGCTCAGCGCCGATTGTCATTTTAACAGACACAATAATAATTATCCTTGCTTAGGTTTTGGGTGTCCGTCGGAAACTCATTGCACTCTCGAATGCTTCAAATTGATCGACAAATATGTTATCAGCACCAACTTGCTTTGATCTCCTCTGACATTTCGACTACAGTGGTTGGATGATTCAGTGAATTATTTGTCAGTCAGACTGGTGGGCTCTGCGACTCGGGACATTGGATGTTCGGAAAGATTTGGGGTACATTAGATCTAATGAAAATAGTTCTAATGGACTATGCGGAAGTATGTTGAGTCAACTGGTAGCTCGATCTTCAACTACCTCTTCAACCAGATGGATTCTAATGTCAATTGATTGTTTTAATTGGCAATCTGTGTGAAGGGTAAATTGAGACTAATTTTAGAAATATCAATGTTAAAGCCGATCCGTTGATAGGAAGCCAATATGATAGGAATTTGAATGGAAACCATTGAATTTTGGTTGCTGAGAATTCAGTCTTTTCAGGTTTTGTACATCCAACATATGTTTACAATCCACCTCGGCATGTTTGTGGGTCAAAATCTAAAAACGACCCTCTTGAAGCTGTTGAGTATATTGCTTTATTGCTCATTCTCTCGTGGTTGCACTTGACTGTCTGGCTTACTTTGCAAATCAAGTTTACTTAAATAACTGTTGTCTATCGTTACTTAGTTTAACTTGGTTTGCAAACTACGTGACTGGAATGGTGGTACTAAAGCACTATCTTGGGAGTTCACATCTCACGATTCTTTAAGTTTACACCAACACAAAATTTAATGCAAAACTTGGAGCATTGACTGAAGCCGATAGAACTCAAGCAAGTTCCTCTACTGGATTGTACAATTTGTCTCAACTAGTTGGTACATTGAGAACTAAATTGTCAGTCTGTATGACGGTGAAGTTGAGACAAGTTGTCCTAAACTCACCACCTTCCCTTCTATACCATCTACATTTTGGCCTATAATGGTCACCCCACTAGTGATCCCCAAACTGTCAAACATTTTCAACAAGACAATAACCAATCATGGGAGTTGAAGAGATCTTTAAGGTAGCAAGTAGGAGTTAATTCATTTTGCTCCCGAGCACAAAACTCTTGTATTATTACCAGGGATCGTCGGCATTAAAACAGCTTAGAGGACAGCTTTTGTAAAAATTATATCAAATTAAAAAGACCAAAAACTTAGGTGAAGACCATACTAAAAAAAATTGAATGTAGAAAATGTTGGGTTACATACATATTAGAAAAGATTCACATTATATATGAAGAATTTAAACACTTATGCATAATTTTCAAAAATCTATACATTCAAGAAGTTTCCTCTAATTAAAATTAAAATTCATTCATAGTGTTTTATTTATAATAATAAAACCTTAATTTTTTATTAGAAAGTCCAAAAAGTTGGGTCGCTTGTCCCATGATACATGTATTAAAAAAACTCATATAATTAGTTTTTTATTGCTATTATTGTCCTCAAAGAATATTCATTTCATGTATATAATTACATTTTTGGATTCCTTGCTAAGAGGGCTACAAGAGTTTTCTACATTAAAACAAATGAAATTCCTTGAGATTAGACTAAAATACATTATAAGTGATTATAACCAGGGCCATATAAGATGGGAGTTGCATACCTGGGATTTTGCTCTTCAAATGATGTTTGTTTAAGGGGAATAGATCTAGTGTCATATTTAGGTACCTTATGTTTACAACTTTGAAAATTCAAAGAATACTATCTAAGTGCTGGAAAATGACAAAAAAAACTTAGCTTGAATATCTCTTGAGTTTTTTAATAATATCATCAAAAAATTGGTGTTGTCAAATTCAATAGTACCACTATGAAAGAAAATTTACCCCATACATTGCCAAGTCCATTCAAGCAACTTCCCTCCCAAATTCTTGACTTCTTTTACTTCTTTTGTCCTCTAAGGTTCCTTTAATTTAGACACAAAAAGGCCTTGCTAACATTTTAAGATTAAATTATTTACATGAGATGAAATGGTAAACTGATAAACTTAACCCTTGAAGTGGACGAAGGAGCCCACTCAAGGCTAGTTGAGTTTTTGAGAACTTGGGCAAGCTTTCTTGACTTCAAAATTCAAAATTTCTGCATGAATTTTGTAGGATAGATGCTACTCATCGTAATCTATATGTGAAGCTTTGTTAGTTTGTTTCATTTCATTCAGATAAAGATTGCAAAAGTGAGAAGGATTTTTTTGATTTCAATGTCAAAACAAATAGCAAAAAATATATTCTACAATAGATTGAATATTTTTGGGGGATTTTATAGATTGATACCTACTCAAAAACATTTGAACTACTAAATTCCAAATAATGAAGTAAAATTATAAAGAGTTTTATTTTGCATACAATGAAGGTAGAAAAAAATATGAGTTTTGTTTTCTGCTTTCAATTTTGAAAAATTTCAAATAAAAATAAAATATATGAATTGTTTACTAGAACATTCTCACCACCATTGTGATTAATAATTCTCAAATTCTTCCAAAAGTCATTAGCTGCTTATTAGTTTTATGTTTCAATTAGTAACACCTTCCACTTTACAATTTTTTGAATAAATGAATACAAAAGTTTTTCTAATTAAACTTATATATATATTATTTTATTTTATTTTCAACCCATTTTCCAACTTATTGATTGAAAGACAAAACTTCACCTTTTGGAAGGGCTAGAAAAGTCTACATTTTGAAGTTCAAGGACATTGAAGCAATGACGCTAGCATGTGAGCCTAAAAATGAGAGCCTATGAGCCTTGAGCTTAGGTGTAAGTAGATATTTTATAACTATTGAAGGTGTTTCTAACATACATACTTCTAATATGAGTACATTATAACCATGTAAGGTGCTCGTAACATAGGTGCCTAAAATATAAATATACTATAATCATAGAAGATATTTAAAACATAGACACCCATAACATAATTAGGCATTTATTATATAAACATCTTGTAACCATGGAAGGTGCTTATAACACAGGTATCTACAATATAGACACCTATAACTATGAAAAGTACCTATAATGTAGGTACCAAAAATAGAGGAGCCTAGTCTCCTAAGCTCATGGGCTCAAGATCCTAGGCTCACGTGTTAGCAACCATAGACATTGAAGTATCTTGCAATTGGAGGGATATTCACTCTAAGATTTTGGGACAAGTCAACTAAAGGATCTTATGGTTTGATTTTTTAAAAAAAATATTGATGGAGATTTTGACTTATCTTTGGAACGAGTATTTGAAGAATTTTTGGGCCTCTAAACATGAAAGAATTTTAGGGGTTAAGAAAACCTAAAAGAAAAGAAGAAAACGAACATCAAATTCAATAGCACAAATAATCATTCTTGTTAGTGTTGAATGCAGTATGTTAAACCCATCCTTCGAAGTAGGCCCTACAGTGAGGGTGAATTATGTATTCTGTAGAGTAATAGTAAAAAGAAAAGCCCCCTCTTTTGTGCCATGATAATTCTACATTCTTCATCTCTCCTAGCTAATTCAGGGGCTCTGATTGCAAACATGAACTCAAAATTTGCAAATTTTATCGTATGAGGAAAATAAAAAATTCCTATTTTTTAGCAATTCAAAGGATGGGTTTTAGCGTCTGCATTCTGATTATCACCAGATTGAGCCGAGTCTATTATTTAATTAGTTAAACCCTAAACCCTATCGGAAATTCAACCTTCAAAACGCCTACCACCAGCATATTCTACAGTAAACTACTTTCGGCAGGTGCAAGGACAATGTCCTTGGGAAACAAGCAGACAGGAAGGACCCCCATCCCCCTATTCAATCAATTTGCAACGCCGGCAAAGTCCGTGCAAAAGGAGGAATGCTTGCGATGAAATCCAAACACGATTGCCGAGGAAAGTAAGTAAAGTAAACCAGTTGTCCAGTCACCGACCTCCCACCACTGCTGAAGGCTGCAAGCTAGCTGCACCCTGCTAGTGTAGATGGGTTCAATCAAAGTCAACCACTTTTTCTGATTGCGGGCTAGCTACATTAATTCAACTTGAAGTCACCGAATTGTCAAAGAACCGAATTTCGTACTGACAGTAGTATTATTTTCAGAGCCTGGAAACCATTGACATTGCATCATATTGACAAATGAACAAAGATTAAGTTAGAGTAATTAGAACGTGACTTCGCCAATGGCTGGTACCAGGCAACTGCTAGGGTGCAAGTTGGTGCAATTACTACTAAACAAAAAATATAAGACGGACGATTTGCATGATGGTTGTACGAGTTAAACATAACTTAAGTTACAAGATTAATGCTGACCAACTTCGCTTTCGACGACTCTCACGGCACTGTGGCCGTCGTGAAATGCCGGCCAAGTGGGTAATTAATTAAACAGGCTTCTTTCTTTCCGGTACGGTCGCAGCTAGCGGAGGGTTGCTTCGCAGCAGGGATTGTTGGTCTTGGTCATGAAGGCCGGATATCTAGACATCCTGCAATTTACTGCAAAGTTTAAGTTATTATGCAAACATGGATATCTAAGTTAACTTCGACATCCTGCAAGTTAAGTATCTGTGAAGAGGTGCACCGTATCCTGTACTCCAGGCATGCAGCGGCCTTGTCAGATGATGCAGGTACCTAATGAGGTTGATCACATTCTGAAAGTGAGGTCGGGGGACAAAAAACGGATGAAGTTCCTTAAAAAAGTGTCTTTATCTACAAGTGTTAAGGGCAACTGATCCCTTTCTAAGGTAGTCTGCTCTAAAAGCGACCATTTAAGGACTAGTCCACCTTTTTCATGGGTTTTTGTGCATGAGAAGATTTTTAGCTCATTTTTCAAACAAAGAGAAATACATGTGGCATGTAACACAAGAAATTTCATATTTTTTGAAGTTTTATTGAATTACTAATGATTTTCATAGATTTATGTTGTAGGCACCTATCAATGACTGTAGGTCTTCCCAAATTTGTTCCCTTGCAACTTGTAATTAAAGAGATATAGAGAAACCAAGGAGAATGATTGGCTCTTGTAATAAATAACACTTTATCCTTGATCCACTCAACAACTAATGAGGTCGATGTTTATAGACCACCTCATATCCATTCCAGAGCTAATTATAAGGTCGATTTGAAGTAGATGGTTGCCTTTAGAGTAAACTACCTTGAAACTGACCCCTACAAATTCTTGCCTAAAACCTATGTTTGCTTGTGGATATGATTCAACACTTTAGAACTATTCATAGTTTCTTCAAATGGTGTCCAAAACATGCAGAAGAAGGGAACCTACAACACTCTTTTCACTTAACTTCCAACAAGATCCAACAAACTAAGAATTGGGTAATCCATAATAGGGAGCACTGTTCGGTCGCTTATTCGGACGCAATTCGTTGTAGTTACCCCCACAGTAATTACAGTAATTTTGGTGTAGCCGAGGTGTCAGCTAGCCCACTGAAACGAACCTGTCACTGACATATATATAAAGGGAGAACAATTTGCAGGTTTTCATTCTTGTGGGCTTGCACTTGCGTGGGCGGGTACTCTGAGCTCACCGTCAGGAGTGTTGTTCAAAGGCGAGCATTAGTTCCAAACTTCCAATGGCTCAACATCGTCTGAGTTTCAGCTTCCTCATGACTTGCCGATTCGGCATCCTGCTCTTCCTAACAGCCTCCCTGCTGCAGTTCTTTTCAGTTTCTGCAGCTGAGTATCATCACAATGCAGCAGAAGTCTCAGGTACTGTACAGTTCACTGCTTTGAACGGACTCTGCTGTTTTTAATAGGAAGGATTTTGTAGAGGAATCACAGCTAGCACTGGCACTCTCTTGTTCCTTTATCAAATGAATCAATCTAATGCGCTAGATATTAATAAGCTTTTCCAGTCAGGAGCCTCGAGAAGGTTAGAGCACGGTAATGCGAAGTTGTGCTGTGGAATTGAAAACATCGAACAGTGTGATTTTGGTGCGTGTTTTGGCTCAAATTCTTTGCTACCTTAATGTCAATTTCGTTGTGCTGTGGATTTGACAACATCTAATTAAGAGTGTGATTTTGGTGCCTTTGTTGGCTCAATTTTTTGGCTACCTTAATGTCAATTTCGTCAAATTGGCGGTGTTTCACCACTTTGGCACTTCCAGGACGCACGGCCTGAAACGTAAATTTACACCAGTTTTTCGAGCTTTGGGTATATTTGTGTCACAAATTTAATGTCGGATTTACTCCGATTAAACTAAATTGACACCCTGATGCCTCTACTCCTGTGAATCTCACAATTTCTTTGGAAAATGGAAATAATTTGCAGGGGCTACTCGCGTAGATTATTATCTTCGGGGCAAGATGGTACGTTTTCACTCACTCACTCACTCACTACTGTCATTTGATCATGATGATGTAGCTCTGCACTTGTGCAGATCGAATGGAGGTTTGGAATGATTGTTCAAGTTGTCGCCTGAGTTTGAGATTTGTGAAACTAGATCGAGTTATCCTAAAAATCAACACTTACAGCCCAGGATAATCTCCTCGAGACTTAATTCAGATTCATGATCCAACCTCCAGAAATTAAAACGCTTGTTAACATGTACTTATAACATTATTCAGTAAACTCACCCCTACTTTGTCATTGAACAAGGTCAGTGCCTTCATTTGGAATGAATCGAAGGGTTCTTCTACCATCAATGACAAATTCGTTAAATTGGTGGAATTCCACTACTTTGTTCATGCTGCATAGCCTCAAACAAAAATTAACACCAGTCCTGATTTTCAGAGCTTTGTGCTGATCAATGTCATTTGATAGTTAGTGGATGAATTGTCATATGATTGTAGATGAATTGCGCCAATTTAAAGAAATTACTCCCAAGTGGAAAGCTAAGGTCGGTAGGAACAGGGACAGCATGACTTAAAATAAATTTTTGCAGGAGGGTCGGCAGTTGGAGGAGACGAGCAGCTTTGAAGCTGAGTCTGTGGAAGTGGCAGATTACTCGCCTTGTGCAAACGATAGACACGACCCATCACTCTGCAAACACCCTTGAAAAATTGCTTGGGGAGATTCCAGCTTCCAACTAAGGCAAGAGGATAATATTTGAGTTATTTTTGGCAATTTTTAGATGTGTGGTTTCATTGTTAGATCACTATGCAGCAGCAGCAGCCACCCCTTTTTTACTTCCATGTTTGAGGAAATGCCAAGATAGCAATCATTTATATTATTGTGTAGCAATATATTTTTATAATCTTTCACCTTTTGGACAGAGAACGTGCTTTTCCCTTCTATTCATGTACTCTTTCATGTTAAATTCTTTTTCCTATTTCATCACTGTTTTTAAGAGAAATGAAAAAAGTTGATTAAAAAAGATTACTTTTTTAGCGCCAACAATAGAGAATCTATACCTTAAATGAGATTGTTTGTTGGTTTAGGTGGTCTGGTTGGTTTGTTATGGTGAGATCTCTAGAACCATGCATCCCCTGGTCGCCTTCCTAGTACCATCAGGTGCATGGGCTTTGTTTCATGGCATTTGGACCAATGGTGTGAAAATTATTGAATTTTGAAGTTTTTATGAATGAAAAAATGAAAAAATGATTTTTACCTTTTATTTTGGATGTGGCAACAAAAGCACAGAAATGATTGAATTTCGAAGTTTTTATGGATTAAAAAATTAGAAAATTATTTTTACCTTGGATTTTGATTTTGGATGTGGCATCAAAAGCACAGGGGATCCTAGTGTAGTTATTTTGAAATGGTGCAATTTGGTCGCATGGTACCTTCAAAAAAGAGAATGTGGACAGATCATTTGATACAAACTTGTTGAGGTCAAGTTTTCATCCGTAAGGTAGATCTTTGTTGGAATTTTGAAAGAGGGAGGTTGTGTCGATTGAGTGACTATTGAATGGTGACTGAAAATAATTGCAAATATGGGTGAGGATAATTGCAAATCGGACGATATGGATATAGTTCATATTTCACATTCTACAACTTTCGTTTACAATTCAATGCCAAATCATTTCTCATTGTTGTTTGTAGGGCACCTTCTCAAACTTTAAATCAAGAGAGCACAAGTAGAAATATTGGCCTTGAAGGATGAACGAAAATACATATCAGAAGGCCACATGACAAAATAGACCAATTGTGGATCTTCTGGTGGATGTGTGGGTGTTGATGAGTCTTTTGTGGAAGTGTTCGGTTGTTTATGAAGTTCTTTCACAATTAGAGAGCGATGCCACTGAACAAGCAAATTTGCAGTCCGTCTTAAGTCAAAAATCTGAAAAGTGTACGGATCTGTTGCACCGAAAAATAGAAACCCCAGTGCTCGCTTTGCAAAGATCATCAACACCTATACGAGGTCAAGACCTGTAATATTTAAATTTAAAGAAGTGAAATTGCCCTTCCAATGAAATTCTCTTTCCAACATCACGAATTCGTATAATTAAATCTATTTTTTGCCCCACCTACAAGATGTAATCATCGTCAGTTAGGTGCAGGCTTTGGTGTTCATCAACACAGACGAACCTCAGGCTCTCCAACTTTGCATCTAGTTCTCAGTCACTGACATCACATTCCTATCCTCACGAAGTGTCAAAAACTGGGTGATCTACGACGATTGTCCTGAAAACGTAGTACTCACCTTCCTAATCAATTAGATAATCAGAGCTCCAATTGGTCACTCAGAAACCTGTCACTCACTTCTTGATAAAGGATTCCACATTGTGCAACCAGCGTTGGTACTCCCGCTCTTCCTTATCTTCCAGAAGATCCAAGAGATAGTTAGAGAGTTCTTCATTGATTCCTCGTGCATCCAGATACTTCTTGAACTGTCTCTGCAGTTGCTCGTCCAATTGCCTGCAGGAAAATATCACCAAGTCAAAAAAACTAACTGTCTAAAAGTGCACAAACTAATTAGCAGATTGCTGTCTCATCATAACCAAGAAGCAGTGGCGCGATTTCGAATATACTCTATGAAATAGTACTAAGAGAAAAATCTGTACTCCCAGTCCATGTGGACCATTAACCTCCTGCCAGGTCGGTTTCAGAATGCAATTTGGGATTTTACAAGACCGACAACAGATGGAAGTCACTGTATCCTGCACTATCTCTCCGAAACTTACCCTGCAGTAACGTACACTCACCCTCTCAAACTACACTGAATAGGGGTATTAAGGGGACCCATACTAATTAATCGACATTCCACACTAAAGAAATATCTACCTTCATTGTACATCAGTAGTTATTGGAGTGTCCGGGTGATCTACATCACGTTTCAAACATCTACAGTTTTCTAGAATCAGTCCCTTTAATTTTTTGGTCCCCTTAATACCCCTATTCAGTGTACACATACCGTAACTGCACATTCCCAGCACATCCCAAGAATCTCTATGCTGTGTAGAAATATCATTAGACAATTTCCATGTATATCAAGTTGCAAATACATGTCAGACTGCATACAGAAGAAGTGCATTAGATGTCCCGTTGAGTCAGTGCAATTAAAGAGGGCTGAAAGTGTTCCAAGAAACAAGGAAGGGGGAAAATAGTAAGATAGAAAGGCTACTCACGAGAAATCTGGTCCATCGAAATTGGGATCCTTGGCACCCTTCTCTTCCACGTAGTGCACGTGACCAATTTGAAAGTCATTCTTTTGAAGGACACATCCAAACTCGAGAGTAGGTGAGTCGGGCCCCTTAGCAATTTCCACAGTCAAATGGACGACATTCTGTTCCGGTGTCTCCTCATCCTCTTCAAATTCCTCCCCTTCCGCCCCCATACCAGGCTGAAACATCGCCGTCAGTGCAATGTCTTCTTGACCATACGACCTCCGCAATGTCACCTCCAGTTTCCCCGGCTTGTCTTCCAACTTGAACGGTTGAGGAGGGCCCATAGCCAAACCCTGTGAAAACAGCCCGTTCTCAGAATGCACTCCAATCTAGACCAACTTCAGGTAAACACTCCTGATTCAGACAAAACTCTAGACGTGATAAAACATATGATAGGGACACCCAAAATTGCAACTGGCACAAAATCATCACCCCTTAACTCTTAGACAATAGACACATGTTAATAAAGAGGATGTACACCATCCGATCCAATGGCAACTTCAGAACCGTCTTTCATTTGCCAAGCAGAAATAGAATTCCACCATACTAATACTAGGAATTATGATCACCAGCAAAAGTGACGAATTTAGATGTCCCTAAACTCTTACACAATACCAATAGGTGCATACTGATTAAGAAGATGTACACCACCACAACATACATCTCATTTAATCAAGTGGCGTTTTGAAACACCTATCCAAAAAACTTTGCTCCATCATGACTTTTGCATAGTGTATTGAAATGACTCATTCTTTGATGCGTTGGACACCTCCAATAGAAAATGTAAAAGAATAAAACATAGGAACTTATGCTCAAGAGTAAAACTGCGATTTTCAGTGTCCCGATCTTAATCAAAGGAGGGCACAAAGACGATCGTCACAACCCGGCGATCGTTTCCAATCAAGTAAACTAAAACAAAAACCAAGGACTCTAAGACACTCCAGATTCGGGATTCATAGCCACAACTTACCCGGGAAGGCTCATACTCCTCTTCCTCGTGCCTGATCTCATCCTTGAGAATGCGCAGCAGACTGCTGTCTTGAGAGGCTTCTCTCTGGGTGCTGGCGAATCGCACAGGAGTGAACAGGCTGGAGCTCGGCTTGACGCGGCTGAAAGAGCTTGCAGCTTTGGGGAACACCGCCACGGGCGTTGGCTCCTGCAAGAGCTTCCATGCGGACCGCCGCAGGGGTCCCGCGGCTCTCCTCAACATACTGGAAGCCGCCATTGCACTTCACGAAGGATCGATGGATTAGAGGAAGCGGGATCGTCAACGTCGTGATCGCGAAACGAAGAAGCGATGGGAAGAAAAAGGTGAGAGCCGGAGAGAGAGACAGGGGACTAAACCCTCAACCCTAATTCTTGACAGGACCAAGGGCGACAGTAACCGTAAGTACTGGAAGGGTGGCGGGAGCTTCAGTTCTGTTACTGTAGCTGGAGTGGATGATAAATATCTCATTCATCCAGAACTTGAACGTATCTCCTCTTGTTGTTTTCTTAATAGTGGGCGTCGAGAGAGAAAGCAAAGAATAAAAATTTTACTCCTCTTTTTATTGTGCAAGAAAAATTTAGGAATGATATATAAGAATAAAAACACATTCTCAAATTCTACAACTTCTCAAAATGCAATCCTTCTCAATCCTGAAATTTTGAAAAAAAACTAAAATTTCACTAGTCATGATGACTACAGTGGCTAACCTCAAATGTAAGGAGAAAAAAAGATGAAAAATTATTGCAGTTTCAAGCTTGAATGCTTGCTAATGGTAATAGTCACCCAAAAGAAAGCTAAACCTGCCTATAATAGGCAAAATGAGTGTTTTGCCTTATTACAATTACCAAAAGAATTTAGAGTTTATTTCTATACAAAGACAAATGTGAGAAAGGAAGAGAACTATTGAAATTTTATTTTTTTGACCAAATGTGAATTTCTTACGAACTTTAGAAGTGTGCTATCAAATTGACCTTAGAGAGTCTCTAGGCTACCCCCAAACCAACAAAAAGTGAATGTATAATGGCCATCCTATGATCTAATAAAAGTAGTCACAAAATTTCCTAACATGGCCACAACATGAAGGAACAAAAAAATCACTTGCTTTGATGAATTTACACTACAAGGGGCAAAGTTCCAAAAGCAGTACACTAATAACTCCATTACCATCACCCAAGGCATTGATTTTGGCCACTAACCAACATAATGTAGTCCTAATCTCATTTATTAGAAAAAGTTTGTCATGGTTTGATGTAAGGCTCTAGTAGATCATTTCCTAAGTGCTTATCATGGATGGTTTGCTTGCCATAGGGAGGTTTACCTCATACACTCACACCTTTGAAAGTTTATCATAAATATCATTACAGTACCTACATTTTACATGTCCCACATAAAAAAAATTAATCCATAACATGAATGTCTCTGGAAGACCAAGATCGAAGGATTTCCAATGTAGATGAATGCAATTTTGAGTTTTTTTGTAAGTGCTTCTTTAGTAAATACACACACACACACAGATAGATATATATATATATATATATATATATATATATATAAGTAAGTTTTTAACATATACATATAAAATAGATAAAACAATTAATTCCCAAAGGGTCAAAAGGTTTGAATTTCATCGTATAAATTTTTTGTCTATTTTTTATTTTATTTTTAGACAAATGCATAAGATGACTTTTATTTATTTTAGTGATATAAAATTTAACCTAATGTAAATTAGATTCTTCACAATCTAATTAAAATGGTTCAACTTTAATCTCCAAATGTCTCAATGCGTTCCTCCCTAAAACATTACACCTAAACTGTTGTATCTAAAATGAAAGTATAATTATTTGGAAATGTTTTTTGAAAAATAAAACAATAGAATCTTGTTCACCATAATCAATTCAATCTACTCACAATTTTTTCAAAAACTTTTGACCTTATAAATTTTGAAATATTTTTTTTATCAAAGTTCAATTTTTGAAAACCAATCATTTTTTTGATGGGCTAAATCATTTTGGGGGCCCATGTGACAAATTTTAAAAAAAAAAGGGTTTTTGGTTTTGGACCAAATGCAATTATGAATTATTCAGATCATGTATGCCAATTTCCACAAGGATTGGAGAGACAAAAGTTTTTTTTCGTAGCCTTGGGACATAGGAAAAATAAAAATTGGACTTGGCCAATCACACTTGCTTAGTCATGGAATTTTTTGGGGGATTGCCTTTGATTGAATAGGTTTCTCTCTTGAAACAATCTACAATCTACAATAATTCTTTAGAGTGTTTGATTTTGAAAAATCACCCAAGGCGAAAAACTTGTCCAAATCAAAAGATTTTTTATGCTATGGAAAGATAACTTCATAAAGTACATGAGAAAAATATAAAATTTCAAAATATACATATTATTTTTGGATTATGGTAGTCCTTGAAGTGGGACTATGACCATGAAATGTTGATTGACCATTTAGGGGGTAAAACTATAAATCCTTGGTCCTTTAGGGGTTTTAACGAAATGCAATCTAAAAAACCATATATTCATTCAAGGAAAAGACATGTGTGTCCTTTCTTATGATTCTCCCTAAAATTCTCTTTGGATGTGATTTTGTGAAGCCCCAAGCTCGAGGGGTGTAGTGAGTGGTAGAAGTAGCCATATAGGTATGAACAAATGTAGGGTGCTATGAGTGTCAATTTACCCACCTTTGGTAAATCGCAAGCACAACCAAGTTCTGGGTTTTGATTAAGTGAATCCTACTTTTGGGTGCCTCAACGTGGTCCATTGTGCGATTCAAGAAATGGATCTTTTAACTAAGTGCCTATAGTGACCCCCAAATATGCAAGATTCTCCTAATCTACATCCAGTGTTTTGACTAACCGAATGGATGGCCCACTATATGTTTTGGATGGAACCTATGTCAGGGCAGAATTAACCTAAGAAGCCTCTAGTTAATCTTTTGCCATTTCTAAAAACCTAAAACACGACCCCATCCGACCTTCCTAGCCAAAGTTACTAGTCGATGAAGTTTGACCGCTACTCAATTCCTGAAACTTCATCCATCGATTGAACCTAGTTCCCTAATTCAAAAAGATTTGAAATTTTTAGGAATGGGTCAAAAGAACTGATCATACCTAGATCTGGAGTTTGGCCCTAATTGGGGATTCCCACGAACTCTCATCCAAACCTTATCTAAACTTCATCCGCTAATTTCTCCTAACCTATAATTCGGAATTAACTTTTTTCTTTGGCCCTGGACCCTAATTGATAGCCCCCTCCTAACACATTTAATTTGATGTCAAATCCTAGGTCTAACTATTCTTCATCCAAATCAACCCTAACCTTCATCCAAAAATAACTTCCTTGTTTTTGACTTCATTTGGGCGTTACCTTAGGGTTTTGAAAAGCTACAGTCCCTCTCTTTAAGTTTCTACCCTGAGAAGCGACCTGAATTATGGACCTAAGAGTTTGACCTAGGGGTGGGCCTCGGCCAAAGTTAGGAAGGTTTTGTCTAATACCTTGGACCTTGAATCATTGATCGCGCCCACCGGAAAATCTCCCTCCTCCGCCACGAACTCCTGTGCCGTGATACAACGAATCACCGTTCTAATCATAAGATAATTTAATACAAGGGTTTATTCGTTGGCTTTGTCCTATTACTTTCCCTCTCCCTTCTTTTCTTTCCACACTATCCCTCCTATGTACTATAGTGGCCCAACCACCCTTGGTTCTACCTATGAGGCTAATCTTAAGGACATGTTATGCCATCCTCCAAGGTTGAACTACCTCTTATGTCCAACGTCTTACGCTTAATTTTGTATAAATCACCTAATTTTAATCTAAGGGCCCTAATGATACTTGGGGATTCTTCCCCCTATCTTATCTATTCTCACTCTCTCCCTTCAAATTGTCTTCCCCCTTGTCATTCTCTCATTCTTTCAGCTTCCCGCCACCTTCACTTTGTTTGTCTTCTTTACCTTAATGTTGTGTGTAGGAGACAAGGCATTGGACTCCCCGCTCCAATTAGTATCTAATGCAAGGGCCACACTCCTCTCTGCCACCTCTTTCTCTCCCTAATCCATGGGCTCCAATGATTTTCCCTGGCTCTTCACAATTACTGGACCTTCCCTCTCTATCCAACTATTGGACCCCTCTTTTCCTTCCTAGCTGTTGTAAACCCAGACCCTGAGTCCAATTACTGTAAGCCTTAACCCCCGGCAGTTACTGTAGACCCTGAGCCCAGTTACTGTGAACCCAACCCCCGAAAATCCAATTACTGTAACTCAGAGCCCCAACCCAGTTACTATAATCCAACCCTGGAAGCCCAATTATTGTACCCAAAATCCCGGCCTAGTTACTGTACCCTGAGCCCGATTATTGTGAACTGGTCGAGACTATAGTAGTGCGACGAGCCAAATGTGGAGATAGTTTTGCCCCACCCCACCCACCCCCATTTTACCCTTGGGAAAAACACAAGAACAATTTATTTGCAAGGCATGGAAAAATTTGCAAATTTTGAGTTCATATTTGCAATCAGAGACCCCAAATTAGCTAGGAGCAATGTAGAGAAATAGATTAATCAAGCACAAAATAGGGGGTCTTTTTTTTACATTCACCTTTGGTTGGACCTCCACATTTGGCTCATTGCACTACTATAGTCTCAACCCTGTGAACTCAACCCTCGGCAGTTACTGTACCCCTTTTCTAGGCCCGGGACTAACCTGTTGACCTACCTAGTAGTACTTGACCTTGGTCTCCTTTCCGAGTATCGGGGTACTAGGGTACTAGATGTTGGCCTGGGGTATTCGGTGTTGGCCTAGGGTGTTGGGTGCTATCTTTCTCTTTGGCTGATTTTATGCTAATTTTTTAGGGGGTTTGGGAGGGTCATACCTTTGATAGTGGGTGGTGGGCTAGGCTTGTGGAGATGCAGGCTTCATTCTATTTCTCACTAGTCACCCTCACCCTCATCTTGACCTCTAATTCCTACTTTTGGAGGCCTAAACTTTGGTTTCTTTCCAACACGTTTTGGGAACTAAACCTTGAGAGAGAGGGACCACAGGGGCTCACGGTTCTCTCATGGAGTGGTTTTAACACACCGCTAAGACTTTTGACCCCAAAGGGGTTCAAAGTTTTGCCATGGTTTCCGCTTTCAATACACTCCTAAAACTTTTGACCCTAAGGGGGTCTAAAGCTTTACCATCATGGCGGGACCTACCAACCCTCATTCTCTCTTGACCTCCTCCAAAGGGCACTACGTTAGTATTGGGGGACAAAAAGAGACCTTCAACACTCAAAGGGTTAGCTACACAAGGTTAGTATTATGAAAGACTCGAACTAAAAGCCCCCCAAAGTAGCATCACCAATCATATAAAAGGTTGTTCTAGGGTTAGTACAATGTCAAAACAAGGAGGGTGACAAAAGAGCCCCTCAAAGGTAAACACATACAACTTCTAGTAACGTAGTAAGGTAAAAAAACCTACAAAGCTCAAGCTTGGGAGAGTTAGTACTATACACACTCAAGATGCAAGGGACCCACAAAGACCTCACAAGTTTGGGAAAAAACAACAACAACGGCCAAAAGTGCCCCAAAAACACCGTTGCAAGGTTTGTGGCTAAAACGCCACAATTCCAACATAAATTGAATCCAACGGACCCAATTACATAAAAAAGGGGTGGTGAGAGAAGAGAAGGGTTGTCCTTTTATATTCTTTCCTGGGCTCCCACCTCCTCTCGTTCATCTAAGTTAACCTTCTCTTTTGGGATTTTCATCCTCATCCTCAAGGTTTTCATCCTATATTGGCCCGCTAAGTTAACTTTTGGAGATTAACACCAAATCGCAAATAGATTGCACCATTGGCTTTATTAGGCCATTTCTCATTTGTGGGAACCTCCATCCCTTTTTCTATCTTCAAAATTGCAATGAAACCTAGTGCTAACTTAATACCAAAATTGGGAGAAATTCTAACTTTTGGAGTTTAACTAGCCTAGGCTTTTCAGTAGGCATGAGGGAGTAAGAAAAGACCTACCTTGGACCAGAGATTCCTCCATAGTTCCATCTTGGTATTTTTGACACCTGCAAGCCAACAATTGGGGTTCCGCTATTTTGTTAGTGAAATGAAAAAACTGGAACTTATCTTTGGGATTTGACCTATATGCCTCGCCAACGTTCCCTTGACCAATATTAGCCTAGAGATGTCCTTTCACTGTGGGATTTTGAGCTTGGTACGCCCATCACTCATAATTGACCAAATTGCTACAATTAGCTGGGTTCTAACCTACTTATAATTCATAGTTGGGCCATTCTAGCTATATTATTCTAAATATAGACCAAATACTATATTGGTATGTGACACACCTATTTTGGTTCTACACTCTTTGGGGGGCTTTTTGTATATAACATTGCATTAAAAATAAAAAAATACGAAAATGAAAATAAAAAAAATGAGTCCTTGGTGACAAATTGGGGGCATACAAGTGCCAAAAAAATATTGGGTGAAAAAATTATAATTTGATTGATTATACTATAGTATACATAAAATGCCATTGGGTGTATTGTAAATACTATAGGGTGTGGAATAATGGCATGCATTAGAACAAAATTAGACTTAGGATACTCTCCTTTTTATTAATTTAGTGGGACAAAAGTCTCAATTATAGATATAGGTTTGGCATTTAACCCTACATTTACACTACATTGTCCTTTTATTCTAGATTTTTTAAACTTTGGTGATTTAACTTGTAAACTAGTGTTAGTTTGAGAATTAAATGAGGGTCATGAGACTATCACATGCAGTCTGTGTTGTATTTATCTTGAACCTTTATTATGTACAAACAAGTAAGTGTTGTATTTACCAACAGCTATGTACTAGTAAACTACCTTACTAAGAATTTTAATTGGCCTTCAATTAATTTCTAATGAGGCTTAGGTTTATAACCACATCACATATTAATTCATAAGAATTCTTGGTGTAGCTATTATATGTTTGGAGGGCCATATGAGTTATTTGCTTTGGTTTTTGTGTAAATACACTTAACCAAATTTTCACATCAATCTAGCCTCACGATGGTAACTATGCTAGACTTGCCTAAGTGCTTGAACCACGTACAATCATACATTGTTTGCACTTACTACTTTATATGTTGACTTCCTCATGAGAGGCTTTGCATCTTCCAAAGAGCTAAGTGCTTTCAGGTTGCATAATCACAAAGCTTTGAAACTAAACAATTTTTTGAATCTTCTTTCTTTAGCTAAGATAGGGCTTGCATTTTTAGCCTTTGTTTGTTGTTTCCATAAGCATTATTGTTTTGTAGAAAACAAGCTTGGAACAGAGCATTTTTCTCAAAAATGGTTTCCATTCACTTAGTCTACCTGGAATTGTTAGTTTTTGCTTGTGTTTTTATTCTTCTTGATATATGGTTTGAACTTCTTGAAATATTTTCCAATAAATTTTCATTAAGAGACAAATGGAATTGGCATCTAACCCAAGTTGTTTAATAGTTTTTAGTATTTTGTGGAATTAGATATGAATTTCTAAACATTGGAGCACGAAGGGGTTAAGAAGCCCCTTAGTTGTGAACCCGAAATCCTACACCCAATTTTGTAATTATGAGTAGTACAAAAAATTGAACTAATATAGCATATGGCATATTCATTACAATTGGAAATTACAATTAATGTATGCCCCTTCTTTAATGAACTATATTAGAAAAGTACAAAATGATAGGATGCAAAATAAACAATAGACAAAAAGTAATCCCCCCCCCATTAAATATCTGGTGTTCGCACCTATATCCTTATTTTTTTAAGGATTGCATCCCCCGAGGCCCAAGTCCCAATTTTTAGCTCTCCACCAATATGATTATAAAAATTCAATGAAACTTAAGACATAGTATGAAACGCTTGTAAGATACACTTCTCCAAAGTAAGGTGCTTGGATTTCCTATTGACCCAAATAAAACTTCAAACTTGAATCCTTTCCTTTTCATCCACTTTTAGGGATGATAAGTTGTTTAGTGCATGGTGGTGCCCTTCAAGATAGGGGAGAAATGGTGGTCCGCCGTGGACAACAAATTATGAAAGTCCCAAAAAATTTGGAGGCAGATGGATTATATGGAATGACCGCAATCCAACCACCTTTCATTTGCTCAGATTGATCTAATATTCTTGAAATCTTTTGTTTCCATAGATTTAAGGGGACCAAATATTTTGTGAGTATTGGTGCATAGTATTCACGAAATTTTTGGAGCTCCTCTACTTCATTTCTTCCTTCCACAAAAATGGATTTTTTTTTCAATTGTTAGAAGTTGCATCCCCTCAATCACAAAAATACTAGTTTATTTCTTGTAATATCAATTTCTCACCAACTAATTTCCTCCAAATTGGAAATAGTATCAACTCAATTGCTATATTCCTGTAATGTAAAAAAAAAGCAATTCCAAACTAAAAGTATTGATTAAGATTGCATCTTTAGCAAGAATTGAAATGGGCATAGCCCTTCACCATTTGAAAGCTAAGCATCCTCCCAACTCATCCAAAATAGAGTTGAGAATAGTAATGAAATGTTTGCATGAAATCAAAGTTTTCACCTTGAGTTCTTTAAATGGTTTTTCTAATGCCTCTATAAGGTATTGCTCAAGATTGATATAAAAATGTCGAAACCTAATGGAATTCTTCCACAATACAATGACATCCACTAGTATATTGTCAAAGTCTTTTTCTACTCCTTCCAAGGCCAATTGCATGACACTATCCAAATTTATCATTGTCATGCAATTTTGAAGCATATGCTTAATGTTATTTTTGCATTTAAAAAGCCATTTCACATGTCGTGGTGCTCACACATTGACACTTTCCAATTTCAACAAGGATTATAAGGTTAGGATACTTTAATTTTGAAGCCCGTGAATCCCCACAAGTTTTGTCCATCTACTCAATGTTTCTTTGTAGCTTGAAAAGTAAAAACAAGCCTCTAGAGCCATATACATTGCCTCAACATAAAACTCATGAAACACTAGGGCAACCTCAAGATCAGCACATAAAATATCCCTAATCATCTAAACCTTAGTGGAATTTGCACACACACATGCCCTTATTTTACTAGGTAAGTAATGGAGGTAACCAAATAGGGGTTCAAATTTGGGTAGAATAAGAAAACTTGTAGTTGGAGCAAATGCATCTTCGTTCAAGTCAAAAGAGTCAAGAAGAAAGCACACCCTAATGGACACCATCTCTATTTACACAATAGAATTCAAAAGTAGAGATATCAACAAGCTTATATTGAAAATCTTCAACAATCTTGTAAGCATCTACAAAATATCAACCAAGATATAAAAAATAAAAATAATTCTAACTAACTCATGCAATTGAGCAAAAAATTGAGAAATAGAAGTATCATATTTACAAAGAGTATGATGAAATAAATAAAGGCAATTTCTAAGGAATCTTACAAAACTAGTCACAACCTACTACTTAGACAACCAACAAATTTTATGGTATTCTTTTAGGATTTTTTGAGCATCATTCAACTCACTCTACACGATTTATAGGGAAAATTTCCTTTTTTAGATGATTTCTTCAAGTGAACAACCAACACATCCAACATAGAATCCATTGCAGTAATCAATTTCTTGCAAAATTCCTTTTTGTGAAGCCTTAGAGGCAAGTAGGTCTATGAACAACACAATAAGTTGAAGTAAGGAAAGAGTTTACTTTTTTTAGCCAAGTTGTCACACCTATATATTCCCACTTATAGTAGAAGCTCTATTGAATCCAAATCTAAGACATTGTTTACTCAGATTTAGCTACCATGTCTTTGTAGTAGTTATAAAAATATCAAATATCACTTTATAATCCTTTTATCCATCCCTAACTCACAATAAATCCAAAAAAATATAATGAATAGATCAACTTCTAAAAAATTGCAAAGACTACAATATGCCCTTTGATAGAATGATTTGTGAATTCATCAATCACTAAGCCAAAAACTTAAAATCTCTAATTCTATCCAAAGAATCTTTGACTGATAGAAGAGAGACCAAACACCATTTCAATACAAAAAATTCATCATGGTAAAGTTTTTCAGTGATGGGAATTTTGTAAGAAAGTCTAAGCTCACAAAAAAATTTAAAACTTGTGAAAAGGGAGAGTTCCCTTCACTAAGAAGTGAGTAATTCTAAATAGATATAGCATTGCTTCATAAAAACTAAAATTTGTAGCTACAACAACCTTCTGCATAGTTTTTATACCCTCATGTTTAGCCCAAGCCAATTTTTTGTGTTCTACAATTTTATAATGGTCTTGTAATGATGAAGTCTTGATTTTTGTGGAATGCTATGACATATGCAAACTTATCTTTACCTTCCTTACAAGTCTTACAAAAACCTTCCCCAAGTCACTATTGAATTCTACCCAATCACAAAAATGATACCAAGAATCTTTCTAGTCTAGATTGACTTTCTCAATGTCATTGAGTTCCTTATTAACCCCTAAAGTTCCTTTACTACCTTATCGCCAAAAAACCTCAAAAACTGCCATTTCTAATACAAGTACCAAATTCTTGAAAAATATCATTTTTGGACACATGTAACCGTAGGATCTTGTAGTAATCTACATTGAGAAGATGTGAAAAAAAATTCAGAAATTTCCACCATGTAGATTGCAAGATATTAACATTTGAAGTGGCAAAAATCCTTTTTTTGGCCCTGCGAAAAACCGGGCAGCTGCACTTCACAAAATCCTATTTGTATGAAAAAATGTCCAAAATGGTGGTGCTTCTTTAGGTTCATTCTTGAAGTCAAGTTGTCTATATTCTTGAAAATTTTCAGATCATTTGGAATTGTGCAACATATAGGAAAAAAATAGTAAGTACAAAGATGTAGAGAATGATTCAAAATACTAAATTGTTAATAGTTTATTATTGGAATTGGAAAATGCCAATTCCAATGGTGGAAATGTTATAATAAACAATCTATACCCTATGATTTTATTTTTTTCCAAAAATATTAAAAATTGAGTTAAATAAAGGACTTCAAAGTTTATTTCAGAGTAGAAAATCCATAAGTGCCCGTAAACTAAAACATCTCATAACTTTTGACTCATTGATCAAAATGGAATGATTCAAAGCTTTCTATGTATATATCAATCTAAAAAACCAATTTCAAATTTTTATTTTTGAAAAAAGTGATTTTTTCAGATCTGCCCAGACTGCCCAAGTTGAGAAACAAACAACATATTAGGCCATAACTTTTGACTCATATTTCCAAATGTCCTGAAATTTAGTGCATATGAAAGATATTCCTCGTCCACACCTTCTATTAAAATTTGGGCCAAAAACATGGAAATTTGTAGTCACACGTACCTGCCCAAAATTTCTATGTTGCCAAAAAAGGCACCTTGGTCCTTTAGGGGTTAAGAGGTGTGATGGGCAAAAAAGGAGTAGATCCATATATATGCCCACCAATTCTCTACTAGACTTGCCCCTAAAGAGAATATCTCTCATATTCCTTTGTTGTTCAACCATAAAAAACAACTCAGTACAAAGCCACTAGCCTACTCAGAGCGTCAAAAATACACATTAGTAGTAGAAGGAGCACAATATCTCTACATTGCAACATGAGGAGGAGCGTGGAATCTAAGAGCAACTAAGTGAGGTGTAGGAGGTGGGAGCTTATTGATGGATTGTAGCATTGCGGTAGGTAAAGAATCCTAAGTCCCTATTTCCTAATCCATTGCCTAAGTCCAATAGCCCCCAAGGTCAATTCTATATCCTCCAAAGCTAATAATGTGTCTATCTTGAGTATGACCCACACCTTAACTGAGTATCAACTAGTGAATATGATCACATGACTGTGACTGAAATCTGCCACTTGTAGAAAGGAGACAAATGAAATATGCTCTAATTTTGAGAGGGCTTGAGTTCATTTCCAAACCTACCAATTTCCTTCCAGTTTGGCCTCCTTTGTCTTGAAAATGCAACAAATTTTTTTTAACACTTCCATTGGCTAACTTTGAAATAGCTTTTGTTTTTTCCCATAATTGTCAATGCAAGGTCAATGGTTTTAGGCCAAAAGTAAGCTTTTACTAGTAGCCACATCAACCACCACACATGATAGGTAGTTGCCAAATGTGAACAATTGGTAATTAGTCCAAAGTTTCTACAAATTAAGTCCACTTTTAAGTTCAAATGTGAAGACACCTTAATCCTTGGTAAGTCCACAATTCAAGTATTTGAAAGACCATTGATGGTATGTAGGATGTCTCATTTTATGTTTGAAGCCAATTTGGAAGCATCTACATGATGAGATCAAAGACATTGTTTAACCACTAAGAGTCCTCGGCATTTTGGGGGACAAAATCATTGCTTTTGAAGTGTTACAAGTCTAAATGTCACTGAGGCATAAAAATCTCAACCATGCAATCTTGTAGTGTATGTTGAAAAAGGATGTTGAATTTTTTTAGCAACCCATTCATGGTTAAATTTGATTTCTAAACCTACTCTAATGAAGAAACTTTAAACTATTAAGTGCTTCAAAACTAGCATACCAATACATTGGTAAAACAAATATCATTCAAGTGAGTCATTGTGTCTGCAAGATGGCTATGAAATGTCAAAAAGTAGCAAAAAAATGTTATAAGGAAAACATTGAAGGTTGAATTTCCTATTGAAATGCTTCTTAGACACTCATAACTTCTTGGATTGATATGGAATTTTAGCCACACAAACTAGACTAGGATTTGCAACTTTCCCAAAGATATTTCTTGGAAACAAACACTATATGATGAAGAAACAAACGACCAAAGTTCATTGCAATCCAAAAATGCATTAGATGGGATTCAGCTGCCGTGGAAGACTGTTTCAAGCTAGTTCCCCAAGCTGGGAACTAGCCAGGGCTGGCCGAAATTTAAAACTATTAAAAAAACTATTATAAAAGTTTTCAAAAATTAAAATTGAAAGAATTTTTTAAAAATATATGAAAAATTAATTTATTAATATTATCTCACATGGCCATCGCATGACCATGATAGTGAGCTGTTGTGGCCAAGTTCCCACAGTCCTAGAACTTGTGGGAACTCACCGGCTTCCACAATAGCTCATTCTCTTCTAATGTCTTGATTTTGAACTTTGAATGGCTCCTAAATATTTAAAACAATGTCAACATTTAAAACAACCTAAATCGACATGAAAGTTTTTCTACAACAACTAGATTGTAAGGAGAATCTAACCCAACAAATTTAACTGAAAACAAAAATTGGATGAAGGAGATACAAGCCCCCAAAGTTCCAGCCATCAAAATACAGATTAGCAGTTTAGTGAACTCAAGTTGAAAACATGAACATTGAATGGCTTCCAAAAAATCAGTGCATCTTGGATTGATCTGAAAATTTTACCACTCAAACAAGAAGAGAGAGCGCAGATTTCTCAACAAGTTACAGCACTTCGAATTGGACTTCCAAGCCAAGTAGACGCTTTTTGTCATCTAAGAGCTACTCCCGAGCTGGTGGCTGCATCCAGAGGTCCCAGCGTGTTTTTTGAACCACTTGGGTGAGCGGAAAATTGTTGCAATAATGTCGAGCTAAATTGAACAGCACGATAATAAATAATTCATCATATAAACAGTCACACAAAAATCATTCCACCAAATATATAACCCAACAAGGACCTCAATATTGAACAACGCCCTCTCTCCACGTCAAGCACACACCAGCTTAGGGACATTAATTGCATTGCCAACCAGTTGGACACTCCCAACAGACACTGCCCTGTATTTCAATATAACCTTACAGCGATTTAGTGGTCAGGGTCTACACGAGGCAATCTACCCAGAAACAAGGTCGCAAGAAGTGGTATGAACCAGAAGTAGGGAGAGACAAAACGAGCAATAGCTAAATCTTCACCGACAGGCCAGTTCCGACAATGGTGAAGTTGTTGCCTTTCATGAAAAGGCCCGCAAAAATACCTTCCAGTGAATACCAAGAACTACTGATCTACGGATTGCAACGCTAGAGTTTTGGCACACTAAGACATTGCTAACTTTTACATTCAATTTTGGGACTTGCTATTCCACCCGTAGCGAGGAACCCATATGCAGCAGTATATAGATCCCATGAAAGAATTGACTTGCACCAGCCATCCTAAGTTGGACCTGTGTAGGGCGGTCATGAGTATTGCTACAGGCACATATTGAGCAGTGCTACATACTCCATTATCGGACGCAGTTTAATTCAGGTCCATAATATCCCCAGCGCCTAGTGTGTCGCTCTCATGACGCACTGCGTTGTACTTCTCTGCAAGAGAGCCGACCTTGACCACATGGTTCATGAAAGATTTGAATCGCAGTGTAGGCTCCCCACTGCCAGATACACTTAGTCAGAAAAATTAAGAATGAACAACGTGGAATCTGAACCTTACCAAGACATTTGGATTGAACTATCCCTACAGAAGTGTCTGCCTTGCACACGGGGTGAAGGCCAGAGTCCTTGCACTCAACGGCTCTCTTGGAGAAGACAAAAAGCTGATCAAATTGCTTCACCAATGCAGATACATCTTGTGACGGACACTGGACGTGAAGACCTACCTTATCCGGTTTAGAGAGTCAATTGCACGAAGTGCACTTCGGATCATGTCCTCATTGCGGTCAACCTCTTGCTTCACAGCATCGGGTTTAGTCTTGTGCTGGATCGTCTTCTCCAGGGGCTCGACAAGCGCATCCATCACTGTATCAAAAAATTCACTTTATACTTTATTTCACTAACATTGGCAATACTCCAGTTGTTACTTGGATTCCCGTCAAATCAAGGTAAAACCAGAAATCAAAAACTTGAATATATCTCTCGGTTAGAAGCCAGAAGTCAGAATTACCGGCTAAAACTGCACCCCCACACTTGGAAGCCAATTTCGATAGAATGAGGTGGCATGGCATTTTCACATCATAATGATCTGCACAAACAACAGAATGCGGTAACATTATTTGTTCTGAATCCAATATGTATTATAAACTCGATGTACTACATGACCACATATAACTTCAATTCAAGCCTGCAATCTGAAATATCTTTTGCACACAAGCCTAGCTGATGGATTGACATGCAAAAACATTGATCACCAGAGACCCAGGGACAGACCTGCTAAACCAGACAGCAGATGAGGGGTGATGAAAAGCGAAGGATCGATTTTGTCCAAGCAGCTGTCGAGCAGGGTATCCACACATTCAAAGGCTCCCTTTCTCAGTTCCAAACCATCATCCACAATATGTTTGAAAGGGCCAAGATCCACGGTCCTAATCAACTCTTTCTGCACATTCGAGCGATAAGATATTTTAGCGGGCAGTTACTCAGAATCATTCCGATTTTTTATTTTCAAAAACGAAAAGTGCAAAGAACCAAACAAACAAGGACTAAGCAATCCCAAACTACCAGAAAAAGATAGATCCAGAGTTAGTTGGTGCACCTTGACTACTGTTTGATCGTAGAGGAGTGGCAACAATGTGGGCAATAATTCCTTCACCAGTGCAGGCTTGTTATGAGCTGCCGTACTCAAAGCTGACACTGCAGCCCTCCTTACATGCTGCATTATTATTCATAAGTGAGAATTTTCAATTCCGGATCATACTGGAATTAACAATAAAGTCATCAAGTATTGCTCATTAGTACCATATCACACATGAAGCTCCTGACCAAGTTCTAATTAGAGAAACAAGAAGCATAAGCACTTCAGCATAGCTATGCGATTCACAGCGTACTGCAAGACCACAGCAACTATTGTGAAGCCACACAAGCTTTTCTGGATTCGTTCGCAAAATCTCAAATCACTAATCATTCGAACAATACTCATTTTTCTGTTCAGCAGAGGCAGAAAAACCTTACCCTGTCTTCATCCTTGATGAGAAGCAAAAACGACGAGATACATGACTTGACGTAGGAGTCAATAGGCTGCGGTCGCTCGACAATAGTATATTTAATCGCAATAACCACTGTGGCTCTAGTATAAGCTGAGGGACTCGCTGCGCGTTCCTGAAACAATATCAGACAGACATGAATCAAAAGGTGCTTAAATACAGGATCAAGATGAATATCAGCTATAAGCAACAGAAAATAGTAATAATTGCAACAAGACTCCAATTAATTCAGACAATAAAAGAAGGCAGGGCCAACCTTCAGAGCAGGCACCAATTTCTCAGGTTCGATAAGCGCCAACTTTCCCAGACACTCCGCTACGACATTCCGAACCCCTTCCTCTTCACTCTCGCAATGTGTAAACAGCAAACTGAGGATCTTCTGAACATCTGCGTCTTGCAGATCCATATTTCCTTTTGCTTCACCATCCATAGATTGGCGTGCTATGACCTGGAACCAACCTTTAAAATCAACACAGCTCACAATGAAATGCACAGCAGGAAGAAATTGTTTGAAGAGAGAAGAGATTTTTACCTCCTTCAAGGAATGGAGAAGTAGATATTGAAGTTTAGCTTGGCGGTCGATTTGGTTGAGGATGAAAGGCAGATACAGAGCCAAGTTTCCGACGGCAATATTACCCAATGCATATGACGCGGCAGCCTTAATCTCCTCGGATGGGGACTGAAAAGATCTAATTACAACGCTTTCAATGTTGGAGTGTATACGTAGGTCCTTTCTTCTTCCAATTTCACCAAGGCACAATAAAGATAATAGCTGGGTCTGCAATAAGATAACGTGATTAAGAATTTGAAATGAAAAAATAAATTGAACACTGACATGGTCTGTGAGCAGCAAGAGTCACGTTACACAAACCCTTCAAAATTTATCAAAAATAATTGCTAAAGCATCAAGAAGAATTGAAGCAACCAGCAATAACTGAGAACCAAAGACTAGGTATGAAGATCTACAACTTACTGCATCCGTGCCATTGCTAGTCCTTAAAGTAGTAACCAGCATGCTCACAGTCTGGGAGCACATTGCTTCTCCAGCTGCCAGACACAACACAGCAGCACATTGAGCAGTAGAATGGAAAGCCTGCTTGCTGGCAGGCCCACCAGGAGACGCACTTCTTGCAGTGGAAAGTAAAGCTTCTAATAATGTGTCAAAACTTGTATTTGCTGATTGCACCAGTGCCGCAAAAAAGGCTTGAAGTGTCTGACATCCAGTTTTCCCCAGGCCACACCCACGTTAGAAAGGACAATATCTTGTATTTACAAAATTATTCGAAGAACATGAGAGCACATTGTGTAGATAAACAATCAGTCTAACTACAGATACTAGGCATCCTTTACGCAGTAATCAAACACTGGCTCATTAGATAGATAATCAGCACATTGCAGATTCAAAATAGTTAGCAATATTACTTGCAACGCTTGACCCTGTAGTAAAGAACTCTTTACAAGGACAAGTGCTTGAGGTAGAACGCGTTCCCTAACAGCAGCACCAGCATTGGAGTGGTGTTTTTTATCAACCATCATGGTGCAACATAATTCCAATGTTAAGGCTGTCATGTGCAAATCTGCGTCACTGCAAAACCAGTAACAAAAAAGCACTGTCAGAAAGGGTCGCACACATCCAAAAGCACATTGAAACTTCGAACTTTGTCATCAGCTGCAGGTGAAACCTTTGAAAAATGTTACTTGCCGCAGGAAAAGCTATACCATCTATGTTTTGTTTTGACTGTGACAATTTTCGCCCTAATTACTGCGTACTTCAATGACTTTGGTGGTCAAATGATTAGATAGATTACCCACCTAATAAGAGAGGATAACTCCGTAACAATGGATTCGTAGCTGGCGGGACTTATTTTATTGCTGTAGGCAGTCAGCAGCGAATTCAATGTGCCCAATGAGGCCTGTCTCAGAGCTCGGTTTGCCTGTCCAAGCATGCCCTGGTCAAATTATGACAGAAAAATAACATCCTTCACAAACAAGTTTGAAGCACATTAAGGAATAGCACCTGAAATAGTTTCTACACTATGCATACCTTGCGCAAGAACGTTGTCAGCTCCGTAACAACTTGCTCTAAGACTGAAGATAAGTCAATATTCAAAGGCGACTCTGCAATAGTTGCAAAGGCCTGCATTCCAATACAGTTATATCAAAGAGAGAAACATAGTATCATGCTGAAGTCCAAGCATATCATGCTAAAGCCAACAAAAATGTCTCAGCATGCTATGATCAGACAAGGACAATAAATTCCAGTGTTAATGAAGCTTCAACCTTAACAGCTGTAAGTCTTGTAATTTCATTGCGCAATCGCTCCAACAGCAGTGGCAAGCATGTGCCAAGTTCCCTCTTGAGATGATCTCCAAGAATGGAAATAACAAGTCCCATGCAAGATATTGCACATTCCTTTACTTCCTGTAATACACTTCACTATATTAGAGCAAAATCCAAAGTCTTAGCCTCAGAAGAATTTTCACGAAAGAAGCGCTCCTTTCTCAGTCAATATACTCAGAATATCTAGACCTACGGCCGAGCAGCTGGTATCGAGGGGTGACATGCTTGGAATGGTGTAATTAAATTCTAAAACCACGAGTGGTACCCTGCCACTGGTGCATTGTACGCTCTACAGTGATTTTCTGGTAATCAGAAACTTGGGGTTATTCAGCCCAAGTAAGCAGATGTACAGCACACAAAACCCAAAGTACCCTGCTTAAATGTACCTGTCCTCACAATCTCACTAATCAATTAGAAGCTACAAACCTGGTCTTGATCTTGAGCCGTCAACCGCTTAAAGATAGCATTGTAAATGGGTTGCACAAATGGGACGAAATTGAAAGCAGGGGGCTGCAAGGAGTGGAAAGCGCATCAATTATTTGAAAAATTGTCCAACAGGAAAATATTACCACATAAGAAAGCTACCATGTCTATGAAAGGTCTCTTAAAATAGCAAACCACATGAAAATGATGAACTAGATTCCTTGTAAATCGACTGTTCAAACGAGCAGAATCTGCAAATTTTCCGTTAAACATAGAAATACTAGCACTACAAAATAAGAAAACTGTAAGGAACGTGCTTACATTATCAAAATTAGGGCGAATCGCTTTGACAAGCTCTCCACAAACTCTTAAAGCCTCAGCAGTCACTTTGTAATATCTCTCTCCAACAGCAGCAAGCACAGGTGTCGACAAGGCCTAAAACAGGAACAGATTAATAGTGCTCAGGCAGATATCCCACACCTTCAAACCTTCATAACCACAATGATCTACTGTGACAGGGCTAAATTCTACAAAAATACTTTCAAGCACCTGCATCAACAAAATTTGGGAAAAACACCAAACGACCAGCGGTGCCAAAAACTTCTGCCACACCAGGGATATTTTGGATACCAATTCAGCATAGCCTACCTTGATGTGGGGATGAAAGACTGCCGGTGCATGGGAAGCCATAACCAATCGAGTAAACACCAAGGCTTCAATTTTCAAATTGGAATTTGATGCCTTATCCTGCAGCATCATAATAGATTATAAGGAATGCATCAAATTACAAAAACTCAACGCAGTCAAATTTGAATCCAAAAATCATCACTTACATTCAATGCCTTCTCGATGCCAGGAACCAAGGAACCCATGTGTTCAGACAGAGAATTGGGTAGCACTATGACTAGTTCCTTCAGAACAGAGAATGCCCCCACCTGAAGAAGTCACCAGATCGGACACGTCATTACCTTGTCAACGTCTTCATTTGTTAAAACAAGAAAGATATAAGGAAATGAGCCACCGGCTGAAGAGGCTTTGGGTATAAGTTCTGAAATGGGACATCAACAAATCTAGAAAAGATTCAGCAGAGCTAAAGATCACCTTTGTCTTCAAAGATTTCTCACGGAGCTGCTTGTTAAGTGATTTGACAACCTTTGATACTTCCTGTTGCAGAACGTGCAACGCGCTGCCACAATCCACAAAAAGTCACCCTCAGTTTCCTTAAATATCTTGGGAAAGCATCAATATTCACTGGATTATTGTATGGGAAAATGCTGTCTCGTCCACGAAGCTCTAACAGAGCCTGGGCGCAATCATGATAATAAGCATTATACAAGAAGCTAGGCTTGGAAAAATCATGAGGTGAATAGGGCACCTAAATGGATTGGCAAGGCCTCCAGAGCCTTTGGTCACATTCCCTGTTTGCCGGAGAAGATCAATGAATGCATTGAAGACATCGATCTGACAACAAGAAAGAGACACTTAGTACGTGAACAGAATTACAGAGATTATTTACTGACACACCACAAAAGATGACATATATTTGTACCTTAACATTCTCCTCCCTCTCCTTGAAACGCTCGATCAATTTTGGACTGGCCTGGATCACCAATACAAGATACATTAGTAAACCTTGATTCAACTGAAGTGAAAAATAAGGAGAAAGATAATAATGTAATCTGCAATCAGCTCTTCAAAAAAATCACATAGAACTCAGTACTAACATACCGGGTAGTGTCATTCAATACCATTACACGGTAGATAAAATTTTTTAAGGACACATTGAGTACAGAACAGTCAAGCTTGCACTTCACATGTCCCTGCAAAAATGGGCAAAGAAATTACTTTAACATAAAGCTCGCCAAGCATCTCAGGCCGCGAAGAGATCACAGCGGACAAGGATTTCGCCGCAGCCCTTCGCACTTTCCAGCTCACATCTTCATCGTCACTGTACTCATCTGCGCTTTCTCTGTTCAGAGACATTCAGGTTGTCAAGTTTTCGGTCAAAAGAATCAACCAAAAACAGTGGAACACCAAGAGATCCACTCCCCGCGCTGATTTGCAATAGCTAAAAGCTAATAGTGAATAAAAAAGATTTTCCAAAAATTTCATCATTAACGAGGGTGAAATTCAGTATCTATTTACAATCCACAAATATATAACAAAAAGCCAGTTTTAAGGTACAAGTCCTCTAAGAAAATGTCAAATCTGTCTCCCTCGCATGCTCATGTTTGGCAAGGATACTCTAAAAAGTAGATCAGAGAGGCAGAGCCCATACTCATCCTCATCTTCTTCGCCATCCATATCCTCATCCAGGTCTTCATCCATATCATCCGTAAAATTGGGGTCGTAACTCAAGTACTCAAGACTCAAGTCCAAAATCAGGCCAGTATGAGGTGCAACATCTCTGGGGCATCGTAAAATGAAACTCTCCAACGCCTGATACAACAGTTAAAATATAACATGAATGATAATTTGCAATGGTCCCGGTTCCGATTATTGACCAAGCTCTGCTGTCACAGCATCGTTATGCTTTGAAAACTGATGCTCAGATTTATCTAACCCTGCTCATTCGATGAAATTCTAGATAAGTATTCTCTCATACTCGACTCTCAAGCCCACAACCAAATGACGAGCACACATAACAACTCCCAACAAGTGAGTTCAAGTCACTGACAACCTCTGAAGCTAGTTTCCAGTACCTGTTGCAGTGCGTGACACAATATTGCAACCGGCATTGAAGCACTATACCTGTAAGCTGTTCTCTCGGAGTTCATCATCATTCTCAGATGCATTGTGGCAATAACTGATAAGGAGTGGAACAACTTCGTTTAAATGCGGGCCAAACCGATAACCAACTGCACGGCTGAAAGCAGAACACAGAGTTCCATAAAATTTAGCACATACAGATCCATCAACTCATCGAAACAACAAAAAAAATAATGGTCTGGCAATAGTTCATCCAGCATGCCACACCAAGTGGCAGGAGCGATTAAAGTCACTGAAGCCAACTGTACGAGCTGCCGAAGCACACTGTTGTAAGACATGCACATACGACCTACACGACATCTTTGAAGTTCGCAACCACCTAATCTACCCAATAAATCTGAACAGGAGGAATACATGGTCGACGTCCGCACCAGAAAGCCCCTATCATTTGAATATTGGTGCGCGTCATATCCGGTTTCACGTCTTTGTTCTTCAGTATCTGAACAACGTTGACAGTTGCTCTTGCAAGAAGGTCATCAGACATGGTAGCAGCCAAAGTAGCTGCGTACAAAAATGCATACGTCAACACCAATATGCAGTGTTCTTCGTAAAGATTCACACAAGGGCAAGCCTAAACACTAAGTGCATCCCCAGTCCCTCCAAATCCTAAGGCACACTAAAAATTTACTAGAAAATCTTGCACCGAGACTTGCGCACTTACCGAGACACTGGATGGCACGCTTTCTAAGGCCTGCACGTTGCAAGTTAAGTTGCACTAGGAGTGCGTTCATCAACTTCTCATGGTCTGCAGTCATGAGACTTCCAAAACGATGAAGAACATCACACAAAATATCCAGGCACTCACTCTTCACCTCCGTACTTGTGTCCTGCATCAACCGTTGTCCTCTTGGATAAGCTACAGACCTTGATAACGCAGTATATTGGAACATTGTCAAACTAATTTATTCACGTCATTCAGTAAATAAACCTCACAGATGTGAAGGCTTTGCAACAAACCGGATTTGTGATGCCCTTGATCAGCTTTGGGGTGAGGGATACAACAACACACTGTGCTACGTTTCCACTCGATATCTCAGCAACAACCGTCTTCAGTGCTATACTCGCAATGTCCCGCTGTTGCTCTTTACCGGTGAGGAGCTTCTGGCACAGAGATTCCACAATCTCCACAACTCTACTCTCATGAACCTTTTTCACCAACGGCGCCAAGCTGCATGCACGAGTCACTTGAATCAGAAAACAGCTCAACAGAAGATGAGACACTATAATATAATCAAACAACTGTGTTATTTAACATCCATTTCTGTTTTTGCTCGAGCCTATTCTTCAACCTCCCTGTTATTTCCCTCATCGCTCGAGTCACATTACAAAAGTAGTTAAAATATCACTTCTTAGGCGATAATTTCAGGGCACAATCCTGGTTAAAGGAATACACATTAGAAAATTCAGGGTCTTATGAGGTCGCATCAATATCATAGCAAGCAACGATGAGAGTCCCGCCATTCTCAGACCTACTCCAATTTGTAGCGCATGCTTGTCACAAATCTTTCAGCTGAGAAAGACTAGCACGATCCTAGTTAAAAGTGATCCACCCTAAAAAACTTAGGGTCCTTAGAATCAAGGCCGATATTGTAAAGAGTCAGGCCAAGCGTGCTGACATACGAGGACACGAGCCAGACTAGGTGCTTACAAAGACTACAGATTAAAGCCCAGATGCGTGGGCATCGTCTACACTGAATATATACTAATCCGGGCACTTGCAAAGAACGAGCAGACTCTTGTAAATTTGCGACAAAGTCAGGATATCGTTAAGAAAAGCACACATTTGTAATTAAGTGCTGAAATAAAATGACACTATAAGGGATTTGCATTGAAACAGTACAAGGCTTACCACTTGACTGCAAGCCCTGATATATCTCCAGACGCATCATCAAGTTGCTGAAGAACTATTTGTGATACTTTGCGTTCAGTATCAGCATCTAATTTAAAATTATCTTTCTGAAGCTCGTTCAGCAGGTCAGATGTGGCCATGTACCGAAAATCCTTGTCTTTTGAGGCAATCTGAAACAACCACCAGAATCATCAGGCTCAGAACGATTTAGGGAGGACACAACGTCTGTAAACTGCGAACTCAAGACCACATCATGCCAAGTCTAATACAAACGGCTCATATAATAAAGAGATCCTTCAAAAATGTCTTGAGGATCTCATTATAATATAATTGATCGTAACATGCTAAGTTGGAAATAGAGTTGAAAAACACGATGGTCGCCCGAAGTTCTACAGTTTTATTCTCGAAACTCTACCCCTCTGCTCTTGGTTATTATCACATAAGCGATTCCATTCAAGTAGAACCACTAACAGACTCCTCTCCTGAATCACAAGACTCATAAATCTTTGACATATTAAATTAGCTACACCAGAAAGTGCTGAGATCTACATGACAGAAGCTCATAAATTCAAGAGAAGCGCAAAAATTAGACGTAGATAGACGATAAAGATCTAGGAAGACCGGCAGATTCGAAGCTCAGAAGTGGAGTAGATCGTTCACAATGTCCTTTCTATGGTTGGAAGGACAGCCACTCCCACAAAATCCGTAAAAGTTAAAAATAAAGAGAGATGGAGAGCATTTACCTTCTCTAAGATCAGGCCCACTGCAAGACTCGCCATCTTGACAGAGTCTGTTTGACCTGATAACTCTAATGTTCGTACCAAACCTCGGAAGGATAACCGTTCCTGCCAATGCTTCCTATTGAAAATTAGATCATAACATCGACGGAGAGTGCACTTGCAGTTGCATGCAGAGCCAGAAGATGTCGCTCAAGCTCTTGAAATTCTGCAAATCGACAAGAGAAATATGATGTTAAGTCTACAAAATATGAAAGAGCCCATTTAAAATGGCACTTGAATGATATATAACACGCCTGGAGCAATGCCATCTAAAACTAAAACTAAACAATAAGTTAACACAACTTGGTCGCCTCAAGATGATTTTTCACGAGTTAAAATCGAAAAACATCTCGCAGTGACCCAACCGAACAGAGTGCATCAAAGCCTACCAAATTTGCTTCCGGAACCAAAGAAAAAACTGGTCTCAAAACTTCGAAACCACTCCCCGCTGGGCAATTGACAGTGCCAGATCTAATCAGGTTCAGAGATTTGCCAAAAATCATGAGAAGATACAGTGTCAAACGCGTGCAAAGCCGATCCAAGTCCACAACGTGCTAGAGGAACAAGTGTACCTAGTCAAACGTCGACATAGGGTACATATGGCCAAAACTAACGAGACATAACCACGCCGCACCGACTTCGCTTTGGGCATGGCAAGCCCTAATCACTGTGCAGATTGAAAATGCAGACGACTGACAGAACAAGAATCTTACACCGATTCCAATTTCCCGTTCCGAATTCACGCCACGCATCATTCACAGGCACTGGTAGTACACCCAACTAAAATTATTGATTGCATTTTAAACACTCAACTCCCAAGGGTCTCCTTCTATCTTCTGCAATTCAAGTCACAATGCAAGACGCAACATCTTGTTCAAAACTACAGCATCTGCTCGCACCATTTCCGAAACTTACTCAAATGGCCGCAAATCCCGGTGGTCAGTTTCACCAAACTCGATCCGATCCCACGACACTTCACATTGAAAAACTCAACTTCACACGAAAACTACCAGAATGCCCGATCACCTATCCAACACGAAATTGTGTAGCAAGCTTCAATAACTCCCCCTCCCTCGTCCCTTTCAAAAATAAAGCCACGTCGAAATCAATCAATTCCAAACCATCACTTCTTCGCATATCCTTCAAAATCCTTCCAACAAACCCTAACGATCCTCCAACGAATAAAATCAATCCCGAATTCACAATACAACAGGCCCAACTTCCAAAGAAACGCAACGCACGATCTCAGCTGCAAAATGCGCTCGACAAAATCCCCGCTGCGACTCGGTCAATGGAACAGGGAAACATACAGAATCGGTCGAAGGGGTGAGCAGCCGAGACAGAGGATTGCGAGCTTGTGACACGAAGAACCAGCCAAACGAAAAACCATGCATCTGTTCGAACGGGAGGAACGGGAGTCTAAGTTTTACTTACAACGCTCTAGAGCTCCGGAGCTTCTTCTCCCCCGCACCACTAAGCTTACTCTTGGTGTTCCCGACATGGCTCGCTCGCATTTGCCGGGATGAAGCTTTGGGGCCCTGCTGCTGCTGCTGCTGAGAATTTAGGGTTTGGTGCCCGGGCCCGAGTCTGGCAGGACGGATGAGAGCGCCTTCTTCTTGCAGGCAACCGGTCATGGGTTCCACTTCCTTCTTTTGATGGGGGAGGGGGTTTAAAAATTTCTTGGTCAAATAAAACTGTTACACCAAATAAATTTTAATATTCCTTTTATGTCTGCCGGCCATGGGTTCTTTTCTCTTGCCCACGAGCAACCCCTTTTTTTTTTGGCATCATGGGGGCAGATTGCACCATTCTAAAATAAATGTCTACTTTTTGCCTAATAAAAGTAATCTTTTTTTGCCAAAATTTTTCCATTTCTGTAAAAAATGTGGATGAAGTTGCCAAATTTTGATGAAAAAGTGCATGAATTTGATTGAAAACTGTAATTTGTTCCAAAAGAAGGATGAATGTTGAAATGCAATGCTTCATGAAATTTTAAGTAATCGTCCTCTTGTCACTTTTTCAAAAAATGAAAAAAGAGGGTTGCCTATCAGGAACAAAATTCTAACAAATTCATTCATTGAGTAGTTTGGTCATTTATCTTTATCATTTATTTAATTTTGTATACTTACATAAATTGAGAAACATTTGCACTATTTGGATTCCTACACTCTTTTGAGCTAACATTCTACAACTCAAAGAGTACAAGAAATGGGCACCCATAATCATGAGAACGAGGGAGAATGTAGTTTTTGGATTTGGACTAGTAAGTGACACTAAAAACTAGATAAGGATGACAAAAGATGTGCACAATTAGAATGAGAGTCTAGAGAAGCCTAGTGTTGATTTTTGGTACACCTAAAAACACACTTTGGAATTTTACAACTTCTTTATAGAGTGCATACATAATGTGTGCCAAAGTTTATTGGAATCCCTTTCACATGTCAATAAGATCCAATCTTTGTTAATGTTGTGGTTAAAGTCACCTTTGACACATTTTATCCCAAAAAATTATTTTAAATTAGAAAGGTTATTTTGGCAATTTATTTTTTAATAATAATAGCACAGACTTGTTGTAGAGGAATATTGAACTTAGGAGAATTTGGATTGGATAGCTAATCAAAATCTTACAGAATTAGATGAAAAACATTTTGAATGATAGGATGAAACATTTAGGATGAAAATGTAACTATATTTGTGATAGTGGGTCATGACAGATCACGTGACAATGTGTATTTAATATAATAGAAGTTATTTGGCAATTATCAAAAAGTTTTTCTTAACTTTTGGCAACCCTTCAAATAATCTTGGAAGGTGAATGGTTTTCCTCATTGCATAGGAAAGTGATAGTCATGGCTTTCAATGAATTCATTACTTTAACTTCATAATATCCCTCCTTTGTTGTAAAGTTAGAGAAATGAATTTGGATTTCCACATTATTTTGTAGACATGTCATGGAATCAAACTTACATGTACCCTTTCCATTTTGACTTTCTGTATACAATTTTTAATTTTCCTTGAATTCAACAAAGTAGGTTATTAATTTCCACTACAAGAAAAAGGGGTCTTTTAAGTATAGTCCTAGTAGTATAGTCTTTCAAGTAATGACTTGTAAGGAGTCTATTAAGTAAAATTTTACTGAAAATACATGGATTTTAGTAAAATTTTATTTAAAAGACTCCTTGTAGGTCATTACTTAAAAGACTATACCACTAGGACTACACTTAAAACACCCCTTTCCCTTGTAGTCTTCTTAAACCACTCAACTTCAAAAAAAATAATTATTTTGCGCCAAAGGTGACTTTCTATTGTAGTAGTGAGTATATTTAACTACTATTAGTGCCAATTAGAGGTGCCAAACAAGTTCTACTTCAAGAATTAAATTTCTTAGACCAAAAGAAGGTCTTTGATTTCAAAACTTCATTCAAAAAATAATAAAAAATTTTCAAATGAGCATTTGTTACATCTGCACATTTTAAACACAAATTTTTCACTCATTTCAAAATTCTTTAGGAATAATTCTCTATGGTAATAATTTATTTTGATCTTTTGTTGATTTAGGATAGGTACTAGTAGTTTCATATTTCACATTTATTTTTTGACAATTTTAACGTAACTTCTATATGACATGATCTAAAGAGAACATTTTGTATCATGAGATTCCAATAATTATGGAAGAATTTAAAAACGTTGAATGATTTTTTTTTATCCTTGTGTAGAATAGGTATTTATATACAATCCATTATAGCTCAACTACACTCAAACTTTTGCTACTTTTGCTAGTTAGATGGTTGAAGTTTTGATTCATTCTATAATAGTAAATGTGGTAAGAGATAAGGATTATGTTTTGCAAATAGTTAAACCCTAAAGGACTAAGTAGCATTTTTTGGCAACTTAGTGTTTTTGGTCACCTATTTATGAACAAAATTTTCATTTTTTTTTAAACTTTCACACAACATGTGGTTGAAGAGCAACTTTAAGGCATAACAAATTTCATAATTTTTAACACCATGGTCAAAAAAAATTTGTATAACATGTGGGGGGGTTTTGGAGGATGAATGAGGATTAATTGCTAGTATATGAACCTAGGAGTCTAGGAACCTATATTATAGGCACCTTCCATGGTTATAGGATATCTATATTATAGGTACCTATGTTGTAAGTACTTATGTTATAAGCACCTTCCATGGTTGTAGAGTATCTACTTAGAACTAGGCTCAAGGCTTATAAGCTCACATTTCTTGGCTCACATGCTAGGATTGCTATTTTTACAACCCCTTCAAATATGTGATTTATATTGATAAGTTGATACGTCAATATAGATACATACAAATGGACATAGTGTATGAATATAGATATGGCTATAAATGTTATATGTGGATATTGGTATTTGGATATAGGTACAACATAAAGATACAATATATGATATATTTATGATATGACATATAGAAATGACATACCCTCATATATCCCATATCAATGGTTTTATTATATTTGTTTAAAAAAGATGTGTTTTGTGGAGAGAATGAAAAGTAAATAAAAATAAATATTTTTTATTTGAGCATTGGAGGTGGGAGAGGCTTTGGTGTCCCTTGAAAACGGACGTACAAAGATACATCTTATCAATTAATTAATCACCCCACAAATAAAATAAAAATAAATAAAACACCTAATTTATCCACTCACCTCTCAAAATCAAAACCATTAGAGAATTTTCTTGGCCCTTGGAGGACTGCTTGTTCCCTAGGGTTCCTAGACCCTAGGAATTGCCCCACAGCAACTGCCTGACATGGCATAGCCACTACCACGTCATTTTATTTTTATTTTTTTAAATGAAACTTTTGTTTTACATTTTAAAATTAAAAATAAATAAATTTGACAATGGCCGCTCCTGGACTGCTAGGGGAACAGTGCTAGAAATAGGCCCAAAATGGCCCTCCAGACCCCCAAAAAATCCTCTAATGCACAAAAAACTTTGATACAAGCATAATATATAGAATACATATAGATATGACATAAGGGTATATGTACAAGATATATGATAGAGTTGTTAATGCCATATCCATTGTAATGTAGCATGTTTAGAAAAATATACATATGGAAGAAATAAAAAATATACACACATTGAAATTATAATTCTCTCGCGTCGTTCTTTACCCCTTAAGCTCTAGAACAAATTATATTTTTTGGCAAACATAGAAATTTTGGGCAACTCACTATGAATGGAATTTCATTTTCTTCTTTGAAATTTTCACACAACATGTGATCAAGGATGGTTGTAGAGTAGCACTAAGGAGCAACAATTTTCATAACTTTTGATTACAAAGTTTAAAAGTTATTGTGTGATGTGATTATTTTCTTGAACTCGGGTAGTTCAAAAAATCACTTCTTCAAGAAATAAAAATTTGAAATTGGTTTTTGAGATTTATATATATGTGGAAAGCTTTTAATCATTCCATTTTGATCAATGGGATAAAAGTTATGAGGAGTTTTTGTTTGTGAGTAGTTATAGAATCTCTTCTCTAAAATAAATTTCGAAGTCCTGAATATAACATATTCTTTCATATTTTTTGAAAAGAATAAAATCATAAGATGTAGATTGTTTATTACAACATTACAACCATTGGGATTGGTAGTTTTTAATTCCATAACTAAATTCTTAACAAATTAGTATTTCAAATCCTTCTCTACTTCTTTCTACTTACTATTTTTTTCAAGCATGCATATGAATTATTTTTTTGGAATTTTTTTATATATTCCTAACTCATTTCTTCAACATATTATGGAGAGTTATAAGTTTTAGAATTTACACATATTTGGAAAAAATGTTTGAAAGATGAAATCCAAACTTTTGGAAAGAGTTGAAAATATTTATTTTTCAAAATCAAAACATCATGATCTTGCATTTTCATAAGGTTTCTTACTCTAAAGTTTTAGGAGGGTGTACTCTAATAAGTTAACTAAGGGATCCCATAGTTGAATTTGTTAATGAATAAATATAGATGAAGATTTAGCTTTGTTTTGGAGACTAATATTTTGAAGCACTTTTGGGCCTCTAAAAAAACTTTAGGGATTAAGCGAGGGAAGTGACTTCACTCACTATCCCCTTAAAAGGGAAAACTTGCAAAAACTACTATCACCAACCAACCAACCCTCCACATTGAAATTTGAAGGTCTTATTTATTGAAAAAATAAGTTATTTGGGATCCATGGCGTATATATAGATATGAATATGGTCTTACAAATATTGGTATTCATATTTGGAGATACAAATACATGAAGTTGCATATCCCCTACCCTTTGTTGCAATTGCACAAAGATATAAGAATATCAACCATGTAATTTTAAAATTTTAACAATAGTCTCGAAAAAATCAACTTTAGATAGTGTTTTTGAGCTCAAGTGCTAAAATACACCATCCGCGATATGACATTGTTAACTCAATTCACATTATCAAAAGAAAACACAAAATCTCACTTAAATTTGATCTTAAATGCAATTGAAATTCAACTCAGAAAGCTTAGATCTAATAAACTTTTTATTCAATTTTCAATTTCTCATGAAATATAAAAATTACAATTGGGGGGGGGGGCTTTAAACAAAAAGCTTTTAATTCTTGATACATATTGCATCTGAATTATTTTGTATATAATACCTCTCTATTATATACTTTGTGTAAGCTAAAAGAATATTCCAATAATCCCTTGATTTTTATATCATAATTATTATCTCCATTTTCTCTTAAACTTCTACATTATTGCTACTAGTTTCATTGCCATACCATCATATTTCATTTTTGTCATAAATTTGATTTTTAAAAGTATCTTTAAGTTTCAATCTTATATTTTTATTATATCAGACCATGGGTTGTTTGTCAATGTGAAAAATTTAACCTCTAAAATTCCATGAATATTTTTTCACCGAAAATGCTCCAAAACTGCCGTTTTTAGTATAAGTGCCAAATTTTTGAAAAAAAGATTTTTTTGACACATGTAATCGTAGGAATTTGTAGTACACTAGTTTTAGAACATGTGGTAAAAATTTCAGAATTTTCCACCGCTTGGATTGCAAGATATTAGCATTCAAATTCATTGAAATCATGTTTTTGGCCCTATGAAAAACAGGGCAGCAGCACTTTACAAGTTCACTTTTCTACAAAAAAATGTCCGAAATGGTGGTGCTTCTTTGGATACTTTTTCCTAGACAAGTTGTCCATATGCTTGAAAAATTTCGGATCATTTGGAATTGTACAACTTGTAGGAAAAAAATAGTAAGTAGACAGTAGTAGAGATTGATTCAAAATACGAAATTGTTAAGAATTTAATGATGGACTTGAAAAATGCCAATTCCAATGGTTGCAATGTTGTAATAAACAATCTACATTCTATGATTTAATTTTTTTCTAAAAATATTGAAAATTGAGTATGATAATGAAATTTAAAGTTTATTTTAGAGTAGAGAATCCATAATTGCCTGTAAAAAAAATCCTCATAACTTTTGACTCATTCATCAAAATGGAATGATTCAAAGCTTTCCATGTATATGTAAGTCTAGAAAATCAATTTCAAATTTTTGTTTTTGAAAAAAATGATTTTTTCTAATCTGCCCAGATTGACTATTCACGAAAAAAAGTAACATATTAGGCCATAACTTTTGACTCATATTTCCAAATATCATGAAATTTAGTGCATATGAAAGATATTCCTTATCCCCACCTTCTATCAAAATTTGGGCCAAAAAGATGCAAATCTCCAATCACACATACCTGCCAAAATTTCTATGTAGCCAAAAAATGCATGCTAGCCTTTTGGGGTTAAAATATCTCTATAAAAATTGTCATTCTTCTAACTTATAAAGCAAAAATAATAATAGTTTGTTAAATACAACGAAAACAATTCAAGAATTTTGAAATTTCTTCAAGAGATATAGGTTGCCATGGATAATAATGCAAAATATTTTCAAGTGATTATTTCATTACTTATGCCCTAAACACACTTTGTAGTCAAGTCAAGAATTCACTATCAAGATAAATATAGCCTTCTATATATTTCATTGGGTTTTTTTACATGGTATAGAACCTTTAAGATGTTTGATTTTTTAGAATTTGGGTTTAAAATGAAAATTATTGTGATTTTTAAATTATAATGTACGTACAAATTTATATCAATTGTAATATACTACATATTAATTTGGGAATTTTACAAACAATGGAGGAGAGAAAATATTTAGAAGTTTATATTTCAAAAAAAAATTGAGTGTAGAAAAGTCAGATAAAAAACAAACAATGTTGTATAATTTGCATTCTAACTTATAGAGCTTGCAATTGCAATAAATTAGTGAATTTGTTAGACTTTCTTTTCTTAGTTTAAATCAAGTACAAGACCAATTCTTTTAGATTGTTAGACTTTATTCTCTAAGTTTAAATCAAGTACAAAACCACAAATTTTTGAAAATTACAATCAAATCTTTGGGGGTTACTCCATATGGAATTTTGTACATTACATGCGGCTAAAGGGATTATTTTACAAGATATTTTGATAACTAAGTCCAATTAAATGGTCCCTATTATTATCTAATTTTTGAATTTATAGTATTTTATGCCCTTGTACAATTCTGAAGTAGGAGCAATTTTCAAGCCCCTTCCTTTGTTGTAAGAAAAAAAGTAAAGGGAAAAGGAAAAATACGAGGATTAAAGGCAAAAATACAACAAATGAACAAGAAACACAATTGACACTCAGATCAAAGAAAAGTTGAACAATATAGAGTTGTACACCAACACCATCCAATATACAATAGAATGCAACACATTTAGAAATGTCTAATGCAAAAAAAATCTGAAAGGCAAAATAAACCTACAAATGTCTAAAGCCCACAAGGTACACAACATCCAAAACATCTAGAATGATAACACTAAAAACAAAATGAAATTAGAATGTGTTCATAACACAATTTGAAGTACATAATCTAGACCATTGCCTTCTTCCTATTGCAAAATATGTACTATATGAAATTCCACAAAAACAATATGGTCCTAGTCTAACACAAATGCCATGCATACTATTCCAAAAAATAATAGTAGGAAAAATGCATATTGAGCCTTGTCACATATGGGTTGCATGGGTTGCCCACAAGAGTGAATTGTTGCACCAATCCTCACCCTTGCAACTGAAACCTTGTAAGGCTCCCATCCACAGCACAAGATTCCACAAAGCTCGACCAACTCTCCATCAACTAGATCTAACAATGGAATAATGCGGGGATGATGCAAAACTAGTATTGATAGCTACTATGATTTTGATTGTGAACACCTCCATATTATGATCATATTGTGCCACAACTAATGCATCTTGATTGAAACTCTTCTTGTATCAAATTGAACTTTGCCAATTGAAATGAATTGCTCATCCTAAACCACAAGCATTGAACATACTATAGATTGATTGTTAACCCAAAGGTATGAATCCTCACACTAAACTGCTAGGAATACATGCTAAATTGACTGCAAATCCTACGATATGAATCCTTCACCTTAAAACCACAAGCATTCACTGGAACCCCAAAGTATGGATTCCTCACCTTAAACCAAACAACACCATAAAACTTGCTCACCAAAATCGCTAAAACTACAATGCTTGCATAACTCTAAATTTTAGAAAGTAAAGACAAGGATGCATTGAAACTACTGAAAGTATGACATGCAATAATAAAACCCTAGCAAATGAGGGTAAGGGTGCAATGGGAGAGGTTAGACCCTAAAGCCATCAACAAACAATATGGTCTTCTATTAAATCCTTATGAATTGATTGTTACAAAAGATATTTCATCCTTCTAAATAGGTCTACCATCCAACAATGGATCCTACTAGAAAAACATTCCTAGGATCCTTGTCTTTGAACATTTTTTTATAAATATGAGGTATTATATAACCATGCATCTTACTTATGTTAATTGAGTTTATATTGATTTGTACATTGTATATATATTACCTCAATTTTTTTTTTTCTAATTTTTTGACAATGTGAATTTAGTACCTTTCTGGATTATATTGCACGTTGTTTGGTAAAAAAATTGTACCCCCCTGGAGTCAAGTTTAACCACTTGACACACATCCAATTTTGGACACTTAAATCTTCAAGGGGTAAATGTTTTGTTGTTGTTCCTATGATTTCTACAAAAAAAACTTCAAAAATCATGTAAATTTCATTATCATGTTTCCAGTAGTGAATAAACAAAATTGGGGTGCATTTTATTATTTGAAAATATCTACTTTTTAAAATTTATGTATAAAGGGAAGCAATTGATAGGATGGGAGCATGATTTTTTGTTTAACTCTTAAAGGTTAATGGCTATGATTCACTAGAAAAAACTTTAGAGCTACTATTTCTAGTGCACAAAGCTATAAGGAAAAAATTACTTTTGTTGCATCTTCAACTAAAAGATCTTGCACATAGATTGTATAAAAATGAATGGAGAAAATTTCTTACACTTTGACAATGTAAATTGTAAGGTACTAGAGTTCAAAGTGAAAAGAAAACCTTGTTTTTTACCTTGCTTAAGTAGGTTTTCAAACTTTGGATCCCCTTAACTTAATTTTTTGCATTGTAGAGTATTAAGTTTTAAATCTTATGGTAGAAAATTGAGTTGAAAATCTAGGGAAGAAAATTCAAAAGAACTATAAAACAATTCTCATTCTCAAAAAAATTATTAAAGTAGAAGTGGATATGAGATTGAAGGAAAAATTATAGTTTTAATAGTTCTAAAGTGGAATTGAAATGTGTCAATCCTAATGAACAAATAGTTCTAGCAAAAACTATATCTCCTACAAATGTTTTCGTTTTGAGAAATTGTGAACAATTGAGAAATTTTGATCATAAACAAATGTTGTACATTGTTTTTTAAGAAGATGCCCTAATTGCTTGTAAATTATGAACTTTGAATTTTTGTGTATTTTTGGATTGCCAGGAGTTGAGCATTTTTGTGCTTAGTAGGGCATAACTTTTTCTCCCATGTACCAAATGAAATAAAACTTGTATTCCCATAAAGCTACTACGTTCTTTGGTCTTCAAAAAAAAGTTTCAAAAAGTTATAGTAAAGTTTGACATCATAGGAAACTAGAGAAAATCCATAAAAACTCATTCCAAGACTTCAATCTTTAGGGGTTAATCCATAAGTGCTCAACCGTTCAATGGTTGGATGATGAATATTGTGAAAACTACATTTCATCCAATTAATCTATACCTTAAATGACATTTTTTTCAATATTGTAAGATCTCTGAAATCTTGCATCCTCTGGTCGCATTCTTAGTATTATCGGAAAGCTCTCTGCTAGGAAGGGTGCATATGCTTTTTTTTCATGGCATTTGGAACTAAAATCATGAAAGTTATTGAATTTCAAAGTTTTTATGAATTGAAAGATTAGAAAATTACTATTTACTTTTATTTTGGATGTTGCAATGATACATGGCATACTCGTGTTCATTGAACTAAAGAAGCTTTAACTCTTTGAGAGGATTCATATAATATATCCATAGAAAGAAGAAGAATAAACGTTCTAAAGGAATCAATGATAATTATAAATATGATGGAGGAGTTTCAATTGTTTTCTTCTATTTATTTGAAAGGAAATTGGCTATCTCTACAAGGTAAAGCATTAACCCTTCAACGCCGAGTTCGGTGACCGTGGAAATCAACCCTTTTGGAACCGTGTGACATCATCTACTTTAAGAAAACCAAAAATATTCATAGGGAGTCAAACTATTGTAGAAGATCTCCTTTTCCACCCCTAATTCTGAGGACGAATGGTTGCATTTTTGTCCTACACAAGAGAATTCCTTGTCATTCATCCAACAAAAGCATCCATTGCGTCGTTTATGCGTTAACAAATTCCAAACAAGTATTTTTCGAAGCCAAGGACGGAGAATTCAGTTGTTTTTGCAAACTGGTATCTTCAAGCGGTAACACTCATCACTCACTCATTCCAGGTTTCCATCTAAAACCTAAAAGCACCCCATGAAGAGTCCATGGGTCCAATTGGGAATAGACACTTGTCAAGGGACCAGAAGAAGATGCTTTCCCCAAACTGCCAGATCAGCAATAATGGAATGGCGGAGGACCTTGCTTCCCCCAAATGCTGGCTGGCGACTGACGACCACCAATTGAAAGCAGGTCCAATTTACATGTCATAACTTCTCAAAGGCCGGCAATTCAGCGGATCCCACTCAGACACTGTATCCCAGAATACACTGCCACTGTATCCCAAAATACCCTGCCACTGTATCCCAGATTACCCATCCGCTGTATCCCAGATTACCCATCCACTGTATCCCAGAACAGCTAGCCATAGTATCCCAGAACACCCAGCCACTGTATCCCAGACATGCCGCCACTGTATCCTATAACACCCAGCCACTGTATCCCAGAACACCCAGTCATTGTCCCCTGAAAAGGGACATACATAGATCTTATCAATTAATTGACCACCCCTAGAAAACATCAAAAATAAATAAATAAAACACATGTATTGCCCACCGACTCCCAATCCCAAAACCAAAACCAAAATCAATTTTTTTTTGTTACTGGTACAATATATGGAATACTTATGGAATACATATAGGTATGATTTATAAAATATGAATGTGTTATGTGGAATACTAATATGGTACAATGTAATGGTACGTGTATGGGATATGGGAGGTGGTACCCCATGTGAATTGTAATGTAGCATGTTAAAAAAAAAATACATGTGGAGATAATGAGAAACATATATATGAGGGTATTATGACTCACTCACTTCTTAAGAAATACCATAGATAATAAATTGATGGAATTTTCCACCTAAGGGATCTTTAGTTCATATAAGAAGAAGAAGAACATAACACTACTAAATTAGGTTGGTTTTTTCCATGAATTATAAATGAACAAGGCCAAATGTTTTGCACTTATTCTACTAATAATGACATTTAGTGGTATCTATATGATTTGATGTGGAAAAAAATGTAAACTTTTATTCTCCAAGAATATTTTTACCAACTATGTTTACAAAGATCTTCCAATTCCAATTTAAATATTGTATGTGAAGGTCTACTTTAGAATTGAAGTGCCGAAATTGAATTCCCACATCAGATTCTCAAGGTTCCACATCATATCACAATATGCTATTCACCAAGACAATATGTGGAAACTTTTTTTACAAAAATTACTTACTTTATGTTGTATCTGACCTTCACATAAGGTAATGTAGTATTGATAACTATGCTCTTGGTAAAAATATTCATCATCGCACATAAAAACTTTTACATAGTACTAGTTTTTAATCAATTAGTGTAGGTAACGCTAAATATCATTATTCGTGTAATGCAACTCCAACTCCAGGAAGACTACGGGTGTGCGCTGGAATCATAGTGCATCGAAGCTTGCTGTTTTCTGGTGGCTATGGCGGACGGAATGGCCGAGCTCGTCTCCTCCTGACTCTTCTTCCTCCCTTCATTCATGGTTTCCTTTTCTTCTTCTTCGTGTGTTCTTCGTGTGTTCTTCGTATGCATTGTAACTTAGGCAATTAGTCGGCCACCTCGCAATGCCCAGTGCAGGGGCGTTCCATGGCGCTTGATTTTTGATGGGAGCAAGGTGAGCTTGCAAGGCTGATTGACGAAGGAGACTCCTAGGGTTTCGACAGAGAGAGCGAGAGCTCCGATGGGGAATCAGATGGGTTGTTTGTGGGGCGCGGATTCGAACAAGAAGAAGAAGCCTTCGCGCGTGGTGGGCGGCGGGTTGCGCAAGCGCGGCGACTGGGAGAACGGGGTGATCGAGCAGCAGGCTTTGGCGCTGGCGCTCCAGCAGCAGCACAAGGCGCAGCTGCGATTCGAGCGCAGCATGTCGCATCGAGAGGCCTCTGGGGGGGGAATGATGCCGCCCCGGAAGAGCTACTCGGGGAGGTCGGGTGGGTCGGGGCGGGACGAGTTTAAGAGAAGCGCTAGCACTCGCGCTCGACATATCGACGACTTACTGCTTGATCCGCGACAGCTGCTGAATAATGGCTCCAAGGTCGGTTTTTCCTCTTCCACACAATTGCTCTTCTCTTCACACCAATTGCTGAACCTCCGCTGTAGGTTCTATACCTCATATCGAACCCCATGATACTTGCTTGAAAGAGACGATGTCCTCTCTGGAATTCTTGTTTCTGCCGTTTCTTCAATCCATGCATTTGTCATGACACGGGTGTTTTTGCCTACTTTTGGCTTCAAGGTCGGTTTTGCTCTGCACACAACTGCTTGCTCGGCCACACAATTGCTCTCCACACCAATTGCTGAGCTCAACCTCTGCTGTAGGTTCTAGAGCACATCTAACTTCTTGTTGCTTGAAAGCTAGAGACGAGGTCCTCTCTGAAATTCCTTTTTTCTGCCGATTCTTCAATCCATACATTTTTGGTCATCGCACGGGTGTATTTCCCTTAATGACTCCAAGGTCGGTTCCTCTGCACACAGGCAATTGCTCTGCTACACAGTTGCTCTTCACTCCAATTGCTCAATCTCCGCTGACTGTAGGTTCTAGCACAACTAACTAACCCCATGTTGCTTGAAAGATAGAGACGATGTCCTCGTTTCAATTCTTTTTTCTGGTGCTTCTTCAATCCATGCATTTGTCACTCACGGATATTTTTCCCTACTTTTGGGCGACACCGTAAAGAGAAGAGGAGGGTCCATTATAGGGCTTCGAAATTTGGAGAGACTGTTTGACGATAGCCGTCCTTTTTACTGTGTCGCCTGGAGGAAATGTTGCTTGTGGTAGTTTTGTATCGAACGGTAATCGGGGATGAGTGTAATTGGGGATCCGGGTAAGCTTTGTATATAGTATCCACTTCTAACCCCATGTTGCATGAAAGAGACGATTTCTTAGTGTTTGAATTTCACTTCTTAGCTATCTTGAAGCTACGTCTGCAAGCGCTGAGAGCATGAATTTAGGTTGTACATGTGGCCTGGATTGAGAACGCCTCTAATTGGGAGTACTCCCTGCTGGCATTACAAGGTCGTGTTGGATTAGCTCATGTCACACTGTCACTGGTATTTGTGCGCTAGAGAAAAATTCAGTAGTTGTAGCAGATGGATTGATGGAGTGGAAGTCTGGAACGGAGCTCAATGAAACGGTTTTGTCAATTCTGTTTTATAATGTAGAATGATGCATGTATTCTGCATTTGTGTTTGTTTCATGTGTCCGCCATTTTATAACAGTGCATCCACAGTTTAAGATACAACGTACGTTAAATACTCATAGTGTCTAGCTTTCTTTGGGTTTGAGTTTAAGGTTCTGTGCTATTCTGATACTGATGAAATGTACTCTTTGCGTATCTCATTCTAGAACTGCTAGTTTGGATGGTACCCAACAGTTATCACACCTTTATAAAGATTTTGTGTAGACGTAAAATGTCGTCTGTCTGGATCACAGGAGGGAGTTACGAAAGCGAGTATTGAAACCAAGCATTTTGTACTGGTTCACGGAGGGGGCTTCGGAGCGTGGTGCTGGTACAAGTCCATAGCGTTACTTGAGGAGTCTGGGTTGGTGGCGACGGCCATTGACTTGAAAGGGTCGGGGATTGACTCCACAGATCCAAATCAGATCAACAGTCTGGAAGCCTACGTGAAACCGCTTACGGACTTTTTAGAAAAGTTGGGACCTGATGAGAAGGTATGTTCCTGAATTTATCAAGCCTAAGTGCCAGAATGGTCATAGATGGTGGCTTCCATATCTTTAGGAATTTAAATTAATCGTTAGGGAGCTTTAAAGATAGTAGCAAAAAATATACCAATGGAAAGAATAAATCCTGCCCTAAATGTTTTGGACACTTTGAAATCTGTTTTGTGAATGACTATAATTGGCTACGAGCTTCCAAAGTGTACTTTCTAGTTTTAGTTCAGGCACTAAGGATCTAGAGGCAGCATGTGAAACAAGAATAGTCACTGTTAGCATAGGAAACGTATGTCGCTATATTGAATCTTGTCACCTCACACTGGCTTCGATAATGCAGGTAATTCTAGTGGCACACAACATTGGGGGCGCTTGTATATCTTATGCGATGGAGTGCTTTCCCCATAAAGTATCTAAAGCCATCTTTGTGGCTGCGGCCATGGTATCCAATGGCCAACGAGCGTTTGATGTGTTTGTGCGGCAGGTACTTTTGAGTTTTCACTAACTATCTATTAATTGTATTACGTCTATTATAGAGATCCGAACGAGCTTGAACATTGCTTACGTAGATGTCATTTGCGCTGACAAGCTATCAGCGCAAATTCCATGACATGTTTTTGAGCAGGCTCATTTCATTTCGTGTGATGCCGCTGTTTGTTTGTCTTTCGACTCCTGGGCAGTCTAGCGATGGTATTGTGTGCATTGTTAATCAAGTAGTGATTAGCTTTTACTGAATTTGAGATGCAAGCAGGAAAAGAACGAAGACGACTTGATGCCCAAGGCGCAGAAATTCTTATACGGAAATGGTGCTTCCAGCGCACCTACAGCTGTGGAACTTGACAAAACTTTAATCAAAGATTTATTCTTCAATTTTAGCCCTGCTAAGGTAATCTAAATACGGTTGTACTTCTGTGCATTCTTTTTCTGCTGTCCCTGTGGATCTATGCTGCAGGATTAACTCAGCCAAATTGCAGAACAGTAACCTCTAACTGCCCAAAATAAAGAATAGAAAGTCCATTTTGAAAGCTAATAGTTGATCACAAAAACTTCCAGAAAACATATTTCTATAGCTCAAGAATGTGTAGTGTGATTTCTACATTCTATTGGTACATTTTGTTATCTTCCTTGAAGCTGTCTAAAAGGATTGTTCCTTCGAAGCTGCCTTTAGAGGTGAAATCGCATGTGTTATTCGAAAAGTATTGAAGTTTGTTTATCTCTCTTGGGTCCTCCCGTAACTCATTGAGAGTGTCATGCAGGATGTAGCCCTGGCAATGGTGTCCATGAGGCCTATCCCTTTCTCACCAGCGATGGAGAAGATTGAGTTGACGGCCGAGAAGTACGGAAGCGTGCGGCGTTTTTACATTGAAACAACAGAGGACCAAGCATTACCACCGGATTTGCAAAGGAATATCATCAACCAGAACCCTCCAGAACAGGTCTTTTCATTGAGAGGCAGCGATCACTCTCCTTTCTTTTCTAAGCCTCAGTCTCTACATAAACTCTTACTTGACATCGCAATGATCGGTCCAAAGAATAATTAGGGTTCCTTCTTTTCGCTGATTGAGATTGTGCATATCCTTGGAATGCACGTAGATCATGAAGATACAATAACGCCTAATGTGCATACACAAGCGACTTAAAACCTGGAGCAGACCGACTGCCTGTTTAATTTTAGAGTTGCTGTGTGACCCATGGTCACAGGATTTGCATTCTGCCTGAGTGAATGCCTGTAGATTAATCATGAAGTGGGGATTAATGTATCCCATGCTTTGGGATCCTTGCACCTCATAGTTTTGCAAGCAATGAAGAATTGGGACCAGCAAATTGCAGCCGACCATTGGCATTTGATAAATGAAAACTTTGTTCAGTCTGGATCGTGGATGATTGAAACTGGAGAGTGCATCTGATTACACTGATTTGTACTAATAGTACGTGTGACTAATTTACGAAAGTCACTGTTTTGAATTAGCGCAGATTGAAACATTATTGTGCTGTACCAATTTCCACAGTTTTAATTTTGGTGCAACTAATTTTCCAGGTGATGCTAATTCCACCCCTCACAATGAGGACAAATCAATGTACTGGAGCTGCTCTCTTGTTGTAGAGTAATTCACGTCATATTGAGAGTTTTTATTTATTTCATTACATCACAATGTTCTATGCTCGAATTTTCTTATGATCACTCCCTATATCTCATGTCCTCTATAGTTGGGTCCAATAATCATACAAATTGCTTCTTATATCATCAAAGAATTTTTCATAATAAAGAATATAATTGGCATTTTTTTGTCTTGTGTATTGAACACTCAATTCTTAAGCAATCTAATCAAAACTTCAATTTTTGGTGAATTGTTTGATTTAACATTCCTAGTTTTACATGATCCTTGATTGAAAAACATTGGTGATGAATTTTTCGAATTTAAATCCATAGATATGTAGGAAACATCTATACATACAACGTCTCTTCACCAAGCATCACCAGAAAAGTTTCAAAATTCCTTCTACAAAGATTTCAATGTTAGGGTGACAATTAGGGCTTTTGGGGGGGCTTTCTAGTGCCAAATTGTACTAGAAAAAATAAGTTAGCTAGAAAATGGCAAAAAATTGTGAATTTTTTTGCCAAAAAACTATGAATTAGAAAAAAATCATGGATGAAATCGCCTGATTGTGGATGAAAAGAGAGAATTACTAGCATGTGATGTGTGCTAATGTAATATTTTCTATCCAATATGTAGATGAATGTTGAAATTAGGAGCACCACTATAACACTTTATATTGGCACTTTGGCACTTCATAAAAAATGAAAAAAAACACCATGGTGACAATGTCCAAACTTTGTAAAATAGATATTTCTTTATTGTAGTTAGATTTTGCTATTTGACCCTCACACTATAACAAATTTTGTATATTTAACCATGATGGTATAATTACTTTGCCAAAATCTAGATAAAGTAAAGAAACATCTTTACAAAGTTTGGACTTTGTCTCCTCAATATTGGAATCTCTATAGAAGGAATTTTGAAACTTTTTTGGAGATGCTTGGTGAAGGAAAGTTGTGCACTACAAGAGAAAGGGGTGTTTTAAGTATAGTCCTAGACATATAGTCCTATAAGTAATGACCTTAAAGGGGTGTTTTCAGTAAAAATTTACTATACACACATGTATTTCTAGTAAATTTTTACTGAAAACACCCCTTTCAGGTCATTACTTATAGGACTATATGTTTAGGACTATACTTAAAACACCCCTTTCTCTTGTAGTGGTGTGTATTGTCATGTGACATAGCATCAAGTGTGACCCCATGTCATATGGATATAATTTGCTAAACTACATTAGTTTATGTAGTTTAATCTTGTTTGGGAACCACAGGTTATTTTGAGACTTCACCTTCGTTGGGATTTCATGTAGAAGTTAACTCTTTATTTATAAGGAAGGTAACTCTTTTTTTCTATCAATTAGGGTTTGGTATATTTAGGCTTTGAGGCTCCCTTGACTTAGCATTCTTTGCCAAGTAAGTTATTCTACATTGCCTACATGAGGTCTAAAATTCTACCTCGAACACAATTTGTGCTTTTAACTTCACTATGAGTGGAATAGCTCCTACTAATCCTAGTTACATATCTCATATGGGTTGCTTTACCTCCTACCACCCCACTTGTTTAAACTACTTGTCTTTTCAACCCTAGCACATCAAATGAAGTGACTTTTGAAGCTAGTTGTTGGATATTTAGAAATTTGTTCAATTTAATATGGAATTTTTAGAAATAAAGTTTTCAAGTGCCGAATCTACTTTGGGAACTTCAACTAATTAATTGGCATCAATATGATGACCTTGTCCTATAGGTACCATATGTGTTCAAATCTTACATCCAATCCTTGAGAGTGTTGTTTTCATGTATTTTTATTCAAATTTGGCTTTCATATTTGATGTCAATTTATATCACTCAATTTGTTTTGAATTGCAATCTTTATTTACTCAAAAATATAGATGTTTCCTACATATCTACACAATCAAATTCAGAAAATTGATCACCAATGTTTTTCAATCAATTACCATGTAAAATCATGAATAGTAAATGAAACAATTCACCAAAAATGAAATGAAAAAATGAAATTTTGTTTTTTTGAAGCTGAAATTTGGTGTACTTGATTGGCATTGCATAAGAATTGGATGTTAATCATAAAAAATTGCCAATTGTATACACTGTTATGTAAAGTTGCTTGAGATGAACAAGAGGCAATTTGTAAGATTATTGTACCCGACTGTACATAGGTGACTGAAGTACCTATCAAACTCTAAATAATTATAATAATCTCATATCATGCAAACTTGCTACCTTCGTACAATCCCAAGACCAGTCAAATTCGTTTGTTGATCCCCAAAAGCAACATCGAAACACTGAAAATAAGTTAAGAAGTACTGTAAGACCAGTCAAATTTGTTTGAAGATCACCACATGAAAACAGCATCATACACTGAAAATAGTACGCATCCAATTCATGACTCATTCATGACGGAAGAATCAATCACCTATCAATCATCTATCAATCATGTGAATAGAACACCCGAAGTACACGATCTCTAGAATCCACATTTCTCGTATCTGCATCTCGAAAATACTCTCTTGATTACCCAGATTGTTTTGATCCAAGGTTGCACAGATCTCTGTAAAAGCTCAACTCTAAATCCTAAGTATCAGAAGCACATACTGCATGCGTCTGATCTTAAAATGTAAATGTATTACTACACAACAGGATTAGAAATGTAATACTACACCATGACAGTGGCGTGTCATAGTTAACACACTGTGGAAAGCACATGCAAAAGTTCATTTGTAAGCCCAACTCAAGTGTGAATTGCAAGCCAGGCCTAAGCTAGAATTACAATGATTGGTCCTCACTTGGGTGAAAACGAGAGCTGTGTGCCACTTGCCAAGATTAGTTCTCCCATTCCCCCACGTTAGACAATCCTCAATTACTACACTACAACCTACTGATTCGTAGCACCTAATCCTCGTTGTCGTTGAAAGTAATTTTCTTAGATGTAGGCGGAATGATGACTTTCTGCACAAAACCCAAACACATTGAGATCAATCAGATGTACCATCTAGTGGAATTTCAGTTTCCAGACAAATAACGGTACAAGCTTCATAGTTCTACCACAGCCAAATATGGAGGGACATGTCCAGCACTCTCAATTTCCCAATGCACTAATGTGACTGATGAGCAACATACCAATTCTGGATAATCGTAGTCAATGCCAGCAGCTTGAAGTTTCTTCCTTCGTTTTTTGTCTTTCTTCACTAATAATGCCAGATGACGTGACTGTTCCTTCGGGGTCTTCACCTAATGGAATAAGATTCCACAAAACAACTTGAGCACCAGCACAAAAAATGTCACAACTTTCAAAGTACTTCAGCAGCTGCTCCAACGTTCCCTGAGCAATACCATTTCCATCACAAGAGAGGTATCTAAGCTGCAGCTCTAACCAAGAGAAACTTCGGTATCACTTACTCTATTATGCCTATGACGTTCCAGCTTTTGCCAGTTAATCACCCTGAACGGCTTATTTGCTCCAATCCACATTTTAGGATTGATCTTATCAAGCGGAACGACCTTCACTTGTAACATCGACTCGAATAGCAGATAGTTGTGCATAGCTTCAGCCACAATAGGTGCAACCTGCATTGTTGTAAAATCATGAGATGGTTATGGGAATTACAAGCATTTAAGGAAGATAGGAGTCCGAAATTTGTGATCCAACAATAGATCTAGAAATTTAACAAGCATGCCGTTGAATACAGGTGATTTATAATCCTCCGAGTTATCTCACTACACCTACACGATTTCATAAGGAAATTCATGCGAAAGCCAAAAACCTACCTCGGGAGAGTCGAACTCTATGAACGCATAATGCTTCGATTTTCCTGTCTGCAAACACAACGGATAAAAATGAAGACCTATTCTCCAGCGTTTTGTCGCATGTGAAAGATCATATAACTGAAGGCATAAGTTTCTAAGCGTGCAGAATTTGCCTGCAGGACTTAAGTGACTCTGTTGATGAAAATAATTGTGCGGCAAACTGATGTAACTATACTTCTTCAGCTCCAAGGAAAATCTTATGCACTTCACAAGAAACATACTAGGAAGCCTGGGTCGACTTCAGACCCCAAAACGATGTCAACATCTTCAAAATGATTAGGAATTCAAAAGCTGACCTTCTTGTTTCGAGAGAGACGGAGTCGCTTTATATCGCCAAATTGGCTGAAGAAACCTGTCATAACGAACGAATCAAAGATCTTCCAAAATTAGAGGCGACATACTTCTTCCAAAAACACCGGAGCTCTAGGGTTTAGGGTCTGTTCTGAACCCTAAAACCCTAAACCCTAAATTTATTCATATTCTGAATCTTAAGGTCCCATACCTCTCATCTGGTCTTCGTAAAATCCGTGAGGAATCCGCCCAACATAAATAACAGCCGACTTCTCCAACCCAGTGAACCTGGAGGCAGGAATCACTTTGCTTTTCTTTACCCGTTTCGACACGAACTTCTGGTCTGCTGAAGTATCCAAAGGCTGCTCATCCGCCACAATCAACCGCAAAACAAAAAATTAGCGCTATCTTAACAAATTCAACTTCCCTTTCAACACCTCAACGGGAGAAAAAACACGGAGGCATGAGTGGCACTCTCTTGCGGAACAAACCAAAACCTTGTTATCCAGAGTCTCACCATAAAAGCGGCTTTCACGATGTCGGCACTGCCCTTCTCCGCCTTCGACGCCAAGGGAACGGCGGAATCCGGCTTCTGCTCCACAACAACACGCTTCCGTTTGGGCTCAGAGCCAAGCAGCTCCGAGGATGTTCTCTCGGAAGCCCCCTCCGCCATTTTCCGCTTGGCCGACATGTCGAAGACGAGAAGGAAGACGAGGGCTACAAGGAAAACAAAATGTGAGGAGACAAGACGGGAGGAGAAAAGACAGTAAATATATCTAACAACAAAACCTAACACACTTCCAATTTATCAACTACAAAAATCCGTTGATTCCAGTAGCAATAAAATTCTTCCAAACCCCCTGAACCTTAGAAAGCAAATCAAAGCACCTGAACAAGAAGCAGAGGACACGGTCGACCGATCAAAATCTCGGCGAGAAGTCCTGCAGAGCAAACAAATACTCAAGTTTCTCCGCTCCAGCTATGGCGACGGAGAGAAGCACAGAAATATTGATCGAATTAGGGTTTTAGTTGTCGGATGACTATCGTCCAGATCCTGGATGAATTATTTTCATCCTTTGAAGACAGAATTCTGTTCATCCTTTGGGAGTGTAAACAATGATGCTGCAATCTTACAACATAGCTGAACCAGTGTTTCTACACCTGAGAGAGAGCTAACCAGAGATTAGCACTAAGTATATATACAGGTAGGTTTGCCTAATAACAGCTAGTGGATGATAACCATCTGAGGGATGAAGCCCTAATTGAGTTTGTATGTCACCCCCCCCTCAAACGAGATTGGGGTTTTCCTAATCTGTAGATTAGTGATGCACACGAGATTGGTTGAGTGATGGTGCGGGTTGAGAGAAGAAGAGTACGTGTGCTCGAAGGGAGTGTCGAAAAAGCTTAGCTATCGGGTTTGGCAGGTCTATTGTTGTGGATTGTCTATGTGTTTGCAATGCACTTGGCGAATTAGTGATTCGACTTGGTGAATTCGTTTGTGACTGAGCAAATTGTTGAGGCTGATGTATGCATTGAGTGCAAGAGATTGGAATCTCGAGGAGACAATGAAGCTATGGTGAAAAATGTGTCGTCATTGTAGGAGTGTTGTCGTAGGGCTCGTGAAGATGCAATTTCGAAGCAGAGTTTCTACACGGTGAGGAGGGGTCAGATTCCAGGATTATATTTTTCTTGGGAAGATTGCTCAAGGGAGGTGATCGGTTTCAAAGGTGCAAAGCATAAGAATTTTGGCTCTTTGGCGGAGGCTGAGTTGTACATGTTCTAGGGTGCCGGAGTTTAGAAACTACGAGGTTTAGGGGTTTTGTAGGTTATTGGTGCTACTTGGCAGGGAGTGAGGATTGTCATCCTGTACTCAAGGTGGCTAGACTGTGAATTCCTAGTGACTCCCTACGTTGGTGGAACTTGATTCTATCCAAGGGCTTTATAAGAGCATCGGCAAGTTGATCTGTAGTTTGAATATACTATAACTAGATTTCTCCTCCTAAAATGTGTTCTCGTATGAAATGATAATGAATCTCTATGTGTTTGGACCTAGCATGGAATACAGGATTGGTTGATAGTTTTGTAGCGCCTTGGTTGTCACAATGCAGAAGAATGCTAGGTTAATGGAGTTGGCTCTGGACCGGAGGAGGTGAACTTGGGGGTGGTAGGATTGATTTGGATGAAGGTGCAAGTTGAAGTTCTTGGATCAGTCGATAAAGCCAGACTGCTTCCTGTGCATCGTCGCTTAGAGCACGATATTCAAATTTGGTGGAGGAGCATGAGATGGTGGGTTGTCATTTGCTTTGCCAAATGATTGGAGCACCTGCAAGCAAGAAGATGTATGCGCCCATTGATTTGTGGGTTTTAGGGCAGGAACCCCACTCCGCATCCATGTAGCCAATGATTGTAATGGGACTGCCTGCTTTGTAAAGAATGCCAAAGTCGAGCGTTCCTTGCAAGTATCGGAGGACATGTTTTGCGGCGTCCAAGTGCGACTATTGGGGGTTAGCCATGTAGCTATTGAAGTGACTCACGGCGTAGGTGATGTTGAGATAAGTGACTATGAGGAAGATTAATTTCTCAATGAGGCGGTGATAGTAGTTGGCGTCAATGTTGGGGGTCTGCATGTCTATCACGAGTATGTGGCCGACTAGTAGCGGTGTAGGTGCAGGTTTGCATTGGGCCATGCCAAATTCCTATAGAATGGAAGTTGTGTAGTCATGTTGATGAAGTAAAATACCCAAAATGACTTGTTCAAAAGATATTCCTAAATAGCGACGGATTTTCCTGAGATCCGTCATGTCAAATTTGGTTTTTAGGAGGTGTTTGATCTAGGTGATGAGTCGATCGGAGCTCCTAGTAATGAAAAGATCGTCGACGTATAGTAGTAATATAAGTGTTTCTCCATCTTGGTATAGATTGCCGTTGGAGCTGCTACGTTTTAGCCTAAGTTTGCAAAGGGTAGTGTTGATCCGATCATACCATGTGCGTGAGCTTTGTTTCAGGCCATAGAGGGAGCAATTGAGTCAACAAACAAGGTGCCCCTTGCTACAAATATGAAATCCGGGAGGCTGTATCATGTAGACATGTTCCTTGAGGAGGCCATTGAGGAAGGCTGTGCAAACATCCATGTGATGTATGTCTCATCTTTTTGTAGTTGCTAGTGCAATGGTGGTGCGAATGGTGGCCCATTTGATGAGAGGGGCAAAAGTCTCTGTGAAATCAATTCCATGTTGTTGTTCAAAGCCCCTTGCTACTAAGCGGGCTTTCTTCACCGAAGGTTGGCCATCAATTCTAGGTTTTTCTTCGAAGATCCATTTGCAAGTAATGGCATTGTATGCAGGTGGTAATGTCTCCAGATCCCAAGTTTGATTGCATCAAATTGACTCCATTTCGTCTTGCATTGCCTTACGCTAGCTAGGGTCATGTTTGGCTTGTTTGAACATGATATTGGTGGTGTCGTGGTTGACAAGTGGAGTAGGCGGTTTTGGTTGCCTTGGAGTTTTGGTAATGAGGCAGATGTCGAAGTCGTCAATGGATAAGCAAAGTTCATATCCATTGAGGCAAACATTCTACTTGCGGGGTCATTGAGATCGGCAGGGAGAAGGCGGGTTGACGAAGGGAGCACGATTGGTGTGGGGTTCGGTGGAAGCAAGGGTTGAGGGGGTCGGTGATGATTCTGACAGAACAAGGAAGGTAAGGGTTAGGTTGTTGGGGGGGTGTGCAAATTGGAGGGAAGATAATGCTAGGAGTATGGGATTTGGAGGAGGGAGAATTCTAGAGGTTTGGACGGTTGGGGAAGTGGTAGTGTGAGGAGAAGTGGTAGATGAGTGAGAGATACACTTGTTGAAGAAAGGGGCTGTTTCGAGAGATTCAGTGTTTTCGGTAAAAGGTAGATCAAAGGAGGATTCGTCAAATTGAACATCTTGTGAGATGAGAATTTTTCTAGTGGATAGGTGATAGCATTGATACGCCTTACTTTGTTCGTCGTAGCTGATGAGTATTGTCGGGGTGGCTTTGGGGTCAAGTTTCTACTGCTTGCTATCGGGGATGTGGCAGTAGGCAATGCATCCAATTACACGGAGATGGCTGAGGTTTGGTTTGACAATGGTGAAGGCTTCTTCTTGTGTTTTGAGCTTGAGTGTTTTTGTTGGACACCTGTCATGGATGTAGTTCACGATTCAAGCAATCTCCTCCCACAGGGCCTTTAGGATTTTTGTGCCAGTGACAACGTTGCAAACTCCCTTGAGAAGTGTGTGGTTTTTGCACTCTGTGATGCCGTTCTCGTGTAGGGAGTATCCAATAGTAAGTTGACGATGGATGCTGTGTATTGTGCAATAGTTGTTGAAGGATTGAGATAGGTATTCCCCCCCTCTATCGTAGTGGAGTGTTCCAATCTTCTGAGTGGGGGTTTCAACCAGGGTCCGAAACTACTTGAAGTAGTCTAATGTTTGCGATTTGTATGATAGGAAATATAACCAGGTTTTGCGGAAGTAGTCGTCGATGAAGGTAAGGATGTACTTGTTGCCACCTTGAGATTGTATTGGCATTGGGCCGTAGAGATCACTGGGAATGAGCTGAAGTGGTCTGGTGGTGTATGTTGTTCGTTTCTTGGGAATTCAATCACATGGAAGTTTGCCCATCATGCAAGATGCACAAACATGTTTGAATAGTGGGATGTGAAGAACGCTAGCCACAAGTTGTCGTGAGGTCATGTAGAGGCTTTGGTAGTTGATGTGGTGTTTTTGATGTAGGAGTTGGAGGTTGTTGAGTTGAAGTTGGAGAGTCTTGATTTGTTCTTCTAAAGTGATTTGATCACAATCATGTGCGTAGTGATTGGGTTTGCCGCATTTGTAGCACTAGAGTGGTTGGCGAGCTTGGATGTTGATATTTGCAGTTGTTGCTATAGCGGTGTGATCTAGAGTTGAGTATCCCTGTCCTGTGCCGGATCGTCCATGTGAGTGGTGAGTGCCACGAGTGGTTCCTCTATTTGTCTTGACGAAGTTGATTTCTTCATCACGTTGTTTGTCAATGTTGCATCCTAGCTCCTTGTGAAGCAACAAGCCTTCCAACTCAGAAAATGTAGGTAGACGCTCTCTGCCCTTCTGTATTTGTTTGAATGTCAACCAACTTTTGGGGGAGACTATTCAGGGTTAGATCGATGAGATCTTCATCTAGCACGACGATTCCTAGATTCACTAGTTGAATTATAATCAAATTGATCTCCTGCAAGTGGTCACCTATGACTTTCTTTTTTGCTAGTCTTAGTGAATACAGTTGCTCCTTTAACGACAAGCATCTGGAGGAGCTCATAACTTCATGTAGATGTCTGAGACATTGCTAAATTTTCTGAGGGTCGGTGAGAACGAATGATGCTCAGGAGGATGGAATCTCTTACTAGAGAGACAATGATGTGGCTTGCTCAATATCAAAGCTCGGATTCCTGTTCTATGCTAACCGTTGGAGCTGCAGGTGCGAGTGTGGGGGTGATTGTTGGTGTTGTTACCATTGGTGCTCTGCTCTCTCCAGTCGTTGCGGAGATCCATGAGGTTGTTGCGTCGGAGGTGGTGCTTAGGCCGCTGGTTGGCGTTGATTTGACAAATCTCCACAAGCCTTCTTACATGAGGATCATCTTAACTTTGTAGCTCCAAATGATGTAGTTGGAGGGTCCTACGAGCTTCATGGATTCAAGTACATCTCTGACGTTTGTATCCATTGCTATTCCATTGCTAGGGAAAGACAGTTGTAGTTCTTGTGTGGCGATTCTTGCTTGCGTGAGAATGGATTGGTAATATATCGATGACAAGTGATCAAACTGTAGATCTACTCATACTAGTGTATTCTACACTATTCAGAATGAAACAAGAGATCAACCTAACTCTGATACCATGTAAACAATGATGTTGCAATCTTATAACATAGCTGAACCAGTGATTCTACACCTAAGAGAGAGCTAACCAAAGATTAGCACTAAGTATATATATAAGTAGGTTTGCCCTAATAATAACTAGTAGATGATAACCATATGAGGGATGAAGCCCTAATTGAGTTTGTATGTCAATAGGGAGCAATTGGATATGTACAAAATATCGTATTAGTATAGTAAAGCAAAAAGAATTTTCAATATTGGTCATGAATGTTTCACCTCAAAAAGTTATTTTTTCTAAATCTCAAAATGACATGTATAAATTAATATCAAACAAAGAATCACCAAAAACACCATAATCAGAATTTAGCTAACATTTTGAACTGAATAAAAGAATTAATAATATAATTTTGGAAAATGACAAATATTTATGCTACAATCAAATTTAGGAGTTTCCAATTTTTCGTTTTAAATTTTATCAAAAAATATTGGATAGAATAATAGTAGTTCTAATGGTGTGGATATAATTTGTTAATCATACACTACAACTTTGATATAGAATTTATCATTAACCCTTGAACGTTGGGTTGGTGACTGTAGAAATCAGGCATTTTAGAACCATGTGACATCATCTACTTCAAAAAACCCAGATATACCCATTGGGAGTCAAACTATTGTAGAAGATCTCTCCTTTCCACCCCTCATTCAGAAGATGAATAGTTGCAATTCTATCCTACACAGGAGAATTCCTTGACATTCATTGGACAAAAAAAGTCCACCTCATTGTTTAGGGGTTAAATTATATACTTGAACCATTTATTAGGTCCAAAAATGGTTTAGTTTGGATCATTAGAGCTTGAGGTCATCTATTTAGATTATACATATTGAAAAAGAACTTTTCTCAAAAAAATTTAAAGTAGTTAAATTTTTGACTTCTATCTTTAATCAAAAGGTGCTACTTTTGTAGTCATGAATGGATCATAGATTATTTATCTTGTAATGCAATAGGTGATGGCAAGACACATTTTTATTGAAAAAATAAGGCTGGAATTTTTGTAAAAGCACTATTTTAGATATACCATATTTTCATAGTTTTCTAGTTCTTTTTGCCAATGGCTCATTCTACTCCCAATACTACTTGCATTTGTTTCAAAACTAAGAAATGGTTCATGGTACACATTACAACTAGTGGAATTTTTTTGAAAATTTCCAATGAAATTTGGAAATGTTGTTGTACATCTATGGATAAATTGAAATTCAAGATTCAAAATAAAACTAAAGAATATTTTATTTCAATCAAATTTCTTGCTATGAATAAAGTTTTGCAAATGTATAAAAGATGCAAACTTTTTAGTAGAAAAAGTAAGATCTATACTTGGGATCATCAATAAATATTTAATGAATTATTTCATTATATGAATTAATAAATGAATCAAAACATTTATTAAAATATAATTATTTACTATTATATTCACCAAAATCCCTAAAATTATCATGAAGAAAAATATTGGGATAGTTTAAATTCCTCATAATAGAAGCTACGACACAATCATTGTTATGAGAACCGATCTTAATCTCTAAAAGGTTTGGTAAGACCAACAACATCTTCAGAAAGCTTAGAAATGTTATAAGCACAAGTTAAATGATTGGACTCGGAATACAAATATTTGTGTAAGGTGATGATACAAATTGTTCAATTTTTTGAAAAATCGAGAGAGGATTTTCATATATATTTTAAAATCCATAATGTAGTCCTATATTGATATTCTAGGAAAACTATAGCACAATATAATACAAACCAATTAAATTAGAATTTTGGGATACCTACTCTTCAAACTAATACAATTGCTTAATTCATTTATTGTATCCATATCCATAGGATGGTATTTGTACGTTTGGGAAGAATGAAGATTACTTCAAAGGGTATGAATAGCTCACTTGAAGAATCCAATGTACTTCACTTGGCACTATACATATATGTATACTGCTCTCTACCAATACAAAACAATCTCACAATATTTTCTTATCCTTTGTTGTACGAATTTTTCTTAGGAATTCCATAGGGATCAATGCATGGTTTTAAATTATTATCACAATAATATTCTTGACTTGCATGTCAATGCATACAAAAAATTGGAATTGGATTTGGAGCTTCCCTTCATTGTCAATACTCTATTAATTTCATTGGATTTGGAGCTTCCCTTCATTGTCAATACCCTACTAATTTCATTGTATATGAAAAATTGTCCCATTTCTCCTTGTCCTAGGCCCACAATATATTCTAGCATCACAAAAACTCATGAGTTTTACATAGTACGAGTGCCCACACTTTATACTTTTGCAAAAATTTCAAATTGCTTTAAACTTTAGTTCACTTACAACTTTGTATCCACAAATACACCTTCTACATATAAGTGCCAATTCTATTCAAGTCACCTTTAGGGGTTAAGAGCAACTCCACTAGTGAATGGGGAAATGAACACAAGGAAGGATCTTTGCTATGCAACTTTTGCTTGCCCCGCCCTACCCGTTAACCAAGCCCCAACTAGTTGCCATTATCAAAGCCTTTACAGAGGAGTAGAATTCAGGACCCAAGGCACAAGAGTAATGACCCATGTCAAGGTTTCAATGTGGTGCATCGAAAGTCCAAGCATGATGTTAGAACTTGACTATCTATTACTAATATTCTAATGCTTCTAAAAACCTTTTAATAAAATTTAAAATTCAAGCATACTATATTCATTTTAATTGGCTAGAAGGGATGGACTAGTGAGTCACTATGGACTTGAACATTGTGGAAGCCTATCACCACTTAGTTGCAATCACATGCAATTTCAAGAGAATGGATTGAGCGAATTCATTTTAGAATGCTTTTAGAATATGCATAGGGAAGGTGATTGTTGTACGTGTAATGCCTTATTTTGAGGATATCTTGGAGGTAAGTATGGTCTAGGATTATAAATGCAACTACAACATTGACACAAAATGTCATGCATGGTCCCAATTGAGGCACACAAACTAAGAGAATGCAAAACTTTACATTGTGTGCACTTAGATTTATGCCAATTGTAGTTTAAAATGAAAATGGAAAAAATAAACAAAAGAAGAAGCAAAATTTATCAAAAAGGAACCTTGCTTTCATAGTGTGTGAATGTTTCTTCAAGCTATTTTCCAGGCATGTTGTCATGGCTTTCCTGTAACAGAAATTAGGGAAAGTATTATTCCAATGAAAAACACAATGGGAATGATGATGCCCACGTACACAATTTTGGGTTTGGGCATAACAATCCTAATGCCATGCTCCCGATGCCCTCTACTACTTATTTTGAATCTTTGCATGTAGGAAAAAAACCTAGAAGTCAATGAGTCCAAAAATGCTTGTTAACCAATCCCCAATACTCTAGATGTTCCCCTAGAATTCAATTGGATGAAAATGTGAACTTTTGTTACTTGCTAAGACCTCTAAAGTCATCCATTGGACACTAACTTACACGAAATAGTGAAATTAGGCTACCCTATACTAATTTCTTGACATTTGACACTATATAAATATTTACTATTATTCTACAAAAATGTGCTACTTTTGAAATAGGTAATGTTGTAATTGGGACTCATGAACCTTCATGTGAACATGTGAAAATATATGTAGAAGTTTTTGTTGACTTTGATGGCTTATAAAGTAACTTTTTTTTGTCAAGGCAACCAAATTTCACTATTTAGTGTAGTGGTTGCAATGTCCTTCTAAACTAAATAGTGAAATTAGGTTGCCCCTCACTAATTTCTTGACATTTGACACTAAATAAATATTTACAATTACTATAGAAAAAATGAACTACTTTTGAATTACATATCCTTGTAATTAGGATTGCTAAACCTCGATGTGTACAAATGAAAATATTTTATAAATATTTGTTGACTTTGATGGCTTGCAAAGTAACTTTCTTGGGATATGGCAACCTAATTGCACTATTTAGTGTAGGGTATTTGGATATCCTTTGAAATAATATGTTATCATAAGATTCTTGCCACTTTCCCAATTCATTACAAGAATGAACACCTTCTCAAAAAAATAACCACGAAATCATCCCAAGTATCAGAATTAGAACTTCTACCCACCATTCATCAAGCATGATCCAAGAAGTGTTAACTATTTTAACGCTCCAACCTTTGAAGACCATCCGAAGTTGAGTTTGAAGACGATGCTTCCTCCAAATAATTTCAGTAATTACAAACTTGCACATTTTCTTCAAAACATGAGGAGACTGACATAATTTTCTTTCTAGACTCACAATTATCAGCCATTCTAAGTATACATGCCAACGTAAAATTCACCACAATGAAACATCGAACACCATCCTGGATTTTGACATCAATGTTACATATACCGAGTGATCCCTTTCAGTAACTTGAAATAGAACAGTTACAATTGTAGCAACTCCAACTCCATTGTGATTTGATGCTTCCACAGCGCCGTTCACTTAATTGAATCAAATAATACAAGCAGGTTACACAGTTGCAGGGCTAAGTGTCTAGGATTTACACTTGATTGAACCAAATAATACAAGCAGGTTAAACAGTTGCAGGGCTAAGTGTTTAGGGTTAACTTTTGATTTCACCTTCAAAAATCCCTTGATCGGCACTTGGGGGTTAAATGGGTTAAATCGGCACTGTGCTCTAGTAGGGCACTTGTGAAGGCCAACTTCCAAGGGCACTAAAATGAAAGCAACAGAGCTTCTGAAGTTGTCGCGCATCCAACTTTTTTCCTGCAATCAGAAATCATAAAGGTTACCACCAACGGGTCATATGTCTTATTATGATACAACTCCTGATACCCAAGGGACAATAGAAGGTGCTGCTGGATGTTGTTGTCTGAATTCTTCGTCGTAGTGGCCTTTGAAATTGATCACCGGATCATCAGCCTGCCATGGAGCACCAATCACGTTAACCAATTGGCTGCAATTCAGTACTAGAATCCCAGATAAGGTAGTAAGAGGATAGCAAACCTGATTCCATCCCACAGGAACTCAATTACTTGTACACTTGTTCGGCCTTCAATTTGCAAGTTCGGTGTCAACATGATATGGCTAAATGTCTACAGTCCATGATCTTTGAAATGGAAATGGGGTTGTCTACTGTCATATTGTCTATCACGTCTCGCTTCGAAATTGCAGAAGAAATCGATACATAGAGATAAAAACTTGATTTGAAGAGAATTCAAATGGCTCTTGGACCCAAAGTGATCTGTCCACTGCTCTATTCTAATCTCCCAATGAAAGCAAACTCCTACATATTGGTAATGTTGGTTATGTTGGTTAAAATGCTTGAAAAGCGACACTGGTTATGTTAGTCCCCTCTACCTTAGTTTGACTCAGCTGTTTGGGGATTGATGTATAAACTCATAGCATACAGTTTTACAAAGGAAGGAAAAGAGGAACAGGGTGTGATAACAATGTAGCTTAACTTCAGCAACCCAGTGCAATAGTCAACTGAAGACTACAAGAGGCTGGAAGTATTAATGAGAACGCCTTGGAAGTCCTTGCATACATAGTCAGAAAGAATTGATAACTGACCTGCTTGAGCCAGCATTCATGATTCTTGTGGGTGTAATTGTCAGGAGAGTAACATCCACCTTCACTGGGACAGTACACCCAGATATTGCATTTCTTTTTTCCCTCGGTGTCCGATTTGGCCTGATCAAGGCACGCTTGACAACAATCCGCTGCACTGTCGACATGATGCGTCAGCCCCCATCGAACTGCTGATCCAGCATAATCGGTGTTCGCCTCAGCATGACATTCGGGAGGCACTGCTCGTCCTGGGATGATGTCGCGCTCTGCAAAGATCCAGATCATCACATCTAACTGGCAAGGAAACAAAGTCCGACCAAGACAAGAATTGAAACAGGAAGTTCTTCAGTGCGAAAACACGAAGTCATGCAAACATGAAATAAAAAGATTGATAAAATTAAAGCTCTAGTGACAGGAGAGGCACTAGTCCTTCCGGAATTGATATTATTGCAACACGCTCCTTCCCAAAGACAAAAATGGCTGGGCTCTGGAATGACTGATTTTATAGCAGGAAACGTTGCACATGATGAACATGCTCCTTCAACACCAAAAGGAAATATCCCTGCTCTGAATATCGGTAAGCTGCAACTTTGCCCTTAAAGAAAAATATACTACCAGTCGAATTCCACATAAAAAGATTTGCTAAGTGGTAAACGCGAAGCTAGGGTCCCTTCGAGTTTGTAACTCTACCAGTAACTTGGAATCACGTGACCGACCCAATATCGCAGCACCTCTAATAAGATCAATCAACTGCATCTAATCGAATCTAACTGTCAGCTGATTTGGACAAAATGTCATCTCACCCAACTTCAGAAGACAATGACAGACCAATATCATACTGGAAAAAGAAAGCCTAAGGCCTCTCTCTACGTGGTGTCGGTATAAATTGGGAAGAGGATATTAGGAAGATAAATAAATTTTACAGGTCATTTGTGACAACAAAAGCGGGATATTGCTCTCTACCCATCTATGGTGGAAGCATTGATTGGCCTTGCTAAAATAGGAGTAAGATCACATGTAAGAACCAATGTACTGTACATGGACATGGAAGTGGGGGTGTCTTAAAATCAGTTAGCTTTCACTTGCCCATGGAGGCGTGAAATTGGTCCTAAAGAGCCAAGTTCTGAGCATATGCAAAATCTTAGCCAGACAGCATATCAGCTCAATTACCCATTTCAGCTTTCTCAGTCGACGCTCCATTACTGTGCTGTTGGAGATCACCATGAATTTCAACCCTGCTGTCCACGGCCTTCTCCTCGCCGCCTGTCAAAGCCAGGAAGTCATGAACTGTGAATCCATCATCGTGTGGAATGTTTCTCTCTACTAAATGTTTCCTTCTAATGAGCGTTCTATCCAAAGGTTTGAGGAGCATTCAGCATCAGAAAATTTAATTATTTATAGATATGCTTCGTACCCATAGCTGCCGCAGCAACACTATTTCTCTGCTCTAACTTTTTCTTTTTCCAATCCTCAAGAGCTACAACATCAATGAATGTGCACAAGCAGAAAGAGACAGAAGTTACAAAAGCAGCTTCCATCTTTGACAAGCATTATAAACTCCAATAAGAAAAGCAAAAAGAGAAGTTACGACGGTACAACTCTTAAACCCTAATTGAAGGACCCCGGCTTCATGTTTTAACATGAGCAATTTGATTGATCACATTGGGAAACATATATTTCAGAGCGGACCAACTCGTACATCACCAGAATCAGTAAAGGAACATTGCATCTTTAGGTCAATAAATAAAATGAATAAAATCGGCCCAAAGAAAGTCCCCATATGACATACTCAAAATCGTTTCAAAAAACATGAGATTTCTTGAAACTGTAATCCTAACATGAGAACGAGAAAGTAGAATTAAAAACCATTACAAACAATAAGTAACTACCTTTTTGTGTCGACTCACTGCTACTGAGCTTGAGCTCACGCAGCCGTTCCGAAAGCTCGGCAGCGACCTTCTGCCTCGCCAAATTCAAAGCCTCGGCCTTCTTGATATCCAACTCCGTCTCTTCTTGAATCTCCCTCACCTTCAAGCACCACAAGAAATGCATCAGGGTTAATCCGTGCTAATAATTAGGGTTAGGTCATCCTATCCCCTCCTCCATATCCAACTAAACCTGCACAATACTACAGACAACCTCAACCAAACGAACACAACAAAGCCTGCTCTACCTTCACGATGATGAGGGGCAGGGTCTATTAAATTCCCTTCAAACCTCATCAGTTCATATCCAAACAGAGGATGTATAGAGCTTGCAAATCCATGATGTGATTCAATTGACAGCCATTTAGGAGAGAAAACGAGGAACCAAAATAACTGCGCCACCCCCTCTATTCCCATTAGTCAATTACTCTACTCAAGGAGAATTGATTGCAAAGAGGATGAGTCACGGAAGAGGATCTCGACAAGAGATTTGTGGCACACGGTAAGAAAGGACCCCTGAAACGACTTACTCGTTCAATCAAATGAAAAGGAAGCAACTCGCGCCGCAGTCGATTGGAATCCTCAATGCGCTCCAACTCTTCCTGCGTTTGGACCATTCTCTCGTCCAAATCTGTCCATTCATCCGTATTACTCAGAACAACCTTCGGATACTCTCCATCAAACGAATTCAAGCAAGCAATTCCATCCCCAAAAAGAAAAATTCAATACATGCGATTGATTAATTGCTCACCGGTGGAAGAAGAAGAAGAAGACGATACCCCCGGAGACGAGGCGGATTCGAAGTAGTAGACAGGAGAGAGCGCCGCGTGCAACATGAAGAGCGCCATCAACACGTTTCCCGTGCACAAAATGAATGTCGCACTCTTGTACGAGCATCGCAACCTGCCCGTCCAGTCGGGGGGAAAAGGCGCCATCACCACAACTCTCATAACTCTCACAAAATTCACAAAACTCACAACAATTCCAGTTACGTCGCCATTGCAACCTCCTGCAATCTCAACAATCCCAGCTATCCCAACGCTCCCCAAAATTCTAGCAATTCCAACAGCTTCGACAATTCCCACCCTTCTGCTCGTTTCTTACCGCCGACGCCCTCCTCCTGGCCTACCGACACGGGGGGGGGGGGGGGGGGGGGGGGTCCGAATTGTGTGCGAGTACTTGCAAATCCTGATCTGTGACGCAGGATTCGGGATTTTATGATGAATCCCGCCGTCTGGGTGAGTGTGGCGACCTCCAACCTAACGAAGTTAACCAACCAGCTCTGATCACGTGACTCTCGCAATCCCCTCTCCGGCGACGTTAACAGCGTTGGCGAGCAGGTGCAACTACCAGTCCTGGCAGCTGTAGGGAAGAAATTGTTAGCATATGGGTACGATGAATGAATGCGAATGGCGCCGATTCTCCTTTAGACGAGTACGGGAATTATGCCGTGTTGATAGCGTGTTGAGGAGAATCTTTGGAGGATTTGCGCCGGCGCCGCTTGAGAGTCGTCAAACTGTCGAATTGCGAGGATCCGCGGATTCCGCGCTGCGCGCTGGCGGGTGACGGTCTGGGTCCGGGTCCGGGTGAGGTGTCTCCAGCGATTGGAGATAGCACCTGCATCACCATCAATATAAGGTAAGAGCATCCGCACCCTTGCCATCAAAGGGGCTGGCCCTCTTTGAATGTGGATGATAAGAGCATCCCTATGGTCCTTCAAATTTTGGACACTCAATGAGATGTTTCGTGATCCTCCCAAGTGATTGGCGTTTGAGGCATACATGAGAACCCCTACAATGCAATTCAAGGTCGCAATGTAGTGAAAGACAAACAAACGTGGGAGGACCAATTCTATGGTAAAAAAAAATGAATGTGCAATCATGAGAATAATTTTACATGTTCTTTTTCTTTTGAAGGGCTAGCCAAAGAGAGCTCATATAGGGTAGCAATCACTAGAATTTGGAGGGCTTGTGGAAGTGGCACACTTGTTAGCAAAGGGTAGGGTTTCTCATTTCTTTGAGAAACATGTGGGACCTTCAAACTAGTGCTTCAAGCAACCATTTGAAGGACCATACAGGGTGCTCTAAATGCTCTAAGCCCCTCACAATATTTTCTTGAGTTGACATTCAATCCTAGTCTCTCAAAGCAATGGCCCTAAAAATCAATATTCATCCTAAGTTTGGTCATCATCTAATTGTAATGTGTTTCATTGATTTAGCATACAACATTGCATTATCCTATTAGTAGTTTTACCAAAGCTATTCTATCTTCTCATAGTGCACATTGAAACATTATTGTAAACTATACTATTTTTTAAAATAATATAGTGACATAAGTTTCATAGGCAACACTAATTTTGTCCCTTTAGTAATAGGATAAATCAATGTAGTGCAATATGAGAGTTAGGTGCTTCAAGATTTGTAAGATGGACGAAGGTACCCCAAAAGTTGATGGTGTATTAAGGATGTGGATTTTGGAAAAGGGCGGAGGTGCCCCCCAAATTGATGATGAGTTGTTGGGAGAAGAGGGGTAGAGATGTTCAAACTTTCAAGGTCAAGAAGCCTTCAATAGGGTGTATTCTTGATCGCATAGGCCCCAAATTTGAAAGCACTAGATTTGGGTAGTGTAGATCATGCCCAATTGAATGCAACCCTTTCATCCCTTGAAAAACAAATATTGTTTGAGGAAGCCTAATTATTGTATAGCAATTGGGAATCTAGTCTTCTACACTCAACCTTTAGATATCCCAAGAAAGCACACAATAAGTCCTACAAAAATATTGCTTTGGCTTCTTCAGTCTATTGAATTCAATTTGCCAATGCTCTATATATAGATTAGTTTCATAAATAATTAGAGAAAAAATTGGAGTGTGTCTAAAATATGAAAAACTATACAACCATTTTTTAAATCTGAGAAAATTTCATTGTTAGAAATTTTGAATGTGGGTGATTGCAAGAAACACTTCACTTTTTTGGCCATATGATTGACAACACCATGCAAAACTATCAATATTGTATTTTAGCAATGCGCCTGTAGATCAAAATTGTTGATTCAGTACTATGCAGTACTATAGACTACTACAAGGTACTTCAAAAGCCATTGGGATCAAAAAAACAATAGAATAGGGGGTTGTGAACCTTTTCATTTTTAGTACTTCAAAGAAAACTCGAAAAATTTCCATAAAAAAATTCATTTTGCTAGAGAAGATAGCACTTGCATTGCACCAAAATATCCATGTAGGAAATTTTTTTCCATCTTCGTAGCCTTTGCACACAAGAAGGTCACTTTGATCCCATATGTGCAACCAACATATTGCTATTTTCATAAAAACTCATTGTCAATCCTTGTAATGTTAGTAGACCTCTAACATGTTCACTTTGTGGCTTTGAATTTGCATTTTTGGATAAAAAATAGGACGAAAAACCTACAAAATTTCCAAGATAGACATCCAATTGGGTTCAATTTTAAAATAGTAAAATAATTTTGAAAAATTTGAAAAAATTAGTCAATTTGTGAAACTACCGCATGTACCTTTATTCCAAATTTCATGCCAAACGGACAAACGATGGAAAATTTCTGAGAAAAAAACCACCCATCCAAGGGCAAGGGGACAAAAATAAGACAAATGTTTCTTGCAATCAACCATATTCAAAAATTATTCTTGAGAAAATTTAGCAAAAGGACCACATTCACATAAGAATAGAAAAAATCAAATAATCTCATCAAAATGTCAAAAAATTAGGAAGAGCAATATATGGAGAGCCAAGAAAATCAGATTGAGCTTCTAAATTGTCCAAATGCCAAAATTAAATTATTTTGACACCAAGGAGCTAAATTTGACCAAAATGTATAATCCTATATTTTTCATAATAAATTAAAAAGTCACATGGTTTTGAGGCACATGAGGTAAATATATACAAAACAAAACTAATAAGAAATTTGCTACTATCACACTATGTACATGAATCCTACATTTAGACATATCAAATGTACAACAATTGTACATACTATTGGTTTTAGGTGCATTGTTGGGGGTGGATAAAATTATCCTAACAAGACAAATATTGCTCTAGCTCTAGCAAGCATGTAGATGATGTGATTTGGAGGGTGAAGTGTGGGTTGTTGGGTTGTGCCAATAATAGGGAAAGTCCTTGATGGTAGTCTAAAATAGTCACAATGAAGCAAAAGTCTCGAAATCGGTTGATTTGATATTCTTAATGTTACATCCACCCCTAAAAGACAATTGTTTCTCAAGGAAAATAGGAAATTGAGACAGGCTCTTGTACAAACAATTTTTGAATGAATATTTTTTGAAATTTTAGCACAAGTTTTGTGATAAATGTATTTTGTTAGAAAAATTGTATACTTTTTTCAATTATGTTTTCCAATTAGAAATTATGCAACTTAAAATAATTTGGGCAAGGTTGGCAACTTTGGATAGCTTTTGCCAAACTCTCTTTTTCTTCCCCAATTTGGCATGTATGTAACTAACATGATATATGTAAGAGGTCCATAAACAATTAGGGCTCTTAATGCATCCAATACCTAGGAATGAGTGACATGATCTTTGAAAAATCCAATATTGTCATTGATAAGGTAGGTAGACTAAAAGGGATGATTCATAAACCTCCTACTTTAGTTTACAATTATCAAAAGAAAAACTATGTATAGTGCAAAAATCTCATTCTAAAAGGATTAAAGTTTACTTATTTTTGACAAACTTTTTTTCTAAATTCAAACTCTATAATCTTGCAATTAACATTGCCAAAGCTTCAAAAACAAATACCACAAATTCTCTAGGTAGTAAGTCTAGTAAAATTTTGTATTATTGAACTTAAGAAAATAAATTGGACTTCTTTGCCCAATGCACTTAAAATATTAGATGACATTATTTGACAATTTGTGCCTAAAGTGCACCCAAATCCTATAAGGGTTAAGAGCACTTGCACCATTAAACTCGAAATGTAAGTTCCTAAATGTAATTTAGAAGACTCCATAGGAAGTTAATAGGAACAAGCAAGATTTGGTTCTAAAGTATGACCCAACAATGAATGGTGTTCAGAGAGCATGCATAAAGTCAATGTAATGGAAGTTTTAATTTCAGAAAAAAATGTTCTAGTTACTAAGTTATTTATACCTTGTTCTTTTCCAAAATTCTTAGAAGCCGTCTCATTGGCTCCAACCATACTAGCCAATTGAAAGCTCTTCAATATGGGCCGAGGTTGAAGAATTGCCTTGGCTTGAGACCTAAGCATAATAGGTGTCACGACCCTCATCAAGAGGCATGCCCGTGTCACCTTGGTGAGCAAAGGGGACGTTGGGGGTGACTCCCCGAGCCTTGCAAGAGATGGGGTGAGTGGACTAGGAGTCTTGAGTGATCAGAGTGTTGTAGTGCTCTAAACCGGATGAATTGGGGGGCGTGTAAGACATGCTTGGAAAGCTTGTGAGAAGACACGACCATGGGTTCAAAGAATGTGAGAATCTGAGTTGGGAGTCAAAATTTATGGCTCTTCAAAGTTGATAGTGTCTTGACTGCGTCCAAAGGTGTGGGGATGCGGGAGACAAGGTTTGGGAGGAATTCTTTGAGCCCAAAAGGGCATGCTATATATTATTGGAAAGATAAGGAGACAAGATTTTCTAGAATGATAAATTTCATGAAGAGATGAGCTATGAGCTAAAAGTTATGGGCATCCAAAGAGGGTGGAGTCTAGGAGGGATTTGTACCTTTGGAAGGCCATAACTTCCTCAATACTTATTGTATTGGCAAAAGTGAATATTCCACAGTGATCTAAAGAAAATGTAGTTCATGAAAATGGGCTCACACTTAGGATTTGGAGCCCTAAGCTAAAAGTTACCGAGATGGGATGATTAGAAGTGTTTTGGGGCCGGTTTTGGGAAAATTGCTTGGAATTTGGGTGGTTCTCCAAGATGGGGAGTATCTTGGGGGTTCTCGATGACCTCTAGCATGGGGAGGAGGGTTGCCAAATCTCACAAAGAGTACTAGGAAGAGGAGTGGTCTCCCTCACTCTCAAATAGGGCCATAATGAGCCAAAGTAGCTCCGGAAGATGAGGTTGGTGTTGGAGCCTCACTACCATTTGTGTATCACCATGGAGTGCTTGTGCATTCTTTAATACCGGTTAGGTGGTGTCCCACTCGACACTCGGCCATGATGTGAGTCTCGCTTACTGAGTCCCGGTTAGAGAGTTCTAAGATGAGTTAGGTTGGCCCTAGTGAGGAATTGGGTCCTCATTCAAGAGTGGTTAGCACCAGTGAGAAGTAGTGCCACCACCGAGTGCTTGGACATCAATGAAAGTTCCGCCCCATGTCATCAAATGACAATGCCTAGTGTCTTGTGGGAATTAAGTGTTGGAATGGAAGTGTTGAGAGTCATGGAGGAATGAGAAACCTCGTGACTAATTGGAACCCAACATTGTCGGTGCATGGCATGTGCAATGTTAGGAGATTGTGATCCTTGGTGTCACTAAAGAATTAAGTGCTTGGGGAAGCACTAGGAGATGAGCTTAAGGTGGTAAGTGTCACTAAGGGGCATGATAATAGGAATCAAATTTGAAAAGTTTGATTTAGATATTTGTTTGCACACATTAATGGTGAGATGGACTTCACAATTTGGGCACGCCAAATCCTTTGGAGGTCTTACTTGGCACATCCTTCTAGAGATGTTCTAAAGTAGAAGTACTTGATTTTATTCACCCCCCCCCCCTCTTCTATCAAATATATGTCTATTGGAGTGTTACCAACATGACCTTAAACCCTTTGCTTTTAATGGTTCTTACTTTATAGTGGAAGCATCCCAAACTGTCAATACAAGAAATTCAATATAGTTGGAGGTACCTTTTGCTAGAAAAAAATATTTTTGCAATATTTGCAATTGAAAATCATGAACTTTCAAAAAAAAATTAGAATTTTCGAATACGGTATGTATATTTTATCAATTTTTGGAGTGGCAGCTCCCTAGACTACTATAATGATCACATAGGTGGACTTAAAATTGAAACTTGACAATTTTAGTAGTCAACCAATCAATAGTTTGTAAGGGGATGATTTAATGACATTTTAGAAAGACACTTCAATGAAAACCTAGGAACATTTCTAGAAAACTCTACTATACATTGATGGAAACGTGGACACTTTTGGATGTTTCTACCTTACAAATGATGCTTCATAGTTGTCCACTAACAAGCCTTTAGTGAATGGTTTGGGGTCTTTTTCAAGGTGCTTCAAACATTCACCTACTAAGTATTTTGAAGTTTCTTCAAGTCTTGACTTTGAAAATTCATGTAAAATACAAAAGAAACTCTCCAATTTTTTTAAATTTTAAATTTGAATTCTTTTTGCACCAAGTCTACATGAAAGTACAATTACTATTTGCACCTGTAGCTCTCCCTATGAACTTTGCCCACCAATCTCACATGGTAGGAGGTCCTTGAGGTAACTTTACTCCAATACCGACCCTTGACCTAATACCACTTAAATGAAGGGCCTTCATTGATTCTAGAGTGAGAATGTAAAACTATAATACATGTCTTATTGTAAAGTTAATGTGAAGTTAAGACATGTACTATTGTCATAAATTCTCGTCATAGAGTCAATGAAGGCCCTACATTTGGGTGGTATTGCATGAGGTGTTGGTAATGGGTTTGTCTACTTTAGAGCATCTCCTACACCCCTCTTAGTTTGAGCTCACCACAGGGATTTCCAAGGGGAGAGTGGTGGGGTCAGGGACCTGTGGCGAGGGGTGGCTAGAAAATCTCCTACGGTCCGGAGTAAGAGGGCCGGCAAAGGACTTCTTTAGCATTAGTTGGTGGGTAGATCAAAAGCACCGTGTCATGAGAAAATTTCCATAGAGAGTCACATCCTTCACAAGTTGCCTTCTAGCAATCTCCTTCCAAATCCTCATATTCAATCTAAATTCTGAAAAATCTAAGAATGTCCCATAATCACATAGTACTACATAGTATAAAAAAAATACAAATTCAAGGAAATTTCACCCCTCCACTAGAGAGTTGTAGAAGATTCTATACAATGTGACTAATGCTTGGAAGGGGCATTAGTCACAATTGAGGAAATCTTCCACAATTCTATCTCTTGATTCAAAAAAATCACCTAAGATATTCCCAAAAGTTGTAAGAAATTCTAAACAAGAATCTTAACCTATAAAATTGGACATGTCAACACCAATTCCTATTAGTTTTTGGATTGGGAGTTAAAACAATCCAAAAATTCTAAAAAGTTCTAAAAGTGTCCAATGCTTCCACAAATTTGCAAGTAGGTGTCTTACATAATGTCAAACATATATACAAAGTTTCAAAAAATTTCACTTACCTACGCAAAGTTGTGGCAAATTTGCTTAGTTGTAACTAATGTGACTAATGCCCCTCATGGGCATTAGTCACAATTGAGCAAATCTCCTAAAATACTTCCCTTTTGTATTCAAAATTTTTCCAAGAACTCCCCTATAGTTGCATTAAATCCTAAACAAGCATATTAACAAATGAAAGTGGTTACAACGACTCCAATTTTATGAATTTTGGATTAGAAATTAAAACAATCAAAAAATTGCAAAAGTGCTCAATACTCCTACAAATTTGCACCCATGTCTTATATTGTATAGATTATATATATATATTTAAAAGAAATTTAACCATCCTTCATTTAAGAATTACATAAGATTTCGTATACTATGACTAATGTGACTGATGAGCTTGTAGGGCGTTGGTTACACTAGTCAAATGTACTAAGTCTTCTACATCATTTACCTCTTGATTCACAAAATTGTCCAATTCACAACACTTACGTCTTCATTTACAAGGAAATACTCATCCCTAGTTGTATCCCTAGGAAAAATACATGAACTACTTATTTGGCACACATCATAAAATCTAGGAATTTTCAAATTTATATAGGCAATTAGAGGCCCCAAATTAGGATGGAGTGGTTTAAAAAATAAATTAATGAAGCACAAAATAGGGTGTTTCTTTTAACAGGTACCCTTGGGAAAAAACTTATATACCTTGAGAAGACGATTGAGAAGGGTGGTTCACACCAACCCACAAATGTAACTACAACTTCCAAAATTGCCATTGTCATCACCACAATGGCCTTTAACTTGTCAAAACACGGAATCCAATGGCAACAAGGGGCCGTGAAGGTCCCCTCTACAAATCAAAATTCTATTGGAGTTGAGGACGATTCTAGAGGCCCTCTGCCTCTAAGGTAGCCCACCCATTCTCGCCCCCCCCCCCCCCCCCCTTTTCATAGTGTAGGTTGATATTTTTCCAATCAATCGTGGTTTACATTTCTCCTTACAACTGGCACGTATTAGCTAGGGCAATATAAATGTTCAAGAAGTGTACATAGAAAGCCTAGAATGATCACAATATGTACATAGAATGCCACAATCATTCCTCTCATCAATTTTGTAACAAGACTATGATTGAAAATAGAATGACCTATATAGTAAGAACAGGTTTCACAAAATCTTCATGAAAAAAATTCATAGCAATTTCATTTTTGATGAAAAAAATGTAAAAAAATTTCAAATCCTTCTAAAATCTATTTCACTACACGAGGAAATTTTTTCCCTCACCAAACCCATCCTGCAACTATGCTGAATTCCTGAAGTGGTTGGAAATAGGTCAGCTACCTTACAGTACATCTCCAACTCCAACTAAAGTGCTGTTGGAGATTGAATTTCACTTGGCTGCTCAAAAATTAGTTGGTAGGGCTCTTTTACCGGTGTGCAGGAGATGCTTTTAGCAGCACCTCCAAGTCTCCGGCAGCACAGTGTTCTCTGTCAACGGTAAGTACTACTCCACTGCCACCACCGACTTTGCCTTCAGTTTCTATCCACGCCTGCCTGCGTGCCAGCCACAAGCACACGGCCGCAATGAACACTGCAACTTGGTCGCTAGAAAAGCCGGAGGACTTTTATAAGTTCAGTTCTTCAGGATATGCACTGTACACTAATAAATAATGAAATTAGGTTGCCTTATACTAATTTCTTGACATTTGACACTATATAAATATTTACGACTCTGTAATATTTTACAAGAATGAACTACTTTTGAATCAGGTGTTGTTGTAATTGGGACTCATGAACCTTCATGTGTACAAATAAAAATATATGAAGAAGTTTTTGTTGACTTTGATGGCTTGTAAAGTAGCTTTCTTAGGGTAAGGCAACCTAATTGTTAAGGCAACCTAATTTCACTATTTAGTGTAGATCGAACTGAGCCTAGCTAACCATGGTTATGAATGACTCATTGTTGTAGTATTGGCGCCGGCGTAGATCATTTAATCTTTTTCTTCTTCTTTTTTCTTTTTTTATGAAATGCCAAAGTGGCAATGTTAAATGTCATAGTCAGCCGGGGTGCTCCTAGATTCAACATTCATCCACCACATATTGGATAGAAAACATCACATTAGTAAAAATCACATACTATTCATAATTTTGTTTTCATACACTATTGGGCAATTTCATTCAAGATTTTCTTTTATTTGAAGTTTTCTCGTGATTTTCCACCCTCTCAATACTATATTGTTCCAAGGGTGTGGTGCTAGCCCCATTATTTTCATGCACATGATAGACAAATAGCCAAAAAAAATATCATGTTGGCGTGGGCAAGTATTTGTAAGTTACAATTCAATTTCACGGCATCTTTCATTTGTTGTGGGAGCTTTTGAATAAGTTAGTGCGAAGGACATGTTTTCTGTAGAGTTTGCAATTTTGCAGGTTGTCAGATGCTTGACTTCCACATCGGAGACACCAATGCTCTGGTTGCTCAATCTATAAGAACACCCTCAGTCCCAGCCAGTGTGTTTTTTTGGGTGAAATTTCGCTCAAAAGCGGTTTTTTATTTTTTTAGGAAATTTATTTGGTGAAATATTCTTCCTTTATGGTGGCTGAAATTTCTAATTTGCTATCAAATCTTGGGTCTGTATCGCTCTATTTTGGATGAATGTACATCATTTTGGATGAATAAATGAAATTTCATCCATATATTGTAAATTTCATCCATTTTCATGGATGTAAATAGCTTCATCTTTGCAGTGATTATCGCTTTCTACACTGCCAAAAAGAAAAGAAAAAAAACCCATTGGTCCTAGCCCCATAAAAGAACACTACAACGGCACATTAATTAGGAGTGTGTTCCCCTAGATACTTGTGTGATGAGGCAAATCTTGATTGCTACAACCCCATCCAACCCTTATCATGTTTTCATTAGATGTTTTTTTGGGCCTACAAAAGATTGCAAGTTCCTAGGCTATGGGAATGTGGGAACTCTTCCACATCAGCTATCTAATGTGGTTAGGAGACAGCCAGGTCAAATAATATATTTTTAAAAAATTTTAAATAATTTCAAATAAATTTTCTAATTATTTTTTATTTTGTATAGTAGTGATTGGTTATCATAATATGGAACAGACCTGATACAGTCTTCTAGAGGCGTGAAAAACATCTAGTGTTGGAACTCTAAATACTATTTATTATGTTGCTAGTGTTAGAGACACAAATGAACAATTGGTTGGATGGGTTGCACGTTTGGTGGTTGACATTATGATTCCCTTTTACCACAATTGTTGGCTTGCTTGTTGCACTCTACAAAAAAACCAAAAAATACCATGCAAGAGCGAAAATCTTGATGTGCCCTTGAAAATGATGAGCCTAATAGAAGTTGCATTCAAGTGCATTTTGTTGGTCTAGCGATGTTCGTACTATTACTACACCAAGATATAGTTTCTATTGAGGACGTTCTAAGTTAATCTATAATTCTATACTAGCACTTCAGCATTAGAGTTTTATCGGAACTCCAATTTCAAGGGAACCAATCACAACCTCTATAACTTATGTGTGTTGGTATATAGTTAACGGAACAATCTTTTCATTTAAGCTTAACTACACCTAAAATTGCACAAAACAAGCAATTTAACATGGTTAATATTAAAAAAAATTGTGCAATCTAGTTGATAGTCAAAAGGAAATCATGGATTCTTTTAGAATGCATTTTGTGGACATTGTATGAAAAAACTACAAATATTCAAATTGTTGAAATTAGGTGTTTCTAAAACTAAATATAGACTGACTCTCATGAATAGTGAGAGTATATTTTAGGCCAAAATCTAGAGTGGTCAATTTGAAATAGCACTCAAAATTAGATGTAGTTACTATATAATGCAAGAGATAATGAAGTACAAGAATGTTTAGAATGATTAGAGTGGCAATATGTAATGAAGAAATTTGATTGAAGAATTGACTTGAGCATTAAGGCAAAAGATACTATTTTAACCCTAAATGAATAAGACCTATCACTAAGGTTGTGTGCCACAAATGATTTGATTTTTGGACCAATAGGTGCATTCTTCATTTCTATTGTTGAAAGTCATCCATTGGCCTCTTTTTGCCCTCATTGTCCTTACAAAGTTAAAATGATTTCATTCATTTTACCAAATGTTAGATGGTTTGTACAAGTGCATTGAGGATGCTACAAAATAAGTGCATCCCAAATTGAGATTTGAAATGTATGGAAAAAATTAATTTACCTTGTCACCATTGTCAGGATTGAAGTGAACTAATGTGAATGTACTTATAACCATTAATTTAACCTTCTAATGTTCCTTGATTTTCTCATTTTGCAGGGGGAGAGAAGGGCAATTGTTACTCAATTTGAGATTTTATTTTCTACATAATTCTTTCTTGACATTATAGTCCTTCCCAAAGAAACACCCAAAATGTATAATTTTCTGCAATTGAGAAAAGATTGGATTCTTCTATGGATTTAAAGTTGGTTATTTAAAATTGATGTAACAGATCATTTAGTTTTTCTTTAGTTTGAATGACAATGTAATCTAGAATCAGATTATTTTATTTTACATGCAAAGAAATATTTAATCACAAAGATGAATCACTATGGGAATTTGATCATCTATTCACTCAAAAGTGTCGTGATGGGGATTTCAAGAATCATTATTTAACTAACAAATACATTTATCCTATGGCATGCTGTTTTAGAGTCACATTATATCATAGCTAGCATTAATGAATAGAGTGAATTATGTAGTACTTAGAGGGCTATGTAATTTGCAAATTTATTACCAAATTGACTACAACTTGATTTTTCTTGTTTCCTATTTGTTGAAGAGGGTGTAGACTCCATTTAAATTTTTTGGAATACAATTATGAAACCTTGCTCTATATGATAATTTTAATACCTTCATCTTCAAATTTCTGAGAAATAAATTTCTAACAATCGTACACTAGAATTACACGCTATTAACCCCTAAAGTCCCAAACATGGTTTTTTGGCATTATAGATATTTTGGGCAGCTCACTATGAGCGGAATTTTCCATTTTTTTCTTTGAACTTTTGATACAACATGTGGTCGAGGAGTAGCTTTAAGGCCCAACAATTTTCATAAGTTTTGGTTACATGGTTAAAAAGTTATTGTATGATATGTAGTTTCTTTCCCAACTCAGGCAGCTTGGGCAGATTAGAAAAAATCACTTTTTTCAAAATTAAAATTTTGAAATTGATTTTCTAGATTTTTATATATGTGGAAAGCTTTGAAACATTCCATTTTGATCAATGAGGTGAAAGTTATGAGGAGTTTTAGTTTGTGGGCAATTATGGATTCTCTACTCTAAAATAAACTTTGAAGTCCTTCATTTTACTCAATTTTCAATATTTTTTGAAAAAAATAAAATCGTAGGATGTAGATTGTTTATTACAATATTACAACCATGGGGATTGTCAATTTTCAAATCCATAACAAAATTCTTAACAATTTTGTATTTTCAATCATTATCTACTTCTTTCTACTTACTATTTTTTTCCTATATGTTGTACAATTCCAAATGATCTGAAATTTTTCAAGCATGTAGCTAATTTGCCTTGAATAATTAATTATAAGAGATACATCCATTTTGGACATTTTTTCATACAAATATGACCTTGTGAAGAGCAGCTGCCTGGTTTTTCACAGGGACAAAAAAAGGATTTTTGTCAATTCAAACGCTAATATCTTGCAATCTACATGGTGGAAATTTATGAAAATTTTTCCACATGTTCTCTAACCAGCTTACTACAAGATCCTATGGTTACATGTGTCCAAAAATGTTTTTTTTCTAAAATTTGGATCTTGTACTAGAAATGGCAGTTTTGGAGCATTTTTGGTGAAAACATAGCCAAAAACCTTTAGGGGTTAAGGTCACCCTTTATTTTTGACCTTGAATTCTTACTTCCACATACTTATAGGCTATGCACATTTTCGGTTATATCTTTGGACAAATATTTTATTTACCTCAATTTTGTCAAATTGGTCATAAAGAAAGGTCATCATTTAAGGATTTCAAGAATTATTTTGGATGAATGAAAACGACCAAACAAAACATTGGCTTGAAGCACCCTATCCACAATCCAAAATATGGATGTCAGAACTCTTAACCCTTAAATGTCGACATGGACATTTTGTATCCAATGGATGATAAAGAATCTCTCTATATAGGACATAATTGTGACCATTCATCCTCGTAATTTTGTAAGAAAAGCATAGGTCTTCTACAGTAGTATGACTTCCAATAAATATTTTTGGATTTTATATAGTAGATGATGCCACACGGTTCCAAAAAGGAGTATTTCCACGGTCACCAGTCCATCCTTTAAGGGTTAAGGGTTAATGAAACATTCTACTCTCATAATGTATTAGCCCCCTTGCAATCCATAATCTTCAATCAAATCAATTGTCGGAGTTGCACAACAAGAGGTAGAGAGGCTAAAGATGAAAATTACATTGATGCCTTGTGAAATCTTCAATTTTTTCTTTCACGTTCAAGAAAAGAGCCACATCCACATTTCAACTCAGTGCATCCAATCCTGCCAGACTAATAAACCCTCACAAAAATCAAATCTTCAATCAAATCAAACATTGGAGGTAGAGAAAAGAGATATGAAGGTTGAAAGATGAAAACAAGTGCAAAACTCAAACTTGATATCAAACATGATCTGATTGATGAAATAAACGAATCCGCTTGCTTTCACAAGCACAGGCTGATATGAAGAGATTACTAAAATCAAACAAGTTATGACGCACAGTTTGAAAGTAGAGTTTCAAACCCTTCTTACTTCAAAAACTTATCAGAGTGTGTATTTACATTAAAATTTCTATCACCTGATAGCTAACCAGAGCAAGTTCGTGCTCTCAGTGTATGTATTTCATCTGTGTAAAAAATAAACTATGCACAAGATGATTTCTATAGTCACTCCAACTTTGATGCTACTTAAATCAATTTCAGTAGAATACAAATCAATCTGTAATGGATCAATCAGAGTCACAAATCAGTTGGAAACCACGTTAATGGTTCCTCAACATCTGATTGCCATGATATATTAAGAAAGGGTTGATGTCTAAATACCCGTTTTAAATGTCAAGCAACTGTCTGATACGTGTATATATACTGTGGAATTAAAAAAATCATTTCATTTGAAATTGCTTCTTCATAAACTGAACTTTTCCAGGAAAGGAAGAATCTCTCCAGCTGCAAGCTCTGGCCGGTCATCATGTGGGCAGTGGCCTACATCTGGAAGTATGGTAACAAAGGCATTCTCACGTTCGGCTGCGATTCTTTTGAAGTATTTTGATATCTGTCAGAGAATAGCACACCAAATAGATCAGACAAACATCCCAAAATCACTTAACCACCCTAAACCCTAAACCCTAAAACCCTAAAACTCTAAAACCACCATACCAATACCCTCTGAGCTTCAGACTTCCAGCATACAGAAGCCAATTTCAAAAAAGCTAGTGAATAGTTTGTCACAAACAGACCAACCCTACAATTAGATTGAGAAGCTCTTCGTGTTAAGTTAATAAGCATTAGATTCCAATAATCTTCATGTTGAGTTACTGTATTTTAACTCACATGGCGTTAAATTAACATCTGTGTAATGTAATTGTCATTAGCATTGATTTGATATTATATTGGCTAAAACTATGTTAAAATTAAGTCAACATTAACATGAAATTAAATAAAAAATTATCTTAGTGATGATCTGAAGTTCTACTGAATTCATATTATCTAACCATCAATAACTTTGTCAAAATCTATTGAGGGATCCTTTTCAGATGTTTCTCAATCAATAATTCGGTAAAGAAATTGGAGAGTAGTTTGCATGGAGTAGGACTTACAGGTCCATTTGCCGGAGTCCAAGGATCCTTTTCACCCCACAGCAACAGTAGAGGGGCATGAATCTTGGGTACCAACACCTCCGGTCGCGGACCTGTGCGCATAAACCCAATCTTGCAAATGAATTAACAAGTAGCACTTGACTACTTCCATGAAGAGACTCAAACAAGCCACTTTTAAATCACATCTAAGCGAACAAGCCTTGGGCAAAACATACCAGGCTCTCCAGTAAATACTTTCACAAAAACATCCAAGGCTCCTTCATCGGTAGAGGGATGATGCAGAATATCAACCTGCAAAAATGCACGGGTCAACTTATTGCTAACGTAATAAAACATGTTAAGAGCCAAAAGGAAATAATCTCAACAATGAAAGATTTGAATAGCTGCAATTAAAGTATTAATCTGCACCTACAACATATGCAAGTGCTTGATGGTCCATACAATGAACAAGAGATTTCTCAAGTGGAAGGGCCTCAAAGCGAAAATTAATGTACCAACTGATCAGTAACAGCTTCTTTATCACGATACGCTTGTTGCTGCAAGATCTGCTTCACATTTTTCTTGCTACGGAACCTGAACGAGCAATGACGAGATAAGCAAGCCAGGCCAAAGGAGAGTGTATTCAAACCCGAATCAGAACCATGATTTCTATCATACAAACTGCCTGAAGGGAAGCAGGGAAAAGATAAGTACTTGTTGAACAAATAGTTGGCTATTTTAGGTTGTTGCAGCAGGTACTCCACTACAACAAAAATGGGTGCAACAAGACGAAGCGCCAAACCATCTTGTGCAAGACCCTTCCTATTCATTGCCCCAGCGCAATTTAAAAGAACAACACCCCTGTCACCATAAACACACAAGTATGGATGGTTATGCCTACAAGCAGTATTATTTCACAGCCTGGTAGACGACAAATGAGTGAAATTTTATTGAATCCAAAAACAAGTTTAAAACATGAAAAGAGTTCCCTCGTCAAAGATTGATTATAAATAGATTAAATGCGTGTCAAACAAAATAAGAATTCGTGTCCAGTAACCACGAACCTGAATAAATCACTGTCAGCCTTAGCAGCAGCAGCTAGCACACAGAGCGAACCTATTGAATTGCCGAATAACACCGAACCTTCTGGAGTAAATTCCTTCGCGAAATCTGAAAAAAGAAATATGAGAACTTTCTCTCCACGGTCCAAGCTATCTTGCATGATGTACAGACGTTTCCATGATGCAAAAAGAATCAAAGAAAAACCAATACAACAAGATTATCACTAAAATTAGATATGCTTTATATAGGAACCCTCTGCATGATCAATGTGACTACAGGGAGACCTCCCTTCAATTTCGGGAAAATACCTCTTTATATTGTTGTCTAAATGTTCTGGGAATTCTCTAATTTTACTCAAGAAACATGTTAAATCTACCCCTCAAGGCATAAAAAAGAAAGAAAATAACAAAGAAAATAATGAATTCTCGATACTGTTCATAAACAAGTTGATCACTGTACAAGGTTATGATGGCGCACCACAAACAAGGTCTGCCCACAGCTCCGGCCCGTAATTTGTGTTTGTAGGTTTGTCTGATGCCCCGAAACCCAACAAATCGATAGCGTACACTCGACGATTTTCCGCAAGAAAGGGAATCAAACGGGCAAAGTGTCCCACATTTCCTCCTGAACGTGGCAAAACAATCAGAACTACATTAGCTCAATGAAAATCTTCTCCCTTCGTTTATCAAGGTACACGAACAATCACGATACACGATAGCGTAGGCCAGTAGTAAGGGCTCAGGAATACTAGGCTGTGTTGATATACAACTCAAAAAGATTATTACAAAACTCAACAAGGTCCATAGAGTCATACCGAATCCATGGACAAGAATAAGTGGCTTGCCGGAACCAGACACTGAATAGTTGATTTTATTTCCCCTGCAAGCCAAACCCCATCAGTAAACTACGTCAGCCACATCACAAAAGCAAACTCTTCAATAAAAAGTCTGGTCCATAGACCTCAATCTTAACCAAACAGTAAATTCTATGTAGAAAACAACGAAGAAAACTGCTCAAAAGAAATCGGGTACACAAAGAGACTCCTTTACCGCCATGACCACGAGTTGGACTTGAAAGGTAAGGCCAAGAGAGCCTCGTCCAGAGCCTGTACACTTTGAATCAAGGTAGGCAGCGGCACTCTCTTCTCCACTTCAATCTGCACAGCCACTGAACCTCCTCGTACACCACCTTCCTGCTTTGGACCAATCCATGCACTTCCAACCCCATCTAGATCCTCAATTTGTGACTTCAATCTGCCAAATGATCAGGGACAAGAGAATTGGGAAATAAGTAAAAGGCATAGTCAGGTCATATAGTCCGTCGAAACTACAATTACAGAATTAGTGCTCTAATCAAGGTTGAGGATACTAAAACTATTAGGAACCTGATCCCATACTGACTCCTATTACTTAAAACAACTCATCTATTCGTACACTCGGTTGGATTTAGTAAAAAGTGCATTGGATAAATGTCTGACCACAGAATGGAAATAGGATTGTCTAGTATTCCTTCACCAGAGGTCTACAACTACCCACTCTGACATTGCGTATGAAATTCATACATACTGATAATAATTAGATTTTAAGAAAATTTGGCGCTTCAAGCCAAAGTATTCTCTCCAGTCAGCTCTATTGAGGAATCTCCCAATGAAAGCACACTCCTAAAAACGTTCAGAATCCTAAAGTGATACTAATAGTACCCTCTACTTCATCAGAAATCAATTCAATCTGCAACACGTCTAACAAGATGCTGCACATACCTGAGGAGGTCATTCTCATTGTGGACTCCGCAGACACTGCACCCAAAAGCAGGCAATCGTGAGGAGAATGAGTGCTGGTGTACCTAATGCCTTCTCCAAGAATTGCAACAAGCACAACCTGAATTCTAAAGAAAATGAGGAAAACAGCACTGAGCAAAAATCAGACATACGTAATGGTGACAGTTCGAGTCCCAGTTGAGAAACCGATGTCATCCGGAGATGACACAATTTTCTGGAGCGCGGAGGCAAGCTCGGCTTCTTTCGACTCATCCGCAGTGCCTGAGCCTGTCGCCAACTCTGGGTTTCCCAAAAATCAAAAGAAGTCAGCCAAATAATTATGCCTTCAAGTCAAGGGAGAGCGCACAGTTGCATCAATTTAAGCATTTTAAAATGTGCAAGAGTGTGATTTTTGGAAGTTCACTCCAGGGCAGTATAGTCAAACTCTTTCGAATTCAAGAATTTGAATGCTATGAATGAATCACTTATGCAATTTCAAGTGGGAAGTTGGAGGTTATAGACCAGAAATACTGGCACAAAACAACCCCATTCCATTCAAAGATGAGTGGCCATAGACATTATCACCACTTGCTTAAAGTCCACCCAACTGTACTGAAAGAGATGAGTTGCTATTTCGAAACAGGGGTCAGATCGCATCTCTAACAATTTCAGTATCCTCTACCGTCAGTAATTTCTGATCGAGTTGTGATACATAAAATTCTGCACTGGAAGTCTTCACTAAAATCATCAACAGATACACACCTGCATAAATAGGAACTGAGCTTCGACTGTTTCCCTTTGAAACCCTGACGACAGGCACTTTCAGACGCACACCGGCGGCGCTCTTTGCAAATTGTCGGGTGACAAATTGCACTCTTCTTCTGGGAAGCGCGCTCCCATGGCTCAAGCATCGACCCCGCTGCAGCAGATCCACCCCAAAACCCCAATAAAAACATGAGGCGTTAGCTGAATTTTTTTTCTCGCCATCGGTACCATCCGCATATCAAAAGGTGAGGCCATACTGGGGATTTATCATACTGTGGAAAGGGGAATTTAGACGGAGAGAAGTTTTAGTAAAAAACCTTGATCCCAAAAACTAATTACGAGGAAAAATATAAACCTTCATTGAACCTCCATAAATTGCTTAAAAAACATGAGGGCTTTGGGTTTTATAAGCTTGACTAATACAAGCTCCATCATCATTCGGCAAGCCCACACAAAATGAAAGCGATTACAGGACACGATCGGCGCAACTTCAACTCTTTGGCAGAATTCGATCTAGACCCACCTGTGCCCGCGCAACTAGCGGCTCGGCAACACTCGTGAAGAGAGCGCGCTGTGTCGCTACTTCCATAGCTGCAATTCTCTCTACAACGTCCCTCTTTCTGATGTTTCCTTCAGCGATCCAATAATAAAGAATCCAAGGTCTCTTCAAGCGCTTTGATGCCAACCCAAATTGCAAAGCCAAAGTGCGAGACAATGGAGCTGAAACAATTGTGCTGAAACGTGCAAGAATGGGCAAGACCAGAGTAAGTTATGACGTGAACAGAACGCGATCGCCCCGCTCTCTGTGAGTATTTCAAACCTACTCTAATTTTAAACCTAGTCTGAATATTCAGAGGTCTACAAGAGTAAAGCGACTGATTTTCTGAGATTCTGTAAATTTGCGAAAATGGGCACCAATCTGAAAAATGCAGACGGGCTTTCCATGTGAAAAGTGAAGGAAATTTCTGTGTTGGGGGGCCAGGGAGGCGTAAAGGGAGGTGGCTTGATGGCATTTAGACAGACGTGGTGACCTCTGCAACTGCCACGTTCGAAGCCATGCCCTTTTTAGGGCTTCGTAAAGGGAGGCATTGGACTCCAGGACTGTCATTGGCCTAATTTCGACAAATTGCGGTGCTCATGTTTCAATGTTTTTCTTACAGAGTTCCTGCCTCCAGTAGTGATATGTTATTAATAGAGGTTAATAGGGGTTACTGATCTATACTAAATGATGTCGGTGAGGATTAAAACGCTTTGGATATCCTAATTCTTCCTCGAATGAGTGGTTGACTTCGCCCGAAGGTCTTACTAGCTCTTTTGAAAACTGTTGTACTTGCAGTACACTCCAATTCCAAAATAACCAAACCTTTGCAGCAAGGAGACGGTCAAAAGTAAATGAAATAATCTTCAAATGGAATTCATCTATCACCCATAGGAGATTATATGCCATGTCCAAAATCAGCTGTTGTTCGATCAGTTTGTTTCAATCGCCTTACGTTCCTCAACAGCCATCCAAGATATGCTCGAAGTACTGAATAGAACAAAGAGTACGCCTTCAAAAACGCCTTGTAGGCAAACCCAGTGACTTCGGTTGTTATTAACACTCGAAGTAATTATTTACACTTAAACGCAGTGTTAACGAACTTTCCCTTCTGTCCGGGAAACTCTCGATCGCCGCCAAGAGGTTACAAGCGGAGAGCCAGCTCGTAGCAACTGAAGTGTGCCTGTGCATTCAAAATCTTTAGAGTGATCATCGCGTCGTCGATCATATGATGATCGAAGCAGTCCTGGCGCTTTTACCGTATTGCCAGATGGAGGAGCAGGAAGTGAAGCAAGCGTGTGCCAACATAACTGAGGTAGCACCTGGGTCCCTTTCTTTTCGACCGCTTAAAGCGAACTAATTTCTTCTTGGCAACGCCACTAAATAACTGGACCTGTACTGGACCGACCGACGAGGACCAGTCTAGAAGCCTACTGTAGAAGCCTCCAGATGCGCCAGCTATGGCGGTGGGCGCTTGGGATTTGGCCACAACAGTGGACGGAAGCACGTCCTGACCAGAGAAAATCGAAGGCGGAAATGAACGGAAGAATTCTTGAGATGGAGGGAGATGGAGGGATCTCCGCTGTGGCGTGCTTAAGGGAGTAATAAGATAGTTCCTCACTCGTCATGCAGGGACTGAAACGGAAGATTCATTTTGAATGGAGTGTCTGGCTTGCATTCAGTTTCAGTGGCTCACTTTGCATGTGCACGGGCTCCACCGTTGCACGTGTGCTCTTGGTAGACCTTCTAATAAGGCGTATACACTGTACACACAAGGTGGGTACCCCCCCCAAACTGCCACTTTTGCAGGCCGCTATGCAGGGCTATTTGTTACTATGCAGGCCGCTAAATTCATTCCACAAAGTGGTACGAATAGGGTGAATTTTGTGTTTTGCAAGGTAATTTTTTTTAAAAAGCTCTCTATTCTTAACATTGTTAATTGGCTTGATTCTCTCCCACTAGTGGAGGTCTAATGCGCTCCTAGATACCAAAAGATGATTTAAGTTATAATATGAAGGAAACTATGAATTGGCTAGTTGGACATGTTCTAGTGAAGTGGTGGCCTAGCATTAGATTTGAGAAAAGTGGGTAAAATGCTTGGGGAGTTTGATTGATATAGACTCTAAGGAATTTATGATTCAATAGTAATTTGTAAAGTTTCAACACTAGGGGACTCTTGCATTCTAGAGGAGCAAAAGGGGCCCCTCTAGCTTTGGTTAACAATGTTATGATTTTGTACCATGATCATCCTATGTTCTTCACACTCTCTCTCTCTCACACACACATACACATACACACACACACCAAGAAATGGGGGGCCTTGGATTGAAAATATGAATTCAAAATTTTCAAATTTTCTCAAAAAAAAAATTCTTGAGTTTTCCTCGGGGGTAAATTCACCTTATTGGTCCCACTTCATGAAACATTTTTAGCATCCTACAATTCCTATTATTAGACTAGTCAAAATTTCAAATTTCCTTGTTGGCAAGTGAAAGGAGGTTTCAATGCACCAAATAATACAACATTTGAATACCGTATGCAAAAGTTATAAAGAATCAAAGTTTTTTTTGGTAGATGTTCAAAATTTTTTTTTTCAATATATGTACACATTGATTTTGGAGAGTACCAAGAGTGATCATGGTGATTTCAGGCAAGGTACGATTTTGGGTATATCCACCTTACTCACAAGTGAGTCAAGTCATTTGACTAATAATTCTCTTCACTAGTTTTCATTTACACGTATCTATAAGTCAAGGTATTCTATAGAAGTATTTGTAGATTCTATTTTGTCTTATGGTATGGCCATGTGGAATGAAGATATCCCATGTAATAAAATATTTTTTAAAAGTAATTTTGTTAGACCTCTAAAGGCACTTTTCTAGGCTTACTAAGGTAGCTCTAAATGTCTCTTGCCTTAAAAATTCAATGTGAAAATTGTCTCCCTTAGATGGAATGTCTAAAGTTCTTACTTTCTATATCAAGCAAATTCTTATCCTAACTAACTTATAAGTAGGTATGTATAATTGCTACATCAAGTAGGTTACAAAACCTTCTAAGTTTTCAGCTTGGCAGATAAATGCAATAATTTGTTCTACCTTCTACTCTTTAGATGATAAAATTTGTTTTTCTTGACATCTCTTCACTACAACAAAATGGGTGTTTCATGATTGCAAAATATGACTATAGCGAGTTGTAAAATCTCAAAATATGACTCACGTAGAAAACACTATAGATGACGCACGATACGACTAAGTCTAGTCATTACCAACTAGTCAAATTTTTCATGAGTCATATTTGTAGTCATATGTGTTGGGGGTATAATTATACATTTATTGCCTATATGGCATATATGTTGACTATCCTTGGAGGCTTGACTTTTTCTTGAGCTGCTAGAGCAAATGAAAAAAAGCCTACATGGCATATGACCTCATTGAGTCAAATTTTAGGGTGATGTGGAATATGACTATGATGAGTCATATTTTGGTTGATGTGGCATATGACTTTTTGTAGTCATATTTTGGGCTCATGTAAAATATGACTTTTGTGAGTCATGTTTTTTGTTGATGTGAAAAATGATTGTCAAGAGTCATATACTCTACATGTTGATGTAGAAAATGACTCTAATGGGTCATAATTTTTTTTATTAATGTGGAATATGACCTTCATGAGTCATATTTTTTAATGATGTGGAATTCGACTAATGTAAGTTATATTTTTGGCTCATATAGTAGTTCACATCGAATGTTATTAGTAATTTTATGATTGAATGTAGTTATATTTTTAAAAGTATAGAGTCACATTATTGACATGATTGTGAGTATTATATATCTACAACGAGTCATATTTTGGCTAAGATATATTATAAAATATGACAATGATGGTAGGATTGCTAGCATGCGAGCTTGTGAGCTTTGAGTGTGGAGTTTGTGAGCGTGGAGCCTCGAAAACATTATTTCTTTAAAAAAATTCCCCTAACTATTTTTTACTTTAAAAAAATCCCCAAATAGAATTTTTTATTATTTATAGTAAATTTTGTGCCCTATGACTGGGTGCCCTATAACTATGGATTGTGATATGAGTCATTTTCCATTGTCTTGAAATTGTTAATTACTATGGGAAAAGACCATCAAACTTTGTTGAAAAGTTTGAGCACTTAGTTCAATGACTACAATAGAAAATATGGTAGATGTTGGGAATATGCTAGGTAGATGTCATTTGGGAGTAATTCTATTGCAGTGTTTTGACTAGCTAGATTGAATACATAGAATAAAGACTTCTAAATATCCCTTTACGATTGGGATTTCCAACATGCGCCAATATAAGGGGACATGTATAAGGTGAGTTCCCAACCTAAAGGTTACAGTGAGATAATGACCACAAGCTATTGTGGATTTGTGGTACACTTTTCAACCTAATCTTGAGGTGTTTTAGTATATGTAATTTTCAAATCCAAAATTGATTTTTCTTCATCACTGTAAGTACTTCGAAATGTTGACATCCTGAAACAAATACTAAAAAATGACCAACTAAAGGGGAAAGCAACAAAATGGAAAAAGAATAAAACATTAGAGAAAGAAAAAAAATGGAGAAAGAAAACAAATAGGGAAAGGAAAAAAAATGGCAAAAGAAAAAAAAATGGGGAAAGAAAAAAAATAAGGAAAGGAAAAAAATGGGGAAAGGAAAAAAATGGGAAAATTAGGGGGAAAACAATGGAATTAAGAAGACAATGAAGAAGTTTACAAATGGGACAAATTTGGGGAAAAATGAAGTATTTTTTTTATATTTATATATACCTTACTAAAATAGGGTTTAGGGTTGTACATAATTATAGTCATTTATATGAATTAACTTCAAAACAATTGACTACAGAGACTTGCTTCTATATTCCAAGAATATATTCACTCGACAATTCCATAAGCTTCAAATCATTTCAATCATAATATATGTGAATGAATACAATATGAGTGAAGTATATGGATAAATGTAGCCAACCCTATTTGAAACTGTAATGTTTCCCACTCGAACTAGAAGTAGCTTCAACTCATTGAAGCTATAACTTGGTGCATAAATAAATTTGTCATCATGGATGTCCATCTTGCAGAAGTATCGATACAAGTAGTACAAGTGCTTGCAATTTACATACTGTTGACAACCTCTAATGGCAGAAACAACCATATTGATGAAGTCCGAGCATATGCATGTAGGAAACATAGCTACTGTAATTCGATATACATTTCGGTTATGGTCTACCCCGGTTTCCAATGACACAATTGCTCCTAGCCCCGAAAAAGGAAGCAATGTTACTCCAAGTATTTGTCCTTTAATATTGCCAACACTCTCCCACTTGTTCTGTTGCTATATAGTTGGTGCATTTGCAATTTGCCGTATGGTTCGATTGTTTCTAACCATTGGATATGCATCCAGATTTGGTGGTGACAGTTTATCAAACAACACGATCTTAAAAATATTAGACATGTTGAAAAGTCGACATGGCGATAATACATAACAATCTCACAAGCAAAAGCTCGCATGCTGCAACAACAAAGTTTTCTCTTGATTGAGGTTGGTCACAATCAAAATAGGCCAAATCTCAGGCATCTTAGGCTAATTGATGATCTATTTCCATTTTTTGCCTTTCACACATCGTTCTATGTTGTCCCAACAAAACCAAAAGTCCACCACCACCTCTCACTTACTACCATAATCTTCTTTTCTACCCCCTATAGTTGGAAATTGTAGTTTTCTTCTTTCCTCTTGCAATTTTGGCAATGCATTTTATATTTGATCCCCGTTGTTGAGCTTGACATTTAGCATTTGATTTGTGACTGATCCTTGCAATGTACCACTTTGATGTGTTGCAATCACTTTCACATGCAATTGTAACATGTCCAGAAGTGTTTACCTCAGGTTGTTTAACTTTGCCATCCAAAGAATCTTCAGATGTGGGGTAGACCTTGTTCGAATATGAGGTTGAGAAAAGTTGACTTTGTCCAGTTGCTGTGAGTCTCCCTCATTGCCAATGGGTACATCCAACTTCCTTTCCGTGCTTCCAAAGATCTCTTATCCTTCCAAATGCGGTATACGAGTTCCCACACCTTTGGCTCTAGGTATTGTGTTAAATGCCTCTGCTATTTTATTTGGATCTCCACTTTGCCTAGTAGCTCTCAACTTCAACTCGCCTTTAGATGGACTAGATCCAGATGCATGACCTCTGAGGTATGCACAATAGTTTGTCATTTGCATCCAAGCATGAATGCTATCATTGCAAGTGGCATCAAACAAATTGTTCCCTTGATTTCCGGACACTTGATATGAATTGTTTTAGATAAATTGCATGAAGGTAGGTCTGTCATCTCCTCCAAATTCAATTTCTAGAAAACCACATAAGTTTTAAGAAGAGTTTGCCTTTTAATTTTTAAGCTCTGCAGACCTTCAAATTCAAAGGATTTAGGATTCCACAAGAAATGCATATTCATTCAAGTCTCTAGGGATAGGACATTCAAAGATATTTTAATATAGAAACATATTACTCTCAAAATGAGTACTATACTAATTATCCAACTTGTTCGTTAAGATAAATAATCACAACCTTGATTTAAGCCTTCTACAACCCTTTCCTAGCGAAGTTACCAAAAATGAAAAGTCTCCAAAAAACTACAAATGCATTAGTCGGATCTGATTAATGCATTTATAGTGTCTGCTGAACCTCCTATTTTGGGTTGTTTTAAAAATAATTGTCAAAACTTTTGAAAACTAAAATAAGTTGTTCAAATTTACAAATTCATTTGTTGGAAATTACACATAAAGACATTCAACAAAGTAGGGACAACATTCTATAAGAAAATACACTTCATGAAATGAAAATCTCTATATCAATTCAAATTACATATGCACTCACCATGTCAATAAAGCCTCTCCACTGCCGATAGCAAAAATGCCAAAATGCCAGCCAATGATCTAAGTGATGAAGCACTTCTTTATTGGTAGCTCTAGATGACACCCACCATGACCATATTCCAAGATAACGGGTCTCTACTTACTCTATATAGTCTTGGAATCCTTGTATTACTTACACAGAGTAATATGTTGTTGTTGAAATGCTTCTTTTATGTGTTTTTGTGTGTGTTTGTGAAGAAAACTACTCCAATGCAACAAACACATTCTTTCATGATTCTCCATTTTTTTTATCTACATAACCAATACCGTAGACAATACAGATTGTATTCCAATTGGCCATAGCACTATTTGCCATGAATCCTTTAAAGTTAGGATTAGCCACTCCGTGTTGTACTATGACAAAATTCAAGCTCCTTCCAAAATATACTTGAATCTCTATATCTTCAGACTGCATATCGCATATTAAAATGGTCATCACCTTTTTGTACTTAGTATCATACACGTGGCAGACCATTGTGGTCCACTCCTTGATACGCTTTACGTGGTCGAACATCAACCATGCATTTTGTAGATCACCTCCTGGTTGCATGCGTCTGATAAGATCTACTCCACTTCTAGGTCCTTCAATGAGCATTTTGAAAATGTATACCTTCTCCTTCCTTTAGCTTGGGAAGATGCTATCATGTATAAATTCGAATTTAGACTCTTTCTTCATGGTCATAATGTGGTCGATGGCACCTCCTTGATTGTTTGAGTGGAAAGAAGAAATAACATTCCATATATTGGGATTGCTCAAATATTGGAAACGATCCATGACCTTTTCTATTTCCTCTCCCTTCAACATTTCCTTTTCTCCCTCTCTATTGTGAAATAGATAGTTAGTTAAGAAGTCTTTACTAGCAAAGAGAGCAATTGCTGAGTTCATGATTGTTGGTATTTTGGCTACTTGATCTACAATGAGTTCGCAAATAGTTTCTAAAGAATCTGTATACATACCCTTTGCAAGAAGGTGAGCATGCTCACCAAAGTGAATTGTGGCCCTACTCATTTTTGGGTTGTCAGAATAAGAGTAGTATATCCTAATATCACATGTGCTCAAACATGAAGGTGGTTTCTTGCAGACCTTACAAACTAGACTATAGTCTTTTGGAGGACTATCCCCAACTATGAAAAGGAATGATGTCTAGCCACTCTACTTTATTTCATTCTTCTTGGAAGCTCTTTTTATGTAATCACAATTTGGATTCTCACAAGCAAGATGGTTGGCAGAATAGGACTTACGAAATTTCAGGTTGTCCGAGCACTACAAGGAAATGCAGTCCAAGATGACAAGTTTTTGACAGAGAATTGTCTGAAATGACAGTAGCCATATTATTGCTACCTCATCTTGTCAATTTATGAGAACATGTCAATTTTTTGGCAAGTTGTTGTCAAATTTGTAATTGATGTTTGGTTCTCTTCTCCCTATTTGCAAAACCCCCAAAGATTCTATTAGATTTTTTACACATTTACCCTTTCATCAATTGCCATAGATTTTTTAGCTTAAGTTATGTATAGAAGTCAAGTTGTCTATATATACATGGAGTGGTAGGAGGTAGAACAACCTATGTGAGATATGTCATTTAGAAGTTGCAAGAGCTCAACTGCTCATAGTTAAGTTTGAAATATGAATTGTATTAAAAACTAGAATTTCATACCTCATTTAGGCATAGTAGAATAACTTACAAAAAAAACCTTTGAACTAAAAAAAGTTGGGAAATCAATTCAAGTTTCATATCCTAAAATCCGTTTGATATTTTAATCCTCCAATCAAAAGTTATGGACAAATTTTAGAGAGGTGGTGGAAGGGAATTTTTTTAAACCTTTTCAAAAAACATATGTCGGGTCCGATGGAAGTCTTCGTGGTGTTTACTAGACCTCCTATTTTGGGTACCTTGAAGTAAACATGCAATTCTTGGAGTACTTATGTAGGATGTGAATACTTCCTTGAACCAAAAAGTTGAAAGAACATTGTGTTGCTCTCTTTTTATATATTAATATATGTGTATTTGAAATTGTCTTTGAATGCCCTTCATTATATGATAGGATATGTTCAGTGGACCACAAAAGAATCTACAATTACAAATGTCTATGAGGTTTTCAAAGTGAAGTGTTAACTCTTCCCTAAACTTGTGTTCATTTCTAGAAATTGAATTTGGAGGAGATGCTTGACCTACCATCGTGAAATTTATTTGAAACAGTTCATATCAAGTGACTCCAAATGCTTGGAAAGAGGGGAAACAACTTGTTTGATGCCACTTATAACGATAGTATTCATGCATGGATGCAAATGAAAAATTATCAAGCATACCTTAGAGGTCATGCACATGGTTGTGGTCCATTGAAAAATCAATTGAAGTTGAGGGCTGCCACTCGAAGCAAAGATCAAAAAAATTGTAGAAGCGCTTAACACTTTATCCGGAATAGAGGGGCTTAGAAATCAAATACCTCATTTGGGAGGAGGAGATCTTTGGAAGCACAAAGAGGAAGTTGAATGTACCCATAGGAAATGTTGGAGATTCATATAGACTGGAAAAAGTTAATTTCTCTCAACCACATGTGTGTACGAGGTCCACAATAACTTCTACGGAGATCTTGGAAGGTAAAGGTAAAGAACCTAATGCAAATAGTTATCTACATCTGACTATTGTATGTGAAAGTGATTGTGACACATCGAAGTGGCATATTGCAAGGATCATCCACAAATCAAATGCAAAATGTCATGCTCAACAACAAGGACCGAATATCAAGTGCACTACCAAAATTGCAAGTAGAAAGAAGGGACCCCCTGCTCCAACCTATCAAGGTAGAAAAAAGGCAATATTCGTTATATTGAGACCTTTTGTAGTCTCAATTTTATCCTCGACTCGAGGATAAATCGTTTTATCTCTTTACTGGTATTTTTTTTATAAATAGGTAACAACACCAACTTTTAGAATTTCATTGTAGAATCACTATTTGAGCATTATTTATTTTTGGTTTCAATTAATATTTTTTAAAATGAATTTTCCAATAACTAACATTCGTCTCAAAATCTACAAAAAGTCTCAATATAATGAATATGGCCTTAAAAGTAGATTATGGTAGTAAACAAGAAGTGGTGGTCAACTTCTGTTTTTGTTGGGATGACATTGAATGTTGTGTAAAAGGGTCAAAACGAAAGTGGACAATTGATTGGTTAGAGGTGTGAGAGGTTTGGCCTATTCTATTAGGGACACACCTCAATCGGGAGGAAACTCTACTCTTGCAACATGCAGGATTTTGACTCCAATACCGTCCTACATTGTTGCCCTGTCAACTTTTCAACATGTCAAAGATTTTCAAGACTACCTTATTTAACCAACCACCACCAAAGAATCCAGATGTGTATCCAATAGTTTGGAATAGTTGAACTATTTGAAGGATTGCAAATGCACCAACTACAGAACGATAGAACAAGTGGGAGAGTGCAAGAAATAATAGAAGGCAAATTCTTGGAGTAACATTACTCCCTCAACCGGGCCTATCAACCTAGGTGCAATAGTCTTACTAGAAATAGGGGCAGACCATAACAGAAATGTCTACTGAAGTACAATCGGCATGTTTCCTATGTACACATGTCCAGACTTTATAAATATGGTTGTTTCTACTATTGGAGGTCGACAACAGTGTGTGAATTGCAAGCACTTGTACTACTTGTACAGGTACTTCTGCAAGATGGATGTCAATGAAGATAAATTCATTCATGCACCTAATTATAGCTTTAATGAGTTAAAACTACTTCTAATTCAAGGAGGAATTATTATAGTTCTTGTATAGGCATGGATGCCTTTTCAAAAAATTATACTTTATTTGTATTGTATTCATTTACATATGTTATGATTGAAATGATTTACTGCACCTGGAATTAAAAATGTCTATGCATTTCCTAAATATTGGAATATGTCTCATTAGTGAAGTGTTTTTAATCAAGTTCCCATGAATCAAATAAAAATTTTGGGGGAAATTTTTTCAAAAAAATAGAGTTTGGGGGCTCATTGTTCACAAGCTCCAAGCTCGCAACTCACAGGCTAGCATCATTGATTGAAGGTGCCATAATGCCAATTTTTGCAATTTTCAATATTGAGCCCAAAGTAGGGTTTGTAGTGGGGAAAATATTTTAGATCTATACGGTAGGAGGTCGACAAAGCACTTAGGCTCTAAATGGATCCACCTCCTCAAAAGTTGGATGCTTTTAGTGACCATTGCATTTCAACTAAAAGAATGCTTAACTAATTCAACAAAGATCCAAAAAATATATAACAACTTAGAGTACAAGCTAGTTCCATTTTTCTTTCAATGATAATTTACCAAAAAATATTTCAAGAAGTTTAACTTTCCCAAATGAATTTCTAGCTCTTCAACAGTGCTTTATGGACCTCCTATCTAAGTTAGGATGGAACTACTTCCATTGTTGGTTCAAAAGCTTTGACTTAAATTTTGTTCTCTTTTTTTGCCTTTGAAATAAATTGTTTCATTTTGTGCCCAAAACAACAAAACAATAAAGCATTAACCCCAAAAGCTTCTCTAACCCCTAAGGGACAGAGGGGGGTTTTCAAGGAGACATTGTCAAAAACTATAGTTTTTTGGTATGTTATTCAAAAATAAAAATTGAAACTTTATTTTGAAACTTCAACCATCAAAATTTGAAGTAAAGTATTTAATCAGAGTGTGAAATTTTTTTTAGTTCAATTGACTGTGTGGATTGAAAGATTATAACGTTTGAAGTGAGAAAAAAACACTTTTTTTCATTCCTACAAAACAAGGTCAGTAGACTTTGGGCCCTTTTGGAGTAATATTTTTGCTCTACATGTAAATGAGGATTTTGACCATTTGTAAGTATATGGTGTTAGGTACACTCATGAAAAAATTTAGAAGCAAATATGGAGTCTAGTTACTCTAAATCACCTTGCAATGCAAGGACATGAAGTGAATTGGCAATACACCAATCATTTTTTGATAATTTCTTGTGCAAGTAATGAGAAAATTTTTTATTAGAAATCTGAATGGTAAAAACTTAGAGACAAGCATTTGGAATATGTGGAAAAAATTTCAAGAATTTTGACTTCAAAGATTTCAAGATAATGGGACTTGAAGTTTAAAGAAAATGTTTATTCTTAAAACCACCCCAACACAAACTAACAAATTTTGACTCCTAGAATGTGATTTGAGGACTAACATTTTTTTTGGACAATTGTATGACATATTTTACTAGTTACATCCCTACCAAATTTCAAAAGTTGATGAGCTTTTTTGCAAAAGATTCTTGAAAGATTCTTAAAGTGCCTAAGTTGCCCCAAAAGTTCAAAGAAGCATAACTTTTGATCCAGGCACTTGATTGAAAAAACAATTAGTTTTCCACCACAGAGATAGATGTTTACACACTATGTCCAAATTCCATGAACATCTGACCAAAAATGACTTTGTAGGAACCTACCTGAGATTTCTTGTGTATGTTGGATGGACACTTGGTCCTTTAGGGGGGAAATCCAAACAATTTCAGATTGTTTGGTTTGTCACAAGTGAAGTAGCAAAAGTTGTTTCATTGGATGCATGGATATTACTCATACAACACCTTGAAGTCGTAATGTTTTTACATGTCATTGTAGCACAAGTCAAGAATGAGATCCTAACAATTACAAGTTCTTCAAAATGCATCAAAACACAGTTGTCCAAAATGTTGTATTTATTCAATTTCAAATTCATTTTCTTATATTTGAGCCAAAGAACTTTAGGGTTACCTTTTACATAAAGCCAGTGGGGGCTCAAGCTACGACATACTCAGGACCCCACTTCCAAACCACATTGCAACATTTTGTTGCATGATGAGGAGCTCATAAATGAAGGAATGTCGGCTCTCCATATATTGTACACAACTTATTAGTAAAACCCTCTCTCTCACTTTCTCTCATCTCCAACTACAATAGGTAGAAGGCTCAAGAATGGCACATCTATGGAGAAAAACAGATGTGGAAGAAATTGTCCATCCAATGATTTCCAATTTTTTTTGGTAGATAGAGAAATGGAAAAGAAACATACTGCAATTTAAATTGTAATTTTCTGACTTAAAATGAATTAGATATGGTTTTCCAAAGTGAAGAGTTTGTAGGTCACTATTGATGGACATAGACTTTAGCAGTAATGAATTAACATGTGCCTTTGAAAAGAGCAGTGCCATCCAAAAATAGATGAAGTGGGTGCTCACTATGTTCAAGAAAGTTCTATAATGTGTGAATAGAGTGTCCTAAATCGAGCAAGAGAAATATGTACCCTGAAATTTTTATTTATCATTTCTTTCTTCTTGTCATCTTGAATTTTGTATTCACAATTAAATGATGCATTCATGATTAGTGAATCACACATTGTAGTAGTCCAAAAGCATTGTTCATTGCCCTAAAATTACGTACTTGCAGTCACATTTTCCTACCTCAAAAAATGGTGTCCATTTCAGCACCCACATGCTCTGTATATGGTCCGCTCCTATGGTCGCTTCTGAATGCCCGCTCCATTTAAGGACCCCCTCCTATACTGTACTGTACAGTAGCTCGAGTAACAGGGTCGTCACTCTAGAAGTACTTAAAGTATTCGGTGTCTACTACTGTAAGTTATCAAAGAATCTTTTGTTGGGTCCTAGTTGCGCACACAGTTTTCACAACAAGTCCACAGTTAGCTGCATTCACTTTCTAATTGTAGTAATGGCAATTAATGTCAAGCCGAATTTTGACGTCGGGAGTCCATATCTACACTAAATAGTGAAATTAGGTAGCCTTAACAATTAGGTTGCCTTACCCCAAGAAAATTACTTTACAAGTCATAAAAGTCAACAAAAACTTCTACAAATATTTTCATTTGTACACTTGAAGGTTCATGAGTCCCAATTACAACAATACTTAATTCAAAAGTAGTGCATTCTTGTATAAAAATTGTAAATATTTATTTAGTGTCAAATGTCAAGAAATTAGTGTGTGGCAACCTAATTTCACTATTTAGTGTAGAACCAAGGTTTGGATAATTGCACTTCCTCAGTTGTGTACTCCGTACTTCCAAATTCAGTGCGAGGAATACTTGTATGAAACCAAATCATAAATGGTACTGTATCTACTATCACTTCCAGAATCCAAATCCTATAAATCCTCATTCAATAATAAGAGTAATATCAATAACAAAAATAATACTCCGTCCTACTTAACAGCAAGAAGAAGAATTGTTGTTGTTATTCATAAAAACATGAAATTCCTGCAACTGAAATTTTCGATGTTTCTTCTTTTTTTTGGTGAATCATCGAAGAAACAACAGTTCCAGGTTCAACTTGTGTGAATATGTGCTACGGATTCTATTCTGACCACATATGTATATAAGTTACTTACGGAAAGCACGTGAACAAGACTTCCATAGCCTAATTTCTAAGCCTGGAAGTTTGAAAATTTCCGATCTGCTGCCGTGATCGACATGATCAAATCCCCATCCCTTACTACTCTTGAAAGCAGTATTGTATTGCAGTGACAATCATATCCCGATCTTCAAAGCGGACACCTACACTCATGACGGTGTCCGTCCGAACAATTTGGGTGGACCCTTCCTTCGCTTTACAAGGCTTCAGATTTCAAGAATAGTTAAGTTACAGCAAAAGCATTGAAATAGTTTGAACCAATCCAACAAAATCGTTAGTGCACACACTGTCTTCAACACAATCATACAATTCTTGCAATTGCGTGGTTCATGGTAACAATTTAAAAAACAGTCCATAATAAAGGGAAAGGATGCTTTCGGTTGGATGATTTCGGCATCCTTTCTTAACAAGGACCCTAATACAGGAAGCAACCATTACCAGAGAAGTGACTTCTACCCATAGTCCACACTGCACTTAATTGTATAGTAGTGTCGGTAACACGAATTGCCAAAGTCACTCTATTTGCAATATATACATTTTTTTGCACTAATATAGCATTGAGCTAATTTCCAACAAATTTTTCTTAGTGACACTAATTTTGTTTCATTGCTAGAATAAACCAAGGTAGAATCACCTCCAAGAATCAAGAATGAGTCTTCTTGCAAAGGAATACTACCTTGAACGTGATTTCCAGTGTTCATACTTTCATGAGATACATTGCACATTTCTTATTCATGGTTCAGTGTAGTCTAGGCCCCCAAATTGGGACCCTGCTCCTACTACTGCAAACTTCAATAACTTTATTCATACAACTTTTATCCGAATCATACAAATTTTTCGTGTGTTGGAATCCTCTCAGAAATGGGGAAAGGACTAAAAAACTTCGTTCTAACAAGGGGAACCACTCGAAGTTCCACGAATGGTTTCCCTTCATTACTATCTTTGGCCCAGAAAGCTCCAGAGCGTGCGCAAAGGAGGAATTGGAGTCGAGTTTTCAACCCCGCGGAAGCTGAGGCATATACTGAACTTCTTGGCAGCGCTCCACCTCCAGCTTCTCCCATTCGGCCCACCGTTCTTCCAAACCATTGCCTTCCAGCATACTCACCACTTCGCTCATTTTCGGCCTGTGGGACGGAGAGATTTGTGTGCATAAGAAGGCCACCTGTCCATATACCAAATAACTTGTTTAAGAGTGTCACCATGAAAACACAGTTTCATAGATCGAACCATGTTGCAAAACGGGAGACAAACAAACGAGTGAACTTCCGAAAGGACCCAAAGATCCAAATTGGGTCTCAAATTTGGCATTTCGAGGTCATCGAAGGACTTTCATTTGTACCAATTCAAATATTTTGCAACCAACACAATTATCATTGATTGTGGTGAAATTTCAAACTGGGCCATGTCGGCAAGATATGCTTCACAATACGATCAATCAAGTTGTGGTCAACCTCGAGTTCCGAATGCAGCAACGAGCAAAGAGTTCGAACATACCAATTATACTCCTACCACTCACAAGGCTTTGAAAAAATTAGCGTAAGGAAATACATAAGGAAAGAAGTAAACGCACCCGAAGTAACTCCTTAATATCCATCATATCAAACTCCTTGAGATTTGGGTCTACCATCTCGTGCACCCTGTCCTCTCTGTTCAATTTTTCCACCTGAAATACGGAGGGAAAAAATCTGAATGAGCTTCCCCAGAGAGAGAGAGTGAGAAGTCGAGACAGCATGTGGAAAACCATCAAATCATGTTCAATGAATTCATATTTGATGTGTAGAGTAATGATGGGTATTGTTTTTAACTAGATTCCATAAAGAGTCTAGAACTATGTATTTGATTGAAAATACAATTCTCCACCAATTTACATCTGTGGGTTGGTTAATGTCAAATTCTTTCACAAACACAGCTACTACCAACATTACATTATTGTAACCAGAGGTCGTACCATAACCTCAATGCAGCCCAATTCCATAGCGGTGGCAACCAGGCATTGAATATGGAGGACGGTTATATCACAATCGTGTCCTTCTTTGGCATTATGGTGTCAATTTTAGATTTCTTGGCAGAGCATGATGCAACAAGATTCAACTATTAAGGTTATGTGGAGTGACATAAAAGCAAAGCGTCATTGCAATTCCAGTGGCTCCAGTATGTAATTTCCCATAACAAAGCTCCACTTTCATGTTACCTAGTCTACTTCCAAACTACTAAATAGAACATTAATCCTCATATTTTCATTGATTTCACTTTCTCAATTTCTTAAACTAAACTACTCTTGTGAGAGGAGGAAGTGCGAACTCACCCAACCCAAAAGCATCACATCCTCATCCTCCGAAAGGCGAGATAAGTCCACAGCACCCTGCCCAGTAATCAGCTGCAGCAACGTGATCCCATAGCCATACACATCTGTCTTCTCGGATAACTTCCCTGTGGACATGTACTCCGGCGCAATGTGGCCCACCGTGCCTCGAACTGTGGTCGTGATATCCGTATTCTTCAAGTCCACCGGCTTGGCCAACCCAAAACCGCCCACCACGGCCTCGAAGTCATCATCCAGAAGAATGTTGTCAGCTTCGACATCTCTGTGAATGATCTTCGGGCTGCATTGTTCATGCAAGTATGCCAACCCCTTGGCTGCTCCGAGAGCAATGTGTTTCCGCATTCCGCTACTTAGAGCAGGCTCTCCGTATTCAGGCTCTGTAAACAAACCACGTGTGAGATCAAAATACGAAAAAATGTTCTCCTTAAAAAAGGACGGTCTAGTTTTTAATATCAAGTGATGCCAGAAAGCCATGGCTTTCATTCACACCATCCTCGATAAAGAGGATGGGAATCAGTTGTACATGGATAGGTATACTGACTATAACCAGATCTTGCCAAGGCCCATAAGACTGTCTTACAGTCATGGGGAATGTTCAACTTATGAACATCAAAATAATGCGAAAAATAGTTTTCGTTGATGCTTACTATCATGTTATCCAGTTAGACATGATCAATCTTTGCAAAGCTGTGTCTATTCTAGCTGCGGTCTGCCAAAGATTTTCCCGTTTTGCATTCATAGGTGGTGTGCCAATCAAAGTTGAAAAATTGAAAAAAATATCTTAAAAAAATACATACTTTTCAGTTGAGTAGAAACACTCCCATTTGACATGAAAGGATAGACGAGCAAATGGTCCTTGGGAGTTGAACAGAAGCCATATAACCGTAACAAGTTCCTGTGTGCTGGAATGCTGAATATTTCAACCTAATACACCACACAAAGAGTACCAAACAGGTAAGTCTAAAGTTCAATAATAGCCTTCAATTTCATTGATAAACTAACAAAGTATCACAGCAAACATGGATTAGGAAGTCAAGTACAGGTTTTTCCCTCTTGCCTCATTTTCTTCACTCTAATTTGATTAAGAAATATAATTAGCTGCTTCGTCACAGGGATACTTTAGATTGCACAGGTCGAATACAAGAGCTTGAGATAACAAGAAATCCTACACCTTGATTGGATTATTCGTTTTGTCTTGTTTTTGTTCAATGTCAACTTTACACTAGTCCAAGTAACAAGAATGAGCATGAAGCGGTAGCACTTACATGACTCCTATTGAGGCATGATAAAAACATTTGAGACACAAAGGTTTCAAGTTGTCTCTGATGTCGTGGGTTAGAAAATTAAATTGGAGTATTTTAAAGTTGTAATTTCTCACCCCTAGTTGCACATGATGTTGGTTCAAATTTTAAGCGTGATGCTCCGACCGGTGCAATTTAGAGTGACCCTCATGCCTAAAGCAAATACCAAAAGAGATCTAATTTTTATATTCATTTTTATGAATATCTGGAGGATGAAAACTTACCTCTGTGTGAAACCGCTGCTCATTTCCTATGCTACGGTCTTCTTTCAGGCGCTTGACAGCCAATACTGTTCCATCGGAAAGCACACCCCTGTAAACTTTACTAAAACCGCCGCGTCCTATCTCGTTTCTGCTACTGAAATTTTCCGTTGCAATTCGCAGCTGTTTGATAGAAAAGCGCTTCAATTGTCCTAGATTTACTTCTGAATCTTCCTGCGCTGCAATCACCACAAAAAAAACACTATTTTTATTGACTATTGATTAAATCAATACGTATCAAAAGGTATTGTTTGCACCATCTCCAATAGACAACTCATACCATAATAAATCGTCAACACTTTCACAATTAGAATTACCCATATTTCTACCCAGCTAACACTACTGGGTGAGCCACACTCAATAACGCAATCAGTGTAGTGCTGCAAGTCCCAAAAGGATCAGATGAAGCACAAAGTCATCCAATAAACAAAAAAATATGAGTTCACAACACTGTTATTTGTGTGTGTCTCATAATAGTGGTATATATTATACAAATTGGCCAATCTACATGTGACACTCGTCATAGGCAATGAATGAAAGAATCAATCAAAGTATCTATTGAGCAATTAGTTTGGGTAACATCAATAGGATGGTCGGCAATTGTAAACTTTCTGGCTTGAAAGTTGTTCACGACTTGAATTCTCTTTTCATAAGAGGTCATGCCTAGCAAAGCAAAGAGTCTACATCATTTAATATGTCACATGCACATATCAAGGTTAAGAAACATAAGCATAGGATCTCTAATCTCTAGTGTACAATCTCCTCCGCTACAATAATATATTCACAACCAATGCACAGAATTAGATGAAGAAACTTACGTGACATTAGAAGTGAACATTGTAATTGTTGCAACTCTGCTAAAATTTCAATAAAACGAGGACGTTTACTTGCATCTGCATTCCAACATTTCTGCATCAAGGACTTCATATCAGGAGGACAATGATTAGGTAATTGAGGACGGTCACCCCTCAATACCTTCTTCTTCACTTCATTCACGTTCTGCTCTTCAAAGTAAGGCATTTCTCCAGTTAATATCTCATAGCAAACCATAGCAAAGCTGTACACATCACTTTTGAAAGGATGTTTTGCAACCTTGGCATCATTGGCATCAGTGTTCGAGATATCAATCGAACTTTCAGCAAGGTGGAGTTTTATCATTTCTGGAGCCATCCATCGCGCAGTACCCATGTTCGGAGTTTGGTTGCTCTGGGTCAAGCTCTTTTGTTTTATTCTTGACAATCCAAAGTCAGACACTTTTGCCAATACGTACGCAATCTTCGTGTCTCTTGTCTTCACATATTTCACAAGGATATTCATTGATTTCAAGTCTCGATGAACAATCCGCATCTCATGCAAGTATTTCATGCCGCCTCCAATCTGAAGCATCATATCCATTGCTTCAATTATATCAAATGGATATCCCCGCTTCTTGTTTTCTTTCATTCTCCTCCGAATCAAGCTGAAAAGATCATCGTCCATTAGTTCCATGATCATGGAACATTCTTGATCATCCTTTGCATAGCCAAATAAGGAAGTAATGTTAGGATGGGATAGTGTTTGTAAAATGGACACTTCTTTCTCAAAATCAGGTGAATCTCGAGCATAAAATGTCTTCTTAGCAACTTCAATTCCTAGCCACGATGCCTTGAATACAGTGGCAAAGGCACCCCTTCCCAATTGCTCCTTTTCTTTAAGGTGGTCCTTGTCACTTTGAAAAAATCTTGTTGTGCTACCATCTTTGTGATGTTGCGGGTGCTGAAGTCTCTCAAATAGAAGAGTTGCCAACTCATATACTTTCCAGGTTGTCGACTTTGTCTGAAGCAAAGCATTCAAATTCCTCAACAATGTTTCTCTATCATAAGATGCCTTCTCTTCAACAGTTTTAACTTCGGATTGATATATACCATCAAAGGAGGTTAAAGTCAAGACTCCACGAAAGGATCGTGACACTGTCTCCAGATAAAAGCCTAGTGATGATATGCGCTCCGACAAATTTGTCATTGTCATGGCAGCTTGAATCCATCTATCTTGTCGACAACTTTGAATGAAGTTCTCCACAACATTTGCAAAACCATGTACGAGCTTGATAATTTCGAAGAAGTTTGTAATGTCTTTTGGTGGAAGAGTCTCGGCACTCTCCACGACCAATTTAAGCTTATCAGCTAGATATTTGCACTGGTCGTAGTTGAATTTTGGAGGAGAGAACATAATACCCTTCGAAGTCATTTTTTGCACACGCTCCATACATTTTTTTGTGAGCTTCAAAAAGTCTTCAGATGTATGGGCTGGATGACAAAACACAATCAAAACATCCATTTTTACAATGTACTAACCATTAGGAAAGAAAACATCTCAAATGACTTGCTGAATTCATTTGAAACCAACGTTGAAATTTACTATTACAATCTAACAACATCATGAACAAATACATTCCAAATAAGATACAATGTCACTTCTACAATATCACTTAAGCAAATCTATTAAGGATGAGAAGTTTACCATTTGCAGTGACATTTGATTTGAATAACGTAGACAATGACATCTTCGAAGCACCCACAACTCATCAACAACACCTTGCAAGTAGGAAGGGTTTGCGCTTCTTCCTGAAAAAGATATCATCATTCAGTGGTAGCATCCCGAGTACAGAAAACATGCCTCTTCTACTACAACACATGGTTCAATGTCCATTCTTGATGTGTTTTACCTTCAAATGATGACGCCTACACCTATGCCATCAAGCTTGTATTTTCGACAAGTTCAAATTTACTCTTGAAATCACCTTCTACAGTTCAGCTCTTGCACCTAATTTTCTATATATAAGGGAATAATGATTTACATCCACCGTAATTCTACTTTATTTAGAGATTTTCACCAAATTGAAAGGAATTTGGAAAATTTATGATCCAATTCTGTAGATTTAAATATCAATTCTAAATTTATGAATTTTTTACACAAGATATCTGCAAAGAGAAGGAACATTTTGATGAAATTTCCAGTAACAAATGTTTTATTTACAATAATTTATGAAAAGAGAAAAAAGATTCTACTGCATTTTAGAATTTAGATCTACATTCCTACATCAATTTTTCTTGAATCTATGCTCGAAACTTGTCGGAGGAAACAAAGATAAATATCATTTGCAAGTGAACTCACATCAAGCAAGAATGAGAAAAAAAATTCAAGATTTAAAAAAAAATTTAGAACAAAAAATCAGAAAATAGCATTACGATACAATTTTCAGCTTGAAGCATTGAGGTTTTCCCAGCTAGACATTACCTAGTTTCTTCAGAGTTTTCATGGTTACGAAACTGCACCTGCGCTAGGGACTCCCTGGAGTTCTTGCAATTTCTGCCTCAGCCCACATTGCTATGCTTGTTTGCTCAACTGAATTCTTAATTTGCTGTGAAACATGATGAAAATAGCATATTAACAACAATCAGCTTAAATCTATAAAAGCACAGTAAACAACGAGTGCCCAACATCAACACCAACACCACACACACACAGGTGAACGCTATTAACATAGCTTTCTACCCACATTCTTGTATGAACTCTAAAGTATCACAAAGTTTCATAGGATTAAGATAGATTTAAGACCAGAGGCTAAACCACTATTAGGTGCTTAGCAAAATCCATGTTTTACTGAATGGAGAAAGAAATCAAGGTAATATATTGGAAGGTCGTGGATGAAGCTAAACTACTGCAAACAACTGAGTATCTTGCTTCTACGGTAGGGTGGCAAAAAACACTACTGTATAAAAATATTCCAAACCTGGACACAGAGTGAACAAAGAACTCCGGGCAATCGTGTTGAGTTTGATGCACTCCTGTATCAGACCTAAACAGTTCAAATTGAGGTATTCTAGTTGGTGAGAGACACGATTTGACATTAGTAAGTGCTTCATGAGCAACTTCTGGCATCAAAGTTTAGATCTCTTAACTATTCCATGTTCCCGTTTGGTCAAACTTCATAAGTTTTCTATATTAAAACACACCTTTCAAAAATTTAATATTATTGTCATGTACTTACGTATATCCAAAATTTAACGTCATTTTTTCATAATTAAAAACATTAAAATTAAATTTATATCATTTTTTTAAGTGATTTCTTTGTAAAAATCATAGCAATTACAAACATGATTAAAATAGTATGAAAGTTTTAGCAAAATTGGAGATGATAGTGATAGAAATCATGGTGTAATTGGTGTACTCCTTGAGCTCACAGTAAGAGAAATTTGATTGAAAAGTTCAAAAGCAATGTATTTTAAGCTTTCAAGATGGTACCTTCAAAGTGTCACAGAAATTACAATTTTGACGAATTTGAAAAAAAAGGAAAAAAAAGGAAATTACAGGAACTAAATTTTTTAGTCGGCTTCAAGACATAGAAAATCAAGAACTATGTGAAATTCAAGCTTGACCGTAAACCTATGTCCCTCTGGGCAGCTTTGTCCTTTAAGAGTTAAATCGTCAAGACGAGGGACATCTACTGGTCGCCCCTCTCACCAGCAAACCGTGTACGAAAAACTTGAGGAATGGAAAAGTTTTGACCCCGAGACTGGGAGCAATAGCTGATCATGGTGTCTGCCAACATAGCTACCATACTATAATACTACTATGTAACGCAGCCAGTGGTCACAATCTCAATTATCAACCACTACCGAAAGTCTAACTCATTGACTTATGCCTTTGTTCGATAACTTTCAAAGGCTGATTATCTCATTTACAATGCCAAATCTGGTATTCAAGGCAACCGTTTCGCTGTCTCATTGACCAGCAAAAAGAGGATATAAGCTCATAATATATCAGTTCCCTCATTTAAGCCCCAAACATATCCTTCAGACCTTCACCTCATGCTAAGACCTTCAGATCAAAGAAAATCTTTAGACCTGTTTACCTGGATGTTCTTTAGGACAGTCAATTTATCTCTATATTATTAAAATTGGAAAAATTCAAGAGAATTGCGTTTTCCCAGGCGCATAATCTGGATCCTCTTATCTAAACCACCCCTGATTTCCAGAGCTTAGTGCCTTGCCATGTCACAATTTTAACACTTTGAAACAACCATTTTAACGAATATGACCATACTTGGAATTATGTCTAATACTGCTGTGGAGTATCCCGGCTCCCCAGCATTATTAGTCCCGAGCATCACAACCCTCACCCTCTGTAATTCTTAGTTTCTTGCACAATAATCAGAAGATAACATGGTTACTACGCAAGATCCCAGGATGAGGGGAACAAGGCAAAGTGCACCGTACCTGATATACCCTGCACTGGAATTTGCCGTGTATGGAATGTATAGAGTACAATAGCGCGTTCCCCCCGCACTGGGATTTTGCCCACCACTATTAGTATCGGCGATTGTCGGTAAAGCAGACAGCTACTGTAGAAGATCGAAGAGCAGCCGGAGAGTACCGGCGACGCAGACAGACTCTGATGGAAGCACTTTCGCAAGAGTATGTAAAAGGGTTCACTATGAGCAAAGGCAAAGAGAGAGAAACAGATTACGTCCGTCTTCCCTGAATCGCGACCAGAAACTCCATCCTGTCGTCAATGACACAAGGAACAGTCACCTTCAAGAATTGAGAGGAATTTAAACCCAGCCACACAAGAACAGACCAGTGGTACGTGACCGCCAACCATGTTGACCTCAAACTCATACATCAACCTTTACCAGCAGTCTAACAAACAAACTCGTGAGAAGTTACCAAGTCCGGCGATCTCTCCCACTCAACGCGCCGATCAATTCTGCCAAGAGATCGGGAAGCAACATCGTCTCTGCGAGTGTCGGTAAAGACGAGCTGCCGCAGGGGAGCAGCGATTTCGACACATTTTGCTCATATATGGAAGCGCTCTTGTCCCAGCCTGTGGAATTCCATAGGAATCGTTACAATGGGAGAAAAGCAGATCCGCCACTGGAAAAAGGATTTTCGTCTGCGAGAACCAGAGAAAGAACGAGAGAGACGAAAGACGAGAGAGACGAGCAGAACTGGGGTTTGGAGACCACAAGGGAGACAAGGTCACCGACTGAACTGAAAGAAGGAGACGTATCACCAAGGTAGTTCGCCAAAAAATGACCTGATTTACGGACCGATAATTGCATTTTTCAGTTCTAAAGTAATCTTGAAAGTCATCCACGGCCACTTTTGGGCCTTTGCAGCATTGTAGAATTAATCGGAATAGTGAAGGTGCAAAATTAGTGTTGGTACAAAGGGGAGGAGGCATTGTATTGAGAAAATCTTCCTTGAGGAAGTTTGCGTAGCTATTAATTTAACTCAATGCAAGCAAGCTCTTGTAAATAATGTTTGCTTGTTTTTAGAGAAATTATTATTAGATTATAATGTTTAATTGTTTTACCAATTTAGATATATTATGAGTGGCGTGTTTAGAGTAAATTAGAGGCACATTTACTAATTGGATAAATTAGTGTACATGTATTGGAGAAGTCATTATGTGTTATAGTTTGTCAATGGTAAGTTGTCTTTTGAGAGGATAGTCACTCAAGTGGGTTTTCTCAATGAATTCATGACTAAATTAATTGATTTTGTATGATATGAATTGAGATCCCCACTCCTTCTATTTATATTTTTGAAAAGTTATAGTGGTGGCAATCAATATGGGGTATTGCCATATCTATATAGTATTCCATATTCATATTTGGTATCATATTCAATATAATATTTTCAGTACATTATTCCATACTTGTCTTTTGTACCATATTCCATATTATATTTCATACAACATTTTAATATTTGTCTTATGTATCATATTTTGTATAGTATTTCATATTAGTATTCCATATTTATTTGGTAGCATCAACAGACATTGATTTTTCCACGAATTGACGACATTGGAGGGTGGAACATTTGTTTTAAAACCAAATCAATGGCTTTGTTTTTTTCCATAGAGAGGATGGGGTGGTTAATTGCAAAAATAAGGAGTATTTGCATCATTATAGGAGATAGTTTGTTGCCTTGCAATGGTCCTCATTGAACCACATCAATTCTTTGTTTTGAGTTAATATTCAAGTTTGTACTTTTTTGGATGACAAGTTGACAACATAGCAATTTATAGTTGCTTGCAATCTAGGAGGTTCCTTCATTAAGTTGAAGTATTAGTCCCATCTCATAACTTTGAGTTCAAACATTCAATAGTAAGAGTAACTTTAGGACTTTTAAAACACAAAGGATTACTCAAATTTATTTTGTTGCTTAGTTTTGAGCCATTGATTTTTTTTTGTCCAAATTCAAATACTTAATCAATTACTTTGATCCAATTGAGAGTATACTTCTCAAATTGGGTTTACAAAACAAAAATACACCATAATCCTCCTCATTCCTTCGTAGTAAACTGAACAATGAAATAAAGATAACTACACCTAAAAGTGACCATATAAGCATCCAATCATTCCTTTTATTCAAATACCCTTGTTTTTTTTAATGTCTCTTGTTGGTAATTGAAAATGGATTCTAAATTCTCTTAACCTCTAAGTGCCCAAGTTGCTTTTTTAGAGGGGGGGTCTATGAAAAAAGAGCACGGACCTATAGTCATTCCTAAGGAAGCAAATTTAAAAAAAAAATTTAACTATATAAATGTTTAGATAGCTTTCTTATTATTGTGCAAACTAGTTTTGAATGTGAAATTGGAGAGGAGTTGTGAGATTATAACAAGAAAAATGTATGTATCCTATTTTTAGTATGTTGCCCTTCTCTACAATGTTTGAAAAATTTGCATCTAAGAGTTTTTGGGTATAGAAGGTGACATAAAAAACTAAATTTTTTGTTAGCACACTAAAATGAACTTCTAAAAACCTTAAGTTCAAATGAAGAGCTATCAAATCCATTACACAAACCACCTTGCAATTATTGAAATGCAATTTTTTTATAAGTAGATATTGCAAATAATTCCAAATCAACACTTGCATGTTCAAATTTTCAATGGTGAAAATCATGAAAATACTTTACTCTTTCCATTGGGACCATCTTCAAAGCAAATGGATAAATACAATTTTTTAGATCTCAAATCAAGTGAGATTAGCAAGCTTTGCTGAAAGCCATGAAATGAGGTAGAATTAGCAATTATTTTACTCTTTCAGTAATGGAAAATATATGCTTGTGAAGGCCTCTCAAAAATCAAGTATTCATCTTTTTCAGTAAAAATAAAAGTTTCTAATGGTTAACCTTCAATACTACCAATGAAAATTTTTTAAACAATTAACATAATTTAACTACCCACACAAAAGTGAACCTGAAATTTTAGATCAACCATACAAGGTCAGTTAGGCAGTTAGGGGGTAGTATCTAAAGAATCAAGATGTCCAATTTTGATCTCATGTCTTTTTAGCTAGGTTGTGTTGTAGAAGTCATTGCGGACATTTACTATTCAATTTGTTTTATTTGTTGATCAACATAAATACTAATGTAATGCTCTTCAATTCCTCAACTCTAGTGGTATGAAGTAAGTACGTCTTCATTTGAATTATATTATCTATGACATGATCGGTTGAATTGGCCCTTTTCAAATCTAAAATAACTTGTCCTTTAGGGATTATTATGTATTCTTTGAACACATGATGAATAATACTAAATTTTCAAGTACTAATTTAAAGTGAATTCAAAATTGACATGAAGCTTTCATATTCAATGAATGTTCATTTTAGAAAATAATTAGTAGAAGTTGATCTTGTGATTAGGATCAATTTTGTAGCACATCCCCGACACTAATATTCATTGCAAGTGCCATGAATACATTGTTGGAATGTCCACACTCACTCAATTTGTGCAATGCATTTATCTTAAAGCATGGCCCTACTTAGGAAGAAGACAACCAAATGTGATGAAATTGCTTGCAATCATGCCTTGTCCTCATTCCACAAAATATACGAGTTGATCACAGATTCAGATGCAATATATCTAGGATTAGGAGCAACTAAGGACCAAAGCGAGGGTGACTTTCTAGACTTTTAGGATAACTCTATTTTCAACAATCTAAACATCATAGCTCTAAAATCTAGGACAAGCTTAGATCTGAGATTTAAGATGAGTATCCTAGAGTCTCCATAGCATGTGTGGAATCTCCAAGTAGCTCAAATCGAGAAAAAATCAAAGCTACTCATAGGTATCAGTGATCTAGATGTTATAAGATTTGACATCTCTGTGAATAATGGGTGGTTGCAATGATCAAATAGCAACAGATGAGTGTTTAAAACTACCAAGATAGCAGGGACTAAGACCTTCTCTGACACTTTTGTCAGTAGTCTATATTTCAATGCTCAATTGTTAGGAATTAATCTCTTGATTGAAAGAATAAGGTCTAAAAAGTAGATGCCCCAAGTCAATGAATAAATACCACAATCGTTGTCAAGATGGGATAAAAGCATGAGCAACATCGATTTTTTGCAATGTTCCATCGCATGTTCATGTCCAAAGTGACTCCATGAAGAACATCTGCAGAAATCAATTAACTTTTGCCAATACATAAATAAATGAATGTCGGACACTCAAGTATGTTAAACTTATTGCATTCATTATGTAGTAATATTATGTGAAGACTTGAGGAGGGCTCTTATATCGATAAGTGATGTCGGACACTTTAATTTGTCAATACATAATGAATGTTTGAATTCTTCGCCTTCACATATCTTACGAGAATGTTTATCGACTTCAATTCAGATCCCGTGGTGGATAATCCTCATCTAATGCAGGTACTGCATACCTCTTCCAAATTGGAGCATCATATCAATAGGTTTCAAGTACGCCAAATGGATAGCCGCTAGCCTTGTGTTCTTTCATTGTCCTTTGAATCAAACTAACTACAGGTCTTTATCCATCAATTCCATAACAATGGAACACTCCCTGGCTTTTGTCCTTTGCATAATCGAGTAACGAAGTGATGTTGGGATAGGATAGCCGGTGCAAGATAGAAGCCTCTTTTTCCAAAATCTGGGGAATCTGTGCATAAATTGTCTTCTTAGCAACTTCAATTCTTAATCACGATGCTTTGAACACAGCACTGAAAGCACCATTCCCCAGCTGCACCATTTCTTCGAGGCTCTCCCTTTCTATTTGAAACGATTCGAGTGAACCATCTGCTTGGCGAGGCATATGATGTTAAAGTAAGGCATGTCTCTCAAGTAGAAGGGTCACTTTTTAAACACCATCGCCTGCGGTTGCAGTCGAGCGTCCCATAAAGAATAGTGTCAACACCTCCAAATCGAAGCCTATTGATGAAATATGCTCTGCCACATTTTTCAACAACATAGCTGCTTGAATCCATGGTCCTGGGCAACAACTTCAAATGAAGTTCTTTGTTACATTCGCTAAAGCATAAAGGAGCTTGAAAAGGTTCAAGACAAGTTTCCGTGTCATTTGGAGGAGAATCCTTCTTGCCAAACATCGATAAGAATCGGACCGTGCAGCATCCACAGCTAATTCCATCTTCTTAACTAGAAATTTGCATCAATTGTCCATAGTTGACTTTTAAAGAGGTAGAAACCACACGTTGCTTAGTTATGGACTTCTTCCATACATTTCTTGGAGAGCTGGAGAAACTGCTCAAACGTGTGAGCTAGACAAAGAGCCCACTCAACACTTTATATGTGCAATTCCTATAGTCTCATGATGAGGAACTCTAAAATTGAAATAAACTTGGAAATAAAAGGTACTCATCAAAAAAAAACTTTACAAACTACAAACTTGAGCTACCCGAGCACCCAAACTAGGATGAACCTACCAAGCATTTATAAGTGACAATGGCAATCCAAGCTTTGAACATGTATAGCTAATCGACGACTAAGAAGTTTACCATGTATGGTGAGTTTTGATCTGAACAACCCAGAAAATTACATCTTGCAAGCAGCCACTAATCAATGACAGCTCCTTGCAACAAGGAAGGGTTCGCACATCCTCCTGGAGTGTACATGAACATTCGGTATGATCACCTACAGTACTGTACACCAATCAAAACCTCTTCCACCACAGGAAATGCCAGTTCGAAGGTGCTCACATGGAAACGTTTATCACAAAATTATGTTAAAATGGCAAACTTATATTGTTCCAACGCGCTCACACTGGCAGGTTTCACGGCATCCCAATGTGAGTTACCTTGCTTTCTCCAGTTGTGTTACATATAGGCATGTTTTCATCAGTTAAATTTTATAAAGACATAGTAGATCAAAAAGACTCTTCGCACACATGAAAGCTGTCAAATTTGCGTTTCAATCCACATTCTCACCTGGACATGGAAAGAGAAAATAACGACCATTCGAAAAAGCACAATATTCAGCTCTGGGGCTCTTAATTGCAGACGACACCACTGGACGCACAATCAGTCGATGTACTCCTGATTCCAACCTACACACTTCAAACGAGTTACACTAATTGACACTGAAATAAGCTGGCTTCATGAACAGTTTTCTTCCATCAAAGTTTAAATCCCTTAAATCTTCAGGAACAAGGACATCCCATGATCATGTTGTTCGCTCCTCACACTAGCAAGCCTGTCCACGCAAAAGCTTCGCAGCCATAGTTGGTCATGGTACATTCGAGCCAACGCACAAACTCAAACAGCAACCGCCCCCGACTATCTTATAAACAATCTTGTTGACAAGTGAATTCCCGTGTTCAAATTTAATCTGCCCTCTCTGAGCCGCTACCAGAGTTCATCTGTACTCAGAAACTCCAGCCTTTTGTGAGTAAAAGAAATGAATACAAGGACAACTGATCCTCAAGAATTGAAATGTAAAGCCCATTAAAGCAAGCAGAATCAGTGGTGACGACCAACCCATGCTAGAAGCGCAGCCAGCAGTTGCAAACCCATACATCAACCGCTACCGACAGTCTAACAAACTGACTTTCGCCTTTCCTGACAATTTACAAGAATGATAATCTCGTTTGTAGCATCATAAGCCTCACTCACTACAAAAATCACGGAACAGTACAGGAATTCGAAAGAAAGGGTTAGTACCCAGGCCACGTCACCAAAATTGCTCACTCGACACACTTATAGGTGTGCTACGAGTGTTTCAAGGGACGGTGAAATTTTTATGTTTTTTTCCCATGGATGTAAAAATCTGCCCCCTATTTTGGTCTATCAATTTTGTATTTCAGGACCTCTATTACCTAAGGCCTGGTTTATATTAGGCCTGGGGTTCAATGGAAGGCTGGCCGGATTTGCCTTCAATCTGGCCCGCAATCCGGCCCCAGTTAATGTAAAGCCTTTGGGCCGGATTTTAGGGCCCAATTTCCAACTCATTTGCTCTTGGATTTTCTCAATGCTCATTTAAAAAAATAAAAAAAATATACATATTTATAGTACCTTTCTCTTCTTTTCTTTTCTATTTAAAAAAATGTTTTTTTTTGTTTTTTTTTTAATTTTTCCTTTCTCTTCCTATTTATTTAATTTAAAATTAAAAAAAAAACCATGAATTTCTACTTTTCTTTAACTTTTTTCATTCTCTTCCTATTATTTCTATTTGGAAAAAAAGGATTTTATTTTAGTTCTTTTGAACCTTTCTGTTTCACTTGATGTTGAAACTAGAGTTGATGTTGGAACTAAAGTTGAAGCCCTAGAGTGGTTGTCATTTATTTTCATGATGATTTCAAGAATTTCAATAAACAAATAATTTTCGTCTTGTCACTATAGGGGTTTGAAAGTTATCATACAACTAAGTACAAAATTATAGAAAACATCTCTTTTCTATCTCTTTTTTAAATCTATATTTTCAATTTTATTTTTAACAAAGTATGAAATTTTTTATTGTGAGAACTTGAATGAATTCAATGATAAATGTAAATCACATTTTACCATACATGTTAGTTCTAGTACCATAATCTTTCTTAATTGTATTCTTTTTTCAAGTATCTATCATTAGAATTGGCAATTGAATTGAAAAAATTAATTGAGGAGCTAAATTGACTATAAAAGCTAGTCAACCAAGGAGTTAAACTTTGCTTTGGTAATCTAAAAGGTCTTCAATCCCTGAAGGACTATAACTATAGTTTCACCAAAAACACTCCAAAACTGCCATTTCTAGGACAAGCACCAAATTTTTGCACACATATAAGCATAGGATCTTGTAGTACTTTAGTTTGAGAAGATGTGGAAAAAAATTCATAAATTTTCATCATGTAGATTGCAAGATATTAGCATTTGAAGTGACAAAAATCCTATTTTTGGCCTAGCAAAAAATTATGCAATTGCACTTCGCAAGATCACATTTGTATGAAAAAGTGTCCAAAATGGTGGTGCTTCTTTGGATTCATTATTCAAGGCTAATTGGGTACATGCTTGAAAATTTTAAGATAATTTGGAATTGAACAATATATATGAAAAAAATAGTAATTAGAAAAAAATGGAGAGTGATTCAAAACACTAAATTGTTAAGAATTTAATTATGGAATTGAAAAATGCCAATCCCAATGGTTGAAATGTTGTAAGAAATAATCTAACATCCTCCAATAATATTTTTTTCAAAAAATCTTGAAAATTGAGTAAAATACAAGACTTCAAAGTTTATTTTAGAATAGAGAATCCAAAACTGCACGCAATCTAAAACTCCTTGAAACTATTGACACACTAATCAAAATGGAATGATTTTAAGACTTTCTACATGTATATAACTATAGATAACCAATTTCAAATTTTTGTTTATGAAAAAAGGAATTTTTTTAATCTACCCACATTGCCCATTTACGAAAAAAAGTAACATATTAGGCCATAACTTTTGACTCATATTTCCAAATGTCATGTGTGCATACAGAAGATATTCCTGGTCCCCACCTTCTATGTGAATTTCAGCCTAAAATATGCAAATCTCCACTTACATGTACTTGCCCAAAATTTCTATGTTGCCAAAAAACACATATTGGTCCTTCTAGGGGTTAATATACCAATAAATAAAATATTTGGTAGAACTATTAGGTTATTATATCAGGTTTTCATAATAATATTAATTTCTAAAAATGTGATTTATGATTTGTGATCATAAATTTTATTTTTCATTAATTTTATAAAAAATAATAATTTAAATTAGAGCATCACATGTCACTCACAGATCAATAGACATGTCAATTAGACCAAGTAAACATCTCATGTCAGCATAACAACTGAATATAACAATAAGTATATATTAAAATAAACATTACATGAACATTAAGCTAATAACTGGCAAGCTTCTTCCATTCAGCCTCAATGATCCCAAAAATCCAACAACATAGATGGATGGGAAGAAGTTTCTTGATCTCACATGTAATAAACATGTATTAGAAAATAAAATAAAAGACTTTGCATTGATAGACGGTGGAGATTTGTACAATCCAACGGAGGAGCCCAATCCGGCCCCAATCCGGCCCTAGATGGGAGTTCGGGCCACCCAAAACCTTGTCCCGATTGCTTCCTTGCGGCCGGATGGTTTGGTGCCAAAACCATGCCACCTAAGGCAACACATAGGATGAGTTGTAGTTCCGGTCAACCCCAAGTATAAAGCTCTTGGGCCAGATTTGGAGAAATTGAGAGACCCTATTGGCTCAAACTTGGAGAGTTCCGGCCAGCCTTCAATCCGGCCCCAAGTATAAACCGGCCCTAATTCGGGATCCAGAATTCCAAATATTCCAAATATGAATTCCAAATTTTTAAATATTATCATCCGCAGTAAATGATTCGTTCATGCGTTATCCCCGAGGTATTCATTTGGAGCGAAGATCCAAATTTTCCCCTCCCCAAGAAGACTCGTAGCACTAGTATAGTGGAGTCCGGATGTGCCTAGCATCCCCGGACAGACCGATCAATGCCGAAATTACTGTAGACTGAATAACTGGCATTCATCACAAGCGTGATCAAACCACTGCTGAAACGCTTGAAGGTGAATACTGTTACGATGTTGCAATCGTGTCTCCATCCCGAAGTCCTTAGTTGCGAAGAGGCCGACTCCAACACAAGATCGCCACATAGGATTTCTGGCAGTGCAAATCCATCCAAAAATAGCAGGCACTGCTCACAACGGAACTAGTTCAGTTCAGCAATGTTTGGAGGAGAATATTGTCTCTGCTTGTTTTCTGAGAATTGCTTGTATTTGTTGACGCCAAGAGAAGCACCACTCCGTCAGCTATGTTTCTAGCAGACGAATGGAGCTGTAGGGTCCGAACGCCGCCTGTAAGAAAGTGTGGCCACGGCCTTGAAGGATCAATATGCTCTTTGCTTCTGAATGAAGCAAGGACGAAACTCCAAAATGCGTAATTCCATGTTGACATTCCGTTTCCTGAGCAGTGGTCTTTGACAAGCGGACGACTTAACTGGTTCCTCTTCCATCAGTCCAGAACTTCGACTCAAAGAAACAGCCTTGCGGGTTAAAATACATGAGCTTCCTGCAAGGCCCTACCAAGACTCAGCTCAAATGCAAAAATTTGTTCCAGTGATGCCACTATCCAATGTCACTTACGAGCCTGTAACATGGAGCGCAGTGACCCTGTTCGTAGTAAAGTCGATCTAGGTTTCAGTCAAGCCAGCCAACAGAAGCAAAACAATCATATTCATGTCTACATTCGAACTATTCCGAGAATTCTCTACAAGCTCCGGAACTAAGCTTCAATTCAAACATTCAAACTGATGGCAACTTACATTTTAACAAAAGCTTCCACTTTCACGAAGGTCAACGCCCAACTGCAAAGAAGATTGCACACCAGAATCGGAGATCATGTGGGATTGTAGGTATTGTAAGGGTATATAAGATTAAGGTGGAGAAAACAACGTCCGCACAAAGCTTAGCAAATTGCGCACGACCAAGGAATGAACCTACTGAATGAACAGATGTATCAATCCAGAAAATCAATCTCTCTAAAATATCGGTGACTCTTTATACAAATCCAACAAGACAATTGAGAATATGCCTCCCTAGTCTAGGGTTGAAGTGGCTTCATCTGCACATTGTCGGCATCCAACGTGTCCCGAGAGATGGGGTCATAGGCAGGGCCACCACGTCTGAGTCCATTCACTTTGGCCACTAACGCAAACACTATCACTGAGAAGCACAAGACCATGATGACATGGAAGTTGAATGCCAAGTTCATCAGAGCTACTGCTCGGATTCTGGAGGATTCCACATCGCAGACGGTGGACCCGTCGATCCCAGTGGGAAGGTCCAGCCTGTAATGGCACCCTTGAGGGATGTAGTCCTCCACGTAGAGGTATAGCCCAATTTGGAACAGCCACGTGCCTTGCAAGATCATCCCCATGCACATTACCACGTCGACGAGAAATAGTTTCGGCCGGAGAGCAAGAAAACCTGTCATTGCATTCATGTCTGCCATTAAAAATTTGACTGGACGTAATTTACCACCCACGACAAATCCTTGACATAAAGCATCTCCCAATGGGGCTTGCTGAAGAAATGGCAAAACTCAGCACTTGAAAAGAAAGCCTCAATGAAGGCGGTCTGGACACAAAAGAACCAGGGGAGGAAAATTTCGGGTAACAGAGTACTGTGCTTAGTGACTTCACAAAAGTCCCAAGGAAACCCCAATTTTGTAAATTATTCATAAGAACCTAAGTAGAACGGCCTGCACAGACTCCACTCCGCAGGGTTCGTGATTTATGAGGGTCTTCAAAGATCACCCTAAAGTCAGGATCAGGGTTTTAAAGCATCGGGTCGGGTTTGAACCTCTAGGTCCTCTTTAGAACAAACTAGCCCAAACGTTTATAACGAGATGCCCTAACCATCCTAGCCTGGTCAGAATGATGTTTTGATGACGCAGTACATATGTTTGAAACAAGGTGGATGTCTCAAAGCGTAGGGTGAATGTTCACGAAATCAAAGCATTCAAAAAATGAAGAGCACTCAAACCCTAGGGATTTGAGGTAAAAAACAACTAAAATCTAGCATTGTTGTCATATTCCTTTCTCCTACCAATCAGATCCACAAGGAGATTCGCACCTGAAGTGACAGCACACAGCCCAGCGATGTATCCCAGCAGCAGGTTGCACTGGCTCTCCAGCCCCTGGTTCCGCGCGGCTTCATGCGTCACCGACAGACACTCCATCCCAAAGGCGATACTAGCAAACAAGAAGGAAGCATCCGCGGGAAACGGCAACACCGTCGTGGTCTCGCTCAGCAACACGATCACGGCGAACAGCCAGAACATGATGAGCGTGGTCGAGTGCTCGAAGCTCGTCACACGGTTCTTCGGGATGATCCCATCCACGACGGCCTCGAAGTTGGTGGAGATTCCGAGCTCGTAGAAGACGGCCAGCGGAATGAACACCACCAGCAACCAGAGCTCGATCTGCTTCCACCGGTTCGGCAACCAAGTCACGGGGTGCCAGGCCTTGGCGACGTAATCCCGGGGAGAGTACACGTAGTTTGCGAACACACTCACCAAATGCCACAACCCCATTGCCACCAGCACTATCGACGGCACGACGTGACCCACGAGCGTCCCCATTTTCGCAACCCTTGCTAAACCCTAATTCCTGAACTACTGCCCCCCTTCTTCCCTAGAAAGCTCCACTGTGATCACCACATCACCACTGCGCTCTCGTCGACGCAAACTGAATGCACCCATCAAGCAGCATGACTGTCCCAAGATCTAGAAATTGAACTCGAATGTCCGGCAATTGAAGAGCCTACGATCCCCGTGATGCTGTGATTTGTGAAACTAGAAGAAGAAACTCCGAGCAGAACGTGTGTCGGAATTCAAAGAGTCTAATAACCCTAAGTTTGAGAATGCAAAAAGAAGAAGCGATGAAGACGAAGCAGAAGGTGGGTCGACTGTTCATGCAAACATGCGAAAAATAGTGTAAGACAGGCACACCCGGATTCCGCCAATTGTTCCCGAGTCGCGAGGATGACCCTCAAGTCCACGTTAGGTCAGCTACTTTCGCTTAGGTCAGGGGATGGCATCACCTTTCTTCTTTTTTTCCTGGAAAAAACTTTGCACAGAAGAAGAAGCAGAAGAGCGCTGAACTGCCGGCTTCTTTCGATAGGCTATGCACACCAGCATTGGTGTCGCAGCAGTCCAGGACATGATCACTTACACCCCTGCGGCAAACCTGCGGGGCAACAGGGAATGTGAACTTCGAGGAACTTGAATTTGAAGAAGACGAAGAAGATGAAGACGAACAACTTTTTGTACTCCTTTTGAGCACCAGCAAGAATTCATTCCCACTTTGCCCCAAGCGAGGGATAAATGTATTTTGTAGTGGTTAATTTTGTATTTTTTGACCTCTCTCCTACAGTACCCAAATGATGGTATTTAGTGTTGGTAACTCTAATCATGAAGCACGACACTAAATGTCAACAATCTTGTTAACCCCTCAAGAACCAAGCAATTTCTGTACTTTTTCACAAGTTTGAATTTTGATTGACAGTATGCATTGTACATCAAGCTTATTACATGATGTCAAGTGTACTTTTGAACTTCCCCCTTCACTATGAACATCTTAATATAAAATTCATTTAGATATACTTCTTAGAATATAGGAAAATGAAGTTATAACTTTGACCTGTTGAACAAGTGAGAGGCCCAAAACAAGCTCCTTGGGCCTTGAGGGGTTAATGTTACCAACACAAAATATGAACATAGATACTATTTGTCAACTATTGGATATAAATTATTTTTTAAATTATATTTAGTGTTACATATTATTTCATCAAATTGTCATGAAAAAAATATAAACCTAAATATATGAATCAAAGGGTTGTGAACACAACACTAAATGCAAACCAATTGAAATTTAGAGTAGGAGTAGTAAAAGCTTAGGTAACACTATTAGTAACATAACACTTGATATCATTATTAGTGTAGTGGTCTTGGATTCAAAATATGAATTCACAATTTCCAAATTCTATTGTTGATGGTAAATATTGTCCCTAGTGGGCAAGGTTGGACAAGAATATTTCTAAAAACAAACGCCGTAATGTTTGGGATATTATTTTTTCAAAAAAATAAATATCATATGGAATGAAAAAAAATATTTCTATGTTTAGGCATTTGGCAAATTACATTTGACAACTTTCACTAGTTATTTTGGGTAGAGAATGCCAACCTTGACTACTAATCATGGTAATAAGTTTCATTGTTTTCCTTGGGGTTGCGGAAAGGGGCAATGAGGGGTCAAGTTCTTGATCCAATTACGGTTTCCTCAAAGTTGGTCCATAACATTATAAACTTGTCAAGTTGAGCCCCCTAAAACAACATTGAAATACCCAAGAATATACTTAGGTTCAAAGAAATAATCAACTTTCTCTAAAGGCACTATAGTGTGTCCATCTCCTCCTTTTGAAAGCAAGACATTAATTAAAGTAGTCACTGAAGGTTTGTGTCTTACATCTGTCTACCCCTGGCTAAAGACAAATGTAAAAAATTACCCCTCTTTTGTGGTATCTCAGTGTCTTGTATTCTTCACCTCTTGTATTCTATTCTTTCACTTCTCCTAATTAATGTGCATCTCTCTTCCCTTGGCCAAGGATAAATGTAAAAAATTACCCCTCTTTTGTGGTTTCTCAATGTCTTGCATTCTTCACCTCTTGGACTTTGTTCTTTCACTTCTTTCTTATTGTGGGGCCTCTGATTTCAAAATTTGAATTCAAAATTTTTCAAAATTTATCATGGATGGCAAATAAACAAATTCTAGTGTTTTCCTATTGGGTAAAAAAGCAGACTTTGAATGACCACTTTAATGTCCTATCTTTCGAAAGCACATTCTTCCTAGATCCTAGAACTCTTTCCTAGATCCTAGAACTCTTTCCTAGATCCCCTGATTTTTTTTTTTACTTAAGGTAAGACTTGAGGCTCCTCGCTTGGTTAAAAAAGTCAAGTCATCTCCATAAATGTTAACTTTCCAGTCCCATGAAATCCATAAGTATGGTCATTGGAAGTCGGAGCCGACTTCAATTCCTCCTTCTGCACCAGCCCCTGGAAAACTGCGCTACCTTACCCGCCACCAGGCTGTCCAAGACCCGGGGTCTTGGGAGGGGAGACTTCCCCCTTCCTCTCCTGGAGAGGCGCGCTCCCCACTCCCCAGTCTTCGGGTTCCGTGCAGCCAGCCAGCCAGCTCTTCTGCTGCCATTCTGTCTCGCCTCTGCAGTCAGGCGAGGACGGACGAGGCCGGCCCGGCCCAAAGCTCACAGCTCGCACAGTTAGCTGCGGGCAAGACGACGACGAGGCCAAGCCAAGCCCACCTCCCGCAATTGCCATGGCCATCAGCTTTAGCTTCCATACGGGAGGCGCAATGGACGCAAAGCCTGCGCTTCGCTTTGGACTAGCTATACAGACGTGTAGTGACGACTAACTAATAAGTTAGCCGGAAGGAGGATATACTGTATGTTTCCAGTGCTGTTTGGTTGGAGCGCGGCTGTCATCATGGCGAGGTAAGCCAAGCAGCTATCTTAGCTGGAGTCGTGCGTGTACGTCCTTGTCCTAGCCGATGCCCATCGATCGAGGTTGCATTGCAAGCATTGCTAGCTGGTAGTAGTATTGGAGTAGTACTCATGAGCATCAGCTAACTTAGCAGCTGGTGGCCACGCCAGTTGATGCGTCATCGCTAGCTGTCGTCTCCTTCCTTCTCGCCATGGCTGGTTTGCATCAATATTCAATGCATGGCATGGCGTTTTGTTTCGGCCATAGCGCTAGTATAGCTCTCCTCATGCCATGCATGTTCAGGGAATATTTTACTCAAATCAATCTATTGGGACAGTTAGCCTCTCGATCATCATCCTCGCTCCCTGGCCTGGTGACGGTTTACCGGTTAAGAGCTAGCTAGCTCCGTGGGTTCTAGCTGGCTTCCATGCTGCGCCATTGTACTTGTGGGTCCAGGCACAGAAGCTCGCGCGCGCTGCATTCCTTTTCTTAAGGGTCAGTATCTTTGCTGACGGTCACGTCGGGTGTTAGTAATGGCAGGGTGCTTGCTGAGCTGGTAGTGACTGTCAATTCTTGTGCAGCGAGGAAGGTAGCTGTAGGGTTCATTCTTGACTTCGTTTGAATTAAATTTTGCTATGGTGGAGGGGTGTGTGGAGAGCCAGAAGAGTTGCTTTATTTTGAGGGCTGAGCATTTGGCTATGGTGAAGCTGGGTTGCAATAGAGGTTGTATTTGTGTAGGCTAAATTCTTGAGAACCGAGTGTTTAAGGAGTCGGTTTGAATGAATAGAGGTTTTGTGATCGCTTTGGGGTATAGAAGGTGAAGAGAATGACTAGGATTGAATTTTTGTAGTATGATGAGATCATTTCGGACGTACGCCACTCCTCCTGGGTCCCCAATGGAGGATAATTTAGTATAGAAGCTGTTCAATGCTGTTAGTCACAGTATCTTTGATGTTAAAATTTCACATGGCTATGGAGTGTGTGAACCGAAGCGAGCAGGTACAGTGTAAGTCTTCTTAGGTGCAGCTTTCTGAGTATGGTCACTTGGTCAGTTACTGACACCAGTCATCATAGCTTGCAGTGTAGGTAGATTTTTTGGTCGATTGCTCTTGTGGTCGTCACAGCAAGGCGTTAATCGTACTCCACTTTCTTCCTCTTTTACAGATATTTTTGATGATTCGGAGTGGATGGGATTGCACTCATGTGTGACACGAAGTCTAGCGGCACTGATGCAGCATCTGGATGTTGTGTAGCAGCGCTGACCAAGGGTCCTTGTGGTGAGATCCACATGATCTTGCAGGATAAGTAAGGATTCTAATCCTCCTCTAATTCAGTCTGCTTTTCAGACTTTGCAGCAAGAGATTATTCTATTCGGCTTAATCATTTATTTTGTTGTATTACATGATGCAATTTCAAGACAGAATGGCATGTATCAGTGTAAGCTTTCATTTGTGTCAGAATCCATCTTTCGAAGAAGAGGAGAATTGATAAACTTTGATAATTATGTGGTTTCGTGGTTTCTTTGTCCAGGGTTCCACAGGGATGGATTGCAGGGCTGGCGCTTGCGAGCCCACAAGATATAAGGCACATAACTTGAGCCCAGTGAAGGGAGTAGAGATGGAAGTTGCGTTGCTGAGCTGGGTTAGATGGCTTCTAGTGGTAAGTCTATCATTAGGGGCTTTTATGCCTGGTTATGAAGCCAAGCTTGCGGATGTCGACACGTACGTGGTGCTCTTGGAAGGTAAGCCCGTCGTTGGGTATAAAGGGGAGATTCCTGGTTTGCTAGGCACAGCCAAGTACTTCACAAACAACTGGAAGAAACATCATCGAAGGTATGTTGTACCGTTTTTCACAAACTTTAAAGTCTCACGTTAGAATCGCCTATGGTGCACACTTGCATTCATACTGATTGTTCATCACATCTATTTTTGAGTATTTCTCACAAAGTTGTCCTGTCACCCTCCCAATCACTTGACTAGTAGATGAAAAACTGCATTACAAGGGCAACATCTAAACCAGATGTCTTCTGTAGTCAGTGATCTGTAGCCGAAAGATCTGGCCAACAATCTTTTCTTTTTTTTCTTCCAGAGCTCATGTACAGGATTTGGTGCGGAAGTACGAAAACCATTTAATTCAAAAGCACCATTCAGTTCTCAGCGATATCTTCCAGGAGCTTAACTTCACCAAGCTCTACAGCTTCACTCACATCCTCAATGGGGCTGCTGTTCGACTGACGTCTCACCAGGTACAGTATTTTAAGCTCTATCAGGTCCTGATGTGATTATATCTGTTGTCTAAACGCGATTTTGTTGATAGTGAAAGTGACTATCGAAAAGCACGTATCATGGGCAGATTCTCATCTAGAGAGTTCTGCGCATAAATGATTACCAAAGATGGCTACATGGACAGTTGCCTACCCCCTCCAGCTTTGACTACCGCGTTAGAAGCAGAATCATGGCCAGGTTGCATTGAGGTTGTAATCGGTAGAATGGGATAATTAGGCAGAAGGAAAGATATACTCCCTTCGTCCCAAAACAAGTGTCCACATTGGAAATTAACGTTTTTATCAGTAGTTTTATTTAGGTTGCAATGAACACATACAATGTTCTTCAAGGATTGTGGTCAAATAAAATTTGGTCCCTTCTAAAGTATGCATTTTACATTATGGTCAATGAAATTGGTATAAAAAACGTGAGGTTCCTATGCGGACACTTATTTCGGGACGGAGGGAGTACAAATTTGCGCACTTTTGACGAGTTTGGTGTTTGGTCACAACAGAAATCAATCCAGATATCTCCATTGACGTCCTTCTAGAATTTATAGAACCAGATTTCACAAGTTTGGTAAGCATATGTTATTTTGTTATTATCCTAGATTGATAGCAGTGCACTTGTGTGAGCGAAAATTGCACTAACCTGATACCCATTATGGTGTGGTGGCAAATTATAATCTCGAAGACTTGTGTCCCTGTTGTAGGCCGCGAAGTTGGCGGAGCATCCTTCAGTGGTGCATGTGCAGAAGAGTTACAAAGTGCAGATGGCAACGGTGCACACTCCAGACTATCTGGGACTACCTCTGGGGATTTGGTCGGAGATGGGTGGAGTATTGGGTGCCGGGGAAAACGTGGTCATAGGCATAGTGGACACGGGTATTGACCCCACGCATCCTAGTTTCTCGACTGCAGGAGAGAAGCCCTATGGGCCTCTGCAGAAGTTCCGAGGAGGCTGTGAGGTTGCCAAAGAGTTTCCCGCAGGCTCTTGCAATGGGAAAATCGTTGCAGCACGGCATTTTGCTGCCGCTGCCAGTGAAGATGGTGTATTTAACGCCTCTCTGCATTATGCATCCCCGTTGGACGGCGACGGTCATGGAAGGTTATTAAATTTCTTCACTCACTTCTAAGGCTCTCCTATTATCATCGTTTCAGTGTTTAATGACATGTGTAAAAAGATTCTGTCATGTTCAATTCGAATGCAACATAATCCTACCAGGGAACATGTCTAATTGATAAGGCAGGTGTCTATGTATTTTATTATATGATAGAGTTTATGCAGTAAGTTCCGCACAAATGGTTTTCGCCTGTTTCTCAGTCTTGTGTGGAGAATTTGTTGCAGCCACGTGGCTTCTACTGCTGCTGGAAACTACGGAGTGCCAGTTGTACTCAACAATGTTACATATGGTAAAGCAAGTGGCATGGCACCCAGAGCGCGGTGAGTTCAATTGGCCTGTACTTGAAAGTTGCAGGAGCTAGACTACATTACATCACTCATCTAACAAGCCTGTGTAAATCACCTGGCTTCTACTTCGATAAAATTAATGAGGCAAGAATATATTTGTCTTGTTTGTGGCATACACAAGCAAGGATCCCTAATTTATGCCCAGGAAATCCTAGGCATGAATTGTTGTTCCTGCACTCAGTTGTCTTCGTCAAGGGTGCATACTTTGGATAGGCACTTAACCCCTGAAGGGGGCCAAGGATTCATGGTTTTAAAACGACGAATTGAACTTATCATACTGGGACAAATATGACCAAGATAGGGACGAATTTTATGTCGGTAGGATCAGTGGAGAACACTGCATCTTGACTGTTTCCACATTCCTGTAGTTGTCAGTGCCTGTGAAGTGAACTAACAGCAAGTTCTTCTTTTGTCGTTCAGAATTGCAGTTTACAAGGCATTGTTTCCGATTATAGGGGGGTTCATACCAGATGTTATTGCTGCTTGCGACAAGGTTCGTTTTCCATTGTCAACTTGGTTACTTCAAAACTCCTTGACATCAAGGAAAACCTCAGTTGTGACACGTAAACCTTGACGTTCAGACATGATGAAAAGCTTTTGTTGCTAGCTTTGATGCAAAGCCTTTGTTATAGTTGTAGAATCTCAAACGGCAGTGATTTTTGTCTCAGGCTGTTGCGGATGGGGTCGACATACTAAATCTGTCTCTTGGACCTAATGCCCCACCTGGAGGTCCTCCAAGTACCTTCTTGAATATCCTGGATGTAGCACTCCTGAATGCTGTCAAAGCGAACATTCTTGTTGTTCAAGCGGCTGGAAACGGGGGTCCTTTTCCCAAGTCGGTAACATCCTTCAGTCCCTGGGTACTCTCGGTAGCAGCAGGAGTCGATGACAGGACTTATCGGAACGTGCTCACTCTTGGGGACAAGAGGGTTCTGAACGGAACAGGAATAGCTCGTAAGTAATTTCATGAACTTTTTGTAGCTTCTATTTTCATGAAGTTTGCACTAGAATTACAGAAGGGTTTCTTTCGAGAACTTGGAAATGTACATACAAAGATATCTGAATCTTAAGCAAGCTAGATTCCCTCCTCCCTCACTAAGCATGATTATCTACTTCTGTGATCATGCGTGATATTACGTTTCTGATGGAGTATTGGCGTTTTGTGATCACAGCGGCGACAAAAGGTGAAGCCCTGTACCCGTTAATTTTAGCTCAAGATGCAACACTGCAAGGACAAGGCAATCCGCTCTTCTCCCCAAGCGATTGCCAAGAGCCTTCTTTGTTTAACAAAGCTGTGATCAGTGGCAAACTTCTCATCTGCACATTCGGCTTCAGTTACATTTTTGGCGGAAGTACATTACAGCAATTGGTGAAGACTGTGGAGGCTGTAGGCGCAAGTGGTGTGGTTTTGGTTGTCGACAGTGACGGCTCTGGCAGCAAGTTTGACCCTGTGCCCCTTCGAGTCCCTGCCATTGCCCTTCTCACTACAGTTGACTCAACTGTAAGTCTTCATCACCTCATCAAATAGTTTGCTGGCAAGAAGCGATTTTAAGCATTGAGATCACACTGTAGATCAACAAAATCTTCGAATAAGGCCACTAGCTGTAAATTGCACAGTTCGAAGCTACAAGCTTCAGTTGAGATAACTAAAATCGATTTTCATTTGTTTTCTCTTGTTCTGTTCAATGTTGACTTCACACGAATCCAAGTAAGAAGAAAACATAAGCATGAAAAGTTGTCTCTTACCATGTTGCAAGCTGAAAATATTTGAAATAACGAGGTTTCAAGCTACGTACCTCTTTGATTTGCGTTGTACATTTGTTACCTCAAATGAGTCATAAATTTATATAACGGATTATTTAAGTTCGTTTTCAATCTCAAACTTGTTGCTTCAACCTCAGTGTACTCATATATGCTATGTCAGGCCCTTCTGAGCTACTACGAAGCCAACACCAAGAAGGACCAGACCGGGAAAGTCCTCTCGTTCGGAGCTTTGGCGAAAGTGGGCAATGGTCAAAAGACATACTACACGGGTCAGGCCCAGCAGGTGGCCTTGTTCTCCTCCAGAGGACCCAACGTGAAAGATTTCAACTTCAACGAGGCTGATGTTTTGAAACCCAACGTCATGGGACCGGGTTATCTCATCTGGGGAGCGTGGACTCCCATCGCTGTCGACAACGCTGCTTATCAGGGTATAATATACATTCTGCTTCAGCATTTGTATGTGTGTACTCTGTATTGCTGGTACCTAGCTGCGCTTCTTCGATCCTGGCTAGACAAAATATTAATATTGTTTCTTTCTCTTGCTTTCCTACTACTTCATGAAGGTAGAGTTCATCGAATTTCTTAAAAGTGTACATGATTTTTGAAAAAGCCTATTATGCGTAAATTCATAAACAGCGAATTTTCCTCAAAAATGGTTGTAATTGGTATCAATTGGAAAGAGAGGGGGTTGACAGACTCTAATCCGCCTAGCTTTAATTACCATATTAGAATCACAATATTGAATTGGATAGGTGGAATGAAATTACGAAACAGAAATACTGACTTTGTGCATCCTTCAACAACTTCGGTGCACGAGAATTTGCGATGCATAACCCAGTTTTAGGGTTTAAGGTTTCGAGAGCTGCGTTAAAATGGTTTGGTGTTGAACTTGTAGGCGAACGGTTTGCAATGATGTCGGGAACAAGTATGGCAACCCCTCATGTGACGGGTCTGTCTGCACTGCTGAAAGCCAAGTACCCAACGTGGAGTCCAGCCGCGCTTTCTTCCGCCTTGGCCACCACAGCTGATGTCCTGGACCGGCAAGGGCGATCCATCCAGTCGCAACAAATTTCTGGAGGTGCTACTCCTTTGTTGCAAGATGCTACTCCCTATGAAATGGGAGGTGGAGCACTTAACATCAATGCTGCCAAAAATCCAGGCCTCGTTTTCGATGCAGGTCAGTCCGTCCTCTGTCCATCAACTCTTCTGCAAGGCCAGTCGATCTTGTACACCTATTATCCAACCAGTCGTTACTTTCACCGAGCTGAACTCCCTGGTCCTTCACTTAACCATACTTCACTTGTAGATTGCCATAGCATACCAGAGAATCCTTGTTGAGCACCCACCCTCTGCATCGGCATAAAAACAAGTCCCTCACACCTTGTCCAGAGCTCCATTTGAGCATAAGAAAGCTCCTCACCAAACAACCATTCTCCTCGCACATCAGAGCATGTTCAAGCTTTAATTTTGATTTACTCTGGTTCGACATGGTTCTGGTCTAAGTATTTTTTTGGTAGAAATGGTAGAAAATATCATAGCACGCAATGTGTGGATAATGCTTCTACTTAGTCTTATTCCTATAGCAGTTTGGGACCTCCCTCATGACATGAACTCAAGATTATGCACAAGTGAAATCTACCTAAGGTGTCAAGGAAACTCCACTAACAGTTCAGCATCTTACAGATTCAAAAATCAAAACATCAAAATCAGACATGGGTTTATACATCAATTAGGGTTTAGGGTCTTTAGGGTTTCAAGGGTTTAGGGATCCTCTTCCTAAGGTGTTCAAATCTTCTCAAGAATCCAATAACAGTCCAGCATCACCATCGTAAAAATTCGAAATCAAAATCAAACATGGGCTAATACACCAAAACCAAACATGAGTTAATACAACAAAATAAAGCATGGGTTAATCCATCAATCTGGGTGAGATTTAGGGTTTAGGGTTTAGGGTTAACACCTTCAAATCTCGTTCCCTAGCTCACATCTTGGTTTGCCTGTCTCCCCCAGGTCACCTCGACTATGTGAAGTTCCTCTGCTCCGGCAACATGTCCACCCCAGCAGAAGTCTTCTCCGCCACCAAAAGCTTATGCCCCCACTCTGCCGGCATCCCCGCCGACCTCAACACTCCCTCCATCACCTTCGCCACTCTGGTGGGCACCAAAACCATCGCCAGGACCGTGACGAACGTCATGTCCGTCGGGGAGCGCTACACGCTCACCTGGACGAACCCTCAAGACGTCATCCTCACGGCCACTCCTTCGCAATTCGCAATCGGCGTTGGAAGCACCAATACTCAAACCATCCGATTCTCCCTGCGCGTTACTGCAGCGTCGCAGGAAGCCTCGTTTGGGAGGATCACGTTCAAAGGAGACGCAGGACATTCTCTACATATTCCTGTCTCGGTGGGAATTAAGCGTCTTGCTTAGCGGGACGGCTTTTCCCTTAAAATTTGCTGCTGCTTTTCCTGTTTTTGACCGAGTTTGAGGGGAGCACAGAATTGCTGATTTGCTCGATCTTTGGTAGGCGTTGAGAGCGTATGGTAGGTAGTTTCATGAACATTTTTCTCTACAAGTGGATCATCATAAAGATCTCCTTCATGGGATCTTTCTCTGAATTCATGTCTTTGTTAGCATGAGGTATCTTGCTTAGGGTTTAGGGTCTTTCCCTGTTCCTTTTTTGGACACTGAGTTGTAGGTGAAGACAAAAGCCGTGTTGGTTTCCAGGAGGTGTTTGTTGGGCTGGTGGCTTACCCTGCGATCGGCGGTGAGGTTTGGTACGGATGTTAGGTTTAGGGTTTTGATGGACAGTTTTCTCTACAAGTGGATTGTTTTGAGGATTGCCTTCGTGATCTTCAGGATGTTTTCTCCACATTATTGTCTTTGTTGGTTGATGGACATTTTTCTCTACATGTGGATTGTTTTTAGGATTGCCTTTGTGATCTTCAAGATGTATTCTCCACATTCTTAGGATCATTTTTGTGTGGAGTTTAGGATATTTAATATTCTCCACATTCATTTCTTTGTCAACCTTTGGTAGGCAACTTGCTTAGTGTGGTCTTTCCTTATTCCTTTTTTATTTTGTGTAAGTTGTCAGAGCCATTGGCTTGCCTTGTGATAAGCTTTGAGGTTCTTTATGGATATTAGATTGCTTGAGGAATACTTTTCTCCAAAATTGAATAATCCTATAGGCCACCTTCAAATATAGGAAAAATATAGGAAAAACATAGTACAAGTTTTATTGTTGTAGTTGTGGCAACAAAAATACTTTTTCATATGTGAAATTTTCAGAGTACAATATGAGGTTATCTTGTCTTCTTTCAATTGGAATTAAAAGAGTTTATAATTTACAATATAATTGGAATCCCTGAAGGATTAGATGTTTTAATTTTGAACTATGGATGAATACAAACATGTTCCAAGCATGTACATATTTGTTTCTTCCATCCATCTAAATGTTGATACATTCTTGTATTAGTTCTCTTACTTTTGTAAAGAATAGATTTTTAGAGTTTTTTTTGTAAATATTTTGCATTTCAAAACTTCAAATATTATATTTTGCGATGCAATATAATATTTGACTTCAAAACTAACATTTTGAGCTTTTAAAATGGCTATTTGAAAGTGACTTCAATATTTAGGTGAAATAAAATCTCAAACATCACTATAATTAGAACCTAACATTTTGATCTTAAAGAAAAATTTATTTGTGAACATTACAAATATTCTATCAACAACCAAGTTTAAAAAGAAATTTCTATTTTTTGTTTTAAATTTTATTGAAAAATAATGTTTAGTTAACCCTTGAAGAACCAAACTAGATTTTTGGCAACATAGCAATTTTGGGCAATTCACTACGAATGGAGTTTTTCCTTTTTTTCTTTCAAATTTTTTTGCAACATGTGCCCAAGGAGTATCTTTAAGGCCCAACAATTTTCATAACTTCTAACTTTAAAAAGTTGTTGCATAATATGTAATTTTCATTGATCTTCGGGCAACCCAAAAATTTCTTAAGAAAAAACTTTTTTCAAAAATAAAAATTTGAAATTAGTTTTCTAGATTTATATGTATATAAGGGAGGTAATCTATTCCTGATCACCATCCCATTCTAGCAATGTAGGGTGGAGTAATTTCGATTAGGAGGTGATTAACAATGATTAATGCTAGTATACTTCTTGGTGCAATTCTAGCCCATTATGATTGGCTGCAAGACTTTGAATATTGCAACCAACCCTTGGTTGGAAATAGGAAGGTCTATATGACCAATATGGGTGGAATAGAATCTTCAACTAAAAAATTCTTAGTACATTTGTTTTGAGAAATAAAAATCTGAAAAATGATGGAAACCTTATGAACTCTATTTTTGCATATGGAAAATTTTTCGCACTATTGAAACCTCCCATACAAATACATGTATCTACTTAAGTGGTCAGAAATGGGTTGCCTCCCTTACAATTTTTTTTAACATTCCATTTTGATTAATGAGATGAAAATTATGAGGAATTTTAGTTTGCGGGCAATTTCAGATTCTCTACTCTAAAATAAACTTTGAAGTCCTTTATTTAACTCAATTTTCTGTATTTTTGGAGAAACAAATAATCCTACAATCTAGATTGATTATTGCAACATTACAACCATTGGGATTGACATTTTTCAATTCCATAACAAAATTCTTAACAATTTAGTATTTTGAATCATTTTGTACTTCTTTAAACTTACTATTTTTTTCCTATATGTTGCGCAATTCCAAATGATTTGAATTTTTTCAAGCAAGTAGCCAACTAGCCTTGAAGAATGAATCCAAAGAGTAACTACCATTTTGGAATTTGTTCATACAAATGTGGCCTTGTGAAGTGTAGCTACCCATTTTTTCATAAGGCCCAAAAAAAGATTTTTGCCAATACAAACACTAATATCTTGCAATCTACATGGTGGAAATTTCTGAAATTTTTTCAAATTTTTTTGAAATCAAAACACTACAAGATCTTACAATTATATGTGTCCAAAAATGGTTTTTTGATATAATTAGGTACTCATACTAGAAGTGGCAATTTTGGAGCAATTTTGGTGAAAACTTAGTAAAAAACATTTAGGGGTTAATAGATGATCTTAAAATAAGGATATGATTTGTAGATTACATTTTCAAATCTTGTTTGAAAGACATTATAAAATTATTTTTGTAAATTTCATTTCACAATAATCTTCACAAATTCAAAATACCATCTAATCCTTAACTCAACAACACCAACATGTAAGCTTAGAAAATGTGAGGCTATGAGCTTTGAGTCTAGATGTAAGTAGGTACTCTACATATGACCCTATAAGACAAATACCCAATAAATATGGAAGGTGCCTATAACATAGATATCCTATAACCATAGAAGTTGCCTATAACATAGATACCATAACATATAGGAGCCTAGGCTCATGGGTTTAAGATCCTAAGTATGCTCACATACTAGCAACCCTCATCCTTACCTAAAGGGACTAAAGTATTTGAAATAAATCTTTGAATAAAAAACAAGATTCTCATGGGAAAAATAAATAAATAAATATTTATTTATTTGATTATAAATCTACTTTGGCCAATATGAATATTTTTCTCTATTCATACTATTAATGTAACTTTTTGACAACAAAGACTTTAAAGCTATTATTTTATTTTTACTTGATAGTTCAATATACTTGATTTAAAATATTCAATAGCTAATATGTCTAACTATCTTAGTCTTATTTCATAAATGGTGATGTCTTTGATTGATATACATGAAGAAAACTAACTTAAGGCCTTCAAAAGGCTTATCAAAAGGCATTGGGTTTTGTTTTTTTCTTCATGAAAGATCTTTTCTTGATGCTCCTAAAAGACATCATAGTCAATATATATTGTTGAGTTGTTTTGAATATCAAGTGATGTTGAACTTATTGCATACAAAAATGATTATGATTCAAAAAATTCAACCATTTGAGGTGGAGTTTTAATCATATTGGAAAAGAATATTTGAATTAATGGGGTTTGATCTAAAATATGATTAAAACCACCTTTGCAACATTTGAAAGCAATCTCTTAGGGATTTAAATCTTTTATTAGGCCTTCTTTTTTCTTAAAGCAATAGATGAGTCTTCTAAATAGCTAAAAAAAAGGTTCATTATAAGTGCCTTCAGTCTAAGTTTGTCATTCTTGAATACATTGTGACCATTTAAATGAACAATATGACCATTAATGAATGCATTTCATAATGCCTCTTGCGTATTTGTGTGTAATAATATTGTGTATTTGTCTATAATAATATTGCAGAAAAACATGTAAATTATTTCGGCCATCTCACTAGGGTAGGACAACCATTTTACCTACAAGGAGAAGTGCACAGTTATTGGCTAAAAAATCTTAACCCCTTAACCCCAAAATGACCTTGAGGACATAATCTGTCTTCGAGCATTTTTTGGAGCCCAATAATGCAAAATCATCAATGTATTTGGAAATTTTTTTTAACTATACTATTGTAGGGCTTGCGATTGTGAATCTAGAGATATCTAAAATTTTTTAAGTTGATTTGTCTTCCGAATTATATAAGTTGAATAAGTATACAAGGTTCCCTAACCGAGAAGAAAAGTACTCCACCAACTTGGATTTCTCTACCTGCCAACTCAAACTTCAGTGTCAACCCACTAATCCCACCCTTCCATTCACTTGGCTACCCCTTAGCTGCCTTGCAAGATCATTTTCAACGAAATGCATCGTCAAATTTGCCTAAATTTTTTTGAGGAGTTACACATGTTGAATGTTATTGTATCCACTGCTTGGATCACCCTTTGTCACTACCCATTTTTTTTGCAAAATGATTGTAGTAAATTCTTAGGCATCGGCACTACTTAACACAATCAACTTTGCAATCATCATAGGAAAATTATACTGCCTCTTTTGCCAATTTTTTTTGGTACAAGTGCAAGTCATCTTGTCAACTCTATAATCTCAAAGTTTCAGTGCAATTCGAGGTGGCAATCATGCTGTGGCAATCGCGAATTGCATAAAAATGCCACAAAAAGCAGGTTTTAGCAACCATGCATACTACTCCTACAATCAATCTACCATACTTTTCTATTGAATCTGCTCCTAAAAATATTCTCATACTTCACCCTCATACCATGGTTTGAATTGATACGGTTACTATTTCCAACCCATCCATTTCGCAAATTCGCAAATTGAAACTTTCTTTGTCTCTCTGTCATAGCTATGAAGGAATAGGAATCCTAGGGTCATTTTGGGGTTAAAGAAGGCTTGGGTGGATTGACCCCCTCGCTTGTCCCCAAGTAAAAACCCTGAAATTTTTTATTTTTCACACACGATAAAATTTGCAAACTTTGAATTCATATTTGCAATTAGAGGGCCCGTAATAGGTATGAGATATAGAGAAGATAAATTAATGAAGCACAAAATAGGGGGTCTTTTTTCTTACATACACTTCTGGAATGACTTGAGGGGGACGAGTGAAGGGGTCAATCCACCCCAACCTTAAAGAATAGGCATTCAAAATAATATCAAACAACGGATGAATACAAAGTAATATGTACAAAGTACACAAAATCTTGTTATCTTCATCCAATCTAAATGTTTGTAGATTCTTGTGTTAGATTTCTTACATTTGTATGGGACAAATTTTGATCTTTTCTTTTGAAATATTCTATAGTTCAAGGGGTTCAAGTGTATTTGACTCAAATAGTAAATTTAATGGTTCAAGAAGAGACCTATAAAAAAACTTGAATAAATAAAAAAAATAAAAAACAGAAAAATTTCTATAATTAGAATTTAAGATTTTGAATTCAAAGAAAAGAGAAATTATGTGAAAATTATACATAATTTATCTATAATTCATTTTCAAAAGATTTTTTAATATTTGGTTTTATTTATTTTTAAATATATAGATTATTGCATTAATAGAAGGTCAAATTGTATAGATATGATCTATAGATCATGTTGTACAACTCTTCTTTGAAAGTCATCATCACTTCATCTCTACAATTTGGGAAATGGACTTCCCCTAGTCTTTGATGGGTACTATAACTTCAAAAGCACATGAATTTGAAGGTCCCATTTGGTATCAATACAATCCCCTATAAGTATATTTACATCAAGGGATTACTGTAGGATTTTATTGCCCCCCTGAACTAAGTGGATTTAGAATCCCTTGTGAAAGGTAAAGATATTCCCTTTGGTGTGAATATATCCAAAAAATTAGTATTAGAGTATATAAGTTATCCTTTGAAACAAAAGATATTATATTTTTTCTTTCTTATTTGATATTTCAAAATTAGGAGCCTCACTTACCTATTGGGGAAAAAAAAATTATTGTCCTTTGGAACTAGAAATTCCAAAATAAAGTAAAAGCTTGAATAGGTACAAGTACTCCCTCCATTCCAAAATGATCTATAAGCACTACTAGAAAATCCAATTTTTTTAAATTTCAGGTGCATTAATTTGATTCACTTTTCTGTTGATTTGGACAAAAATGCAACCAAATAAAAAAAAAGTAAACCAAATCAATGCAACCGAAACAACATAAAACTTGGATTTTCTAGTAGTGAAGTGGGACAAAATGTTCTAGATTAAGGCTAAAACTAACATTTTAAAAAACCGTTTCACATTGTTAGTAGAGCTTGGTGCACTTTGAGCATTCTAAATATTTTGAGTTTTAGAGCCTTTTTCAAAATGTAGTTTTGGAGTATCAAAAGGTGGAAGTTTTTGGGCATTTTCAAAGAGCAACGGTGGGCACTTAATTGTTGAGAGTGAGATTGCCATTTTTTGGGTAGTTAATGTGGGCCCAAGACTATGTGTAGACCTCTATTTGGCCTCCTAGAGCTTCATCTCTTTCAATCAAGTAACACACAAAGAGATGCAAAAAATAAAAACGAATAATGTTGATTGACCCATTTAGTCATTTCATTTGTCTTTCGAATGATGATTGGATGGATGGAGGGGGAACTACAACTCGGAGTTGTTTTGCCAGTCCCAAATAGCAATTGAAAATCAAATTTCACCAATTTCACAATGTCACAAAGAATAACAAAAAGATCAATTCAGGACAAAAAGTTAAGGCCATCAAGAAGATCATTTTGGAACAGAGTGAGTACTACATATTCTCATTTGGTGCCTTCATAATAGTATTAGTGAGAGACCCAAATATTAGATCTGATTGTTTAAAATCATTCCTCACACCAAGTGTAAAGAGTTATATTATACTCCTATTTAGTAGCATTTAACCCCTAATTGCCTACACAACCATATGTGATTGATTTGAAATTTCAGGCCCATTTCTGTTTGGGCAATTGAATTCTTGTGACCTGTTTAAAAAAAATTTGGGTAGTTTTGAGGATTAACTATGGAAAACTTTCATTTTTCATTGAGAAAAGTACATATTCAATTATTGAGAGGTCTTCGAAGGCATATGTGTACTAAAAGTAGAGTGTAAAAGCTTGCTAATTTTATGTCATTTTCCGGCTTTATGCAAAGCTTGGCAATTTCATTTGATTAGAGATCTAAGAAATTGTGCTTATCCATTTGCTTTGAGAATGGTCGCAATGAAAAGTTTAAAGTCTTTTCATGATTCTCACCATTGAAAATTTCAACATGCAAGTGTTTATTTGAAGCTATTTGCAATTTCTACTTAAAAACAAAAATTGCATTTCAACAATTGCAAGGTGGATTGTGTAATGAGTTTGATGTTTTTTCATGTGAAATTAAGTTTTTTGGAAGTACATTTTAGTGTGCTAACACTCTTTGAAGTTGTTCATGTTACATCCAATCCCAAAAAACATTTATATGCAAATTTTTGAAACATTGTGGACAAAGAGAACATACTAAAAATAGAAAATGTAAATTTCCCATGGTATAATATTACAACTCCTACAATATTTCGAACTCAAAATTAGTGTGCATACTAATAAACAAGCTCTATTAACATCTATATGGTTAGATTTGGAAAAAGACACAATTTGCTTCATTGAAGATAACTACAAGCCAATGCTCTTTCTTCATAATACACACTTAGAAAGGCTTAGGCACTTAGGGGTTAAGATAAAAGCCTCCGCTATTTATACCACAATTCAAGAACCACCCTCTTCATACCCAATAGTGTCGATTTAAAATTTAAAATTATATTCTATTAATACAAAATGACACAAATGATCACTCCATTCAAATAGAGTCTCTTACCTTACTATACATCTTACAAATTGGGTGTCTTTTTATGAGCTTTCAGGAACGTGAGCATTTCCAAGCAAAATTGTTATCATTTTGGGTTGGCATTTTCTTAGGGAAATTCTCTACATGGATTGTTCATCCATCCAAACGGATGAACGTGAAAGAGGAAGGAGCAGAACTGAAGTGGAGAGACAAATTGAAGGGGGGCGGGGTGAAGGGACAGAGGGGTAAAAATTTGAGAGCGAAGCAAACCAGCAGACAAGCAGACAGGGAGAAGCTGGCTGCCTGCACTGGAAAGCAGTAGTGAGCAGCAGCCAGGGGAAGAGAAAAGGGAGGCAGGGAAGGGGCGTGAAGGCTCTTTCTCCTGGCCCTTCGCAATCCGCTTCATTGCATTCCTTGCTCATCTCTTGCTCTACATTTCGTGTTTTAGGGTTTCGTGGTCGCAGCAGATTCAGCAGCGCCTGTCTGTGCAGCCATGGCTGGGGCGTGGCGCGGAGCGGGCGCCTGGGCGCAAGAGGCCGAGCTTGCGGACCAGGAAGCCAAGGAGCGCGAGACGCAGACGTACAAGGCGCCCGGCACCGTCAAAGAGGAGGCTTTCCCTTCGCTGGGCGACTCGCTGAGCACCAAGCCCAGCAAGAAGAAGAACAAGGGCGTCACGGTGTCGCTCAGCGAGCTCATGGTGGGCAAGTACGTCGGCCCCGGCGGGAAGCAGCGAAGCTCCTACACCGACAGCACGAAACTCACCACTGAGGAGATGCTCAGTCTGCCCACGGGGCCCCGCGAGCGCTCGGACGAGGATGCGCCGGCCGGAGGGCTCGGGGGCGGCTTCAAGGACTACGGGGGCTTCCGTGGGGGAGCCAACGACCGTGGCGGCGAGCGCGAGGAGCGCCGCGGGGGCGGCTTTGGAGGGGGCTATGGCGGGGACCGCGAAGAGCGCGGGGGCTTCGGGCGCGACCGCAGCCGCGAGCGCGACGAGGGACCGTCGCGCGCGGACTCCGACGACAAATGGGGCGCCACGAAGAAGTTCGTGCCGTCGCTGCCAAGTGAGCGCGGGGGCGACCGCGGAGGCTACGAGGAGGATCGGGGCCGGGGGGGTCGCGTGAGCGACCGGGACTTGCCGTCCCGCGCGGACGAGGTGGACAACTGGGGATCGACGAAGAAGTTCGTGCCTGCTGCTCCGGCGGAGGGTTACAATGATCGCAGGTCGTCCGGCAGGTATGCGAATGTGCAAGTGGTGGATGTTAGGGTTTGTTTGGGTCGGGTGGGAGAGGGGAGAGTTTGTGTATGTGAGCGAATGTGGCCCATCTGTTTGGAGGAGATTCGAATGCGGAGGGCGTGAAAGATTGAGTGACCTGTGAGTGTGATTCATTGTTGGGATGATGGGAATGGATGGCATTAGGTACCGAGTAGGGCAGAGTTGCGTAAATGGTGTTAGGGTTTCGAGCATGGGACGTGCAAGAGTGCGAATTCGCGGCAGGGTCAGAAAAAGAGAGAGTTCATTAGGGTGAGGGCATCGTTTTTTTGGAATTTTGACCGAGTACCTGATCGTGTTTGTGGATTGTCAGGTACGAGGAGCGTCGTGTGAGCATGGGTGGATTTGACGACCATCCTCGTGGGGATCGTGACATGCCTTCTCGAGCGGACGAGGTGGACAACTGGGGCAAGAGCAAGAAGTTCGTGCCGAGCGTGGCTCCTCCGAGCCGAGGTTCGAGCGGTGGATTCGACTCGTCTTACAGGGAGGCAGGCGCCGACGCCGATCGCTGGTCGCGGAAGGAGCCTTTGTCGCGGGATTCTGAGGCGCCCCGCGTGTCGGAGAGGCCTCGTTTGAAGCTTGCGCCTCGCACTGTGCCTGTGGACAGTCCGCCTCGTCCCGCGTCTGCAGAGGAGGTGAATGGTTCGAAGGAAGGAGCACCAGCGGAGGTGGAGCATCAGTCGTCTTCGCCTGCTCAGAGACCGAAGGCGCGGTTTAACCCTTTCGGTTCGGCGAGGCCTCGTGAGGAGATTCTTGCGGAGAAGGGCCAGGACTACCGCAAGATCGACGCGGATTTGGAGGTTCCGCGTGAGAGATACGGAAGGCCCGGTAGCAGCCACTCGAATCGACCCGGTAGCAGCCATTCCACGCGGCTCGGGAGCCGTCCAGGGACCCCCGGCGGTGTGTCGAGCAGACCTGGTACTCCGGATGTTCCCCGATCGAGGCCGAATCCTTTCGGTGAGGCGCGGCCGCGGGACATGAATGTGATTGAAGAAAGGGGCAAGGACTCGCAGACCCTGAACGTGGATCTCGAGCGGCGGCTGGCAGAAGAGAGGTAGTTGTCATTGCTACCGTTATTTTCTTCGTGCCTGCCAGTTTCGGCTTCTTTTGGTAGCTCGAGAATTATGGTGACGTGTCCTCGAATTTTTTTGATTGAGTTTATGGTGGAGCCTCTGCTTGTGCCACTTTCGGGGCTTCGAAATTTGCTTTTTTTTGTACGCTGACTTTTAGCCACTGATGACAAGAGTTAGTCTGTTCTCGGCTTAATTACTAGGGATATCACCGTTCATTCCTGAACTTAATTGTCAGATCGTTTAGGTTGAGGAATTTGAAATATACATATTTTTTTCTGGTCCCCAGGTGTTCTTTTGCTTGAGTCAGTGTTAGAGTTATGGGTTATAGCCGATATTAGGCAGTGTTGCTGGTACCTTCGTCTTAGGTTACTGAGCCAACTGGTATGTAACTGGTAAATTTTATGGGTTTATTTTCCTGAACATCCAACCCCACTTATGCTGTGGATATTTTTATAAGTCCTTTGATTCCCTTCCCTTCTACTTATTTGTTTTGTGAGAAGTGTTTGGTCTTGATAGTGATATGCTTCATGATTTGTTTCTTACAGTGATTTGTGTTGTGATGTTTTCAGTATCAAAGAAGGCACTGAAGAGAGTGCTATTGGTTCCGAGGTGTAAATGACAGAGGCCTTTTGAGGGTACGCAACGTAGTGTAGGTACATTCAATGCTATTTTTTTTTGCAATGAATTTTGGGAACCCACATTTTTATGAGAGTTTAGTTTTGAACAGACCATTAGAATGGTCTTCGAAGGGCACTAGGATTTTAATGGTATTTGGGTGGTCTCTATATTCAACAGCTGTTGGCCGGCACTGGCAATGGTCACAATGATTACGAGAGAGTAGTGTATTTGTGGGCGCCAGTCTTCTTTGTAACCTTGGTTACATTCCTAGGTACTTTAGACATTCGACTTCGATGCCAAGCAAGAAACTTTATGAGATGTATTTGAGAAGGGCGTTCGTTGTTTGTAGTTGAGAAAATTTCTATTTTGGTGTTGCCCTTGTTCACTCGAACACTCTGTATTCATTTTATTTTCTCGGTTCCATCGTGGTACAACTTTGAGAGAAAATAGTATTTGAGGCTCAATTTCACTCCATTGGCAATCTTGGGTTGCTTCTTGCCAATTGTATGGTTTTCTCACAGTATACCGACACTGGGGCTGTTTCAGTATATTGCAAGGCTGCTTGGTGTAGGATTGCTTGGGATCACAAATTCTCAACAGCATCGCGGAGTGCTTCAGAATCGTTTCTCATTGTAGACTTCCAGTAGCTTTGACCTTCGGAGGGCGTGGCTCCATCACCAAAGTTTGGGGAACAAAAAGATCCATTTCTTATTGGAATGCTTGCCCACATAGTCAATACTTTACCAAATTTTACAATCAACTAAAGTATGTATTCTGAAAGCTATGAAAGAGACAGAAGGTATTGAATTGTGAGGTGTTTCACATAAGGAGAGGTAACAGTAAAAAAATTTAGAGTCATTAAATTAGAAGCATTGTTAGAAGGTTTTAGAAGTTGTTTTGAATCCACTATCAGTACACTACCAATTTAATATTAATCCATTCTCAATCTACAAGATGCTTGCTTGATGTGAGGCACTTTCAGTTTTAAAGAGCAGACTAGAGCCAACAAATGTTGTTGGATGTTGATGAGCATGGCATATTTCTTGGGAATTATAGATACCAAATTATATGGGACAAGGGATAAAAGGATGATAGGGCAATTGCTTATATCCCAAATTTTCATGCATTTTTTCCTTCTATTTCAAGTTTTAGAAAATGTAGTTAGTTTCAAATTTGGTGGAAGATTGATTCCATGGGACAAGGCTCACTAATAAATTCTAATTTCGTTTATTGAAAGTAATTGCCTATTTGAAATTATTTTAATGTCATCCCTCTACTAAGGACCTCATCTTTTGCTAAGATCATTGTTTCTACATTTTACTCTATATTTAGAAGAACATGACTAAATGCTCCTTAATGTGTTTCTTGAGCCTAGATAGTGTATACAGAAAAGATCTATCCACAAAATATGGAAATGGATGAAAAATCTTTAATTTTAGTCACATGGAGCCAAAGACATTGGTTAGAAGGTCATTTTCCTATCTACACCAATAATATAGGGTTGAAATATAATCCATATGAAGATAGATATTTCTCCACAATTGTAGAAGGAACAAAAGACTCAATTCTCCCTTAGGGAATTCAATACCCTCACTATTCATTTCCTACATTTATCTAAATATTTTGAAAATTATGATCCCATCAAAATGAATTATAAACTTCAAGAAATAAGGAACATACCATGTGACATTAGACTAGGGTGAAGATTTTCTTCTTTATGACAAATACTTCAATTGAGTTTGAGATATTAACCCCTCACCGCCTGAAGTCCAAACATGTGTAAAAGCTGACTTGCTTTTCAAGTCCTATAAGTCTAAATCTCAGTGAGGTATGAAAATCTCAACCGTACAATATTGTAGTGTGCATGCTGTAGATGATGTGAAACAAATTTGGGGTCATTTGACCATATAGATTGAAAGATTATAATGTTTTAGTGTTGAAAAAAGATGCTGAAATTTTCTTAAAAACACATTTGGAGGTGAAATTCGATTTCTAAACCTTCTCAAATGAAAAAACTTTGAACTACAAAGTGATTCAAACCAAAAGACAAACACTTTGGTGAAAAAAAATCTCATTCAATTCACTCATTGTGTCTGCAAAATTGTTTTGAAATGTCAAAAAACAGTGAAAAAAGTAGCAAAAAATCACATCTATGTCTAAACCTCCCTCTACTAAAATTCTTCTCAGTCACTCATAACCTCTTGTATTCATATGAAATTTTAACCACACAAACTAGACTGGTATGCGCAACTTTTCCAACAAAAATTATTGAAAACGGACCATGTATGAAGAAGTTATAAGCCGCCGAAGTTCATTGTAATGCAAAAATGTCTGGATTTTGAACTTCGAATTGCTCCCAAACATTCAAAACAACTTGGATTAACATGAAAATTTTACCACAATAACTAGGCTTTATTGGGAACAAAATCCAACAATTTTTATTGGAAACGAACATTTGATGAGAAAGATACAAACCCCCGAAGTTGCAGCCATCAGAATGCAGTGAGGTGAACTCAAATTGAACTTGTGAACTTCGAATGGCTCTCAAAAACTCAGTACATATTTTATTGATCTGAAAATTTTACCAGTTAAACTAGGCTAATATGCGCAACTTTCCCAACAAGTTTTATTGAATTCGGACATTGGATGCAAAAGTTACAGCACTTTGATTTTTACTGCCAGACTATGAGAGGACACTTTTCGTCCCCTCCGGTGGTGAAGGGTTAACCTCTTGAATTTTCTATTTTCTATTTCCCCCATCTTCTATGTAAATGCACTCTAAACATTTTCATTTCTTTATGCCCTAAAGTTGTAAGAACCTCAAAAAGACCATCTCTTGGTCTCTTCTATTTTCCTTGATAACTATTCTGGGTAAAATTTGTTATTTTTTGCAAATTTGCATTTTAGAGGAGGAATCAATTTTATTTTGAAATGCTATATTAACATCACCCATTTCTATTTGAATAAGCAATTGAGCATTATTCTTATGTAACATTGCTAATTTCTTGTTGGATTTTGTTGAAAGTCAAAAGAGTATTTTAGATCCTCTTCTATGCATTTTTAGAAACTCTATGAAGAAATAATGAATTTTTAAAGTGTTGGAAATAGGTGTATCTAAAAGTGCCCCTAGGTTTTCAATTTCTCATGAATAGAGGCAAAACATTTTAGCCAAGAATGTGGAGGGGTCGGTTTTAGAAAGGGATTCCAATTAGGTACATATATAGTATCATCTTTAATTGATATCTTTTCAAATTTGAGAAAGTTATGAGCATTTGAATTATGACTATTTTTTCAAAAAAAGCCATTACAAAGACACTCCAAAGTCGAAATGAGTAGGAGGATGGAAAAATGAAATAATATGCCACATTGAAATAATTATATAGTACAAAATTTAATGTATTCTGATTTATAACATTTGAGAAGCAAGTTGTATTCACTTGAAAAATGTAAATAGAGATTAGTTATTTTACAAATTAATGTATATTCACCTATATCTTTTTTCATTCTAAATTAGTGAAATCTAAGGATTCTTTATAGTCATTGATTTATGCCATTCTTAGTGCAAAGAATCTTTTGTATACTTGTGTTATTGATTAATTTTCTAGTACTTACAACATTTAGGCAAACTATATTGAAATGCATTTTGTACATGTATGTTCCAAATAGCATCATGTGATGTCATTTTTATCATAGAGTTGATAAGGCTAAAAGTTCTATTATGAATTTCTTCAAGTATCATCACAATGTAAAATCAATATCAAATATAATAAACTCTAAATATGCAGAGATTGAAAATCAAAATTTTGGAGGATCACCACTTCTCATACTATGGTCATTTTTGGACTTGAAACATCTTAAAGTTTTAGATATTAAACTATTGCAATGTAGGTAAGGACAATATACTTAAAAGAACACAACTTCTAGTAAATGCCTGTGCTTTCAATAACAAACAGGGTTAATCTCTAAATTGTCAAGGAGATGTATTTTGGTCTCAAAAAAATCTGAAATGCTAATTACACCACCTTTAAGAACATACTAGAAAGATTACTAAACTATAAAAGCAATGGCATCCAAGTAGCTGATTTTTTGAAATTTTAGCCAAAGAATTGATGTATAAGTCTAAATCTAAGCATATGGAAGTGGATGTTTTGTATATTTGGAAGTTGAATATAAAAAATCATAGGGATAGTGGATTCGATTTTGGATGTAGGAAAATATGACCTTATACACCTATAATCAACTCAATTATGACTTGTAAAGAGTATGAGGAACACTCTATAGTGCAAATGTGATGTATGAGTCCATGGAGTGCAATGTGGCAATATGCAATTGAAAGGTGCTTGAAGTATAGTGAAGTTTAGAATTGGGTAAGGCAATCTATAGAATACAAGCTTCATTTAGGGCACCAACCACTAGTATCTAGGATTGTATCCTCTTATATGTAGTGTAGGGAATAAGAGATCCATATAGTAGAAGGTTTAACCCTGGAATGTCTAGACTCATCTCCAAAATTGATAGTTTGAAAAAAATCATTATAAAGTACTATTTAGAAGCATATTTGGAAATTGACATATAAATAAAAGTTGTAGACTGTGAATTATAGATTCTAATTGTATAGTTAGATTCACCAATGCTATCATCAATATTTTTTATAAATTTTGAAAGGGAAATTTCAAAATTCCTTCTTAATTCGATTACAAGCAAAGTATTAACATTTTTTGAGTAAAATTTATTGGAATGGATTTAAATTGAGGTTCTCTTTGCATGATGATTTTTTGAAAAAAAAAATTCTCTTAAATTCTATGACCTCATTTTGGCAAATCCAATTTTGAATTAAAGTCAATGCAATTTGACCACTTGACATACTTGCACATTTATAATTTTAGAAAAATAAATATATTCTAATAACACCAAATCCAAACCTTGGATAGGACAACAACTTGATAATGTATCTCCACAAATTAGGATGACTTCCAACCAAGCAATAATGAGAAGATACAACAATTTCAAACTATTTATCGACCACTTTTTGGAAGTCAAAGCACTCCAAGGTTAAGACACAGGGTATCCTTCAACAACTCTAATCTCTACCAAATCTTGTGTAGATGAACTTGGTTCCTAATTAGGATTATCTTCCAAGCTAATAGTAAAAAGTTCATTCCAAGGGAGGCTTATTTCAGATAGGAATGTTTCTAACTTAAGAAATAATAGCCAAATAGCCAAATAGCCGAAACAACCACAAAAAGAGAAATACTTCCAACTAGGAGTAATTGAAAACCTCACAATTATAATCTAATTACTAGATTTTTTCCACTCCACTCTTAATGGCTATAAGGGTTAAGTAACTCCCAAATTGGCTTTCATCTTCTTTCGACTTTAATGGGGATCCTCAGTCTTTTCTCCAACTTGGACTTCCACTGCTGTAGCCTCTTTCATCTCTTTAGCTTCCGACTTGTTTGAATCCTCATAGATTGCTTGTCTCCAATTTGGAGAATAGCAGCCTCTTCCTTCACCAACTTAGAATTTCTTTCTTACTTTTATCCTCTCCAACACATTCTCAATATTAACTATCTCATAAATTGATTCCTCTCACATGTCACATCACACATTTTTCACTCACTCCAATTAGGAATTAAATCAGACAACAATCAAACCTTTAACTCCCTAATTGGTATTGAACTAACACATAGCAACATACTCATAACTTCCAATTAGGCTTGCAGAATACATTTCCATAACCACATTAACAAACCCTTGCATTCTCTACAACCAATTTGGATTCAACTTCACAATTTTCCAATTATGCATCCAAAGTCAAATACAATCATTCCATACACAGAACACCAATTGACTAAAATATTTCTTTTATTAATTTGAATTGGTGATCAAATTACCGTTAACCACTTCATAGATCTCCTCTTGAAACCATCTTGCTCATTTCCCCCATGAACCACAATACATATTTCTATTACTTTCAATTTGCATTATTGTCTCATTCTCTCACTCTTACATTCTTATTTTTATTTTTTAATTATTATTACTTTTCTTCCCTAACTAGAATACCTAATCTTTATCATCAATAATTCACAATTAGATCTTACTCACTTCTTAGCTTAAACTCATCACTCGCTGATCTTCTCCACCCACTTTCACAACTTCCAACTTGTAAACATTCTTCAAACTTAGACATAGACATCATCCTTCCATAAACACACACACACATCACACACCACAAGAAAACCTGGATCATCATCATGACACTACACGCTTAAACACAAAAAACATTCACCAAGTTCTTGACTTGGAATACACACAAGCAAACACAAATACGCAACACAACTGGCTGGGACACGATTGAGCTTCACTCAACAGATGGTAAAGAAAAAGACTAAACATCACAGACCAAATAGAAATCACAAAACTAGCAGTTACCAAATTGGAAGAGACAACCCAACCACCAGCTAACCACCAAATTGGAGTTGTACAAGCAACCGCCTTAATTAGCCATAAAATTCCAAATTAGAATTAACACTCAAAACATTCAACTGGACTTCACACCCACACCCACATACAATCCGACTTGGCAGAATTACCACCCAATTTGGAACATAGATTAAAAGCTTGGAACTTGGCTGGAAAGCCAGACCGCTCCAATTAGGAAATCAACTTTCCAAATCAACACATATACATCCACCAATCATTCATCATCCCAAAACACACCAAATAGAATCCAATCAACCTAATAAAACATAGAATTAAGACAAACAATTCAAAAACAACAAGTCAAAAACAATAAAAGACACCTCAAAAATCAACCAAAAATTTACAACAAAAAATCCTAATCGATTATCTACATCTTGTATGAAAGAGACAACTTTGTATTTGGGGGAATCATGTCACAAAATTTTTTAGAAATTCAGGTAGATTGGTTTTGTAAAAGAAAAAAGAACAAAAATGTAGTGACCAGAACCTTAACCCCTAAAAGATCGAGGCACATTTTAGATATAAATTATGAGAAATTGTTAGTTTTTAAAGCAATGAGAAAAAAATGAAAAAAAAAAAAAAAAAAAAGCTTTTTTTCAAAATTCAACTGTACAAATTTGTACTAGACTACTATGGGAATGTGTGGAAAAAAATTTAGAAACTTTGACTATATGGATTGAAAGATTATAACATTTGAAGTTAGGAGAAAAAGTTTTTTTTCGACCTTGTCCAACAAGGCCAACAGCCTTTAACTCCTCCTGGAGTGAGATTTTTACACTACACATGGTTATTTTTATTTCACATTTGCATCTTATATCATGAAAATTACATACCTACCTAATTTCAAAAGTAAGAGGAGGTGTTTTGCACATGCTACTCAAAACTACCCGAGCTACTAGAAAAGTTTAGGGCATCATAACTTTTCATCCATGCACCCAATTGGAAAAAAAATTATATTCCCACTTAGGGGATACATGTTCACACCTTGAGTCAAAATTTGAAGAACATCCGTCAAGAAATGACTTCATACAAACCTACCCAAGATTAGTTGCATACGTTCAACAATCATTCGGTCCTTTAGGAGTTAAAGTACATAAAAAAAATTGAAATTGCATATAGATAATTTGTGGAGAAGTTGCATCTGCTCAAAGTTACCATATACATCACTTTTCTACAATTTGAACTATTTCGTGTGTTTTGAGATTTTTTAAGCCCATGTGACAATGTTTAAAAGAAACATAAAATTTCTGTTGTCTTTGTAATAATGCATTCTTACTCCTGAAAAAAATCTTGTTTGGATTTGGAGCTTCCTTACTCTACACAAAAAAGATCATATTCAAAACTACACCTCATTTGCGAAGTGAAACATAGTGTAGACCACTTATTGATTAAGGGCATACGCCCAAGCTCTCCATACCCAATGCTTGCTTGCTACCTCTACAAAAATGGGTTCCACTAAGGCCATGCATTTTATACTAACCCTTGCGAGGGTATGCTCGAGTGTCACAATCTCGATGCACAAGTTAGTCGAGCATAATTTGAACAAGCTGCGTCGGATATGAGCGACAATTTAGATGCAAGAGAGAATTTACAATGAAGGAATTGAAACAAATCTGACTCAATGTCAAGCTTTACGCAACACGAGCAGTGCATATAATACAAGTGTTCATCTCAACGGGCCCTAGAATAGTGCTTGAGTGTCGGCCAGAGACGAACATAATCCAAAACATGCCGAATGATAGATATTTGTCCATGAGGTACAACACATCTGTAGATTGAGGTGGAGCATGATTCAGAAGCTTGAGTGAGGAATTAGCTAGGGTTACTAGATAGGATTGATTGCCGTGCTGAACTGTGCCTCCAGAAACTCCAGTTGCCGCTCCAAGACAGTCAACTTCTCGTTCAAAGTGGCCAGCTTACTCCTAGTCGACGACTCTGCATTACGCAAAATTAGAGTCAAGAGTTCTAGCCACAAGGGAACAGCAACAAAGTTCACTAACACCATGCTCTAGAGAACAAATAGCAGAAAGCATCGGAAGAAAAATTATAAGTAGAGTAGGATGTTTACCAAACTGCAAAAGAAACTCGAACAGACGACGCACATTCAGGGACAGGGAGCTCGAGAAATGGCGATTGTCCCAGTCAGATTGCACGGCAATGCCCACCGCCACACTGTTGTTGATGCCGTTCTTCGCCATGTTGCAAAAGCAACTACAAGCACACTCCAATCCGGAATGACCTAATTCTCCCAACACTCACTTCAAAACCCTGCGCGATTGAGAAACCGAACATCTGGCTCCTCGGTCAATCCGCCCCTGTGCCCAGAAATCTTTCATCCAGCACAAAAGGAAAACAAACAGCAAGCCTAGCATTCGCTGTAGCAACATTCCGCAAGTGTGAGGTGCAGCAGCTCTACAACCCACGGGCAATCGTTCGAAAATGGAGAATGGAGAACGAGAATCACCTGCATAAATTATTTAGCTCTCGAAAGCAAATCCACTTGTGTCATTAGCTGCACCTCTTCCAATCCTTCATGCTCGATCGCTACAAAAACTCCAAACCCTGAGTAAGCCCCAAGTCTTCTAGATTTAAGAAAATGAACAGGAATTTCAATGCCTTTCGATGAAGGAACTAATTAAAAAGGCTGTACAGAGGAACGACACCAGCAACAAGAGCGAGACATCCAATACTGCTCGATCGCTACGAAACTCCGAACCCTAAGTAAGCCCCAAGTCTTTAGGATTTAAGAAATTGTGCAGGAATTCCAATGCTTTTCGATGAAGGAGCTAAAGAAAAAGGCTGTACAGAGGAACGACACCACCAACAAGAGCAAGACATCCAACACAAGAGATTCTACAGAGAAATGAGGCTACAGAGGTTGCTGAGTTTTAGGAGACTGACAAGGGCCAAGGTGCTGGTGCCGGAGTAAGGACCCCCGGCCATAGCTGGCTAGTTGCGAGGAGGAATAAGGATCCCGGCCACTGCTGGCAAGTTTCTCTGTAGAACCTCATTCTTCTTTCTTCACTGCTTGCCTCACTTTCTTCCCTGTTATTGACCTCCTTTTAATTTGATCTAGGGTACACCAGTCTATTACCGTTCCGCAGCGCAATTCCATGAATAGGCCAGCCCAATTCCGTCACCCACTCTTGGCCCCAATTCCACCTAAAATCCCCCCCAATTCTCTTCATTCTTTGATAAAATCAGGGTTTTCTATGACAGAATTAGGGGTTTTATGACAAGATGGGGTAACGTGTCACTCCATTATTAGAGAATATTTAGTACTTCATTAGGCGCTTATGGGTTAGTTATGGGTTGTTTATATATGACTCTAGTCTAGAGGCGGTTTTGTAATTTCAAGGCTGACCACTTCAAAAATTCACAGAAATTACAATTTTGATCGGAAAATAATAATTCCACTTGGATCTGATTCAGGAAACAAGCGCACACCTCTGAAAAAATATGTGTCTCTATTGCAATTGACCCTGAGATAGGTAGATTGCAAATCAGGGTGGTAATAGGCTGGTTTACCTTATCTCGCATGTGGCCAAGATATCTGTTGTTTCCGTTGGAGTTGTCTATGGCGAATAGGAGATCTGTTCAATGACCTTTTAAGAGCTGATTGCATTTGGGGGAAGCTAAACCCCTTTGAAAGAATTTTCATAGGAAGACAAATGGAATTGGCATCTAACCCAAGTTGTTTCATATTTTTTGGACCTTCATGGGATTAGTTATAAATTTTTAAAGTTGAAACTGATTGGGGTCACTAAAAGTGTTCACCTCTTGAAATGTACACTATTGGTACATTGAAGAAAGCAAAATGTTCCTTTGTGTTAAAGGTTGCTTTTAGAGCAAGGGAGTTTGAAGAGCACCCTATCGTATCTCAAAGTGCATTTCCTTTGCTTGTCTCCTTACTTTTAAGGGGTAGGGTTGGGGAATTTGTGCTTGAGATTAGGGCTTTTATTTTGGCTTTATGGTACCAAATTGCACTAGAAAAAAAAATTATTTGGCTAAAATATGGCAAAAAATCATGAGGTTTTTTGTCAAAAGACTTTGAATTAAAAAAAATCTTAGATGAAATCACCAGATTGTGGATGAAAATAAAATTGTGGACATGTGATATGCACTATTGTGATATTTTCTATCCAATATGTGGATGAATGTTGAAATTTTGGAGCACCACTATAACATTTTATATTGCCACTTTGGCACTTTATAAAAAATGAAAAAAAAGCCCTGCTTGAGATTTGGTGTGTTGATTTTTGGTTCTATGATCAGCAATGACAAAGTCCATTCCAAATTGGATGTTTATGAGTGTATGTTTGTACTTTCTACAAACAAAAGCTTTGAAGAGTGCACTACTCTCTAATGCAAGTGGAAGGTGAGAACATCAAGTAGGGTGAAAGTAAGAAGCATAGTATGAAAACCTTGCATGTAAATCTTCTTCATGATTATTCTTCACCTCCCAAGGAGAATCCCTATTCTCAAACTCTAGAGAATGGCCCTCTACAAGTGAAGAACTTTCTATAAGCTTCACCTTCTATAATATCACATTCTCTATTCTCTCATGGAACCCAACGAATCACTGTCAAAACACTTTAGTTCCTCACATTTTGTTATGTCACAAGATTTTACATAGAAATGTGATAATAAGGAGTTTAACAAGTGGAAGAAGGTTTCTATACTTCGAACAATTATTTTATAAATTTTATGATAGTAGGATGATGAAATTTACTAGGGTAAGTATTATTAATGACAATTGTTTTCATATTAGGGGTTATTAAACCTTAATTACATTGTTATTTTAGTTAGAATATTATGTATTCTTACACCTTAGAATAAAAGAAAAGTGTAAAGGTTTTGATATGTAAGTGCCATAATCTTAATTATCTCTACTAGCTTTCTTATTATAAACCATAAAATCATCATGCCTTCTTTGTCAAAATGGATGGTTGCAATCTTGGTTGCAATTAAAGATTGTACTCGAAATCTAAAATTATCTATGACATTTGAAAATAAAAAAGTGAAATTCAAGTGATGTAATCTAAATTAGGTGTATTTAAAAAAAAATTCCATCTCTAGACATTTATGTATCTTTAGAGGTTTAAAATTCTATTATTACTTTAGAGGGTGTAAACAAAGATTTGCTAGACTTTCCCAAGGAAATTGAGGTATTCAAAAATCTGAAGGACCAACTTGTATGTGGTATCAAAATTTGAGATTTGTGTTTTACAATAAATAATGAGACATTGAAAAGCTCTAACTAAAATCTATTTTTTTTCAAGGAAATTTGAATACTATTAATTGCACATAACTCAAAATGGAAGAGAAAAGAGAATCTTGTAGTTGAAGTAGTGCACTTTGACAAACTCCATTAATTACTTCTATAAAGAATCTGCAATGATTATCTTACACTCAATATTCTCTATTAATCCCAAAATAGAAAACCTCTACATTTGGCCCAACTACTTTGGATGCCATCTCGTTGTAGCATTAGAGTGTAGTAAACAAAGTTGGTGGAAGTAGAAAATAAAGAATATAATAAGTTATTAAAAAATAGGTACATTTCAAAAGCCAACCCTTCAAAATTCTCACATGTAGTGTACACATTTAGGATATGAGAGTGTAGTGTAGTACAAGGGTGTTGATTTTGAGTATATTCCTATAATCAAATACTTTGAAAATCTATAATTCATTGTTTGATCTTCCCTAGTAAGTGATTTTGAAATCCTCATCCAATTGCCAACAAGATTGAAAAAATCCAATGACAAATTTAATAATAAGCACTATGATGAAATACGTATTAATAACCTATTAATAAGATTTTTACCATTTGAGTACTCCAACTTTATATTCCAAGTGAGCATTTATTGCAAAGACAAGAACCACTCCACATGTTCCACCTCATAGGATAGATGTAAAAATACACTTTCTAGTTCATGGTTAGTCATTTAATTCATTTTTATATTTTTCTACATTCATATGAAAATTCAAAGTTTAGATATAAATTCAAATTTATCAAATTGATTCATTAGATTGTAAATAATAAAAATTCTCCATTTTTCCTTGGGTGAAAAACTTGGAGTCATCTCCACTTTTGCAATATAGAGCTCAAGTTTCAACTCTAAAGTCCATATTTTAAATAATGAACACTACAATGATGTTTTGTCCAAATATCCTCCCCTTCATCCAAAATAATGCTTGAATCCTTTGAAAAAAACCTTCCTTTCCTCTGTGACCAATTTGATGAATTTGAGATAAGTACTTTATTTACTAGCGAAAAGAATGCAAGAAAAGCAATAAAGATTCAGGTGTGAAAAGGTCAAGTGCAGCCAAAGCTGCGGCACCTTGAAAAAGTCGAAAGGTAACCAACGACCACTTCCATACGCCTTCTTGAGTTCCATTCAACCGGCATCGTTGTGCTTTCAAATTCTCTGGGTGGGAGATGACTGAGGCATCTGCCAGGGTGCCTCGCATCGATTCATGATGTTGCTGTGCAATTAGGTTTCCGTTAATGTTATTTGCATTCGTGCAGAATTTCAGAGCATTTTATTGAGTTTTGGTGGGAGAGGTTGTGCGAGATTGGAGTGAAAGGGGAGGGCTTCCAATCTTCGTGGTCATGTCGGGGCTTTGCAGCGTGTGCGGCTCCCCGGATTTGTCCGTCGGTGGCGATGGCTTCTCCTACTGCAACGTCTGCGGCTCCCAATCGCAATTCTTCCAAGACCAAGCGTTCGATTACGACGACACGCACCTCTACAACGCCCGGAACGTCCGTGAGCGGGGCATCGCACGCAAGGAGTCGCAGCTGGCGACGCAGCAAACGCTCGCCACGCAGGCTTCGCAATTGGCGACGCAGGAGGATCTCGCCTACTTCCAAGCCTCGCAGTTTCAATCGCAGTACCAGTCGCAGTTTGGGGATGACTTGATGCCGTTCTCCCAGAATCCCTCCCAGCCGATCACTGCTACATCTGAGTTAGGGTTTTCAGAATCCGAGAGGCTGGCGGCCCGGGTGCGGAAAGTGTATGTGGAGGGCGTGCAGGTGCTCGTGCAGATGCAATGCGAGGCGTTGGTGCAGAGGTTCGGGGTGACGCCGCTGGTGTGTGGCATTCTGGGGCCCGTGTGGATGAAGTTTGTGAGCAGCACCTGTGTGTATGAGGATGGGTGGGCGGATGAGGCCTTGCTTGTGGCCGAAGCGCAGCACGAGAAGTCGGATAAGGAAGCTAGCGATGAAGAGGAAGAGGATAGTCTTGCAGGTATGAGCTTTCTTTTCCATGCTGTTGTACTTGCTCCGAATTTCCTGACATTGAAAGGATGCTACAGTGATGTTGCTGCAATCGCTCTCCCTGTGAGACTGTGCTTCACTGCGTTAAACCCTAAACCCTACTCTTACTTGAACAAGATGTTTCAATTACTTTCCCGATTTGGTTTCCTGTTTTTGTCAGTTAAGTGGTAAATTTGTTACCTTCCTTGAAGCTTCCTAAATGATTTATTTCACCTCCTATAGATGCGGGAGCTATGTCTTTTTGTCCATTTACGCACCTCGGCATTCGCGATAATGGATACGACCTATTGAGCGACAGTTGTATTTCTCTTTAAACATTGTTTATGCTGTACAGTGAAAACACCCGAAACTTTCGGAGTACCCATTCCTGATAAGTAGACATCTAATGAGACATCTATTTAGAGTGCCCCCCAAAGTACAATTAAACCGTTTCCATACAGAATTGTGATTGGTAATATGGTTGAATGTTGAGTCTCCAGGTTTCGGTTTTATGACCAGGGTATGTGACGATTTGAGTGGCCTAGGGAGCTTCCACCTGAAAATTCTTAGTAATTACATGTCTTATCCAAAAATTCGATTTTTAAGAAAAAAATTCTTTCATGATTTTCAACTGCTTGTACTACATTTTCTTGGAAAAGGTGTCTTCAACTACGCTGAATTGCTTATTTTGATGGTTTTGGGTGTTTTCACCTTGTAGTGTTATGAATTTTACATAGTCTGTTTCTTACGTTAGTTGGTGTTTGACAGGGTTGGACCTCGAGAAGGATGAGAAGCCTGTAGTGCTTCGAAAAAAGGTGAAGCCGAAAAGGAAGAACAGGGTGAGTGGGGAACCTTGGACCACTTATGGTGAAAGAACTCGCTTTGTATGGCTTCGGAGTTTGAAAGCCCGAATCCCTCTTCGCGCTTCCCTTGCAATCACGTACCTTGTATGCCACTTGGCTCGAGAGCCCGTCCTGCCAACGGACATCATAAACTGGGCATTTGAAGGAACCCTCCCGTACTTGAGTGCATATACCGAAATTGAGAAGCGGTCTAATTGGGGCACTCAGCTGCAATTGTTCAAGGCTAGCAAGATCTTCAAGCCTCAAAGAATGACCAATGCTCGAGTGGTGGAGTATCTAGCGAGTGTAATTGGAGATCGAATTGACTTGGAATTGCCTCCAGTCAATTTCCATGCTATAGCCAGGCGGTTATTGAGGGAGCTTGGTCTTCCTGTTGAGCGTTTAGCACCTTATGTGTGTAGGTTGTATGAGTGGTTTCCTAGTTCAGGATTGTGGCTTACCAGTCAAGTTAGTAAATTTCCCACTCGCGTGTACGTTATGGCAATGTTAGTAGTGGTCTTCAAGATTCTCTATAAATTGGATGGTAGGCACAGATTGCCTCATCAGGATTATGATGCCGTCAGTGGAGTCGAGTTAGCTATGGAAACGTTGCGAGTTCAAGAGAATGAGCAGTGGAATTCGGAGGAGTTTGTGGCCAAGATAAAGATCATATTGAAGGATGATGCCGACCAAGTTGGTGATTTTCCATATCCTTCATGTTTACTTATGTTGCTGACTTTTGAGATTTGTATTCTGTTGGTGCTTGTTATATCGTTGTTTTCCAAGAAACGAGTATGTTTCTTTAGGTCATGATTTCAAATTTCCGGTCATTCTGTTCCATGAGTTTCTTCTTACGGATTAAGCTACTTTGGCAGCATGGTAGGGAATACGTGTTTTTGTCAAAAGCAGTGAAACTCTAGTTGAGTGGATTTCTAATACGTGATTTGCAGCAGATGATCAGGAGCAACTTACAGAATACTTGAGGTACTGTCGGGAAACCATTTTTGCGAATGAAGGCATGTTGAATGACGAAGACCTCCGTGACCACTTTTGGGATCTTTATGAGCAGTCTGCTGAGCAGGTGTCCGACTCTGTCTATAATTCTTTCTTCATCTGCTGAAATGATCGGTACTTAGTCATGTTGGATTCTGCTAGGCATCTTCAAAGGTGTCTCAGCTTGTTACATTTTCGTAAAAGAAACTCTCTGAGCATTCAAAACTTCAAAGCAGGTGACGATGCTGCATAGATTCCTCCGTTTTTGTGCATCGAAGCCCTGAGCTAGAGCCTCGGCAGTAGTTTTCCTGGACAACTGACAGCTTTCCTGTTTCTTTTTATTTTCTGCAGGGGACCTTGAGAGGAACCATACCCAAAGAGTCAGAGGACGTTGAGTCGGGTTTTGACCGAAATGGATTACTGCTCCTAGGTTCTGAAGAAAATACACTTCAGAAACAAACGAAGACTGGTAAAAAATCCAAGAAACCATTGTCCAAGTTACGGACAGATCCATTACTGCGAGGAATGGAGGATCTGGGTTTCTTTCTGCTTGACCCACCCAAAGATGTGCCACAGGAGCACGAGTATTGGACTTACATTATTACTAGGGACGATGTACGGCCTGTTCATGAAGATTATCTCTTTGTCTTAAGGGCCTGTGCCAAAATCATAGACGTTGACCCTCGTGTAGTGCACCTTGCCATTTTGAACGTGGAGAAAGGTATCATTGAAGCAGAAAAGAAAGTTTTGAAGTTCCTGGCCCTGCAGAAAGGAGTGTCATTAGGTGATGCTGAGCATGTTTCGGAACAAATGGAGGAGGTTGATTGATGTTCCCGACGTTGCATTAGCTGTGTATTTCATTGCCAGGAGAGGTCTGATCGAACCTGGCGGAGGGTATACTTGTCAAGGATGGTGAATACCAAAGGGTGTCTAACGTCAATACTCCTTGAAGATGGTTTGCAGCTTGAGGCTCATAAGGTGTAAGGTTGAAGAGGCAAGTACTTTGTGGTCGAAACACCGTCCCGGGAGTGCAAATGTCACATCTAGGATGCTAATGTTGGTGAACCTAAGGTGACGTCGACATGCCTAAGTATCATATTTTCTTCATGTTTGACGTTCTTGTTATGGTAATAGTTTCCCGCTTATGAGGCTACAAGGAATTCTTGAGAGATGCGTATAGTATAAGTAGTTGACACTTTCTGTCTTTTATAGGTGACTGGTTGTCAAGCGGGGCCTTACATATTTGTGTTCTGTGACATTTTCTGTCCAGGTTGACTGCAAAATGTGTTGGTACCTTCCTGTCCAACAATGTGGATCATTATGCAGCTGAATTTGTCTGCCTGACTCTCATCTGACCGACAGAGCATAGAGAAACAGCTTGGAAGTGGACAGAATTGAAACTCAGCTTTCAAAGAGTCAATCACCGATTTTGTGTTTGACGACCTATCCGTAAGTATCGTACGTACATTCGATGGTTCCTGAATAAGTTAGCTGCTTTGAGAACATTTTCATTCTGAAGATAATTGAAACCAGATGGTACCACTCTGGGTCAGGGTCCTATATTGCCAGATTTGAATTTTGGCGATCGGAGCTGGATCTTGGAGCAGGGTGTGTCGTGGATATTCAAGAACTTCATCTGGCCTTGTAATTCTTTCAAGATTTAGAAGGAAGCTTTTAATTGGAAGGATGATATGAAGTCGGAAGGTTATTTTGGAAGTACGAATAACCTTTAGAAATTCTCAAAATGATACCAAGAACTCCTTTGGCATCAAATTTTGCATTTGGTCTTGAGACCGGTTCTCAACCCTTGTTCCCGAAACCTGCCGAAACGTCCCTCGTGAGCTTTAGATTTCCAGATTTGCGAGATTTTGTAGTTACTTTCCCTGGTGGACACTAGATTTGCAGACTTGTTAAACGTGTACTCAGGTATGCAGACCACAAATCGTCAAACCCAATTGCAAGAAGCCGTATGTCAAGACCCAATCTCGAAATGTTGAATCCTAATGTAGTGAAAATTGAAAGTGGCATTCTTGGCACTATGACAACTCATTTTCCAATTGAGGTTGAATGGTTTGGAATTGGGTTGAATAGACCCAATTTCATGACTTCAATGAATACCACTATGTGGTTTCTGTACATTGGAAAAGGTTCATTCATTATTTCACATTCTTAAAGGATGCTTTTGTGTTACCATTGTCACTTGTGCAAGGGTCTAAGGTAGCTACATTAGAATCCAAATAAATGAGAATGTCCCTCTCCTTGGGACCACAAGGTGAAGCCTTACTATTTTGCTTCCTCCTATGATTAATTTTCCTTACAAATGAGTTAAGTTACCCCTCAACATCCCAAGGGACCAAAAGTGTCCTCACTTTCATTTGTAGTGTTGTAACTTTTGTATCTAATATACAAATTTGTTGGGAAATTGGTGCTCTCCCTTCTAGTTTGTGTGGTAAAAGTTTTAAATTGATCCAAGATTTAATGATTTTCTGAAAGTCACTCAAAGTTCACAGGTCCAATTTGAATTCACAAAATTGCACTTTCATGGTTGAAACTTAAGGAGCTTGTACCTTTTTCATCTGATTTTTATTTTCAATAAACTTAATTGCGTTATGTTCCCATTGAAGTCTAGTTATAGTAGTTAAAAATTCATGTCAATCCAAATTGTTTTGAATATCGTACATGAAGGTTTGATTCCGCACTTGAGTGCCAATATTGAATTTCCACATTAGATTCTCATGGGGGCATACCTCACACCATTTACAAGATGACATGTGGCACTTTTTTTTAATGAAAAATGACTAAATTTCTACCATATTTAACCTTTGCAAAGGGTATTTGAGAGCAATTCGGAGTTCAAAATCCAAACATTTTTGGATTAGTGAAGTAAACATAAGTAGCTTGTTTCTTCTTCATACAATGTCCATTTTCAATCATTTTTTAAAAAGTTGCATAGACTAGTTTAGTTTGTGTGGTTAAAATTTCATATCAATCCATGAAGTTATGAGTGACTAAAAATCATTTTTGTAGAAGGAGGTTCAACTATAAATATGTTTTTCACAACTTTTTTTGTTATTGTTTGCTATTTCAAAGTCATTTTGAAGAGACAATGAGAATTGAATGATATTTTCTTTTGCCAATCTATTTGTATGCTAGTTTTTAACCATTTAATAGTTTAAACTTCTTTCATTTGAGTGAGTGGAGAAATCAAATTTCACCTCTTGAAATTTATTGCTAAGAAAATTTCAACATCCTTTTTTAACACTAAAATATTGTAATCTTGCAGTCTATGTGGCCAAATGACTCCAAATTTGATTCATGTCATCTATAATAGACACACTACAAGATTGTATTATTGAGATTCTATACTTGAGTGACATTTAGACCTATAATACTTTGAAAGCAATGATGTTTTTAAATCCAAAACATCCTTGGGCCTTTAGGGGTTAAATGTATTTGAAAAATTCTCTAATTTGCCATTCTATTGCAAAAATATATGGTGAAGTTGATCAATCTAAATATGTGCAATAACCAAAGGGACAACAATTTTTTGTGATATACCTTTAGCCTAGTCATGTTTACAAATGTTTGCTAAAGAATGGCCAACTAAGTATGTTAATTGGAAAAGATTTATTGCTTTTGGTGAAACATAGCTCACATACCTTGAAGGCACGTGTAAGCAATCAAATAAGCAATTTTGGACACAATCTAGAGTAGTGCAAGGTGAAACAAATATTTTCAAACAAAAAAGATGGAGATTGCAAAAACTTTGGTAATTTTGTCACTTGAATTGAAATTACTATGAATTTTGAAAGCCAAAAGTTAGTTTGGACCCACATTAGAAAAGTTGGGCAAAATTGTTTTGGTGCTATTTTGACACCAAAGGCCACATACACGTCATTTTAGTGTCATTTTATCCATACTAGGTTGGTATGGAGGTTGGCATCAAATTAACTTAATTGCATTTCAATGCACCATTGTGACACCATGTTCACATTCCTTGAAATTCTTGATGCATGTCCAATGTCTAGAATCTTCTAAAACCACTCACTTAGAGTCATTTATAGTGAGGGACATGTGTCATGGCACTTTGGTACCTAGACATGCCATGGGACGCAAGATGAGGGACATGAGTTAGTTATTGAAAAAAATGGAAATGAACCTCTCTTAAATTTGAGACATCCTATTGATTGTTGATGGGGCATAAGTTAGTAATGGGTGCCTTCACCTTAGTAATATTTGTAGGATAATTGTGTGATCAATCTTATCTAGGTTTCATTATTGGATTACAGATTGAGTGGAGTAATAGAGGTGTCTCCCTTCAAAATCCTGAGTTTGCACGTATTTCGGTTCCATCAATGTTGAAATCTGGCACTCACAAGACATGATAGTTGTCTTGTACTAACAACTCTCGAGGATTTTGAAACTCTTGTTGGAGAAGTTGGTAATTGCTTAGACCCTTCTAGTCCCAATTTTGAAGAATCTAGGAAGTATGCTTTTTATGTACAAGCCTGCTCTTGTCTTGAATAGTACTACCTTGTATTTAGTCTATGTAGGAAGTTGGGGTGGCAAAAAATTATGTCAAAGATTATTGGTTACCTAGGTCGAAGTAATTTATGTAATTGAAGAAACTCATTCCCTTGTGGGTTCCTTCAATTTTAGATTCCTGAACTTTCGCCAACCTATCATTTTGAGGTCTCCAAACTAGCAAAATCATTTTGGAAAGTTTGACTGGTAGTTTACCTTTGGTGCTCCTATCAATTCTTATAGTATTGATCTTGTTTTCACATGGCAAAATCATTCTAGCCTTTCAAGTTGTCCACATGACATCTTTCTGATGCAAATAGAAGCCTTGTCAATTCATCGCCCAAATCTCGGATTAGAGTGCTACTAGTAATGTGGAGTAGTGCATGACAAAATTGTTTTAATAGCTTTTGATTTGGTTTGAAAAATTTTGAACTCAATATATGATTGGATGCTTAAATTGCTAAACTCTACAATGTAAGTACACATTTATATACATTGAACTCAACATACCAGAAAATGAATTAAAAGGTGAAAATTTTCTAAAAAAATTCCATACTAGTCTACAATTCAGGTAGTACTAAAGTTGTGTGTCTCTCAACATATTGGCGTACATGCAATTGTTCACCTAGGTGTGCAATTCTTAGGAGTTGTTTAGGGTTGTGGATCAAGTGGTCTGTTGTAAGCCTTTGGTTAATTACAAGAGCCACATCTAAACATTCGTAACTACAGTTGGTATTAATATCGTCTGTTGTTTCAAAGTGGGAGGTTGAAGGGATCTAATTTCTTAGTTGGAGTTTCAATTTTTAGCAGGCAGTGAGAAGGAAGGTAATTTAGGACTGAGAAAGCTACAAGCTAGAGATTGTTCCCTAAAGTTTTGGATTGATATAAAACATGAAAATTACATGGTATACAATTCATGTCCATCAATTAGCTATTGAAGTTGTTCATCCAATCATGGTACATCTTGGAGTGAGCACCCCTAGCATGTCTCTCGATTGTGTTTTCAAACTTTGAAATTCAACAATCATTACATGAAAATATTGGATGTAAATTTGCATTGTGTTGGAAAAGAAAGGATGTCTAATTTGATCACCAAATTTGCCTCAATGAAAAAGATTGTTTTGGTCTACATATAGATGTGAACACAAAGAGGACAATTGAGTATTTTAGGTAAACATGAAGAGGTTAGTTGAGCAATGAGCAAAACATTCCAATTGGATGCCCAACAATGCACAAACACAATTGGATATACGCTAAGTTATCTTCCCAGATATAATAAACTCGCTCCAACGAGGGCTTTCTACATTAATGGTCAATTTCATTAAAATGGCATATGCCATGCGCCATTTTGACATAAGCAGCTGAAGGACCTTGACTGTGGTGGTTTAGGGTTGTGTTATGTAGCTGGTTTAGGGTGATTGTAGGTGTGCCTCATTGCTTCGCTTCATATGAATGCACTTTTTCGGTAGAATCTGCAATAATACCGCCATTTTAATGAAATTCAATAGAGACTAATTGTACCCGAGAAAAGGCCATAGATGTAGTCGGTGAAAGTCTTGTCTACAGAGCTAGTACTATAGAATGATCATGGAATTTGGGGTCATGGACCAGGGTGCCCTGGCCCCCTCCTAATTGGACATTTTTTATCTAGTCATGATGGGCACAAGTGTGGGTGTCTTCATTAATTTTGTTTAGTTCTCAAGTAGGTGGCTGGAAAATTACAAAAATTATCCCTAGTACGGCCCTTTCAAATAGATGACAATGGAGACACGAATACCTTATATTTTCTGTTTAGCAAAGTATTTTGTACATATATTGTTAGGGTGCCCATGCTTCTTGTAGTCTACAAAAGAACTCATGATCCAAAGCAATATTCATGGACAAAATAGACAAACACAATTGAGCTACAGCTGGAGATGAAAGGGGCACTCTGCATTGTATTATATAATGTTTGCAACAATGAAAATCGTCAAGGAAGCCTTGTCACAAGAAATCATATTAATAAGCCTTGTTGCTCTTCCTCTGCAATTCGATGTAAATTATCCACTGCAAATCTCACTTGTTGTCATGGTGCGACGAAACTGTCCCCATCATTCTTCTTTGGTTTCCAAGATGCCATAATACTGTCTGTTGAAACATAGTCGGCTTGCGAGGCCGTTCGGTCAATCTTCCATTTGAAATTAGTCTTCGTGTCCCATCCTGTTTACAATCGTTGCAAATCCTTGGACGTGCCACATGGTACGTACCATTGCACAAGAACTTCGCGAAAATGATCAACAGCTGGATCAAATTGTGGATTCTCCACTGCCCTACCAAGCCACACGGGCTCATCACAATCCAATGCTGGTCTCACAAATACATAGAAACCTTCACGGAGGTATGTGGCAACATTGTACGCCCGTGGTGGCCTCCCTTCAAGAGTGCCAATATATGGGTCCTCTAATTGTAGCTCTTCTCGTGTTCTTCCATCTTGCATGAAATCCGTCATAAAATCCCCTGGTTGTCGAGTTCGTGGCCAAAATCCTTGCTTCAATTCCTCGGAGTTTGTAGCCTCTGGTTCAATTGTATTATGCATGGCATTCCTCACATCAGTCCAGTATGTAACCAACTGTGACATGCGGGCCTTGTACTCGGCCGTTCCATCTTCGTTTGATATGTTCGTCCAATGTTGGATATACCCGTCGAGTCCACGTAGAATCTTTGATAGGTTTGTCATTTTTCTAGGCTTCACGCATATGAGATCACCTTCAGGAAGTACAGGTTTATGATCGGCATCTTCCTTCTATAGCTTCAATCCATCTTTTGGCAACCATGGAATGTCAGTACAAGCTAGTTTGTACTGCATGATTGGCCACCCATTGTCATCCATGAAGAATTTGTATTGCCTTCCGTTGGAGTGACCCACTAGTTGATTCTTGTTCATTCCAATATAAGGCTTGACATAAGCCTTGAAATTGGGTACCTCTTCTATCAGATGGGGAATGAATGGAACTTCGTCCATTTCCATGTAGGACTGCATCAACAATGGCAAGGTTGGATGGTCTTTCTTGCGGAGTTCCATGCTCCAACGCCCGAAAGATGCATCGATGTCATCGTGGGTGTGTCCCACTATCATGAATGACACGACCACCTCTTTCACAATTCGTCTAGCAACCAAGAGGGACCAGAAACAAAAGACATATCTATTTTTGTTTTCCCTCCAAGAATTGTCCATTTGAATGTGTAGTACCGGTGGCAATGGTCGAGCTTCGATAGGATGCAAAGGAACATCTCCCAACGAATGAACGCAGACCACACTCCCGTTGAGCAATGCCCGATACAAAGGTGTGCTGCCCGCCCCTCTAAACAGTAATCGGGAAGACTTTGCGGGTGGATCTTCTAAATCTCGCAACAATTTGGCAATGGACCCCATAGTGAAGTTGCTGTCACTGGGGAATACATCCAAACTATAATGCGCATACTTGCTCTCCCCGTGCCCATGTGCAAACATTCCCGACACTTTCACAGGCAACTTCATGAATCCGTCCAGGGCCTTCGTTTTTCTGGCCAACGCAGGACATGCTGTTTTTGAATGGTCCATTTTGTCATGCATGATGGATAGTAGTTGAGACGGTCGTAATTTGGATAACCATCTACTACGATAATAGGCATGGCGACAGGCTTCTTGAAGAAACAAGTGCTTTTCAAAACGCTTTTGAATCCTTTGATGGTCCTCTGATCCTGGAGCGAAGGAGGCCCGTAATTGCTTCAAGTTGTCGCAGATGCTACATCTTGCAAAGGAATCTCCCCTTCCTTTGATGACGTATTCGAAAAAATATTTTGTTCGAATCTTGCTAAAGCAAGACTGCGACACGGGTGACAATCCCAATTCCTTGTTTGCCTACAATCCATGCAAGGCACATCAACAGTAGTTAGTGCTCGAAGTCTTCAAGGGTTACTATAGAAAATGGTTTTCTTACATGAGAAAGATGGAGGCCGTCCTATTCATCCCACATTATATGGTTTAGAGACCTCGAGCTCTTACCTCATTCACAGTAGCCAGTAAATCCTTCCATTGAGTATCGGCAGGAAGAACTTTGACACAAACTTTCTCGCCTGTGTCCAAAGTATGTGACAAGTGGGGCATGTGGTCGGCACTTGCCTCCAACAACGACCGAAGAGTCTCAATGGCCTAACCGGTGGGTGTCCTTGTTTTTATTGTGTTCAAATTGCCATGAGGAGCACCCCTCATGTCGGCCACGGCCGGGCTCTATATCTCTGAAAAGTGCGTAGAGGGACGTTGTGGAGAATCCTCCAAGCATGCGGACAGATGTCTATGCCTTCCACCGTGACAATTTCCCTCCCCCGCACGCTTGCTTCGTGCATCGCCCTATGGATGTCCAGATTTTTGGTGAACTTGACTTGAAAAGTCTGATGGTGCATTTCAATGCGAAGTGCACGAATGGTGGTCGGAGAGAATTTCTGAATGCAGTCATTATCGCAGCAATGATGTGTGAAGACAGCCGTGATGGACTCATTTGACAACATTTTGGTTCTCTTTTGTAGCACTGCAGCTGTACTAGTTCGTCTGTCATAGTGGTACTAGCGTTTGCCCACTCTTCTACAATTTCCCTCTAATTCTTCATCTATAACACATCGTTTGCGAGCATGATCATATACGCTAACGTACCCGGTCTCACCATGATAAAACAATTGTCACGTTGGCCAACGCAAACAAGTGTCCCCGACACTTGGGTCCCCATTATATACCTCCAAGACCACGATGCCAACATCATCCACCCCTAATCTACTTTGCCCATCAATACACGTGTTCGGACTTGGAGTAATTATAATGACTTCGGCGAAATCGGTACCATCTGCATGTCTAGCAAGAAGTGCCTTACTCGACCATCCATCGCGGTCAATGCCCTCGCAATCAGGGATGGGACGAGAGTCATCATCTACCGGAAAGGATTTCTCCAAGTTCACATCCTCCTCTTCACATTCTTGGAACCCCTGGACATCACATTTCAAGAAAGTCTTTAAGACGTAGGCATCAAAAGCAAAAACTGTATCACTACAAGGAACCCGTGCTTACTAGAAAGTTTTGTGATGTGCATTTGCTTCTATGCCAACATGAATTATGACAAGACATAACTCCTAATATCAAATACAAGCACACGGAGATCACAGAATTCATTGTCAAAACCATGGGCCTCAAACACTCCAGAAGAAACAATCATGCTATTCAGGGTTGAATGAACCTCATCTCCATCTGATTCGCACAACGAAGCCATACGAGTTACCAGTTAGACAAAATAGACCGACAAGGGATGAGAGTCCATTGTAGAATACATCCCCGACATCGTAGACTGGAAGATACGCTCCACTTCCATGTCGAAATACAGAGAATCATCTTGCATAATCCGCATTACAATTTGCAAGTTGAATGAAACCAACTCCGTCTACAAAAACTACATGTCAGAAGCATAACAAGCAAATCAAAGAGCAAGACAGGCTTGCATATTCCATTCTTTCTAATAAATAGGAATCATATTGGCGTCCTTCAATTCCACTATTCTAGTAGCAGACACTAGATCGGGTGCTCTGAACTAGAGGAAGCCAATAATCACGAAATGCGGCAGGTCTAATTCTATCGACTTACATTCTGGCAAGAGAAATTAAATCTCACGATTGAATCATGCAAGATATTAGGAGTGTTCCATGTAAGCGGACAAATTAGGGTCGCAAGGTCATCAAAACAAAAATGATTTCATCCAAAAGAATTAGCTCTCATAATAGCTCGCAAGAAGATGCGGAGGGCGTTACCTTGGAGAGTATAATCTCCAACTGTAACTAGACCCCTAACCTTTGACTTTCTATTCTAGAATGTTTACTTAGCAGATTAGTCGAGACATTGGTATCCCATAGTAGTGGATGCAGTTCAGACCGCGCACTTCGAACTGTTCAGTGAATGCCTGATAATCTCCTATCAATGGAAGTAATTTAGAGCACGAGCACTAGAATGTCCAAGGAGAGCTTCCACATCTCTATTACGTCAAAACAATTCAAATCGCGCAGTCAAAACCATTCAATAACTATATTCTCAATTCTGATCTAGACATAGTTCAGACCGCGCGGTCTGAACTATTATCAGACTGCATTGGAAATTCAGCTCTCTGGATACAGTTCAGACCGCGCGGTCTGAACTGTTCTAGAACTGCAATGGAAAAATCAGCTCTCCGGATACAGTTCAAACCACGCGGTCTGAACTGTTCCAGGACTACAATGGAAAAATCAGCGCTCTGGATACAGTTCAGACCGTGCGGTCTGAACTGTTCCAAGATTGCATTAGAAATTTGATCCGAGGACATAGTTCAGACCGCGCAGTCTAAACTGTTTTTCGACTGTATCAGAAAATCAGATTCGAGGTCACAGTTTAGACCACGCGGTCTAAACTGCTTTGGGACTACATTAGAAAATCAAATTCGAGATCACAATTTAGACCGCGCGGTCTAAACTAATTTGTGAGCTGAAAAAATTCGGCATAATAAATATCCACATAATATATACCGTGCGGTCTGAACTGTTTACAGAGATCAATCTTGCACAATAGTTCTGACCACGTGGTTGAAACTATTGAAGGACAGCATCGACAACATGAATATCTGGAAACAATTGAAATCGCATAGTGAAAACTATATGGATAATTATTATGTCGAATTCTTCAAGTTCAAAAAATAGTTTAGACCGCGCGGTCTGAACATTGGATTTAGCGTCGACACCTATGATGTGGCAAACTTGTTGAAAGCAAGATGAGTGACTACGAGGCAAACTTTTTCGACCACTTTTACCAGCTAAAATAATTCAGAGCAAGCACTTTCTTTTGTGCACATATACAATATCAGTCACTAATTCCTACAACAGTTCAAACCATCGGGTATAAATTTTGTTGTCATTGCATTCGTCATTGTCAAGAGCCAGGAATTTCACTTGGGAAATTCCATGATCGCAATACAATGATGTGACCCAACATTTGCAATAAGCTAACAGTAATTCAGACAAAGATCAACCTAATTACCATAAACTATGATCGCCAAAATATCATTCGTACACTAAGGTTAGTTGGTATTCAACAATCTAAATGGCAGTAGTGAAAGCTACGAATACGTACTACGACAATGGAGAATGCAGAATTGTATTGAGCTAGGAATGGAGGTGCGTTGAGAAAGTTCTCAGCATGCATAACAATTCAACAGGAGAAGTTCAACTAAAAACAAATTTACAATGCCCCGAAATTATGCAATTCAACGTGTCGGAGTACTAAAATTCGCAATTTACCGATTCGCACCTTCAACCATCCCTGGACTTCGTCGTGAAGCAATTTATTTATTCACCTATTTTGAATTGACAAACCACTCTACTGCAACAATTGAAGAAACTACCCTTCCAGCATTGCATGAATCGACGAATTCAAAATGCCACGATTGAGCATTCCGACATTTCTACAATTTCGACTGCAAAATTCCACCATTTCAACGAATACGCAGTCCACAACCTCTGTATTCAACCTCTCAGTCGCATACACTACAAAAATTGACAATCTTGCATTTCAACTTAAACGTGTGAATTTGTGATGATAGTAGTGAACCCTATTTCTTTGAAGTAGAGCAGACATCCTCGCCCGAAAATGAAGATCCCAACCCCAACGTGACACCTATCGTACCTTAAGTGAAAGCATAGCTATTATGTGAAGCTCTTCATCGCTCACGGCCTCCGACGAGCAACCAAATGCGGCAAACAAGTATTGGAATGATCGATGTGTGTAGCGTGGAGAAGCGCAAGGAGAAAGTGGGACTCGGACGGCGAAAGCAAGACGACGCAAGTGAAAGAGAGACCCTCGCCGCTTGACGGGGCTTTGAATGTGGCTCTTATTGTGATGGCTAGTTGTGGCGGACGATGTCAGGGTTATTACTTCACACTTATGAGGCCCACAATCCAATGATGCATCTTCTATGAACTTCATATGAAAATCGATTCATATATATATTTTTTCAACTACCCAAGGCCATTTGTGACCTTACAGGAATTCACTCGAATTTGAAAAAAAAAAAATTCATTTCCATAAGTTTTATCAATTTTTTTTTTGGAACCATCAAATTCGCACTAGACATGTTAGAGAGTACATGGGAAGAGAAAGCACAACAATGTCATTGATGGCTTCAACGATTAGAATGTTTGCACATGAGGGCATTAAAACTATGTAAGTGACTTCGAGTCTTTTAGTCTTCTTCACATGTGAAATTCTAACGGTCAACATAAAAATATGAGGGTACCAGGCCTAATATACATAACGTAAGTCAAATTATGGCTTCTAAAAATGTACTCTACTATTTCGTGAAATGAATTTTAACTTGTCATTTCAAATGTTAGAATATTTGAGAGTCACTTCGAAGAACCCCCCAACACTACACTAAATAGTAAAATTAGGTTGCCTTAACAATTAGATTGACTTACTAAACCCCACAAAATGTACTTTACAAGCCATCAAAGTCAACAAAAATTTCTACATATATTTCCATTTGTACACATGAAGGTTTGTGAGTTCTGATTACAACAATACCTAATTCAAAAGTAGTCTATTCTTGTAATGCAATACTAAGTATTTATATAGTATGAGGCAACCTAATTTCACTATTTAGTGTCAGTAGAAAGTTTGGATTGCAATGGACACTCTTGCGTGGAACCTTGAATACAAATAGTGCTATGTATCATTTCAATCTACAATTACATCCTTCCTATTGATACTAGATGATTGTGAAAAATAATTTGTTCACGCATATAAACTACTATAACTAGGTTAGGGGTTCTCTAAGTTCAAAATTCTATGAAAATTTTTGTCAAAATCAAAAGAATAGTAATCGGATCTACATGACCAACACAACAAAAAAAATTGCATTTCCTAGTAGTATTTGCGGTTCAGGGTTCTTCAGTACTAGAAAGTACTGTAACTTAAATATGTACAGATGAAATTTCTGTGGTCTATTCCCACACTAGGCAAGCATGTGCCCACCAAAGATCACTTATAAAAATATTCTTTTATGTCCTCTACATTCATACTCACTCAGATTCATTCCTTAAGACAAGTTCATTGCATGCTTCAAAAAATAGAGATGATTTAGAATTGTACAACATATAGAAAATAAATAGCAAGTACAAAGAAATAGAAAATGATTCAAAATATGATTTCATGAAGGCTTAAATTATGCAATTGAACATGCCTATCCCAATGATTGTTTGTAATGTAATGTTAAAAGAAAAACTTAAACCCAATTCTTCTTTGGTTCCTAGGTAATAAAAATGGCATATCATGCCATAATTTTTTAATTGTGCTATTGAAATTTATGAAAACTGTTCAAACTTCAGTGTACTCCTTGGGCACGTGTTCTTTGAAAATTTTTAAAAACAAAGAATAATCATGGTGAGATGCCCCAAGTGGCTATATTCCCCAGACATATAGTTAGGACATTAAGGGCTTAGCCACTCCCTGAAATTCCAGTGATAGTTCATGACATTGAAATTGTGCAAATTGTTGTTGTCTCTAGACAATTTTGAAGTGAGAATATTTGTGCTCACTATTGCCACTGTGATTTTTGGATGAACAAGTTCTTGATTTATTTTTAAAGCGTTGTCTCATACTTGGCCCTTTTTGAAAAATTCAATCCATGCTACATAATTTCAAATATGTTACAGGCGTCCGTTACCTCTCATGATTGGTATGCACATACAATAAATACCAATTTATGTGGTATTCAAAATTTCCAAAGTTTAATATATGGTACCTAACTCTTTGAAAAAAGGAGTCTCACTTTGTTGATTGTTTCCTAGAATTTATAGACATGTAAATATGTGGCATTGAAAACTTGAGAAGATGCTGTTGTGTCCACTTCCATACCTTGACATTATCATAGTCATTGCAAAAAAGACATAGAAATGGAAAAAGTTGTTGAAAAGGCATCAACTTTATGTGGCCCAGCTTTTTGGATGCTATTCGGCATTATCCACAAAAAATTCTTTCATGTTATTTTAAACATTATAATCAAGCGATCTTGTGGTCAACTGATCCCAATTTTTTTACACATTCATGTCCATGACTAATACAATGTTTCTCTATTTAATTTCATAAAACCACTTTCAAATTTGACAAATTTGTTTCATCTTCTATAAAGTGATTACTATGTGGAATTGTTCCAATGAAAATCATAAAAAGAAAACTATGATATTTTTTAGGGTTAGTCAACTTTTTGTATAATAAGACATTTTTGAAGGATAAATTTTTTTCATGTGTGCACATTAGTGTTCATATATCAATGACACTATTAACACGGGGAAGATGATTTGAAAAACATAATATTGAATAATAAAATTCTACTTTAGGGCTTAATTCAATTATTACATTGCCACAAGATTGTGACAATGTTGGGCTTCTTCATATGCATGATTGTATAGTATTTTCATGAATTATCGTTTAGGATGTTCGTGAATCATTAATAGCCTAGTATTAACGATACACTTCTGGATTTCTACCATTACTGCAGGAATCCACTAGATTCTCAATCTCAACAAAGTTCATTGATGTATTCCTATCCTCTTTCTATTTCTTAAACTCCGCTATACATTAAAGATGCATGCTCTTCGGAGCTAGGGTCGCAAGTTCAGAGTTGGGAACTTGCACCGCGAAGATTAATATAAAGTAAAATAATGATATGAAACAACTTCTCCATGTCATGAGCAACAATTAGTACCCCTCTCACAAAATAGTCAAGCACCCATTTCATAGAAATATTTTTTAAACTCATGGATGGTTGTGATGCATTTGACTTTTTTGAAGTAACTTGCTTTTTTCGCATGATTATGCCTAATAGCTTTGCTTCTTTTTGCAACACCTTGTTGTTTAACGAGTGCACGTCTCAATTTATTATCTTGACTCTCTCTTGAACTATTTCGGATTATTCATCCATAACTTTTAATAATTTTCTTGTTGTATTACAGACTGCATTCAATTTGGTATGCTTGATTGGGATTGTGTAAGGATTGAGTAATTTGATCATGCAAGACAAAATATGCCAATTTTATTCTATATTATGCAAGATTTTAGGAGTGGCTCCAATTGCCTAGTTCAATGTATTTTTTCAAGCAATTTAATGCCCACTTGCCTCGAAAAAGAATAGGCAACTTCAAGCCTGTATAAATAAAAGGGGTACATGTGTGAAAAATTGCCAAATTGTCATCGATCATGGCCTTGCACATTGTAGCCACAATGTTTCTAAAACCTCATTTTATCCATCATGCGGAGCCAACACATACAAATATTGCATACACAAATTACATAAGATTGACTCAGAGGTAGTAGACAACAAGGTTCTTTTTCTAATAAGGCTAGAAGGCAATAGACAAACATCTTACAACATTTAATAGACCCCTGGCAACGCCTACTACAACCAATTTTTAGTTTTGTTTTGAATAAGGTATCTTACATTCACGATTTCAAATTATTTGAACTGTTCAAAATGACCTTATTCGATACCAGTTTCACGTATATTCGACAGTGATCTATTGCTACATATGACATCAAACATGCAACACGACTCACGCCAAAACCCTCAGCTGAAACCGAAGATTGTGTCGAAGAAGACAAGTCTAATGCACATGTACCAGAAAGAAAATGATAACTGTGACAAGGATTCAATGTTTGATGATTGAAATTTCTTAGTAAATGTTGTACGCAACATGATTTCAGTACTCCTCCATTGTCAATTCCATCTATACAATTTCTAAAGTAACATTGATAAACATCATGTGCTTCTTCAAAACACATGGGCGCAATGACTTTTGGCTTTGAGGTAACTTATTGGTTTATTGGAGTTTAAAGTAATGGCATGCGTGGTAAAGGTTTCATACTCAATAACTTTAAATTCAATTGTATATGAATGCATTCATTAAATAACACATTTTCTTAAGTACGATCATGTTGATTAGTCTCAAGAGTACCGTTCATCGTACGATGATATTTTGAAGGACTTTTGGACAAATTTCCAAATCGTTTCTGGGTGTACGCAAGTGAGAATCACATTGAGTTCACTTGGACATTGTGCATCTCACAAAATTATAATCCAAAACCGGTGCCTAGCAACATGCAAGTATTATTTCTTTGGTGGCACCAGTAGAAATTGAATCTCGAAAGCCATGTCTTCCCTGCAAAAATCTTTGTTGAAATATGTGTTTTGTGATGCAAACTTAATCTAGAAGTCCTTAAAGATAGGTTTCTGTGATTTGTGATGTTCAGTTAATTCTTACAATGAATGCATTGGTAACAATAAACTTGAAGATAAAGGCCATATTCGTGATATGCAGACTTTTCATAAATTTTGAGACAAAATGCTAATTATTGAAAAATTCATTTAAAAAAATAGTAATTGAAATCAAAAATAAATATTGCTTAAAGAGTGATCTCATAATGAAATTCTAGAATTTGGTGTTGTTACCTATTTATAACGAAATAGTAGTAATTAAAGAGATGAAGTGGTTTATCTTCGAGTCGAGGATAACAATGAGACTGTGAAAAGTCTCAATATAATGAATATGGCCTTATATCATGTATTTTTAAATTCAGCATGCCATTTTAGCATACTCTTGGAATGAACGATATTCTCTTCATGATACATTTCTATAGCATCAACATAACAAAACATTCAAAGGGTTTGGAGTGTAGTGATGGACCCCAATTTCTTTCAAGCATGGCCATTGCCAACAATCACTCCCAATAGATTCTGCCCCCCCAAAGATAAATACATTTATCCATCTCAATATGAGAAACATAATTAAAAAGAGTGACATTTGAAATCGTTAAAATACTACATTTTGAGTGAAATATATAATTAAAATAGAACAAATTCTTGTAGTTATTGCATTTAAAATGTACGTATTCATAAATTATTATTGAAGCTCTATTCATGTATGGAGTTTTGAGGCATTCTAATATGCAATTGCGAAATAGTTTAGGGTGCATTTCTATATTCAACATACGCTATTTTCATATCAATATGACTTTCAAAAAGTTTAAGAAAACACAACCACTTCATTACTATCAAGGTAAAATTACATATGTACGTCGTGTAAAATATAATTTATGAATAAATTTCATAAAGAGTTGCTTCAAGGAAATGATGTAAATTGGTGTTTGAGGTTTAATTCGTGTAAGCCAATGTACAGGACATGAAGACCTACATAAACTTCATAATACTTCTTTACATCGCTACCATTTTTCTCTTTTAAAATGTGTACTACGCTTGATGCTTGCTTACTAGATGTGAAACAAAACATGTAGCAAATAATATGTTAATTGCATTTTTTAAGTAAACCAGAATTTTGTATTTTGTCTTGCAAGTTGCAAGACACGATGGAATTTTACATGTTATCGCAAACCATTGTCTGTTACTAATAGCAACATTCTACAAAATTTTATGGCAAATTTTTTTTTCAAGTACTAAAGAAGTTGCAGAATAATGTAGAGCAAATTTCGTAGAATCTGTCGAGTGTATTCAAATCTAAGAATTAGAGTGAGAGGCAATGTATAGATTTAGTACTTTGTATAATTAGATACTTTATTTGGTATAGATATGTTAATTCCCTTATATTCATTCCATACTGAACATTGTTGTGAATGGGATGATGCCACGAATAAACATTCTTAACATGAGCGCAATTGTAATGTTGCATTGGTCAAGACCTAATGAATTTCATTAAAATGCCATTGTTCCATTAAATTCGTTAAATTCTATTAAATTGGGAGTTCAGTTGGTTACTTAGGCACTTTTAAAATTCAAACTCTGTAGATTAGAATCTAAACTTGTCCTACATATTAGAAATCAAGATTAGTCTTTGATATTTAAATTGTACATATATCATAGACGGTTTAGATCATGCTATCCAAAGGCTATTCGCGTTCTATGGTTTTGAAGATACATATTATGTATCTATAATGTCCAATATCTATACCAGTCCTACCTATCCTTCTTACAAATTCGACTATACGGTTTGAAAAACGGCATTATATGAATACCTCCATTTCAATAGAATTTAACCTTTGGCATTCATGAAAGAACAATTATCCGCAAGATATGACTTGTCAATTACAGAGCAAGCAGTCCTTAAAGAAATAAGGATATATGTATAAATTCCAAATATTTAATGGAAGTCAAAGTATTATTTTCTACTTATTATTGTTTTTTAAAACCTATTGTTTTGTATTTTTGTAATGTGCTTCACAAAAGGAGGAGCATACACGAACTCTAATTCCCACTTGCAAAGAATTTATCATATGCTATATTGGTTTAAATTTTTTGGCACTACTTAGAATTATAGAATTAGATGCAAAACTTTGGGGTCATAATTATGGGGCTTCTTAACCCTTAAGCACTTTGACGTCTAGAAAGTTATATCTAATCCCACAAAACTTAAAAGAATAATTATGAAATAACTTAAGTTTTATGCCAATTTCATTTGTCCTCTAAGAAAAAATTATTGGAAAAGAGTTCAAGAAAATTCAAATCATATATGAAGAAGAGTTAAAAACAAAACTTGAAACAAACAATTTCAGGTACATTGCATGAGTGGAAGCCATCTTCAAAATAAATGCTCTATTGGGTCCAAGCATGCTAGGAGCCAACTTCGCCGTAACCACTCTTTTTTAAGAATCTTCATTCTAACTCTTGCATATGTCTTCAAGTATGAAAAAAAATTGTAGTGCATAGCTTATTATTCATTTTTCTTAGACATAATACCAAACAAAAATATTTATATTAAGTTTTTAAGTGTTAAAAGGACGAAAAAATAGTTGTAACCACTACGTAATTGGATAAATTAAGGACCCATTATGGATTACTTGTGGACTATTTAGAATGAATAAACAACATTTTTGGGTGGAATAGATGACTAAAGGACTATTTTGGATGATTAAGCAACAATTGGTAGATAGAATTTTCCAATGAGGACCTCCATAAGCACCTCAGTAACATCTATATGTGTTTCTTATTAGCATGCTTGGACCCTATTTCAAGTTTGTTTTCAGCAAAAGAACCATGCTTATGGAAATCACAAATAAGAGTCATAAATGTGAGCCCTATCTTTGTTGAAGAGAAAAGATTCCAACAGTTGTTTAGTTTTATTGCTTTATAATCACTTAACTTATAAGCATTCTCAACTCTTTGTGATATGTGAAGCCCTTCATAAAAAAAAGAGTGTAAAAAGAGGAAATTGTAGACAATGTAGGTGGTTTGAGTACCTAAGTGAGTCCAACATATACCCAATTATATTTTGCATACACTATAGTAAAATCATTTAAAATAGAATTCTTCAGCCCAAATAGTTTTTTGGCACCCTACATTTGCTCAAACCCGTAGGGCTACTTCTACCACTTTCTGTGCACCTTGAACTTTCCTAATGTCTTACATTTGAATACTTCAACGCTATGAAACTTAGCAAACTTACAAGGCAACATTTCTAATACGAGGGTAGAAGCACACTAAGGTGGATATGATTTCGGCAAAATTTTAGAGCACTAGAAGTGTATATTTTGTATATTCCATACAAAGTGAACATTGTCTACATGGGAAGACACATGTACATAGGCTACATAAATAAGAAACAACAAAGACAAAGAGGTATGCTTCCCAATAAGAGAATGTAGTCCAAAAATGTATGGTTGAAATTTAAAAGAACTTTGGAATGAACGGCACAGTTCACCTCACAAATGTACTTCATGATTGTACTTTTAGGACTTCTTGTTATTAACTCAATAAATATTATTTCTTCAAAAATATAAATATTTCAAGGGATTAGACCATTAGCTCTCCTATATTCCACACTCATGATGTTTCGACAACTAGAGGATTACTCAAAACATTTCATTTCTTATCTAGGTTTTGTTGTAAAAGAGAATGCCACATAAGCTCCTAAATTCTAGCTATAACTACAAGTACACCCTATCTATCATAAGGAATCCCTCACACAAAAAATAATATATTAAAGTATTGGAAATCACTCAGAGTTGATTGTTTGTTTTTCCTCCACAAAGTAATTTCCATTCTTGGGATAAATTTGACGTACTTTTCATTCTCAAAAAATACTTTTGCAAGCTTGGAGAAAACATTTCCATAGTTTGATGGACAATAGAAACAAATCATTACAAGGTTACTCACCTATTGCATTTGCATAGGAACCAAAAAGATTTTGGTCTCCAATCCCCCCAAATAGCTAAGTTGCAATAAATCCCCCCAAAGTACTTTTTTGATGCACTTTTTAGGGGGGAAAAGTGTGCTTCTACCCATGACCAAGCCTTAAATTGTTTCATTTATAATGCAATTGTTAATTCATTTGTTAATTTTGAATTTTAAATTAAAATTGATACGTATGCGAAAATCCAGATGTTTGACTACTAAAATTGAAGTCTTTTAATCATACTCAAAGTTTTACATGATTGTGTTCTTCCTTCTCTTACATACCATCTTCTATTTTCATGTATTTTATAAAATGAAAGTCCTTTGATTGTCATAGAGATTTTGGTATTTTGTTTACACTTGAAATTGAATTCTTCAAAATAAACAAAACATTGTTACAATGTTTTTCCTATTTTTGTGTTGCAGCTACAAGGAGCTATGAAGTCCCAAATTACCATGACTCTGAACCCATAATCATTGAAAGTGGGAAGAAACATACGAAGACCTAGAAGAACCAAGGAGATAGAGTTGTCACTAAGGAATGGATGAAGTTAGGTAGAGCCCATCCCACCGGTTTCAAATTAGGATTTTTGGAAGATCCAAATATTTCTAGTATTACCTTAAAATTTTGGGTGAAATTAGAAGCAGGAGCATAGAGAAATTCATGAATGAATTTTGAGTCACCAATTACCTGTTAAACTTCATGTAGTCATAGCTATTGCTAGGAGTATCTTCATTTGATGAATTTTGTTTTATTGAAATCAGTACGAAATCATGTAAAATTTCCAATTCTTAAATTTAGATCGTCACCAAGTGCATTTGAAACGTAGAACAGCTTTATAGTGGGCATTGGTTACTAGGTTAATTCTTGCAAATCGGGTCATTATTCATTAGTTCTCTTGCAAATAGGAGTATGGGTAGAAGTTAGAAAGGACCCATTGCTTGGAAGGCAGAATAAACCTACATTTAGGCATTGATTTCGTCTTGGAATTTATAGACAATCAAAACCCACTTGTATATGTCTAATAACTAGAGGTGGCTTATTGAGTGCCTTTTCAATGCATTAGGAATTGAATAACAACTCCCACCCAAATTAAATGCTAAAAATTATACAATACATTATGAGAAGTTGTAAATTCATCGGGGTCAGGAAGCTTGGAATGTTCACCTTATACATTTGTGGGGAGCTATTTCTTACTGAGTGTGCACATGATAAAAGAGGATTGACATGATTGAAATAACTTTTGAACTTTGATCTTCACCTTCACAATCTCACTTTTTAATTTTTACATCTACAAGTCATATCCTAAATTTTAATTTGATGAAATGAATGTTTCATTTTAAAATGTTCCTGAATAGGATATATGTAACATTATTAAATGAGGGGAGGTTATGCTTTTCACTTGATTATTGTGCTTTTAGCAAAGACCATCAATTTTAGTGTTTGACCTACTTCCAAATCAAAGCATTGAACTCATGCATTTGTTTATATCAGAGTCACTATGGAAAGATTTCAATGTTTGCATGAATTCCACGATTGTAAATTACAACATGCAAGTGCTGATTTAGAGTTCAACTTATTAATAATTTGTATTTATTTGAAAATAATTATAGCATTTGAAGGCTTCCAAAGAAAATGGTGTAATGAGTTTCACAAGGTTTCATTATAACAAAAGCATATTTGACATACATTTTAGTGTTAAACCATAATTTTTACGTGTTAATGATACCTTTAACACTATGGAAGTCTATGCAAATACCTTAAACATTGTGGGCATGGACAACATACATTCCTTGAGATTAATGCTGTAATCTCACACTTGTTATACAATCCACACATTGAAAACTACAACATTGTAATAAGTGTTTGAGGTCTTTGAACATGTATATGCTTACATTTATCCAAATTGTTTTTTTCTTCATTGGAGATAATTGTAAGCCCATGTTCAATTTACTTGGGAAAAACACATTAGGAAAGGCTTAGAAATATAAGTTTCGGTTTCACTTGAATGATTTGAAAAGAAAATTGAAAATTTGAGTTGCTTTATAACTCCTAAATGTCGGAGGTATGAAATTTTGGAGTCCACAATTCTTTGGAGTTACATAGAACCCAACCAAGTTGCTATTTATATGAGTTTTGTATTTTGACAAATAAATTTTAATTTGAAGTCTAGTCTTCCCATTAACCAACAAATTCATAAAATGATGGATCAAGATTTTTCTATTTACAATATTGTGTAGAGGTGGCCATTGCTCTCTTGACTTTCCATAGTGTAGGTGGCTCTTGGGAGCGAGGTTGAAGTATACTACATCTTGGAGGAAGAGTCACATTGAAAATTAATGTCCTCAAATTATACAATATATTTTTAGAAGCCACTAATGAATGGGATTTTAGCGTATCATGCCCTTTTACCTCGAACCTTTTTGGTTTAGGACCTTTTGGGATGTGACATGTGAAAGGAGCATTAAAGGACCTCGAATCACTTTTGTAGGTTTATCACCCTCCTCGTTGAACTTTGTAATCTTTCACTCCACAAATAATATTGTTGTATATTTTGTAGGCCTACGTCACCCAAACATGTCTTCTTTGCATTTATACTGTAATTTTTCAAAAACTATGCATAGAACTTATAAAAAACATTAATACAACCTATGAAATTCATGGATTTTTTTCCAATTTGGAGTGAATTCCTTTAGGCTTCGAAACGGCCTTGGGCATTTAGGGGTTAAACTAGGGATTAGTTTACAATGAATTCTAACGATTTGAGTGAGCTAGTAAAATACAAATTTGCTGCAAAAAGGGGGTCCCTCCACAATTTGTCTATTACTAAATAACATTTGAGTGCTCCAACGCAGGTCTGGGCACCACGTGTAGGTTTGGTAGAGGCTCGGGAGACCTCCGCCGATAGTCCAGGTTCGGAATAGGTTTGGTTGAGGTTCGGGTCCGGACCTCCCGCCACGGCTGGTCGTCATCCCCACCTGTAGGGTTTGCTTGACTCCCTTTTGTGATTCTGCTTTTCCCGTTTTGTTGCTCCGTCATTGTGGAAATTTTGCCGTTCCTCTTCTTCGTCTTGTCGCATATCCTTCCATTGTTGTTTCCGGTGCTTTCCTTGTTTCCGCGCGCCTTCTTCTGACTTTGAGCGCCGCTATTTTCCACTTCTGCTTTCTTTCTCCATTACCCGCGGCCTTGTCCGTGTCCTTGACGAGTAGCATTTTCTTTTCTTGCAAACTTCTTCGGGCGGCGGTTCGATTGGACTTGAAGTTGCGATTCTGAAGAGAGTAGAGTTTCGGGTTGGAAAGCGGAAATCCATTGGCTCCATTCAGGTACTTTGTATTACCACTGCAAACCACGTTTTTCTGTCATTTGATTTGATTTTCTCAATAGTTAGTTATTGTTTTCTTTGTAGTGCTTGCTACATTTCTTCCAGTCTAGAGATCATGCTTCAACGTGCTTGTTTAATTGAATGTGTTTTCTTGCAATCCAGTAATTGCTCAGGGAGCGTGATTCCTAGTTTCAAACTAGGGTGTTGGTTTTGAGTCCGTATAGTAGTGCTTGTAGATCACAGTACCATGGAATTTCTTGTTTGTAAACCGCATAGTAGTTTCTTATAACTCTGCAATTCATGTAGTTCACTCTCTGAGTTTGTAACGCAACAATCATTGACTGATCTTTATGATACAAGAAGTTTAGTCTCTTGCCATATTTCTCCAGAATGCCGTCTACTTAGTTCTTGATAATGCACATTGGTTGGACTTGTTCCAGATAGACTTCATAGAAAACAAATTTTCCGTAGGAGTGGATCCGAGTAGCATTGCTTTGGAGATACAAATTCCAAGTTGCCGCAGTCTTGCATGCACTTCTAGGTAAGCAATCCTCCATGTCTGCATGCCTTGCAATTTCAATATGTACCCTATAACCGTGTAGTTAGAGTAGACTAACTAGATAACAGTCCGCTCTCATGTTTAGACCGCGCGGTCTAAACCTCTTCGTTCCCAAAAGAATATTAGAGTTCTCCCAAAAAATATATAGCTCTCGAATTGAATTTGGAAACATCAGACCGCCCGGTCTGAAACCTTTCCAGCAAAGAAGACACAAAAGGTGCCTAAAGCCTAGTCAAACAAATGTTTGACCGCGCCGTTAGAATCCTCCGCCAACACAAAGGAAAGGTCTGCACAAAAAGTTGTGCCCAATACATTGCTGAGGTTCAGACCGCGCGGTTTGAACCTGTTCAAACTAGTAAATTTAAATAAAGAACCGAAATCACCCAGAAGTCCAATATAGAAGTTCAGACTGCGCGGTCTGAACTATTAACACTAGAAAAATAAAATACTAACTCAGTTATCAGAAATGAATCTGCTATTAGATCATCCACCAGGCCACAGACAATGTCAAATTGAAAATGAACTAACCTCAAGAAATAAATAATCAACTAGAGAAGTCTACCGAAAAGGATTTGACCATGAGGTCTGAACCTCATTTGCAGTCTTGAATGTCACTAGATTATAAAATGCCATTCATATGGAATTAGACCGCGCGGTCTGAATCTCAAACAAAGGACGATGTCCACGAAAAGAATATCAATCGAATGGGTTCAGATCGCGCGGTTTGAAATATAATCCTAGAATAAAAATGAAACCAGAAACATAAAAAAACTAAATCTGCTATTGGATCTTCGACTCTACGATCACGTCATGTCCAGTGAAAAATAAATTAACCTCCAAAAATATACTCATCCCAAGAGGTCAAACAAACAGATTTCGATCGTGCGGTCTGAATCTCATCAGCATAGAATTTAATGTCAGTTGATTATAGAATGTTCCTTGGATGGGTTCAGACCGTGCGGTCTGAACCTCCAATTTAGTATAGAATCATATCCATAAAGAATAATTTCAATGGATTCAAACCGCGCGTTCTGGTCTCTATTGTCAAAGTAATCCAGAACCCAAAGTATGAGTACAACAGTAGGTGAAGAGGTTTAGACCGTGCGGTCTGATTCGAAATATGAGTGCATATTGTCGTCTCAAAATTTGTGGAAATCAATTGATTTGGAGAAGTCCAATCAAGAGGCTGACCACATGGTGAAATCGATAACGAGTAACATAGTTATCAATGTCATCAGACACCACGCTCAGCCTAATATTGAAGCCTTATTCAAACGGCGCTATATGAAGCTCTAAGATTAATGTCATTGAGGTCGACTAATTTATATACAAGGAATTCTCATAAACATGTTCAGACTGCGCGGTTTGAAGTCCTTCAGCTAAATAAATTCACATCCTAGAGTTTGGACTGAAACGAAAAGAATAGGGTCTTCATACACATTGCGGAAAAGGAAATGAGGTGCGGAATGATAATCATCTGAAGTGAAGTTCAGATCGCGCGGTCTGAAATAATGCTATATCTGCTGACGAAGCTTGCATTCTGAACATTGTAAACATTGCTTTAGATCGCGCGGTCTGATCAAATCCATTCTTGTGGACAGTGCTATGGAGTCCTTCCTGGAGAGCAAGCCGCCTTTAACAGGATACATCCGAAGGATTTTGCCAGAGAGAATTCACGAATCCTGGTCATCCCATATCGATGACAAGGTTCCATTAGAATTCATCGCATCGAAATCGTTATGGTCAATAGAAATGAGTTATGTTCACGACTCTCCCGTCTTTAGTCTCGAATTAGGTTTTACAACAGCTGGCGACCCATGATGGAAATCATTCAAGAATTTAGTAGTAGTTAATATTTATGCACTATGAGAAGCTACTTTGGTGGACGTTATAAACTCCAGTAATAATGCGTTTGGAGTCATCGTCATCCGAGTTGAAGACCAAATGACTTTCTATCACCAGCGCATTATGAAAAACTACGATCACGTCCCCCACGCCTTCCAAATCCTCATGCTCGACATCCAGGCAAAGTGTGAAAGTATAGCTGATGACTTTTATGAGACTGGAAAAGCGGTAAGCATGTACCTAACTGATGCAAGCACTCTCCATACCGCAAGACTGACCTTGGGAAAATTGAACATTTCACAGCCAAAGGGAAAAAAGAGAATGGACGCAGAAGAGAGTGCTCGAAAGTAGAAAGGTGTCGATGGCTCCAGCTCGGGGGTCTCGACGCGCAGTCGTCCACTGCCTGCGTCAGCTGTTGCAAGTGCTGCTAACACCGGAGCCCCCCAACAGTCAGCAACGCATCCACAAGAGAGACGGCAGGCCAATCCCTAGATCACGACGCCGACTACCCGTGTAGCACTAGTGCAACCTACCCGACCGAAAGCAAGAGACAAGATGAAGACAAGAAAGAGGAAGCCATCATCAACCGCTGGAAATTCGCCAGCCACTGAAGAGGAAGGGGTGGAGAGATGGATCAGACAATGCCGTAATCCCACGGAGCCCTCGGGCTCACAAGCGCCAGGCCCGTCAAGTCAATCGGCATTCATTGAAGCCGCCGAGGTGTCGAAGGAAGAGGCGCAGAAGCTGGCCTTCAAAAAAGTGAATGGGAAATGGGTGGACAACCCAACGACCGTGCCATTTAACCCCGCGGACGTACCGGACAAGCTATCCGTAGTAATCGAGTTCAAGCCGGACCCGAAACGTAGTGACGAAGCTGAAACGCGATGGCGCCTGAAGGCCGAAGCGATAGCCAATCGGAAGTTCAAAGAAGCATCGTCGTACATGTACATCTTTGGACGAGGTCGATATTTCGAGCTAGACGTCGGGGACATGATAAACACGGACGAGAAGTCAGGAATCATTTTTCAGCCGCTGGAGAAGGCCGGGGTCACAGCTGTACTTGATTGAATGGTGAAGGTCAACTTCACCAAGTAGATTCTAACAGTCATGCCCGACACGAAAATGAGGCCAACCTGTTGGAAGGAGTGCACTGCGGCCGGGCCTTTGAAAATCATCAATGGTCAACACACGTGGATGGCAGCGAAGGAAATCATTTCAGGCGAGACGTTAGTCAATGATGTGGCGATCGTCGAGAAGATGCGGAAGTGGACATGTGAGATTGTGTGGTCTGACAACAAAGACCACTTGCACGCATTATCGTGCAAATGCAACGACGGGAATATCGCCGGTCCCTATTTATCATCGCTGCCCGCGACCATAATGCATTGCCGCCATCTCTGGGAAAACGCCAATAGACCTTCGCAACATCGGAAGAACACGAGAGCATCCCAGCAAGAAGAGATGCATAAATCCTACCAGGTATCTTCCTTGACCACTTCAGACCGTGTGGTCTGAAGTTCTCATTGTCGTGGTTATAGCCCAGTTCGTTGTAATGGACTTGTACTAGAGTTTCTTGTTTCAGAGTGCACGGTTTGAAGATCACCTCATTGTCGTTGTGGTTATAGCCGAGTTTGGTTTAGACTTATACTAGAGTTTGTTGTTTCAAACCGCGCGGTTTGAAGTGCACGTCATTGTCGTGGTAACAGTCCACTTGTCATGGACTTGTACTAGAATTTCTTGTTTTAGACCGCGCGGTCTGAACCTCTATATGAAGATGAATTCTGATGTTCCCAAATTGTGCACAGGATTTCAAAATGAAGGTCGAACAGAGCTTCGAATCGACGATTAGTGCAAAGGGGGTTGGCGGTTCGAGGAAGATGATTGATTTTGACAAGATGGGGGAGAGGAAGATCATAATGGCCTCTGATCAAACGTGGTCTATTTGGCAGGAGGTTTTCATGAAGCACAAGTCTGGTGGTCTGTATGACATCGACTCTGGCCGTCCGTTCAACGAAATAACGGATAAGGCCGGCGCCACGAAGGTCTACAACTTCACGCCCATCAATCTGAACCAGATGAAGACTCTAGCCGGACTGGACGATGCTGCAGTGGGTGAGCTTGGCAGCAAAATCCTCGAGATTCCGTCGAAGGTCTACATCAAAAGGCCTACAAGTTGGACTGAGGCCATTCTGTTCGCCATGTGGACCACGAACAAGAAACACAAGATTGTTCTGGCAAAGGAAATTACGGAGAGGGGGATCAAGGATGGCATCATCGAGGCGGCCGACGTTTTTGACGACGGGGATTTTGTTCCGACAGCTTGGCAGGATCTGAAGGGGGAGTTGTGCATAACCAGGTTCCACATGTGGCACCTCATGCAAGTCGGTCAGAAGTGGCTGAGGAACGAGTGCGGGTCGGGGAAGAAACCCATGGACATGCCTGATAAGCTCTTGGAGGGCTTGGACCGCATCATGGACAATACCCGTCGGTTCCAAAACTGTCGGAAATGTTCGTGGGGGTCGGTGTGCAAGTGGGTTCACAAGAGTTCGACATTCGACCCATAGTTGTACATCTTCCGAAGGGAGAGGTGGACCTTCTGTGAGTTGGGACCGGCCTCTATCAAATATTGTGAGGTCGGAATCATGGATTTCCGATTGTTCCCGAGATTGGAGAAGACGGAGGTCAATCACGGGTACACACTGGTCCTCGAACAACTGAAGAAGGTGTCCGAGAACGCGATGTCGAGGGGGGTCCACACGTGGATGCTCATCTTCAGTCAAGAAAAGATTGCCTTCGTGGAGCAAATGGTGTCGGACTTCTTCCCCAACCACAAGCTGAAGCGTGAATGTAGATATGTCTACTGCAAGGGCGAGCCAATGTACACGATGAAGTACAAGGACAAAGTGATGTATCTCCAGCGGCCAGCTAAATCATTTGTGAACTTGAAGTTAGTTAACGGCGAGGACCAAGTGCCATGCCTCTCGGCTGATGAAGACGTGCCCTTGGCGACGGAAGACGAGATGTATAAGAATCGTGAAGTCTGTCGTCACGATTTTCCGTGGCGCATTTCGAATCGCGAGCTACGGTACAAGGTGTATCTCCGATTCATAGACAAGTTCTGCATGGACCAGGGAACCGTAATGCTCATCTTCGCTGGAGCCAAGGCAGTCTCGGCATGCTCGGTAAGGACCACGCTAGCGAGATGATTCTGTTTTCACATGGAACCATCCGATTTTGATTTGATTCTTTTTACAATTGTTAATTGATGTGCATTGGTTGATGTCAGATGCTTTGTCGTAGTTCCGTGTCCTTTCAATGGGCCACAAATTGGGCTCTCCTCCACCAAAGTGTTCAGCAAAAAATTGGTTACAATTATTGGCCCGATGTGTTGGTCCCCCAATCGCATACACTCAGATATCATTATGACGGCCAGAGCCCAACGCACCGGTGGGAGCTAGAAGAGGAGTCTAACCCGGCGGCCGAAGGACTGGACGATCCTGTCCTCGATATCGTGGAACCGGACGACGACCACGATGGAGGGGAGGAGCACGGAGATGAAGACGAAATGGAGGATGATTTCGAGGAGGAGAGCGAGCCCCGGAATGTGGGGTCCCCGTCCCAGAACCCGGAGGTCAGCGACACTGTAGGGTCAAGCAGGAGAGGTGAGGTTCGTCCACCGACAACTCGCGTGCCGGACTTCAGCCCTGGACAACATCAGACCGCGCAGTCTGATCCACCCGCAGAACGTATTTCCTCTCCCTGTTCCGATCATGCCTCCTCTCATCCGTCGCAAACTTTGCATTGCTCTGAACCTACATCTCCCTCCTCTCCTACACGGGTGTGTGTGAACCAGACTGTAGAGTCTGATTCATTACCTCCACGTGTGTCTACACCTCTCGTTTCTCCCCTTCCGCAGAGTTAGCCATCTCAGTCTGTGGTGATCCCGCAAACTCCCCTACTGCTTCCCTCAGAGGATCAGACCGCGCGGTCTGATGTGGTCACCCAGTCTCCCCTACCCCCTTCACCTATTTCTCTTCCTGTAGCTCCCTCTCCACCCCCGCCTTCGGATCTCCCTCCACCCTCGTCTTCATGTCCACCCTCTGATGTCCACCCACCTCCGTCGTCCTCAGGTGGACCATCCCCTCTCCCTCCCAATGCCCCTCCGTCCTCGAGTCTACCATCCCCTCCCCCTCCGTCAAGTGTACCATCTCCTGTGCCGTCTTCAAGTCTAGCATCCCTTCTCCCTGCCCTATATTCGTATCCTTCCTTTGATCTCCAACTCCCTCCAACAGTTGCTGAACAGAATCAGACCGCGCGGTCTAATTCCCTCGTTTTTGGCCATGCTTCCGGATCGGCTCTTGCTACGGACTTGCTATCAAAACCTCCAAGGATGCTGATTGAGGATATGCAAGTGAAGCTGGATGGACTGAAGGCCGGTCTCCCCGAAGATGCACAGGAGGAGATTCGGAAAGTGAGGTTTGAGCTCTCCGCCACTTCTCCCAAACCCACGGGTGAATCTCTATCGGAGAAGATTGCGAGTGTGCAGAGGAATGTGGATGCTTTGATGTCGCACTTTCAAGCCGCTCCCTCTTCCGTTGAGAAAATCAAGGGGATTACGATGGTGCAAGTTTCGGTTGACACCCTGAAGTTTGAGCTTCCGCCCGCGACTGCTGATGAGAGGACTTATATCTTGCACATCCGGAGGATGGAGCAAGATCTTCTTGAGGCTAGAAACAGTTCCAGGGAAATCCCGATCGACTTGGACGATGTGGACGAAGAGGAATTGGATGCACGTCTTTCCATGGCTGCAAAGAGCAGGGAGGATTACAGGAGGATGGCCGATGCGGATGTGGCCACTTGGAGAGGGTCGAGTTCCGGCGCCGGGGCTCCATCTCAAGGTGGGTCGAGCGTCCTCTAGGTGACGGAGGAGGTCAAGCCGGAAGTGAAGGCGACCATTCTTGCCTACACGGAGATCATAGCGGAGCGGTACAAGAGGAAGCACGTTGAGGAGTCGGAGAAGTGGAGCGAGACGGTCACTATACTGATGAAGGAGAGGGAGGAAAAGCAACGGTGATGGGAGGCCAGGGAATTGGAGAAGAAGGCGAGGCACAAGGCCAAGAAGTCGGTGTATGAGAATCAACTGGCGCAAAACCAGGCGACGTTGGCGAATGTCAATGCGCACTTGGCGATGATACCGGATCTACCGACTCTACCAATGCCGGTGACTCCCATCTCCAATCCTGCGAGTGAGCTGCAAAACGTGTCGGGGGTCTCTACAACAAACTCTCCCTCGGGGACGGCCTCCGTAGCGTCGGGATTGCGAATGATGTCCAACATGAATCCATCGCTGATCTCGGTGAGTGCCACTTCCGAACCAGAAGTCGATGACTTCGACCTCAGTCAATTTCATTATATGCATGTGTTGGAATCACTGCATTGTTCGAGTGTACACGGAGACGATCCATACAACCTTGACGTTGACTTGGGAGATGTGGAGATCTCCTTCACTAACTTGACTGAGCAGTATGCTCCCCATGTGCAAGCCCCTCTCGCTCCGGCGCAGCCTGTAGTGGTGGAGCAGGTTCCGGTGGAGTCGCCGACCAGAGATGACGAAGCTCCCGCGGTGGGTAACCCCTCCACATAGCTCTAGTTAGACCTTGATCGGAGGATGCTATGTGAAGGTGGTTCGTCGGGCTGATCGAAGGTCGTTCCGACGAGTCTGTAGAGTCATGGGGTCTTCCCTCTAGCGGCTGTCTTTTTCTTTTTTTCGGACTTTGGAGAGCATTCACATGTTTTGCATACTCGTGCACATACTTTTGTACACTTTGTGAAAAACGATTCTGGTTGTAAACAATGTACAATATTTGTAATATATATCAAAGGCATTTTCGATAACTAGTAGCGTGCAATTCGGAAAATTTGTATTATCAAGTATTGTTTTAGTGGTTGTGGGCATTGTAGTCACGCTCTTATCATTTCTCCATTCAGGCTGACAATGCTCTATTGGACATCGAGGCTCCAGTGCTTCCACTTGTCGCGGTCTCACCTCATCGTCAATCCACTTCCCTCAGACAACGGACAAGCTCAATCGTCGCTCCTCTGGCTCCTAAAGTGCTCTCTCCTGCCCCCGCCCCTCTACGATCCCCAACTCCCAATGTCGTCAAAGTTGATCGTCCCGTCGTCGCGGAAGTGGCATCCCCCTTGGCTCCGGAAATCCCAGCGCCCATTGCCATCAAGGGTAAGGAAGTGTTCGCGCCCATTGCTCAGGAAGTCGCCCTCCCCGTCGCCGATGTCATAACGAAGGTGAGGTTCAATTCCCTTGCTCCCATGAAATTCTATTGTTGGCGTCGTCTGGAGTCTACTATCGTGGACTGCATCATTGGTTTAGAAGATTCCTGCTTTGAGTTCGGGTTCTAGCATATGCAGGCTCCGTTACTGAAATCGGCGCCTCCCCACGTGGAGGGTTTCCCTTGGAATAGTTATTTTGTCATCTTGGAGGTAGAAGGTGTCCTCTGCCAAGTTGAGGATGTCGGGCGTCCGGTGCAGGGTCTGGCACGCGCACCGCTGTCTGAGGTGGATTATAATCCTAGGAACTGTCATCTATTCGGGGAATACACCGTGCACTGTCGTCCAGAATTACGCTCGTTCTTAACTGGCCTGGCGGAGAATTTCTATATAGGCATCTGGACAAGACTCCCCTGCGTAGTCGCTATCCCCGTAGTGGAGTTCCTATTTCGGGATATGGAGTGTCTTAAGCACATGCCCGTGCTGACGATGGAAGACTGCTTCTTGATCGTGGAGAGACGACCGTGGTGGTTGTGTAAGTGTCCTCCCCGACCTAGGTTTCCCGAGAGCAGCTGCCCGATGCACCCTGCGGACAGCTCGTGCGACACTAGCATCGAGGAGGACACCTTCGTGCAATTCGCGGACCACCCGGAGGGGCGACTTCGCATGAAGGTCCTCCACAAGACCATGTGGGGTCAGAAGAAATTCATATGGGACAACTTCAGGGCCAATGTGTCCAACACCCTACTCGTCGACTGTTGCCTGAAGAGCAGCATTCTGAACCCCGTCCACAATGCCATATTCCCGTTATCGTATGTTGGCGGTGTGAACCACATTCTCCGGAACACCGTAGTCCCGTATCTTCTGGGTTTGCTGGAGTCCGGTCGCAGCGTCTCGCAGTACTTGTCGGAGAACCCGTGGTTTCTCGCGCACCTCACGATGGCCCTGAGGAATTCGAAGTTCGGACTCAAAGTGTGCACCTGTACGCACTTCCAGGACAGGTCCCTCGTACTAGAGTACCCGGAGTTCGTCGGACATTACAATGATGAGGACCCGGATCATTTCAACCATAAGAACAAGATTAATCCCGTAAGACAATGATACCATCCGAAATGGATGCGTGTGTAGGTGGGGCGGCGCGGTGTTCGTGTGTTGGGTGGCCGTAATGGTGACAGCAGCCGATTGGACGGCAAGTCCAATAAACGACGACGAATGCGTATGACGGAAGGAGTGGGCTCCTCTAACGGTTGCGTGGTCCACGACGACGCTGACATTGACGTCACGTCTACGAGTCCTTCAGGACAAGGTAATGCTCGGTCCGAAATGACCCTAAACTATTGGATGATGGTGGAGGGAACACCAGTTCAGACCGCGCGGTCTGAACTGCTCCACTGGACGGAGGACCTGGGCCCTAGGTGTTGTAGTCGCCTTCATCTACAAGTCGCCATTCCGCATGATGCCCTCACATTCTTCGTGTGTATTATGATGTTTGCACTCCACGAAGACAAGGATGTTTGATGTAGAATCCATTTTGATCCATCGCTCTTCTTCTGGTGAGTGCGTTTTGTTGAAATCTTCTTTCCCCCCTGAATCACGTTGAACTTCAAAATGGATCACTCATCTTGACGTGTGTTGTGCGCAGGCTCTTTGTAAGCTCATGGGGTCCACAAGTTCATCCACGGCACAGCATGAAGACAAATTCGGATGGTGGATGGTGACGATGTTACTAGTATTGGCATTCGCACGCAGCATCCACTAAACGTAGTACACTTGGGTGCTTCCAGGGATAGCTAAACCTATTGACTTTGTTGCGGATGGGGCTCCTCCCTTGTAAAACGTTCTAAACTATAGATCAACGGGGGCTATAGAAAACATTTGACACCCTTTAATATTCTTTGATGCATTATACTCCCAATACATTCTCAATGAATAGAAATATATTTTCCCCCACATCATTATAGCATTAGTTCTCTCACCACAGTGATGTCCCCTATACTAGCCTTGTTTTCCAAATGATAGTATTATTCCCTTTCAAGAGTAGTGTGATTGCCATTGTCATGGTAGTATTATTCCCCTCATTATAGCTTCTACTTCTTGCATATAATGAGAGTGGTCGGAGGATCACCATTTCACCAATTCAAAGCAAGTGGGTGCTTGTTTTCATTCATGTCATGATTGTTGCAACTCACCAACAAAGAAGAGGAAAATGATTGGTAATTGCGGTGCAAACCAATTTTCGGTGTTGACTCCGTGCCGGATTTGAGTCTTTCCTTCCCTCATTCGTAGTGGCGCATGAGCGTGAACGAGTGCGGACCATCCATGGTCGTGTTGAGGATGTCCACAATAGAAGTCGGCTTCTCCTTGAGGTTGTGTGGAGGTTGGCAATATGGTTCATAAAGTTGGGCACGCACTCATCAGCATTTTCTGGTGAGTATGGCAGATCTTACATGGACGACGATGGGGATGATTGACGTGAACGCATTCCCCCGGACGCCTTCCAAGATACTTCACCGTTGTCATCCATGATCGGTTGACAATCCCCGCCACCCCTCAAAGCTCTTGTAGGCAATCACTTGGAACTGTTTCCTATTGGCAAGTCGAGAATGGTTCGAAGAGTTCTCGTCCCTGCACTAGCTCTCGAAGCATAGCATGAACAATCTGATGGATGCGGATCATCTCCATCCGATAAGGCACGTTCTTCCAATGAATCAATATCGCCTCTCGTTGAGATGGATGGTGCACATCCACGAGGAAGATGATGCTATGCTGAGAGAACAGTGTTGGGACAAAAATTCTTCGAACCCTTGTCGAGTCGCCGGCAGAAGAGGGTTCCAAGTATTTGCCCATAAGAGCGTCGACTTGCAATGAAGACGGAAGTGATGGTGCTTGGAGCTTCGCATCCTGTACTCTTGAAGATGACGATGGGAGAAAACCTTGATGCCAAATCTCGTCATTTCGCATGGAAGATCCGTCATGCTCTCTGGAAAGTGTTGACCCGTGCGTCCTGAACATTGCCAAACTTGTCTCAACATAATCTCAAAACATAGTAGTTGACTTTTCTTGTGGACGTTTGCGACATGACTAGGGATGGTCCGCACCTATCCATGTTCTTGGCACAACAACCAGAGATGGGTATTGGGAAGAGCGAATCCATCACGGAGATGATGTTCGGATTGGTTTGCACTACAGTTGATCATTTTCTTTTGGTTCTGGTGATGGCATGCAACGACCTCACAATGACATCCTTCGAGAGTCAAATGAGGCAAGCATCCTTGGGACATCCGCTATTGGGGAAAACATGGTCCGAAATGACTGTAAACTACCGCCCGAGGGTGGAAAGGTATGCAACTAAAATGGTTTGATGATTGTCTTGGATGTGCAGGCTGATTGTTGCATTCATGGAGTCCGAAGATCCGATGACAATAGTAAGGAAGCCAAGAAGAGGACAACCGAATGCATGTTGGAAGGGCTCCATGACTTGCTCGTGGTCTGTAGAACCTGATAGACCATTGGATTCTAGGAAAATTTAGATGTCCTTCATTATCCTTTTGAGCGATATAGTGGAGAGCATTCCCAATGAATAGAAGTGTGGATCGCATGATTGTAGCCCTATGACCCTCGCAGCCATATTCTCCTCATGGTAGGCTTATTCCCTTTTGCAATTGAGAAGAAGGATCCGTGGATCAACATTTCGCCAACGCTTGCAAGCACTTGTTTTCCAATCATGTGGTCGTGAGGTCATTGCAGAGCGCTCCGAAGACCTCCACAAACTGCTCATCCATTGCAATGTTGAGCATTGTTGGCGTTGTCTTTCAGCTCCACTGGTTGTCATATTCGTTGCAACTAGTGCAAAGCTTACATATGAACAATTGTGGTCCATTCAAAGTCCCATCGGAAATGCTCACATTAGAAGTCATCTTCAAATTGTGCAAGAACATGGCTTAGGGAAAACTGAACTTGCATGGGTGGGCATTTCCCAGAGACTTTTTACTGGGGCTTCCATGTGCAACAACGGCGATGTTGGCCTTGCATGCCCTCCTGCAACATCTTCAACGGCACGGGGTGGGGTCCAGTCGCCCAGTGTTAGTCTTCCCATCATTGCTCTCCACCTTTCGTGGACAAAAACTTGGAACGGTGGACCGTTGTTGGAAGAAGAGTTGGAGTGAAGAATCTTCTTGCTCAGCACTTGTTAGATGCACACTATGTAGGCTAACGAGTGGATGTGTATCCTCTATCTTCAACACTGCACATTCTATACTTGGTCTCTTCGGAGCATCGGATATGGATGATACACATCCACTCAAATCACCGCTTATGTCGTGGGCAATTACCAAGTGTTGAGCCAGAAGATTCTTCACTCCAACTCTCATTCCAATAGGGATCGACTGTTCCAATTTCAACACCATGATGGAAAGACTTACAGAGTGTCACTGTCTCTCCCACGTGTCGTGCAAGATGTTGGAGGGAGGCATGTATGCAAATGCCGTTGTCGTTGTCCGTTGGAGTTCCTTCAATGACAACTCACCGAAAAATGCGAACCAATGCATATTAACTTTTCAATAAGCCATGGTTTGGCATGATTTGGAAAGGGAGTTGACTTCCAGTACTGGACATCCTTGGCACGGCCATGGATGGACTGCAATTGTTCGTACTTGTGCTAGGAACTAGGGACAAATACAACTATATGCAATAAAGGTGGGAGACAACTCCAGAAGTGGATAGTAGCATTGCAACGACTGAGCATTTTGCAGAGGTCCTCCGGGCACTCTACCCCGACCTCACTAAAATATGATTTCAAAATAGGCGCTTGTTGGCATTGCTCAAGGATGGGACTGCTGGCAATTGTTGGAATTGTTGCAATGGGACACCATGAGAAAAAGTCAGCTGCTCCTACTTCTGCGGGGTACATTCAAAACAACTACGGCAACGACATGCACTTTTTCCTAAGGAGGTGAAGCTCATCCTAGGCGAGTGGAAACCAAGATGAGGTCGACATCAAAAAAAACCCAGTCGGATGGGAAATTCCGTTAGATTGGCACCGTTCACATTCAGGAAGGGCTGTCTGAAATCTATACATGTCCTAGATTTCAGTGTCACTGTTTAGACCGCCCAGTTTGAAATGGAGCTGTGGAATGCAACATACGCGAGTGGTGACATGTGAAGAATGTCCAACACCATTAGTTGGCAACAATTTTGGAATTAACGGGTTGTTGCTTGATGGGGTAGACATACACACCTAGAATAGACGTGTCTGGATGACATCAATGGATGTCCAACAGTTAGCAATGCTGAATCCATTGTACTATGTAATTGAGAAGTCATTCCTTGCACTTCCTCAATCGATTCTATTTTTCATCCATTGTTGATCAACAAGTGTATAGCTCACTGTTTTCAAGCAAGGCTCTGGTGCAAACAAGGGTGGATCTCAATGGAAAGATCATTTTCATATTGAATAAACATAAGATTCTTGATTTTTGTAGTTCTTGAGGCTGGGATTCCTCTTGTTTTGCATTATTTTGTCTTCCTCCAGCCCGTTTCTCAACTTCCTTATTTTGCAAGACATGAAAGGCATCATCCGACATCTCTTCTAGCTGCATCTACCGTAGTCTTTGAACTTCCTAGAGATGGTAGTGAATGTGGCCATTGTCTTCAACCCAACACTTCTAATACTAGAATTATGGACTTCCAACCTTGGCCTCAACCAATGATATCTTGGATAGGCTAAATTCACACAAGATGCCACTTCAAAATCCTTCATGGGATCGGTAGGTCGGATAGGAAGGTCAAAAGTGGCATCACCTTTGGCCATGTGTGGACCGTAAATGTACCAATTTCGGCCCTTTGAAGCCAAAAGCACCAGTCATTCATGTATTTCCTTGCAAATAATGACCAATTTGCATGGGTTTTCTTCCTTCCTTTGACCTACTTTTGCGCCATTTTAATTTCATACCGCCATTTTAATGAAATTGCCTTTATTAGCATTAGAAAATGAATTCAACAAACAATAATACCACCATGAAATATAAATCCTCTTTTCAGAAGCTAATCTAGTAAAATTTAATTGATTCCAATGCCATTCCCATAGAAAAAATTCTTTGATATTCATATGTCTCCACCCACATGAATACATAATGGTTCACTCTTCTCATAGTTATCTCCAGTCTTCCCACGTTAGTATTGCAAAAAACATAGTTAGGAATGGGAAAAAATACGCAGAGAGTAGATGCTAACCTCCCTAATCTTAAAGGCATGTTGTAGACATTTTTATAACGGTACACATTTTCCCAACTTAAATCCCCTAGGTCCACAAATCTAGAGAAATTTTCCAAACATTAAATCCAACTCCTATTCTAGTCATTAAAATTTCAACCTTACATTGATCCTTCTTGGCATTGTTAGTAAGTTGCACATATGCTCTATCCTTTAGTTGTAAAGCAATCACCCTGAATTACTACATTTTACAATGCACTTAAAATAACACCATCAAAGCCAAGACGAGTTTCCCCATAGGCACTCTACCACCATACCTAGTGTAGAAAGCAGGTCACAATCTTGCAATAGCTACTAAGTGTATTAAGAGAGTTAAGCAAGAGCTTAACAAAAATATATATACATCAGTGGAAACCCTAAATTAATCAAGTGGTTGAATGTAGCTCCATAAGGGGATGAAACCCTAACAATGATTTACTATTGACACTTCCCTTGAATTGGGAGATGGAATGTGCCAATTGTAATGTATACAAGGAGGAAAGCATAGTGCGGAAACTGTATAGTGATGCAATGCATGGGTAAGAGATCAACCGAGGCAAGTGTTGCGGAAGAATGTGGAGGTTGTGTTGTTGCAGAATCTTGTGGGCTATTGTTGTGGATGTTGTATGCCTTTGTGGCACAATTGGCCAATTAGTGTTTCAGTGTAGTTGATGTGTTGGTGATGAAGTGAGCAGACGGAAGCGACTCGGGTGAAGATTTGGAAAGCTCTGATTCCCAGGAGTGCGCATTGGAGACTATGAAGTAGTTGATGCAAGATGAAGTGTAGGAGTAGGAGGTGCCAAGAAATTGGCGGAAGAGGGACAGAGCGAAGTAAAAATTCTACGTTGTTTGGAGAGATTGGAGACCAAGCCTATATTTTTCATGGTCACACTGCTCCAAAGAGGTGCTGGGATATAAGGGGGTTGTACATAAGAGTTTTGGTTCGTAAAAGGAAGCGGAATAGTACTTGTTCCAAGATGGAGATTGTTAGGAAAATTAGAATCTAGAGTATAGACAGATATGGAACTTGGCGGGTTCTATTGTAAGCTGAGCAGGCTATGTAGACCTAGAAATGAGTGGTGTTGGTGAAATTTCACATGACCCAAGGATTTTGTAAGAGCGTCTATTGGCTGTGAGTTGGTATAAATATATATTAGATTCTCATTTCTCTAGCTAAGACCTGCTCACGTATAAAGTGATAATGGATTTCAATGTGTTTAGAGTAAGTGTGGAAAATAGGATTGTGAGATAATTTGATGGCACCTTGATTATCATAGTGAATTGTGATACTTGCGTGAGATGGTGTGGGAGAGGATTCTGGTTCATGCAGGTTCTTGGGAATTGGTGGAGGGAAAGGTTGGAGTTCCTAGATGAGGCGGTGAAGCTAGACGGCCTCTTGAGCTCCATCATTGAGTACGTGGTATTCAGATTTGGTAGAGGAGCGCAAGATTGTGAAATGCCTCTTACTCTACCAGGTAATTAGGCCCCCTACGAGAGTGAAGATATAAGTTCTCATTGAACATTTGGTGTCTTGGTAGGAACCCCAATCAATGTCAATATATCTAGAGATGGTGATGGAGGAATCATAGGGGACAACCATATAGCTATTGAGTTGGTTGATAGCATAAGCGAGGTTCGAGCAAGTGATAGTTAGGAAGATGAGCTTTCCAACTAGGCAGCAGCAGTAGGTGATATCCATTGGAGGGGAGGTCATATTGTTTGTAAGAACTAGACCTTCGGGAAATGGAGTAGGGACAGTTTTTGAATCAGCTATACCAAATTCTTGAAGAATTGACTCTGTATATTCCCTTTGAATCCTTTGATGTAGGAATAGTTCGAGGATAATCTATTTGAACAATATGCCAAGGTAGCATTTGATTTTTCCTAGGTCAGTCATGTCGAATTCGGTGTGAAGAAACTGTTTGAGCCTAGTGATGAGGGAGTTGGAGCTTCCAGTAATTATAACGAGATCGTCCACATACATGAGGAAGATGATGGTTTTCCTGTTGTGATGCATATAATACATGTTGTTTGAGGTGTTGTGGTGAAGTTTGATACTCCAAAGTGATGTGTCAATGCTATCATACCATATTTTTGGGCTTTGTTTCATGCCATAGAGGGATTTGTGTGGATTGCAGATGAGGTGCTCGCGGCCACGGGCTCGAAAGCTAGGGGGTTGGGTCATAAAAACTTGTTCCTTGAGGAGACAATGAAGGAATGTTGTGTGGGCATCCATGTGGTGGATGTCCCAACGTTTGGCCGAGGCGAGAGCTATAGCTGTACAAAGAGTGGCCCATTTGATGATGGGGGAGCAAAAGTGTCATTGAAATTGATTCCGTATTGTTGCTCAAATCTACGAGCAACTAATTGGGCCCTCTTGACTGAAGTTTGGCCAACAATGCTTGGTTTGAGTTTAAAAACCCATTTGCAAGTGATGACAATTTTGTTGAGAGGTAATGGCTCTAGGTTCCAAGTGTGTTTTTTCCATATGGATTCCATTTCTTCCTAGATTGCTTGGTGCCAACCAAGGTCGTCTTTGGCTTGTTTGAATGCAATGTAGGCATGATCAGGTTCAATGGAAAACATTAGGGTCATTGATTTGATGAGGGTACTAATGTTGAAGTCCTCCATAGATCAACAAAGTTCATAGCCATCTAAGCGAATATTTTGATGTTTAGGCCGTTGAGAGCAACGAGGTGGAGGGGGCAAAGAGATGTCAGTTGAAGCTATGGAAGAAGGAAAAGATGGTGAGACGGGCACTATGGTAGGAGGGGATGGATCTCGACAATCAAGAGGGACAAAGGGATTGATAGAGGTAGGGAATGAGAGAGTGTAGTGGGTATGGGTTAGTCTGTATCCAAGGTTGGTTGTTGGACTAATTGATTCTTGAGCTTTGAGTCTCGCTATCTAGATACGAGTGTTGTGGAATATGGTTGAATTAGGTTAGTAAGAAATCTCGGTTCTTGAAGAGGTTTTTTAGTCTTAGGAGTGGATATGTCAAAGTGGTGTTCATTGAAGCAAACATCTCTACTACTACTAATTTTTCTAATTGGGGGGTGGTAGCAACAATAGGCCTTAATGTTTTCTACATAGCCTAATAGTATGGTACAAAGAACTTTGGGGTTGAACTTTTATTGTTTTCCATTAGGTATGTGGCAATAGGCTAAGATGTTGATAACTCTAAGGTGACCAAGATGAAGCTTGATCCCAATAAAAGCTTCCTCTAGAGTTTATAGTTTTAAAGCTTTGGTGGGATAACGATTTTGGATGTAGTTGACGGTATGAGCTATTTCTTCCTAGAGTGTCTTGGGAATGTTGATTCCTATAACTACACTATGAATGCCCTGTGAGAGAGTGCGATTTTTCCTTTTTGCAACTCCGTTTTGGTGAGGTGAATAGTTAGTGGTTAGTTGTTTGACAATGCTGTGAATCATGCAATATTCCCGAAAGTCATTGGAGAGAAATTCTCCCCCTAGACACTTTGAAGAGTGCCAATCTTTAGTTCCAAGGATTCTATGAGAGCTCTAAACTAATTAAAGCATTCTAAAGTTTGAGATTTGTCTGAAATGAAATAGAGCCAAGTCTTGCGAGAAAAATTGTCAATGAAAGTAAGGATGTATTTATTGCCTGATCTGGAAGTGATTGGCAAAGGTCCATAGAGGTTGGTGTGGACTAGTTGAAGTTTTCGAGTCGTTGTTGATGTACGTTTCTTCAAGGTGCAATCCTGTGGTGGTTTACAGAGCATACAGGAATTGTAGACATGCTTGATGCACTATAAGAAAACAATGTATTTTTGGTGTCCAACCCAAAACATAGGATGTCCAAGGCAAAACATACTCTCTCTAAAGGGACATCTAGACACTTGGAGTATGGACTACAATCTAGGGTACCTTTTAGTAGATGTTGTAGATGATGGTGGAAAATTGCATTCATAACACATTTGTCTTCCCATTGACGTGTGTTGTTTTTGGTGACATAGATGAAGACATGATTATGTCAGACCCAAATGTCCACAAAAACATTGATTGCCACGTGAGCTTCGTTGACCCATTTTTACTACAAGTAAGTTTTAGAAAATTACTTTGATTTTGGGTAAAACGTTTGCCCGAGTTGAAAAGAAGGGGATAGGTAGTGAAGGGGCAATCGAAACCATTTCAGAAGATGATGCGCCATTCCCATGTGGCAAGCCATATGGAATTAGTTGACATGGCATAGACTAATGCTGATGTGGCATGCCACGTCAGCACCAAGGCTTTGCATAGTGCATATTCAATGTTTATTTTGTAGACGTCTATAGAAACATGAAAATGTTTTCAAAGACATCTTCTCTAATGTTAGAATGATGACGTTGATGTTGTGAGAGAGTGATGACATTTTTGGAGATGTATTTTTAGATTGAAAGACATTCTTCAAGATACCTCTAGAGACATAATAACGTTTTGGGAGATGCTTCTTGAATAGGGAGTCTAACAACACTTCCTCCTAACGATACATTTCATCTCAGTCATTGGTAGACATGCTTTGTTTAGGGATTTTTATCTAAAGTGAGCAAGTGAGTGACTTTTTTATAGGTCTAGCATCATAGGACATTATTTACACTTCAAGTTAGAAACTTATGCATGCATTAGTAAAGGGGTCTTCAATACGGCAACAACAAAGAAGTCTTGTCTCGCAATGTCCTCATTGTGTTGCACTCATACCCCACCCTACACACTCCAAAGGATTGTAGAATGACAAGGAAACATGCAAGTGAGTGGACATGAAAGTGGAATGGCACTAGAATAAGACTAGAAAAAGAAGGACCAAACTACATAGTAACTACATTATGTAAAGATAAGGAATGCCTGAAACTTTCTTTGGAATATGTATAAAAACATGAAAGACAAGGAAATTTTTAGGTCTGTGGGAAAAAAGAATGTCTTGTATGTAAGCAAGTGCAACTCATGTAAAATGGACATCTCGTTCAACATCAGACACCACTATAGACGCTCTATGTGTTTACAAGACAATTCATGCCATAAGAGACATATAGATAGACTATATACTCTATTGTTTTCACGTCCATCAGGATATTAGTGTGCTTCCGTACTGACATGCGTAGGACTAAGAGGCTCTAATCTTCATCCTCCAACACAACATTATTGCCTAGTGCATCTTTGAGGTCTTCTACATTGTCCCATGGTTGACGCATAGGGTCTGCCTTTTGTGCCACAAGTTGCAAGCCAACAAAGTCTTCATCATTCTACAATTGAATGATGTCAAGTGTGGCTTCTGGTGCATTTGAAGCTAAGCTTGAAATGCACATCTTCAATACAATTTTAACTCTTTGAATAAATTATTTTTTCACATTGTATCTTTTGGACTTCCCTTTTGATCAATAATTTCCTCGTATTGGAATTGTTATTTGAATATTATCTAATTGACATTTCATATTGAACTCACTAAAATATTTAATTTGGAAATTTAGGTGTGTCAAGTTCATCATCTTACATTTTATAGGCTCCAAAATTATGAAATTTGTTATTATAAACTCCCACCTTGTTAGCACTCTAATTTATAACAAGTTGTCTAACAAATCTAAAAATCAATTGAAATCAAGAGATTTTTCAATACTCTATTTTTCTTATAATGATGTTTCAAGAATTAAATATAGGCTAAAGTAAATCCAAACCATTTATAAATTTATTTTCTTTCAATGAATAAAATGCATCCTATAGTTTAACTCATATGGTTTTCTGTTTTTCATAGAGTGACCTCCCCAAGCCATTGAAAGAAGCTACATAAGAACATGAACTAGTGCATTAGGTAGAAGTAAGTGCTTCACTTCTCTCATGATAATGCTTAACGATTAGGGGACATTCCTACATTTTATTTTAGCCCATAGTAGTTGAAATCATATTGCATATGATTTCACAAATACTAATGTCTCAACATGAATGTCGTGAACAATACCAACATGTCTGTTGGGACATCATGTATAGCGACATACTAAAGAAAGGCATGTTGTTTGTAATGTCATTGTGCAACTATGATGTTTCTAGAGACACTAAGATAATAAAACCAAACAATTCAATCAACATTTAATCCACTTGAAGACAACTATTTTTTCTATAACATATTTTCATGTACATCATATACAATGAGGATGGACGAAATTTAGAGGGATATCAAAAAAATGTCAAAGAAAATGTTCCTTCCAATCCTTCTTTGAAAATTGGTCCATAACTTTTGATCTAATGTTTGAAATCTCAAAAATAAATTTGAAGATGAAAGTTTTTTGTTTTCTCAACTTTTCTTAGATTGAAGTTTTCCAAAAAAAATCAATCTACTATGCCTAAACATGGTTTGAAATTGTGCTTGTAATATAATTCCTACGTTTTACATGTCCCATGTGGTTTGTCATGCCTCTACTACCCCACTTGTATAAATATCCCACCTTCATACCTTTGTTAAAACACATTATGGAGCCCTTGGAAGCCATGTGATGTAATTGTCATATGTGATGTGTTTTGTATGGTGTATTATGCATGATGTATTTTGTATGGTGTGTTACATATTGTGTATTGTATATGATGTACTATGTATGAAATATTGTATATATAATGTGTATGCCATGCTAACATAGGCTAGTCTATTCACCCTTGGTTTTTATGAAAGACATGTGATTCTCTTTGAAGACACCTTGTTAAATAATGGAAAATTTTCCATACCACATGGATGTCCAAGGTATCATCATTTTGTTCATTTGTATCTTATTCAACGTTCCTAGAAGTGAGCATGGTGAAATGCAATAACCTAATCTAGCATACCAAAGCATTTGAACATCCAAGTTGATGTCTCAAAAGGCATCTAGTGATCTAAATTATTGTCTTCGAAGACATCTTAGGAAACGTTTAAACGTCTAGTACATTGACCTCTTAGAAGACATCTTAGAAACATTTGGACATCTATGTTGATGTCTCAAAAAATGGTATAAAATTCTCCTACAATAGAAAACTATATTGATGTAGCATGCCACGTCAGCCTTGTTGGATGCCACGTCACTTTTTTATATTGCCATGTCAGATGCCATGTCATAGATGGGCATGGATGAAAACAAATCCTATGTGGCTTCTTGCGTCCGAGTGGCACTTAGGTGGCAGCCACATTGTGAATTTTCTGAACTCTATTGACCCATGTTTTTTGGGATGTCTAATCAAAAACATAAGAATGTTCAACATCTTTTGGGGTGTTTTGGGCATGTCTTAGGCAACGCAAAATTTTGGATGTTTGTGTAGATATTTTAAGACATCATTCAAGACATTAACATGCAGAATTCTCCAATTTGAAAAAACATTGTTTGCTTCTAGTGATGAGAGGAATGTAGGGAACACTAGCCACCAGATTTCGAGATATCATGCGGTATAAGCCTTGGTAATGAATGTGACGGATGCGCTTGTGCCAAAGATGTATCATGTCGTTGGAGGGTCTTATGGGATGTAGGCAAATCATGGGTGACTGATCAGTGGTGGTAGATTGAGTTGGAGTCATATTGGCTTTGGGGACAAGAAGAGAACCGAGTGTAGTATAGAGATCAACAGTAATGTTGGAATTTGGGGTGGGGTGGGGTCTTACGTGATGAAAGAAAGTTTAGAGAATCAATTGATGACTTAGTAGAGGTTGTTTCAAGGGTCTCAAATGCTTCTTAGAAATATGTCACTTGGGTAGTCTTTATCATAAATGGTGCAAGTTTGTAATTTGAAAAGAACTCAATAATCTACATCAACGAGTTTGCCAACTAAGAGTATATTTGTCTTGACTCCAAGAATGTAGAGAACATTATTGATTGTCTTTCTTGAGCTTGAGATGTTAATAGCATTTACAAAACCCTAACCAACTACTTCCATTGTCTAACTACCCATGGTTCTAATATGTGGGATTCTGCTTGAGGAAATGTCATGAAGAAGATGAGAATCTCCAATGACATGAAATGAATCTCTGTTGTCAAGAATCCACTCTTCCTCAGTTGGTGCGGTAGTAACGCATAGGTTGATAACTTCCTCTAGTATTGTGAGGTCTTCTTGGAATGCATCAAGACAATGTTGAATGTGAGGTGATGGATTGTCGGAGTACTAATCTTTCATATACTATAGATCTTCAATGTTGGTGATCTCAGCAAGGTGAACTTGAGTTGATGGAGAAATTTGTTGTTGTCATTGGGAAGTCATATTCCCGAGTTGCAGTTGTAGGGCCTTGATGCATTCCTCCAAAGTGATGCAATGACATTCTCGAGAGTAGTGACCTAGTTTGCCACAATTATGGCAAAACACTAATTGTATGTGTGATGGTGTCACTTTCAGAGATTGATTGTGAGAAGAACTGTAATCACCAGTACTGTGATCATTTGTAGAGTATCCTCTATCATGGGCATGACATCCTCTACCTATAGAAGGAGCGTTGTAGCTTCCACAAGATGAGCCCCTCTTTGCTCAGACAAGATTTACTTGTTCCATATCTTCTCTTTGCTAGTTTAAGGTTCTACCTATTTCTTCTTGCAAAAGTAGTCGTTTTAGCTTGGGGAAGGACAATTTACAATCCCTCCCTTTTTGAATTTGCTTGAAAGTAGACTAGCTTTTTGGTAGGCTAGTGAGCATGAGATCAACAAGATCCTCATTGAAAATCTGAATACCAAGATTTGCTAGTTGTATAACTAACAAGTTTATCTCTTGTCAGTGATGTGCAAGAGGTTTGCCTTTCGCCAATTTCAAGGAGTAGAATTTCTACTTGAGGGAGAGTCATCTAGATGACCTTCTAATGTATCATAAGTTCCTAAGCCTTTGCTAGATGACCTACAGTTCTATGAGATGGATGACAATGAATAGTATCAAGTTTCTTACTAGTAATGTGATGATAGCGTCTCTTCGTCTCTCCATCTGGCACGATAGCATAGCTTGTTAACACGTGTTGAATCAGTGGCCGTGTTAGTGGAAGCAAGTGCTACTCTTGCCACATCTTCTAATGCCACATAAGTTCCTAAGCCTTTGCTAGATGACCTGCAGTTCTATGAGATGGATGACAATGAATAGTATCAAGTCTCTTACCAGTAATGTGATAGCGTCTCTTCGTTTGGTACAATAGCATAGCTCGTTATCGGGAATGGAATGAGTGGCCGTGTTAATGGAAGTAGGTGCTGCTCTTGCCACATCTTCTCCACATGGTGGGATTGAGTTGGTGGTGTTTGCGATGGAGCTCGATGAAATGGCATTGTCAACAATCTAATCTTCGCCAAGTTCGACAAATGGCCACAATCCTTCCTACATTAGGATCATCTTCACTTTGTAACTCCATATTATGTAATTTGAGGGACCTGCTAGCTTCATTGTCTCAGATACATCCCTCATGCTTGGGTCCATGCTTGCCAGAAGAGAAAGATAGTTGATGTTGTTGTGGGTCAAACTACTTCATGTAGCACCACTATAGTGGCATCTATGATTGTCTGCAAGATCTTGGAGAAGTACTATGGCTCTGATGCTATCAAGACTGAGACTAAGTAATCAAATCTTGAAATTGTGCTATGCCTAATTCGAAGACCTAACTCGCTCAGATACCATGTAGAAAGCAAGTCACAATCTTGCAACTGCTGCTAAGTGTATTAACAAAAATATATATACATCAGTGGAATCCCTGATCTAATCAAGCGGGTGAATGTAGCCCCATAAGGGGATGAAACCCTAACAGTGATATATTGTCAACATCCAGAAGCGGGCTTCAGTTGCTCAAATAGCAGACTAGGAGTGAAGAATTCATTTCACACCTTGGCGGACCCACAAAGGTAATTACACCTGATTCAGACAATATGTGAAAGGTACAAGGATTCAAGGCTTTGTAGTAGATGACCGAAAAGGGAAACAAGTTCTGATGTAATAGCGAGCATTCTCAAATTCAATATGTGATCTTCAAAGATGATCCTGATGTACATTCAAGACACCTGTTTGAATTAGGTGTAGTTATATTATTAAGACCTGTCCATTACATTACACAAGACCAACATCTCCCCACAAGATCACAACCAACGACATCAGAACTTCCAAGATGGAAGAAGAAAACAGAGAACGCAAGAAGCATCACGCATGTTACTGGAGATAAAATCAGACACTCTTACAACTACAGAACAAGACGCAACCAACAAGTAAACATGTGGTGACAAAATCTGGCTAAATCGATTTTACACGCTCCCAAGGAAATAAAACAAATGAGTATTCAAGTATCGTGTATACAAAATTGTTGACTATCAACTACAAATAAAGTCCAGACTAACACTGGTCACAACAGGCAACTCAAAGATCACCGAGCAGTGAAAGCGACATTCAAATATGGTATTGCAAAGTCAATACCAATATTGCATAGTTGTACCAGGTAACTGAGAGAAATTCAAATGATTCTTAAAAACCGAGTGAGCAAGAGCACGCCAGAAATATAAATCATCTCCACTTAAAAGCTACAAACGCCCTCTTCGAAAACCCCACGAAGCTCCTTACTAGAAATCGAAGTTGAATGATCTAAAATAACGGAGAAATGAACTCAGGTTACAGAAAGATCAAAAGCAGCTTATAGCACCCAGCACTACACTATTCTTGTAATCTATTTCAATACACTAGTAAGTGCTTGAGTGTCTGCCAAAGATGAACACAATCTAGAACCAGCTGCATGATAGATGTTAGTCCACGAGGTACAACACGTCTCTAATTTGAGGTGGAGCATGATTCAGAAGCCTGAGTGAGGAATTAGCTAGGGTTACTAAATAGGGTTGATGGCCGTGTTGAACTGTGCCTCCAGAAACTCCAGCTGCCGCTCCAAGACAGTCAACTTCTCGTTCAAAGTGGCCAGCTTACTCCTAGTCGATGACTCTGCATTACGCAATCCCCTAGGGTTAAATGAAAAATATTCCCCGAGAAAAAATAGGGTCAAGAGTTCTGGCCACAAAAAGGAACAGCAACAAAGTTCACTAACGCTGTGCTGTCGAAAACAAATAGCAGAAAGCATCAAAAGAGAAATTATAAGTAGAGTAGGGTGTTTACCGAACTGTAAAAGAAACTCGAACAGACGACGCACATTCAGGGACAAGGAGCTCGAGAAGTGGCGATTGTCCCAGTCAGATTGCACGGCAATACCCACCGCCACACTGTTGTTGATGCCGTTCTTCGCCATGTTGCAAAAGCAACTACAAGCACACTCCGATCCGGGATGACCTAATTCTCCCAACACTCACTTCAAAAACCTGCGCGATGAGAAATCAAACATCTGGCTCCTTGGTCAATCCGTCCCTGTGTCTAGAAATCCTTCGTCAAGCACTAAGGAAAAAAAGGGCATTCCAAGCCTAACATTCGCTATTGCAACATTTGGCAAGTGAGAGGTGCAGCAACTCTGCAACCTACGAGCAATCGTTCGTGGAAGAGGTTGTGCGAGATTGGAGTGAAAGGGGAGGGCTTCAATTCCCGGGGCAATGTCGGGGCTTTGCAGCGTGAGCAGCTCCTCGGATTTGTCAGTCGGCGGCGATGGCTTCTCCTACTGCAACCATTGTCACATGTGCAAGGGGTTTAAGATAGCTACATTAGAATCCAAATGAATGAGAATGTTCCTCCCCTTGGGACAACAAGGGGAAGCTTTATGTTTTTTCTTCCTCCTATGATGAATATTTTTTCTCACAAATGAATTCACTTATCCTTCAATGTCCCAAGGGACCAAAAGTGTCTTCACTTACTGTACGTGAAGGTCAGATTTGGCAGAAATTAAGTCATTTTGGTTTAAAAGTGACACATGTCATCTTGTGAGTGGTGTGAGGTGACGTGGACCCTTGTGAATCTAATGTGGACACTCAATTTCGGCACCTAACTGCCAAATCAGACCTTCACATACGATAGTCTGGAAGTCCAATTTGTAGTGTGATAACTTTTGCATCCAATGCCTAGATTTCATCAAACTTGTTGGAAAATTTGGACTCTCTCTTCTAATTTGTCTAATAAAATTTTCAAATCAATCCAAGATGTACTAAATTTTTGACAAACACTTAAAGTTCATGAGTTCAATTTGAGTTCACAAAACTGCATTTTCATGGCTAAAACTTAAGGGGCTTGTAACTTCTTCATCCTATGTTCTTTTTAATAAATTTTATTGGCTTATGTTACCCTTGAAGTCTAGTTAGTGTGGTAAAAATATTATGTCAATCCAAGTTGTTTTGAATATTTGGGAGCAATTCAAAGTTCAAAATCCAAACATTTTTGAATTATAGTGAACTTCGGTAGATTGTTTATTCTTCATACAATGTCCATTTCCAATCATTTGGGGGAAAAGTTACAGATACTAGTCTAGTTTGTGTGGTTAAATTTTCATATTAATCCAAGAAGTTATAAATGACAGAGAATCATTTTAGTAGGAGGTTCAACCATAGATGTGTGTTTTTTCTATTTTTTTTTTTCTATTTTTTGACATTTCAAAGTCATTTTGCAAATGCAATGAGTCAATTGAATGATATTTTCTTTCACCAATTTTTTCGTATATAGGTTTTCTCATTTGAGTGGGTTTAGAAATCAAATTCCACTTCTTGAAATGTATTGCTAGGAAAATTTCAGCATTCTTTTTCAACCCTAAAACATTCTAATCCTACAATCTATGTAGCCAAATGACTCTATATATGATTCACATCATCTATAATGTGTACACTACAAGATGTACATTGAGATTTATATATTCAGTGGCATTTAGACTTATAACACTTCAAACACAAGGATGTTTTTAAACTTACAAAGGCCCTAGGCCTTTAGGGGTTAAATATATGTGAAAATTTCTCTAATTTGCCATTTTGTTGGCAAAAAATATTTGTGAATTTGATCAATCTAAATATGTGCATTGACCAAAGAGACAACAATTATTTGTCATATATGCTTAGCCTAGTCATGTTTACAAACTCTTGCTAATAAATGGTTAACCAAGTGTATTAATTGGAAGAGATTTGTTTCTATTTGGAAAACCACATTGTCAAGAACTTTTTACCACCACCAGAGGTATATTCACCACTAGAGACTCAAAGTTATATTCATTTAGGTCTTAGATGAACCTAAACTACCAAGTGATATATGGTGATGAGGTACCAAATCAAATGGATGGTTGTGGGTTCAATACTTGGCAGCAACAGGTTCTTTACCTTGTATGTGAAATCAACCTCTCCACCTATAGTAATGGAAAACCCTTCTAGTGTTTTTATGAACATGCTTGTTTCCAAAAAAAAAGTAGATTCATTTACTTACAAGGGACAATGAGCAAGATGGATATATTCTCTTGTTCTTGTGTATAAGATTTAGGCAAACAAACAACTTCACTTTTCTTTTTTTAGGACATTAAGCTCATTTAGGACCTTATTTGTCGTTTATTTACTCCTTCACTCTCAAAATAAATTTGTAATACTTTGACTAGTTTTCCATTAGAGACCATAGATTGATTACAAGGTAGTGTTGGATATCAAGCATAGGTTATTTTTTTTTGTTTGGAGATACGTATTTTGAAGTAAACTACAGTTTCAACTTTGTAACATAGCTCACATGTGCTTGATAGTATTATTTGCATGATCATGTCCACTAATTGTGTGATCAATTTAATCTAGATTTCAATGTTGGATTATAGATCACGTGGAGGAGTTAATAGAGGCATTAGATGATTTTTAGCTCCATTAGAGGTCCATTTCAAGCTAGTCCTCCATGCTAGAAACTAGCCACTATTAGCCAGAATTTTTAAATATTTTAAAAACATTTAAATAAAAAAATGAAATAAAAAATATTTAAAAATATTTATTTTTTTCATAAAAGATGAAAATATTTATTTATTACTATTTGACATAGTAGTGGCTTTGCTATGTCAATGTACTATTGTAGTTGAGTTCCCATAGTCCGAGAACTCGGGGGAACTCGAAGCCCTTTAGACTACATGAATTTCATCTAATGTAGTTCTCTTTAAAATCTTGAGTCTACACATACTTCAGTTCCATCAAAGTTGAAGTTTGGCCCTAGTAAGACATGGTCAATTCTCTTGTACTAACAAATCTCAAGGATTCTAAAACTCATGTTGGAGAAGCTAGTAACTTCATAGACCCTATTAGTTCCAATATTGAAGAATCTAGGAAGTATGCTTTTATGTAAAAGCCTACTCATGACTCAAATAGTAATACCTCATTTTAATCTGTGAAGGAAGCTAGTCTACCAATGTTCTTTGAGTTCCCATAGCCTCCCGCAATAGTATATATTTTAAATGGTGTCTCCGCTTTTGAGGGCTTGGAAGCCTAAGAAAAGGTTTCTGGTAAGACCATCTTTCCCTACCAAAATTTTACCACTTAGAACAAATAAAAGCACAAGAAAATAATGAAACCAAAGCTCTTGCTCTTCCACAAAAAAGACGTAAGACAAGATCTACTACCATGGAAAGACAATGTACATGCCGGCCCATTTCTAGATAAGGAGTCATTGCAAAAATAAAGAAAATTAATGTACGTACCATTGATTTGGCAATCGGTTGATTCCAAGTCCGAAGAGCCTATTAGCTACAATGAATGTTTGTTTGCCCACATCATGCTAATATAGAGTCTTTCACAATGAAACCCTCTCGATCAACTTTGCCTTTCAACTAGCTTGTTTACAAATTTTTGCTTCTATAGCTCCCATTTCATGCCAATGCATGCTTGAGAAAGCCATGTAAGCTATTTAGCACTTAATTAACACATAAATTAAGAGAGAATGGTTATTGCATTAATAGGGCTGTTTTAGTCGGAATAGAAACGGTGCCAACCAACAACTCCATGTTAGGATAGTGTCAATTAATGAGTGTTAACATCAAATTCAACAAATTTATATCAAATTGAAAATAATGAGGTTTTGATCAATCTGATGCTCTATTTGATTAATATAATCACTATTAGAAAATTCACCATCCAAATCAATAGAGAAGCGTTGATATCTTCTGTTGTTTTGGATGCATTGTTTTGGACAATAATCAACAAAAATTTATTGATTTGGTCAAATAAAAAATGAAAAAAAAAACATTCTTTTTTAATGCCTGGAATTTTTGGACAGCAAAATTGTTTTTTTTATGGTTGCCCAAAGCCTTCGGGTAGCCAAATCACCCACCCATGGTTGCCACTTGGGTTTGAACTTAGAACCTCACACTTGAGAACACAACACTCTAACCAACTCGCTACCATTAGAATTCAATGAATGAAATTTTATTTTTTTTCTTAACCCCTAAATGTTTTCAACTATGTTTTCACCAGAAACGCTCCAAAACTGTCATTTCTAGAACAAGTACCAAATTTTTGGAAAAAAACATTTTTGGAAACATGTAACCGTAAGATCTTGAACGAAACTTATTTGAGAAGATGTGGAAAAAATTTCAGAATTTTTCACCATGTAGATTGTAAGATATTAGCGTTTGAATTAGCAAAAATCCTTTTTCTGGTCCTGTGAAAAAACGGGCAGCTGCACTTCACAAGGCCACATTTGTATGAAAAAAATACCAAAATAGTGGTTACTCTTTGGATTCATTCTTCAAGGCAAGTTGGCTACATGTTTGAAAAAATTCAAATCATTTGAAATTGTACAACATATAGGAAAAAGAAAGTAAGTACAAAGAAGTAGAGAATGATTCAAAATACTAAATTGTGAAAAATTTTGTTATGGAATTGAAAAATTACAATCCCAATGGTTGTAATGTTTTAATAAAAAATCCACACCCTATGATTTTATTTTTTTCAAAAAATATTGAAAATTGAGTGAAATAAAGGACTTCAAAGTTTATTTTAGAGTAGAGAATCCGGAACTGCCCGCAAACTAAAACGCCTCATAACTTTCATCTCATAAATCAAAATGGAATGATTCAAAGCTTTCCATGTACATATAAATCTAGAAAACCAATTTCAAATTTTTATTTCTTAAAAAAGTATTTTTTTAAGAATTTTTTGGGCTGCCCGAAGAGCAATGAAAATTACATATCATGCAATAAATTTTTAACCATGAAGTCAAAAGTTATGAAAATTGTTGGGCCTTAAAGATACTCCTCGGGCACATGTTGTGTGAAAATTTCAAAGAAAAATAAGAAAAACTCCATTCGTAGTGAGCTGCCCAAAATCGCTATGTTGCCAAAAAACGCAGTTTGGGCGTTTAGGGGTTAAACATATATTGACAATTCGGTGTTTTAGAACTCAGCAGACTTTGAAGACCATTTTGGCATAGTAAAATAATTTTTTTCAAAAATCTTTCGACTAAAAAAATCTAGGAAATCAAGCTAAATTTCATCTCCAAAAATCCTTTTGAGATTTTGAGCCTCCATTCAAAAGTTCTAGACAAAATTCAGAGAGGGTGATCGAAAATATCAAAGAAAATATTCCTTGCTACCCCTCTCCTTGTCTATAACTTTTAAATGGAGGCTCAAAATCTGAAACGGATTTTTGGAGATGAAATTTAGCTTGGTTTTCCAACTTTTTTGAGTTCAAAGTTTTTTGAAAAAAATTATTCTACTATGCCAAAATGGTCGCCAAAGTCTGCTGAGTTTTTTTTAAAAAGAATTGTGAATGATTAAGTTAAAAGAAATTTCGTAGTACATAGAACTTCAACCATGGTTTTTTAAATGTTGCCCAAATGAAGGTATTTTAAATGTTTTAAGTGTTTTGAAAGTCACAATTGTGTGTTTTGATTCCTTTCAACTTTAGAGATTATTTTCACAATTTTGTTGAGAGTTTGTATAAAGAATTTCAAACCAATTCACTCTATTTGTCGTGGGTGCCTAAAAATTGCCCAAAACTAAAAAAAATCACCATTTGAGAAAAAAACTTTTTAATTGCAACTTGGAGTGATCAAAAAATTTCTAGGCATTGACTTGGTATTGAAACACAAGTTTATTAAAAATTTCACATCTTATACAAGAATTGCATTCAACAAATATTATATCAAGAAGGGCCTATTCAAAAGTAGAAAATGGTTTGAAATTATGACTCATGGTCTTGAGGGTTAATTAATCATTTTTGCTATTGCTACAGTATAAGAACATTTCAAAATCTTATAAATGTACAAAGTAGAGTCCATAAATTGTAAAAGATTCCAAAGATTCTAATAGATTTTAACAATTTCCAATAAGATTCTAAAAAGATTCTAAATTCCCTAAAATTTTATTGATTTAGTCATTACACTATTCAAATCAACAAAACGTGGGTAGCAATTTGTTGGTTTTTACAAAAAGTTCAAAATTAGTGAAATCGGTCACTGCAATGCTCCAAACAACATAAATCAGTTGATTTTTTGTTGATTTGGTCACGGTTTTCTAGTAGTGAATTTTCAATATTTTTGAAAAAAATAAAATCATAGGATGTAGATTGTTTATTAGAACATTACAACCATTGGGATTGTCATTTTTCAAATCCATAACAAAATTCTTAACAATTTAGTATTTTGAATCATTATCTACTTCTTTCTACTTACTATTTTTTTCCTATATGTTGTACAATTCCAAATGATTTGAATTTTTTCAAGTGTATAGCCAATTAGCCTTGAAGACTAAATTAAAAGATGTACATCCATTTTAGACATTTTTTCATACAAATGTGACCTTGTGAAGAACAACTGTCTGGTTTTTCGAAGGGCCAAAAAAAAGATTTTTGTCAATTCAAACACTAATATCTTGCAATGTACATGGTGGAAATTTCTGAAATTTTTTCCACATGTTCTCAAACTATTTTAATACAAGATCCTATGGTTACATGTCTCCAAAAATGTTCTTTTTCTAAAATTTGGCTCTTGCACTAGAAATGGTAGTTTTGGAGTGTTTTTGGTGAAAACATAGTGAAAAAACTTTAAGGGTTAAATCCAAACAATATTCTATAAAAATGTGAATAGAATTTGAATTTTGAATTTCTATTTTTCCAAAGATTCAAAAAGATTCCAAAAAGATTCTAAAGGGATTTTGTAAGATTCAACAAATTCTTGTTGATTTGGATATTAACTATTCAAATCAACAAAAATTTGTTGAAGCATTTTGCTAAGATGTCCAAAATCAACAAAAATTGTGAAAATGGATGATACAATACCCAAATCAACAAAAAACTATTGTTTTTTCATTGATTTGGACATCATTTTCTAGTAGTGTATATACAGACATTCAATAACTTTGAGATGGCTACACAATTCTATGAAGCTAGGCATTCATAACAAACCACTGTGAGTGTTCTTGATACCAAATTGCAATTATGCCATAAATATATGAATTCAATTTGCATGTTATTTATCACTTTGGTTGGCTAAATGCAATCTATGATGCACACCTTAACCCCTCATAGCCACCAGGGACCAAAAGTATCCTCACATAGTTTTAAGTCCAATTCAAACTTTTGTTGTAACTTTTTCGTCCAATGTCCAAATTCAATAAAACTTGTCGGGAAATTGGTGCTCTTTCTTCTAGTTTTTGTGGTAAAATTTTCAAATCAATCCAAGATGTACTAGGTATTTGGAAGCCAATCAAATCTCAGAGGTTCAATTTGAGTTCACCAAACAACATTTCATAGCTAGAACTTGGGGGGCTTGTATCTCCTTCATCAAATGTTTGTTTTTAATAAACTTTGTTGAATTATGTTTCCCTTGAAGTCTAATTATTGTGGTAAAATTTGTATGTCAATACAAATTGTTTTGAATGTTTGAAAGCAATTCAAAATTTCAACATTTTTGGACTACAATGAACTTTGGCAACTTGTTTCTTCTTCGTACAGTCTTTGTTTTCAATATTTGTTTTTGAAAAATTATTGTATACTAGTCTAGTTAGCATGGTTAAAATTTCTTATCAATCCAAGAAGTTATGAGTGATAGGGAAACATTTTAGTAGGAGATTCAGTCTTATGTGTGATTTTTGCAATTTTTTTTGTAATTTTTTTGACATTTCGAAGCCATTTTGCAAACACAATGAGTCAATTGAATGATATTTTTTTCACCAATGTGTTTGTATGCTGTTTTGAATCACTTTGTAGTTTAAAGTTCTTTCATTTGAGTAGGTTTAGAAATCAAATTTTACCTCCGAATGTGTTTTTAGGAAAATTTTAGCATCCTTTTTCAACACTAAAACATTATAATCTTGCAATTTCTGTGGCCAAATGACTCCAAGTTTGATTCATATCATCTACAACATGTACACTACAAGATTATATGCTTGAGATCTCTATAACTTAGTGACATTTAGATCTATAACCCTTCAAAAGCAATGATGATTTTGAATCCATTTAGGCCTTAGGTGATGATAGGTTAACATTCAACACAATTGTATAGCACATGGATCCCGATCAAGTAGCACACTATCTAATTTGAAATCTTTGTTTACGATCTTGCCACCAATAAAAATGTACTTGGTTTAGGGTAACATGAGATGGGTGAGGTATGTACTCTTGCAATTGATGGCCATTGGACTGAGATTCCTTATTTGATTGGAAATTCCATCATGCTAATGCTCATGATTAATTAGTTAAACTATTTGTTTGGCTCAACATAAAAACATGTATAATTGGTGCTTTATATGATCCCATAGTAAGATTGTGTTACACCCCTTAGTGACACTTACCACTTTAAGTTCATCTCTTAGTACTTCTCCAAGCACTTAACTCTTGAGTGACACCAAGGGTCACAAAGTCCTAACATGCACAAGCCACGCACTCACAATGTTAGGTTCCAACTCAAGTCATGGGGTTCCACATTCACTAGAAGAAAATGAAGGGTTCTACGACTACATTGTGCAATTATTTTTTAGTTGTATAGGACACTTACAACTAGTTTGTGACTAGTGATATTCTAGAGACTTATAGTTGCAGTGGACACCCTAAAATCTAAGAATAAGGTGCAACAATTGCAAAAGTCATGCCCTATATGTGACTGTTTGCGACTTGTAGATTTGTAGATTTAAAAAAATATTAATCTAAATGATTTGTAGATTTCAGAATTTCATATCTACCTTATTTCTAGATTTTTGAATTTTAGAACTACATTTTTTCTAGATTTCAAAATTTCAAATCTACCTTTTTCTAGATTCAGATCTATCTTCTTTTTATATTTTTGAATTTCAAAACTACCTTTTCTCTAGATTTTAAAATTTAAAATCTACCTTTTTCTAGATACACATCATCCTTACTCCTAGATTTCATTGGTTTAGGATACCTTACAATTCTATAGATTTTAAGATTTCTAGAATTTTAAAGATTTTTTTATTTCTATAGATTGTAGGAATCTATACTCTATAGATATTAACAAATCATGAAAATCTAGAAGTTGTAGAATTCTTAGAATTTTATCAACAAAATCCATTGCTTAAGTCTACAACAACTTGCAAGTCTTATATGTCCAACCTAATGGTACTCTTTACAATTGATATGGGACCATTGATATAAGACAAATGAGAATGAACTTTGGAAGCAACTAGGAAACAACTAGAAAACAACTAGTGTACAACTTAATATCCACTAGAAAACAACTAACTTCAATACTAGAAAATTCAATTTTTTGGTTGATTTGGTTGCATTCACTTTTCTATTGATTTCTATCCTAATCAACAAATTACTCTTCAAATCAATAGAAAAGTAAATCAAATCTATGCAACCAAATCAACGGAAAAGCTAAATTTTCTAGTACTATAGGAAACGACTAAGAAACAACTAGTGTACAATTAGAAAGCAACTAGGGAATGACTCAAATGAAACTAGGAAACAACTGTGGTCATTTTACAATTGCAATCTTCTCCTAGTCGTTTCCTATATGTTTTTTGCAACTACAAATTGACTACTTTGCAACTAAAACAATGTATCAATGTTGTAAAACAATGACATAAAACAATTACATTAGATTTGGTGCTAATAGAGAGGATTACAATCATAAAAGAGTTGTATAGGACACTAGTTGCATAGTGGTTGGTTGTGTCGAATACGTTTTTCTTCTAGTGATTCCTCTGTGACTCCCAACACTTTCATTCCAACACTTAACTCCCACAAGACACCGAGTCATTTGATAACATGGGGCAGAACTTCCATTGATGTTCAAACACTCGGTGGAGGCACTACTCTCTACTGGTGTTAACTGCCCTTGAATGGAACCCAACTCCCCACTAGGCCCAATCCAACTCATCTCGGGACTTGATCACTAATTGGGACTCATCAAGTAGAACTTACACCATGGCCTAGTGTAGAATGGGACACCACCCAACTAGTATCAAAGAGTACACAAGCACTCCATGGTAACATACAAGTGGTAGTGAGGCTCCAACACCAACTTCACTACCTAAGGCCACTTTGACTCACCATGGCACCATCCAGAAGGGAGGAGGGAGACCACCCCTCTTCATAATACTCTCTGCTAGATTTGGCAACCTCCCTCCTATGCTAGAGGTCACTAGGAACATCCAAGACACTCTTCGTCTTGGAAGACCACCCAATTCCAAGTGGTTTCTCCAAAACTGAGCCCCAAAAGACTCTTGATCTTCCCTACAGGATAACTTTTAGCTCCAAGGTTCAAATCCCAAATACAAACACATTTTTGTAATCTACATTTTTTGTAGATTATTGTAGAGTATTTACTTTTTCCCAATATGACAAGTATTCATGAAGTTATGGCCCTCCAAAAGTACGAATCCTCTAGAAGGTGTAATTCTCTAGGACTCCACCCACTTTAGATGCCCATAACTTTTAGCTCACAGGTCATCTCTTCATGAGCATTATCATTATAGGAAGCTTATCTTCTTAGCTTTATGATGATATGTGACATAACCTATTTGGATCAAAGGAATATTCCCAAACCTTGTCTCCCACATCTCCGAGCCTCGGGACGCAACCAAGACACTACCACCTTTAAGGAGCCATAGCTTTTGACTCACTACTTGGATTTTCATCTTCTTCGAACCCATGGACGTGTCTTCTCACAAGCTTTCTAATAATTTGTGACATACCCTCCAATTCAGCTGGATCAAAGCACTACAACGCTCTGATTGCTCAAGACTCCTAGTTCCACTCACCCCATCTCTTGCAAAACTTAGGGAGTCACCTCCAACATCCCCCTTGCTCACCAAGGTGGCACGGGCACGCCTCTTGATGAGGGTCATGATAGATTGAGTCCATTTAGGGGTTAAAAAATTATCGTATGAGAGTAGCTCCAACAGGGTACACCATAATTATTGCCATGGTAAGTGGTTTGGTGTATCCTAAAGCCTATGTCTGTCCAAGCACTTGCAACCTTTCATTTATTCCCAATGCATGCCACTTGAAATTTTTGTCACCACACTTCATCTTCTCGTGTCTCAACCAATTGCCTTGTGGCATGTTAAAGACTTGAAAAGTGCTCCTACACCAACTCATAGTGAAAGTAGGTTCCCCCTCACAAATTTCTAGACATTTGGCACTAAATAAATATTCATAATTATTGTACAAGAATGGACTACTTTTGAATTACATATTGTTGTGATTGAGACTCATGAACCTCTATGTGTACAAATGGAAATATTTTTAGAAGTATTTGTTGACTTTGATGGCTTGTAAAGTAACTTTCTTCGTGTAAGGCAACCTAATTCTTCTATTTAGTGTAATTATCCTCAACCAATTAGAAGGAGACAACCAAGGAAAAATTACTAGCTACATCGGACCCCTCCCAAGCGTCTTTAATTGCTACACCTTTGGAACCTAGGAACCATGGTGATTGCCTCATTTCTAGTAGGGGAGGCAATCCATTCTTAATCACTACCCCATTTTGCCAACATAAGGTGGAGTAATTTCGATTAGGAGGTGTTTAACAATGATTGATGCTAGCATAAATTCCGCATAGTTGTGGCGCAACATAATTGGCTACAAGACTTACAATATTGCAACCAACCCTTGTTGGATTCTGCCAGAAGCCCTTGGTTGGAAATAGGAAGGTTTATATGCCCACTATAGGTGGAACAAAATCTTCAACTAAATAATTCATAGTAATTTTATTTTGAGAAATAAAAATCTGAAAAATTATGGAAATCTTATGAACTCTATTTTTGCACATAAGAAAATTTCCCCACAGTTGAAACCTCCCTTGCAGATACATGTATCTGCTTAAGTGGGCAGAAATGGGTTGCCTCCCCTAATCCAGCCCATTTCCGGTGGGGGCCTGGAAATCACGTGGGGCCTGCTTGACGAAAGCAACACGCCACAATTGCTTTGGCGTGCTCATTTTGGCGTGTACCACTGGAGATGCTCTGAGGACCTCTCAATCGATGCCCAGCCCAAAGCTTCAAACCCGTCAATTTCCAAGGGCAGAGGTCCCCTTCGAACGCTCACTGAGACGCTCGCTTGCGTGTCGACCACGCACCTTTCGGAGTTCCCAGAATCCTCTCAGATGTTTTCCCAGTGTTCCATGGCCTCCCGCAGTTTGTATTATAAATAGGAGACCCCAACCCAGGGAAAGGATCTGGTGAGCCCAGCTTTTCCCTGCCAAAATTTCGCCATGAAAACAATGAAATCACAACACCTTTGCGCCTCCATACCAACATTGTAGCTGGTAGGTTGGAATTGCTCAAACTTGAAAACGATCAAACCCTGGGAAATCTAAATATCTGGCTATATACTATGTCCAGTTGCTTGCTTATCTGGACTGGGAATTTCGAATTGGCCAATGCCTGTGGAAGGACTGAACATTGTCTTATGTATTCTACTGGTAAGTTCCATTTGCAATTGCAAGGTTCAGTTCGTGATGTACGTTGGGCTGTGGCAGTCCAAACACGACCTGAAGCTGGAACAAGGACGATCGAGCTTCTGGTTCTGCTGAGAAAATTCAATTTTCCTGACGAAGGAGCTCCTTTGAATGTGTATTACAACCACCCAATTTTTGGTTCCAACTTTCCTGTCAGTGCGTGAGACTCTCTTATGAATTAGGTTTTGTAAGACATGCTTGCATGTTGGGGACGAAATAGATCGCAAGGCTGAGACAATGAATTAGTATCCCAATCGATGTTGTTTGGGGGAGATTAACATTGGCTCGATTATCACGTCCTTAGTATCACAACCCTCTCTTTAACTTCCCTTACCGACGCAGTTGCATATCTCATCGACCCTACCTGGCACTTCTTTCAGGTCGCTCCTCCAAGCAGGAGTGTCACAGGACTCCATTGACCGATGCGGAACAATGAACACAATATAATAGGTTCACAAATACACTGATAATCTCGAGAAGTTCAGATGGCATTCCAGAAAGAAAATTTGATTGTCAGAGGAGACCCAGCCTTCTGCTCCAGATTAATTCCGTTGTTCTCTCCCCACACCCTTAGCGGACAGCACTTCCCTCCTCACCAAACCCTAGCACTTCGATGCCACTTCTCTCACGTCATTTCATACATATTTGCTAAGCACCCGCATTTCAACTTCATGGTTAGAGAAATGCAGTGATCATCGCAAGCAGTTTGGGCACCATTCCAAGAGCTTTTCACATGAACGAGTTTTGGGCGGCGCAATTTTGACGGTCGGACTCGGTGCTTCCATATTACGTTCTGACGTTGATCGATGCAGCGTCTTCTCATGGCATGGCTTTCGGAATTCTTACCGGTAAGCTTAACTCTTATGATTGTCTTGCTACGATTCTATCTTATAACTTAATTACTTCCCTTGTGTTCATTTGGGTGCATGCGTTCCATTTCTTGGTGAAATTTTGGCAGGGAAACGGCTGGGCTCACCAACACGTTTCCTGGGCTCGCAAGCCCAAAGAGTGAGGGAAGCAGTCGAGCATTTATACTGCGGGAGGCCATGGGACCTCGGGGAACATCAGAGAGGATTCGGGGAACTTCCCAAGTTGCGTGCTCGCCAAGAATGGAGCGTCTCAAGGTTCATAGAGGACGTCAGGTTGTGGACAGTGACAGTTCGGAGTTTTGTTTTGGGCCAGGCATCCACTGAGTGGTCCTTAGGCAATAACTCAAGCAGGGTGTAGGAGCTAACTTTGTGCATCGTTTTGATTCCTTGTTACATGCTGAATGACTATAGATTGCCCTAGCAAGTTGTACATTTTTCACTTGGAGAGTTTACTTGAAAGCCTCGTCGTTTTATTTTGGAGACTGAGTTTCCAAATACGTTGAAGTTGGAGTTCTGCCAACGCCTAGTAGTGACCGTCAGCTATTTTTGTCTTGCCTCTTGCCTCTTATGCATGACTAGCTTACCTTAGGACCTAAAACTGTGGGTGAAAAGTTGACGAAGTCACCAATTCCCTCTAGGAGCATTATTAGGTTTGCCAATAGTTGTGATCACATGAATAAGTTTTGTGGCATTACCAAAATCTCGGATTGGAGTGTTACCAGTAATGTGGAGTACTACGTGACACCATTGTTTTATTGGCTTTTGATTTGGTTTGAAAATTGTTGAATTTCATGTATGATTGGGAGCTTACGTTGCCAAGCTCTACAACGTAAGTACCAGTGTTGGTCTGTTATCTGAATTTGGACATACCAATCAGTTCTAAATAATAAAGATTCCTTAGAAACTAGGATTAGTTGATCCATGGTATTACAAACAATGCATTTTTGCAAATACAGTAATGATATGAATAATGTAATTTTGGGGAAATTCCAAAGAGTATGAGAAGCTCAATATTATAACATATGATACCAGACATATATGGACATGGGCTATCGGGGGGGGCTTGTACCCAGGCAGTACAATCCCACCTCCCAACCACTACGGGATAACACAGGACTGTGAGCATGTCTTCTTGTTTGTCATATCACACTAGCGGCCTGCTCTTCAAAGTAATCAGTCCTAAGTAATCAGAATTAGGCCTAATTAATCAGCCTGCTCTTCAAAGTTGAAAGTCCTAAGTAATCACAATCAGGCCTAATTCTTACAATTCCTACTGCAGCTGCAATTCCTACAATTCCTACTCCTCATCTTTAGCTTGCTCTTCAAAGTAACCAGCTTCCTCAATCTCATCTTCAGCTTCGTCAACTATTTCCATCTCCTTGGCAAAATAATCCTTGACATCTTTGACCACCTCAGTGACCTCACATTCATGTCTTGAATCATCAGGCCAGTTCTTGTTGATCATGATCAAGCTATCTAAATTATTCAAACTAAGGCGGCAACGACGCAGACTTGTAAGCACACCTGCAATGCTAAAAATCCGCTCCGTTTCAATTTGTGACCCTGGAATAGCCAAAATCTAACATGCAAGAAAAGAAACTGAAGGGAAACGCGATGCATTGAGCTTCCACCACGTCAGAGGCTCCTCCGCTTCTGGATGCACTATAGTGAGGCGTCAGAAAAGTGACAGCTCCGCAATGAGAATGCCCTCGCAAGCTTCTTTAGCAGACGTTGGAGCACCAAATAGAATATTTGACGAAGTAGGATCAAGAGCTGTGGTTGGGGACCCACCAGGGTTTAAGAACTTGTGCACCTTGACAAGGTAAGGAATCAAATTTTTTTTGTCGTACTCCGCCACCACTTGCTTTACTTTGGCAACTTCCATGTAGTCAATCACATACTCCAGCCCCTTAAATCGAGGGTCCAACATCAACGAGAGCATATTGTGAGCTTGGTCTGCCACAAATTGCAAAGAGAATCGAAGAAAGGGCTTCATCACATCCACAACTGTCTTTGCCATCCTCGCCTTCACAATTTCAATCTCAGACTCAAAATCACCAACCTACAGAGGGGGAACTACGCTTGACCTCTGATCATAAACTCTCTGCAACTCAATAGACATGCGGAAGGTAGCAGCTAGTGCATCTGAAAGCAACCAATATCCACGAGTTTGATTTAGCACACATTGTTGCACAATTGGGTTCAAGGTTTGAGTGACAGTTCGGGTTGTTGCCCACGTCATCCCGCTCGGTACGCGAGCTTGCAGCTTCAAAGACTGCCGCCTATAGCAAATGTTGATGGCATCCGCATACTCTTGGGTCTCCTGGAACAGCATCACTTTAGAGGCAAATCTAGTCTTCACAGGTGTTTTCAACTTCTTTGTAGGCAACCCAGCATCGATGCAAGCTTTATCCCACTCTTGACGTCCCTTACCCGACTTCTTTGTCCAAGTGATGCAAAACTGCAAAGATTTGTGGGCATTCTTCAATGACACTTCCTTCATACCCTTGCACATTTGCTCATCATTGGTAGCATACTAGCAAACCTTGGACATAATGTGACCAAAGCAGGTAGATGAAAAAGGTTTTGCTAACCCTAGAATGTCACAAGAAACTATAAGCTACAGAGCACGCTCAAGCGTTGCCAAATTGGCACCCTCATCTTTTACACAAGCTACAATCTTGTCTGTCAATTTAAACTCATCCAGTAAAGGCTTCACAATTTCGGCCAAAGAAGATCCACTTGTATCTTGTGCTTCAAAGAGTCCCACGGTCATATGGCAAGGCACCCAACAGTCATTGATGAAGTTCACAACTAATGCAAATGTATCCCAGCCGATTCTAGACATCCACAAATCGAAGGTGATGCTAGCAGTCTGGCAACTACTAATGAATGGTAAGACATAACGGTCCATTGTCTTCTTTAGCATCGCAGGTATATGTTCGCGAATTAGTTGCTTGCAACTGGGACGGACCACCTTTTGTCACAACCCTCATCACAAGGCGTGCCCATGCCACCTTGGTGAGCAAGGGGGACATTGGGGGTGACTCCCCAAGCCTTGCAAGAGATGAGGTGAGGTGAACTAGGAGTCCCGAGCGATCAAAGCAATGTAGCACTCTGATACGGACGAATTTGGGGGCGTGTGATACATGCTTGGAAAGGTCTTGAGAAGACGCTTCTAGCCGTCCAAAGAACGCGTGATTTGGACTTGTGAGTCAAAAGTTATGGGCGTTCAAAGTTGGGGGGGTCCTGGTCGCGCCAGGAGTGCCCGGGCCGCGCCGGGAGTGTCCCGAATCTTTGGAGGGCGATAACTTTGCAAGTACTTGTCCGAATGGAGAAAGTGAGTAGTCCATCGGCATTTACGCGTCGCGTAGATGTCGAAAATGGGGTCGTATGTGCGATTTGGATCCCGGAACGCAAAGTTATGTCAGGTGGAAGTTCGGGAGTCCCAAACTAGCGCGAATTGGGAGAAACGGGGTGGTCTTCCCAAACCAAAGGGTGTTTGGGAGTCCCCCTTGACATACAAGGGGGGGGTCTGCCAAATCCCACAAAAAGTACTATAGGAGGGGTTGGTCTCCCTCCTCACTCCCTCTTGGAGCCTTGGTGAGTCCCGGTGACTCAAGGTTGGTGGTGTGGGGTCACCACCACTCCAAGGCACCATAGGACACTTGTGGGTGTCCCGTGGCACCGGTTGGGTGGAGTCCCACTCCTTGCTAAGCTATGATGAGGTGTCCCGAATGGTAAATCCCAGTTAGTGACAAAGTGAAAAGTAGCAAATACACAAGGAGCCTAGTATGGAGTTGGGATGACATTCAAGGGCGATTAGGACTATAGTGAGTAGTACCACCATGGGTCCTTACACAATAAGATGGAAGTTCCGCCCCATGTTACCAAGTAACATGCCCCGGTGTCATGATGGGTGTGTATATGCTAGTAGTCCCAGTGACTGGCACTTAGCACAAGGAGTTGGAATGGGAGACTAACATTAGATGTGCGTGGCATGTGCAGTGTTAGGAGAGCATGACCCTTGGTGTCACTAAAGTGTTAAGTGCTTGGAAAGCATTGGAAGGTGGACTAAGGTGGTAAATGTCACTAAGGGGTGCAACACCTTTGGGTCACAGCGCATCATAAGTCGCCTAAACCAAGCTGATTCAACTATCGATAATGATTCATAACCCTTGGCAATAAACAAGACAAGGTCTTCAATAAATCGTTGTTGCTGTACATCGTTCTTTGCATAAGGTTTAGTATTACCGAAGTAAGCTGTGATGGATGACGGTGGTGCTCCTTTGCGCTTCTTGCTTTTCTGCCGAGCAGTATCTCCTTCGTCAGCCTTTGATTCTCACACATATCTTGCGAGTTCCTCGGCATGCTCATTCTCGATGTGGGTCTTCATGCTTGTGATCCCATGAGTTGGATTATACTAGAGAATCCCCTTCCTTGAGCGAGTGCCCCTACCACTTGAGATACTCGATTCTGCTTCAGTTAGGTGACAAACCCAACACCTCAATTTTTGTGTCTCTCTCACGTCAACATTCATATCCTTTCCCTTCAATCAGAAGAATGCCCACACGGCTCAGCTGCAATGGTAGGGTGTCCAGAACGATTGGTTTGCCTTCAATGCCGCATAACAAGCTCGCCAAGCTGCTTCCGATTCAACTACCAGGCCTTCGCTAATTGGCTACAAAACCTCATCATGCGCTGGCTCGCTCTCCAAGTCAATGCTCTCAATTGGATCTCGTGCAGTTTCAGCACAACTAGGTTGAACACTCGACGACATGGTGGACAAAAGGAATATGTCTCAGCAAAAATCCTAAGCTCTCAACAAAAATCCTAAGCTCTCAGTAGAAACCCCAACCTCAGATTTCCAAGCCACAACAAGAAATGCATCACAAAACACAAAGAGAAGGAGGCATATTCTTTTTAGGCCATTTCTAATTCTACTTTCGGCATTACAAATTACAACGATCACTCCGCGTCCTACATTTACAGCCACTCCGCTCAACAACCATTCCGCTCAACAATATGCTCTTGTTGCATTAACAATACACCAAACATTTCTCATCACTCATAACTCATAACCTACTCTACTTGCTCTCACAAATGCCGCCAATTGGTTTCAATAATGTGAATCTTTAGGAGAAAGCATACCAATCTAATATGAGGCGCAGTAACCTGTGTGCACATACACGGAACTGTATGAATAAGCTTCGGGTTTCCACTCAACGGATAGAAGACAGGTCAGGTTTTCAATACCCTATTGATACCCTTTTTCATACCCGCCGAGAACCTGTATAACAGACCAACACTAGTAAGTACGCATTCATACAAATTGAACTCAGCATACTAGCAAATGAATTCAAAGGTTAAATTTTTTTTTAAATTCTATACTAGTCAATAGTTCTGGTAGTGCTCCAATTGTGTGTCTCGTAATATTGCGCACATGCAAGTGTTCATCTAGGTGTACGATTCTTAGGAGTTGTTTAGCATTGGAAAGTGGTCTGTTGTAAGCCTTTAGTCGGTTAATTACAAGAGCCACATCTAAACATTCGTAACTACAGTTGGTATTAGTATCGTCTGTTGTTTCAAAGTGGGAGGTTGGAAGGCCGTATGTTAAAAAAAAAAAAAAAAAGTGGGAGGTTGAAGTGTTCCAATTTCTTAGTTGGAGTTTTAGTTTTTAGCTGGCAGTGGGAAGGAAGGTAGGCAAGACTGAGAAAGTTGCAATCTGGAAATTGTTCCCTTAATCCCTAAATGCCTAAGACCTTTTTTGAGCTTCTTTAATTTTGCTCTAAATTGAACCAAAAGCGAACATTTTGATAAGTTTTATTATTTTTTTTCAATTGTAGCCGTACAAATTCAAACATGTTAGAGATCACATAGGAAAAGAAAACAACAACAATATCATTTATGTACTGAAAGTTTATAATGTTTGATCATGAAGATGTTAAAAAAATATGAGGTTTTAAAGCATAACATGCATAACCCCAATCAATTTACAATCAATTTATAGCTTCTCGAAAGCTACACTACAATTTCTTTAAATGAATTTCTAATGTGATTTTTTCTCCAAGACCTAGAGTATTTGATGTTCATTTCTAAGAGTCCTCAATATTAGAAAATCAATATTTGCAATAGTCACCCTTGTATAAATTTGGAATAGAAAAACTATAATCATTCATTGTCACAATTGGATTTTTGATGCTAAGACTAGACTTCAAAATGAAATTTCCAAAATACAAAATAGTAAAAATAGTAAATTGGTAAGGATTTATATAACTTCAAAGTTTAGTTTGACACCAAATTTTGATGCCTCATGAATCTATAGGATTAAGTTTTGTATTGATATAACAACAAAGATACGTGGTACACATATCCATAAATTAGCTATTGAAATTGTTCGTCCAATCTTAGTACAAGAGTTACCACGAGTGGCATGACTATGGATTGCCTTCTCAAACTTTGAAATCCAACAAAAATAACATGAAAACATTGGATGCATACATTGTGTACACATTTTGCCAACTTCAATCTCCTGGCTCCACAAATCTGGAGAAATTTTCCAAACATTAAATACAACTCCTATTCTAGTCATAAAAAGTTCAACCTTAGATTGGTCCTTCTCAGCATCGTCAATAAGTTGTATACATGCTCCGTTCTTCAGTTGTAAAGCAATCATCCTGCATAACTACATTCTGCAAATGCATAGGCACTCTGCCACCCTACCCAAAAGCAGGCTTCAGTTGTTCAAATAGCAGACTAGGAGTGAAGAATTCATTTCACACCTTGGCGGACCCAAAAAGGTAATTACACCTGATTCAGACAATATGTGAAAGGTACAAGGATTCAAGGCTTTGTAGTAGATGACCGAAAAGGGAAACAAGTTCTGATGTAATAACGTGCATTCTCAAATTCAATATGTGATCTTCAAAGATGATCCTGATGTACATTCAAGACACCTGTTTGAATTAGGTGTAGTTATATTATTAAGACCGGTCCATTACATTATACAAGACCAACATCTCCCCACAAGATCACAACCAACGACATCAGAACTTCCAAGATGGAAGAAGAGAACAGAGAACGCAAGAAGCATCACGCATGTTACTGGAGATAAAATCAGACACTCTTACAACTACAGAACAAGACGTAACCAACAAGTAAACATGTGGTGACAAAATCTGGCTAAATCGAGGTTACACGCTCCCAAGGAAATAAAACAAATGAGCATTCAAGTACCGTGTATACAAAATTGTTGAATATCAACTACAAATAAAGTCCAGACTTACATTGGTCACAACAGGCAACTCAAAGATCACCGAGCAGTGAAAGCGACATTCAAATACGGTATTGCAAAGTCAATACCAATATTGCATAGTTGTACCAGGTAACTGAGAGAAATTCAAATGATTCTTAAAAACCGAGTGAGCAAGAGCACGCCAAAAATAGAAATTATCTCCACTTAAAAGCTACAAACGCCCTCTTCGAAAACCCCACGAAGCTCCTTGCTAGAAATCGAAGTCGAATGATCTAAAATAACGGAAAAAAATGAACTCAGGTTACAAAAATATCAAAAGCAGCTTATAGCACCCACCAGTACACTATTCTCGTAAACTTCGTAACCATTGCCACTACCGGCTAACAGCTATTCAATGCAGAAACCATTCAGATGCCATCAGAATCCGAGGAATCCAAATAATAACCACTCTAATATTCATTTCACTCCTAACTCTCACAGAAATGTGGGTTCCCATAAACCATTGAAAAATATGACATTGAATGTACCTATACTATGTGGCGAGGTATCAATTGTACCTTCTCAAACCTGCTCCAACTACTCCGAACCAGCTGCAATTCCGACAGCGCTCTCTTTGACACTGGAAAAAGGAACATTACAAATTACAAAGAAAATATCAGCAGCCTACCAGCCACATGCCATAAACGACACTAAAAGTACAGAGGTAGAACAACTCTTCAACAAAAGACAACAGCAGAGGGTCAGAAAAGAAAAAAATTCAAATCTAACCTAAAAGGAAAAAAACTCTACTTTATCAAAACGGGTAAATCACTTGCAATCTAAAGCAAGAAATCCGAAAAGAAGAGAAAAATCAAAACCACAACCACATTCAACAGAACACAAATAACGAAGCGAAACAAAATAAAAACATCACGAAGCAGAGTTTAAAAGGTCAAACTGACAAAGGAAACAGAAAAAAAAATCGTCACCAAAACCAATAAAACCGACAATTCCAATCTCAAAGCCAAGCTCAACCATTTCAGCAGAAAAAGACGAAAACGCGAGCGCTAATAACTAACCTCTCTTCTGCCAGCCGCCGCTCGAGATCCACGTTCAGGGTCTGCGAGTCCTTGCCCCTTTCTTCAATCACATTCATGTCCCGCGGCCGCGCCTCACCGAAAGGACTCGGCCTAGATCGGGGAACATCCGGAGTACCAGGTCTGCTCGACACACCGCCGGGGGTCCCCGGACGGCTCCCCGGCCGCGTAGAATGGCTGCTACCGGGTCGATTCGAGTGGCTGCTACCGGGCCTTCCGTATCTCTCACGCGGAACCTCCAAATCCGCGTCGATCTTGCGGTAGTCCTGGCCCTTCTCCGCAAGAATCTCCTCACGAGGCCTCGCCGAACCGAAAGGGTTAAACCGCGCCTTCGGTCTCTGAGCAGGCGAAGACGACTGATGCTCCACCTCCGCTGGCGCTCCTTCCTTCGAACCATTCACCTCCTCTGCAGACGCGGGACGAGGCGGACTGTCCACAGGCACAGTGCGAGGCGCAAGCTTCAAACGAGGCCTCTCCGACACGCGGGGCGCCTCAGAATCCCGCGACAAAGACTCCTTCCGCGACCAGCGATCGGCGTCGGCGCCTGCCTCCCTGTAAGACGAGTCGAATCCACCGCTCGAACCTCGGCTCGGAGGAGCCACGCTCGGCACGAACTTCTTGCTCTTGCCCCAGTTGTCCACCTCGTCCGCTCGAGAAGGCATGTCACGATCCCCACGAGGATGGTCGTCAAATCCACCCATGCTCACACGACGCTCCTCGTACCTGACAATCCACAAACACGATCAGGTACTCGGTCAAAATTCCAAAAAAACGATGCCCTCACCCTAATAAACTCTCTCTTTTTCTGACCCTGCCGCGAATTCGCACTCTTGCACATCCCATGCTCGAAACCCTAACACCATATACGTAACTCTGCCCTACTCGGTATCTAATGCCATCCATTCCCATCATCCCAACAATGAATCGCACTCACAGATCACTCAATCTTTCACGCCCTCCGCATTCGAATCTCCTCCAAACAGATGGGCCACATTCGCTCACATACACAAACTCTCCCCTCTCCCACCCGACCCACACAAACCCTAACATCCACCACTTGCACATTCGCATACCTGCCGGACGACCTGCGATCATTGTAACCCTCCGCCGGAGCAGCGGGCACGAACTTCTTAGTCGATCCCCAGTTGTCCACCACGTCCGCGCGGGACGGCAAGTCCCGGTCGCTCACGCGACCCCCCCGGCCCCGATCCTCCTCGTAGCCTCCGCGGTCACCCCCGCGCTCACTTGGCAGCGACGGGACGAACTTCTTCGTGGCACCCCATTTGTCGTCGGAGTCGGCCCGCGACGGTCCCTCGTCGCGCTCGCGGCTGCGGTCACGCCCGAAGCCCCCGCGCTCTTCGCGGTCCCCCCCATAGCCCCCTCCAAAGCCGCCCCCACGGCGCTCCTCGCGCTCGCCGCCACGGTCGTTGGCTCCTCCGCGGAAGCCCCCGTAGTCCTTGAAGCCGCCCCCGAGCCCTCCGGCGGGCGCGTCCTCGTCCGAGCGCTCTCGGGGCCCCGTGGGCAGACTGAGCATCTCCTCAGTGGTGAGTTTCGTGCTGTCGGTGTAGGAGCTTCGCTGCTTCCCGCCGGGGCCGACGTACTTGCCCACCATGAGCTCGCTGAGCGACACCGTGACGCCCTTGTTCTTCTTCTTGCTGGGCTTGGTGCTCAGCGAGTCGCCCAGCGAAGGGAAAGCCTCCTCTTTGACAGTACCGGGCGCCTTGTACGTCTGCGCCTCGCGCTCCTTGGCTTCCTGGTCCGCGAGCTCGGCCTCCTGCGCCCACGCGCCCGCTCCGCTCCACGCCCGAGCCATGGCTGCAGACAGGTGCAGCAGCGGAAGAAACCCTAAAACAAGCAACTAGCGAAAGCGAGAACTGGAACACTGCAGTGAAGCAGTGCCTGCGAACGAGAGAGTGGGGAAGAAAGAGTCTGAATCCAAATTCAAAGGAACTTGACGGCATCCCCACCCCCACGCCCTGCTGACTGCCTCCTGCTGCTGCTTGCCTGCTTGCCTTGATGGCCCCCACCCCTTCTCTCTGTCCGTTCTATGTTTTTCTGGATGAATGAGGTCGTCTGGATGAATGAGATCTTCTGGAGGAATGCGTATTCTATGTTGCAATTGTTTTATACTCCCTCCATCTTGAAATCAATTTGGGATTTTCAAATATACTTGTCTCAAATTAAATTCGAAATTGGCTCTCTACAACTTGATGGACAACAACTGAGGCTAGATCAAACTCCCTAAAACAAAAGCATCCATTAATACAACACTCCAAAGACTATATAGCAATTCAATTCTTGCAAAGGGAATCAAAATGCAACCTCTAACCAATCAAAGTCAAAGAATTCAACCCACAATTGTACAAAGACCGCTATTAACAAATCTCTTGTTGAGAATTTTCTAAAGTTGCATCACAAGACATTGTCGGAATTGAATATAGAGGACATCATGCAATAGATGTTACTATACCAACGTTGATTGGAGAATGATCTAAAGTAATACCACCTAGAGCAATTCCAAAAAGGGCAAAAATTTATCAATCTCACTACTTGTTTTCAAAGTGCATCGCTTCATTGTTCACTTTCATACTTTCACACCTAGTGGGTTTTAGTTGAAGTTACAAGATTTATGCAATCTCTTGAAAATAGGAGTAGGTCACGCATTAATCTAGCCATTTCCAAGAAACCCCAAATTAATTTCAAGATGGAGGGAGTAATTGAGAAATCAATGTATTAACCCCAAAACATCCAGAGTCTTCTACATAATTGACAATTTGAGAAAATTCATTAGAAAGTGCTATTTGAAAGAGTATTTTGGAATTAGTATACGAATAAAAGTGGTAGATTTTGAGTTTTAGATTCCATCCATATAGTTAGATTCACCATTGCAATCACGAATATTTTTATATAAATTTTGAAATGAAAATTTCAAAATTCCTTCTAAATTCAATTACAAGTATAAATATTATCATTTTTTGAGTAAAATTAGTTGGAATGGATTTGAAATTAGGTTTTCCCCACATGGTGATTTTTTGAAATTTTTGTGTTCTTCAAATCTATGACCTCATTTTGGCAAATCCAATTTTGATCTAGAGTCAATGCAATTTTGGCTTAGTCAACCCCTAGACATACTAGTACATTTGTAATTTTAGAAAAATATGTACACTAATAACACCAAATCCAACCTCTAGATATGATAAAAACTTGATAAAGTATCTCCACAAATTATGATAACTTTCATCCAAGTAGTAAGGAGGAAGAAACTTGAGTTCCACTCTATCAATTGTTTAGAAATTGGACATCAGAGACTCGGAGTGCTTAGGGGTTAATCTTGTAAGGGTGCAAGAGACATAGGAAGGGAGGGAGACTACTAGTGGTCAAGTTCAACATTCACTACCGAATAATTAGTTGAAGTTGGAAAATGTGATTTGGTACATGCATAAAATTAAGAATAGAAAGATTTTTTTCCCATACATTTTAGAAAGCAAATAATATCCTTGAAAATTTTGGCACCTATTTTTGAAATATTCTTCATCAATATATAATTTCATGCAATTAGTATGCCCCACACTAATTAACACTATTGTGAATTAATTTGGGAGTTATTAGAACTTGCAAGGCACTTGGATATGTAGATTTATTGTATTTTAGATCAAATTTGGTCTACATTGTTTATGTTTTCTCTAAAGAAAGGTGATTATCATCTAACTCTCATCCACATGTGTTCAATTTTCATCCAAATTTCATTCAAATGCTCAAATTAGACCACATGGATCTAAGATAAGTGAGAGGGGGCTTACAATATTCAAAGTCTTTGCACTTCTTGTGTTAAGTCTTGTGCAATAGAATTGGAGGTTTAGAGCACCAAGTCAAGTAATTTATTTTTGTAATTTTCATCTCTACAAACTCAAATATGACCAATTAATATGTCCAATTCTATTCCTTCAAATTTATAAGATATTGTTATTCTCCCTATATATATATTGACTAGTGCAATGGCGGATCATTTTATAAACCTATGATCTATGAGTCATTGTTTACAACATGTGTTTGAAAGTTATTACTAAATTATTATTTTATAGTGCATTTCATAATACACTTAATAATATTCACACTTGTAGAAGGGTCTCATTTTGATTAGGACATTCAATCTACACTATAATTTTTCAATTCATAATGTATGGAGGTCAAAACATACAATGACCCCAATGATTTGCACAAAAAATAGACAAAATTGGATAATGGTGAGAAACCATACCTAATAGCTAGATTTGGTAGAAAATAAATCCAAAAATAGATGACAATCATTTTACAACCACCTAGTTGAAATACTATGTAAAGTACTATGCTAATAGTGCTTAACCCCTAAGTGCCTAAGCATTTCCAAGTGTGTTTTGACTATGAAAAAAGAGCATGGACTTATAGTTATCCCCAATGAAGCAAATTGTGTTTTTTTTCAAAATTTGATAGTATAGATGTTCAAAGAGCTTGCTTATTAGTGTGCCTACCAATTTTGAGTGCAAAATTGCATAGGAGTTGTGAGATTATAACAAGAAAATTGTACATTTTCTATTTTTAGCATGCTACCCCTTTCCACAATGTTTTCGAAATTTGCATATAAAATTTTGGGAGGATTAGAGGTGACATGAACAACTATAAACTGTGTTAGCACACTGAAATGCACTTCCAAAAACCTTATTTAAATTCAAATGAAGAGCTATCAAACTCATTACACAATCCAACTTGCAATTGTTGAAATGCAATTTTTTTTGTAAGTAGAAATCACAATTAATTTCAAATCAACGTTTGCATGTATAAAGTTTCATGGTGAAAATCATGAAAACACTTTACTCTTTCCATTGGAACCATTTTCAAAGCAAATGGATAAGTACAATTGTTTAGATCTTAACCCCTAAAGGTATTTGACTATGTTTTCACCAAAAACGCTCCAAAACTGTCATCTCTAGTACAAGTACCAAATTTTGGAAAAAATACATTTTTGGACAAATGTAACCGTAGGATCTTGTAGTAAGCTGGTTTGTAAAGATGTGGAAAAAATTTCAGAAATTTCCACCATTTGGATTGCAAGATATTAGCATTTGAAGTGACAAAAAGCCATTTTTTGGCCCTGCAAAAATCCGGGCAGCTGCACTTCACAAGGTCAGATCATTATGAAAAAAATGTCCAAAATGGTTGTAACTCTTTGGATTCATTCTCCAAGTCATGTTGGCTAAATGCTTGAAAAATTTTAGATCATTTGGAATTGTACAACATATAGGAAAAAAATAGTAAGTTGAAAGAAGTAGAGAATGATTCAAAATACTAAATTGTTAATAATTTATTTATGGAATTGAAAAATGCCGATCCCAATGGTTAAATTGTTGTAATAAACAATCTACACCTCATCTTTTTATTTTTTTCCAAAAATATTAAAAATTGAGTTAAATAAAGGTCTTCAAAGTTTATTTTAGAGTAGAGATTCCATTACCGCCCACAAACTACCCACAACTAAAACTCTTCATAACTTTCATCTCATAAATCAAAATGGAATGATGAAAAGCTTTCTATGTATATATAAATCAGGAAAATAAATTTCAAATTTTTATTTTAAAAAAAAGTGATTTTTAAAGAAGTTTTTTTTGCTGCCCGGGCTGCCCACCGAGCAATGAAAACAACATATCATGCAATAACTTTTTAACCATATATTCAAAAGTTATGAAAATTTTTGGGTCTTAAAGCTACTCCTCGGGCACATGTTGTGTGAAAATTTCAAAGAAAAAAAAATAAAAATTCCATTCGTAGTGAGCTGCCCGAAATCACTATGTTGCCAAAAAACACTGTTTGGTCTTTTAGGGGTTAAATCAAGTGAAATTGGCAAGCTTTGCTCAAAGCCAAGAAATCAAGTAAAAATTCGCAAGCTTTACTCTTCCACTCATATACATATAGGCCTTTGAGGACCTCTAAAAAATTCAAGTATTTACCTTTATCAATGAAAAATAAAAAATTTTAGTAGTTAACCTTTGAAACTACTTGTAAATATTTTTAAACCAGTCATAGGAATTTAACTACCCATCCCAAAAGGAGCCTGAAATTTCAGATTGACCATATATGGTCGGTTAGGCAATTAGGTGTTACCCTTTGAAGGTTTGTATTAAACCATACATATAGTATTGTATTGGACTCATAGAATGTTAATTATGTACAAAAAGATTAGAAAACATTCACTGTTGGTTTGATAACTCAACAATTAGCATCTTTCATTGAGATGTCACTTTATCACCTAAATGTTGCCGTTATGCTCAAATTTGATACAACACATAGAATACACAACCATTTTGGAGATTTTCATTCAGAAGAGAGGGGATTCAAATTTAGAGTCCCATGTTTCATAGGATCCGTTTCAACATGAAATCAATTTTTTGCCTTTATTATAGACCTTAAATTGTAAATATTATTTGCTTCCAATGATCACTTTTGACTCTTCTAGTATCTCAAGTGTTCAAGTGTTTCAACCACCTTTGTGAATTGATTGCCATACTCACTCAACAACATTTTAGACATGTATACTTTTTTAAGTGTTTCAACCACACCTCTTGTGAGTTGGTTGCATTACTAACTACCTCAACATTATTTTAGATGCTTTAGTACAATGTTTCAATCTAATTTATTAACAACATATGACTTATATCTAGAACTACTCTAAATTAAACAAAAGCCAAAGTTTTGATAAGTTTCATCAATTTTTTGAATTGCTACCATACAAATTCAAACTAGACATATTCAAGTTTGCATGGGACAATAAAACACATCAATATGACATATGGATTGAAAGATTCTAATGCTAAATCATCAAGGTGCTAAAAGTGTGAAATTAATGTCAAGTCTTTTAATCTTCTTTTGCATGACAAATCTAAAATAGAAGTCATGAAAAGAAATATGAGATTAAAGGAAATAACATATATAATCACAATCAATTTGAAGCTTCTAAACCCCTAAAGGACCATTGTCCCCTCAGGAGACAAAATGGATTTCAGGTAGGTTCCTATGACCTCAATTTTTAGTTTAACTTTTTGAAAATTTCTCATAAGATAGAAAAATTGATTAGCTTAGTGGGAATATAATTTTTATTTCAATCGGTGCCTAGGAGCAAAAGTTATGCCATCTTAAACATAATTTTCACGTCACTGGGCAAAAAATAAATTCACAAAAATTTGAAATTAAATTTTGAATTTCTTTTGTCTTATAGATTATATTTTTGTCTACATGTGAAGCTTTGATTCATTCCATTTGGATTGGTGATGTGAAAGTTACGAACAATCTTGTTTTTTGGGCAATATGAGCATCTTCTTGAAATAATAACTTTGAATGCTAATATCTTCCAATTTGTACGATCAAACTTCATGAAATTTTTACCACTTGGTTTCAGAGAAATAAAGTACAAGATCCTATGGTTAGATTCTAAAAAAATATTCTTTTAGATTTCTAGGATGAACGCAGCAAAAATGACAGTTTTGAGTGTTTTTTAGAGACAAATGGCTTTGGTTCTTTAGGGGTTAAAATCTATACTACTACTATTTAACCCCTAAAGTCTTGAGGGGACCAAAACAATCTTTAAGCAATTTTGGGCAAGGTTCCACTAGAATATTTTGGCCCTTTATTTTTTTTTTTTTTTAGAGGTAGAAAATTCAGGCACCTTCATGTGAAGCTAGTTTTTTCATTAATCAAAGTTAGGTAACAATACACCTATTTTGATCCCTACAAATTCTTGCTTAGAATGTACTCCCACTATTCATGAGAGTCTAGAATTGATTTTAGAAACACCTATTTTCAGTACTTTGAATATTCATAGTTTATTCAATGAGTGTCCAAAAAATGCATTTTATGAGAATCTAGAATTCCCTTTTGATTACCAACAAGCCCCCCCCCCCCAAAAAAAAAAATTCAATATAATATTGAGAATCAAGTTGAATTGCTCATGAGATTGCTTATTTGGTTGGTTTAATGTGTAGTTACCTTAGTAGTTGAAAATTTATGCACACATTTGTAAAATCCATGCCAATGAAACTACATTGATTTTACATTGAGACCAAATTTATTAGAACATCTACAATGCTCCTGGGTTCCAAAATGGTACTGAGATTGTATAGTTCATAAAGGGTCTTTGATTTACATAAGCGCTCTAATGCAATTATCATGCTCCACGTTAGTTCCATGGCTTCAGTATGTGAAGGAGAGAGACTAGTATTTTTGGTCTTTTTGCATGTTCCTCGAAGCATCTTGGTAAGTTGTGATTTGTATCAAAAAAGGGGACTAATTAAATCTCCTCTACAGAAAGGCTCAAGATTCTCCCTTCTCTTCAAAAAGTTGCAACCTTCCAAGTCAATTATGACACTTGTTGATCTTGCATTCCCTCTCTTGTTGGATGTTTGGGCAATCACTTTGCTCTTGGGACCAATTTCATCTTGCTCAACATTAGGAAAAAATGCCAAGTTAAATTTTAGGCCCCCAAAACAAATGAAGTAGGAAGGCAAAGCTCACTCATATTCACAAGGTAGTACACGAATACAACGAATGTGGATTTAAAAATCCAAAGAAAACTACAACTTGAAATTTCTAAACCAAGCCCCAATGTATGACTCAAAGAATGTAGTTACATACCTCATAAATCAACTAGAGAATCTACCTCAAAACTTTAACAATCCAAGCCAACTTTCAAATTGACTTTCACCAAAATTGGAAGTAGGGTTTCATAAACCAAATGCACATTGGGGCACCCGTGCCAAAAAAACCCCATTCTCTATGAAGGCCTCATTTGTTGCCCCTGCATTTGCCATTTTAGGGCTTATTTGGAGATCATAGATTGTTGATGCTTTTAGAAATGTACCCCAATGAAGGGCAACATGCAAGGGCAATCTTAGATCAACTACAAGGACCAAGTAGAAGGAAGGGTTCACTTGACCATACCCAATGTTATTTCCCAAGGGTTTATAGTTTTTACCTTTGAATGTTAATGCAAGTAATAGTAATGATGATTTTGAGCCCCAAAAATTGAATGAAAGGAGATTGAGTATTTATCTACAAATCCATCGTTCCAATTTTGTAAGAAATCATTTAATGTGTCCCATTTGAATATTTTAAATCTAGCTTAAATTGAATTGTCATTTTGAGCACTCATGTTATTGTCTTTTGTTGGGGTTCGTTAGATTCCTTGCATGAGGTTGAAAATTTTAGTATGTTTTCCTAACTAGGTGTGTTAAATCATTGCATCTATACTACAAGAATCCACTTTGGAAAAATTTGGTTAACTCCACCTCAAAGTGAAAGTCCAAAGTTTGGGCAAAAGCAAAAAATCTTCTTGAAACTTTAACCTCTATAGTCTTTCAAATCCCTTCTACTTAGGGTCCAAATTTTTCTATGGACATATAAATATAGGCTACAAATAAGATGATATAGCTAGATTACTCGAAAAAATATTATTTTGTACAAAAGACCTTGTTTTCAACAAAGGTCATATAACTTTAGGGATTAAATCTCGGGGGGGGGGGGGATGTAGTGAGTGGTTGGAGTAGCAACATACATGCGAACAAATGATAGGGTATTTTAAAAACATGGGGGCAAAAAATTATAAATGGGTTTAGAGTAATATAGGATATAAAAAATGGCATTAGATGTCTTTAAAGTATTATAGGGTATGGAATAATAGGTCTCATTAGAAAATTACATAATGACAGCATGTGGAAAAAAAACAGTCATAACCCCCTATAAAATAGTGATTGTTCGCACCTATATCCTTATTTTTTTAACACATTGATCCCCCTGAGGATTAAATGAATTTCTATTGTGATTTTCTTTTATGATTAAGTGCATTTGAGACTCATTTCTAAAGAGCCCTTAACTTTAGAAATTCAAGATTGGAACAAAATCTTTGAACATTCTTGACTAGAGAAAAAATAAGCATTCATAGTTTCTAGAATTGGATATTTTTTATACCCAAAAGAAACATAAAAAGGTATTCATTTTATATATTTATTAAAACAATTCATTTATTGAAGTTTTATTTAACTCCAAAGTTTTTTCAACTTTGAAGTATGATTTCTTGGGCATTTGGGATTTTAAGTAACAAAGATTTGAGAGAGGTTTATACTATAGCCAATATGGAAATATATTCAAATTGCTTGTGTCTTGGTCATAATGCTTGCTCCTTAACCAAGCAATGTTGTTAGAGCCATTTTTTGACATTCAAATGACTTTGAACTAGTGCGTGTGCATTCATACTGACAGAGCATTTCTCATCCAATTCTTGTTTTGGGAATTTCCTTGAATGAAAGTTGCCAGGAAGTTATTTTAAATTGCCTCAATGAGACTTTATATAAAAGAAGAGGGATCTAAAGAGATGGTATTTTAGTATATTTTGGCAATTTGGAGTCTTTGTCATTATCTAAATATATAAAAAATATCATATTTTTTGGATTTAAGATCAACTAACACATTTCATTTGAAGGTTTTTCAACTCCAATTTCTACTTCAATTTCAAATTATGAAAAATTTCCAAAATTGAATATATTTTAGAAACTTTAACTTTAGGTTTGTATCTACAATCTATTGAAGTTCTAATTATGGATCGTTACAATAAGATGATTTGCACCTTGATGTTCTACATCATAAAATAATTTTATAGTAGAAAATTTCGACTTTTTAACCTTATTTTGCAACAAATGTGATTTTCTTTTGTACTTCAAAATTTAATGATAATTTCAAATATTTACAAGAAAATTTGGAGATTTTATGACTTAGGGGCGTTTTACACTATGTCCTAAATCTTCAACTTTCTAAATCTCCGTTCAAGGCCCAATCCCAACTTCTTTGGGTTGTAAGAGGTGAATTAAAAAATATCAAATAAGGAACTTGGGACTTTATAGGTTGAAGGCCAAAGTCCCAATTCTAAGTGTCAACTTGGCCCTTGTATAATATTTTATAGTAATGAAGTGCCAAAAATTATGTCAAGTAGTCAAAACCTTGTTTTATTAAGGCACTCTTAGCATGAAATCTGCTTTGGACAAATTTCAATAGAATTTCAACCAATGAAGGTGATTCATATGGTGATTTTCTCCTAGTTTTATACTCAAAACAACTTGAAGTCCAAGTTGGGTCTCCAATTTTGTTGGTCCCAATTCAACCTCCAAGTCCCACTTCTTTGGTGCTCAAACTCCCCCCAAGTATTGCAGTGTAGGCATTTTGGAGTGATGTAGGACTTGAGGCAAAGTGAGAAGAGATCCTTTCGAGAAGATGTGTGATTTCATTTTTGAAAAATATATTGAATGATGTTTTTAGTCAAATCAGTAGCATCAAAGTAGGACCATTCAGAGGAAAAGATTTTGGAGTTAACCCTAGAAGGGCTTGAAAGCCCTTTGCGGCCATATAGTACATCAAGTATTTGGTGGTATTTGATCAAGAAAACATTGACCACATATGTTCCAAAACAAAGTAAGTTAATGATCATGATAGTAAGTAAATAAAAATGTATCATAATTCATCTATTAAACCATAATCGAAGAGTTATAAAGCTAAATACAGATTGTATAGCGGGACCCCAAGGGCCTTTCAAGGCTTAACCCTTAAACATGAAAGCAGACATTTTGTGTCCGATGAATGACTTCATTGTTGTTGAATGTAGGAAAATAGAATGCACCTATTGGTCCAATAATCAGAGCAGTTTTGTTGACTACCTTGGTCATGGGGGCTTTGTCCTTCAAGGGTAATCCCTTGATCGCCGGGCTGGTGACCATGGAAATCAGCCATTTTGAAACCGTGTGACATCATCTACTTTAAAAAAATAAAAAATACTCATTGAGAGTCAAACTACTGTAGAAGATCTCCCGTTTCCACCCCTAATTCCGAGGATGAATAGTTGCACTTCTACCCTTCAGAGGAGAATTCCTTGTCATTCATCGGACAAAAAACGTCCACCGCGTCATTTAGGGGTTAAACTCCAGGGTGTAGGCTCATCGTTCCAGGGTTTAATCTTGTGTAGGTTGGTAGTTGGAATCTTTGACTGAAGGTTTAGAATGGAATGGATTGTTTATAGTTTTGCAAAAAAATTTGTTCGGTATGACAGTGCTTGGTCAGAGTTTGTTTGTTTGTTAGTTTCGTGGGATCCAAGGTGGCTGAAGCCAAGTCAAGGTGCACCTGATGCATAACTTACATCCATTATAAACTTATTGTCTCATGCACTGTCTTGCATATAAATAAAATTCTTTTAGACTTCAGGCATGTGAGCTCTTGCTTGCAACATTATACATCTTGGAAGGCAGATACTTTTTACATATATAATTACATATATAAAATGACTACTTTTTCTGCTTTGAACAGTTTCTACCATGAGATACTCCCTCTGTCCCACTAAAGACCTCCAAAAGTCTTCTTTATGAGGGATTAATTGTATTTTTAGTCATTGTGCCAACTATACATGCATTCAAGAACTAGTATCTCATCCCTTAGATCTATACAAATTCTCCAGCCTAGGTATTGTTGTTAAGGCACCCAAAATTCATGTGAAAAGTATCATATTTGAGCAAAATTTGTGAATGTTGCTAGCAATGTGTCGTTGTAGATGATTTAAAGGTTCACATCACCTATGTGGACACTAAATCCATCATCAACATTATTGTATGAGGAAGTAACAAGTATAAGGTGCCTCATACGAGCAAGGCCAAGCTTGTTAGGTGTGAAGAATGCTCCTAGATTGTTTCACTTGCCCCCCCAAGGTCATTTAACACGGCAACTACTTATTCAACTATTGAAATCAATAAACTTAGCTTTTCAGTGGGACACAAATTGTGCCCCATTTGGAATTTTTTTAGTGGAACAGAGGGAGTACAAGATTTCAATGCAACAAAGAAAGCACCATTTGGACGTAAAAGTTATGAAGGGTCAAAGGTTTTGTTCAAGACTTGTTTGTTTGACCTTTTGGTACCAGATTGCTTTAGAAAAAAAATTAATTCGGTTAATGAATGAAAAACAAATATGGAAAGTTTTTTGCTAGAAAATCTTTAAATAAATTTAAAAAATCTTGGATGAAATTGCCAAATTGTGGATGAAATAAGAATTATGGACATGTGATATGTGCTAATGTGATACTTTCTATCCAATATGTAGAATGTTGAAGTTTGGAGCACTACTATAACATTTTATATCACCACTTTGACACTATATAAAAAATGAAAAAAAACCCTAATACATTAGTTAGATGTTCTACAATCGTTTTTCATGAATATTTATTTGTATTGATTTAGAAGATGCACTTCTTGTAATCAAATGATTAATTGGCGCATTTAGGCACTAATAATACTTTTGGTGACATCCCTACTTTACTGTATATGTAAACTCTATCACTTATGCATTGAAAGCACTTAGAGGGCGCAAAATTTAACAACTTGTATACAATGTTCAATACTCAAGAATTATGACAAATTTGCTTGCTACTAATTATATCTTCAAAGAGATTATCAAACCCTACTTACAAAATATTGAGATTGGTTTCACCCTACCAAGAATTTGCTATTGAAAATTTAACAAGAATACATTATGTCCCCTTAGGCCTGTAGGGATTAGGAGCGAACAAACACCAAGGTTGGACTAAAGGACCTCTTTGATTTTCAAAGTAGTGATTAGTCAAGAAATAGGTAGTCGTCCAACTTGGTTTGTCACTTTGGCCACAACCCATATCATTCTTCATGGATGAGAAATCCACTCGGAATTCTATATGCCCAAAGTAGATAATCTTATGCCAACTTCAAGGAGTTTATTTTCTTGCCCACCACTATGTTGAAGGCCTACTTGAATTGAAAGAGATCATAGTAGCCTAAATTCTCACTTTAGATTTTATCTCTATAGTTGATCTTACAGTCCACAATGTCAAATTTCATATATAAAAAATAGATGTGGCATGGCTATGGTCTCTAACCTTATATTTTATCTATTGATAATTGACCTTATAGTTCAAAATGTCAAATCCAATCAAATAAATAATTGTAATCTAGCTATAGTCTATCTTGGATTAAAGCCAAAATCATGCAAAGTGTCATTGGTGGTTTTTTGTCTTGGACTCCCACCTCTAATAGTCTCATCTTAAAAGTAGGATACCTACTAATACTTATAGTCCCTTGGTCTCTAGTAAACTTGCCCCAAATGTCGGTTTTCAAATATCATAATCTCAATTTCTAACTTCACACCAATCAAATGATAGTAATATTCTTGGTGAGAAGCTTCAAGTGCTTGATTAAGGATGCTCTAAATAAAAATATAAAAAAATCAATGGTTTATTCCCATAGTGTCAAAAATATCCATGCGAGAAAGAAGTAGAATATCCTTTCTTTTGTCAACAAGATACAACAAATGTAAAGATAGTTTAACATGAACCAAGCAGAGATGCATATGGAATTTTGACACTTTTAGAGGTAGTCACCTTATTATCAATCTCTCGACTTGTACCCAAGGCACTATTTTATACATATATAATAATCCAATAAAATTTCTTCCTCAAAATTTCTACAAAGACTTTTCCTCCATGACTTGGTAAATAAAAAGTTCGCAAACATTGGGAGGACATTCACTGGACACATTTCGTCTCCGGATCCTTGCAGGGTTAACCTCATGTGACATTCATAGATCAGACCAGATGAAGTGACCGCAATTATGTATTCAAATGCACTCAAAACGGAAGAAACCCATAAGTTTCACCCCATAAGCAAGACCACATCAACCAATAAGACAACATAACCATTATACACAAGATACCAAGAGCGAACACATTCAAGACATGCAACTGTAAGTCAGCCTAATAAATCACTTCATTCTGACAAAAAGGAACAATTGCTATTATTTGACGATGTGAAAAAAAGTTGAGCTACAGAAAAACAGATTACATGAAAAAACACAGGCGTTCAAATAGTGATTGCCGTGTAAGTATACAGAGAGAAAATCTGTTCCAAAGTCTGCAGTAGATAGCTAAAAGCTAGAAATGTCAAGCGAATGTTAGGCAATGGGCTAGAGCAGAGAAAGGCAGCTGCACAAGCCCAACAGCTCCACTGCAGTGAGAGCAACTGATTGGGAGCCACATATGTACAGTGCTACACACGAGTCAGTGGAAATAGAATCAGATCTTTCTCAATCAATCACATGCCCCCTTGGGAGTTTCAAAAAAAAGAAGAGATTGAAGGCAAGTGTAAACTTGCAGAAGGGGGAAGGACTGTTAGAACAGACACTTGCTTGGTGACGACTCAATAGACCACCAAAATGTTAGCAAATGGATGTTAATATTGCGTAATGAGACACACTGGTGGAGGGAGAATGGGACTACAGACTTAACAAAACCCTCTCTAATACATTCTAATGGGCGAGTCATATCCATCGAAGATATACAAACCAGACCTAGGCAGGATCACAAGCACGAACAACTCACTCTAGTCCTCCACAACCGACTGTGAGTACTCACTGCGCCAGTAGTTCACGTCGTTGAAGTCCGAGTTGCCACTAACCGAATCCTTGGGGGGAGACTCGGGTTCACCTTTGCGGTGATCACTTCCGTGAAGTTCATCCTTGAACATGGGTTCAGCCTCGCCTACAACTCCCTCCTTCAGCATTTTCTCCATGGCCTTGATTGTCCCATCCGGGTCTACACCTGCAACTTCTTCACCTGAATCATAAATAAACAGGTTAGCACAACGAACATTCCATCACCGCACATGGGAGATCTCAACTGAGTGTCGTATTACATGCAGCTATATCATCAAACGCTATATAACTGCATCCTACATTCAGACCCCCTGATTTGCAATCGAGTCTCATAGAAATAGAAAGTCTAACGGTGTAACAACGTCAGTAGATAAGATTTTCACGTCCCACCTGTTATTGGATTGATCATGTGACCTTCAGCTGGAACTAACTCATGGACAAAATCGGTAGCAGTAACTACAGGTTCGACATGCTGTGTTTTACTCTCAACTTCAGCTTCAGAAGAAACAGGTGCCTCTCCAGCTGGCTCCGCGTGGTCTGGAAAATAGAAATCAAATGGGATTTTATTATCAAACACATGGTCCCCTGATTTACCCAACGAACCTGCTGCTCACAAACCAAACACCTCCGAGTCTTCCTTAATGGCAAACACTTGTTCAAGACATCGAAATACAAAATACAAGGCTTGATTCCCGTCTACAATGGGATAACATAGCCCAAACAAGTGAGGACTAGACAACGCAAAATTACAGGCATCGTGCGAACAAGAGAGAACCCCCCCCAGGAAAGCACCTGCACCGGGTTCTTCTTGTCGTTGTTGAAACAGGGAGAGATTGTCCGAAAGATCAACTTTTTCAAGTTTCGAGCTTAATTCTGTTTCATCTAAAGAATCAAACTTTGGACTGCCTTTGCCTTCAAGCTGGAGCCCATTAATAGAACTGTGTTCAACTTTTGAATTAGCTGAAGTGGCTGTGTCCACAAGATCTTCATCTTCTCCAAGAACAACTTCATCATCACTGCTACTATCCCCACTGCTGTTAGGGGGGGAGACAATATTTGCAGCTAGACCATCTTCGTGACGAGAAGGTGGAGATGATATCAGGAAAGTTGGAGTAGAATCCTCCGTTGACCTGGTAAAATCGTCTTGGAACGCAAACCAGTTGGAATTGGGACCGAACATGCTGTCCGATCTACAAATGCATCACAAATCACTCGAGTCAAATTCAGAACAAAACATGGACAAAGAAAGGCCCTAGTCCCTATTACAAACAGAAGCTGCACAATCACATAACCCTGGAAGGACGCGCCCAAGACCAATGATTTCAGGCCTCCCTGTCCTTCACTCTGTTTGATTCCATTTTGCAACTAGAAATGAGAGAAAAATTTTATAATTATTTTTCGGAGATGAAATCATGTGTCTAAGACAAGTCAATACAACGTCCGATTTTGGGAGGACATTTGAAATTATTGTAAGCTTCTAAAGAGAAAAAAGAAGAAAATTCATATCCAACACAAAAGATACTCAATAAATCTGAAATTCACCCGAGATGTATATTGTAGTATCTAACATCATGGTAACTTTAAAATAAGAACTTCAGCAAACCATGGTTATAGGCCCAAAGTTCATACTGCTATAAAATACTAAAGATTGCCAATTTTTCAAAATGTCCAATTGGAGTAGAAACTGAACTTGATAAGCATCATTTCACGAGTTAGACTCAAATTCAAAAAACATCGCTTTCATGGCTAAAACTCACAGCAAGAGTAAATAGCGAAAAAAAGGGGATATACAATACTAGGGTGATCCGTGGATTAAACATCTTCTTCTAATGAGGGAATTTCAAATACTATTCCTTAGAACGATACTCAAGCAACTTCCAAGAGAAAATATTGGAAGAAAAAACGGTTTTTCCATCCTACAGTCATAGGTGAAGTCATCCAAACGGACACTCAGTGACCACCGCAGCGTTACAGGGTTAATATAGCACAGCAAAAACATGGGAGGGAAAATGTCCTCGGCAATGAAGTGGAATCGGGACAAACAACGCTCGATATACCTGTCGTGTTCGTCACCGAGTCGCAATGACGAAATGACAACTTCGGCAGACTCGTCATCAAAAAACATGTCCTGAGTACACCACCAAAGATCAGTTGCACTCTTATACGTGCATAAAACGGTTCTTGAACATATACTAACCTGGAACCACGAAAGCAGAGGTATAATCAAGTATTTACGTCGTCAAAGGGATGACAGAAAATGGCAAAGTTCGCATAAAACCACAACGCATGATTCAAATAAGGAAAAAGGGTGAACCTCCTCGTCTCTCTCCATAGCCCCATGACCCTGCGCATGGAAAGCCGAGTCGAGAAATAAGACGAAGTAGACATGAAGAAACCGAACAAAGAAACGCTTCAAATACAAACAGAGCGGAAAATACCAGAAAAAGTGCACAAACGTGTTCAAGGAAACGGTGTTCTGACTATGAAGAAGCCAACAGTGAATACAGAATTCAGACTACCGGTACCTCGTCAGCATCATCGTTGTCAAACATGCCATAACGATAAACCTCACGATTGATGTTATTGGCCATGGTGGATATGTCATAATCTCTATCGCGGAAGTCATCTTCATCACTCTCCACAGGACGATCCTGTACAGCTGTAGGTCGTCTGCGCGGACATATCAAGTCAAAAAAGTGCAATTGTCAGACCTATTTCCAAGGTAGTCAATTCTTTGATGATCACAAGAGTCTAGTACGGTGGAAATGCAACGATTATCCATATTGATGAGACATACCCACAAGACCACTGAAACACGTTTTCGATTGTGTTCCGTGGCTGCAAGACTTTGGTCACCCATTCGCTCCACCTTGGATTAGCCTGCAAAGTGACAAACGAGAGATCAGGAAACAGGGACTAATAATATGGATGCATGACAACGCTGACTGAGATGGCAACGCGGCATACCTGTATATGGCCTTGAATGGTGGGGTTTGAAGTAGAGCCCTGATTGATCCTGTTAGCAAGACGGGTAAGGTGTCCCATGTTCCCTATCCTGGTGGGTGACTTACTGACCGCGGGTTTCGACTGCACATCAGGAAAAGAGGCTCCAAATCAAATAAACAGGTTGGAGATGGAACAGAGCAGTAGAAAAATCAACAAAATGCAACAATGAATATTGTAAGCACCACCAGATTGGAAACACGCTCGCATTTCTCCCGTGGATACCAGACGAAGTGCAACCCTCACCTCTGCATGAATGTCAGGCGCATAAGGATTCTCATCCGCATCCAACAATTTATCCAGAAATTGGCAGTCGTCAAATAAGTGGTCAATCAATTCTTGGTCATTGCTTTCCAAGCACGAAGTAATAACACTCTCCACATGGTGGTGCAGCATGTTGTTGAACGGGTAACTGGCACACACAATAATCAAGAAAGGAAATGGTTACTAAGGCTCCAATTCCAGAGCATTGGCTGACCTGACGTTGAAAGAAAGTGAAATTCAACTCGAACTTGCAGAATCAGGTGATCAAACGACCCAAAAGAGGGATGGACATACTCAAAAAAGAGCTTCAAAACGACTCGAATGGCTCCGGACTTGACCAATTCGTGTCTAGCACCTTCACTGTTGGCTCGCAAAAGCACCGCAATGAACTCCACAATCTGAACACACATTCGCAAAGTCAGAAAAAGATAACAAATGCATGCAAAAGCCAGGGACACTCGATCTAGATACAAAGCATCCCCAGGAACTCCAAACCTCCACGGCAAGAACAAAGCCCCAGATCGAACCTTCAGCCTGTGAATCCCCAAAGGGGGTTGGAGCCGGCCATATGTAGTAGGCAACACGGTTTTGTCGGTCGAAACGTCCAGCACAGCAAGTAAGTCACCTGCACAGAAAACAAAGAAAACGACAGGTCAGAGAGGAAAGCGAAGTCGAGGAACTGGCACCTACATGGGAAATGCTCGGACAGGCAATGGTTATCAAGAGGATTCCTTTCCAAAAGAAAACCAAATCCTCGAATCGTGTAATGCAAGTTGCACCAGCTCACCCAGTCTTTGAAGCATGCCTTCAACAGTCTCCGGGTTGGCAGTAGTGACAGGCTCGCCCACCTGCTGACCACGAGCAGCTCCTGCAGCTGCAACACTGGCAGCTCTCTTCGGATCCAATAGAGATATACATACAGAGAGGGAATTCACTAGGGTAGACTTCGATTCGGGATCTTCCAATACATGATGAAAGAGGCGACCCACAAACCTGCCAAAACGAACTAATACAAATCAGCCGATTCATACTGGACATCAAGGCACACAACAAATGAAACCTGGAATTATATAGTTTAGAAAATCTGGGACTGTATATAAAACGCACTTCTCGCCTTCAGCCTTTACTTTCCACTAATTCGCAATTGAAGCTTTGACTACATCAACTCCTGACCAAAAAATATATTCGAGAACCTGAGATAAGCTACATCGACATGCAGGAAAGGGTCGGACCGCCTCTATGACACACCACTTAGACCTTCGAAAGCTTCCGTACAAAGTCAAAGAATCAATTACTAAGCAGGAAAGGGCTCGACTCGTACTTGGGGCTAGAAAGCTTGGAAGCAAGGGCAGATGGAGCAACGCGAGTGACAGCTGACAATGTCTCAGCAGCATTTGCATGAACATCCGAAGAATGCTGCAATCAAAACTCAAAACAAAAACCTATCAGTTGCCCAGGATACACGCACAATCAAAGATTGCAGTGACAACTGTGCATATAACAAAGTCGTCCTACCTAGATGACGCATGGCCAAAGATACTTTGGGTGTGCATTTTCTTTCACGTGCACTGACAGTGTAAAACCTCACAGGCACAACCACTACTCATGGCGCAAATATGACGAATGGAGGGAAGAAAGTACCGGCGGACTAAGCTTGTCTACAAGCATCTCCAGTAGATCAGTGTCCGCCAACCATTGCAGCGAATCCACATGATAGGCATAAATATGTTCGTCGTCCACCAGGCGAGACAAAACCTACAAAATGCACACGAACTCAAGACCTTGTAAGACGCGGTCAGAGTAGGGAAATTCAAGAAAACGGCATAGAAACAATACAGGATCCTGACCGATACGGAAAGTAACTGCCGACTGGATGATAGAATAAACTCACCTGCATGATGGAAGTAATACCAATTAAATCAACCAACTTCTTCAACACCTCCTGATGGGTCTGCAGAAGTTCAACAAAATTGAGAATATCAAACGCTACATCCCTGACGAGTCACAGAAAGAAAGTTCTCATTTAACTAATACAGGCACAAAAAAATTGCGGATGTCAATAATGTCAGAGAGCTCAAGAATCGCTCAAACCCCGCGTGCTTCCGTTGTACACATCCAGATATTTAAGAAGGAAAAAAGCGCAGAAAAACAGGGAGAACCGATAGCTCTTAGCCGTACTTGTAAATACCGCATCACCGGAACTGTCTTTCTAAGCAACAAGCGAATAGCCACCTGCATTCGCAAATAGCAAGAGAGCAAAGTACATTATTAGAAACCCCAGTGTTGTTGCCTCGAGTAAAATCTCCTCTCCATGTGCCACACAATCAACGATGATCGTATCCTACATCAGCAATGCAAATGCAAGCGAATCGTTCTAAGCTCGATAGAATGCGGGATACCAAACGGGAGTGACATTTCAAGGTCAAGCTCTACAGAGAACAGGAACCGCGGCACTTGGAACCGTGATAAACTGATTCTGGTGAGAATTTTGATACTGACCTTACTAAAGTAGCCTGCCAGCAACGTCCCATGGGGGCGATCAGGTTCCAAGAATGAAAAAAGGTAGTTCATGAGCTGCAAAAGGAGACAAGGGAGTACAACAGATTGTTAAAGCGCAGTTCCATCAGGTCGGGATACAATGAAGCAGTTCTTCTATAATTGACTGTAACTGGAGAACCAGCAAGCAGGGATTCAATCTTGAAACACCTCAACTTCAATCTCTCATAGAACCTTCAACTTCAGCATAAATAACTGGGTTTCCAACCATGAAATAATCGTGTTTCGAATCATTAACACTTCACCATTCCAAATAAACAGATATCTGGAAAATACCTCCTCATCCTCAACTAAAGTCTTGAAAATGACATCTATCTCGCAAGTGAAAATCTCGCACGCGATAAATGGAAACCTGCAGGACGGTAAAATGAGAATTTCGGAAACCGACACAGACAATATCACTCAATAACCGAATGCGAAAGGAATGTAATCGACCCAAAATCCAGAAAGATGCAAGTCAAATCGAAGCACTCCCAGGTAAGGTTTCTTCAAGTCCATGCAAATGATAAAGGACATTCGAATGATGAAGCAACTTACTTAAAAGCACGCTTGTTGTCTGCATTTTCAGGGGGCTCTTCCACTACATAACGAAGCAACGCTTGAACTTGCGCCTTCCCACGCAGGCTGTGGAGGATAACGAAGAAAGCCTTAGAAAAATGGAATGAAGAATGTCCGAGGGAAAATGAATGCTCACAAAGCATGCTTTCACTCAATAAACTGGTCTCATGAATTCGAGATCTGGGATACGTGTTCTGGCATGCATGACTCTTGAACTGCAGGCCTCAGCAGGGGTATCTGCAAGCAAGACAAGCCTGGATACATGGAACGTCGGCGGGAACGCTTACAAATTAATAAGACGACTGTTCAGAGCTTTGCATTCCTGGATGATTTCATCCTCATCCAGGAGCTCTTCCAAGGTGTAACCATCTTTATCGAGCACCGACTCAACCTGCAGAAGAAAACATAGACACTAGTCAAATATCCACATGAATCCCAAAAACGACGAACAAATGGACCGAAGACAATTCACACCGATAGAGTGTTTGATACAGAAAATGCTTGAGACACCACTTCACTTCAAAATCACACGGAAAGACTAGTCACCTTCGAAGCAGGTCATCGACTATTACACAAGTTACGGCATTTAGTGCGGACCATAGAAACTGGGCAATCCCTACAAGAAAGGGTTACGATTGACTTGGTTCATTTTCACATCCCTACGTGGCAACTGCCGACTGCCAACACAGAAGACTAGCCACAAAGTTCGTCCACCCGGAGTCAATACTACTGGCAATGGAGTGCAAGCAGGGAGAATGTATCGCTTCAGCACGAAACATCTATAGCTTCAAGGTTCTCTCATGGGCTGCACTGTCATATTTGAGCTAGGAATGACAAAGAATTCATGAACTTCAAAGACATTCAAGGGCCGCCACGTCAAAAACAATCATGCACACGTGCCGGCCAAGACGCAAATCTATACACTTTCATAGTCTGCAACTAATATAGACCGCAGTTCCATAAGGAACACCCTGAGAAGGAAGACCCTAAAAATTCGGGATTCGTCTTAAATTGGCTGTCGCACCACGAGGTAAGCTTCTCAATTAAGGGATTTAGCCCTTCGCATTTCCCAACAAAGTCACTATCGAGCGTGAGTTCGCCAATGGTAAAATGGAAATCATAGTTCGAACTACTGACGTCCATTACTGCTTACATTGTTTCTTTGGCCTTCCCAAGAATAAAAATTTAGAAGCAAAACTCAAATTTCGACTCGTTCTGATACTGAAAAGAATTCTCAGTCACGGTGTCGCTGGAAGGAGAACGAACAAACCAAGTCGCAAAAGCTCTAGGCTCGGAGACTTCGATCACCGTGATTAAATGTCAAAAATATGCTCAGTGCGACACGAGAGGTCTCGAGGGAAAAAAAAGATTTATGTCAAAATCTCGATTGTAGATTTCCGTTTAGTTGGACAACCCATGTCCTCAAGATAGAGTGAAAGCAAGGTCCGCTCGGCACCGTTGATGCAGAGAAAAGTCGTCACTTTGATGAGAAAAATGAGATTAAGGAGTAAGAATCCCCTATTTCCGCGCAGTAGTCCACGAAGACTGCAGAGAAAGATTGGAAAAACTCACCGGAGAAGTAGTCGACAGGCCAGCCACTCGCCAAAACATTTTTTTCAGAAAATCTTCAATCTCTGTTGATTCTGGCTGCCCCGGAATCTCTCTCTAGCTGTGAAGAGCTTCGAAGCAGGAAACCCTGGCTTCCAACGCTACTCTCCTCCACCTCCTCCGATTTTTTTTCGAAACAGATCTAAGGGGAACTCATAAACTCCACTGAAAGGAATCCTACCTCACCACCATCCAATCCACTGCCACTGAATCTTTACCGACTTTCCGCTCGACCGAGCTGCGTGCACTGTGATCTGGCTCATACGATCTCGGCGTCAGCCTCTGTCCCAACACTTCGTGCACCCAACCCTCGGAGGATCCGGTCGCATCCACGCCTTCATTCCCTTCAGAGCCACCGCATGCTCCCTCCGAAAAAAATCCGGACGACGAACACCCCCCTCTTCTAGCACATCCAAACGTCGAGAAGGAACTTGGAAATCGTCCACGCTCGCTGAAAGAAAGCCTCCCAGCCCTCCAGCGAGGAGATGCGTCCAGCACCAAACCCTAATGCCTCGCTACGACCTGTACAAGGACAATTTTTTGTGCCCCTTCTGTGTGATGGTCATCCAACTTTCATCGACATTCATCCAAAGTAATACTCCGTCCGTATTAGACCACTCTCATCCCACATTCATCCCCCAAATTGTCTTGCATTGTTTGTCCATGTGTTTAGGGTTGGTGAAAAAATTATTTCTAAGCACAGAAGTTGGATTTTGTGGAATATTGTTTTTTTTCAATAAAAATTTGGTAGGAAAAAAAGAATCTTTTTATTATAAAGGATTTGCTTGAATCACATTAGCCAAGTATAGTTAACTATTCCTCAAAGAATGACGATACCTACCATGAGGTACATTATTCAAGCTCTTGCACTAATGGATTTGAACAAGCTTTTGACTAAGGAGTGTAATTACAATAAAAAGAACCTGGAAAGCCACTTGTATAGGACATATTGCATATTTCCTCCAAAAAAACATCGTTTTATTAATAGTTGACTTTTACTTATCTATATATAATAAAAACATTGTTTCAAACTATATGTTTTTAATTTTTGTTGCAAGACATCTCTTTAGTACATGGTGTTGATGAATCTAGAGACTCCTTATTTCATTTAAATCAACATCACAAAGTTTAGAACATATGGATTGTCAACAATTATCATGTGGTTATTGTTGTTTCATGGGTGTACATGTTAATTGATAATTTATTGCATCATTACAATGCACATGATTACTACAACAATTTGGCACTACCTTGTAATTGGGTTTAACTACATGGCTTCTATACGTTAATAAATAGAACAAAAAAGACACAAATTATGCACGTAAATTAGTTATCATTGTCATGCATTTTATGTGCATTTTATGTATAGATAAAAATCCATGATAATAATGTCATTGCTCTATGTGTTGTAATACCTCTTATTATATGGTGCAATTATTACAATATAAATTAAAATTGATTTTAATTTATATTAATCAGATGCTTGCATTTTGAAAATTGAGATAATATATTCAATGTTGTAGCTTCAAAATGAAACAAAAAAACAAAAAACATGATCACAAACTCTATACTATAGGTGTGAATCCTACAAACCAAAACCTTTGCATTACTTTTAGTTGCCATACAGTTGATACTATTTATTAATAAAAAAATTATCAAATCATGACATTACAATTCAAAGAGGGCTTTTAAAGAAAAAGTTGAAAGAATTCAAATTTAAGAAGACAAAAAAAATTCTCATGTACATCATGATGATGAAAATATAAACTACATTAAAATTGAAAGAGAGTCTAATATTTACACCATATTACAGTCTAGTTATATTACAACTAAGAGCATCACACTACATATTATACAATGGATTGTGATAAAAATGTAGATAAGGATAAAATCTCTATCAAAATTCAGAATCTTGAATCAAGTGAACTACAAAAAAAAGACTTCCAATTTTAGAATGACAACTTCAACTAGCTCTAGATACTTTCTAATTTCAGTTGGCTCCAATTCATACTTAGATAGTTTTTTCTACACAAAATTTAGAAAAATAAAAAGACAATTTACATATCAACTACAATCATCCATTAGAAACAAATTAAGACAAGAATGAAGAAATTGGAGGTCAAAAATTGATATTTGTAGTGTTCAATTACTTACTGAACAACGATCTTCTAGTTACAATCTTAACCTTGAAAGGCAAAAATATAAATACAACTTCAAATTTTCAAAAGTTTAGTGAATATGCCCACAATTCTTGACTAAATATAAATGTTTTTTTTTCTAAAGAAGTGTGAAATTTTAATTTTAAATTGTATCTATGTTTTATTCTTTTTAGATGCTAAACATTCCATGCACCTTTAGTAGACCCATGCATAATTCTTTCCTAACATCAAATTCAAATTCATTAGATGTTTTTCAACAACACTGAAGGTCCGTTTTAGGCTAGTTCCCCATGTTGGGAACAAGCCACTTCAAGCCAAAATTAAAAAATATTTTAAAAAAACAAAATTTTTAAAAATAATATTAAAATATTTTTTATTATAAATTCATGTGGCCGAACTTCGGCCATGTCAGCCAGTTGTTGTAGATGAATTACCATAGTCCCAAAACTTGGGAGAACTTTCTAGGAACTCGTAACCCTTTTATAGGAGGTGGATTTCATCTAATGCATAAACATTCTTGGATTGACATCTAATATGTAACATACATCTGAATCCTCCTAGTATGGTTCTAAAACGTATCTTTCTCATGTAGATGATCCAAATTTGCTTTGTGAAGTATGTAATCTTCAAAAAAATAGCAAAGTGGCTTAGAAACTCATAACTAATTCAATAGACAATTAAGGAATATCAAACAACTTTGACCTTGTTCCATTTGTTCATCATAATATGAAAAATTAATTGTCATCTAATGCAAATAGGTCATAATCCATATTTCAACAATTTTTAAGGATTTTCGCCTTACTTGGAAGTATTGTTTTCTACAATAAAAATTAAAATGAATATTGTTTAACCAAACATTCAATGTAAGAACAACATGGGAAAGAAAGATAATTAATGCAAATTGCAATTATCCAGTTCATGTACAATAGTCACTAGCATTTTTCCCACTAACATTTTCTTTTATTCCATCTTTTTCCACAACAAAAATATTATGCATTTGCCCCTTGAACAAATTATGGCATGTTCCATCATCTTCATTTGTCAATAATGCCACATTTGATTTTCTAATGTCTTCCCCTCCATAGCCAATTCTAACTGCAACATATCACAAAATATATTTAAATTATTACCATACATAATTAATTCATTGGAAACGGTTTGGAAATATGGTAAAGGACATGAGAGTCTAAGTTCAATTTTAAAATACACCTTTTACCAAGCATTTGAAGCTCATGATTTTTTCATATGGTGTCCAAAAAATACATGATAAAAAAGATGGAAATTTGATTATTTCTAGTGCCACTAAGACCCTTAGAAATTAACACAACTTTGTAATAAAAATCATTTTGAAATGTCAATTTGGAGGCTTCTAGGTGTAGTTACTTTACAACCAAAATCCATTGAAGTATTTGGCCACGTGTGTGCCTTCTACTATAAAGTAAATCAAAGAACTTAGTTTCTACCTAGAATTGGACCAAGTACTTATATTATAAGGAACTATCAAGGGAATGACATTGGAATCACTGACTACAACTAAAATAATAAAAATGGAAGAAATTGTGAAATGAGAAAAACAATTATATAAACTTACCACATGAAAAAACTAGCTTGCTTGATAATAACTTCCACTAGTTCAAATGAATCAGAGTGTGAATTTTCCTTACCAATGCAATTGCAATGTGCCCCTCTACACTTCCAAATAGATCATTTTCATTCATTTGCCAAATATCATTGTCTTTGAGGTCCTTCGACTTCAACAACCACATATCAACCTCTTCATCTCTTTCATGCCAATTTTTTTATTTATGAACTCTCAATTGATCATGAAACTCTGTCCAAAGTTTTCTCGTGATTTTCCCTTGATGATCTTTGAAATAACTAAGAATTGATTTCCACAACCCTATTTTCCTTTTGGTTAGACTATCCCAATGTTTTTGAAACACTTTGATGTTTGCACCATCAATAATGCTTGCATTGAAGGCAACTAGTATTTCATTTCTAATGGCATTGTACTCTTGATAGATGCAACTTGATTTTTGAAAGCTAAAAATGAGATTTTAAGCAACTATAAGTATTTTAAGTTGCAATTTAATAAGCCATGACTACAATTGTTGTTAATTTTTCGAGGACCATTCATTGAACAAAAGTTCTTCAAGCATACTCATTGAATTGAATTCATTGGTGTATTCACTTGAAAAATTAGCATAAGTATGAAAGCAATTGTGAATTGACAACAACAACTTTTTTTTGAAATGGAAGGGAAATATGCAATAAGTAAGTACAATGCACTAACCTTTACATACAACCAATCCACAAATTCAAGGATAGCTCCGGTGAGCTCCAACTGCACACTTTGACTCAATACTATAACTTGTTTGCATTGCTTATCTAAAATTTGCTTTAAATTCAAGATCATCATGCACTTTTGTACATTCAAATTACTCTAACTTGGAGTATATTGGTGGTTAGTATTATTATCTAAACAAAAAACTTAAACTCAATTAGTTGATATAATATGATTTTCAGATTTGGCTTAGGATTTGATAATATGTTGAACATAGAACATTGAAATTTTCTATAAAAAAATGTTTTAAAACTAATAAACCACATTAAAGCAAGCAATTGACATGAAATCACTTGACGGTGAAGAGCTATGTATATACCATATGTATAAGTAACAAGGTCAAACATACACATTTAATGCTTATTATATCATTTATTTTGATTGGAATTTGTTGATGCTTCGTAATGTCATTTATTTCCAACAAAACTATATGACTTGATTTTGCCAAAATTCTAAGAACCAATTTTCTTTAGAATTTTTTTAAACATTAAAACTTTTTAGCATGAGTATGTATATAAAAACAATTAGATACAACAAACATATTGTTACAATTCTAAATAATCTTTAGGGTTGATTTAATTCTATATTTACGGTGGGCAATACCTTATCTAATCTCATCATATGATACATCTTATCTATGACATTTAATTGAGAATGTACTTATTTGCTTCAAATAAATTTTGAACTTCGGATAGTCAAAGTCTCTTGTTTGACTGCTCTTAATTGCATTCACTAAAAATACTATGTGACATCAAAATGATCCACCAACTATGCTACTTGTCACTTTGTCATATAGTGTTTAAAATGTGCTTGAGCAATTATGAATCTTGAATGTTGACTTGCAAAATTGCAATTTCTTAAAGAAAATAATTGCAGAGTGCAACAACAACTATTAGATATAAAACTAGACATAATTTGTATTGTACAAGAAAAGAAAATCACTAGAATAAGTGTATGACAACCAACACCTAACTACTTCTACTAGTTTTTAGCACTCATTTATAAACAAATACATGTACCAATAATTTTTGTTGGAACACTCTATTAAGTAATGGTACAATGTAACCTATTGAATTCTTCCTCTCAATCGTAGCAACTAGCAATAGTGAACTGGTAGAACAAACAAAATATAAAATTCCTCCGGCTCTGCTATCCTAATTTTAATTTACTGCTAACTTTGGTTAACATTTATCCACACTTTTTCCTACATATCAACTCTATTGTCATCCACATATTAATTGTATCCACTTCAATGGATGCAGGCATCGACAAGTATTGATCACTTTTTTGATGATTTGGTTTAATTAGGATGGAAATTGTTAAAGGAATGGATTATACATGTACATTTAAAAGTCATCATGCACTACATCTTTATAAGCATTGAACACATTCATCATTTGGAGATCAACCGTAGGAAAAAAATTGTAAGCCAAGGTGCCATTTGAAGAAAGCTCATAAAGTAAAACCTCAACACAAACTAACCTCCAATATCTTTGCACCTATTATTCTACCATTGTTCTAAATATTGAGATTTACTACGTTAATCCATTTGATTGAAAAACATGCCAAAATCCTTTAATTTAAAATTTGTTTCCAAGTTCATGATTTGCATGTTGCAAAGATTTTGAAAGAATATTTATTACCATGGAAGGCCCCCACAAATGCATTTTTTGGATACAACATGCCAAAATTATGAATGTTGCTTATATTTTTGACCTACAAGGCTTTCTTTTAATGTGCAACATATGAACTTGAAGCTATATATTCACAACCAACTATATTACATAGTAATTATTTTTTGAGTCAAATATGTATTAACTTTTTTTCTTAGAGTTAGTTAATTTAATGAAGTACTTTTTAAGAAAGAAAACCATTTTCAACAACTCTTTCAAACAACTTAAGAAATAAAGTTCAATACTCAACTTTGATTCTATTTGAAAATGACTTTAAAATACATTCAATAAGAGTATAATTGACAAACCCAATCCTTAGTTTTGAACCTCATCATTGCATCAAAAAGAAACCTCACATCTTTGAGATAACAAACTAAACAAATACGTGTATAATAATGCGCGACAAACATCAAAGGATACTCTTTTGAAATTGTTCTCTTTATGTGTCACTATACCTATCATCACCACAAATTCAATATTGAAAAATTAGCTAGCTAGAGACATCGTTGGAACATCATCATATGTGAATTCCATCAACTAAAACAAAAGTAAGAATTTTGGCAATAAAACATACTTGGCACCATAATATGTTGTAATCTACATAATCAATGGGATTGACATTGTAATCATATAATATAAATCAATTGTAGGAAAGAAGAATACAATTAAAATATTTTGAATACTATAAAAAAATACCAAATTGTACAAAACAAATCCCACCTAACTAAAGAAACTAGGAACTAGTTGAATGCAATAACGACTCCCTTGCCTTTATTTGTGTACTAGAATATATACTGAAGTATAAATATATAAAGTAAAACATTCTAAAATCATATTAATGAAAATATGTAAATAATTATGAAAATGAATGGTCTAAAGTCATGTAAATGAAAATATGCAAATACTTATCGTTAGAGAAACAACATACTCGTTGATTGTCATTCCGTTTTTTTTGCTTAAAAATAGTTACAAGCAAGTTTGTCGTTTGGATTCTTCACCATGGCTTGTGGTCGTCATCTCACCCAAATCTTTAGATTGTCTACTCATTCTACCCATGTGCACTTATACAAGAGTACATGAAAAATCCCAATCATTATGGGATATTCAAAATCCTAAATCCTATGTATTCAAATTAGGTAGTCAAAACAATACAACTAAGTTGTGCCCAAATGACATCTATCTACAGTACTCGCACTGTCAAGCATATTTCCCATTGTAATCATTGAACTAAGTAGTGAAACTTTTCAATAAAATTTGACAATCTTTTCCCATAGTAATAAGCAATTTTAGAAGAATAAAAAATAACTCATTCCACAATCCACGGTTATAGGGGACACGGTCATAGGTCACAATATTTACTAAAAATAGGAAGTTTTCCTCTATTTTTGGGAAAAAAATGAAAAAAAAAATTGGGGGGCAAAAAAATGCCCCCCCAAAAGTTTTGGGGGCTCTTAGCTCACAAGCTCCACACTCACAGCTCATAGGCTCACATTTTAAGCTCGCACGCTAGCGTTGTTGTTTCTATCCTCTCAATTGGTTATCCCTAGAAGGGCATGAAAGCCCTTTGTGGACGTATAGTATATTACGTATTTGGTGGTATTTGGTCAAGAAAACATTGACCAAATATTTTTCAGTACAAAATAAATTCATAATCATGATAGTACATAAATAAAAATGTATCATAATTCACATATAAAACCACAATTGAAGAGCTATAAAGCTGAATACAGGTTGTTGAGGGAAACCTCAAGGGCCTTTCAAGTGTTAAGAGAATGGATTCCAGTAAACTTTGGTACAACCACAGTTTTAGACAATTAGTAGACTTTGTATTATCACTGTATTTAGTGATTGAATTGATTTGGTTGTTTTCCAGTATCAATGCGTGACAGTGAATGTGGAATTGGGTGTATGAATAATTGTTCATTTTGGGAAGTTTGGAACGAGCTTAATTTGGTTGACTGGATAATTAGAGTGGCTTGTTCCTGGTTGTGTATTATTTTGACAAATTGTAAAATGAGGGTTCAGAGCTGTGTGGCATGAACGGGCCACTGCAAGTTGAAGCTGTTCCAATTCTAAATTCAAATTGCTGGTGAGATGGAAATTGAATCTGCGTCTATAATCAGGTAATGTAAATCTTAAACCAATTGTCTTGAAATGGACTATTTATATGAAAGATTTGGTTAATTTGGTTTCTCAATTTTAGAAGTTTGTAGTTGTTGCGATGATTGTTTCAAACCAGGTATGCATCCACAAATTGTTGAAATTAAGGATAGTCAAGTGTTAAAATTATATCTGTCCATTTGTATTATGAAAACTGGGAGAAGTTATTATCATACAACTGGTTGTGCTTACATCTTTGGAACTAGGCAATTTGTGCATTAGGGGTTAATTTATGAGTTGAATTGAATTAGAAAAGAAATTTCTAAGTGACATGGGTATAGGTCACCAATCCTAGTTATAGCTACAACAGTGATCAATCCAAACATGCTCTAAAATAAATCATTGCAATCCAAAAAGTAATTTACATTGTGCTTTTAATGTTCATGCCAGTTATAAAAGTGACTATAGTAGTATGCTATTATTGTAACCATCTTCTTCAAACAACCTAGTGGATACCTCTAAAATGGACAATCAGTGGTTCTAAAATGGATTGCGAACAATGTGAGAGCATAATTAAGATTTGTTAGGTATTGATTTATACTTTGCCAATGGATAGAATAAGAGCTAGAGAGAGTCCATTTCAAAGTCAAAGTGTGTCCACTTAATTTTTCTACATGAGAATTGATTACCCAATTGCCTTCTTACAAATGTTAAAAGAATTTAGGGTTTGTTTAAGTTTAGTAATGATCACAATTGGAAAATTTGAGTATTACTTTTTGAATCCTATAGTGCTTGTTCTTGGTTAGCCATATCTTTTTTTAGACTACGTGTGTGTGTTTGTTTTGCAAGGCCTATGATCAAGAATAATTGCCTACCACATAATTCTTTGGAAATTCATAAGTGATTCACAAATGCTCCAAAAAATATATATGAAACCACTTGTGTTAGATTCCACATCAATTTTTCTTCAAGTGAAAAATAGAGGAAATTTTTTTGGGGCATGTGAAAACCATCAAAAAGGCCCAACAACCTTGAAATGGACAATTTATGAGCACACTACCTTAGTAAAAGTTGAAAATTTGGTCATCATTGTAAACCACTATTTAGTGCAGATCCTTCACTACACTTGTATTTTATCCTTGAAGAGTTAATTGAGAACCGAATTAGGAGCAAAGAATGTTCATCATAGTGATAAGTACCAACTCATGTTTGTCCTAAAATGAAGCACATGTACTACTATTCCCTGGCAATAGAAAGGGTCACCACTTTCCAAAACATTGTGCATTGTTTCTGACCCTCTTTTAGGCATTAGAGAAATTTTCGACTCTCTTGAGGATTGTTAAGGGTTGACAAGCCACTCTATTTCAAGAGCCGTGTAGGACTATTGAAAGAACAAAATCTCTAACAAAAAAAGATTCACCTTGTGTGAATATCTCAAATGAAAGACAATATATCTTTATTTGCTATTCTCTTTGGAATATAAAATTGTAGTTGCCACAACCCTCCTCCATTAAACTAGTTGTGTACCAATGCTCAAGTACCAATGCTTTGACAATTGGCAATACATTGATTAGCAAAAATAGGGGAAAAGTTCCTACATAAGCAAAAAGAAAGTAATGTTGGGGTCCCTTTTGACACATCTGGACAGCCTTGTGGAGAGTCGAAATTTTCTCTAATGGGTCAGTTCTAAATGACCCTACAGAATTCGAGCCTCCTACCTTACAAATATCTGACTTTCTCTGGACCATAGAACACCATCATTTTTGCAGCTTTGAAAGACAAATTCGACCGGATTGCCGCAATTGCCATTTCCATCAACTTCAGAGGCCTAAGCTTTCACATCTGAAGCCTAGAATCAGAAACAGTCTAGACTACTCAACTCACTCATAGTTGACAAGATCGATGGTTGCTTCAATTCACAACTCGCACAACCTCCAAATCCTCATGATCATATCTGCGTGCAAGTACGGTGCAGTAAAACCAATTGGCGGCTGCTAGTTGAGTCCACATGCCTCGGGTCTGATTAGACTCTTCAGCAGATATTTGCTTACTTGACATTCAGAGACAGTATGAAACCTGCATTCCGGTTCATTCAGTAAAGTAGCTCTTGTTGATCGATGGCCAATTCCAACGCTCCCCTCTCATCTCGCAGCTCCACTGGTGCTCCATCAATGGCAGAGCCACATGCGATAGCGTCCATGCCCGTGGCCGGGGACGAAGTGCACATGAATCCTGAGCTGCAGGGCACCATTCGTTTCGAGAGGACGTTGACACCGTTGAATGTGCCCAACGGGGTTCCCAACAGTCGGTGCTCCCTGGTATGACACCACTTTTCGTATAAGATTTTTTCAAAAGCTCTTCACCATAACGCTGTTAATTTGGTTCTGTGCACTGCACCCTCATCATTCTTGTTGCAGAATTACGGGGTTAAAATATTGCATACGATTAGTACATGTGAGTAGGATGACGTACCTGGGAGATCCTGGCTAACAACACTGGTGAGGAAGTATTGTTGTTTTGCGCTCTTATGTCGTCTTCATGTACAAGAAGCTCTCCATATTAATTCAAATCCATGGTTTCGTATATTTAAAAGAGAAGGTTCTTGACGATCCTTTACGGAGTAATCTGGCAGATCGTAGGTGATATGGCCAGGAGTTCCGTTAAATTGACAATTTTCAGTTGAAATTGCACAGTTTTGCACAATCCACTCTTCAGAACTCATTCCTGTTGTAGTTAGCAAAGGAGAGACCGCTCGAGCATCACAATTTCGGCAATCGGAAAATAGCCAATTTCATGGTTCCAGCTAGCTGCTTGATTGTTCTGCTGAGCTCTTTATGTTTTCCCCAAGTGATCCAAGAAGAAGAAAACCTCGCAGTGTTTACATAACTTTGAAGCTAGGCCACCAGAATGCATAGAATTTAGGCTACATATAACCCGTTCCTCTAAAGACTGTTGAGAATTAATTGTGACCAATGGCAGGAAATCCCGCCATGGTTCGTCGAGAAGCATGGCGACAAGTTGGAGGAGTTCGTGATCTTGCGCTGCGGGACGTCGGTGCAGCCGCGGGCGCCGTGGGTGGTGCGCCTCAGCGTGTCGGCGGCAGTTCCGTCCGTGCGGATGTCGTGTGGGTGGCAGAAGTTCGCGGCGTTCAATGGACTGCGCGACGGAGATTCCGCGGTGTTCCACCTGCGCGCTCTGTCCGAGTTTGAAGTGTTCGTCTACCCAGGCTCCTCCTCGGAATGCGCCTCTAGCCCAGTGATCACCTCTGTCGAGGCTCTGTGTGAACCCATACAACAGCTCTTGGCACTCGGTGATCATACTGGCGGCATACAGGCCTCCACCACGACGTCTCTTCCGCCCATCAGCAAGTTCCATCCTCGCTTTCCACTGGTGAGCATCCATTCATATATCCTTTCGATCATTAATTACTGCACTCCTCCTGAATGTCACTTCCTGATTAGAAGAATTAGAATCCAGTTACACTCAGAATTGGTATTATGGATCTTCATTCTTGGAATGTGTATGGACTCGGTAATGTGAAAGTAGAGCCTCAATATTAGAAATAACATGCCGAGCCATTGGAGTAGCAAGGGATGTTATTTCTCGTAACGAGCCTTTGCTTTCACATCCTCGGATATAACCTCTATGTTGATGGTTGGTCAACCATGCTCAACTTAGAGTCTAGAAAGAAGAAAGAAGTGCATCGTAATGCTAAAGCAACCCCATGTTTTGAAAAAGAATGTGCCTCTCCTCATCTTGAAATGCCCTCCATTGAGGTTATGAGCAGACAATGTAAAGAAAGATGCTAGTCTAAGGTAGGTACACCCAGAAAAGCATTGCGCCACTGACAATGTATATCTCCTCTTTCTTTCAGATAATTATTGAATCTAGGACTATTATGTTTGCTGTGTAAGATATCTGACAAATGGATAAGCTAGAGAAGAATGGCAGTCTTGGGTTTATATTTTTGAAATGAAGAAGGGGTGAACATTGTGGCACAATCAAGTTTGACGGCTATTTTTTGGTACAGCTACTTTTTACGAGGTTTTGCAACAGCTTGACATTGCAAAACTTTCAATTGATCATGATCATTGTAATATACACGGCTCTGTGAGGTTTGAGAATGGGTGTGCAGTGGAGAGAATGTTATGAATGCCAATTGTTGATACACGCAACAGATATTTTTTGAGAATTCTCTAATTGGAGCTCATCACATGGGGCAGGAAACTGGGCGAACGTCGTCCTTGAGGACAAGCCGGTCTCCTCCAGTTAACCATCTGAAGCGCACCGTGTCGTTCTCCGGCATTGACACTGTTTACGTTGACACCCCGGCAGTGCCTTGCAACAGCATCAGGGATCACTCTCGAATGCCAAACTTCCTGTTCAATTTTTGAGATTCCGGACATTTACTTTTGCTGCCTCAAATCAATCTGCATCTGGTTTCAACTCTTTATTCTTGCTGCCTTGATTGAGGTCAAGTACTTCGCATTCAGAGTTGACTGGGTCCTTCGAACTACTGTACAGGCTCATTTTCTACTGTTACTAGCGATTTCCTAGTGACTTCTTAATTTCTCTAGTCCCAAGACCTTTTTTTCTTGTCAAATATCGCTACAAACTGCCATTTCTAGTGTAAAGAGAATTTTTGTTTTAAATGATGTGTTTTACGTATCCAATTGTAGGATCCTACAATAGACTAGTATGAGAATGTGTGAAAGAAATTTCAGAAATTTTGACAGCAGAGATTGCTAGATGTAAAGTAATGTTTAAAGTGAAGAAAACCAGATTTTTTGGCACAATGACAAGCTAGTTTATGAGGCCTTGAATCTTCATAACTTGAAACTTTTGCACAAAGTTATTTGAATTAAAAAAGTTTTATCTTGAAGAATTGTGTTGAGAATCTAGGATAAAAAAAATGTAATTTTTATTTCTTTAAAATGTTGAAAAGTAGAAGTAGATATGAGATAGAGGGAAAAACTAAAATATTAATAGTTCTAAGACGGAATTAGAACACACTAATTGCAAAGGTGAGATTGTTCTAACAATCAAAGTTAACCCAATAGAACTTCTTCTTTAGAAAAAATGTGAAAATTGGGCTCTAAAAACTATCTTATATATTATTTTTTCAAGAAGATGCTCTTTTTAAATGCACAACAAGATGCTTCATAACTTTCACACTACATATCCAAATGGAATGAATCAAAGATTTCAATGTAGACAAAATAAAATTTATGAGGAAAAAAAATTAATTTTTTATTTCAAGTTCTTGTAGGTTTATTTTGTTGCTTGCCAACTTGAAATTTGACCTTATTGTGGTATAACTTTTGCTCCTGGGCATTGATACAATTAAAAATGATATTCACAGAAAGCCAATAATTTTTTTCTATCTTATTAAAAAGTTTCAAAAAATTTCACCAAAAAATTTGCTCATGAGAACATGCCCAGAATCCATTTGGTATCCAATAGGGACAATGGAACTTTAGGGAATAAGAGTTTAGGAAAAATTAGAAATGATTCTAGTCTTGTAGGTAGGTAACATTGTTTTGTGGGTACATACATGTTTAAAAAGTAGCAATCTTCACCCTTTAAACACACATTCTTGTAAAGTATAGTCAGGCCCAATAATTTTACAAATTGGCTATGATGAAATTCTTATGCAATTCTAGTAAATCAAACCAAATTTTGCTTTCAAAAAAGAAAAAGTCCATTTTTGGTGAATGATTTTATTTACATTCATAGTTTTACATGATAATTGATTAAAAAACATTAGTGGTTAGTTTTTAAAATTTGATTGCATAGATATGTAGGAAACATAAATATGCACATCTTTTATTAAACAAGCATCTCCAAAAAAATTAGAATTCTCTTTTTAATTGGATTACAAATTTACAATAAAGGGATTTTCTTAAAATAAAATTTGAGCACTGTCACCCCAACATTGAAATCTCTAAAGAGGGAATTCTTGAAACTTTTTTAGAGATGCTTGTTTGAATGTTTCTACATATTTACTATGCAATCAAATTTAAATAGTTCATCCCCATTGTTATACAATCAATTATCATATAAAACCATGAATATTAAATGGAACAATTCACTTAAAATGCAGTTTTGCTTCTTTGAAACTGAAATTTGGTATGCTTGATTGGGATTGCATAAAAATTGAATGTTAATTATGCTAGACGAAAAGTGTCAATTGCTTTTCTATATTATGCAAATAAATTTGAATGGCACAATAAGCAGTTTGTAAGATTATTGGCCCCGATTGGACAGGACATTGAGTGGAAATGTGTTTTTTATTTTTATTTTTTCAAACGTAAGCTCAACATACTTTTCTTCATTGACTCCTGGAGACCGGAGTTTCATTTTAGAAGTGGTCTACCTTGCACCTGCAGATTGACCTGCAGAAGAAGAACTCAGACCTAGCCCATCGATCAAAAGAATGAATCATTCGAAGACTTCTTTGAAGGCAGGTCACTAACTACCTCTGCCATATGGACTGCTACATTTGTGTGACTCTTTCGGAAAGAAGGCTACCTTTGACTTCAACTTTTTGTCGTTCCTCCAAACAATGTTTTTCAAAGAATTCACAGTTTTTGAACGGATTCAAAATCTTTCACCACTTTGGACTAACAGTTAGTTTCAAGGCTTTCGATCATCACCGATTCGTACTAGCTATACAAAAACGGTGCGGCTCAACAACAAGATCACGCACGCTCGTAGTGAGGATCGAACACCAAGCTTGAGTGAAGGAAGATCGAGACAAGTTCCCGGGCAACTACCGTCCGGTACCGTGATTACTGAAATCTTGTTTTGAAAGAAGAAAAAATTACTAAGAATTTATCGCTCTCAGATCCTCCGCATGCTTCGCAACAAACGCTAAGCTTATCTTTGCGCAAGACGAAGTTAATTCAAGCTAGCAAGTGCTGGAGTTTCCTTTAAGCTTCCCTCCCCTGTCAACGTACGTAACTAAAATCCATCAACAATATGCGGCCGGTTGCTACCTGATGTCATAGACATGTTCAAAGCTGGATTACCTGACGGCCGGGTACCCGTTGCTACCGCTTACACATGTTCAAAGCTGGACTGACTTACCTGACTTACCGGGTGATGGCTGGGCAGGCTCCCGCCTTTGGTTGAGGCGGAGACTGACTCCCTCAGAAGCTCTCTGCAACACACTTTGTTATAAGATAAAGCCTAATTTCAGGATTGGCCGGGTCCCCACAAATCCTCAATCGAGCTCCTTCTGGGGGGGCATCAGCATGATTTTGCGTGGAAATTGCAGTAAGTTTGAAGAGCCGCCAACCAGTGGGAGACTGGATGGTGAAGGACTTACTGCAGTACGTGAGCATGAATTTTCCAACTTAAGATCTAACAGGAAAGTAAACCCCCATTGAAACATGGGAGACTGGATGGTGAAGGACTTACTGCAGTACGTGAGGATGAATTTTCCAACTTAAGATCTAACAGGAAAGTAAACCCCCATTGAAACAATATTGTTTCAATGGTTACACAGTCCAGTATTGAAAGTATATTGTTAATGTACAAAAATAGTACTATAACAATATAGTTTTAACCCCTAAAGGACAATTGTCCGTCGAACGGACAATCAAAATCCAGGTAGGTTCCTATGAAGTCAATTTTGGTTGGATGTTCACAAATTTTTGATACAAGGTGTACGCATGTACCCCCTAAGTGGGAATATAATTTTTTTTTCGATCAGATGCCCGGATCAAAAGTTATGCTGCCCCGAACTTTTTTTTTAATCGGGCAGATTTTGCAAAAATCCTCCTTTACTTCTGAAATTTTACAGGTGTGTAATTTACATGATTTCAGATACAAATGTAAAAAATAATAATCATGTATAGTGTAAAAATCTCATTTTTACAGGAGTTAAAGTCTGCTGGCCCTGTCGGGCAGGGTCAAAAAAAAACTTTTTCTTCTAACTTCGAACGTTATAATCTTTCAATCCGTGCGGTCAAAGTTTCTGAAATTTTTTCCACATATTCCCATAGTAGTCTAGTACAAATTTGTACGGTTAAATTTTGAAAAAAAACATTTTTTGTTCATGTTTTTCTTACTGTTCTTAGAAGTGGCAGTTTTTCACAGTTTGTGTCCAAAATGTGCCTTGGCCTTTAGGGGTTAATAGAATGTATTGTTCCCATTAAAAACTATTTTGTTGCAGTACTGATGTTGTACTACAACAATATACTTTTAGTACTGGACTGTGTAACCATTGAAACACTATTGCAATAGTACTTAGACACTAGAGGGGTAGTTCCCAATGAATGAAGTACTTACAGTAAAGAACTAGGAGCTTGCGAGATTCACATAACAACTTGAGATTTTTGGAAGGGTTGGAAAATACCTAAAAGGGACACTTTCTTATTTTCTGACACCTCAAAAAAATGACCAAGAATGAACACTTCCAAATTTCAAAATTAACCCCTAAAGGTATTTGACTATGTTTTCACCAGAAACGCTCCAAAATTGTCATCTCTAGTACAAGTACGAAATTTTAGAAAAAAAATACATTTGGGGACAAATGTAACCATAGGATCTTGTAGTACGCTGGTTTGGGAAGATGTGGAAAAAATTTCAGAAATTTCCACCGTTTGGATTGCAAGATATTAGCATTTGAAGTAACAAAAAGCCATTTTTTGGCTCTGCAAAAATCCGAGCAGATGCACTTCACAAGGTCAAATCATTATGAAAAAATGTCCAGAATGGTTGTAATTCTTTGGATTCATTCTTCAAGTCATATTGGCTACATGCTTGAAAAATTTTAGATCATTTGGAATTGTACAACATATAGGAAACAAATAGTAAGTTGAAAGAATTAGAGAATGATTTAAAATACTAAATTATTAATATATTATTTATGGAATTGAAAAATGCCAATCCCAATGGTTAAATTGTTGTAATAAACAATCTACACATCATTTTTTAATTTTTTTTCAAAAATATTAAAAATTGAGTTAAATAAAGGTCTTCAAAGTTTATTTTAGAGTAGAGATTCTATTACTACCCACAAACTACCCTCAACTAAAACTCTTCATAACTTTCATCTCATAAATCAAAATGGAATGATTCAAAGCTTTCCATTTATATACAAATCAGAAAAATAAATTTCAAATTTTTATTTTAAAAAAAAGTGATTTTTAAAGAAATATTTTTTGTTGTCCGGACTGCCCACCAAGCTATGAAAACAACATATCATACAATAACTTTTTAACCATGTACTCAAAAGTTATGAAAATTTTTGGGTCTTGAAGCTACTCCTCGAATACATGTTGTGTGAAAATTTCAAGGAAAAAAAATATTCCATTTGTAGTGAGTTGCCCGAAATTGCTATGTTGTCAAAAAACATTGTTTGATCCTTTAGGGGTTAAATCACAACAACTTTTTAGAAGCAACCAATGAGAGTTGAGGAGTTTTTAGACGCAACCAATGAAAATTGAGGCATTTTTGCAATTCAAGGGGGTTGATTAAAAGAGAGTCTAGTGTTAAATTTAGGTTATCCTACATTTTCAACTTTGAAAATTTGTAAAATATTATTAGAGTGTTGAAAATTTTAAAAATTACTTAGGTTGGATTTTTCTTGAGTTTACTAATAACCTCATCAAATGTTTTTGGTCATTTGACCTTTCAAGAAGTGGGACTAGTAAAAGTGTCTCTTCTAGGTGCTACTACATTATCCTACCTCCTAAAGTACTATTATCCCTCATGGGACAAAATGGATTTTAGGGTAGGCTCGTGCGGCCTTAATTTTCATCGTGATTTTATTTATTTTTGGAAGATAGAAAAACAAATTAACTTCAAGGAATATAATTTTTTTTCAATTGGTGCCTAGAAGCAAAAGGTATGCCACCCTATGCCCCAAAGGACTTTGACAACCAACCCAAAAAAAAATTAGAAAAAATTCAAAATAAATGTTTTAAATGTTTTTCCTTCAAATATAATATTTTGTCTACATGTGAAGCTAATGATGAGAAATTTATAGGAAATGTTATTTTCTTGAGCAGGGTCATTGCAAGAAACACTATGCGTTTTTTATAGTGTTTTGGCAAAGTTTAGATTTCAGACCTGGAGTACTATGAGTACTACGAGTATTAAATAGTAGAACTATCACAACCATAGATTGAAAAAATCAACGGCTAATAGTACTAGTGCAAGTATTATGGACTACTTGCGAGTATTAAACTATATTGTGAGAAAAAAAAAGATAGATTGTCACAAAAAATAGATCCAATGAGGTATAAATTAATAATAAATATAAAATCATGAACAAAAAAAACTAAAAATTGGCCATTTGTGAGGACTTGATGGTGATCAAATTTCACCAAAAAATGAAATTGAAACCATCTTCAATGTTCATAAATGCTTGTGCAAGGGAGCTCTATTTGTATGGGCCTAGAGGACATAAAATAATATACTTTTAGATGCACCTTAGTAGGCATATGCTCACTTAGTATGGGAATAGACCACCAAAATTTCAACTCTAGATCGTTCAATTTGGGTACTCTAAACACAGTGAAAACCTTTAAATCTCAAAGTGTGACAAATTAACAAAATTTAAATTTAAATATATTATGGTTTTTGAAAATTTCTAAAAAATAAAGGATCTTATTACTATTAAGTTAGGCATCTCCTACAAAAAGATTTTATTCATTGGACTTGTGCTTCAAAAGCTAGAGTTGGTGATAGCAACATCATTCCAATTGTGACAAAGAATAGGATCAGTGTTTCTTGCAATGACCCAACAGTCTAAGCATCTTCTAGAAACACTAACTTGTATGATTAATTTCTAGATGCAATTCTTACAAGTTTTCAAAAACATTGTTTGACAAGGTTAATTTTGTTTGCTTGAACAATCTCATTGCTGGAATTTTTGTGTTTCCATTTGATTGTAGAACTATTAACGATTTAGTTTTTTATTCAATCTTGGCCCTACTATTACCTAACAATTTTTTAAAGAATTAGAATTCAAGATTTTTTTGGAAATTTTCTTCTTAGACATTCCATTCCATTCTTCAATATTAAAAAATTGAAATTCAAAGTCCATAGTGCAAATTTTTTCCACAAATGGCAGTCAAAGTCATTTGAAATTGCAAGACAATATTCAAAAAAGCTTTTTATCAACCTTAAATGCTAATATCTTCCAATTTATATAGTCAAACTTCATGAAATTCTTACCACATGATTTGAGACAATTGAAGAACAAGATCCTCTATTGAGGCTCTAAATTTTTATTTATTTTTCTATATTCCAAGGTAAACGGAACAAAAGTGGCAATTTTGAGTGATTTTTGATAGAAAAATGACCGCGGGATGATAGGGGTTACAAAGGTTCTTCATTAAGAAAATGTAGCTTCATTTCCCTCTCTAGAAATTTTCTTTTCCACCCTTATAGGATTCAATGATTCAATTCACCAAAATTTCCTACCTTGACACCTAGGAAGGGAGGAGATCGTAGCTACATGTGCTTAAACTCAAAAGCCAACCTATTTGAACTACTATGTATGAGTACACTAACTTGTCCTAAACAGTGAGGTAGAAAATGTAGTGTTACTTGTATAATTCATTTCACTTCAATATTTTATGATATGTTTTGAAAACTTGAGACAACACAGTAATCTTTCAACATGTACTAATTCAGAATAGAGTACCATTGCTAAATGAGTGTCACACAATCTAGTAGGACAAACCAATTCTTTACACATTTCAGACTTTCAAATGCACTCTGCTCATCCATGGGGACACTAAAAGGCTCAAATAGTCACATGGCACAAATAAGCTGGTGGGAAGAAGAGGAGAACTTGCAACAATAAAGGCCATAGGACAAGTCCCCTCAGTTAGCCAGTGAGGGCAGGTGCGGTAACGCTGTATCTAACCCCACGAAGCTTCGGCGAAGAAACGGCAGCGAAACTCAATGTTGACGAGTTCCACAGGGGCACGTGGTCACACCTCCCTCCCCCGCAGTGTCCAAAAATAGCCGCATTCACACTCTGTCACTGTTGTGCCCCCCCTTCCCCACTCTCATCCCCAGTTCTCCTTTACTAGCTGTCTCCTCATCGTCCCTGCCAACCTCCTACCCTTTTCCCTGTCTGCTTTGTCTGTGGCTCCCTCTGTAGTATAGCTGCGAGCGCGTCATAGCCTCTTTTGGATCACGATTCAAACGATTGATGCCTAACTTGGTCCAGTCCAAACCCCTCACTCCACTCGAAGTAAGCTTACTTCATTCTTCTCCTGTTCGGGTAGCTTCGTCGGAGCGCCGAATATTCTGACTCCTCAGGTAAGCTTATGTTGAGGTTAGGAATTGGGTCTGTGACTCTGTTGTGTCGCGGCTGGGAATGGCGCTGTTGGTGGTACGAGAAGGGTTTTGGTAATGGGGTTGGTTTGGGGTTGAGCGTGAAGGTGACTGGGACCTCGACAGTTGGGGTTAGCTGGGGTGGAGGTGACGTTAGTTGTACGTTTCTGCCTTTTTCACGTTCACCTTTTGTGGTTTTGCGGCTTTGTGGCTTTTGGGTCTTGCCTCGGGGTTCTCCGTGCTTTTTGGAAGAGGCTGCGGAGAAATTTGGCATGGCTAGGGTGGGGGGTGGGGGTGGGGGGGTGCTTCACCGGTTGTCTGTACTGCGAAGGGAAGAAGGTGGTGCACGGTAGAGAGGGTTTCAGGGTTGAATGTTGTTGGTACTTAGAGGCGAGAGGCTTTTCGTGTGGCTTGATTTGCATCGGGAGTTCTTGCGTGTTCATTCGCTTTGGATGTTCTTGGAGAATTTTCTGGGGTGATGTTTCGAATTGGTTTGGCTTAGTCGGAAGCTTCCGTAACTTCTTCTTTTCGTCGCGCGTCAATTGTGTGTGTGCTGGGCAGTAACAATTTTTTGAATTAGTTTGTTTTTGACTTTTAGGAAAGGTTGGTGGTGTGTTTATGTGGGATTGCGTCTAACGACGTATTTCTTGAACAGGCAAGGAACGTACGGCATAGCGTATTACGAGTCGAGCTAGATTGCACTTTGATCATAGACTGATTACAGACTGATTACAGACATAGAATTAGAGCATTGAAATTCAGCGAGTTTGCAAGAACAGCCACTGGAACGCAGGATAGAGAGCAAAGTTGTTGCAGACTCCATATCCTTCCGGACAAGACCCAGGGGAACCTATTTGAGCTCTGCAAGCGCCTTGGAACCCTAGCGAGGTGCGCCATGGGAGACACCTCCATCAGTTAGTACTATCATGGTTGTAGAGCAAAGGGAGCATTTATTGGTGACCAGATTGTTAGGGTGGGTGTTTTCCTCAGTGGGTGTCAAGAGTTCGCTACTTAGAAAACGTTTCCAAGCACTTGAAAGCATTTTGCAAGCATCTAAAAGCAAATAAGAGCATTGCGACGCATTTAAAGGTTCGGAGAACCGGTTAGCCCTGGAAGCATGGCAGCGTCGAGGTCACGCACGGGATCGCACCAACCCGAGATCGACATACGCCAGATTATAGCAGAAGCGCAGACTCGGTGGCTGCGGCCCGTGGAGGTGTGCGAGATTTTGAAGAACTACGCAACCTATGGATTCAAGCTCAACCCGGTGCCGCCCGTGCGGCCCTGCAGCGGCTCGATGTTCCTCTTCGACAGGAAGACGTTGCGGTATTTCCGAAAGGATGGTCACAATTGGCGCAAGAAGAAGGACGGAAAAACTGTGCGGGAGGCTCACGAGCGGCTCAAGACCGGCAGCGTGGATGTATTGCATTGCTACTACGCCCATGGCGAGGACAATTCGAGCTTCCAGCGGCGGTGCTACTGGATGCTCGAGCCTGCGCTCGAGCATATCGTACTGGTTCACTACAGGGAGGTGACTGAGGGAGGCAGGTTCACAATGAGCGACTCGCAGCACAGTGCGCCGGCCGCGCACGCCGCGAGCCCTCCAGAGGTGTCTAACCCCGCGACGTCGCCTGAATTGGAGCAGGATGACGGAGATCAGGTCGAGTCTGAAGATGCTGAGGAAGACAGGCATTCGTTGAGTCCAATTGTTCCTCCGGGACCGCAGAACACGTTGCTGGATCAGCTCACTCCGCGGTCGGCGCAAGCAGCCGCGGATTTGAACAACTCGCCGGTGAATGGCTGGATCGGAGGCGATCTTCGCAGTGGGAATGTTGGTTCTAGTGCTTGGTTATCCTCCTCCGGTGGCGGCGCTGGCTCCAGCTTGGAGAATCTCCTCGACGCACCCACGGGTTTGACGCCGCGATCCGGACTGCCATTTCCTCCACTGAAACAGCCCACCTCCAACAATCAGTTTTCGGATGTGTTTGGCCTGGACGCATTTGCTAATGGCTCGCGGCAGGACAGCTTTTCAAGCTCGAATGACATTGCTGGGTGGCGCCATACGATGGAAAGGAACAGTAACCAGGGAGGGGGCCCTTTTGCTCTGCAGAACAACAACTTCAACATCAACAGTAACACTAATTCGGGGCCAGTTATGTCGCAGAGTGCCGCTGCTCCGTACGTTAAGCAGGAAAGTATGAACGGCGCGACGATATGGGCGGAAATGTTGGAGCAGTGCACGACCCCATCAACGCATAGGAACATCATGGAGTCACTAATGACCAGCAGCACCGGCAACCAGACAATGGAAATGAGCGATTCGCCGCGCACTCAAGATGTTGGGCCTCCTCAGCTGCCGCCCTCGAAGGGTATCCTGGAGGCCTTGTCGCCACGGGGTCTCGGACGGGAGCCCCAAACTGCTTTAGAAGCGAGCTTGCAGGCTGTGACTCAAGAGACGGCTCTGAAAACCGCGGGGCTGTATCAGAGACGGTTTCAGTTGGGATTGAGGTCTGATTCGCAGCCACTTGACTTGCAGTTTGAGAAGAAGGTTCCCCTTGAGAAGAGCCCGGAGATTGAGGCGTTTCCCAAGTTGGATAGCTTTGGACGTTGGATGTCGTATGCCATGGATGGGCAAAGCGTTTTGAGCCCAGGTGCGTTTCAATCCAGCTGGCCTGGCACTCCCTCGATGAGCTTCCCCGGCTTGGCGGACGATATGTATCAAACTATGCAAGTGGACACCAGTCTGAGCACTTCGGTCTCGTCCGACCAGCGTTACAGCATCACCGATACTTCTCCGGAGTGGGCGTATGCCTCGGAAGGTGCCAAGGTGCTGATATCCGGAGTGTTTTTGGGAGACTACGCAAATGCCACCGATGTCAAGTGGCACTGTATGTTCGGCGAGGTGGAGGTTCCTGCAGAAGTGATCAGTGGTGGGGTTCTGCGGTGTAAAGCTCCTCCCCATGCTGCCGGTCGAGTTTCTTTTTACGTCACTTGTGGCGATCGTCAAGCGCACAGTGAGATTCGCGAGTTCGAGTATTGCAGTGGTAGTAAAATACAATCCGATCCCAAAGCAGAGGTTCAAGCGGCGGAAGAAAGGTTGCTGAAGGTTCGTATCGCGCACATGCTGCTGACAGATTCGGATTCAGAGACTCCCATTCAATTTTCAGACGAAGACACGGCTACGAAGCAAGCGAATTGCTTGAATTCCTTCTCCCCATCCCTTCGCAGTGACGACTGGCTGGATCTCGAGAGGGAAGCGACCAGTTACTTGGAGTATTCGCGAGCCAGCAGTTTCCAGGACCGGCTTCTGCAGACGATGCTGAAGACGCGCATGCAGCGGTGGTTGCTGTGGAAGATCCAAGAGGAAGGGAAGGGTGCATCCGTGCTGGATGCGCGAGGCCAGGGTGTGTTTCACATGGCCGCGGCTTTGGGTTACGACTGGGTGGTGGCTCCCATGGTGGCTGCCGGTGTGCCCATCAACTTTCGGGACGCGCACGGTTGGACTGCTCTGCACTGGGCTGCTTCGTTTGGCAAAGAGCAAGTGGTGATAGCACTGGTTCAACACGGTGCCGATCCGAGTACTGTGACCGATTCCACGCCTTCGTGTCCGTCCGGCCAAACCCCTGCCGATCTGGCGTTGATCAAGGGCCATGTGGGGATTGGGGGTTTCTTGGCCGAGACCAGCTTGACTCGCCGGATTGCCACCATGAGCCTCTCTGATAGGTCTTTTGATGTCGCCAAGGCCCAGGTTGCTGGTGACAATGCTGTCGCCCGGTTGTCCAGACGGGATAGCATCAAGCAGACTTTAAATCGAGCAGATGATCAGGTCTCTATTCGTGATTCTCTGCAAGCAGTTCGCAATGCGGCTCGCGCGGCTGCCTTGATTCAGGCCACGTTTCGACAGCACTCGTTTCGGAAGAAGGAGGAAGAGCTGGCCTTGGAGAAGTTTGACGAGTATGGCATGACTGAGAGCCAAATGCGTGGGTTTGTAGCAGCGAGAGCAGCTCAAAGGATACAGAAATCTTCCAGAGGACATAATGAGAAGAGGCAGCAACTGGCAGCCAGTCGCATACAGCAGAAGTTCAGGAGTTGGAAGGTGCGGAAGGACTTCGTGAACCTGCGGCAGCGAGTGGTGAAGATACAGGCGCATGTGCGTGGAAACCTGGTGCGGAGGCGGTTCAAGAAACTTTTATGGTCTGTAGGAGTTTTGGAAAAGGTTATTCTGCGGTGGAAACGGAAACGGCTTGGACTTCGGGGTTTCAAGAGTGGGAACGTCAGCGTTACGGACACCAAGGAGGACGATGAAGAGTTTTTGAAGGAGAGCAGGAAACAAGCTGAAAAGGCAGTGGAGAAGGCTGTCACGACCGTCACCACCATGGTGCGTTCCCAACCTGCTCGGGAGCAGTATCGACGCCTACGCGAAGGATCGTTGAAGGCGGAACAGCTTGGACAATACCTGTCTCCATCGAGCCCACAGGATCTGCTTGACAGCCCGGATGTGGAGTACGAAGATTTGCAGTACGAAGACTTGCAGAATCGGCACATGAATCAGTATCTGGATCCTTCGGATGACCATCTCATGAATTTCAGGGGCTGAATGTTGCTGAGTGCCAATTTCAGCGGCGACGCTGAAGCAGTTGTCTCATTCGATCGATGACGTCAGCAGGCTATAACCTGGGCAACGCTGTTCCTGTACCGGTGGTGAGATGACTACCGATAACTCGGACTGATGACTCTGGTGTTGTTGAATCCACGGGAAGCTTTTCAACAGCACTTACTTAGGTTTCAACTCGTTTGTTTCATCCTCGTATGTTGGTTTTCATAGATGTCGTTTGTGTTTGGTGGACGCAAGTAAGTTCGTGCTCGTTTGGAAGTGTTTTTTTATTGTTTCTTTAATTATTATTTTCTTTTCGGCGCACATTGGATTTAAAGTGTGGTTCTGAATTATTTCTGATTCTGTGTTTGGGTGTGCTGGGGTTACAGACCGTACTTTCGGACCGGGTGCTTGCTAGTGGTTGACGGCTCACGGGAGCATTACTTAGGAGGTGTACAAAGAGGAATCTGGATTGAAACAAGATTGCACTTTCTTGCAGCGAAATGTTTTTCTTGCTTTATTATGTAAACAACTGTAAAGAGCTCTGTGTAGTTTGTAGATACCTTGCAGGTTTTCCATGTGCACGGCTGCTCCTCCAGTGTCCAGACACGGAAGTGCGAATTTTCAGATATGTTTCTCATTGCTACCAGCCTGTCCCGCTCGAACGTGGGAACGTCTTGTAGGTCTGCACCTATTCCCAATTTTGGAGGGTCAGGCAAAACTATATGCATGGCCATGATTGCTTTTCAACCTGTGTTCATTCTGTTGCCTTGAGCTTCTCTTTGTCTCTTCCCTTGACTGATTTTGTTTTGTCAGTGTCCCGAGTCTCGAACCATTACTGTCTAAGCTGTGCATCACTCTAAGGGGGTTTCGTGTCTTTATTGTCTCTGCTTTATTAGATTTTTCCTGCCGGTGCCCCCCATTCGATTAGGAGGGTTGGAGGTGGCTCTGATCTTGGGATTTGTGGATGTCTAAGAAAACGCAGCATTTCTTTTGGGGGGGTCCTATCTGTTGGATTGAACAGGAAATTATGTGTTCCATGTGCTCACATCATTCCAGTTGCAGTGAAAGCATGTTTGAGTAAAGTTGAAGAAAACCATTCCGTTGTTGACAAGTATATGCTGTTGGGCAGGACGCATTTAGCCATTGGTGATTCTTTTGTGACCGTCCCCAACAGTTTGGCCTGAATTGAATACCGACATAGCTGCTGTTACCTGCTTGCTGAATAGTAATTGTCTAATTGAGCAACAGAATTCGAATTTTGGAAAGATGCTTCAAGGTGCCTTCCATGTTGGGGTTAACTTATTGAACCAGCGTGGACTCAAATTCAAAAAAGATCATTTTCATTGCTCAATTGTACATCAAGAGGTAGGACTTAGAAGATGTCAAATACACTACAACAAGGTAGGAGCACCCAATGGTGTCAATTTTTATAGATGGTAGTAATTTCAAAATTGAAATGTAGGTGGATGTACTTTCATTTAAGTTGTAGAATCACTATGTTACTTAGAAAGTGACACCATTGGGTTCATTGATGCCATTGGGTGCTCATACCTTAGATGATCTAAGGATCAAGCATCTTCTTATGTAGAAAAGTCAATATTCTATATTGAGGTAATATTTAATATTACTCTTGGAAAATGTGCCTAAGCACCTCCTTCTATAAGAATTGGATGAAATATTGTATTTTTCATCTTGTTAGCCTTCGCAAAGTTATCCATTAGTCAATAGTTGGTTATTGTAGCATTATAGGGTTATTTCAGGAATGGCTAGAATCTCACAAAGTGACTTTGGGATGATCTCAAATGAATAGTTGATCCCTAAGCACTCCAACAACTTGTTTGGCATAAGTAGCAAAGTATTGTAAGTCAATGTTTTGTCCAAAGACCTATTCATTCATCTAAAGCAACATATTGGATCTTTAGAAGATGACCTTCTTTATGACAAATTTGATGAAAATGATGGAAATAATATAATAGTCTATAGATACATGCAAAATTGAGCAAAAATTCACAAACGGATTCATGCATTCATTGTGCAAGGTCTCACTACAAGAAAATAGGAGTTTTATGACTACAAAAATATGACTAGGGATGACTGGCGACTACTCGTAGTCATATTTTTGGTGGCCAATTCTTTGAAAAAAAATATGACTACAAATATGACTGCTAGTCATATTTTGGCCTTGTACGTTGTGGGCGTATAATATATGTTCGTTGGGAACGCCAAAATACTTCATAGAGCTTCATAGGGAACATATTTTGGAAACACACAGTCATATTTATTAGTCATATTTTTGCAGCAGTCATATTTTGTAGTCATATTTTTATGATAGTGACATTTTTTTTTGGGCAACTTGAAGAAAATTTGGATGGGGAATATATTTGGAGAGTACTAAATCACATTTGCCAGTCATAATTTTACTTTAGTCATATTTTTGAGTCAGTCATATTTATTAGTCATATTTTTGCATCAGTCATATTTTGCAGTCATATTTTTATAATAGTCACATTTTTTTCCTTTGGGGCAATTTGAAGAAAATTTGGGCGGGGAATATATTTGGAGAGTACTAAATCATATTTGTTAGTCATAATTTTACTTTAGTCATATTTTGCAGTCATATTTTTGAGTCAGTCATATTTATTAGTTATATTTTCACATCAGTCATATTTTGCAGTCATATTTTTATAATAGTCACATTTTTTTCTTTTGGGTAGCTTGAAGAAAATTTGTGCAGGAAATATATTTGGAGAGTACTAAATCATATTTGCTAGATAGTTATAATTTCACTTTAGTCATATTTTGTAGTCATATTTTTGAATCAATTATATTTTATAGACACATTTCTTTAGTAGTTATTTTTTTTTCTTTGGTGGGAGCCTAAGGAAAAGGTTGGCAATCTAAGATGGGTCTTTTATATTTTGCCCCTAGAGGCTATTTTTTGGGACGAAGGCATGATTTTATTTAATACCTATTAAAATAAATTCTTTTTTTTTGTATGATGTGTCTATTACAAAATTAATGTCCAAATAATTTGGGATGGCACATGTTTATATTTCAATTAATATATTTAAAATTTTCATAGGAATTAAAAAAGGAGTAGAGAGGAATAAAACAATTAATAATAGAAAATAATCAATTTTTATTTGAGTATTTAAGGAAAAATTAAAGAGGAATAAAAGCTTATGGACAAACCAAAGCACCAAGACATGACTAAGCTTGAGAATCCAAGATAGAAATCAGGCCTACCTTGATTCACTATTGGAACTTGCTGTGAAATTGACTAATTATGATAATTGATTGTGATGGCTAATGCAAAGCGAAATCTAATGCATTTAAACTAGTGATGTAAATTGAAGGCTGTAGAGTTTAGAAAAATTACTTGAAGATTAGGAAAAATCTAATCCAAAGAGAAGAAAGAAGAGTGAGAAAAATTCATGCCTTAGTGGCCATGGAGTAAGAGTAAGTAAGGAGTGCAATTTGTATTGAGAGTCTCTAAGTGTTTGAAGAAAAAGCGTAGGTTCCAAGTTGTTACTCCAAGCTTTAGACATGTTAGAAGACTAATATGACCTCTTTATAGGAACTTGACTATGTATTAAACAAAGATTATTGATTATAATACACATAGTTGGTCAAATGAAGTTTTCAAGTCTTAAGTAGATATTTTGTTAGTTTTTACGAGGTTAATGTCATTGCAATTGTTTGATTCCTAAAGTAATTAGAAATCAATTAGTAGTAGTAGAAGTCAAAGATTGCAATTCTAAACTATCCCAAAAAATGAAGGAAAAAAACAAAAAATGTTGAAAATAATTTGGAGAAAGTCAAAAGGGGGAAGTAGAAAGAAATAGGTTGAAAGAAAAGAATGAGATTATATATCTAATTTATACCCCTTGTTATAAAAGTTGTTATTTAAGTTGTATCCAAAAACACAAAAATGCAACAAAAATGGATTAAAGTAGACTTCATGATACAATTACAACATATACTTTGGAGAATGGGGATGTTGTGGAAATAGATTCCAAGGCATGTCCTTGAATTTGGCACTTAGTTTATTCTCTTCTTGTAGAAACTATAGTTGCGCTAGAAATTAGAGGTTTAAATCAAACCTTTAAGAATTTATTAAATCCAATTTTGAATTCAAGATCACTTAGTTAATTTGTAGAGGATTCTAGTAACATATCACACTTTAAAAAATAGAAAAAAAATTTGGAAAATAGAGTACGATAAAATTGGATAATCTATGGCATTAATTTTGGATAAAAAATACCAAAGTTCATCAAATTCAAGTAAAAAAGGAAACTTGAAATTTAGTGACATTTAGAACCTAATTTTGAAAATATGAATGAATTTAGAATTATAGGCTAAGAGAAAATGTTGGATGAAATCTTGAAGGATAAATTAGAAACAAACCTTCATCCATCTATATTTTTTTGCTAAAAATATTTTATGATAAATATCTTTACGATTTTAGAATAGGCCTGCAACGTTTTACAACTTAAATTAACAAATTTTTAAATTTCTCAACTAGGATTTGGAAGTCTAGAGTTTTGACCTAGATTGGCTAAAATCATCTAAAATCTCTAAATTTTATAGTTTCAATGTGTTTTAGTTTAGATGTGAACCACTTACAATTTATCATTAGAAAAAAATTGTACATTGCTTAAAATGTCCATTGAACAATATTTGAATGTGTAACTTAGGATTTGAAGCCCAACAACAAAAAAATATAGTTATGTTTGTTTTATTTCAAGGATATAGATAAAACACTCACATATATCATGTATTGAAGATTGTCTCTTTTTTAAAAAGATTCTTTGCAATGTCATATAAGCTGTATTTATAGAGCCGTTTAGAAGTCATAGAATTTTTTGCCATAACTATAGGTGCTTAAGGCTTTGTAACTTCCCACTAGACATTTTGTAGAGTTGTATTGCAATATACATCTACTTTATAGCAAATTTTGTTGTTAAAATAACTTAGTTGCTTCGTATAGTCATATTTATTGACTCACATGACTACATCAAGTCGCATGACTAGAGCAAGTCATGTACGTAATTAGGGTTTTAAAACCATAGCCGCCATTTTTTCTTCTATGTTGTTTTTTATTGCCTTTTACGTTTTGTTTCTTATTGTTTTCTAGCTCTTGGTTCTTCTTGCCTCCTAGTCCTTACTTTTTGTTCCTTCTTAGTTCTTGATTTTCATTTGTAGTTTCTTCTTGTTATCTCTTAATTCTTGCTTTCTAGTTCTTATTTTTTGGTCCTTCTTAGTTCTTGATTTTCATTTGTAGTTTCTTCTTGTTACTTCTTAATTCTTGCTTTCTAGTTCTTATTTTTTGGTCCTTCTTAGTTCTTGATTTTCATTTGTAGTTTCTTCTTGTTATCTCTTAATTCTTGCTTTCTAGTTCTTATTTTTTGGTCCTTCTTAGTTCTTGATTTTCATTTGTAGTTTCTTCTTGTTACTTCTTAATTCTTGCTTCCTAGTTTCTACTTTTTTTGTTTTTTAGTTCTTGATTCTTATTTCTAGCTTCTTCTTGTTAGATCATAAATCTTGCTTCCTAGTTCTTGATTTTAGTTTCTTCTTGTTACATCTTAATTCTTATTTCCTAGTTCTTGTCTTTTGTTGTTTCCTAATTCTTACTTTTAATTTCTTCTTGATTCATTTTAACTTGTGTTTCTTGTTTCTTTTTAATTCTTGCTTTTTCTTGTTATTTATTGCATTTTATTGCTTCTTAAATTGTATTTTTTGTTGCTTCTTGTTGCATCTTAGTTCTTTCTTGTTCTTGTTATTTATTGCATCTTAAATTATATTTTTTGTTGCTTCTTGTTTCATCTTAATTCTTACTTTTTCTTGCTTACTATTACCTCTTAACACTTTCCACCTTCTAGTTCTTGTTCCCTTTATCACTATTGTTGTTCTTTCTTCTTATTTATTTGCGATTTTTAAAGATATAGTGGTTATGAATTTTTTCTTACTTTAAACTTGTGCTTCATATTTTTTGTTGCCTTAAATCTTTAAAGGTTGAGTTATATTGGCCATTCACTAAAAACTAATCTCCTTTATTGTATATGTAGGCATTGAAAGTTGGAATGAAGTTATTAGAGGCTACTTACAACACTAGAGAGGCAACTTCTTCAAATTTCAATAAGAAATATAGGTCCTAGAGCTTATAGGAATATACACTTATAGAGTGTCATTGTCATATGTTTTGTGTTAGTGACTAATAAATATCATTGAAAAGAGTCACATTTTTATGACATTTTCTTTCTTTAATATGATTGTCTCTTATGCATCTCAAAAATCATATGTACTCAATTTTTATTGGATGGAGTCATTTATTTAGCTACTAAACCATGTTGATGCGTGATTGCAACACGTCAAGTTGATTTAGAATGTATGGAATGTCATTGTAGTTTATAACCAAAGCTACTATAAACCTCAAGTCACCCCAATTACAAATATTACTTGCTTGAGTCATATTTTATAATATATCTTAGTCAAAATATCACTCATTGTAGTTATATAATGCTTACAATCATGTCAATAATGTGACTCTACACATTTAAATTTATAACTTTATTCAATTATAAAATTACAAGTAGTATTCTATGTGAATCACTACATGAGCTAAAATATGACTTACATTAATCATATTTCGTATCAATAAAAAATATGACTCATGAAGATCATATTTCATACTAAGAAAAAATTTATGACTTTCTAGAGTCATTTTTACTTGAACATGTAGAGCATATGACTCATGAGAGTCATTTTTCACATCAACCAAAAATATGACTCATAGAAGTCATATTTCACATCAACAAAAAATATGATCCACTAGAGTCATTTTTACATCAACATGTAGAGAATATGATTCATGAGAGTCATTTTTCACATCGACAAAAAATATGACTCATAGAAGTCATATTCCACGTCAGTCAAAAATATGACTACATAGAGCCATATGCCACATGAACCAAAATATGACTCGATGTAGTCATATTCCACATCAGCCAAAAATATGACTACATGGAGTCATATGCCACGTAGACGGGTTTTTTCTTCTGCTGAGGCAGTTCAAGGAAAAATCAAGACTCCAAGGATAGTCAACATATATGCCAAATAAGCAATATACAGCTAAGTATACCCCCAATACAAATGATTGCAAATATGACTCATGAAAAATTTGACTAGTCGGTAATGACTACACCCTGTCATATCTCACGTCATCTACAGTGTTTTTTGCCTAAGTCATATTTTGAGATTTTACGAATCATTGTAGTCATTTTTTGCAGTTATAAAACACCCGTTTTGTTGTAGCGACTAGACATTCAAATTTCAAATAATGTATGAACACAAACATATTCCAAGCATACAAAAATGTGTTTTTTCATCCATCAATTTTTTAGAAGATTCTTGTATTGGTTCTTCAACATTTGTGTAGAATAGATTTTCAAGACTTTGGCTTACAAATACTCTATTATTCAATAGGATTTGGTAGGTTTACCCTTAGAAAGTAACTTTTAAAGTCAAAGAATGAACCTTCCAAAACAACTTCAAGAAAAATTAAAAATTAAAATGTTCAAAAATCACTATGATTAGAATTTAATCATTTGAACTTAAAGGAAAAAATCTTGTGAAAATAAAAAATATTCAATCTACTATCAATATAAGAAGGAATTTCAATTTTGGGCTTCAAATTTTTTTTAAATATTAGTAAGTGCAATAGTTGATCTAACCAAATACTCCAAATAGATATGGTCTATAGATCATATTTTTCAGCTATTGCTTGAGATTCATGACGAAATTATTCTTGTAAGCCGGATTTTATAATACATCTTAACAAATTTTAGAAATGTGGACTATCCTTTATAGAATTATAGGGGTTAAGTGTGAAAAAATATTATCTTTTGTTGAACTTTCTTTCAAAGTTTATTGACTATCAAATGTTGATGGAGATATAGTTTAATGTTGGTTGTTAGAAGAAGATGCTAAAAATACAGATGACAATAGTTTTTTAATGTAATTTACCTCCTTGACCTTAATATGAATTTTAGCCCAAAACATTATCTTTTCTGAATTTCAGCCCAAGTGAATGAAATGGTGTTCATCCTAAATTGCTATAAATGATCAATTTTTTGACCAATGGGTACATTCTTCATTTCTAAAGTAATCTTGGAAGTCATCATTGACCACTTTTTGGCCTCAAGGGCCTTCTAGGGTTAATCAAGTCTATTTAGACACCAATTTAAAAATCCCTAAAACTCCTCAAATTGATCTATTTACATTCAACCTCCTATATTTTGATTGCTCGGGAGACATGGAGATAGTAGTGCAAGATTCAATAGAAAATAATACTAGAGAACACAAGAGAATGTAAGGTTTGAAGGGCTTCCAATGTTCTTCAAAATTTGCTTCAAAAACAAAAACTATGAAGCAAAATTTGCTCCTAAAACATTGGTTGGTAAGTTTTGACTCAATGGCTTAAAAATCCACTAAAATGGATCCAATGGTAACTACATACAAATAAGGGGTGATGGTTTGAGAAGGAGAAAGGTGCCCTTATACACTTTTCTGAAGGGTACCCCTTCTTCTCTCTTAACTAGTGGTCAATTATCATTACAAGAATTTTGAACTCTACCAAAGGTCGCAAGTTTATAGGACAGCGGTGCAATTACAGCAAAAAAAAAGTCTTTTTTTAATTTTATTTTTAGGAATCTGAAAGGGCACTACTAGTGCCACGTCAGGTTGGCGATTAGAAATTTATTTATTTATTATTATTTTTATTAAACAATTGGGGATTTTACTTTTCTAATAACAACTAAGAAACTAAAACCTATCTATGGAAATGACTTAAAGATCTCATGGAGGTTCCCTTGGATCATTTTAGCCAAGACTTGTCATATGCTAGGCAAGATTAGGCGTTTTGGGTGGTATTTACAAATTATTTTCTATTTTAACTACTTCTAGATTTCTAATCTATATAAATGCAAGATTTTAAGGTATTTTAGGTATTCTACTTTAATTTGGATCAAATCCAATATTGCTATGTAACATACCTATTTTGGTTTAACGCTCTTTGGGGGGATTTTGTCATATAAAACTAACTTAAAACATTAAAAAACAAAAACAAAACAAAAAACTATGAGTCCCAAGTGACAATTTGAGAGCTACACCACAAAACAAGATGCTCCATAACTTTCCATTACTTATCCAAATGAAAGGACAAAAACATTTGAAATAAAAAATTTTATTATTTTATTTCAAGTTTATGTGGTTCTATTTCATTACACAACAAAATTAAAAAATAATTTTACTATGCCATAAACCACAATTTTTTTGATATAGGACATTGGTTGAAGTAGTTGAAGATCAAGGCCCTTTTTTATCAGTAAATAGTTAAAAATTCACTTGTCGTCTATGAAGTAGAAGACATTAATTCCTTAAGGACTGCTGTAGTTCCATTGTGAAATGGTCAAAATGTCAAATGCCATGGTTGAGCTAAATTTATTATTTTAAAATGGTGTTCAAATATCAATTTTATATTTAGTTCGTGAATTATAGATTGTCTATCATTGATTCATTGTAGAAAATTTTAGTTTCTTTTTGGTAAAAAATTATAATTATAATATTTCTGTAGCAAAAAGTGAAAATAAACGAAAAAAATATATCAAAAACAGTTCTAGGAAATTTTCTTTATTTTTCAATAGATATAAGTAGCAATGGAGATTGGAGTGAGGATTTATCAATTATGTGTATTTTATTTTACTCCCAAAACACCCTTGCCAATGGCCTTGAAGTCAAATGTGATTGTCAAGCTAGATTTATCCTTATATATATATATATATATATATATTTTCAATAATTTTCAGTTGTAAATAAGTATATTTTCCATTAACTTTTTTTCAAAAAATTCATCAAAAATTCAAATTATTGTGATTTTCTAATGTAAATAAGAAAATTAACTTTTTATAAATTATAAAATATTTTTAAAAATTTATGAGAAAGGAAAAAGAAAAAGAAGGAGAATATATATCATAATTCAAGGTTTAAGAAGAATTGTTTACCCCTTAAAGTTCCTTAACTATGTATTCACCAAAAATGCTCCAAAACTCCAAAATTGCCACTTCTAGGACTAGTAAAAAAATTTATGAAAAAAAGCATAGGATGTTGTTGTGTGCTAGTTTTAGAAGATGTGGAAAAAAACTTCAAAAATTTCCACTGTGTGGATTGCAAGATATTAGTATTTGAAGTGATAAAAATCCTTTTCATGGCCCTTTGAAATAATGTGCGGCTGTACTTTACAAGATCACATTTGTATATAAAAATGTCCAAAATGGTGATGCTTCTTTGGATTCATTCATCAAGTCAAGTTTGCTATATGCTTGGAAAATTTCAGATCATTTGGAATTATACAACATTATGGGAAAAAATAATAAGTAGAAAGAAGTAGAGAATGAATCAAAGTACTAAATTGTTAAGAATTTTCTTATGAAATTGAAAAATGCCAATACTAGTGGGTGTAATTTTAGAATAAACAATCTACATCCTATGACTTTTTTTTCAAAACAAATTGAAAATTGAGTTAAATAAAGGAATTCAAAGTTTATTTTAGAGTAGAGTATCTATAATTACTCACAAACTAAAAAACCTCATAACTTTCATCTCATTGATAAAAATGGAATGATTCTAAGCTTTTCCGTATATATAAATCTTGAAAACCAACTTCAAATTTTTATTTCTATAAAAAGTGATTTCTTTTATTTGCCCGAATTGCCCTAGTTGAGAAACAAACAACATTTTGTATCATAACTTTTCACTTGTATACTCAAATGAAATGAAAGTTAGCACTCATGAAAGATATTCCTTGTACATACCTTGTAAAAAAAATTCAGCCTAAATAAGTCAAATCTCGGCTCACCTGTACTTGTCTAAGAAAATTCTGTTGCCAAAAATACAAGGCCGGTCCTTTAGGAGTTAAATGAATGAGATACTCACATTAGGTATAGATCGAGTAATTTCGATCCTAACACCAAACTTGCAATTGTAATAATTCTTTCAATTTTCAAAAAAATTCAAAATTTTAAGATGGACTACAAAGCAATTATATTTTGAAATCTCTAATTCTTAGTTTAAATCAAATACCAAAAATGGTTATTTTGAAAGCTCCAAACAAAGTTGAACAAGGCACATTTACTTTTTAGATGCCCTAACTTTTGAGGGTTAACCCTCAAAGGACTAGATCCATTGCAAAATGATCAAACATGATGTTTCAACTAAATTTTGCCTTTAAAATTGTATTCAAATATCACTCTTACATTTATACACATGATATTACAGATTATCTTTCATTTTCAAATTTTCAAATTTTACATAAAAATTAGTCATTGCCATACCATTTCTTGTAACAAAAAGTGAAAATGAATGAAGATATATAGGAAAAGAATATAATTAATTTGATTGTATTTTTGAAGAAGGACAAATAAGATAAGAAATTGATCTATAGATTTATTAACTAACCCCTAAAGTTTTTTAACTATATTTTCAACAAAAACACTCCAAAATTGCCATTTCTAGTGCAAGAACAAAATTTTAGAAAAAAACCACATTTTCAGACACATGTAACCATAGGATCTTGTAGTAAGTTGGTTTGAAAAACATGTGTAAAAAATTTCGGAAACTTCCACTATGTAGATCGCAAGATATTAGCATTTGAATTGACAAAAATCCTTTTTTGGGCCTTGCAAAGAACCAAGCAAATGCTCTTCACAAGGTCACATTTGTATGAAAACATGTCCAAAATGGATGTACATCTTTGAATTCATTCTTCAAGGCTAACTAGCTACATTCTAGAAAAAAATTCAAATCATTTGGAATTGTACAACATATAAGAAAAAAATAGTAAGTAGATAATGATTCAAAATACGAAATTGTTAAGAATTTTGTTATGGATTTGAAAAATGACAATCCCAATGGTTGTAATGTTGTAATAAACAATCTACATCCTAAGATTCTATTTTATTTTTAAATATTGAAAATTGAGTTAAATGAAGGACTTCAAAGTTTATTTTAGAATAGAGAATCCATAATTGCCCTCAAATAAAACAGTCCTCATAACTTTCACCTCATTGATCAAAATGGAATGATTAAAAGCTTTCCATGTAATCACCTATATATAAATCTAGAAAATCAATTTCAATTTTTTATTTTTGAAAAAAGTCATTTTCTCTGATCTACTGGAGCTTCCTGATTTGGAAATGAAACTAAATATTATCACAATAACTTTTGAACTATTTAGTCAAAAGTTATGAAAATTGTTGGGCCTTAAAGCTACTCCTTGTCCACATGTTGTGTGAAAATTTCAAAGAAAAAAATTGAAAATTCCGCTTGTAGTAACCTGCCTAAAATATCTATAACGCCCCCAAACCATGTTTGGGACTTCAGGGGTTAATTAGTTCATACTTTACACCAAAACACCCTTCAAGAATGATCTTCAAGCCAAATAATAGAATGAATTAAAAGTTTTCCTTTTGTGCAAATGATATATAAACTTCTAATTTTTTTAATTTTGGAAGAATTTGTTTTCTATTTATGTTCATATTTTCCAAAAATTTAGAGAGAAAATTCAAATTCTTGTGATTTCCAAAAAACATGGAAAATTTAATTATTTCAATGAGAATTTTTATTAGTATAATTTGAATTAATTTTTTGCAAATGAAGGTTACAATAAAAATCTAATTTTATAATCTAAATTTGAAGAAAATAGAAAAATAGAAAAACAAAATGAAATACACAAAATATTATATAATTTGGATTCTAACACATAGAGTTTGCAATTGCAATAATTCTTTCCATTTTATAAATTTTTCAAAATTTTAAGATGGACTACAAAGCAAACTTGAGAAGTTTGTTTTTTTGTAGATAAATCAAATATCAAAAGTGCTTATTTTGAAATCTACAATCAAAGATTACCCCCGAGATTACCATGGCACATCTATTTTTTGGATGTGTGGATCTTTAGGGGTTCAAGCATTTTAACCTAATGAAATGTTAAAACAAATTGTTTTCATCACACCCGTCAAAACCATAACTAAATTTTCACAAAGAAGATGTTGCCCTTGAAGAAATTGTTAGTCACCCTCAAAGGTTGTTATTCAACCCCAAATTGCCCACTTGAAGTTGCCCCACCTACAGGAGCCATGTACTTGAAGTCACCTCACACTGTTAAGAGTAGTTTTCTTTGCTTTAGGAGTTTCTTTGGAAAAATTCCATCTTAGAATGAGCATCAAAGGCCGATTTTGCCATGGAAATGATGTGGGAATAGCAGAGAACTGCTCTTACCGCTAATGAATGCACCCTCTAAGGTACATTCTACGCTACTTGCAGGCTAGGGCTCACCCATGAGCCTATTTCGAGGCCAATTGCAATGAAGAATGCGCTCTAGGGGGCATGTTCTCTAATATACAAGTCACCCTCCTCCTAAATTTCTCTACACCAAAAGTTGCTTGAAGCCCAAAGTTGTCCCACTTGAAGTCACCCATTCAAAAGTCTCCATCCACATGCGCCCATGGACATGCCACATGGTGTCTTCATGGCACATGATGTGGACAATGGTAAAACCAAAGTAACTTTTTAGAAAATCAAAGGAGTCATTGACCTATTAGACAAATGTGGGTTCATGTATGTTTGATAGACATTATATTTTAGACAAATTGTCACTATGTTTGATAGGACAACTTTGGTTTGACTTCAAAATCTAAATTTTTTAGTTCAAAAAATGACCCTTCACAAACAACTTTGATAAATTTGTAAAATAAAAATCTTTAAAATCACTACAATTAGAACTTAACATTTTGAATTCAAAGAGTAAATCTAGTGAAATCTTCAATCTATAGTTAATTTTAGAAGGAATTTCAAATTTTGGTTTCAATTTTTTTTGGAGAAATATTGGTTGGTGTAGCAATTGATTAATTTATATGGATATGATTTATGAATCGCATTTTACAATATTATGTGAAATTTATCATTGAAGTATTAAATAATCTAAGTAGAATTCTATGATATATCTCTATATTTTTATAAATCTAGAATACCTTCTAGTCCCTTAGCTAAGGTATCACAGATTCTAACCCTTTTGGTTAGATATTATGTTTTTGTAATACTATGATTTTGTACTTTCAATTCTTTTATTCCAAATTCAACCTTTAAGTCAAGCTTAATTCTGATGAATTTTTCTTTCCAATCATAGGGGTGGATGCATATGTATTTTTGAAAAATATAGGGTGCATTTGTAGAAGACATGACAAAAATCCTAGAATTTGAAGTGATCATAACTAAGGCCACTTAACAAGCCTTAAAATTGTATAGCTAAGTGATTTATTTCAAACATGGAATTTTGAAGCTACATTTCAAAAATCTCATAATTTGCCTCGTTCTTTCATATAAGACAACAATTTTTATATGCTTATAGTCAATGTTTTTTCTCCACCATTCTTTTAAATTTCTTTTCATCTAAAATGCAATAGGTCTTAGTTCTTTGAAATTTGGCCCGTGAAAATAGATATTCATACATTCTTAATCTGATTCTTAAAGGTTTAAAATTACAAATATTATATTTATTCTTGAAAGTTGAATTTCCACTTATCAAATTTCAATTGCTTTGTTTTATTGAGACACAATATAATTTATATAATTCATATTGAAAATTTAGTAACTTAACCATTATAAATTAAAGTAAATCAATTAAAAACTTATAAATCAAAAGTTTTTTAGTTTTTTTAGAAATTAATCAATGAAACTATAAAATTTAGAAAATCAAATCAAAATAATAGAAAAATTAAAGACTAAAGTTTATAAGACTTTGGAATGATAAATCACTAGAAGAAATTTTTGTTCTTCTAGTTGATGTTTTTCGTTCAATCTCAGACAATTGTATTGGAAATAACGAAGATTTACAAAACTATGACTATAATAATGTTGAAATTGTGTTATTTTAAACACAGTTGTATTAGATTGAACAAAAAACATCAAATGTAATAAGGTAGATTTCTTCTAATGAATCTTATTTGAGGAAATCTTAAATTTGATAAATCTATGATAGTTTAAGCCCTTCATTGAATTAATAACTCAATATTATAATATATTGTTTAAAATCTATAAATATGAAATGTCCAATTTTTCATTTAACAATATAGAAGTTTCAAAATATATTCATAGCTTTCAAGGTTTTAAAATGTTGAAATTATAACTTTAGAGAATCCCAAAACCTCTAATCAATTTTCAATGGTTGAGTGGAGCAAAACAAAGTCTTAATAAAGTTTTAAAATTATAAACATTACAAATAACATTTTTTAAATTAAAATTTACAAATGTATAGACTCACAATTTTCAATTAAAAATTAATACTTTCAAAAATAGAAGTTTATATGTTTATTTTTCTCAATAATTGAAGATTGAAATTTTTTTGAAAATTGTCAATTTGTTGTCATTGATATTACAAAGTCACAAAGTTTATTTATTTTAGATGCCAAAGTTGAGAATATTTTGGAAGGTCTTTTTATTCCATACACATTTTTTGAAATTAAAGAACAGGCATCTATTTTTAGAATTATTCTTTAATGACCTTGAAACTAATAGTAACATTGTGGTTTTTAAGAGATTCATTTGATGTTTACCACTAATCTTTATGTGGTCTTGAAGTTGGTGCCCCAACTTTATATTCCCTTCTAGCATTTATTTAAAAAATGCATAGTCAACTCCAATTTTTTCAACTTATCAAAAATATATATAAATCTACAATCAATTATGTAGTTGATTAATTTGCATTTTTCTAGTATAGTTCCTTGCTACTTCAAGATCTTCATTTGACTCCAAACATGAATATAATTTGCCAAATTTAACCTCTAAGTGCTCCGATGTCCATTTTTTGGATGATGAACAGATTGAAACTGGAATTTCATCTTCCTAACTACTTGGATGATAGTTATTCTAATTTTTGGAGATAGCTTATGAAGTTGTTATCTTATCTAATGGTTGGATTTGGTATTACTTGAGTACATATTTTTCTAAAATTACAAATGTGCAAGTATGTCAAGTGGTCAAATTGCATTGACTTTAGTTGAAAATTGGATTTGCCAAAATGAGGTCATAGATTTGAAGAACAAAAAAAATTCAAAAAATCACCATGTGAAGAGAACCTCATTTCAAATCCATTCCAACAAATTTTACCCAAAAAATGATAATATTTTGCTTGTAATCGAATTTTGAAGGAATTTTGGAATTTCTCTTCCAAAATTTATAAAAAAAGATTGGTGAATCTAACCATACGGATGGAATCTACAAATCATAATCTACAACTTTCATTTGTATATCAATTCCAAAATATGCTTCCAAATAGCACTTTATAATGATTTTTCTCAAATCATCAATTCTAGAGATGAATCTGGACGTTTAGGGATTAATAGTCCAATTGTAAATAAGAAATCCTTCTATTTTTAAAAAATAAAATTCTTACAATCAAAGCCATCTTTGCAATAAATGTCAAAGGTACAATATAGATTGAGGGATGTCCATGACTAAGGTGAAACCAATCCAACTCAAGTTAACCCTTAAACATCGACATGGACATTTTATGTCCAATGGATGACAAAGAATCCTTCTAGTAGTACAAAAGTGCAACTATTCATCTTCGGAATTTTATTGTGAAAAGGGGAGGTCTTCTACAATAGTTTGACTTCCAATGAATGTTTTTGTTTTTTTAAAGTAGATAATGTCACATAGTTCCAAAAGGGATGATTTCCACGGTCACTAGTCCGTCTTTGAAGGGTTAATTTCAAACCACATAAGGTAGGCACCCAAAAAATGGCCCATGACTTTAAATCACCATCTTTAGGATTGTGTACATCTCCAAAACCAATTATGTACCTATGTAGAAGAATCACTTTTAGAAACAAACTTTTGACCCTCTATAACTTCTGCATATTGTATCCAAATGGCATGTTCTTTGGTGCATTGGAACCTACTTTTACTTGCCAACAAGACAATATGAAATTCTGAATAGCCTAATAATAGTAACTAGACACGGTACCAATTTGTGGCACTTTTGGATGTACCCACCTTAATGTATGCCATTCTAACATATTTGTGCCACAAATTTTGTTAATGCTTGGTTGTGCGGCAGTGTGCTAGTAACGCACATTTCAAAACTTGTGCCACTATGTACCGCTAGTGCACATTTCAAAATTACCTATCCCCTTTACCATCGACTCCCTCACAAGAGAGGGAGTTTCGTGAGCTTCATTGCTAGGGCTTGTCCTTGCAACGAAAGCGTGGGCACCAAACAAGCCATCTGCTCGCAATTGTATCGATTTGCTTGGCTGCACCATTTGCGTTTCTCGGAGCTTTGTAGTGCAGCTGCGCTCATCAGTCGATCGTTTTCCTTCCTGGGATTTGATCTTGTTTTTCTCTCAGTGGCAGCCATCCATCATGGGGGACAGTCAATACTCGTTTTCGCTCACCACTTTTAGGTTAGCTGCTGTTGATTGTGTTGCGTTGTGTTAGGATGATGCAACTCTCGGTTGATTTACAAGTGCGTGTGCGTGTGCGTGTGTGTCTGTGTGTGTGTGTCTGTGTGTGTGTGTCTGTGTGTGTGTGTCTGTGTGTGTGTGTGTTTAATGTGTTTTGCACCCTTTAATCTGTAAATTAATTGATGGTACCTGTGGATTGATTTTCTTGGTTTGCAACAGTCCGTCTGGGAAATTGGTGCAGATCGAGTATGCTTTGATGGCTGTAGGAGCAGGTCAAACTTCTCTCGGAATCAAAGGTAAACGAACTCACGCGGTGCTCATTTCAGCGTCTCTGATCAAAACCTGGGTGCTTTCTGTCTCTTCCTTTGTGCGAGTTGCTAAACCGGATGATGTTTGTTTGTGTAGCTTCAAACGGCGTGGTGATTGCGACTGAGAAGAAGCTACCATCAATTCTGGTCGATGAAACGTCGGTGAGTTGCTCTGTTTTCTGATTTCTTAACTTTACGAAATTAGGGTTTGTTTTTGATGTCTTCCAACGCTGCATAATGAGAGTTTTTGTAGAGCTCCTTGCACTTGTTGTTATGCATATTTGTATTCTGAGTATGTCTTCGTGTTGTGTTCCCAGATTAATAAGATTCAGTCACTGACGCCCAATATCGGGGTCGTCTACAGGTCAGTGCATGTGTCTGAAGTCTAAATGCTTCTCTCTTGAAGTCTAGGTTTGTTTGAGTGCATTTGAAACACTCTAGTGCCGTATTGTCTCGTTGATACGTACTTCTGATTCTACTACGACCCACTTGACGCATCACGCGTTATCTTTCCGTCTTCTGCGTTAGCGTCTTCAGGACCGACATTCGATGGTTTTAGAGTGAGCGGTTTGATTGATCATATTTTGAAAAATAGTAAATTCAGACGGTACCAAAACTCTATATCGGTGAAGAACATTGCGCGTGCTGGTCAAAAAATAAACAAGATCGAACAAAACAAAGTCTCGCATGACCCACTCTAAAGTGTTCTTTAAAACAAGAAGTCCTATATGAGCGTCTTGGTCCTTAGGGGTTTAGCAATTTCGAACATTCTGAAAGACTGGACCCTAACGGCCTTGGCATATGTGGTTGGTTTCAGTGGCATGGGTCCTGATTCTCGCGTTCTAGTTAGCAAAAGCCGGAAGCAAGCGATAGCATACAACCGACTGTATCAGGTTCCAGATCCTCGACCTGTGTGATTGCTTTTTTTCCGTCTGACTTATTTTTGTTTTATTTATTGAAGGGATTGTTCCGTCGGAGATTTTTGATGCAAAATTGAGTACTTCGAGCTTGACTCCAGAAAAATGTTATGAATGCAGGAACCCATTCCAATATCACAGTTGGTTAGAGAGACAGCTGCAGTGATGCAAGAGTTTACACAATCAGGGTGCGAATTTCTCTCATTCTTTTTACAGTATGCCTTACGAAACCAATATTTTTGGATGTCTGTCGAGATTTATAATGGTTTTTCTAATATGGATAGAGTGAAGAGTGGATGTTGAATGGTCAAATCCAGTCTAGCAACTTTGGCTAAACATGGTATTGTAACATTTTCCCTCGGGATAGTGGTTGTTAGAGTTTGTTGTCTGAAGGAAAAGCTAATGGAGATGTTTCCATTTGACTTTTAAGTAATAACATCTGTGATTGAGTATGCAGAGGGGTGAGACCTTTCGGTGTTTCCCTTCTGTTGGCTGGATTTGATGACAATGGCCCTCAACTTTATCAGGTGTGGTGTGCATCCTTTTGAAAGGATTAGAATTCTAATGTGTGAATTGTACTGGAACGTTTGTATTACGTTTTCGGGTCCCAGACTGACCATAACTTGTTTATTTTTGTCTGTTCTGATTTTATCAATCTTACAGCAGCTGTTTTTTGCGGTTCAGGAAGAATAGCTTTAGACTTTTTGAATATTAAGGATCAGAATCACAGAATGTGCTTCCAGATGGCTCGAATTAAAAATTACTTGCTATGTCATTGATAATTAGAAAGTCTGAGATTGGGATCATGGTAATTGGCAGGTGGATCCTTCAGGGTCTTACTTCTCGTGGAAGGCATCAGCAATAGGCAAGAATGTGTCTAATGCCAAGACATTCCTGGAGAAAAGGTCGCCCATTTTTAGCCTTTCTTCGATCATTCAGTTTTTTTTCTTTATTATTGCTCGTCTTTATTCAGGTTGTTTTCCAGAAGGAGATGGAACTCGTTATCGATTAAAACAAAAGGAGCTAATGGTAAAAGAAGTACCTTTTATCAAATAAAATTACTTGCTATTAATAGAGAATTTGTTGAATAGATGCTTCTGTTGAAGACGTACTTTGGTATGAACAGGTATACAGATGACATGGAGCTCGAAGATGCTATCCACACAGCCATTCTTACCTTGAAGGAAGGGTATGTCCAAATATCTACAAATTTGCTTCATTACTTTCTGTTCTAAGCTTGGCCGCTACCTGTATCGACCGAATTTAACAATACTTCTGAAAAATCTATGTAACAGGTTTGAAGGTCAGATATCGGGGAAAAATATCGAGATTGGCATTATCGATGATAAGCGTGTGTTTAAGTATGCTACTCTACCACCTATTCTTCATGTATTATTGTTTGTGTTCTCTGGTGGAATGTTATTGCTTGTAAAATTCTTACTGTACCGTCCTATTGTTTTTCAACATGAATCTCATTTCATTGGGTTCCGCTTACAAGGTTTATTGACTCGGTGGTGAAGTAACAAAATATTTGTGCTGTTTTTGGCAGACTTCTGACACCTGCTGAGGTGGAGGATTACCTTGCTGAAGTCGAGTAAATTTTCAAGACTTTGATAAAGGACAAACTGTTCTGGTGTATACAGGATGTATCTCTAGACAAGAGGGAATTATATTGCCAGTGTCACTCTTTAGGTTTTAGACCCTTCTCTTACTGCTGACGGCTTTGCTCTTTCCGGAAGCTTGCCCTTATGTTTAGAGAGTACCCGCTTACTGGTAATCAGGAATATTCACTTTCCAATTTCAAATCAACGTTTCAAACAACTTCTCTTATTAGTCTCTTCATGTGCGAATGGAGTTTGCTTCTTGCTAATGGTATACTTTGGAGTCGCATGTGTTCCAAGTGTTTTTTCATGCAAATGAATTTGATGTGATTGTAAATTCTTTATTTGTGAATCTCTGGAATTTGTGAATGTTGGGAACTAGCAACAATTTCAATTTTATTATTGTAGAACCATTGACGATAAGTAGTGAACTCGAAGTAGGTTTGCGCTATTTTCGAAGTTACTCATGTACCGTTCAAACCGGGTATTTGCAAAGAGAATACTGAGATGCATGATAAGATTGTCCAGGGACATACTGTAGGAAATTGTTGTATTTTCAGATCAGCAGTCGCCCGCAATACAGGTGGGAAAAAGTTGACCCGCGATATAGATGAGGTCTTGGAGAGATGCTGTTACCAGCAGCAGCATTCCGGAGTTGCGGCATTGACGCATTGCTAATAGTAATAGATTTTTGAAGTATCCACCAAGCATCGGCACTTATTCCAGGGTTCTGGCCCTCATCTACACTCTTTTTATGACTGTAAGTAAACAAGATTTTCTTGTATTCCTTACATAGAGCATTTTTTCCCGCTTGAGTGCCTGCTAGGCATTTGAGCTTCTTTACGTTTCCCAATGCTTGAATCCAATTTCAAGCTCAAATGTTGTCCGTGTCTGTGAGCTCGAGTGCTAGTTCGGTTTAGGTTTTACTTTCATCAAGTACCTGCTTTCGGGATCGCTTTGGGGAGCTTTTGGTTCTAGGGTTTGTAAAATTGAAGAACAATAGGAATTGGATCGCTTCGGGGAACTTTGGGGATAAATTGCTTTACTTCCATGTTGAATTAGTGTCGGTGCCAAACCCTTGCTTTAGCAACAGAGACGAAGGTGGATGCCGTTCCCTTGAGGGTGATACATTGCCCATGTTCGTATGGAAGCTGCTGAATCTGTATTTTGAGCTTCAACTTTTTCTGCTTCCTTCAGGGTTGAGAAGTTGCAGTCTCGCTCGAGACTGCAAATCCTGCTCTAATCAATTAAGTTTCGACTCTTCTGTGTCCAAGTTAGAGCTCCCTATCCGACTCGCCCAAGAGGTTCAGTGAATGATCTGGTGGTGTGCCTGATGGTTATTGGGGATCATGTGATAGATTTGTTGGGTAAACACAATTTTTTTGGCAAAAGGTTAACCCTTCACCGCCTGAAGTCCAAACATGTGTAAAAGCTGACTTGCTTTTCAAGTCCTATAAGTCTAAATACCAGTGAGGTATGAAAATCTCAACCGTACAATATTGTAGTGTGCATGTTGTAGATGGTGTGAAAAAAATTTGGGGTCATTTGACCGTATAGATTGAAAGATTATAAAATTTTAAGTGTTGAAAAAAGATGTTGAAATTTTCTTAAAAACACATTTGGAGGTGAAATTCGATTTTTAAACCTACTCAAATGAAAAAAATTTAAACTACAGAGTGATTCAAACCAAAAGACAAACACTTTGGTGAAAAAAAATCTCATTCAATTGACTCATTGTGTCTGCAAAATTGTTTTGAAATGTCAAAAAACACTTGAAAAAGTAGCAAAAAATCACATCTATGTCTGAACCTCCCTCTACTAAAATGCTTCTCAGTCACTCATAACCTCTAGGATTGATATGAAATTTTAACCACACAAACTAGACTGGTATGCGTAACTTTTCCAACAAAAATTATTGAAAACGGACCATGTATGAAGAAGTTATAAGCCACCGAAGTTCATTGTAATGCAAAAATGTCTGGATTTTGAACTTCGAATTGCTCCCAAACATTCAAAACAACTTGGATTGACATGAAAATTTTACCACAATAACTAGGCTTTATTGGGAACAAAACCCAAAATTTTTTTTATTGAAAACGAACATTTTATGAAAAAGATAAAAAACCCCGAAGTTGCAGCCATCAGAATGCAGTGAGGTGAACTCAAATTGAACCTGTGAACTTCGAATGGCTCTCAAGAACTCAGTACATCTTGTATTGATCTGAAAATTTTACCACTGAAACTAGACTAATACGCGCAACTTTTCCAACAAGTTTTATTGAATTTGGACATTGAATGCAAAAGTTACAGCACTTTGAATTTTACTGCCAGACTATGAGAGGACACTTTTCGTCCCCTCCGGCGGTGAGGGGTTAATGCCGATAGTATCAACAAGGTGACTTACATGTTTTGCTCTACAACCTCATAAGTCACAAACTGAAGAAGATGATTCACCAAATACTATCATTGCCCATTAGGAGAATTTTGAGGCCTGTATTTGGCCTTGAGTTTGGGGCTTGTCCATCCAAATAGAAAACCCTCACCAAGGTAGCCAAAGGTTTCTCCAACTTAACATCTAAAATGTTGTTGTCACAAGTTGGCCAAGTTTACAACAAAAATAATAACTTCGGTATGTGGAATCCAAATGAAACCTTGTTTTAATGCTCTAAAATTGTTTTGAAAGGAGGGATATGATCAACTTTTTTCTGGAGAACAATAATCCTAGTGTTGTCCCTCACCTCATTCAAGAATATTTGGAGGGACATCACAATAGAGGTTGGTTATCCTAGGATGCAATGAAATTTTGCTAGGTCTCCCCCCCCTTGGATATGACTAAATATTAAAAAAAACATGTCAGCATTCTCTCTTTCTATCAAAAATGAAACTTTTTTCAAGTAAACTCTAAGTTATGATTTCGTGTGAAATGGACCTTTAGAGGCCTCAGATTCTTTGTAATGCTCGAATCCATCCATCTATATGAGATATGAAGTGATGGAAGAACGTTTGAAACATTTGAAACTTAGAAAATTTATTGCAGCAACCATTTGGAAATTCAGAAGATGTAGCTTGAAAATGTTGCATTAAGGTAGATGTCCTTAAATTGCCTCAACTTATTCTTTAAATTGTACTTAAAAAAAATATTGAAATAGTCAATCTTAGAGATGAGTCTTCATTAGCCCTTTAACCCCTAAAGTCCCCTCAGACATGTACCTATAATCTTAGTTTTGGGCATGATTTTTTGATACTTTTGTGGTGATTGGGTGTCACAAGGGCTTTGCGAATATATAATTTATTTTCAAATCTAACTAATTGTTGACAATTTACAACCATTTTTTTTAAATAGGAAGAAAGAAGTAGCACATGCATGTTGAATCTCATTGACTTTCACCAAGGTTGGTGGAATAGTCAAGGACCACTTTAGAAATGGGGTAGTGGATGTAGATTTAGACCCTCAACAAGGGGCAACCATTGGTGGGTGACTATTGGACAGTAGGCATGGGGCCATGGAGATACCGTACTTAAATAGCAAGTTCACCTTCAATTAATTGAGTCAAATATCAATCCATTGTTTGACCATCTACCATTAAGGAAATATTTTGATAGCAAAATGAAGGAATTACTTCATTGACATTATAAAAAGATGAGAGGAGAGGTCATTTTTACAATGAAATCCATTGTCTATCATAAAGCCTCAAAAAGCATGGGGTAATTTGAAGATGAGAGAAAGACTACTCTTTATCAAAATATAGGAATTGTGTTCAAAGTAGAATATTAAACCTCATTTTGGCATAGTAGAATAATTTTTTCCAAAAAACATAATATTGTGTAACCAAGAAATGGTCTTCTCTATTCTAAAAAGATATTATACTTTTGGTTGCCTAGGAGAGACTTTCCCTATAATTCAAAGATTGGGGTTGGTTGAAGGGCCATATATTAAGACAATCAATTTTATTCATTGTAGGGGATCCCTTTTCAAGAATGGAAAATGGCCCCCTACCTCATAGGTAAACAATGTTATGAGCTTTGAAACAAGAAAAATTAGGAAATCAAACTAAATTTCATCTTATAAAATCCATTTGTGATTTTGAACCTCCAAAAACAACTTATGGACAAAATTCAAAGAGGATGTTTGAAAATATCAAAGAAAATGTCCCTTCCAATTCCTCTTTTAAACTTTTGATTAAAGGCTCAAAATTTGAAATGGATTTATTAAGATGAAATTTAGCTTTATTTTGACTTGACAAAGAACAATTGAGCACTTACCAATCCTAATGTACATATCCTACATGGATTGTTTTACTTCCTACCATCCCATTTGGGTGATTGCAGGAAAGACCGGTCCTATTTTGCATCACATTTGGAGTGACAAAGTTGTCATCAGCCATAACTTTTGGAGCATGAAGCCCATGTACTTGAAATTTTTATCGAAGATGACTATCTTGGTAGTAATGAGATTCCCTAATTTTCAGAAATTTTAAAAAAACTTTTTGTAATTAAATTTTAATTTTTCTAATTTTCACAATTTGGGATTTAGGGTTTTTTAGTACTGTGGAGTACCCAAAATTAATGATGTAGACTTGAAAATTCTTTGGAATATTCCAATACTAGGTGGACATGTGCCTACCAAAGGGTACTTTAAAAATCATTATTTTTTTGTCTTCCACATACATGCAACTAGGGGTCCCTTGCACGCGTCATTCTAAACATTGAAGATGGTTTCTCTTTCATTTTTTGGTGAAATCTCTTCATCATGAAATCCTCCCTAATTGACAATTTTTAGTTTTATTGAAAATTCTTTTCCCTATTTTTTAGAAATTAAAATGTCAAAGTGTCTATTTTCTATAAAAATTGTGTCACTCTATTTTGTGAATAACTTTTGACCCACATTTTTCTTATGCCTCAAATTTTGGGGATATAATATTTCTATTTTTATACTAATTATCCATATTTTATTAAAAAAAATTCCAACATGTCACAATACAGAGGGCAAAAAGCCAAATGCTACAAAAAATGGTCGGTCTTTCTTGCAGTGACCCATTTGTATAAATTCTTGTCTTCTCAATATCCTATATACATTAAAGCTATGTGAGACTCATGCAAAAAGTGAGTAACCTTATTGGAATAGAAAATTTGAGGTTAAGTGAATAAGCTTAATTAGATGGATCCTAAAATTTCAATGTATACCAATTAGCCATTTAAATTTCAATGTGGCACTCACATTTGCCATGGCCCTCATGTGCTAGGTTTAAAGGGGTCATATCTCTTGTACATGGGGGCATGGGAATTTCCATTGACAAAATTGCAAGCAATCAATAGCCATTTGTATGAAGTTTCAAAAGGAAAAGAACTAGTTGGGTACACATCATGGAAGCATGGCTCACAGGCAACCGAGTAGCATGGGAACTAACCAAGAATTCATTGTGAACATCTAGAGTCCCTTTATACAATCAAGTCTAGTTCATTCACAAATTTTTAACCTTTGCTTGTATGAGACTATGGAAATTTTGATCTTTTATGCACTCACAATGAATAGCACAGGAGGTCTCTAGCTACCTAGTTTTGCAGCCTACTAATTGGGCCTAGTCCTTCAACTAATGAACTCCCTCTTGCTCCATTCCTCTACCTCATTGCCAAATTGTCAATCTGCATTTCATAATTACTTTGAACGCTACCGAAGCTAGCACTTACTCCTGCACCTCCTATGCCTCCACAATCATTCTTCTACCAATGCCATTTGCACTCCTCACTTGCACTTACAATCCACTACAACCTCCACAAAGCCCCTTGTAGATAGTGTGAGAGTTCCAATTTTGCTTGTTTTCACTAATTGTTGGCAATACTTAACATTTTGAGTGGTAATTTACGAATTGGGGTGCTAATGTGTTGATTGTACACTATCGGTGAGCTAATAGTTTGATAGTCTATTTGGATGCTAGTTAGTGAATATCGATTTGGAGATTCATTTGGGTGAATCAGTTGGTGGTAGTTGGACATTGTCTCCTGGTTGCCTATTAGGTTCTGATTTTGAGGAGGGAAAGGGACCCACTACAGTTGAGTGCGCATGAGAATCCAGACCAATTTGGTTGTTTTTCTTGTTTTGTGTGTTCTTGTAGTGTGAGTTGTGGAAAGCTGAGAGTGCTAATTCGATGAGTAAACAAGTGTTACATCAAAGGGAATGTGTATTTTTGTTTCTAATTGGATTGTGCAAAGACTTGTGATATCTTGATGATTATAATAGAATGACTTAGTGTCAATTTTAACATCTTACAGTTATGTTTGTTTGATGTGTGTGTGTTCTAGTGTGAGATTTGTTAATGAAATCAATTATGTTTGAATCAATGTTCTGGCCACATGTGTTTGTTCGATGTTATTTGCCTAATTGAATTGTAACTTGAGTGATTGGTTTAAGTTGGATTTATGTCTGTATTTGCTTGCATTAGCCAAATGGGAAATTAAGTGAGTATTTATGTGTTAGAATGTATGGGTATGAATAGGTGTGATGGAAGCATGGATATGTTGAGTGTTGTTTGAGTATGTTAAGTTAAATTGTTTTGGCATGCCAAATTGGAATGGTAGTTGATGCTTGATTCTAGTGGATGTGTCTGATATTGAGAGATTGTAATTTTGGATCAAATTGGTTTTATTTTAAATATCCATGTCTATGAGTGTTCATGCAAAAGTCATGTCATGTTAAGTAAAAAAAGATAGAGTGTAGTTGTAATTCTTTTAGTCCTAATTGGAAGTGCTAAGTGGAAGCTGTAGGGTCATGTTTCTTTGATTGTGATTTGACGCATATCTATAAGTGATCCAAATTGGTTACAGATCATAAATTTGTCCTAGTCTATTGGGTTAATTGTAGTTTGAGTATTATTGGGATTTCATGTGTTGTGAAATTGATTAATCGAGTAAGAATGAATAAGTGAAGAAGAAGTGGGGATAAATACATTTGTGATAAAAGAAGAGAATTGCCATTTGTATCAATCAAGAATTCAGAATCAAATTGGAGGATAAGTGCAAGTAAAACAAAGAACCAATTCAGAGTAGTATCGAGCTGTGTAAGGAGTTGGAAATAGCAGCATCAATTTGGAAATTAAAGTTGTATGTTGTGGAGCCAATTCAGAATAAATAATTTAATAAAAAAAATGATTAAAGTATTAAAGCATTGGATAAAAGATAAAGGAAAGATAAAATTCAAGAATAAAAGTGCAAATTGGGAGATTCCCTCACCCTTGTGGCCAATAAGAGGGGAGTGTAGATTGCAATTAGGCTTAGTGTGAGAATGAATCAATTCAAAGTATTTATGTTGTGCTACCTCGTGGGATTTTGAACAACTAGCTACTTTTCCTATTTGAGATTCTCCCTTGGAACGAATTTAATATACTATGGAATAATTTTTGTAAACTCATAAATTATCCTAATTCTTCACCCCTCCATGATCTACATTTCATTACATCCTTGCTTGTTCTCGCGCTTTCACGTCATCATTACATTTCACTTTGTTGGCCAACTTACATCTGGGTTCTTTCACACTCTTTTGAATTTCCATTTCTAACCCACATCCAGTGATTTTTTGTTTGCAATCCGCATCCATTCGCTAGCTACAAACTTCCACATCAAATAGTCATCTTTGGCCTAGACTATTGAAGTTCACTTCCTCCATCTTAGGGAATTTCTCATTTTTCTATTTTCTTTTTTCTTACACCAAATTTTTTTTAATTCAGTCCCTATAGATAGCTTTTTCCCACAATAGATTATAATGCACACCAAAACATTGAGCAACCCTTAAGAGGGCTTTAATTTTAGGAATGTGAGGAAGTGGGAATCAAATCTAGATGCATTGTTGAATTAATAGGAATGCTCCATTCTATTATATCGATTGTCTTAAGAAAATGGAAAAAACTTGAATGCATTATTATTACTACTCAAAAACCATAACCTTGACCATGAGAGCTTTTTGATCATACACTACAAGACCTAGATTGACTCATCAATTAGGATCATTTGCATAAACATTTCAAGTTTATCGGAATACCACCCACAAGCATATCCGTTGGCTTGGATTTGTGATTTGTGTAGCTCCTAGAAAATCCTATCACAATATCACTCATTGAACTCAAAGGTTGGCTTTTGCTTGCAAATATAGGCATTGGGTAGTTGAAGATTGGAAAAATGTCATTTAGGGCAAATGAATCTTTGTTTGAACTCAGTAAAGATTGTTGACGGATTTTAGTTTGGAGGTAAGCCCATTAAAAATATGCATTGCATTTAATTGTGCCTACTTTCCAATTGGGAAAAACATTGGTAATGGTATAGGTAATGGTAATGGTATAGGTGTTCACTGGATTTGACAAAAGTCCTCTAATTTTCATGCTTTAAGGTGATCAAATTGCAGCTAATTTCGACAAGCATGTTTATAAAGGCAATCGATCTAGATTCTACTTTGTGCATGATCTATCGCAACAACTCATACTTATCATTATATGAAATTCACCTAGTCATCAAGCTTGTGAGTTCCCCTGAGTTCTCAAATTGTGGGAACTCGGCCATAGAAGCAAGCTCATGTGGCTAGGTATTAGATTATATTTAAATATTATTTTTTTAATCTATTTTTTTGAAAATAAATCATTTTTAATTTTCAATAATTTTTAATTTTAGCTAGCGGTGGTTGATTCCCAGCATGGGGAACTAGCCTAAAATGGTCTTCTAATGAAGCTAAATTTCATCTACTGGGAAGATTGCGCTCTTGTACAATGGTGGCAAGCTCACTAGATGCAAAAATGACATTGGCCTCCAAATTCGCCCAACTTAAACCCCATAGAGTACATGTGGAAGATCATGAAAGATTTATTATGCCATCGCAAGACCAAACAAGCAAGAAATGATCCAAACCAAGGCTTTTTTTTGCCTCATAGTGCCAAATTGCTCTTTTGTGTGACATACAGAGAAATCACTATTCAAATTTTGGTGAGATTTTGATGGTCATTTTGCCATTGAGGCGACATAGGGAATAGAATAGGTGCGAGGTTGGCCACAAACAAGTGACTAGACTAGGGTTTTATTGCCAAGTCTTGCACCTTTACACCCCCACTACTTGCCTTCAATTTGCCACTCTTTGCATTCATTGCATGTCCCTTTACTAGAAGAAAACAGGCAAACATCGTTGATTTCAATAAAATTCTGCTAACACAAATTTCAGTTTTCTACCAAAAAACGTAGAAACTACGTTGGCTGCAACGCAATTTTCAAAAAACTTCTTTGCAACCAACACAGTTTCTATGTTTTTTGGCAAAAAACTGAATTTTGCGTTAGCTGAATTTTGTTGAAATCAATGTTGTTTTCTTCTAGTGCTTGCACTCCTCACTTCACTTCCATCAATATGAAGAGTTGATATAGCATTAAGTGCCACTCCCCGTTTGCTATAACTTCCTTTGATTGCAAACATTAGTTCACCATCTACTTATAGTGTACATTGGAGTGTTTCACCAAGTTAATGGATGTTGTAGGTTTTCCACCGTAGAGAGGTTGCGATGCATAATTCCAATCTTCAATGTACAACATTAATTTTTCCATTTCTTATGAGTAATGCGTTAGAATGGCAGCACTGCAAATTCATGCACATAGTAGAGGTAGAATGCACCTTAAAATGTTTGGAAACCCCTATTCTTTTTATGAGCATTTGTTGTTATTTTATGTGAAAATCCTGAAGTCCATAGGCCTTCTTTCCTTGTGTGTTACAAATTGAGTTTTGGTTCTAGAATATTCACAATCTCTTCGTTCCAGTACTTGTTGTGTGCCATGGATGCAATTGATGAGGACATTGGAGAGGATGCTATTGCTAAAGCGGTGTAGGCTAAGTCAATTGCACTCTTAGTGAAGAACAAAGTCTAGAAGGTTGCAAAAGAAGTACTAGAGTTGGCCCAGAAGGAGATGATGCATGAGGGGTGGAGAGTTGAAGCAAGGAATAAGACCGTGACATCATATTTTCAATCCTCACGAGGTGCGGGTGTAGGGCAACCCCTATTATTGATCTTCGACAGCTCTCTGCCCAATTCTATAAATGAATACCCAAGCGATGAGGACGGAGTGCAATTGATTAGTAGTTTGAAGAGTAAGTCAATGTTTGTGGACACAGAAATCACTTCGAGCTCCTCCTTAGGATCGGGAGACAATGTGGTGCTAAGTACGAAGTCGCTGCTCATTACAATCAGAAGATTCAACCAAGATTGACAATGTGAACTTAGTAGAAGTCCCAAACGATTCAGTCATTCAGAGGGATCGGATGACAATTTTGATTACTAATCACCCCCACAGAAGAAAGTTTCTACTATGCGTAGCAAGGCTTAAAGTCAATGATTTGAAGTTTAGCAACGTTATGATTGTCACTAAAAATTTCAAATGTTGTGGGTAACAAAGCTACCGTGGGCAGAGGGAATCATGGCCAATGATGGCATTTTGCATATGATGAAGTGCAAAGTATGCTCCACTTTTGATCAGAACTTGTGTATTAAAGCTCTAGAATCTGACACCCTCTTCAAGCACAATGGCAAACGGATTGCAAAGAAGGACATGCCACAATTTAAAGTGAGGACAGGGGAGCAATACATTGCCGTGAATTGCAAACACCATAAAAACTTGCAATTGTATGCAACCAAGACTCCCACAACTATCATGGAGTAGATGAATCATTGTACAACCCTAGAAGCAAGAAAAAAGAAGGTTCAGTTTGCAACTATTTTCTAACTCTTGTCTGATGGTTGTCCCATGGTAGAAATTGAGTCCCATGTACCTTTGTATAAATTGTTGAGTATACTTGATATGCCATCTGCACATTAGAGCAATAGTTCAGGATGAATTGTGGCAGGGTACATGTACAAACAAGTTGTAGAGGAGACATGTAGATTGATAGGAGCTACTTAATACGTGGCGGTGATTGTTGATGAGGTCACTACAATTGACAATAGTAGCTTTCTCTAAGTATGATGTTACAGATATTTGAAGATTGCCATTGTAAAACCACATTACGATCGAAGAAATCGCCATGCGACCGCACGCTTAAAATGAAATATCGCCTTTCATCCACTTTTGAAAACTGAAAAAAAATGCATTTTCGATACTTCTCTGATAATTTCAGGGTAGATTCTATGTCCATATCAAAACTCATACTCAATTTAGGAAATAGGAGTTATTCTTGATTTTACTCAAGAATCCAACTTTTTCACAGAGAGTACTATAGTACTATAACCTAGTTGTGTTTAAGTCTGGAAGGACTAGTATTACGAGAATATGCAAAGGGAACTTTGCTCAGTCCATAGTAATTTCATAGTAATGGAGTAGTTGTGAAATAACACATACTGCAACCTAATTGTTTCATTATCATAAGATAAGGAGCACAGGCCGACAAAAAATCTGATGTGATCAAAAAATCCTTTTCAGGAAGAGAAAAACAAGTAACGAGCATACAAGGCTTCACTGCTTCAGTAGTGTCATGTAGCTAGTGTGCCCATCTGTCAAAAAATAGGAAACCAAAAGGGAGTTTTGGAAATGCAACAATGCCCAATAATTTGCTACTATTATCAACAATGAAAGATAAGTTCTAGATAATGTAGATGGATATGGAAATCCAGACATAGCATATATCAAGAACTCAAGTTCTTCAATAATGTGGATTGAAGATTTTTGAAAAAATCCTCTGGAGGTGGTAGCCCTCACATGTATCCATGCCAACGAGCAAACAATTAGTATGCTAATTAGCGTATACGAGGGGTCTACAGGATACTACAACTTGTTATTGTTTATTCACCAGAGAAAAAGTTCAATCATGCTCACAACACAAACTAAATCATAATAAGCAAAAACACTTTTTGAAACTCATACACCACCTGTTGGCCGCTATTTTGAGAGCCCAACACCATCTTAGAAAACACAAAACTAATCTAAACTTGATCACAGACTAGTAACACTCAATCCCGAACTGGCTCAATACACAGAACTCCAGCATCTGCTCGAAATTATCATGAGCTGTAACTGGAACAGTGCTCAAATGGAACAGTAGGTGTGTAAAGCACTTTTCTGTACCCAGTGCATTCACATAGTAGGCAACCAGCCAAAAAACGGCTTCTTTGAGTTAAGGCACAGGCCCCAAAATCACCGTCACATTAATTTTTAATTGGTGTCATACCCAACGCTGTCACTAGGTAGTTAAACTGCGTATAATGTATGATTAATAGGGATGAGCGGGATATCAGTAGTTGTGTCAAAATTTGAAAAGCTTGTTTACTGATGTGCAAGGTAATATTATATCTAAATTCCAAAAAGGCATGCCTCATATGAAATTTATACTACGAAATAAGAGATGGCATAGTATACTTTTTAGAAGTATCTATGTGTTCTATTATTCTGTAAGTGAGCGGTAGATTATCTGAAGAACCAAGGAGTGATCCTTGAAATTCAGATCTAAAAAAGAAAAAAAGAAAAAAAAATCCATAATCCAAACCACTCAAGCAGTATGGGATGAAGTTTATCTAGAGAAAATACCAAAATTGATTGCAAATATGCCTGATCAAATGCAAGCACTAATTTGAACGAGGGTTGGTAGCACTAGATGGTAGTTAGTGTGCACAAAAAAATCCTAAATATTGTATGACTTTGAAGTTTACATGTAAATATTTCTTGAGAACATAAACTACTCTTCACTACAATTCCAACACAACTTGCGGTTGGGAAATTGGTTCTTTTAACATGATATAGCTTCCTAAAGTTTAGGAGCTTTCTAATAAAGATTGTTGGTGAAGAAAATTTGTAAATGACTTGAACATGATTGTACAAAGCTAACCATTTTGTTTGCTTTTAGAAGGTCAAAGCAAACATTAGATGTTTGTAGAATTTAGAGATTTTGAAGTTTAAAAAAAAAAATATTTCTACCTCTCAAAAATGAATTCATCTATGAATCCACTTTTCAAATTTTTTTTTCTAAAAGTATGTGGTTGGAATTGATTTTTAAATGGCCTATTATATTGTCAATTCTTGGAACATTGTGGCATTGGAAGATTTTATTGGATGTGTTTAGTGTCTTAGATTGCCTTGAAAATTGGTATGCTTATGCCTAACATTATTATCCATAAAAAACTTTCACCTCGAAGTTTGTAGTGCAAAAAATTTCAGCGAATGGCAGTCAAAGTTGCCTAAAATTCTAGGGCACATTAAAAAAATAAAAAAAAATTTCACTTTGAATGCAAATATTTTTCAATCTGTATGGTCAAAACTTACAAAAAAAATTCCACATAATTTCATACAAGTTAAGTATAGGACCCTTTGGTTACTTTCTCAAAAAATCCATCTTACAAATTTTTCAATCAATGTAGTAGGAATGGTAGTTTTGAGCGGTTTTTGAGCCAAAAATGCCTTAAGACTTTAGGAGTTAGCAAACAAATGTTAAAATTTCATACTAAAGAACACACATATGTCCCAAGCATACGAAGTCTTGGTATTTTCATCCATCCAAATGTTTGTGAATTCTTGTTTTACTTCTCTTACATTTTTACAGTATAAATTTTCAAAACTTTTTCTTACAAAAATTCTATATTTCCAAGTACATTTTTCTAGTTCAAATAATGCCCCTTCTAAAACAACTTGAATAAATAAACAAAATAGAAAACTTGAAAAATCATCTTAATTATAATCTAGAATTTTGAAAAATATTGTGCAAAAAGTACACATTTTCAATCTAAAATCTATTTTAGAATGACTTTTCAATTTGGCAAAATAAGGGATTGTTTTAGGCCTGTTCCCGCACTAGTGAGGGCACACTGGTTGTTGTCAACCGTCATAAATACTAGAAAAAAGGAAGTGGTCCTCAAATTGAAAAAAAGAAGTCAAAATAAATAAATAAAGAATAAAAATAAAATTCTAACATGGTTGACAACCAACCACATGAGTGCTATTGGAGTAGTGCAGTTTAGCGAGTTCCACACTACCGGGAACTATAGGGAACTTGCAGTCTTTTATTTGGCCCAAATCTCATCTAGTGACATAAAGGGATAGCTTTCAATTGGAAAATAGAGTGGAAGTAGGGTGGATAGTGCAAGCTTTATTATGTCATTGATTTTAAAGCATTTTGGTTGCCCAAGAAGTGGCACATGTTTTTTGCCACTGCCCCTCTCCCCCCCCCCCCCCCCCTTTCTTTTAATAAAAATAGGTGCTTATGAGGTCTTGACTTTGAAAATTCATGATTAACCCCTAAAGACTGAGGCACATTTTGGGCAAAAATGGTCAAAAATTGACACTTTTTAGGTTAGCAAGAAACAAATGAAATATTTTTTTTTTTTCAAAATTCGAACCTACAAATTTGAACTAGACTTCTTTGGGAACATGTGGAAAAAAATTTAGAAACTTTCTCCGCATAGATTGAAAGATTATAATGTTCGAAGTTAGGTAAAAAAGTTTTTTTCTAACCTTGCCTGACATGGCTTGCAAACTTTAACTCCTTCTAGAATGAGATTCTTACATTGAATAGGGTATTTTTTTTTACATTTTCAACTTGGATCATGTGATCTACACACTTGCCAGATTTCAAAATCATAGGAAGAGTTTTGCACATGCTACCCGAAGCTATCTACAAAGCTCAGGGCATCGTAACTTTTGATCAAGGCACCCAATCAGAAAAAAAATTAGATTTTCAAGAAGGGGTTAGATAGATACACTGTATATCTAAATTTCATGAACACCCGACTACAAATGACTTCGTAGGAGCCTACCCGAGATTTCTTGCATACGTTGAACGGACACTTGGTCCTTTAGGGGTTAATTTTATAAAGGTCAAGAAAAATTAAAACAACAAGGATCAATAGATGCAACTTCTTTTTGTCATTCAAAAATAACTTACAAACCTAAAAGAAGAGGATCAATGCTTAAAAGGATGCATTATAAACACATCACCTCAATTATCGTTCTATGAAATGCACTTTATGGGTGTTCTTGCACAAATTTGGAATCTTCATCTTAACAAGGTATGGTTAGATGATATGGTGTGACAACGTTTGCAATCCTTTATACTTAAATCTATTGAATTTAAAAAAATAATATAGTTTTAGATTCCATCCTTATATATAGGATGAATATATATAAATTAGTAGGATATCAAATTGATTTAATTTACAAAGTTAACATTAGGTGCAACATACTCATAGTAGTTAATAATAGTTATTGTATTAGATCTTATCAATATTGGTACTTGAGATGAATATACTCTTAATTTACTCTTTCAATAGTTGGACTTATTTTAATTTATTTGAGAATATCAACAACAAGACTGACTATTGTTCACCGCTCAAATTTTAGAATAAATGAATAAGGTTAGCAATTGGCAAATTAGAATAGATATTCATTGCAAAAGTGTATATTTTGAGAGCTTCATTGACTTCATATCATAAAATCCTAAGGACAAGTTAAAACCATGTCCTTGAATTCCTCCTTACTAAAGGCTAACTTGGCTTTAAGATTTTGTTAGACATTTTGTTAAGCATTGAATGATTTAAATGCCTTGATTTTTAAAATTGTGTTTTTTAGGATTCTTTTTACATCTCAAATTCTCCTATCCTCCAACAATTTTTCCACTCCACTATTTTCACTTGTAAAATTGAATAGGGAGGTTTATCTTAGTAGGTTTCATGAATTGAAAATTACACAATGTAAGGATAGAATTTACATTAGATTTAATTTCAATTTTTGAGCCATATGTGTTAAACACACTTATATTGAATAGAATGTTCATGGGATCGTTTTAGTAGAGATTCCAAAGCATTTAGTAGTAAACTTATTCTTAAAAAATGCCACTTCGTCACTAGCACTTGAATTAAAATGATTGTTGTTGGTTTCATAGTGTATACACTATACAATATGTAGAAGGAAAGAGGATGAGGTGAGATGATAAACAATGTGTTGTATTATTATAAAGGTGATACAAAGACTAAAGAGTTTACATGTACTATATTCAATGTTGAATTTGGGTAGGGTGATTACAAATATAGTGATCACATGTATAAAGACTTGAAGATTCTACACACCAAAAAAAGCCCTAGTTGTTGCTTTGGACAAAAAAATCCCATTTATTTATAAAATAATTGGATTTTGTACAATTTGTTGTTTAAGAAAGATATTTTAGTTCAAATTTGACTGAGAAAATTATACAAGTCCAAAATTGTATTCTTTGGATAATTGTCCCAAACCAAAAATTAGAATAACTCCAAATGCATTGGAGTAATATCTTGGGTTGATGGTGTAGGGGATGGAGTAGGATCTCTTGGAACCAAGTGAGCCGTGTTATATATATATAGAGGAGGTCATGTTTTAAGAGAATTGGCTCAATTTTTGAGTAACAAGCCCCTACTTAATTTCTTCACATACGAAATAGAGGTATCTATTTTAGATAGCCCCCTTGTGATGGCCCCCTTGTCATAGGGTGACCTATAGTGGACAATAGTTGAATATACTATTCATTGAAAAAGATTTTCTTTTTCCACCTTCTTGTCCTTTCATCTCTCTTCCTTCCTTGATTAGGGAGAAGCTCCAAAGTTGATTGTTATATGTGAATATGTGAGACTAGGATGGGTCAAAATTTATATTGAAATCTATATTTCTATTGAATAAAATATTCATTCTTGTAAAAACATCATCTTTTTGGGCATTCTTCCTCATCTTTATTTCCACAAACATTGAACTCAATTTCTCAACAAATTCACTATGTTCTATAGTTTGAAATACTTAACCTTGTACGGAAGTTGAGGACTAGAGTGGTCTGATGGATGACTTCATTGTTAACCTTAGAAAAAAAATAATGCACCTATTGGTACAAGAATTAGATAATTTTGGTGACTACATTGGTCTCAAGGGTTGTGTCTTTACAGGGTTAACCCATAAATGTCCACAAAGAATCTCTCTATCTAGGATAGAATTGTAGCTATTCATCCTTGAAATTTTGTGCAGGAAGGGAAGATCTTCTCCAATATTTTGACCTCTAATGAGTATTTTTTATTTTTCTTAAGTAGATGATGTCACATGGTTCTAAAAGGGATGATTTCTATGGTCACAAGCCCAACATTTAAGGATTAATTTATCCATCATAAGAACCTCTACCTGAGACCATAACTTTTGTCAAAACAAAGCCTCCTCAACTTCGGTCTGCACCCAATAAAGCGGTCAGACCGGGCTATGAACCGTGGTCCGCCCTTCCATGGGTCAGCCTTAGATGCTCCCTGCCATTAAACCAATAAGAAATAGTCGCAGTACTAAACTTGCTGTAAAGCTTATACGGAGCATAGGGTTCCTGCAACAGCAGACAAATCCACCGCCTAAATAGAAAAAAAGCATGCCAATAAAAAATGAAGAAGAGGAAAAGAAGGAAAAAGCTTACAATCTGGCTGCTCACTTCCAAGCCTCTCCCCCAAACCTCCGTCTAGACAAAGTCAAACCGGTTATTAGGACCCTATCAAGGGATCTCATCCCACCCATGCCCGTTACAATGCCCGTTACAATTCCTGCCCCTGGAATCGTTCCAGGTGGCACGACAAATCCGACCTGTCACACCTACGTGGACTCCAGCCAACCTGTGTGAAAACGCCCAACTCCCGGGAGTCGGAGGAGTGTAGGAGGAGAGCTGCGCCAGCATCCTCGCATTTGCGTTGCTTCGGTGTCGCTGCAGGCGCGTGCATCACCTCCCGAGCTCGTCATCATCATCGCTGCGGATCTTCCTTGCGCCTGCTGTTTGCCATAGCTCGTCGGTCCTGCAACAGCCCCAGCTCACCAAGCTCTTCTCTATCTTTAGAGGTATTTTGAACGGGTCCTTGTCGAGGTCAGGGCGGGGCGGGGTATTAGGGTTTGGTGCTGGACGCATCTCCTTGCTGGAGGGCTGGCAAAGCATTCTTGCAGCGAGCGTGGACGATTTCCGAAGTCGTGCTGGACGTTTGGAAGTGCTAGAGGAGGGGTGATTGTGTTCATCGCCCGGATTTTTTAATTCGGGGGGATTTTTTCACGGGCGGTGGCTGTGAAGGGAATGAAGGCGTGGATGCAACCAGGTCTTCCGAGAGTCGGGTGCACGAAGTGTCGGTACAGAGGCTGGCGCTAAGATTGTATGAGCCAGATCACAGTGTACGCAGCTCGGTCGAGCGGAAAGTCGGGAAAGATTCAGTGGCAGTGGATTGGATGGTGGTGAGGTAGGGTTCCTGCCAGTGGAGTTTATGAGTTCCCCTTAGATCTGTTCCGAAAAAGAATCGGAGGAGCTGGAGGAGAGTAGCGCAGGGAAGCCAGGGTTTCCTGCTTCGAAGCTCTTCACAGCTAGAGAGAGATTCCGGAGCAGCCAGAATCAACAGAGATTGAAAATTTTCTGAAAAAAATGTTTTGGCGAGTGGCTGGCCTGTCGACCACTTCTCCGGTGAGTTTTTCCAATCTTTCTCTGCAGTCTTCGTGGACTACTGCGCGGAAATAGGGGATTCTTACTCCTTAATCTCATTTTTCTCATCAAAGTGACGACTTTTCTCTGCATCAACGGTGCCGAGCGGACCTTGCTTTCACTCTATCTTGAGGACATGGGTTGTCCATCAAAACGGGAATCTGCAATCGAGATTTTGACATAAATCTTTTTTTCCCCCCGAGACCTTTCCTGTCACATTGAGCATTTTTTTGTACATTTAATCACGGTGGTGGAAGTCTCCGAGCCTATTGTTTTTGCGACTTGGTTTGTTCATTCTCCTTCCAGCGACACCGTGACTGAGAATTCTATTCATTATCAGAACGAGTTGAAATGTGAGTTTTGTTTCTAAAATTCTTATCCTTGGGAAAGGCCAAAGAAGCAATGTAAGCAGTATTAGACGTCAGTAGTTTGGACTATGATTTCCATTTTAATATTAGCGAATTCACGCTCGATAGTGACTTTGTTGAATGTCTAAATCCCTCAATTGAGAAGCTGATCTCGTCGTACGACAGTTAATTTAAGACGAATCCCGACTTTTCAGGGTCTTCCTTATGAAACTGCGGTCTATATTAGTTGCAGACAATCCAAATGTCTAGTTTTGCGTCTTGGCGGGCACGTGTGCATGATTGTTTTTGACGTGGCGGCCCTTGAATGCCTTTTAAGTTCATGAATTCTGTGTCATTCCTAGCTCAAATATGACAGTGCAGCCCATGAGAGAACCTTGAAGCTATAGATGTTTCGTGCTGAAGCGATACATTCTCCCTGCTTGCACTCCATTGCCAGTAGTATTGACTGCGGGTGGGCAAACTTTGTGGCTAGTCTTCTGTGGTGGCAGTCGGCAGTTGCCACGTAGGGATGTGAAAATGAACCAAGTCAATCGTAACCCTTTCTTGTAGGGATTGCCCAGTTTCTATGGTCCGCAGTAAATGCCGTAACTTGTGTATTAGTCGATGACCTGCTTCGAAGGTGACTAGTCTTTCCGTGTGATTTTGAAGTGAAGTGGTGTCTCAAGCATTTTCTGTATCAAACACTCTATCGGTGTAAATTGTCTTCGGTCCATTTGTTCGTCGTTTTTGGGATTCATGTGGATATTTGACTAGTGTCTATGTTTTCTTCTGCAGGTTGAGTCGGTGCTCGACAAAGATGGTTACACCTTGGAAGAGCTCCTGGATGAGGATGAAATCATCCAGGAATGCAAAGCTCTGAACAGTCGTCTTATTAATTTGTAAGCGTTCCCGCCGACGTTCCATGTATCCAGGCTTGTCTTGCTTGCAGATACCCCTGCTGAGGCCTGCAGTTCAAGAGTCATGCATGCCAGAACACGTATCCCAGATCTCGAATTCATGAGACCAGTTTATTGAGTGAAAGCATGCTTTGTGAGCATTCATTTTCCCTCGGACATTCTTCATTCCATTTTTCTAAGGCTTTCTTCGTTATCCTCCACAGCCTGCGTGGGAAGGCGCAAGTTCAAGCGTTGCTTCGTTATGTAGTGGAAGAGCCCCCTGAAAATGCAGACAACAAGCGTGCTTTTAAGTAAGTTGCTTCATCATTCGAATGTCCTTTATCATTTGCATGGACTTGAAGAAACCTTACCTGGGAGTGCTTCGATTTGACTTGCATCTTTCTGGATTTTGGGTCGATTACATTCCTTTCGCATTCGGATATTGAGTGATATTGTCTGTGTCGGTTTCCGAAATTCTCATTTTACCGTCCTGCAGGTTTCCATTTATCGCGTGCGAGATTTTCACTTGCGAGATAGATGTCATTTTCAAGACTTTAGTTGAGGATGAGGAGGTATTTTCCAGATATCTGTTTATTTGGAATGGTGAAGTGTTAATGATTCGAAACACGATTATTTCATGGTTGGAAACCCAGTTATTTATGCTGAAGTTGAAGGTTCTATGAGAGATTGAAGTTGAGGTGTTTCAAGATTGAATCCCTGCTTGCTGGTTCTCCAGTTACAGTCAATTATAGAAGAACTGCTTCATTGTATCCCGACCTGATGGAACTGCGCTTTAACAATCTGTTGTACTCCCTTGTCTCCTTTTGCAGCTCATGAACTACCTTTTTTCATTCTTGGAACCTGATCGCCCCCATGGGACGTTGCTGGCAGGCTACTTTAGTAAGGTCAGTATCAAAATTCTCACCAGAATCAGTTTATCACGGTTCCAAGTGCCGCGGTTCCTGTTTTCTGTAGAGCTTGACCTTGAAATGTCACTGCCGTTTGGTATCCCGAATTCTATCGAGCTTAGAACGATTCGCTTGCATTTGCATTGCTGATGTAGGATACGATTATCGTTGATTGTGTGGCACATGGAGAGGAGATTTTACTCGAGGCGACAACACTGGGGTTTCTAATAATGTTCTTTGCTCTCTTGCTATTTGCGAATGCAGGTGGCTATTCGCTTGTTGCTTAGAAAGACAGTTCCGGTGATGCGGTATTTACAAGTACGGCTAAGAGCTGTCGGTTCTCCCTGTTTTTCTGCGCTTTTTTCCTTCTTGAATATCTGGATGTGTACAACGGAAGGACGCGGGGTTTGAGCGATTCTTGAGCTCTCTGACATTATTGACATCCGCAATTTTTTTGTGCCTGTATTAGTTAAATGAGAACTTTCTTTCTGTGACTCGTCAGGGATGTAGCGTTTGATATTTTCAATTTTGTTGAACTTCTGCAGACCCATCAGGAGGTGTTGAAGAAGTTGGTTGATTTAATTGGTATTACTTCCATCATGCAGGTGAGTTTATTCTATCATCCAGTCGGCAGTTAATTCACGTATCGGTCAGGATCCTGTATTGTTTCTATGCCGTTTTCTTGAATTTCCCTACTCTGCCCGCGTCTTACAAGGTCTTGAGTTCGTGTGCATTTTGTAGGTTTTGTCTCGCCTGGTGGACGACGAACATATTTATGCCTATCATGTGGATTCGCTGCAATGGTTGGCGGACACTGATCTACTGGAGATGCTTGTAGACAAGCTTAGTCCGCCGGTACTTTCTTCCCTCCATTCGTCATATTTCCGCCATGAGTAGTGGTTGTGCCTGTGAGGTTTTACACTGTCAGTACACGTGAAAGAAAATGCACACCCAATGTATCTTTGGCTATGCGTCATCTAGGTAGGACGACTTTGTTATATGCACAGTTGTCACTGCAATCTTTGATTGTGCGTGTATCCTGGGCAACTGATAGGTTTTTGTTTTGAGTTGTGATTGCAGCATTCTTCAGATGTTCATGCAAATGCTGCTGAGACATTGTCAGCTGTCACTCGCGTTGCTCCATCTGCCCTTGCTTCCAAGCTTTCTAGCCCCAAGTACGAGTCGAGCCCTTTCCTGCTTAGTAATTGATTCTTTGACTTTGTACGGAACCTTTCGAACGTCTAAGTGGTGTGTCATAGAGGCGGTCCGACCCTTTCCTGCATGTCGATGTAGCTTATCTCAGGTTCTCAAATATACTTTTGGTCAGGAGTTGATGTAGTCAAAGCTTCACTTGCGAATTAGTGGAAAGTAAACGCTGAAGGCGAGAAGTGCGTTTTATATACAGTCCCAGATTTTCTAAACTATATAATTCTAGGTTTCATTTGTTGTGTGCCTTGATGTCCAGTATGAATCGGCTGATTTGTATTAGTTCGTTTTGGCAGGTTTGTGGGTCGCCTCTTTCATCATGTATTGGAAGATCCGGAATCGAAGTCTACCCTTGTGAATTCCCTCTCTGTATGTATATCTCTATTGGATCCGAAGAGAGCTGCCAGTGTTGCAGCTGCAGGAGCTGCTCGTGGTCAGCAGGTGGGCGAGCCTGTCACTACTGCCAACCCGGAGACTGTTGAAGGCATGCTTCAAAGACTGGGTGAGCTGGTGCAACTTGCATTACACGATTCGAGGATTTGGTTTTCTTTTGGAAAGGAATCCTCTTGATAACCATTGCCTGTCCGAGCATTTCCCATGTAGGTGCCAGTTCCTTGACTTCGCTTTCCTCTCTGACCTGTCGTTTTCTTTGTTTTCTGTGCAGGTGACTTACTTGCTGTGCTGGACGTTTCGACCGACAAAACCGTGTTGCCTACTACATATGGCCGGCTCCAACCCCCTTTGGGGATTCACAGGCTGAAGGTTCGATCTGGGGCTTTGTTCTTGCCGTGGAGGTTTGGAGTTCCTGGGGATGCTTTGTATCTAGATCGAGTGTCCCTGGCTTTTGCATGCATTTGTTATCTTTTTCTGACTTTGCGAATGTGTGTTCAGATTGTGGAGTTCATTGCGGTGCTTTTGCGAGCCAACAGTGAAGGTGCTAGACACGAATTGGTCAAGTCCGGAGCCATTCAAGTCGTTTTGAAGCTCTTTTTTGAGTATGTCCACCCCTCTTTTGGGTCGTTTGATCACCTGATTCTGCAAGTTCGAGTTGAATTTCACTTTCTTTCAACGTCAGGTCAGCCAATGCTCTGGAATTGGAGCCTTAGTAACCATTTCCTTTCTTGATTATTGTGTGTGCCAGTTACCCGTTCAACAACATGCTGCACCACCATGTGGAGAGTGTTATTACTTCGTGCTTGGAAAGCAATGACCAAGAATTGATTGACCACTTATTTGACGACTGCCAATTTCTGGATAAATTGTTGGATGCGGATGAGAATCCTTATGCGCCTGACATTCATGCAGAGGTGAGGGTTGCACTTCGTCTGGTATCCACGGGAGAAATGCGAGCGTGTTTCCAATCTGGTGGTGCTTACAATATTCATTGTTGCATTTTGTTGATTTTTCTACTGCTCTGTTCCATCTCCAACCTGTTTATTTGATTTGGAGCCTCTTTTCCTGATGTGCAGTCGAAACCCGCGGTCAGTAAGTCACCCACCAGGATAGGCAACATGGGACACCTTACCCGTCTTGCTAACAGGATCAATCAGGGCTCTACTTCAAACCCCACCATTCAAGGCCATATACAGGTATGCCGCGTTGCCATCTCAGTCAGCGTTGTCATGCATCCATATTATTAGTCCCTGTTTCCTGATCTCTCGTTTGTCACTTTGCAGGCTAATCCAAGGTGGAGCGAATGGGTGACCAAAGTCTTGCAGCCACGGAACACAATCGAAAACGTGTTTCAGTGGTCTTGTGGGTATGTCTCATCAATATGGATAATCGTTGCATTTCCACCGTACTGGACTCTTGTGATCATCAAAGAATTGACTACCTTGTAAATAGGTCTGACAATTGCACTTTTTTGACTTGATATGTCCGCGCAGACGACCTACAGCTGTACAGGATCGTCCTGTGGAGAGTGATGAAGATGACTTCCGCGATAGAGATTATGACATATCCACCATGGCGAATAACATCAATCGTGAGGTTTATCGTTATGGCATGTTTGACAACGATGATGCTGACGAGGTACGGGTAGTCTGAATTCTGTATTCACTGTTGGCTTCTTCATAGTCAGAACACCGTTTCCTTGAACACGTTTGTGCACTTTTTCTGGTATTTTCCGCTCGGTTTGTCTTTGAAGCGTTTCTTTGTTCGGTTTCTTCATGTCTACTTCGTCTTATTTCTCGACTCGGCTTTCCATGCGCAGGGTCATGGGGCTATGGAGAGAGACGAGGAGGTTCACCCTTTTTCCTTCCTTATTTGAATCATGCGTTGTGGTTTTATGCGAACTTTGCCATTTTCTGTCATCCCTTTGACGACGTAAATACTTGATTATACCTCTGCTTTCGTGGTTCCAGGTTAGTATATGTTCAAGAACCGTTTTATGCACGTATAAGAGTGCAACTGATCTTTGGTGGTGTACTCAGGACATGTTTTTTGATGACGAGTCTGCCGAAGTTGTCATTTCGTCATTGCGACTCGGTGACGAACACGACAGGTATATCGAGCGTTGTTTGTCCCGATTCCACTTCATTGCCGAGGACATTTTCCCTCCCATGTTTTTGCTGTGCTATATTAACCCTGTAACGCTGCGGTGGTCACTGAGTGTCCGTTTGGATGACTTCACCTATGACTGTAGGATGGAAAAACCGTTTTTTCTTCCAATATTTTCTCTTGGAAGTTGCTTGAGTATCGTTCTAAGGAATAGTATTTGAAATTCCCTCATTAGAAGAAGATGTTTAATCCACGGATCACCCTAGTATTGTATATCCCCTTTTTTTCGCTATTTACTCTTGCTGTGAGTTTTAGCCATGAAAGCGATGTTTTTTGAATTTGAGTCTAACTCGTGAAATGATGCTTATCAAGTTCAGTTTCTACTCCAATTGGACATTTTGAAAAATTGGCAATCTTTAGTATTTTATAGCAGTATGAACTTTGGGCCTATAACCATGGTTTGCTGAAGTTCTTATTTTAAAGTTACCATGATGTTAGATACTACAATATACATCTCGGGTGAATTTCAGATTTATTGAGTATCTTTTGTGTTGGATATGAATTTTCTTCTTTTTTTTCTTTAGAAGTTTACAATAATTTCAAATGTCCTCCCCAAATTGGACATTGTATTGACTTGTATTAGACCTATGATTTCATCTCCGAAAAATAATTATAAAATTTTTCACTCATTTCTAGTTGCAAAATGGAAGCGAAGAGAGTGATAGACAGGGAGGCCTGAAATCATTGGTCTTGGGCCCGTCCTTCCAGGGTTATGTTAACGTGCAGCTTCTGTTTGTAATAGGGACTAGGGCTTTCCTTTGTCCATGATTTGTTCTGAATTTGACTCGAGTGATTTGTGATGCATTTGTAGATCGGACAGCATGTTTGGTCCCAATTCCAACTGGTTTGCGTTCCAAGACGATTTTACCAGGTCAACGGAGGATTCTACTCCAACTTTCCTGATATCATCTCCACCCTCTCGTCACGAAGATGGTCTAGCTGCAAATATTGTCTCCCCCCCTAACAGCAGTGGGGATAGTAGCAGTGATGATGAAGTTGTTCTTGGAGAAGATGAAGATCTCGTGGACACAGCCACTTCAGCTAATTCAAAAGTTGAACACAGTTCTATTAATGGGCTCCAGCTTGAAGGCAAAGGCAGTCCAACGTTTAATTCTTTAGATGAAACAGAATTAAGCTCGAAACTTGAAAAAGTTGATCTTTCGGACAATCTCTCCCTGTTTCAACAACGACAAGAAGAACCCGGCGCAGGTGCTTTCCTGGGGGGGGGGTTCTCTCTTGTTCTCACGATGCCTGTAATTTTGCGTTGTCTAGTCCTCACTTGTTTGGGCTATGTTATCCCATTGTAGACGGGAATCAAGCCTTGTATTTTGTATTTCGATGTCTTGAACAAGTGTTTGCCATTAAGGAAGACTCGGAGGTGTTTGGTTTGTGAGCAGCAGGTTCGTTGGGTAAATCAGGGGACCATGTGTTTGATAATAAAATCCCATTTGATTTCTATTTTCCAGACCACGCGGAGCCAGCTGGAGAGGCACCTGTTTCTTCTGAAGCTGAAGTTGAGAGTAAAACACAGCATGTCGAACCTGTAGTTACTGCTGCCGATTTTGTCCATGAGTTAGTTCCAGCTGAAGGTCACATGATCAATCCAGTAACAGGTGGGACGTGAAAATCTTATCTACTGACGTTGTTACACCGTTAGACTTTCTATTTCTATGAGACTCGATTGCAAATCAGGGGGTCTGAATGTAGGATGCAGTTATATAGCGTTTGATGATATAGCTGCATGTAATACGACACTCAGTTGAGATCTCCCATGTGCGGTGATGGAATGTTCGTTGTGCTAACCTGTTTATTTATGATTCAGGTGAAGAAGTTGCAGGTGTAGACCCGGATGGGACAATCAAGGCCATGGAGAAAATGCTGAAGGAGGGAGTTGTAGGCGAGGCTGAACCCATGTTCAAGGATGAACTTCGCGGAAGTGATCACCGCAAAGGTGAACCCGAGTCCCCCCCCAAGGATTCGGTTAGTGGCAACTCGGACTTCAACGACGTGAACTACTGGCGCAGTGAGTACTCACAGTCGGTTGTGGAGGACTAGAGTGAGTTGTTCGTGCTTGTGATCCTGCCTAGGTCTGGTTTGTATATCTTCGATGGATATGACTCGCCCATTAGAATGTATTAGAGAGGGTTTTGTTAAGTCTGTAGTCCCATTCTCCCTCCACCAGTGTGTCTCATTACGCAATATTAACATCCATTTGCTAACATTTTGGTGGTCTATTGAGTCGTCACCAAGCAAGTGTCTGTTCTAACAGTCCTTCCCCCTTCTGCAAGTTTACACTTGCCTTCAATCTCTTCTTTTTTTTGAAACTCCCAAGGGGGCATGTGATTGATTGAGAAAGATCTGATTCTATTTCCACTGACTCGCGTGTAGCACTGTACATATGTGGCTCCCAATCAGTTGCTCTCACTGCAGTGGAGCTGTTGGGCTTGTGCAGCTGCCTTTCTCTGCTCTAGCCCATTGCCTAACATTCGCTTGACATTTCTAGCTTTTAGCTAACTACTGCAGACTTTGGAACAGATTTTCTCTCTGTATACTTACAAGACAATCATTATTTGAACGCCTGTGTTTTTTCATGTAATCTGTTTTTCTATAGCTCAACTTTTTTTCACATCGTGAAATTATAAGAATTGTTCCCTTTTTATCGAAATGAAGTGGTTTGTTGAACGTGTTCCCCCTTGGTACAGTATCCGGTTATTTTGTCTTATTGGTTGATGTGGTTTTCCTTGTGGGGTGAAACGATGTAGTTTCTTCCGTTTGATTGCATTTGGAGTACAGATATTCAGCGACCTCATTTGGTCTGTGACCTGTGAATGTCACGTAAGGTACGTAGGCCGTAACCCTGCAAGGATGCGATGACTGAATGTTTTCGATGAATGACCTTCCTAAGCAGCAACTGAAGCTTGTAGCCACTTAACCCCTAAATGCCCAAGGCCTTTTTGGAGCGTCTTGAAATTTGCTCTTAATTGAAGAAAAAGTCAACATTTTCAGAAGTTGTACCCATTTCTTTTGAATTGTAATTGTACAAATTCAAACTAGACATGTTAGAGATCACGTAGGAAAAGAAAACATAACAATATCATGTATAGATTGAAAGATGATAATGTTTGATCATGAAGGTGTTAGAACTAGGAAAAATTTTCAATTCCCTTTTTGCATGTCACTCTAAAAAGTTGGTCACTAAAAAAATATGAGGTTATAGGCCCTAGCATGCACAACCACAAACAATTTACAGTTTTTCAAAATCTTTTCTACAATTCTTTTTAAATGAGTTCTTAAAGTGATCGTTCCTCCAAGATCTAGTGTATTTGATGCTCATTTCCAAGAGCTCTCAACACTTCGGGAAGTCAAGATTGCAATGGGCATCCTTGCACAAATTCTTGAATAGAAAAATCATAATCATTCATTTTTAAGATTGGCTTTTTGATTGGAAAACTAAACTTCTAAAGGAGTTCTCCAAAAATATAAACTATTAAGAATGGCAATTTGGTTGGGTTTTATTAAACTTCAAAGTTTTAAAACACTAGAATTTGGTGCCTTGGGCTTTTAGGGGTTAATCCCTAGTGCTTTGATGTCCATTTTGTAGACCATGATTAGATTGGAATTGGAGTTTCATTGCCCTAAGTGATTGGATGGAGGTTATTCTAATTTAAGGAGATACTTTATGAAGTTGCTATCCTATTTAAGGGTTGGATTTTGTGTTATTAGATTAGATTTGTTTTTCTAAAATTACAAATGTACAAGGATGTCAAGTGGTCAAATTGCATTGACTTCAGTTTAAAATTGGATTTGCCAAAATGAGGTCATAGATCTTAAGAATACAAGAATTCCAAGAAATTATCATGCAAAGAGAACTTCATTTCAAATCTATTCTTATAAATTTTATTCAAAAATGATAATATTTTGCTTCTAACCAAATTTTGAAGGAATTTTGATTTTCTCTTTCAAAATTTGTAAAAAAGATTGGTGATAGCACTTGTGAATCTAACTATACAAATGGAAACTACAAGTGCAAATTTAGAACTTTTATTTATAAGTCAATTCTAAAATATGCTTTCAAATTGAACTTTATAATGATTTTTTTCTAATTGACAAATCCGGAGATGATTCTAGATGTTTAGGAGTTAATAAAAAATACCACAAGTGTTCCATATAATTTCTTGACTAAGTTGACGGTAATTATTTCCTGTGTAGTAATGCTACAGGTTTTATCTAGGTGTAGCCTCCTTTCACTTTTTGAAATGTTTGAAAACATTTTTTCATCCAAGAGTTTTTGGGAGGTTACTTCAACCTAATTTCAATGATTTTGATTCTCTCTGTGATATTTTTTGACTTTCCTACTTAACAAATCCATGGACCAGTATATGGTATATTTTGGCAAATTTGCTCCTTTCTCTAGATATAAATTAAAGCCACATACTAATCTTTTTTGAATTTGAGATTAATTAATAAAATAATGCTTATCAATTCTATTTTCTTCTCCAGCTTGAACATTTGAAAAATTCTTGAATTTGACCACATACCATGGAGAGCTTATTTTCTAATTTTAGGATGACAATGGTCATTTGGGAGCACATGTGTTTTACACCATAATATATTTAATACACTTATAGAGAAGTTTTCTACCATTTTTTAAACCTATTTTGTATTTGATTTGAATTTCTTAAGTTTTTTATACTTAAAAAAGACATGTGATTACATCTTTGAAAAATAAATACATGAGGATGAACTTTAATCTTTGATAAAGTGGTCATAGGTATGTCTTTTCAAGGTGATTTTTTAACCATTGAAGATCCCAATGCACGGTTGCTAGCATGTGAGCCTAGAATCTTGAGCCTATGAGCTTAGGTGCCTTCTATGGCTATAGTATATTAATATTATAGGTACCAATGTTACAAGCACCTTACATGGTTATGATGTACTCATATTATAGGTATGTATGTTATAAACACCTTCAATAGTTATAGAATATCTATGTACACCTAGGCTCAAGGCTCATCGGCTCTCATTTCTAGTCTCACATGCTAGCGTTCTTGGACTCCAGGGGATTCTTCTTCCAAAATTACCTCTAAATTGGGTATCAATAAAAAGAATGTGTCTTGGAGTCACTTTTCAAAAGATTCTAGTGAAGAATCTTATATATTACTATCAAGTTAGTAAATCCTCTAATTTTCAAAGGAATTTGATTGCATGGGTTTTGAAATATTTATTCAAATTTAGAAAATATAATGGATTATTTCTTGGTTAAAATGACTTCAAGAGGCATATTTTAAAATATTCATAAATATAAATTTTGTTTTTTGCAATAACAAATAGTTGATAATATGTATGCTAGGTTTCACAAGTATTGCAACAATAGAAGATTACTTACAAAGCCATAGAATCAATGCATGTATGTTGGAAAAACAAGAATTCCACTTGACCAAGTCCAATTGCTATTTGCTCTAGCCAATCAACCTTTACCCACTTGCACTACCTATGGAATATTTTTTCTTGAGATGACCTTGAAGTATTTGTGTTTGAAAAAGTTGTAGTTTTTGTTCAAATCAAGAGTTTTTTTTTGACTATGGAAAGACGATTTGACAAACAATATGAGAAAATTATGAAATTAGAAAAAGAAAAAATTTTAGGGGATCTAGGAAAGCAACCATAAAATGGTTGATTAAATTGTTAGGGGTTAAAAGTCAAAGCCTATGACCAAGTAGTCAAACTTTAAAATCAACTACTCTCTATGGTGCATTTTGTGACTAAATTTGCATGCAATGGGTCATTATTTGCCCAACTACAAGACATGACACAAGGTAATGATCTATAGGGAAAAAAAAAGGTTAGGGTTGAGTTGTATAAAGAGGCATGGAAGTTCGTCTTGAACTTCAAAGGCCCTCAAAATAACCGATTTCTATTTGAACATTTGACTTGGATAGAAATATTTGTGTTATTTTAACACTAGGACTTCAATGTTCTTCATATTACTTTCAAGTTTCATTGACATCCAATTGTTAGAAATTTCTAATTTTCTAAATTTCTAAAATTATGATTAAAATTATTTTTAATGCTTGTAAGTTATAAATATGACAAATACTTTAAAAAGTTGAAAGCACAATGGTTTGTTCTATTGAATCCTTTATACTGACTAAGCTATTATTAATACCAAGGATTACAATAAATGTCATATAACCACAAAAATAGCAAGTTCATCCATAGATAGAAGGATTCATGTCATTACCATATTAACCCCTAAAGGTCAATGTCCTATGAGTGGTTTGGAAAGTTCAATTTATAACTTTGGGATTCCTTTCAATGGTTATTTTATGCAAGATTTTTAGGAAATTGGCTACAACCAAAAGATGTTGACTGTTTTTTGTGAAGGAAATTTTCATGCTCTAAGATCAATAGCCAAGTTTTACCTAGGTATCACCAAGTTTTGATATTGATATCACCCAAGTATCATATTCATGTTGATGAAATAGCTAGCAATTACTCTAAAATGATTAAAAGAAATCATTAATTCCTTTTGCACTCTTGAGGACAAGATGAAATTTTGAAGGGCAAGCTATAGTATCTCAAGCAAATAGAGGAATCTTGTGCATAGAATATGAAGGTTTCTAGAAGATTCTATCATTTGGAGTTTGAGAATATGCAAGTTGACAACTAGAGTAACCCTACCATTTTCCGCACACATCTAAAAACTAGACAACCACTGTTGCCATTTACCAAACAATAACCATACAATTCAACTACCAATTCAATTTGTGATGCGAACAAAATTTTGTGTCACTACCCAATGACCGCACACCGTGTGGTGAAGGATTGCAAAAAAATTTAACTAGATTTTAGCTTCATCACCTTTAAGTTGCAATAAAATTTGTAGGAAGAAATCTTTTTGCATTCTGTTTAACATGACTCACATTGAATAATCATTCTAAATTCCAAAACATGCAAGTCTCTCCTTGCAAAAGATGAGTATTGACACATCAGATTCTTCATTTCCACCACATGCCAAGCAAAATACTGCGGGCATGCTGCACATCTTGCAATCACCACACCCTCAAAAAAATTAGTTTGCAATAAAATTTGGTAAACTAGTCTTACAATTTCTCAGTGCTCATATGAAATGAAGGAGTGTCCAAAAATCTGCCGGCCTTCGTTACATGGAGGTGAGTGAACTTGTGCAAGAAAAACGTTACCTGGTCTTCAAAGACGAAAATCCAACACCAAATTCTGAAATCAAACTGAAGAAAAGAAGAAACGACGGCTTGATGAGGAAGCTGGGCATCGGCAAGTTAGTAACATAATTCAATTCCCCTTCCTTGCACCCTTATTTCCCTCTAAATTTTACTGCTCATTTAAATTAGACATTGGCCTGATGACAAAGAAAGAATTCATAACAAACACTAGAGAAACAGAATACTTGTAGAAATTGAAAGAGAAAAAAAAACCTCACTTGACATAGCCGCTTTTGCATGTGCCTACTCTATCTTCTTACCAAATAAGGTAGACCAGCCCAATTCCATTCACAGCCCAATTCTGTTTGTAGACCAATTTCGTTCATAGACTAATTCCATCCCCTACTTTTGGTCCCATTTTTGTTCTAAAAAACATTCACATCTATCCAAAAAATCGTCCAAATCCGTTCATTTTTTTAATACAATTAGTGCATTAATATTAAAAAGGGTAACGTGTCAATCCTTCATTGATGAGTACTTAAGTGCCATTAGGTACATGGAAAGGTGGTTATGGGTTTTTTAGGGGACATTTATGACTCTACTCTATGAGTAGTTCTATAATTTTAGGATGGATGACTTCAAAAATTCACAAAAATTACAATTTTAATCAAAAAATTCTAATTCCACTTGGATTTGATTCATGAACAAGCGCACACCTCTGAAAAATATGTGCCCCTCTTGGAATTGGCCCCAAGATATTTACATTCCAAATCAGGGTGGTAATAGGCTTGTCTACGTTAGTGTGCAAGAAAAGAACATTATCTTATGCGAAAATGCACACCTCCACATGTGGGACAAATTTAAGATGTTTGTTGTTGTGGATTCTTGCAACTCTTGCACATTTTCATCCTATTATGGTAAACTAGCCTAGCCTATGATAGGCAAAAAGACCCATCAAACACCTAGGGATTGTAGGGAATGACCTATTAAAGTCTTGCGTCAACACATGACATTTTTTTTTTCAATAAATGAGATTTAGGCTACATTATATTGAATTAGTAGCCACAATCAATGTTTTGGATGATGGTGATGGAATGATTAGTAACTACAATAGAAGCTTCTACCTTTTGAATGTAAATTCATCATATGAATCAACCTTTTTAGGTCTTCTTGTTGTGGTCATGTTAGGAAATATTGTTATTGCTTTAGGTGAGTAAGATGACCTTTATGGACACACTTTTTGTTGGTTTTGGAGAAGTCCAAGGACTCTTTTATGTCAATTGGGTAGCACACTTCAAAAATTCAGAAAAAATTCATACTTGGTCAAAAAAATAAAATTTCAATTCCTCTCCCCATTCCTCACATTTATCTTTATGTAGAAAAAAATTTTAAATTTTTCAACAATGCCAAAAGGGCAAACCAATAATTTTGCATGGCACAGGCTTTTTACCTTATGAGAACTATCACTAAGCCATGATCTGAAGTGTGATTTGGGCAATACCTCAAAACACTAACTCTACGGCTCTTGTGACACCTCATCATTTCTTGGGCTTGGTTAACTCCTAAAGGACCATTGTCCTCTTGGGGGACAAAATGAATTTTGGGCAGGTCCGTATGACCTCAATTTTTAGTTAAACTTTCTCATAAGATAAAAAAAACTGATTAGCTTTGTGGAAATATAATTTTTATTTAAATTGGTGCCCGGAAGCAAAAGTTATGCTATCTAAAACATAATCTTCATGTCACCGAGTAGAAAAATAAATCCACAAAAACTTGAAATTTAATTTTTTAATTTTTTTTTCTTATAGATTATATTTTTGTCTACATGTGAAGCTTTGATTCATTCCATTTGGATTAGTAATGTGAAAGTTATGAACAATCTTGTTTTTTGGGCAATATAAGCATCTTCTTGAAAAAATAACTTTGAATGCTAATATCTTCCAATCTCTATGGTCAAACTTCATGAAATTTTTACCACTTGGTTTCAGTCAAGTAAAGTACAAGATCCGACAGTGAGATTCTAAATAACATGTTCTTTTTGTTTTCTTGGATGAACACAATAGAAATGACAGATTTGAGTGTTTTTTCACAGAAAAATGGCCTTGGTCCTTTAGGGATTAAGTTGGAAGTCTAAAAGATTGAGGAACAACACACTCACACTACACATGACACTTTTTGACTATCTAGAGAGCATCTACCGGTCTTAAGCAACATTTTTATAGTGGCAAAATATCACCAAAATTCACTCACCGTGCATATACTTTGATTTTACTAAAATAATTAAAGGGGTAGAAATTGAATTTTTTCCCCTAATTTCACTATTCACTAATTTCGTTTAGCCATCTAGCTTCATGCCAAATGAGCTAGATAAGCATCAGATTGTAATCACTTGTACTATTCTCATTGTGGCCATACATTCCGAACAAGGTCACCAAATCTTAGCCATCAAATCAAAGCTCCTCACCTATCCTAATTTGTACTTCAACATCCAATACCCTTAAGGCACTCTCCTTAATGCAGTTGCATGTTGCCATGTTAGTCTCTCATACAAATAGATTAGGAGCCAAGACCTCTATCAAGGTTTGGCACCCGTAGCCACGATTATGAAAGTTTCATTATTTTATAGCCAATATCACAATCCACCTTGAATGAAGTATTTTATAGTTTGGATTCCGAACTGAGAAATCCAAGGTTATTGTGCCCTTATGCTAAAGACAAATCGATTCAAGATGGAGTGGGATACTGTAGAATCCAAATTCAATTGTATGTTTGTTTCAATTGATTTGTGCAGTTTAGGATTGCGATCAATGGGACTTGCAAGATTTGATGGCATTGATGTTCAACATAGAGAGGTATAGAACTCTCACAATATTGTGAATTGTATTCTATAATTGTATTCTACAAATGCATGACTCTTTTTGGTATCTAGATAGAAACCAACCTTTGATGTTTGTTGTATGATTCAAGCTGTGAAAATGTAGTGTATATGATATCAACAAGCCTTGTTTGGCATGACTTCATTGGCAAGACATTGTCTAGAAACATTTCCCAAAGAAAATGAATCTCATCCCTCATAATGGAACTACCTCAAATCATAGTAAAAAGAAATTGAGGGACTTAATAGATGGTGTAAGTGTTATTAACTAATTGTAATCTGATGCAATGAATAGATTCAAAAGAATCAGTTCAAGGTTGCCTTCTCAAATTTTGAAGGCTTAGTTTTGGTGAACTCAATAAGCTGCTCTATAACTCATGCTTCATCATCCTCATTCCCAACATGATGTATTAACAAGTCCTAGCAATGTTGAAGATGAGCATATATTTAGCACACTCTCATTTATCAAGAATCAGTTGAAGAATTTACTTACAACCCATCTTGAATCGGTCGTGGCAATGCCTGCTCAAAAGTTTTGGACTGGCACAATTTAGAACTTCCCGTACTTTGTTTTCTTGGCAGCTTGACATGGTGCTTGTAGGTATCATGGAGTCTAATAGGGGCATGTGTCAGCTAATGATTAACACTCATATATTGTAGTTTTGAATTCGTTCTTGAACAATATTGTCATTTGGTAGTTAGAGAGCTCTTTTTGAACAATGTAGTTATAAATGGTAATTGAACTCTTAGGTAAACTTACATTCTTAAAATCTTATTTGTAAATGATGGCCTTCGTTTTGCTACTAAAACAACAAGACATGGTTATTGGTTGGCGTTGCTGCTTTTTGCTTTGAAACCATTTACTACTTTGATTCTCTAGCATTCCTAGTCACCTTTGTTGTCACTACTTTCTTTTAGAGTTTTAGACCATCGCCAAACTTTAATAATTGTAAATATGTAGAAGTCAAAAATTAACTTGGAAATTTTTAGTTCTCACTAGTATACATCTACTATAAAGATGGATATATTGCCTCCTTGCTTTCCTCATAAAAATCTATGTATAGCTATAATTTACTAATGCTCATCTACTTAACAAAATTAATGTCTCCTAAGGGTGGATAGAAATAGTCACCTCATTGAAAGTTCATACAAAATTATCACCACTACTTAGAGAAAGCTAAATCACTAAAAAAATGTTAGTCTTAAGACTTTTTTGTAAAATATTTTTTGTTGTTATGACAAAGTGGCGAGCCCATTCTATTAGATTGCATAATTTTGTAGCCCATATTCCCAATTCATACAATTGACCAATAGCTTCATTGAAGTAAAGAAATTTTCAATGAATACAAAATGCCTGAAGTTTTATAAACCACTTATAAACATATTGTCTACTTAGATTGTGTATTTGTCATATGTAGTCTCATATTTGTCTTGTCTCCTAAAGCAAGACCTAATTTCCTCTACAAGCCATCTTACTTTTTTCAACTTGTCTAAAATGTAGACATCTTGAAACTCTTTCAAACCTCTCATGTACCATACCCAAATACATCATGCCAACATATGACAAAGTATAAATAATGACACTAATAATGCAACAATGACTTTGTTGATGTCCAAGTACAATTATTATTTCATCCAAACATATAAGTGAGGTGAAACTCACCTCCAATCCACACTTACTAATGTAATAAGGTGTGAATACACCTTGCACAAGATTCCATTGTATGTACAACCTTTAGTGTAATACAAGGCATGACAATGGCTAGAATACCAACCTATGTCAAGACCTAATAGCTCTAGACTCATGGTAGACACCGCAAGTGAATGGAACCATGCCAAGTATCTTGTTATACCTATCACAACTACCAAGTGACTTTGAAAACAATGACACAAATGCAAAAAACACCTATATCAGTACTAACACTTGAAACTAACCACATCCATAGCAACAAAAAGAAATAAATGCACGCATCTGATGCACACATAGACATATTGAGCAACTTAGTAATTCCCCTTTACTCGCCCCCTTTTCCTATATTGAAGTCCCTTTACATTGGTGAAAACAATCCCCCATCTACGAGCCTCTAAAAACATCAACTCTAAAAACTCCACATAAAACTATGATGAATGACCACCTTTTGAGATATATTGTGAACATATCCATTACCTGACATGACTTCCTATAGTGGCAAAATTTAAACATTGTAAATACCACCCCTTGGAACATACATCATACAAAACCATAGTCACATTGCTCTTGGTGTTTCCACAGAATATACATTTCAACCCAACAAAATTATGGAATTGACCATCAATATGTGGCAATGATATGGCACACAATTGCATGTGGTCTTCTAAACCTTGCCATCACGACCCTCCAATAATAGTATTTCCAACCGAAGTACCTCATGTATTTGTAGGATGATATCATCATACACCATGTGGTCACATCAAGCATTGTAGATGTTGTTTGCTACAAATAGATGTAATTATGTGGTAGAAAATGACTGACTTGAGGAATATAGTCTCTAACTTTCGTGAATAGTGACATATTACATTGTGTCTTTAGGTTGCGCAATAAAGAGGTTCTCCAAAGCCATTGGCATCACCCTCCTAAACAAGTCCATATCCACTCTTGACAAATATGTGTCCATGTATCTAGATCATTCATATAAATGACCACAGTGTTAGCATCTTGCTTCATGGCTATCGGCAAAAATTGGATGTTGTCCATACAAGAGATAATACAGTGAAAAGAAGGCAGACATTAGAGTAGAATTCAGGTTCGGGTATCCCTAAATCAAAATTAGCTATTATTGCAAGTGACAATCCAAAAATAGCCAAAAAATGCCATTACAATTGTTGTCATCTTAGAGCTTTAGGGACATCACATTTCTAAAGCATTGCCACTAGTAGCAGCAAGTAATGGTAAAACAATGTACAAAGATGGCATTATTTGCTTGTCCCTTGGATTGTATCAAATTATCATTAGTGCTAACAATTGTACATTGAACTAGGACTTTGCCACATTAAAATTATAGCTACAATACACTTTTTAACAACCCATCCTCATTGCCTTCAATGCTTTGTTGCCAATATGGAAGGCGGTAGTACAACAATAGGGCACAACACAATGTCCACTTCAAATTTGCTAGCATGTGGTCAATGCCAACTTGGTTGTACTACACATCCTCAAGCCAACTTGATTGCACAACATATCCACCAAAGTGGTCCACATTTCCAATGGCAATCCTAATAGTGACAGCATAAATAGTTTTGCATGCATTTACCTAAATCAAAATATTAATGTTGAGACCCAAATTCTTCTCTAATAGATGCTTACTCATTAAATCAATAGCCTATGGCTATCCACAACAACTACAAGTCTGAAATTTCATGATGTTCCTTCAAGATATATATACTTTCAAACCCCCCTTTTGATGGTTTGTACCATATCCTCCACTAATCCAACTGCCTCAAGGTGATTTTGTAATGTAGTGTGGTGATCAATTATCATTTGCTAACACAAGACTTGAAATTCAAAAGTTCTTGGTTTGTCAATAACTCATATAGACTCCCAAAAGAACAACACTTGATCTAGAAGAGAATAATTAACCCCTAAAGGACAAAGTTGCATTTTTTGGCAACATAGTGATTTGGGGCAACTCACTACAAATTTTTTTTTTAATTTTTGGTCTTTGAAATTTTCACACAACATGTGCCTGAGGAGTATCTTTAAGGCCCAACAATTTTTATAAATTTTGACTACATGGTTAAAAAGTTATTGCATGATATGTAATTTTCATTCAACGGCGGGTAGCCCGAGTAGCTCAAAAAACTTCCCAAAAAATCACTTTTTTTAAAAATAAAAATTTGAAATTGATTCTCTAGATTTATATATACGCTGGAAGCTTTGAATCATTCTATTTTGATTAATGAGATGAAAGTTATGAGGATTTTTAGTTTGCAGGTAGCTATGGAGTCCCGGGTTGCTTGTTGTCAAATGAAAATTACATATCATGCAATAACTTTTTAACCATGTAGTCAAAAGTTATGAAAATTTTTGGGCCTTCAAGATACTCCTCGGGCACATGTTGTGTAAAAATTTCAAAGACAAAAAATAAAAATTATGTTTGTAGTGAGCTGCCCAAAATCGCTATGTTGCCAAGAAACACAACTTTGTCCTTTAGGGGTTAAGGGGTGATTGCAAAAAATTCTTGTTGAACTTGTTGCATTTTCACAGTACTTATGCTAAGTTTCCCAAAGCATTTCAAAATTAGAAAAATAATTTTAGTTATTTTTAAAAATATGGTCAATTTATACACCTTTAAGAAGATTGTATCCTAGGAAGATAAAGCATAGAAAAATTCTCTAAATAGGAGAACTAAAAAAGTACAAAATCTCAAGAAAATAGATATTTTGAAATTTTTCATTGTAAAAAATAGTAAAAATATTGAAAAATTAATAAACAAAACAAAACAATCCATTTGTAACAACTATATGGAGATGGTCATTCACCAAAAGAACCACCAAAATAAAATTTTACATATAAGGCCATATTCCTTATATTGAGACTTTTTGTAGATTTTGAGACAGAATGCTAGTTATTGAAAAATTCATTTAAAAAAATAGTAATTGAAACAAAAAATAAATAATGCTCAAGTAGTGATCCTATAATGAAATTTTAAAATTTTTTATTGTTACCTATTTATAAAAAAACACTAGTAAAGAAATAAAGCGGTTTATCTACGAGTCGAGGATAAAAATGAGACCGCAAAAAGTCTCAATATAACGAATATAGCCTTGTATTTTGAAATGCAAGTAGAAAGAAGTTCAATTTTTGGACTTCTATACAACATAAAATTAACTATTTTTAGGATTCTTTTAGTCAATATTTTCAAGTTTATTAGAAGACAATGCCTTCTAAATTTCAAATCCAAATTCGTTTTGGGGGTATTGAATAGTACTACCGCCCTCCCCCCCCGAATTGGCAAGTGTAACAAAATTGGGGGGTATATTTGGATAAGAAAACATTTTTGAAATATGGAAAAAAATTAGAAAAAAAAATCACAATTCATAATAGTCATGAGTACCTTACCTAAGAATCTTGAATCATTTGGAGTGGGAATGCAAACGTTATAGCCAAATCAACATACAAGGTGTAATAGAAAATAGTATAGGTATTTCTTGCAATCACCTTAAGTGGCTCTTGCAATGAACTTATTTCATAACTCCAAAAGATCAATACACTTCGCCAAATGCTTAATCATCACCAATACGAATTTGTTGTTGCACTTTGTAATGATCCTACAAAGTTCAAACTCTACCTATAGCCAATCCTATGATTGGCAATAGTTGTAATTGAAATAGAAGGACATTAAATGATGCTGAAACTCAGTCATATATTGTGCATCTAGCTACCAACTCAACTACCAACTATTGAACTTGCATGTGCATGCATGCCCTCCATCAATAGAGAATCTTCAACAAACTATGAGTCCTTTGCATTCCAAAGTCCCCCATGTCCTTGTTTGCATATGTAATTAGCTTTAATCTTTCATGAGGCACCAATACCACCTTCTTAATGCCATCTATAAATACTCTAAGCAAGTAAGTCTCCACTCACACAAACTTCTAGCCTCATTGTAGAACTGAATCTATCTCATTGGTAGACAGAATGGCAATAGTGATAGAATTTGAGAGGGTGCAATGAATGGTGAACAACAAGAGATGAGCTAGTAGTAGAGACAACCTCACCATTTTCCTTCATGAATGATTTTCCTGCAACCACAACAGTCCTTTGAACCTCCTATCAAAGGGAAGATCCAAGCTGCAAGGTTATCAAGCATTTCTCCTCATCCGCCATAAAGGCATCCACGACCTTTATCATGGGCATCTTGGACATATTGTTGATCACCTCATCTACAACCGAAGTAGTGAGGGATGAAATTTTAACCTCAATCGAGACAAAAGGTTAGAGGGCAAGAAAGATGAAGAGGCAAAGGGGTGATAAACCACAATTGACTCCATGTCAACAATCAAAGCCCCCAAATAGCTTGAGTCAAGCTAAATAGGGTAAGAATCCAAAGGCTTGGGTACAATGATAGTCGAGGAAGAAGGATCAACCACTAGATTTGTGGTAGATGCCAAACCACAAATTTGCAACTACAATGGAAGTGATGCAAGAGCACGTAGCATGGGCAAAACCATTTTTTGCAACATCCATTATAGCATCATCTAGTTTTGTTGTTGTTTTTGCTCCACAAACTTGTGTTTGGCCTCTTGTTGAAATACCATCATGTTCACTTATTACTACTACTTCCACCACCTTCTAGTTGAATTCCTACATCTTCTTCATTGCATCCATTGTGGAATCTTTGAATTTCTCTAATCTACTCAAAAAATTTGAAATTCTTCCTTTGTTTCTTTTTCTTCATAGACTCTTGAGGAAATTGTAGTCAAGATGTTAGACAAAGGGCTTTATAGTTTATTATTTTACTTTGACCACTTAGGAGACAAAAAAATATCCAAAGTGAGAATATCATTTGGATTTAAGGACAATTTTTAAAAGGTTTTATTCATTGAATTAAAAATCTTTTACAAAAAAACATTGAATTCTTCTTTATGCACTTGTTAAATATTATATTACAAATTGTTTTTTGTAAAGAAGGATCTAATTTTTCATTCTATATAGTGATATTCCAATGGGTCTATTGAACACGAATGTTACAATCCTAAGATTACACCCTCACCTTCAAGCCTTTGCTACTTCCCATCCTTGTCTTCCTCCTCCATGTTTATCCTCTTGGAGTCTTGATCAACTCTATGAAGACACATTTGTCCTTCACTTGTTCCTCAGCTTTTAGTTTGGCCAAGATAGGAAAGATGAATTGATCCATTACTTTTATCTTCAAGATTTCAAAGACTAAAAATAGACTTTCAATGAGAAGCTTGTGATCATATAAAGTCATCACTGCTGGAGTGACATTGACTTGCCCTATACTTTCAATGTAGGTATCCTTGTCAAGTCGTGCACCTAGACCCAAGAATTGGATGGTGCTCGATTGCCCCCAAGAGGTGGACTTCACAATAATAGTAGGGTATCAAAGAGTACCTACAAGTGATGAGTAAGTTCCACCCAACTTTCTTCATGTCTCCTACACTCTTCGAGTCTTTGTATATTTCTTGTGTTGTAGAATTTGGTCTCCATATCTTTTTTCACCCTCGCATATCTACCACAAAGTCTAACAACTTCGTCTAGGGGGAAAATGCCACTTGCTTGGTCTTGGAAAAATCATCACAATAGAGGGGTTTACCATCAAGGATGTATTGAAGTCAATGTAGTAGGTAGTGGACTTTTTCTCCTACCAAAACCACCTCAAGTCTTTTTGACAAAATTGAACAAGTTTAGAGAATATACAAGCAACTTTAGACATTGAGTACTAGCCTTTTTTTAACTTTTTGAGAAAGTACTAGCATGGCGATCACTTGAAATTTAGTGAAGCATTGCATTTCTACATTCATCCATCTTTTGGACCAAAGAATACTTTTCAATCATATTCATATACTTTTTCATCCAAATTTGGCAACTTCATACACATTTTTTATAGAAATGAAAAATTTCCAACGAAAAAAGATTACTTTTATCTGGCGTAAAATAGACGTTTATTTTGAAATTGTGCAATTTAGCCCCATGGTGCCGAAAACAATGGGTTGTTGAGCACCTTTTGTCTTTCCTATGCATTTTTAGATATTCCTTGTACTACACAACTTTTGAGCTTGTCTTCAAGATAGATTATCCCCATCTTCAGTACTCCTTTACCTCCTAACCAAGGGGGACCAAGAAGAAAAAGAGTTTATCTTATCTTGTCCAAAAGTCTATCCACTATAGCACCCTTCTACGTCACTTGTTGTCATGACAAGGGCAATCTTTATCATTTAGTCCACAAGGTCCTAAACAAATTACCACATGTGTGGTGCGATGCAAATCAATAGACCTACCATACAACACCTGCAACATGCAAGGGGTAGCAATAATTTCAGATTTGACTAGCGAGTTACCCCAACATCTAAACTCTTCGAACCAGATCTAGATTTCTCAAGGACTTCAGCATGCCCTACATTAAATATGCCATTAGAGCATCATCATCTTTCTTGCAAAATGTGGAGGTGATTTGGCTTGCAAAATAGGGGCCATCTAATTTGCAAGCCAAATTGCCCTATCTGTAGCATGCTATAAGTTCCCAAATTTGGACCACTTTGCAAGGTCCATCCAATGGGCTATAGCACTAAAGGTCCATGTTCTTGTCTCATATAGTTTACAAGTTAGTTCGCAAGCCACACTTTGACTTGCAAAGCAATCCAATTTTGAAAGCCACCTAAGGCTTTTGGCCCAGCTTCTTAACAAGTTCATCTTATTGCAAGACAAGTGGGGCAATTTTGCAAGCCACCTTAAACAAGTCATCTATTTTGCAAGACAAGTAGGGCAATTTTGCAAGCCACCTTGGACAAGTCATCCGTTTTGCAAGACAAGTGGTGATGCTCTTAGAGTGGGCCTTGGAGTTACATGTAGGGTTGGGCCAAGAGGGCTCCATGTGCACATGGTCTCACATTCGCTTAGACTCGAACAAGGTTGTTTTGTTGAACATATTTTGGGGTTTGGGTGTCAAGTTGTTCGTTTGACATTGCATATCGTATAAAATGAGTGTCGCATACACTAAACAATTTTGTTGCATAAGGCCTTATCCTAATAGTAGAGACAATTTGAAATCTCCTTTTATTTATGATCCATAATTTAGAATGTAATAAGTGATTATTAAATTGAAACACTCCAAGAAAATGAAACTCAAATATGTCAAGATTGGAAATAGAAAGTGCTTTATTTGAAAGTCAACCTTAAAGTTGACTTTATTAGATGGACAAGGGAGTCTATTAGATGTGTTGAACGTCGTGTTTGTCGTGTTGTCGAGTTGTTTCGTTGAACAACCATGGACTCAGATAGATAGCGAGCCTAAAGATGGGAAAATGTATGAAAGAAAGTGGGAAGAAGAAGGTTGACTAGAAGGAAACTAGAGAGAATGTCTCACCCGCAATGCATCCCTATAAATGCAGCACGGATTGTGTCTACTTAACGAAGGCAAACAATAGCTATGTTGGTATAAAATTCAAGCCAAACTATTAGGGACAGTCACAAAAGAAGCATCAATGGGTAAATGCATCCATTAGAGAAAATTTGGACTCTTGAGAAGACCTCTTAGAGAGCATGTAGGAGACACCATTTTACATTTAAATTTGTACTTTGAGAAGAATGAGGACATGCTATGTCACGACCCTCATCAAGAGGCGTGCCCGGCCACCTTGGTGAGCAAGGGGGACGTTGGGGGTGACTCCCCAAGCCTTGCAAGAGATGAGGTGAGGGGAACTAGGGGTCCCGAGCGATCAGAGCGATGTAGCGCTCTGATCCGGACGAATTTAGGGGCGTGTTGCACATGCTTGGAAATCTTGTGAGAAGACGCGTCCATGGGTCCAAAGAACGCGAGAATCTGAGTGGTGAGTCAAAAGATATGGCTCCTCAAAGTTGGCACCGTCCCGGCTACGTCCCGAGGCATAGGGACGTGGGAAACAAGGTTTGGGAGGGTTCCTTGGAGCCAAATAGGGCATGCCGCATATCATTGGAAAGCTAAGGAGACAAGATTTCTAGAATGATAAGGCTCATGAAGAGATGATCTGTGAGCTAAAAGTTATGGGCATTCAAAGAGGATGGAGTCCCGGAGAACTACACCTCCCGGGGGACTCGTACCTTTGGAGGGCCATAACTTCCTCAATACTTGTCGTATTGGGGAAAGTGAATAGTGTAAGGTGATCTACGGAAAATGTAGATCACGAAAATGGGCTTGCACTTGAGATTTGGAGCTTGGAGCTAAAAGTTATCCCGATGGGAAGATCGAGAGTCTTTTAGGGGTCCGGTTTGGGGTTACCACTTGGAAATGGGTGGTCTTCCAAGATGGGGTGCATCTTGGGGGTTCCCAGTGACCTCTAGTATTGGGGGGGGGGGGGGGGGCTGCCGAATCCCGCAGAGAGTACTATGAGGAGGGGTGGTCTCCCTCCTCACTCCCAGATGGTGCCATGGTGAGCCTAAGTGGCCCCAGGTGGTGAGGCTAGTGTTGGAGCCTCACCACCACTTGTGTGTTACCGTGGAGTACTTGTGCACTCCTTGATACCGGTTGGGTGGTGTCCCACTCCACATTAGGCCATGGTGTGAGTCCCGTTTGGTGAGTCCCGAAATGAGTTGGGTTGGGCCTAGTGGGGAGTTGGGTCCCATTCAAGGGTGGTTAGCACCGGTGGGAGTAGTGCCTCACTGAGTGCTTGGACATCAATGGAAGTTCCACCCCATGTCATCAAATGACATGTCTAGTGTCTTGTGGGAGTTAAGTGTTGGAAGGAAAGGATTGGGAGTCACGGAGGAATGGGGAACCCCATGACTCGAGTTGGAACCTAACATTGTGGGTGCGTGGCATGTGCAGTGTTAGGAGAGCGTAAACCTTGGTGGCACTAAAGTGAAGTGCTTGGAAAGTGAGCTTAAGGTGGTAAGTGTCACTAAGGGGCGCGACATGCTAATCCCCTATTTCTGCCCATGTACTTTGTGTAAAGAATAATCATGATTTTACAAAGGTCTTCTTCCATTGGTTGCGGAAGAGATTTTACTATATTGCTATATTATTCTCTATACAATTACCAAGGTTAATAATATTTGATCTAATTATATTCTATCATGTGGTGAAGACCTTAGTACAACAATCTATAGGACAACTTTTGAATGTGGGTGGTAGTAATGGTACTCTAACAATGTACATTGTATTGAGGTATTGGTCTATCATTCATTGTGTATTTGTAAACTTAGTGATTGGAGTGCTAAGTACTATGAAGTATGTACAATGTAGCTATGCACTTTTTCTTACCATGTGGTATATCATCATTGATGTCCTCACGATACTTAATAAAAAATTAGAATAATTTTATTAAAAAAAAGCATAATCCAAGTTGTATAAGTTGGCATATGTGATGTACATCACACAAGGTAGTGACATTTTTTGGTACCTTTAATAGGCTCCCCTGTGACTCTTTTAATAGCTTTACTTGTCAAAGTGAAGGTGCCTTCTCAAGAGTCCAAATTTCCTCTAATGCTGCCAATAACAAGTACTTATCCACTACGGAATGCTTTACTTCAACTTCACTCAAACAAGCTTTCACTGCAACTGGAATGATGTGAGCACATCTAACACATAATCGGTCGCTCCCAGAGTTGTGCCGATGTGTCCCTTCTGGATTGGCTCTAAGCAAGGGCATTCATTTGTGATAACCGCTTGTATAGAGCTGGTTATTATTCTTGTAGGCCAGGTTATGATTCTGAAAGGCTACTTTATGATTCGAAGAGGCTAGTTATAAGCATGATGTGATTTGTGGGATCCACATAGAAAGACTTATAAGATGCCATGACATCAACATAATTCATCCAATTTTAATGATTTCATTCATAATATTGTGTGCTTAATGTGCTTCATGACCAATTTGAGCATTAAGCCCATTAAGCACACTTCTCGTTAATGGCTTGGAATTGTTGTACTGAAATTTGCATTGCAAAAATGTTTACAAATTTGTTCAAATCAATGATGTAAACTATCTACAAGTAATGTAATGTAACTATCAACTCTATTGATTCCATCCAAAGGAACCTTGAACACTACCTCCACCTAAAAAATGTCCAACATCGAAGGAATGGTAGTTGTACACATTATTGCCATAAATGGGAGCAATAGGAGGTACAAAATTAGTAGAATTTGATGGAAAAGAATTTGGTAACCCTAGGAATTGAGGGACCGCAAATGGATGTTGTAGATTGGAGAAACTTTGATTCATTGAGTTTAGACCTTGTCCATTTGGAAATGAAAAGCTTGCAGGATGAGCCATACCGTTGAATTGATTGAATTGTTGATTGTGAGTCGCGTGATGCATCTGTGAATATGGATAATGAGAGGTATCATGTGGATTCTTTGGAACTTGTTTTCCAAATTGTTGTTGCTCTGAATTAATTCTCTTCAATTGCACTTCTAAAGAACTTTGTTGCTGCATCACTTGAGCTAACGAATTCTTCAAGATGGCATTTTCTCTCTACAATAGAGCAACATTATGATGAATGGCAAATTGAGTGCCTTTTGGTGCCTCGGCAATGGTTGCAGTAGGTAAACAAAAATCTTCATCCTTTGCTTCAAAATTAAACTTGGACCAAAAATGCATTTCTTCTTCAACTAAAGCCCCAGAAGATGCAACTATTGTTAGCGATGGTGGAGACACAACTGGTATATGTGTTACAGCACATGCAATTGGTGCATGAATTGGATTGTATGATAGAGCAGATACAATTGGTGTAGGAATTGGAGCAGACGGTGGAGCAGGTTCAGTTGATGTAGGAATCGGAGCAGACGACAGAGCAAATATAGTTGGTGTAGACACATCATCGTTGGCATAGAAAGAAGGTCGAATAGCATTAGTAGCAGAAACTCGAATCTAACTTGGTGGATCATGACTTACCAGATCATCAACTTCAGGATTTGCAATTTGTTGCACTACAACTATTGATGGGTTCAGTGTAGGGGAAGGTCCAGTAATACTCTTGATTTGAGCAGGGGCAGAAGAACTAGCTATGAATTCAAAGTCTATCTCATGACTTCCTCCATTCTCTTCTTCACAGTAATAGTACCTTGATGATTTGCACTCTTATTCACTTTGTGCCATTTTGCCACTTCAATTTCATACTCTGATTGGAAATCACCGTGAACACCAGGTCTAGCAAGATTCTAAGCAACTTGTGCCTTCAAGCATTCAATTCTATTGTAACTTTGAATACTCAACAAACTTTTGTGACCAGTATTGGAAGCTATTGTCTGTGGCGAGATACACTTGATATTCATACGAGTTATAGTAGTAACTCTCCCAGATTTATTTGAATAATCTCCCTTTAGGCTAACAATAGCAGCCATATCTCTCAGAAAGTTTCTCAAGGTACCCTCTCCAAGATTGACAAAACCTTTGAACCACACCCTATCTTTGGGATTCTTTATAGGAGAAAAAAACAAATGGTCTGATTTTGGATTCAAAGGCATGTGAGCTAAAAGGACCTTGAATGTAAGAATAACATCTTCATCTTGTGAATAGACTGGATCCCAAAAGTACTCGGGTTGATATTTGTCAGAGTTGGCTTGTAATTCTTGGATGTGGTCTCATCATACCTTGAAATAGAAAAAAACATGAATAGTGATTAGTTTGGTTGGTAGCACAAAGACTTACTATAGATAGCAAGCAATGACAAAACAAATAGAATCTAGCATGAAACCAATCACATCGAATACATTGCACAATCCAAAAAAATAAAAATAAAATACAAGAGAGATACCTTAAAGTTTCACAGCGTCTTTCATTAGTGCTAAGGGTAAAATCTACAAGATGTAAGAAATACAACTTACTATTTCCTTTCCTAAGAAAAATAGTGGTATAGAACCAGACAAAGCGTTTTTGAACGCCAGCAAGAGGTCGCTTAATGTAACGGATGGGCTAAAATCTTCAATTCATCCTCATTAGTTAAATAGTTGACCTTCCTCCTTTTTTTATTGGCGCTTGCCATGATGCTCTTCTTCATTGCAAGAATGACGGACTTATTAACACGACCAAAAAAAGGGTGGGAGTGCATCACAAATTGTTCCTCATTCACACTAGTTTCATCTATTCTATCACTCTGGACTTTGCACATGATTCTATTAAATCCTTTGTAGATCCCCATTACTGATTGGCTAGGATAATGTTTGCCATTTTTCTTCTTCAAAATGAAGAAAAATTTGATGAGCATTTGTGAAAGCTCCTTCAAAGGAAGCGACTCAATGGGAATAGAAATATCAAGGCCAGATGCACACCTCCAGGCATTGAATCTATTTTTGACCCATGAATTACTTTTTGTTGTACCATTCTTATTACAACTTCGCATCTCTCTGTCAAAGAAGCTTGATCGAATTTGCAAAATTCAGAGTCATCGCAATTTACTGCACATTCATTTGGCTTGACGAGAATATCACTTAATGATTGACACCCATTGATAGAATTTTCAGTCAGCAACAAAATAGGCTCTTCTATGATTGCAAAATTCATTTCAGCCAAACCTAGAACCTCTAAATCATTGGAAATTTCTGAAATATGAACATCGTTGACACATACTTCAACAGACCTGTCCTCAAAATCACTTTGCGGATGCTCTACAATTGGCACACAACCAGAAATCACAAGAGTGATTAACCTAGCGCCTGTATCGTACAAATTGCTACTACCGATCAGCGAAGTTGACTGTGATGAAGTTGACTGTAACGTTGAATGTATCTCTCCGAACGAAGTACAATGCTTGTCATTGATAACTACGCTCCGAGGATCCACAAAATTTTCAACGGCAACACGTTTGCCCAGTCTCGCTCTCTTAGTAACCTTCGACATTATCACAGAATTATCTACAACGTCTGAATCCTGAGATGAGATGCCACTGCAGTCAACCCCGAGATCAAAAGATGGAAGAGAATAATTCGAATTCAAAGTCGACAAATTATCAGAAGAAACAGAATTTGCGATGCATCTCTCTAATCTCAACAACCGGCGTCGAGGTCGCAAGTGAGAACGCAAACCCTTACAAAGCTTAATAAAACCGTCGGCATCCCTTGCCATTGCAAAAATACAGAACTAGTGCATCAAATTTGAAGAGGAAACACATGGCAATAACAAAGCTTACCTACTTCAAAACACCATCACACCACCAAAGCTCATGAAAATGACAATTGCGCTCAAACATTAAATTCAAATTTGAATTTCAAACGACGACAACAACCAGAACAACCGGGAGCTGTCCATGGCTCGACTCTGGGAGCGACCGGTTATGTTCGGTAACCGGCCCCCAGGGAACGGTTACCTATTACATAATTTCCTGCTCAATCCAAACGACAGGACCCCTCCAAAAGAAATGCTGCGTTTTCCTGGACACCCATAAATCTCAAGATCAGAACCACCTCTGCCCTCTTTGATAGAATGGGTGGCAGCCTGCAGGAAAAATCTAATAAATCAGAGACAATAAAGACACGAAACCCCCTTAGAGTGATGCACAGCTTAGACAGTAATGATTCAAGACTCGGGACACTGGCAAAACAAAATCAGTCAAGGGAGGAGACCAAGAGAAGCTCAAGGCAACGGAATGAACACAGGTTAAAAAGCAATCATGGCCATGCATATAGTTTTGCCTGACCCTCCAAAATTGGGAGTAGGTGCAGACCTTCAAGAGTTCCCGAATTCGAGCGGGACAAGCTGGTAGCAATGAGCAACAGATCTTAAACAATTCGCTATTGCGTGTGTCTGGAGGAGCAGCCATGCACACGGAAAACCTGCAAGGTATCTACAAACTACGCAGAGCTCTTTACAGTTGTTTACATAATCAAGCAAAGACAAAACACTTCGCTGCAAGAAAGTGAAATCTTGTTTCAATCCAGGTTCCTCTTTGTACACCTCCTATGTAATGCTCCCGTGAGCCGTCAACCACTAGCAAGCACCCGGTCCAAAAGTACGACCTGTAACCCCAGCACACCCGAACAAAGAATCAGTAATAAATCAGAAGCACATTTTAAATCAAATGTGCGCCAAAAAGAAAATAATAATTAAAAATAAAATAAAATAAAAACTTCACACTACCAAAAGTGTGACGTAATAAACGAACAAACAACAATGAAACAGCCGAGTTGAAACCTAAATAAGAGCTATTGAAGGTTTCCGTGGACTCAAGAGCAGCAACAGGGGTCATTAGTCCCAATTATAGCTACTCATCTCACCGCCGGTACAGGAACAGCGTTGCCCAGGTTGTAGCCTGTTGACGTCCTCGATCGAATGGGACAACTGCTTCAACGTTGCCGGTGAAATCGGCACTCAGCAACATTCAGCCCCTGAAATTCATGAGATGGTCATCCGAAGGATCCAGATACTGATTCATGTGCTGAATTTGCAAGTCTTCGTACTGCAAATCTTCGTACTCCACATCCGGGCTATCAACCAGATCCTGTGAACTCGATGGCGACAGGTCCTGACCAGGCTGCTCCGCTTTCAGCGATCCTTCACGTAGACGACGATACTGCTCTCGAGCAGGCTGGGAACGCACCATGGTAGTGACGGTCGTGACAGCCTTCTCGACTGCCTTTTCAGCTTGTTTCCTACCCTCTTTCAAAAACTCTTCATCGTCCTCCTTGGTGTCCGTAACGCTGACGTCCCCACTCTTGAAACCCCGAAGTCCAAGCCGTTTCCGTTTCCATCGTAGAATACCCTTTTCCAAAACTCCTACAGACCATAAAAGTTTCTTGAACCGCCTCCGCACCAGGTTTCCACGCACATGCGCCTGTATCTTCACCACTCGCTGCCGCAGGTCCACGAAGTCCTTCCGCACCTTCCAACTCCTAAACTTCTGCTGTATGCGACTGGCTGCCAGTTGCTGTCTCTTCTCATTGTGCCCTCTGAAAGATTTCTGTATCCTTTGAGCTGCTCTCGTTGCTACAAACCCACGCATTTGGCTCTCAGTCATGCCATACTCGTCAAACTTCTCCAAGGCCAGCTCTTCCTCCTTCTTCCTGAACGAGTACTGCCGAAACGTGGCCTGAATCAAGGCAGCAGCTCGAGCCGCATTGCGAACTGCTTGCAGAGAATCACGAATAGACGCCTGATCATCCGCTCGATTTAAAGTCTGCTTGATGCTATCCCGTCTGGACAACAGGGCGACAGCATTGTCACCAGCAATTTGGGCGTTCACGACATCAAACGAATCATCAGAGAGACTCATGGTGGCAATCCGGCGAGTCAAGCTGGTCTCGGCCAAGAAACCCCCAATCCCCACATGACCCTTGGTCAACGCCAGATCGGCAGGGGTTTGGCCGGACGGACACGAAGGCGTGGAATCGGTCACAGTACTCGGATCGGCACCGTGTTGAACCAGTGCTATCACCACTTGCTCTTTGCCAAACGAAGCAGCCCAGTGCAGAGCAGTCCAACCGTGCGCGTCCCGAAAGTTGATGGGCACACCGGCAGCCACCATGGGAGCCACCACCCAGTCGTAACCCAAAGCCGCGGCCATGTGAAACACACCCAGGCCTTGCGCATCCAGCACGGATGCACCCTTCCCTTCCTCTTGGATCTTCCACAGCAACCACCGCTGCATGCGCGTCTTCAGCATCGTCTGCAGAAGCCGGTCCTGGAAACTGCTGGCTCGCGAATACTCCAAGTAACTGGTCGCTTCCCTCTCGAGATCCAGCCAGTCGTCACTGCGAAGGGATGGGGAGAAGGAATTCAAGCAATTCGCTTGCTTCGTAGCCGTGTCTTCGTCTGAAAATTGAATGGGAGTCTCTGAATCCGAATCTGTCAGCAGCATGTGCGCGATACGAACCTTCAGCAACCTTTCATCCGCCGCTTGAACCTCTGCTTTGGGATCGGATTGTATTTTACTACCACTGCAATACTCGAACTCGCGAATCTCACTGTGCGCTTGACGATCGCCACAAGTGACGTAAAAAGAAACTCGACCGGCAGCATGGGGAGGAGCTTTACACCGCAGAACCCCACCACTGATCACTTCTGCAGGAACCTCCACCTCGCCGAACATACAGTGCCACTTGACATCGGTGGCATTTGCGTAGTCTCCCAAAAACACTCCGGAGATCAGCACCTTGGCACCTTCCGAGGCATACGCCCACTCCGGAGAAGTATCGGTGATACTGTAACGCTGGTCGGACGAGACCGAAGTGCTCAGACTGGTGCCCACTTGCATAGTTTGATACACATCGTCCGCCAAGCCGGGGAAGCTCATCGTGGGAGTGGCAGGCCAGCTGAATTGAAACGCACCTGGGCTCAAAACACTTTGCCCATCCATGGCATACGACATCCAACGTCCAAAGCTATCCAACTTAAGAAACGCCTCGATCTCCGGGTTCTTCTCGGGAGGAACCTTCTTCTCAAAAAGCAAGTCAAGTGGCTGCGAATCAGACCTCAATCCCAACTGCGACCGTCTCTGATACAGCCCCGCGGTTTTCAGAGCTTCCTCTTGAGTCACAGCCTGCAAGCTCGCTTCTAAAGCAGTTTGGGGCTCCCGTCCAAGACCCCGTGGTGACAAGGCCTCCAGAATACCCTTCGAGGGCGGCATCTGAGGAGGCAAACCGTCTTGAGTGTGTGGCAAATCGCTCAATTCCATGGTCTGGTTGCTATTGCTGTTGATCATCAGCGAGTCCATGATGTTCCTATGCGTTGATGGGGTCGTGCACTGCTCCAGCATTTCCGCCCATGTGGCGTCGTTCATACTTTCCTGCTTCACGTACGGAGCAGCAGCACTCTGCGACATACCTGGACCCGAATTGGTGTTGCTGCTGTTGTTGAAGTTGTTCTGCAGAGCAAAAGGGCCCCCTCCCTGATTACTGTTCCTTTCCATCGTATGGCGCCACCCAGCAATGTCATTCGAACTTGAAAAGCTGTTCTGCCGCGGGCCATTAGCAAATGCGTCCAGGCCAAACACATCCGAAAACTGATTGTTGGAGGTGGGCTGCTTCAGTGGAGGAAATGGCAGTCCAGATCGCGGCGTCAAGCCCGTGGGCGCGTCGAGGAGATTCTTCAAGCTGGAACCAGCGCCGCCACCGGAGAAGGATAACCAAGCACTAGAAGAAACATTCCTACTGGGAAGATCGCCTCCGATCCAACCATTCACCGGCGAGTTGTTCAAACCCGCGGCTGCTTGCGCCGTCCGAGGAGTGAGCTGATCCAGCAACGTGTTCTGCGGTCCCAGGGGAACAATTGGACCCAACGAATACCTGTCCTCCTCAGCATCTTCAGACTCGACCTGGTCTCCGTCATCCTGCTCTAATTCAGGCGACGCCGTGGGGTTAGACACCTCTGGAGGGCTCGCGGCGTGCGCGGCCGGCGCACTGTGCTGCGAGTCGCTCATTGTGAACCTGCCTCCCTCAGTCACCTCCCTGTAATGAACCAGTACGATATGCTCGAGCGCAGGCTCGAGCACCCAGTAGCACCGCCGCTGGAAGCTCGAATTGTCCTCGCCGTGCGCGTAGTAGCAATGCAATACATCCACGCTGCCGATCTTGAGCCGCTCGTGAGCCTCCCGCACAGTTTTTCCGTCCTTTTTCTTTCGCCAATTGTGACCATCCTTTCGGAAATACCGCAACGTCTTCCTGTCGAAGAGGAACATCGAGCCGCTGCTGGGCTGCACGGGCGGGACCGGGTTGACCTTGAATCCGTAAGTGGCGTAGTACTTCAAAATCTCGCATACCTCCACGGGCCGCAGCCACCGAGTCTGCGCTTCTGCTATAATCTGGCGTATGTCGATCTCGGGTTGGTGAGATCCCGCGCGTAACCTCGACGCTGCCATGCTTCCAGGGCTAACCAGTTCTCCGAACCCCTCAAATGCTTTCAAGTGCTTGCAAACGCCTACGAATTCTTTATCTCTTGACACCCTCTATGAAGAAACTAGGGACCCTCACAATCTGGCCGCCAATAGATGCTCCCACTGCTCTGCAACCAGAATAGTAGTAACTGATCGAGGTGTCTCCCATGGCGCACATCGCTAGGGCTCCGAGTTCCTTGGAGAGCTCAAGTAGGTTCCCCTGATATTGTTTGAAAGGATACGAAGTACTGCAATACCCTTGTTCGCTATCCTCTGTTCCAGTGTCTGTTGTAGGCTAACTCGCTGGAATTTCAAAGCTCCAATTCCATGTCTGTAATCAATCTAAGAAACTACCTGGACTCTTAAAGCGCTAAGCCAGACCTGCCTTTGCCTGTTCACAAAATATGTCGTTAGAAGCAATTCCCACATCAATACACGAACAACCTTCCCTAAGATTGTTTTAAAAAATTGCCACTACCCAGCAAGCACACAATTGAGCCGCGACGAAAAGAAGAAGTTGAGGAAGCTTCCGACTAAGTTAAAACAGCTCAAAACTCACCCCAGCAAACTCTCCAAGAACATCCAAAGCGAATGAGCACACCAGAACTCCCGATGCAAATCAAACAACACGAAATCTCTCTCACTTCTCCGCACCAACCACCATTCAACCCTGTAACCTTCTCTACCGTGCAGCACCGTCTTCCCTAATCGGTACAGACACCCCAAAGAGCAACCGTATCACCCTGAGCAACCCAAATTTCCCCGCAGCCTCTTCCAAAAAGCACGGAGAAACCCACCCCAAAAGTCTACAAGCCCCGATATCAAAATAGGTGGAAAAAAATACAGAGACGTGCAACCCACGTCACCGCCACCACACCATCGTGCTCAACCCCAATCCAACCCCATTATCATAACCCTTCTAATACCAACAACAACGCCATTTCCAACCGCGACACAGACCCAATTCGAAACCTCGAGGAGTCAGAATGTTCGGCACTCCGACGAAGCTACCTGTACAAGAGTAGAGAGTGAAGTAAGTTTACTTTCAGTGGAGTGAGGGGATTGTCCTGGACTAGGTATCAATCAATGAATCGTGATCTAAAAAAGACTAAGTTATGATACCTTCGGAGGCACCCTACGAACGGAGCGACAGACGGAGCAGACGGGAAAAGGGTAAGGAATTCCGCAGAAAATTCGGCAGAGACAAAATGAGGAGAGCCAATGCGTGAGAGGGCGGTGAAGGGGTTTCAAGCGTGACGTAGTGTAAATGCGGCTTTTTTTGGAATTGGCGAGGTGGGTCGTCGGCACTATTTCCGAGAAAGTCGCCTGCCCGTGGCTTCTCCTGCCCGCGCTCGAAGTGCCCTTTAGAGGCGGCTCCAAGTCCACCCTGGGAGCGCCCCCATTACCCAAGCGCAAGTCCACCAAGTCCGGCTGAGCCCAAGTCCCGCCTACGACTCAGCCACTTGCAGCCTTCAACTGTAAGGCCTCCGCATACCCCGCCTCATAAAAGGTAAACCAGCCTTTGCCCTGTTGGCATTGTTCTAAATTTGTAAATTTTTTTCCACATAGAGACAATGTTGAGAAATGAGGACAGATATTGAAATTTTTTCTTTTCAAAAAAGTAAGAGTTTGTTATGAATTTTTGAAGTGTGCTTTCCAATTGACCCAAAAGAGTCTTTTAACCAAAGATTTTTTTTTCATTTATTGTAGGCAGTGCCAAAAGCGATGATTATTGAAAGGCTAAAGCTATTTATATCCATGAAATTGGATGAAACTTGAAATCCATGGATGAAGTTTCATTTATTCATCCAAAATTATACACATTCATCCAAATAGAGCGATATTGTCCCAAGATGTGGTAGCAAATTAGCGATTTCATCCGCTGAAAAGCAAGAATATTTTGCCTAATATTTCGTTTAAAAAAAATTTCATCACTTTTTGGCGAAAATTCATTCAAAATAAACACCCTGCTTTTGACTACCCTGGAACCAACAAAAAGTGTAACTATAATGGTCATCTTATTCACTTGAAAGAGTCACTATATATCTTAACATGGCTACAATATGAAGGCCTAAGAAAAGTCACTTCTTGTGAAGAATTTAAAATTAAAAAAAAATGAAAGTTCCTCTTGCAATTATTAAGTTAATCACTGAATTACCATCATTCAAGACATTGATTGTCACACCCCTATCTCCTTGGGGTGCCCAAAGTGTCTTAGTGAGCAAGGAGGACCTTGGGGGTGACTTCCCAAGCCTTGCATTAGTCTAAGAAGGAAGAAATGTGAGACTCTCGAGGAAACAGGACACAATAGTGCCTTGATTAGGAAGAGCATAGTATCATGTCATACATTCTTGAAAAGTTCTTGAGAAGACGCTTCTAACCGTCCAAAGAACGCATGATTTGAACTAGTAAGCTAGAAGTTATGGCCGTTCAAAGTTGGAAGTGTCCTAGTGGCGCCGGGACATTTAAAGGCTAGGTGTAAGGGGTTCCTAAGGAATCACTCAAAAAAGCATGGCATGTAACATATCATGGGAAAGCTACAAAGACAAGAAAGTTAGAATGCCAAGCATTACGAGGTTCTAAGACATGAACCAAAAGTTATGGCCAAGAGAAGGGCCATGGTGAAGGCATGACGCCACTCCTAGTGAACCCGAATCTTTGAAGAGTCATAACTTTGTGAGAACTTATCCAAATGGGACAAGTGAGTAGTCCATTGGCATCTGCTCGTTGCACAAATATCCGAAATGGACTCACATGTGGTATTTGAAGACCTAAATGCAAAGTTACGCCGTTTGAAAGTTCAAGCGTTTAAATAGAGTTAGAATTTAGGGATTTCAGTTTGAAATAGGTGGTCCTCCTAAATCCAAGGGGATTTGGCAAATACTTTTGACCCACAAAGGGGGGGCTGTCAAATACCACAAAAAGTACTATAGGAAGGGTTGGTCTCCCACCTCACTCCCTTTTAGAGCCTTAGTGAGTCCCAGTGACTCATGGGTGGTGATGTAATTTCACCACTAGCTTCAAAGCTCCTTAGAACACTTGTGTGTGTGTCCCTGGGCACCAGTTGGTTGGAGTCCCACTTCTTACTAGGCCTTTGACAATGTGCCCTGAGTTGTGAGTCCCGATTAGTGTTGGTGTGAGAGTAGCAAATACACAACGGGCCTAGTATGAAGTGGGGTGACAACCAAGGGTAGTTAGGAGCATGGTGAATAATGCCATTATGAGTTCTAGCATAGTAAGATGGAAGTTCCACCTCATGTCACCAAGTGACATGCCAAGTGTCACGAGTGGAGTGCATACTAGTAGTTCTGAGCACTGGGACTTAGCAATGTGAGTTGGAAATGAAAACTAATGTTGTGAGTGTGTGGCATATGCAATGTTAGTTAGTTGGGCCTAAGTGATACTAGAATTAGAACGTGGTGAATCTTAAAAGTTGTGAAGGGCTCTTGAAGTCTATTTGGAATTGTAAGATGTTACTAGGGCTACGACATTGATTATGGCTACTAACTCAACCTATTATAGCTTAAAATCTCATTTCTTGAAAAAAATTTCATAGATTGATGCAAGACCATAGTGGGTCATTCCCTAGGAGTTTGTGATGGGTCTTCTATTGATATAAGCTAGTTTACAAATGCCAACATCCATATCCACCTTTATTAGAGTAGAATGCAAGAGCTACCATGTCATTCAATAAGCTTACCAAGGATGAGCAAGGCATAAGGTAGAAGTACCACTTCATTGTCCTTATTGGCTACAGTGTTCAACTAATGAATTTTTGGAGGCACAAATGTTAGACTACTCAAGTGAATGAATTCAAGACATTTTGTGATTTTATGATAGTCACACAATATTCTATGAATTTTCAGAGTTGAAAGCATAGGGGACCTACTAATGCCCCTTAGACACCCTTGAAGCATGAAGTTAAACTCTGGAAACTCCTAGTGGTTGCTCTTAAAACCTTGTGACTGTTGTGGATGAAGGTAAGTGGTCATTGAAGGCCAAAATATAGTTAGTGCAAATAGAAAAATGTCAATTAGTTTTGGAGCCTCTATCTTGTTGGTATCTTTCAATTGCTAGTCCTTGAAGTGCAAATGACATAATGCCAAGTCCGTTTTTTAAGGCAAATTTGTCACCATTCCATTGGATAGTCAAAAAAGTGTTATAACTCATAACGTGGATCCTCTTTCTACATCTTTAGATTTGCGAAAAGCACAAACACGGACGTCTATGATGAACTATTAGACTTGGCATTATGTCCCATAATGTTCTCAAGCCTCTTGGCTCTCGAGAATTATTTAGTCCATTTCATATTTGCAACAAAAGTGAGGCCTTCTCAGCTTTTTTTTCCACCTTTAGAAGATTGTGGCCTCCCTTGAGCAACCCCTATCTCCTTCATCTGAGGACTAGAAATCCGGATGCAACTTTACATGAAGTATTGTGATTGACCCAATGATTGAAGTAATATGGACAAAATTATCATACTACCTTGCACATTTATGCGTACAATAGTTCTATAATAGCATCCTCAACAACATCAACTTATGACGCCGGTAACTTAATGTGTGACAACTCATTATTTCATACAGATCACGGTTTGTGCACATGAGGAAAAAGCAAATGCAAATGTTGCCCTAGGAAGTAGCAGACATGAAAACACTCTTTTTGCGGTTTTGGATTTGATTGTGTGTGGAATTTGGCATGCCAAAGATGTTCCCGTACATTATTATAATTCTGGGAATTCAGTGACTGCTTCACTTGGAGATCAGAACATGAGTTAAAATTGATAAAATGTGAAACTTGTATGGTTGAAGAGCCTTGTATGTTCGCAATTTCTGACTTCCCAGTGACAATCATATCTGCGGTGTATTACATCTCTAGCATTCACTAATCAAGTAGAATGAGCAACTGGCCTACTTAGTAATTAACAATGCCTTAAAACAATTTTCACTACATTAGGATGTAATAGGGTTAAATTGGGTCCGGAACTAGGGGTCGAAAAAACTGGGTTGACGGACCCAGATTAAAATTGCCACCACTGAAAACGAGGCACAGAATACGAGTACTTCCAAAAACATTCTCAATTCAATATGACCCGGGGTATGTCAAATGCATCTCTTGTTATTACAGAGATCCATACTTCTGAAGCAGGGCCATTGTTGGACTTGATCATGGGTTTATGACAGGGAAGATTGTAGTGAGAATCACTGGCTTCTATAACGCCAAGTCCGGAGTTCAAGGAAACCGTGTCACTGTATCATTAGCTGGCCAGAGAGAATTAAAACCCATAGTCCTTCTCCCAATTCTAAGTCCTAAGATCAACCTAAAAGTACAGGTCTGGATGTTCTTGATTGCATAGAACTTGGCATTCATTCCCATAATGCTCTCAAGCAATACACAGTACATTAAGTTCCCTTGAACTGACTACCAGCAAAGACAACCAACGCGGTCATGACAGCCGAATAGATGGGCGCGGGAGCTTTCTTCACAACAGGGCCCAGGAGAGGCAGCGTCTCCGCCCCGGGTCTGGCCAGCGACACAATGGTGGGGATAACGAAGGAGAAGATTAAGATGGTGGCGCTCACCCGCGCAGTCACGTTCTTCGTGAATTCTCCAATGAAGGCCGTGAACTCGTTCCGGTCCAGAAACCCATCCTGGTTCTGGTCAAACGTCTGTTGTATCCAAGTCATGCACACTGTAAATAAACTCGCACTAGATAAACAAAAAATGAGAACTTCAGACGATGGACATAACATTCTTCAGATTCGCCCTATGTCATCTTGGAATCGTCAAGCACGATGCCCTGAATCTTGGTCATCCACAATGCCCGACCTCCCATTCTAGATAAAGATACAAGGTTTAGGGATTTCTAAAAAATTTGATGCAAGCATAGACGTACAAGCTTGCATATGGGTGACAGCACGCTCAAAACTCTCTAATGACAGTCTTCGGGGATAAAAGTGGGCTTCTGAATACATTTGACTTGTGGAAGTTGTCCTGTACACAACTACCAGATTCTCAAGATATACGGGGAATGTGCAATTGCAAAGTGCGTCATAAGAGACAGTTGAGTATAGAACCAAGTAGGAAGAATACTTTGTCAGTGCAGTACCCTAGCATCTGTAAGTAGAAAGGGTGATGTGCTCAATAGCTAACGAATGATATAAATCGACACAGAGAGCATCGTAAGGTTTCAGTTAGGAAGGACACTGACCCTCAGAAGCTCCTCAACCTCTTCCTTGGTAGGAGGATCATAGAAAGGGCCTGGCACTTTCTTGTTGATGTCACTGGCACACACAAAAGGAAACCAAGTGGCAACAAGTTTTACAAAACAGTAATATAATGGAGACAATTAGGGATATGGATATCGTGGATTGGAAGATGAAAGTGCTGGGCGGCATCTGGTTGGGAACCCAGCAAGACGGTTGACCATTGACTTTGCTTACTTGTAAACGAGCAGGATCGCACAGTACAAATCTTGCACTCCAAGAGCTCCATGCTCACTTGTGCTTGCAAAACGATCCCACGTTTTGTCCACTATCTTCTTCACCTGCGGGTTTTCTGATGCCTTGGCTGCGCATCAAATTCAATAAAGGTAAGTCACGCAAATCTCAAATTCTGTCAATGCTCCACAAAACACTTGCGCTCATAAACAGAGCATCAAATCATAATGACCTCATTCCCTTCACGAATCTAAGACGACAATACAAAAGAAAATGCGAAACAGCCAAATCCAGTAACCGCAACAAACGAAAAATACCGAAAGTCCCTAATTCAAAAACCAATTCGACAAAATTCTTGGCCACGAGGACTGGAAAAAGCCATTTACAACACAAGACACCGTGACCCGAAAAGTCAAACATCCGCATCTTATTCCTACGAAACCAAACCCTCTTCCTACTGCACGCCACAGCACTAATTTTTACCACACGAATCACACTCGACAAACCCCCGCGGCATCTTCTAAATTCTCTCACCTTCATAACTATATTCACCTGCAGCAACCATTATGCACATCAATCGACACTAAAATCAAAATCTTAAGTTCAAATGCAATACATCAATTCAGAAACCAGCTTGCAAAAAATACGGCCAGCAACTAACGGCAAACAACCATTTCCAAAGACTTACAAGCCACTACATGACACCGTAACCCTAAACGGCAAACCTACGCATCTTGCCCCTAAGAACCAAACCCTCTTCCCAATGCACACCATAGAACTAATCTTTACCACACGAATCACACTCAACAAACCCCAGCGATCTCCAAAATACTCTTTACCTCCACCAATATTTTCACCCGATGCAACAATTACGCACATCAATTGATCAACACTAGATTCAAATCCTCAGTTCAAATGAAATTATGCTGCAAAGTTTTCCAAGATTGGACATAGTTGTGACTCACACTTGAAGTTGCCCATCCTGCTCCTAATCGCGCTAGCAAAATGACTGTGACCTTGCGCCAGAAGTGACGATCCCGCAACGAGACTGATCTGTCTGATCCATCCAGAGGTCGCGAATTGGGACCGCGAATTGGGACGGCTCGTCGTTGATTCAAGCGGATTTCCGGGATGTCCAAAATCTCCGGCCACCCGGCGTATTCGGGGGCCACCCGAAGAGAACTCTGGTCGGTACCTGGTTGATGTTGGAAGGTCGAAAGATGGGAGTCGGCTGATACAGTGATAACTAGCAGCGATCTTTAGAGCATCACCACCCGTCTTGCAAAATGCAGGGTGATTTGGCTTGCATAATGCGGGGCCATCCAATTTGCAAGCCAAACCGCCCCATCCATAGTATGCTATAAGTTCCCAAATTTTGACCGCTTTGCAAGGTCTATCCAATGGGCTATAGCAGTAAAGGTCCATGCTATGGGGAAAAGTGTCGGTGCTCTTGTCTCAATAACATGCAGTTTGCAAGCTAGTTTGCAAGCCACTCTTTGGCTTGCAAAACACCCCCATTTTGCAAGCTAACCAAAACACTTGGCTTGGCCTCTTAACAAGTTCATCTATTTTGCAAGACGGGTGGGGCACTTTTGCAAGCCACCTTGGACAAGTCATCCGTTTGGCAAGATAGGTGGTGATGCTTTTAACCCCAAAAGGATATTTGAAGTCTTGGGAGGGCTGCCCAAACTTGGATTTGGGCATCAAGTAGCTTGTTTAAATGACCAATCAATTATGAGCTTCCACCTTCCTCAAGGTCGTGGGCAACCTCAAAGTCACTATTCAAATTTTTTACACTAGAAGAAATTAGCATTCACCTAAACAAAATTTAGGTGACACGAAATTTCATTTTTTGCCAGAAAACGCAGTTTCTCTATAGGTTGAAACACAATTTTCAGAAAGCTATGTTTCAACCAATGCAAAAATTGCATTTTCTGGCAAAATATGAAATTTCGCGTCACCTGAATTTTGTTCCGGTGAACGTTGATTTCTTCTAGTGTTATCAAACTTTTCAATGCAAAAACTACAAGTTCACACAGTGATTCAAAACATAAGACTTGGATTGATGGATGCAATTTTTGAAAAAAAGAAAATGATACCAAGGAAGTTCACATGTAGTTGAGTATTGGAGGATTTTTATGAAGATTCTCCGAAAATCCACCCCATGGAGTTGGGTGTGTTGTTTAACCCCTAAGCACTCCGACATTCATTTTTTGGATGATGAATAGATTGAAACTCAAGTTTCATCCTCCTAACTACATGGATGAAAGTTATTCTAATTTGTGAAAATACTTAATCAAGTTATTGTCCTATCTAAGGGTTGGATTTGGTGTTACTAGAGTACATATATTAATCTAAAATTACATACATGCAAGTATGTCAAGTCGTCAAACTTCATTGACTATAATTCAAAATTGGATTTGCCAAAATGAGGTTATAGATTTTAAGAACCCAAAATTTCAAAAAATCACGATGTGAAGAGAACCTCATTTCAAATCCATTCCAACAAAGTTTACTCAAAAAATGATAATATTTTGCTTGTAATCAAATTTTGAAGGAATTTTGGAATTTCTCTTTCAAAATTTATAAAAAAAGATTGGTAATAACATTGGTGAATCTAACCATACAAATGGAATCTAAAAATCAAAATTTACAACTTTTATTTGTATATCAATTCCAAAATATGCTTCCAAATAGTACTTTATAATGTCTTTTCTCAAATCATCAATTCAAGAGATGAATTTGGATGTTCAGGGGTTAAGGATTAAACTAACTAAATTTTGTTGTGAATCTAGCTAAAAAATTTGTGATTTGCTTGGCTTGTATGAAAAAGATTCCTTGAAACGATTTTTGAGCCAAATTGTATATAACATATTTTCTATATGACTTGATTGAATGAGGGATGAGTGGTTGTAACACCCATCTTATACCTGATTGAATTATGGTAGCTAAAAGATTTGCATCAACCATCAAGATTTTGTCAAGTAATAAGCTTAAGATTTAAGACAATGAAACCCTTTTCATAACCCCCAACTCCCTTCAATGTAGCCATTGGCAAACCTGTTGTCAAGTGTCACCCTTCATGAACATTAGAGCTCAAGACTAGAAAAATCTATGACCAAAAAGAATGAAAATTGTTGTTCTCATTTGATACTTTGGTTGCATTGAACTAGTCAAATTTACACTGAAACTTGTTGATTTGGTCAAATCCGAAAGATATAAAAAATAATTGGCCAAAATTTTCGAGCAATAAAAAGAAAAAGTTTTTTTTTGTTGCCCCAAAATTTTAGGCAACCACACATTTAACCCGTTGCCACCAACTAGTTACAAATTTAAGACATGGTGGTCAAGCTCCCAAGTTTCTAACCATCATACCACTATTGCAATTACATGTGCAATATGAATTTTTTTGGAATCATCCACTATTAAACTAGTGTTTTCTAATGCATTAGACCTTGGCAACCATTTTGGCATAGTAGAATAATATTTTTCAAAAAATATCGAATAAAAAAAAAGTTGGAAAATCAAGCTTAATTTCATCTCCAGAAATGTTTGTTTGTGATTTTGAGCCTCCAATCAAAAGTTATGGACAAAATTTGGAGTAGATATTTGAAAATGTCAAACAAAATTTTCCTTGCTACCCTCCCTAAACTTTGTCCATAAGTTTTGATTGGACACTCAAACTCTAAAAAAGGGTTTTGAAGATGAAAGCACTACAAGAAAATAGGACCATAATCAACAAAAGATCAAAAGTTTGTTTATGTTAATTATAACAATTTTGTCTTGGGTTCTATTGATTTTGTAATTTACTAAACAACAATCTACATAATTGAGTTGATTTGACGAAAAAAATTTGCTCAAGTCATTCAACAATCCTCTAAACATCCTCAAAGTAGAATTTTAGACCTCATTTTGGCATAGTAGAAAAAAATTTGAACTGAAAAAAGTTGTGAAATCAAGACCAATTTCATCTTCAAAAATTTGTTTGAGATTTCAATCCTCCAATTAAAAGTTATAGACAAATTTTAGAGAGGATGTTTGAAATTGTAAAAGAAACGCCCTTCCAAACCCTCTCTAAACTTTGGCCATAACTTTTGATTGGAGTCTTGAAATCTCAAATAGATTATTGGAGATGAAATTTATATTGATTTTCTACATTAAATTGGTTCAAAGTTTTCTGTAAAAAATTATTCTACATAGGCTAAATGAGGTCTAAAATTGTAGTTTAAGCACAAATCTTACTTTTGACATAACTATGAGAGGTTGAACTCCTACTAATCTTAATTTACTTATCCCATACGGGTTGTCTTACCTCCTACCACTTCACTTGTATAAAGAGCTTGTCTTCTCTTCCATCCTTTTCCATTGGTAGATGGCATTCATTGATCAATTCTTAATTACTTTTGGGGATCTGAAATGTAGTTTGGAACATTTAAAAATTAAGTTTCAAAGTGCAAATTCTACTTTGAAAGATTTAATTGATCATTCAGCATCAAAGTGTCCTATAGGTATGGTATGTGCCAATGTAATATCCTACCCACATGACAGCTCTACTTGTGTGGTTGGTTTTACCACGTAGAGAGAATATCAAATAATAATATTTTGACCAAAATCAATGAATAAAATCAACATAAATGTATTCATTGTTGTTTGAATCAAAGTGTCCTAATCAATTTTCCTAACCAATTTATATGAGTCGATTATCGTGTTGATTCAGACACTATTTCTTTTTGAGGTAAAGTTAGCTTGATTTTCCAATTATTCTTCGTTCATAGTTTTTTGAAAAAAGTTATTCTACTATGCCAAATGGCCGCCAAATTTTGTTGAGTCATGAAACAACGAATTATAAATCATTAAGTTAAAAAAATATTTTCATTGTACATAGAATTTCAACCGTGGTGTTTTAAATGTTACCAAAATGAAAAAAACTTATTCCAAATGATTGTAAGTTATAATTGTGTGCTTGTATGCCTTTCCACTCTAAGGATTATGTTAACAATCTTGTTGAGAGTATGTTTAAAGAATTTCAAACCAATTGGATCAATTTATCATGGTTGCCTACGACTACTTAAAGCTCTTAAAAAATGACTATTTGAAAAATAAGTTTTCAATCATAATTTGGATTGGTTTGAAATTTTCTAGGCATCAACCTAGTAGTCTAAGATACATACCTTTAGTAAAAATTCAAAAGAATCATATTCAACAAATATTGTACTCAGAAGGACCTACCCAGAAGTAGGAAATGGTTTGAAATCCTACCTCATGGCTTTTCTTAAGGGTTAATTAATTATTTGACATCAATGTGCCAACCTTACCCTACTACTACATTACAAGAACATTCCATAATATTCCAAAATATTATAAATGTACTAAGTAAAGTCCAAAAATTCCAAAAGATTCTAAATTTTCTAAAATGTTGTTAGTTTGGTCATTGCACTATTTAAATCAACAAAAAATAGGTGGCCATTTTGTTGGCTTTTACAAAATGTTCCGAAAATCAATGAAAACAATCATTACAGTGCTCTAAACAACAAAATTCTTATTCAATTGATTTTCTAATGATTTGGTTATGATTTCCTAATAGTGGCTACATGATGTTCTGTTGTCTAGTCTTCCAATCATTACTTTGCACCTCTATAGGAGTGCATGAACTCCAATTTGCCATCACTTTATTGGCAATGGCATGATCTTGTTTCTATGCTTGAAAGAGTGGTAGTGGGAGACAATGGAGAGTGGAGGAATTTTCAATACTCACTACAAGCTGCAGTACTACTACTTGGTTGAAATTGAAACTTAAATGTTTCCTCATAAGTTTTTGTTGCTCCTACATTGGCAAGGTGGCATCTTGTATTCTTGGACTTCAATGTATTCAATAGTTTGTGTAGAAGTGGAGGCTATAGGTTGATGGCAACTATGTACCTTTTCTCTATTGTTATAAATGTTTGGATGGTTTAGATTGTCTATGATCATTACAATTTTGAAATGGAGTTTGTTCTTCAATGTAATGTCAAATCTTGAGAGCAACAACAAGTTTGGCTAGCGCAAGGTTGTAACAATGTGGCAATAGTGGCACCACAGCTCAAGGCATTAGGTATGCAAATGCCAACTTCCTTCTTTCCATTTAATCTCATGAACTTCACTTTATATATGTTTGAAGTATTCACTAGATTTACAGTTTGTTTTCATCATTCTGTGTTCTATTATTGTACTACCACCAAATCTCTAGTTTTTATTAAAGAAGTTTGATATTGGATTTCTTTCTTCGGAGGAGTCAATCTATACTTTTCAAGGGTGGGGATGTGAGTTTTGGATTGTGGTATTGTGCATTTTAGTTTACTTTACAATTAGGTTTGTGGTTTACTTTACAATTAGACAACTTTAGAGTTGAGACTTTTGAATAGCAATGATTCATCAACCAAGGCTCCCTAAAAAATATTGAGCACATTTTTTTGGTTCTTCATACAATACTAACGAGATTGGGAAGTTTTTGCTATTAGCTGCAAAATTTGGGCTTGGGAGGATCTTACTTGTTGTAGATCTATCATGCCCAAAATGTCATCCTTGTTTAATTCTATGACTTGTCTTACCGATCATGTACTTCATGTACCTCATTGTTATAGAAGATTGACAGAAACAGTAGAAAATGCAACATCAGGTGTAGAGAAGTTTAGTGATGTCTTTAGTTGCAGGGTTGAAGGTGGAATGGTGGACCTTACTCAAGAAGATGAAGGTTGTGTAGATCTTAAACCTCCGTCAAAGAAGAAAAATAGATCATTGAATCTACCAAAAAATAATAATTGAGAAAGAATTTAGTACTATTTGAGGTAAGAGTGTTTAAAGACAAGTTTTGATTTGAGTAACCAAATAATTTTTGAATGAAAATAACATCCTAAATAGAATGAACAATTGTGTAACATGTGCACACCTATAAGTTAGTTCTTTTTCAAAGGGAGTTCATATTGTCGATAGAATAATTTTTTAATATTTCTTCCTTTCAAGAAATTAAAGCATTATTCAATGCACTAGAATTCATATTTCTTGAAATCTTATAGAATTAGTATGAAAATTTAAAGATGTAAATTTTATCGAAAATATCTACACCTTAGAATGTCTATCATTACCCTATGTTATAGTTTCTTTCAACAATCATATAGTTGTCATAATGAAATGAAATATTTTTAAGACAACCTAGGATTCTTGATTGTGATTTTATTTTTTTGAAACTTAAATATTTTCATCCATTTGCATAATTTTCTAACTATTCAAACAATTTTTCATTCTCTATAACAATTTTTCATCTACAAGAATATTTTTCACACATTTTCATAATTGAATAATTTCTATACTTTGCTCAAGAGCATCTCTATTCAAACCTTTCAAAAATATAAAAAAAAATATTTTATTCAGATGGAATTAGAAGTTGAATGTATTGTCATTAGAAGGATATTACAAAATCACATAGGATCATACATACACATGTAGGTGCGTATCCCATATCTTATATTAGAGTTGCTATACATAAATATACATATATCATCCATGTATTTGGAAAAAATCCTAGTGCTAGGAAAAAAATCAATTATAGGTGGTATTTTGAACCACATGAATGTGAGTTTAATATTTTAGAAGGGTAGAAAGGAGATCAATCAAGACAAAGAGAAATCAAGTGTATTATGATTTATACATAAGCATTTTTAAAATAATTCATTTTTCCAAGCATGCCTCAAGGATTCATTTATCTCATGATTTAGGAATTCCAAATGATATGGGATAATGTTAGTATCTAATATATTCATATTTGTATACTTGTATATTTAGTATATGTATATATGTATGTATTCATATATTTGTAACCATGTACTCTATATTTATATTAGTACAAGACATAGTTGACATGGTTGACAATTTCACATTCCATATGTTGACCTATAATGAGCCTTTCTGAAATATTGTATTTGGTATTTTGAAAACCAATAGCCACGCTAAAACACCCCAAACCACTTCTATAGCAAAGTACAAAAGAATAATGACCACTTCAAAATTAGGGGAGTACATTTAAGGGAGTTGCCTCTTAGTTCTTTGACTCACCAACAAAATTTCATTACATTTTGAAGTAGTCACTATTTATACAACAAAGGTAATGAAATTTTTTTTTCTCAAATGTCCAAATCCCAATTTTTGGGTTTTGATGTCATGTGATTTTTCCATACGCTACCGCCAATAATACCCCAAAGTTCTCACCTTTTGTGACTGCCAAGATTCTATTTTCCAGCTTGGAACGCCGGGTTTTGGGTGGAGATGCTCATCAATTGGAGGAGCAGAGGAACCGTTCAGGTTTACGGAGAGAATAGTAACTTCGGAACCACGCTATGGGTCGGACGGGATGATGACGATGCAGTCGGAATTAGGGTTTGGAGCCCATCCATCGCCATGGCCATAGCCCGCGCTTAAGCTTACGCCCTTCGGTTGCCTGCGAACACACACACACACTCACACACTCACACACACCCTTCCTCTTCCCCTTCCATTTCCCCAGCCAGGCGCCTTTCGTTGTGGTGGAGAGGGTCACGAAGTTCCATGCATGATCCTCCGCATCATCATCACCACCACTATTCCAAAAGCCACGAGTCGCATGCGCATCTGCATGATCACACTCCCGTGCTCGTCACTCTCGCTCCTTCTGTCTTTGCCTCAATTACTCCACCTGTACAGACCGTGATTAATGTGGCTCCTTCTCGTCCCTGTTTCCCAGCTGAGACTCTGTGTCGTTGCTGCTGCTGTTATTTAGAATCACCGGCGTCGTTCGTTTGCGTCTCTTCCAGCCATGTGAGTGGGTTGGGGTGTTTCTAGGGTATGCGAGAGAGGGAGTGGGGATGTGTTTGGGGGTGGCTGTTGGTTTAGCGGATGAAGAGGAGTGGTGGCACTGATTGGTTTTGGTTTTGATGATGGCGGTGGTCCTGGTGGTTCAGGAGGGCGTCTGTTAATAGGCCGCCGACGCCGGATGCCGATGACGACAGGGACCAGGAGCCGACTCTGCAGGAGATTATTAACATGAAGGTCGATTACCCCCTCCGCCATAACTTGTGTCCCTCTTTGTGGTTGGAGGTTGCGGGGGAGGGATTATGCCCATCTGCAGTTTGCTTGAGACACGAGGACAGCTCCTCCTCACACTACTGGTTGGTTCGAATTGGTCTTACGCTCTGAAGTCGTCGACTCGTCGTCTGCTTGGGGGATGAAAAGAAAAGAAACGAAACGGGACGCAGTGGAACAGGGGCGACCTTCTCACTTGTAATTTGGTTTGGACGGGTGCAGTTGATAGAAAGCGGGGAGAAGGAAAGATTGAAAGAGCTGCTGCGGGAACGACTCATTGAATGTGGCTGGCGAGATGAACTCAAGGCTCAATGCAGGTCTGTCTGGCTTCCTGGTTTCTCGACGCTCGATGCCTTGGAATTATGTGTTGATTATGCTCTATTCTTCGTTATTCACATTTTGGGGATTCTTAGTGTTTGGATTGTCTCATATGTATGTATGTAGTGGAGCTTTTAAGAAGGTTGCTGCATGTCGTGTCCAATTCTTGGATTTCCGTGTCTGTTGTGGAAGCTTATTTTCGCCTTGGAACATGTTCGGACGGAATGGTTGGCAGGGCTTTTACTAGAAAGAAAGGTCGTGCTAATATCACGGTGGATGATCTTGTTCGTACCATTACCCCAAAGGGGCGAGGTGCGTTCACCTAACATTCTCATGGTTGGTATTTCTGCTATTTGGTAGATCTCCTGTATTTCCATCAAGGTCATGTGTGGTCCCAGACTCCCAATCTTATAACATGATTATATATATTCAGAGGCGAGTGATGCAAGTTGAGATATCTGTCAGAAAAGACTTTCTAGCTGGTTTGAAAAGGTTGTACCGTCGTTGGCTTATGTGTCACGGACTGTTGCAGCCATGGTGCCCGATAACGTGAAAGCGGAATTGTTGCAGCGTATTCGAACATTCCTCATGAGTGATCTCTCCTGAAGCGACATGGGGTTCTGTCCATCTTCTCAAAATTGGAAAGGCGGGCACCACTGCTTCTGTAATCAGTCCCTCTAAACGTGTGTTTGTGTTGCTTCATGTACATTAGCTTGGGTGTCAATGTCAAGTAAGTTAGGTGGTGCTTTACGCACTTTGGGTAAGGGGAACAAAGGTTGATTGCCTATGTGTAGAGTACCTTCAGTCCAGGTTACCCTGCTGGGTATTGTTTTTATTTGGTCTTGTACAAAAAGGGTCTTTGAATTAGTGAAGGTGAACCATTTATTACCTTTTGTGGTTAATGCTACTGTTATTATTCCACTCTCAAGCTGATGTGGATGAAGCTCATTACCATCTTTAATGTATTTAAGTAGGTCTAGAATTCCATTTGTCTATCATTCTTCAAATCTAAAAGAATTCTTCACGCTATCATTGCTGTTACAATACGCGCTGAAAGGCTGTCAAGACATTCATGTTTTGAAGAATTTTATCGGAAGGCTAGCATATTGAAGGTAGCTTTCCGCTGATGAATGTGTTGACTCCGCTCTTTTTGAAGGTATTGGCGTTTTTCTGCTTAAGATGTTTTTGAAATGTGTTTACGAGGATGCTGTCGTTGGATGGGGTCAAGAGTTTGGACGGTATCATTTAGGCAATTAGAATAGACATGATCATGCAGATTACGATTTCTAATTCAGAGGTTAATCTACCGGTTGTACAATGCACGTGGACTTACTTTTGGCCATAACATTCCTTACACCCTTTCTGACTTTGCTGGGCAGCCCTATAAAGGACTGACGTTTTATTTTTGAGAACATGCATGATCGTGCATGAACAGCATGAGCATGCATGAACAGTGTGACACGTGGAAGGGCTACAGTCTTCATTCTGTTTAGTGTCGTTTACTAAGATAGGTTCATTTTGTGTTATTCCCATGATATAAGGAATCCACACTAGTCATTGATTGAGTTTTCTTTATACTTTAAATGGCGTTACAATTGCTTGTCTAGTGTTGCTTTTTTGTCATTTATGGTGTTTGCAATGTATGGGGGTAAATATGGACAATTGCTGAAAAGAGTTCTATTTAGTATGGCCTCATGTTTGTATGAGTAATACTATCAAGATGATCATTCATTTCTGACCATTTAAGCAATTCAGTCTATTTGTGGCATGGGGAAAGTTGAGGAATTTTTTTTCCCAAGAAGGGAAATAGATTTCAGAAGGGTTTCATAATTTTTTGCATTTTTTCCTCAAAAGCAAAATTATGGTGAATTTTTTTTGTGGAGATCTTATTTGTACTATTCTTGATATGTAGGCGAACCTATTTTCAATCATAGGCTAGTTGGAAAACTGATGTAAGTGATTGTTGTGGCTTCAACGTACATGTTGTGATCATTTTATGCTTCTAATGTTCACCTCGTGGACATTTTCACTGCTTCTATTGTTCTTGCTCTACTTGAGCTGTCATTTATACCACAACTAATTGAAAATTCAACAATCTTAGTTGTGAGAATGGGAGGCTATTTGGAAATGGGTGATCTCTTTTATTTGAGATGCATCATTAAATAGAATAAAGAGAGTAGTACACATTTTTTTTCTTGCAATCAATAGGGTGTTTGAAATTTAATCCATAAATGACTTGGTGGACATTTTTCTGTCTAACGAATGATAAGGAATTCTCTTGTGTAGGATAGAATTGCAACTATTCATCCTTAGAATTAGGGGTCAAAATGGGGATCATTTTACAATAGTTTGACTCCCAATGAGTATTTGGTGTTTTTTAAAAGTCAATGGTATCACATGATTCCAAAAGTGATGATTTCTATGGTCACCAGTCAAGCATTTAAGGATTAAGAGAGATTGGGATTCAATTTTGTAATTCTTTGTATATAAAAAATTTGATTATTGTAGCAGTTTGGGTACCAAAGTGCAACAATTCATTTTGTGTGGCATAGAGAGCAACAAGTAGTTTCTAAGTGAGTATTTTTGGAAGACTTTAGACATTGGACATAGGTCCATACCAACTTTGGGCTTTCAAAATTGAGAGTAATTTTAGTTTAACCCTTGATCGCCGGGTTGGTGACTGTGGAAATCAGCCATTTTGGAACCGTGTGACATCATCCACTTTAGAAAAACCAAAAATATTCATTGGGAGTCAAACTACTATAGAAGATCTTTCCTCTCCACCCCTAATTCCGAGGATGAATAGTTGTAATTCTGTCCTACATAGGAGATTAATCATTTGCCACATTGTTCAAGGGTTAAGCAATAAAATTACCAAATTTTTTGCAATCTCCATCATTTTTATCTTTGCACATACAAAAATATTTGCTTGGCTTTATACTACTCTAGATCATGTCCAAAAGTGCTTTAAGTGATTGATTATGGGTGCCTCCACCATAGCTTGTGATAAATTGACATGTTTTGCATTTGAATTGAATTCAACCTTTAAAAAGCATTTCATGTTCATGTTTGATTGTACTCCATTAGATTTCTACATTGAAATATATTTTTCCCATAATAATATATATCAAAATTTTCATTTGATTCTTTCATAATTAAAACCGATCAAGATGAAATTTAAATGCTTTTATGAAATAAATTCTTTGTAAAAATCATTGTAATGAAATGACAAGAATGTTTAAAATAATACATTTGTAGATGATAGTGATAAACATCATGGTATAATTGGTGTATCCCTTGAGCTCACAACAAGAGAAATTTGATAGAAAAGTTCAAAAGTGGTGTATTTAAGCTTTCAAGGTGCTACCTCCAAAGTGTCACAAAAATTATAATTTTCACAATTTTGAGAAAGAACTTTTGAAAAACAATAAAAACAATAGCCATTACTAGAACTACATTGTCTTAGTGAAGCTACAAGACATTTAAAATCAAGAACTATATGAAATTTAGGTTTGACCCTAAAACTAAGCCCTTTGATCACATTTGTCCTTTGAGGGCTAACCTTGAAAGGACAAGGGCCTATGACCTTGTAGTAGAATACTGAAAACTTTCATTGAGTATTCTCTATTTCTACAATGTTTATGAAAAAAAATTCATAATTTTATTTTCAGAGGTGAAAGCCTATCTTCTACAAGTTGTAAAATTTTAAGATTCTTTTGTGCAAATTTGAAGTTTTTGTAAATTTTAGAAGAAAACATGCAAAGTATTCATATTGAAGAGATAATTAGTTTAAAAAATCTGAAAATCTTAGCATAGTGTGAACCACCATATTGGTTCACTATTTAAAAACCCAAAAATATAAATATTAGGCATGAATTTACAAATCCGGAAGTGTTAGTACTCTGGATTAAGCCATAACCATCAATTAGGGAGTTTTCCGCTAAATAGCAATGGAAACTTCATGAGGTTAGGGCAAGATGCTAGAAAATGCAATTAGGAGGAAATTAGGAGAATTTCTAGGGAAAAAAATGGGGAGTTAAAACTAAAAAGAGGTTAAGCAAGATTTGGTAGAATAACCAAATTAGGCTAATGGTAAAATGGTGAGAAAATGAAAACAAAAAATGAAAAATGAAAATGAAAACAAAAGACTAGAAGTAGGAAATGAAACTAAAAGTAAATTAGAAACCACAAAAATAATAACTAAGGAAAAAAAACACAAAAGAGGTTAGTTAAACTAAAACTATGACTAAAACACTAGTGTAGTGGATAAAACACTAAAATAGGATTTTACAGTAAATTAGAGGGTTTTACAGTAATTTAGGGGGTGGAACACTAAAATAGAGCAATCTACACTAAATTAGCGGATTTACAGTAACCTAGTGCGATTTGCACTAATTTGGCGCATTTTGCACCAAATTAGTGGATTAATAGTGAATTAGTGTAGGATGAAAGTAGTTTAGAAAATTAATCCGTTAGAAAGTTGGATATAGGCAAAATTAGGGTTTGGAGCCCTCTCTCTCAACTCTCTCTCAATTTTCCCAACTTGGTGTGCATGTGTGTTGGAGAGCATTCTTGATGATGAAGGGCGTTTGAAAGCATGAGAAGCTAGGGATTAAGATGAGGGAACCAAAGTAGGACAATTTGTCGAGTAGGTCACCATTTTTTGAGAAAAAGTGGTGAAGGAATGATGGGAGTGAGGTCAGATGGCAATTGGAGTGGAGAGAATTAGGTTTTTGTGGAATTGGGAGGGGACTGCCAACTTTGGTGATTGATTGCGGGAGATTGGAAGAGCGGAATGGGCTGAATTTTTGGGAGGATGGAAAAGAAAAAGTCAGCTTTCCAACATGACCAGTCTCGACCAATTCCGAGCAAGGATGAGGACGGAGCGGCCGATTTAGTGTGAGGAGGTCAAGCCGCTACCGCCACGGAAGATCGACGATTTTGGCGAGCGACTGTGGGAGTTCGGCGAAGCGAATCAACGTGAATTTTGGGGAGGAGAAAGATGGGAAAGTCAGCTCTTCAACGAGACAAGTCTCGCCTAATTTGGAGCAAGGACGAAGCCGGGGCGAGCATTTTAGTGGGACAAGGTCTGCTGCCCATCTAGCGGCAGTTGAGTTTGGGTATTTCATCTTTTTTTTCCTTGTGATTCAGCTGAATCCAAATGTAATGTTAATTACAATATGATATTTTCTTATCCATCTTGAAGCAATAGTTCAATGATTTGCATGCAATGTTCTTGTGGGGTGTGAATGTGTAGAAGGTCTATGAAGATTTTTTAGGGTTTTAGGGCAAGCGCGGAAGCGCGGAAGCGTTGCCCAAATTGGGGGTAAAATTAGGGTTAGGGTATGGATTAGGAAATTGAAGGAAGAAACTAATTGGCCTAAAAAGAATGGGTGAGTATGTTAGGGAAGGGATCTATGGAATTAGGGGAGTATTTGGCATCAATTTAGGAAGTTAGTTAGGAATTGGGGTGGTTGTGGTGTACTGGAATTTAATTTCAGGACACCAATTTGACCCATTTGGGGCCCCATGGGTTAATTTTAGACAAAATTAGGCCTAGTAGGTTGCCTTAGCCTTCCAAAGTAGGTACTAGGGTCATTGGAGGATTTTAGGGTGCATATTAGGATGGTGTAAGGGTGCTGCCCTCATTTCACTTAGAGTAGTTTAATGTTAAAAAACTAATAAAAAAGTGTTTAGGAGTCCATTGCTTGGAAGGCAATTTTGGTAGGTGTCCCATATGCTCCCCACCGGCCAACTCTTGGGGGTTTCTTCACCTTGCGGTGGAAAAGCCTCATACATAGGAGTACATTATAGTCTAGAATATTATGGTGTAATTCAAGATGCCATGTTGTTGTGTATTTAGAAAATTGGTTATAAACATTCATTGAATCATTGGGGGAAAATTCAAACATAGTAGATAGTAGACTTAGGAAGTTTCAAATTTAATTAGCTTTCTTAAAGAGTAAAAAGAGACATTTTGAAAGTAAAAATTAAGCTTGAAGAAAAAAAATCAATAGTGTTGAAACACACTTTATAGGCATTTGGGTTGTTTTCCCCCTAAATGCCTAAGTATTCCTTTGTGGAACAATTGACAATGTGGACAAACTCCTTTGATCTCAATTTTGGGTATGATTTTAACCCTTGAATGCCAAGTTGGTGACCATAGAAATCATCCATTTTGGAACCGTGTGACATCATCCACTTTAAAAAAATAAAAAATACTTATTGGAAGTCAAACTATTGTAGAAGATCTCCCTTTCCACCCCTAATTCCGAAGATGAATAGTTGCACTTCTGTCCTATAGAGGAGAATTCCTTGCCATTCATCAGACAAAAAACTTCCGCCTTGTTGTTTAGGGATTAAAAAAAATTTCCAAGAAAGAAACTAGAAAAAAGTTTTGGAAAAATAACTTTTAATTCAATTTGTGCTCAGGAGAAAAAGATTGAAATATTTGACAAGAGGCAACAAAAATAAAATAAAAAAATTGGAACAATATATATTTTTACTTACACTACAAGGGAAACTATGTCCTATTTGACATAAAATTGACCAAAGTTTGTTGATTGCTTTGTCAGTGAAAACCTGTAGATTCGGGCAATAATTTGACAAAATTTTGTCAACTATTTTGTCATTTTGCTAGAATTTTTGTCAACTTCTATTTTCTAATACCCTCCTTTGTTAGTTGTTCCATTGCCATGCTAGCATGATGGCCTCATCAATGATTACAAGGGTCCACATTTTCTTCAAAAGACAAAATATCTAAATTAAAATTCCTTTAAGTTTTAACCTTCATATATTAAACAAAAATGCAAGTACGCACAACCAACTGCCATTGTTTCATTGCACTTCATGAACTATGTGCAATTTGTGGATTTGAGAAGAGAAGAGAGCTCTCTATATACACATGGGGTGGTAGGAGGTAGAACAACCCATATGGGATATGTCATTTAAAAGTTGCAAGAGCTCAAACACTCATATTTAAGTTTGAAATAGGAATTGTATTAAAATTAGAATTTCCGACCTCATTTAGGTATAGTAGAATAATTTTTCAAAAAAAATTTGAACTAAAAAAAGATGGAAAATAAATTCAAGCTTTATGTCCAAAAAACTGTTTGATATTTTGATCATCCAATCAAAAGTTATGGACAAATTTCAAAGAGGATGTTTGAAAAGGTCAAAAAAAATTCCCTTCCCCTACCTCTCTGAAATTTGTTCATAACTTTTGATTGGAGGATCAAAATATCAAACGGATTTTTGGACATGAAACTTGAATTGATTTCCCAAATTTTTTTAGTTCAAAGTTTTTTTTGAAAAGTTATTCTACTATGCCTAAATGAGGTCGGAAATTCTAGTTTTAATACAAATCCTATTTCAAACTTAAATATGAGTGGTTGAGCTCTTGCTACTTCTAAATGACATATTTTACATGGGTTGTTCTATCTCCTACCACTCCATCTATATACGGAGATTTTGACTTCTATGCATAACTCAAGCTAAGATATCCATGGCAATTGATGAAAAAGTAAATGTTTAAAAAAACCTAATGGAATATTTGAATTTTTGGCAAATAGGAAGAAGAGAACCAAACATCAACTACAAATTTGACAACAACTTGATAAAAAATTGACAAGTTCTCACAAATTGACAAAATGAGGGAGCAATGATATGGCTATTGTCATTTCGGACAATTGTCTGTAAAAAACAAATCATCTTGGACTGCATTTCCTTGTAGTGTTATTTTTTATAAACAATATGTATGTCTATGTATAGAGAGATTTGGTTAATTGTATTTGGATAAGAAATGGAACAGTAATGGAACATCTTATTTTGCAAGTAGTTGTTGCATATTCTTGAAAAAATAACATACCGGATTTATTTATTTTGAATTTTTTTTAGATTCGCTATAGAGTTTCTTCTTAGTAAATTTTTTTTAATTCAAAATTTGAAATGCAAAAATTTTAAGTAAAGAAGATTCAAAGTCTTAAAAACATAATTTGCCATATGCCTAAAATCTATGTTTTTTCACTTCTCGCTCAAATACCATGCAACCTAATATGTGAACAAAGTTTCTGAAATTTCTTCCATACATTCTTGTACTAGTCTATTGAAAATTCTTGTGGTTAGATGTACAAAAGAAATTATTTTTTTCATTTTTTTAATCTAGATATTTTTGATGTATTGTTTCCCTTTATCAATGGAAATTGTCTGTTTGGTTCAATAAATAAATAAATAAATAATTTTTGAAAGTTTGTATTGTTTGCACTAAAAATGGTAATTTTGAGTAATTTTTTATGGAACAACCTTCATCATTTAGTAGTCAAAGAACACACCATTAATTTTTTCTAAATGACTACTATGACCTTGATTTAGCTCATTGATGTGGATATTTTGTTACCTACCTCTTGGGCAAGGCTAGTTCATTAAGAAATAATTATAAATGTACTTGCCATAATTTTGGAAAATTTGTTTTCTAAAAAAAGTTGTATGAAAAAGCCAGTATCTCTATTTTTAATCAATGTCTATTAAACTACCAAACCTTATTTTCTAAAAATAATTAACATTCTATAGAGATGCATCAATCCTATCTTTTACTTATGGTGATGAATTTGTATATAGAAAAACTAGCTAAAGAATTGCATTTCCTTATCTACTACTAATATTTGCATTTGTCAAGTGGACACAATATGTCTTGGATGGAATTTTAGGATTAATTCTAGAGGAAATTGAGGCCCCAAAGTGGCCACTGGACGACTTTCAAGATTATGATGGAAATGAGGAATGCACCTTTTGGTCAAAAAATCAGATCATTTTTTACCAAGTATCTTAGTGATAGGTCTTGACCTTTTCCCTAAAATGCTTGGGAGGCTAAAAATGGCCTCAGGATGATATTTAGTACTTCTAGTAGACAAGAAAAAATGACTTATAATCCAATTTTTTTATGACTTTGTTGGCACATTTGCAAGAAATAGGTTTTTAAAATACTCACTTTGTTGACTTTTCTATTGATAGGAAGATATTTAATCCATGGATTACCATGTACTCATGTAGTGTATTTTAGCAACTTCAAGCTCCTTGTTCTTGATGTGAATTTGAGTCACAAAAATGATCTTTTTTTGAATTTGAGCCCAATTAATCAAAATGACACTATTGAAGTGTAGTTTTTATTCCAATATGAAAATTTCAAAAAATCTTGAAATTGGATATTATATTGCAATTTGAACTTTTTACCTATAACTATAATTTATTGATTTTCTAAGTATTAAAAGACATAGTAAATTTTTTTTACTCATGATATTCTACACCATCACTTACTCCCATGGAGAAATTTTTAAATTTTTGAACCAATTAGTAATGGATATTAGTTTTGTTTAATTTCTTCATAAGAATAATATGAAAATTTGATGACATAATATTCTCTCTACACTCAAATAAATACCAAGTTTCCAAATATACTTGTCCCAAACTAAATTTGATGTAGTACAAGAAATCAACTCTCCACAATTTAATCGACAACAATTGAAGCTAGTTCAAATACCCCAAAGCAAAAGAATCCATAGATACCACTTTATAGCATTTTGATCTCTACAAAGGGAATCAAAACACAACTTCTAACCAACCAAAGGTGATGAATTCAACCCACAACTGTATACAACTACCATTAATTTCTTGTTGAGAATTTCATGAAGTTGGATCACATAACATCATTAGAATATGATACAAAGGACATCATTGAACTTCATTGCATTAGTGTTGGTTAGGAAATGATCCAAATTAATAGCACTGGAGTAGTTCCCCAAAGGGGGGAAATTTGCCAATTTCCCTGTTTGTTTCCAACATGCACTGCTTCACAGTTGGCTTCCACTCAATTTCACATCTAGTGGGGTTTATTAGAAGCTACAAGAAACCCCCAAAATTTATTTCAAGGGAAAGGGAGTAGATGACATGTGATTTCATATCTAAAAAGTAATAGATAAAAAATTTCGAGAATAAACAGCGAGAACATAGGAACATACAAAGTGTCAGGATTTTGCAGTTTAAAATTGTAGTCATAGGTCCATTCTTTTAGGGTTAACCCCACTAAGGCCAGAAAGTGGCCAATGGATGCCTTTATAGATCATTGCAGAAATAAAGAATGCACCTATTGATTCAAAACTTAGATCATTTGGGGCAAATTACCTCAATGATAAGTCTCATCCTTTCAAGGTTCCAGCTCCCCTTTTCACCAAGGTTGAACTCCTCCTAAACCCAACAAATACGTAGTGTAATTGGAAGCCATTAAGAAAAAGCCTTGTCATTAAATAGTATCGACCTATTTTACAAATCTGAAATATTGTGACAAGCACCTATCCAATACCAAATCAATTGATCTGCTCATCGAGCAGATGGATCAATCTACACATCAGAATGCTCAAGCTGCATCACTTGGGATGATGCAAACGCTCCCTTGTATACAATTCGAGATGATGCATCCTTTACAGACTGGGAAACAACTATCCATCCCGAGATTCCAAGGTAACATCTACACCCAATTTCTGATCCCCACGTAGCACCTCCAATTGCACCTGGCTCGCAAAAAAAACACGCTCAACCGTTATCAGAAGAAGAATTGTAAAGAACTTTGCAAAATTTTATTTCCGAGTGGGTTTACTTGCGTGAATCCCATTTCTCGGAGTGAACTTGTATAATATTGGACTCTACTTCGTGGACAACATTCAGTGTAGTTATTTAGCAATCCAGCAAGGAAGGAGACTTCGGGGTTGACAAAGAAAAGAGATATTTTATACATTAACATGGAAAAATAAATAACTAGTAAAAGCATATCATTTGCATTGGTGTAAATGTCCTTTCATTTTAAAAACTTGTCTTGTATGCTGTATGAAGTTTGATGTTGTTGTAAGATCTCAGATTCAACAACAAAATATTTGGCTTCCTCATTCTATTAAAATGAGGGAGACTTCTCTCTTGCTAAATAGTATTATATTACATGCCAAGATATTTCTCTAGTAAACAAGTATGTAAAAGGAAGTGTTGGTTGAGAGAAGAACTCAGGATGTGAAGTAGTATACCGTGTCCCCTACGTTACAGTGGTCCAGAATCTTGTAAAGGTCACTGCCATTGGAAATCTTCTTCCCATTCATTGAGGTGATGACATCTCCAAGAACCAAACGGCCATAGGCGTCTCGAGTGGTTGCCTTTAGTCCCTATTTTTACAATACAAGTCCTTCATTCAGATATCAAATACTATAATCAATAGGGCTACAAAGCATTCATGGTTAAAGATGACAATTATCAATGATACCTACATCCACCACGTTCTTGTCCAAACAGATGGGTCACATTTCCATCATCCAAGTTTTGCAAGAAGTAAAACTTTTCAAGTACTAACTTTTTTTCTGTTATGGGGTGCTGTTGTAAATGCTACAATGGTTGTACTACTAGTACTGTATACGAGCGATTGCCCTCTCTACCTCACCTACATGTGGGGCATGTCACCACCACAAAGGGTTACAAGAAGTGTGCAAAGTTTGACAGTGGGAACTGCAACATCGAAACTTGAGTGAAGGAAGGTGAGGCAAGTTGTAGAGAACTTACTGCTTTTCCTGCAGGGCCATTGGGAGGGGCATCCAGTACAAGCACGCCGCTCACGCCCAACTGATCGATTGATTGCTCGGGTGCAAATGAGATTCCCAGCACCGGACGAGTCACTTTGCCATACTTGATAATCTGATCCACGATGCCACTCACCTAACCATTCCAATTCTTCAGTCAGTGGTACTCTAATCCAGTCAGTTCAGTTGAAACAAATATACCTATTCTTAGCATTAAAATTAGAAGACCTTTCATAGCCCTTTAACTCCCAAGACTCTTCTTAGTTCCTGTACTCACTACTACACAACCCTTGAAGACCTTTGGTTTTGAATGATGACAGATTAATACAGGACCAAATATACCTTGAAAGCACGGACTTTAAACCTAGATAAGGGTATGACTTCCCGATACATGAATGGTCAATTACTTGTGGATAGATTGGTAATCAAAGACCAAATCTGTAGAGGTTTCTACTACTGTAATGGGTATTGAAGTACTAAGTAATTCGAAGGACATGTCGTGATGGTCCAGAGAAGGTGCAAGTAAAATGGTAGACCCACATAACCCACTCTTGTCACTTTCATTAAAGCAATGCGGTTGGAAAAGAGAGTGCTATAGAGTCATAAACCCATCGTCCCCAAACTCTTTGAAGGAGCCATAAATCTCTGAAATTTTAAGGTCTTGACCTAGTTTGGTGGCGAGATTTAACTATGTCCGGTAACTGACTCAACAAGCATAATGGCTCTCGTCTGATTGGAGTCCAGTACGTACCGTGTCCACAGGTATTGAGAATCCCACACCCGACGATGCGCCAGATGGAGAGTATATGGCCGTGTTGATTCCAATGAGATTGCCAGAGCTGTCTAGCAAAGGGCCTCCACTGTTGCCCGGGTTGATGGCTGCATCAGTCTGGATGACGTCCTGAATCGGTCGCCCTGTGGATGCCGAGCTGATTTCTCTTCGTAACCCACTGTGCCCACCATCACCCAAACAAAGCATCAAACTCGCGGTCCCAAACTTGCAGTGTATATACCACGAATGCCAAGCTGAGAGGCCGTCTGTCCCTCTAGAACAAGCTCGTAAAGTTCTAGACGTAAGTTTCGAGTAAAGTTCTACTCAAACTTCCTCACATTCACTGTAAATGTAAATGTAGCAAAAGCCTCCTCCCCTTTTGTGAACATACCTTATCACTCCCGTGGTCAGTGTGTGGTCCAGTCCGAACTGCACCCAAATTTGAAAAACAGTGAATTCATGAGACTGTAGCCAAGACAATTGCACAACTCCAACCAAACGACTGAGATTTCAGGGTTACGAAATGAACAGTTTGATTGATTGTACAGCGAGAAGTATACTTCAGATGGGGTCAAGTTTCGTATCACCATAGCAGCGAAGAACAATGCACAAGTTGGTAGAAAAACATATGAGGCCTTTAGGGGTATACCAGAACTATTACAACAAGGCACAAACGGAACAAAGGAAGAATTTTCGTACCGGATTGCCAATAGCAAAGACTTTCTGACCCACGAGAAGGTCATAAGACATGCCCACAGGTAGTGGCCGCAGGTTCTCTGATGGGGCACCAATATGGAGGACTGCCACGTCCTTGTCCTCGTCGAAGCCAACTATGTCCGCCTCATAAACAGACTGGTCACCTAGAGTCACTCTGTTACAACACGAGCTTTCTTTTCATTCACACCTCATGAAGGAAATGAAACAAATATTACTATCCTAGTCGGAAAACCAATGCTAATTCTACTCCACATCAATGGATTTCAAACCTCAATTATATCTTCCTAGATTACACTATTAGGAAAAAGCAAGGTTGTGATCAGTAAACATAATAATCTTGATTATCTCTATAACATGCCTCATATACAAGTCTCAACATAATTCATGAGTTGATTGAGTGTCCAATCAAATTCCAAATTTGCTCGACTACAATTTTAGGATATTTGTAAGATCCACAAGGTGAAACCTCCCAGAATAATCTTGACTCTTAACTGAATGGATACGTATTTGAAACCATATTATTTCTTTTTCGCTGATAAATGATTATTCTGCTATCAAGGTTTGACAACCACTACTAACTTACTGATTATAAAAGTTTTGTGATTGTACCGTAGGTCCGAAGCGCCTCGGATGACATGGTAGTTTGTTACCACATGGCCTTTCTTATCCCAGATGAACCCAGATCCTGAGCCTTGCGGCACCGACATCACATCCAAAGTGTAGGCGTCTCTCCTGCACCCACAACCTCACACAATTCTCAATTCAACACCACTGTACAATAGCAAATATTTTTGGGTGATGTCCCAAGTACTTTACAAAAAACAAAATACATTAAGAACTACCCATCTTGTCACTCTTGATTCGTTTCCATGGAACTTACTAACGAGGGCGAGCCTGTGAATGCACCCATTTGCAAGTATCCACTGGGGCTGAGTGCTGCGCAGGAGACACCCAGCCTGTAATAATGTTCAATGGGAAAAATGTACCAAAAGTGTGCATTTCAGGGGGCGTGTCCTGGAACCCTAAACTCAATTACACCAGAATTCTAAAGACGATATATATAATGATTGCCTGTATGTGCCAAAATCAGAGGCTCTGGAGCTCATATACTCTTTAGAAAAAAAAGTACGAAGAGATAACCTAACTGCAACCCTACTTCAATGCCGACACCCCAAAATCTTGTACAGTGAGTACATTTTGATTTTGAGAATGTCTACTACCAGTACTTCAATATCAGAACTCAAGTTAGTTTTAGGTCATCTCCCAATCTTCCAATAAAATTTCAAACCCTCATAACTTTTGCATATGATGACCAAAATCACCAAATAATGAATTCTCCAGATGGTGTGTAGGAATCCTCGTTGATTTGCTAACAAAAACGCATAAAATCCAGACATTCTTCTTATAGTAACTATACACACCGCTTTCAATTCGCACGGCGATTCCAACAACTAGAGATTCATGGGAATTCACTTTGGCTTGGCATCAGAATTGAAGTACGAACTCTCTCGATACTGAACTAATCGATACGAAATGAAACGATGCAAGAATTCCAAATGCGAGAATTCTATTTCGAGGATTCCAATGCGAGAATTCCGATGCACGCCTACCGGATCGCGAGATTCGTGATATAGACCACCGACGGCGTGTTCGCCTGAAACAGCTGCACCGTTGCCAACTCGTCGCCGCGCAGCTTCCGCGGCGCCAGAAACGTGGCAGCTGCGGTGGCGTCCAGCGGCTCACTCACCAGCAACGTCACCACCACCGCAGCTGTCATCACCGCGGACGACAATTTCGCTCCCCAAGTGCTCCAAATTCGCCCCAAATTCGCTTCCTCGCGGCTACGACGCTCCTCTCCGCCATGCTCTTTCTCTGCCTCTTCCAGCTGGGAAGAATCTCTACCATCACTCACCACCAAGTTCCTCGTCTCAGCCCAGCTCCTCGCGACAATCCCCCGCAGCAACTTCAGACTCGCAATGTCGGACTTACCCAACTGGGATTTCATCACCAATTGGGGGATTCTTGCACCTGCGAACGTCCCCCGCGTGCGCCATCCGCCCACGAGAGAGAACTGCCGAGCACCATTCGTTCCTGATGACAGAAGGAAAGGATAGTGGCGATGAGGAGCTGCGAATGAGGTGAGCGCCATAGCGTGTATGAATCTCAGGGATTGGTGAAATTGCAACCAAAGGCGAGAGTGTTGGAATTCATAGCGTCGAGGTGGAGTGTTGGGACGACGAGATTGGAATCGCGATGGAGGAAAGTGAAGGACAAGAGCGGTCATACGGACAATGGCGTGCTGGGCAGCAGAGGCAGGGAACCATTGAAGGCATGTTGGTGACGTAGAATGCACTCCACGGCAAGCTCCACTTGGCACTTCCGGAAGATCCGTGGTGCGATGGGCGTCCTTGTTGAACCAATGAAGGGAGGAGGCAAAGGGACCATGCAATTGAAGAGCTGATCGCATTTGGGGGGAAGGTAAACTATTTTAAATGTTTTTCAGCAAATTTTCTTAGAAAGAAACATGGAATCCACATCAAATCCAAGTCGTTTCATATTTTTTGGACCTTTGTGGAATTAGTTAAGAATTTTTGAGGTAGTCACTGACACTGTCCACCTCCTGAAATGTTCATTGTTGGTACATTCATGGTGCATTGAAGAAAGAAAAGTTTATTATTGTGTTAGAAGACGCTTTTAGAATTGGGTTTGTTTTAGGACCTCCTACCTTAGGTTCATTAGGTTTCTTCATACTATTTTCTTGACATTTTATACAAATTTCTGTGATTACTAATCCATAAAGGACAATTGTGTGTTGAGTTAACAACTAAAAATTTGACTAGGTTCCTACAAGGTTGATTATGTTTGGATGTTCATGAAATTTTGACACAAAGTGCACGTGAATGCATCCCCACTTAGTAAAAATATAATTTTTTCCAATATAGTGCCTAGATCAAAAGTTGTATTGCCTTGAACTTTGGGGGCAAGCTAGACAACTTGGACATCTTTGGGGCATCTTTTGCTAAAATGCTCATTGACTTTTGAAATTTGGCATGTACATAACAAAGAAAATAAGGCATACAATTGTCAGAAAAAAAAATGCGTTTTCAAATCTTGTTCTAAGAGGAGTCAAATTTGTTAGCTACAATATGTTAGGGCGGCTTCAAGAAAAAAATCATTTTTATTTAACATCAAGCCCTATTATCTTGCAATCTTTGAGGTCAAAGTTTTTAAAATCTTTTCTACATATTCCACTTGCTTGTCTCTAACTTTTTACAATTTGGATTTCAAATTAAAAAATTCCTCATTGCATAAGAAATCATCAAAAAAATGACTAGTGTATTGCCAATTCATGTAACCTTCTTGCATTCACAAGGTAATTTAGAAATAGCTAGACTCCATATTTGCTTTTGAAAATTTTTATGAGTGAATCTAACATTTTTTACTTATGAATGGTGAAAATCCTCATTTTGAGTAGAGCAAAAATATTACTCCAAAAGGGTTTGAAGTTTGTCGACACAATTTCACAAGAATGAAAAAAAGTTGTTTTTTTCACTTCAAACATTGTAATCTTTCAATCCACATAATTAAATGGGCTTAAATTTTTCCACACATTTTCTCACTTTCATAATACACATATTTATGGTTGGAATTCAAAAAAATATATAATTTTTTATTTTGGACAATGCATCAAAAATTGGCAATTTAATGAGACTATTTGGTGTAGAAGGTCCGTAAAGTGACCATTTATAAGTTCATTGCATTTGGGGAGAGAAGTTCTTTTGAAAGAAAAATTGAATTGATGTTCAATTCTAGTTTTTTCATAATAATTTTGATCCTTGCAAAATTATTTATGAATTTTTGAAACTAAAAGGGCACAAGTCTTTGAAATCCTTGTATCCATCACTCCAGCACATCTAAAACTCCAATATATATGTATATATCTTTGTATTAGAAGACGCTTGAAGAACTTTAGTATTTTGAACACTTCCTAATCAAACCTATAGTTACCCCTAAAGGTCCCATTGTCCCCTAAAGACACAATATACATTTTGGATAGGCTCTTATAGTCTCAATTTTCATTATAATTTTTTGAAACTTTTTTGAAATTAGGAAAACACATCAACTTCTAAGAATTTTAATTTTATTTCCCCTAGTACCCAAAATCAAAAGTTTTTCCATCCTAAGCCGAGAATGGTGGAGACAATACCAGAAAATCACAAAAAGTCAGACTCAAATTTTCAAAATTTGTTTCACATAGAAAATATTCTTGCCTATATGGAAAGATTTGATTCACTCTATTTGGACTAGTGATGAGAAAGTTATAGACAATCTTGTTCTATGGGCAATCCAAACATCTTTTTGAAAAAATAAATATTAGGATTCATTTTGGAATGAAATTTTTACAATTTAAAAAAGAAATAAATTTGGTAGGGTTCACTTCATTTGCTAGAACAATCTCACTATTGTGATTGTTATGTTTCAATTTACATCTCAAAGCTATTAATGATTTTAGTTTTTTGTTCAATTTGAGACATACTTCTATTTAACAATTTTTTCAAGAATGAAAATCAACCATGCTTTTAAAAAAATCCTAGACTTTTAGCTCAATTATTCAACATAATTTTTTTAATTCAACATATGTAGTACAAAAAATTTAAGCTAAGAAGATTCAAAGCCTCAAAATCTAGGCCAACAAGGTGCAAAAAATAGGTTTCTTCACTTCAAATGCAAATATCTTGCTATTCACAAGGTCAAAGTTTTAAAATTTTCTTCCACACATTCAAATACCAATTTAGTACAAGATCCTATGGTTAGATGTGAAAAAAGTAATTTTAAAAGCTTTTTGTACTTTGCAATAGAAATAGGAGTTTTAATGGAATTTGATGAAAAAAGATCTTGGGACTTTTAATTAGGGATTTAGGACTAGGGGTAGTTTGGATTTCCAAAATTGTGAAGATGTATTATAAAATGAAATTCAAACAAATATTTTCATGATTATTCTCAAACAATAGTTTATAAAATATGTTCCATCAATCATATCTAAATGCTTAGATCAACTAGTATACAAACCAATATTTTTCAATAAAATTTAAAGTCAAAAAATCAAAAATTCCTTCTAAAATCGATTGTGGGTTGAATGCTTGTGATTTTCACAAGAATTTTTTTCCTTGAAGTTCAAAATATTCAGTTTTAATCATAGTGATTTTTGAAGATTTTAATTTTAATTTTATATTCGGGTCACTTTTGAAAGGTCATTTTTTGAACTAAAAAGGTTCTTTTTTGAGGCCTAGCCTACCAATACCTATTGAATAATAGAATATTTTCAAATCAAAGTCTTTAGAATCCATACCATACAACTGTTAAAGAACTAATATCTGAATCTTCCAAAAAAAAGATGGATGAATAAATGCATTTTTGTATGCTTGGGATCTATTTGCGTTCTTCCTTTGTTCAAAATTTGAAAGCTTGGTCCTTTAGGGGTTAAAGGTCACATGTTGTTGTTTTAAATGGAACAAAGATGGGAGCACGCTAAAAATTCTTGAATCTAACTTTATCTTCAACTTGGAGGCAAATATAGGAAAAGATTCATCAATAAAGTTTGTAGATTAGAATGTGTATTTCAAGTCATGCTTCCAAGGGTTGGATGGGTGATTTTACATTAGTCATCACCATTTCCATGTGGTATTGAAACTATAATAGGGTTCTAGGAAGTAGGGTCCTCTTATGGATATAGTTCCAATTCATCTAAGCATAAATGAAATATTAGGCCTTTATGTAGTGAAAAAAAAATATTTTCAAGCCTTGTTGCATTCTACTCACTTTTCTATCATCTTAGAATATAAGGGAACTCATCCTATTTTTGCCACTTTTTGTAATCTAACACTCTAGAAGCCCGAGCAAAAGTAATTTTTTTTCTACACAAGGATGACTAAGAAGGAAGACTATAGGAACTTGAATCACAAGTTTCAAAGAATGTATGTCATTTATACAAATTTTGGAAGCAATCTACTTGAAAACCTATAATTGCCATGAAGGCCCCCCCAAATTGTGGAAGTAAAAACATATAATAGCTTTCTACCTTTGCTAAAAAAAACAAATTTGAAATATAAAAGCAACCCTCTAAATGCCCACCATGATCACCCCTTCCACAGCCAAAAAATTACTCCTAAAAGTTCGATTCACGTCAAATCGCTACTTAGTAAATAGTTATTTGCCTCCACTTCTACTTTGATTTTTGCGACTAATGCTTCAAATTGGCCCTACCCGAGAGAAAAATTCTTTGTAGAAAAATGTCAAACTTAAGTTGATTTGTTGGTAGAAATGAGAGCTTGTGAATGGTGGCAAAAATAGTCTCATGTCGAAAATAAGGTGGGCTACCTTATGGGAGTTGACCCATTCCTAATCACCCTTTCATTTTGGCATTGTAAGGTGGTCTATCTTTGATCAATTATGATGCATGATAATTGGAAATAGGACTTTCACTTAGTAAAGTGGTAGCTAGCAATGAAACACTCTCGATTGGTGCTACAATTTTCTATCACAATAATGAAGCACTCTTGATTTTGCAATGAGCCCTTGGTCGGAAATGAAGATGATCTATACAACTAGTATAGAATGAATAGAATCTTCACATAGAGAATTCATGATAACTTTGTTTTGGGAAATAAAAATATGGAATCCTTCTTAAATCTATTTTTGTACATAGGGAAAAATTTCCCCTCAACATACGTGTACTCCAAATATGCTCAATTGCTTAAGTGGTCCAAGATGGGTTGGCTCCCATATATTTTCTCATTCCAAGGACGCCATGTATTGATAAGGTGGGTATTCCTCATACCACCACTAAGGTAAAATAGCCCATTACGGACCTTTTACCCATTGCGGACTCCTGACAATGATCCCATTACAATTTTCTTTTAGTTATTGAGATTTGGACCACATTCAATGTCTTAGCTAACTAGAATGGAGTAATTAGTGACCACACTAGAAACTTTCAGTTTTTTAGTGTTAGTTCATTGTAGGAAGTGCCTTTTTCAGGTCTTTTGTGTTAGAAAATATTGTAATTGCAATAGGTGAGTGAGATGAGTGTTATGGATCAGTTTCTGTTGGTTTTGGGGTAGTCTACAAGTGGTGATGGGTTGAACACTTCAGAAATTTATAACAAATTCACTCTTTGTTGAAAAAATATTGTTTCAAATGCTCTTGCCATTTCTATCACTTAACTTTCTCTAGAAAAAAATAGTAGGAAATTTCAAAAATGACAAGAGGGCAAACCCCCCATTTGGTCTGTAATGGGTTGTTTTACCTTAATTGCTATTGTGCCTAATTACTATTATTAGATTGTTCAAATTTTTATTGGTTTTCTTATCAACAAGTGAAAGAAGGTTCCAAAGCAACAAAGAACACAACATTTGGCTTCTATATTATACCAAAGTTATAAAGGAACAAAGTTTGGTTCTAAAAGCATTTCTTCCACATATATGGGTATAGAATTGATTTTGGAAATGTACACAGAGTGAAGATGGCGGTTTAGGGTCAGTGGCACATTTGGAGGTGTCCACCATAGAACATTTAAGGTAAACTTGCCTATGACATGCAAACCATCCATGACAAGCACCTAAGAAATGACCCATTAGAGTCTTACATCAACTCGTGACAGACTTTTTCTAGTAAAGAAGATTAGGACTATGATAGTTTGGTTAGTAACCAAAATCAATGGCTTGGGTGATGGTGATGGAGTTATTAGTGCTTGTTTTAGGAACTTCAAGCTTTTTAGTGTAAATTCATCAAAGCAAGTGATTTTTTAATTCTTTATGTTCTTGCCATGTTAGGAAATATTTGGACTGCTTTAGGTGGTAGGATGGCCATCCTGCATACACTTTTTGTTGGTTTGGGGATAGTCTATAGACTCTTTTGGGCCAATTGGTAATCACACTCCAAAAATTCATAAGAAATTCATACTTTGTGAGAAAAATAAAATTTCAATTGCTCTCTTCTTTTCTCACAGCTGTCTTTGTTTGAAAAAAACTCTAAGTTTTTTGTTAATTGTAACAGGGCAAAACACTCATTCTACTTGTCATAGGCAATTTTACCTTACCCTAGATTTTATCCAGCCAGAGCCCTCATGTCTCCAAATAGTCATTTTGCTCAAATGTTTCAGTTGTATCTTAAGGGAGGCGACCCCTTTCCAATCACCCCTCCATTTTTGCCATGTAGACTGTATTTCTTTTAGATCAAGTAGTTAGGAGTGGTGATTAATTGTAGCACATTATGATTGACCACAGGATTGTCAATATTGCAACAAGTCTTTGGGTTGATTTTGCAACTAGCCCTTGGTGGGAAATACAAAAATCTACATGACCAATATGGGTCGAACAAAATCTTAAGCTAAAAAATTCGTCATAACTATGTTTTGAGAAATAAAATTATGAAAAAATATTGAATCCTTCCCAACTCTATTTCTGTACATAGGAAAATTCCCCACTCGAGAATTCCACACTCCATATATGCATAATTGCTTAACCCTTGAGTGCCCAAGGTGAATTTCAAAAACAAGCTACAAATAGCCAAGAAAGTTGATCCTGTGGACTGAAAAATAAGATCCAAGAGACATGACCATTGAGATTGCAAGAGAAGTACAGAGAACATCTTTGGAGGAAACTTATGGAAGTTTTCACTGTATAACCTAGGATATCATAATGGTCAAACCTCTCATAGTAGGAGGCCAGATTTAGGGCGCTCAGGGGTTAAGTGGTTGCAAATGGGTCGTATGCCTTTGTCTCCAATGTTCCACTCACTGCAGGAGGCAGTTGAGTTTTAAGTGATTTCGGTGGACCATCCAGACAGCATGTGCACAGCTCTTAAGTGAGAGACGGAGAGGTACTTCCTTACACCAATTTCGTATCATCATCAGCTGCAGGGACAGGGAACTAACTGCAGCCGTAGCAGGCACTCAGATACTCTTGATGAGGGGGGCAACGCAACTGGCATGCCAGACTGACTACTGCTCAGAATTTCAGAGACTTTTCTATTTCATTAAATAATTAGAGTAGCAGTTGACGGGAGAAATCAATGCGATTTTCACTAAGTTTACCCTACCTGATTTGTCCAATAAGATAACTTATTCCATAGCAGTGATTTTTTTAGGCGATTTGTCATCAAATTGCACCAAAATGATGAACCTTGCACCATGCCCTTAGAACATAAATTGGAAAATTTTAGAAGAAATCATCAAAAAAACTTGAAATTGACAAAAAATCTTGGATGAAATCGCCAGATTGTGGATGAAAATAGAAATATGGATATATGATATGTGATATTTTCTATCCAATATGCGGATGAATGTTAAAATTTGGAGCACCACTATAACATCTAATATCGCCACTATGGCACTTTCCCAAAAATGAAAAAAAAAACCTCTATTCCATAGGAGGCAATGATCCCAGAACTACATTAACCATTAAAGGACGGACTGGTGACCGTGGAAATCCTGGCTTTTGGAACCGTATGACATCATCTACTTTAAGAAAATAAAAAATACACATTGGAGGTCAAAGTACTGTAGAAGATATTCCCTTTCTATACAAAATTCAAAGGATGAATAGTTGCAGTTTTGTCCTAAATACAGAGATTCCTTGTCATCCATCAGACACAAAATGGCCGTGTCGACGTTTATGGGTTAACTTAGGGTAGAAGGTTCAAGAATGGCACATCTAAGGAGAAAAACAGATGTGTGGAAGAAACTACTTGTCCAATGATTTCCAATTTTTGTTGGTAGACACAAAAATGGAAAAGAAACAAACTACAATTTAAATTGTAATTTTCTGAATTAGAATGAATTAGATACGATTTTTCCAAAGTGAAAAGTTTGTAGGTTGTTAATAATGTTCCTAGACTTCGCAGTAATGAATTATCATGTGCCTTTGAAAAGAGCAGATCGGTCTAGAAATAGATGAAGTAGGTGCTCACTATGTTCATGAAAGTTCCATAATGTGGGAATAGAGTGTCCTTAAATTGAGCAAGAAAAATTTGTACCCTGAAATTTATATTTATCATTTCTTTCTTATTGTCATCTTGAATTTTGTGTTCACAATTAAATGATGAATTCATGATTAGTGAATCACACATAAATGTAGTCCAAAAGCATTGCTCACTGTCTTAAAATCATGCACTTGCAGTGGCATTTTCCTACCTCAAAAAATGGTGTCCATTTCAACACCTACATGCTCTATACATGGGCCGCTTCTATGGTCGCTTCTAAATGCCCTCTCCATTTCAGAGCCTCCTACCTTAGTTTATGGAATTTAGTGCAAATGCTACCTTCAAGCCAGAGATAGTCATCAACTTGGGCTACCTTGAGAGTGAGGGACGCTTTAAATTATACCTTACTTGGAGGCTTGAAATCCTCACTTGTGATTGGACAAAAGACTGGAATTTGTGCAATCGGCCTCTAGGGAAATGGCATGGCCTCTACGTGTAAAGCATCCCTAGGTTATGGTAGTGTCAAAGAAAAAAATAGATAAGAAAGGATTATTGGGAGTACTATAACATGAAACTAAGTAAATAGATGCTAATTCCAATGGAGGAAGTTATATATTTTGCAAATTGGCTATCAAATTATATTGTTTGTTGTTGTTTTGGCTAAAATGTTTCCATTAAAGGCCCTTTTTTACAACGTACTTGTAGCGCAAGGATTTCTTTGGTAGAAACTCTATTGATTTTAGCCAATATAGGGGGTGCTAGTAGGAAGTCCATGAAGCACCCATTTAAGAACTGAAACTAAATTTGGGAGGTGAAACTTTTTGTTACGTTTCCTGGAAAGGCAAATGATATTGGCATTAACCCAAGTCATTTCATGTTTGTTGGAGTTGTGGAATATGTTATAAATTTTTGAAGTTTAAATGGTATAAGGCTCTCAAATTGTGCACCTCCTCAAATGTACACAATTTGTACATTAATGGTACAATGGAAAAGCAACATGTACAAAAGTGTTCATTTGAAGAGGTGGGCAATTTGAGAGCCTAAGATGACTTTAATAACTTACTACTATACTGGTTGTACCCAACTATCATCACAGTCAATATTTATACTGAATATTTAATTAAAGTTGAGGAACCAAATTTGACATATGTCAAAAATAAGAGGGAGTGTTATCTCAAATTCCATATTTTCTCTTTATTTTTTTGAAATTATCTTTTGCTATTAGCCATGGACGGTAGTGTAAGTGACACTAATTTCCCAAAATCACACTATTTTGAATTTGTGCATGTTAAAATATTATAGTATTGTACCTATTTCCACACAAAAGTAAATCTTTTATTGGCACTAATTTTAAAAGTGATGCTAATCTTCCTCTTCCTTTATATGGACAAACTAGTAGAATGATGAAGTTTTTTTAATCCAAAATGAAAAATATGGATGAAATTTTATATTTTCTTCCCGAGTGTCTACAAGTAGTTTACAACAATTTAGAGATTTCATCAATGTATAAATAGGAAATTTATTGTTGGACATTTCCTTGAATTTCTCCTGTATTGCTTTCGAGTGAAAAATTTGGTTAAAAGATAAAATCCATACTCAAAGTATTTGATTAATATTAGCAAATTACAATTTTATACCTCATTTATAGCTATAAGGGTTCTATAGATTTAGAGCAGCAAACTATTAGAATACAAATTATAAGAATTTACAATTTGAAATTTGAAATTTTGAAAGCAGTTGTCACTACGAAAAATTTAGATTAATGTAGAAACATGAGAAACCTTCTATCCATACAAAACATATAGAAGATGGTTACTATCATTGACCTTTCAAGTTTGAAACAAAGTGCATGCTTCTAATACAACTCAAACTTAATTGCTTCCTTCTCTTCATTTTTAGGGTCATAACCTTTGTCACACAAATGTAACAAAAATATTGGCCTTAAAGTCAAATTTTATTTACATGGTTTATTCATTGTTAATAATTTATAAGTCAAAATTTTGAAAATTAAGTAGGATTCTATATTTAGAATTAGAATTTGAAAATTGAAATAATTGGTTGAAAATTGAAAGCTACATATTGTACTTGACTATTGAGGTTGGCATTTCATATTGAATATTTGATTGTGGTTGAAACATCAAATTTAGAAAATGCTAAAAAGAGGATTATTTATTTGAAATATGTATTTTTTCCATGTAAACAAAACTTAGACAAAAAATTCCCTAAAATTGTAGCATCTTTTTTTAGAATCATTTTTGCCAACCCTAATAGTTGAGTATTGTAGCACCAAGCATAAAAAAGTGAAATTCTTTGTTTCATGTTTTATATAATACCCCCCTTCCAAAAGGGAATGTTTTGATATATTTTTAGATAGATCAATCCAAGTAAGTTAAAATGGACAATCCATGTGAAATTTGTGTTTGAAATGAATTACTCAAAAAATGACAAAAGATTACAAGACAAATCTATAAAGAAGAGAGAAGAAAGATAACTCTAGTCTTTCAAACCAATATAAATGAAACATCTATTGGGAATGACTCAACTATCTAAGCCTCATGAACTTAGATGGTGAATTCCATCCTTAATACCTTTGTTACGAAAAGTCTTAGGTTCCCCCATATGGTGACAAGGTCATTTTACCCACCACCATAGTTGGATAGACTATGGTGGTAATTAAGCACCCCACTAACTCCTAAGTTTAAAATCATACCCCCCTCACCGATTTACCAAGGTCAAAGTCATTGAACCAAGGTCACATGTGCATAACATATCTATAGCTATAAAATTGAACATTAGATTTCTTTACTAATATTTCATAACTGCTTTTGAATTTAGAAGTTGTATTTATTTTACTTAAATGAAATCACATGCCTTCTTTAAGTTACAAATTCATGATAATTTCAATTGCCTTGAATCCTTGGCATTCCAAGTTGTTGTACCTCCAGTCGACCATGGGAACAATAATTTGCTGACTTGCTAAGCCCTCCTAGGATATTGCAGTAGAGATGCTCCTAGGCCAATGGTAGGATAGGGGGCCTAACATTCAACATTCAAGAAAATCCAAGAGAATAGCTAGCTTCCTAATCCTTGTAGTTGGATTTGAAATTTGAAAATTTGTCATAGGAATATAATATATAATAGAACATCAAGGTGTGAACCAATATTCTGTGTCATTCTATGAGTAGAAAATCAATTGACTGTGATTATAGGTCCAATGTTCAAATTACAATAAAATATTATGTTTTGGAGATCTTTAAAAATTTTAAATTGGAGTAAAAACAAGACTTAATAAAATTTAATTCATTGGTTGGATAATTTGACAATGAATTTGAAGAATATTCAAAGAAGTAGACTTAATCAATTTTGAAAAAAAAATTATTTACCATGTATGTGATGTACTTGTTCTCTAGCAATGGTAGATAAGTATAATATGAAAATGGTTAATTTTACCAAAAACTATTTCAATATGAGAAGTAGATACGATTACAATTTCATTTTCTCCATACCTATAAACATGAAAATTGAACACAACAAAATGTGCACTAGATATGTATTCTTGTCAAGAAGTTGGGATGAAAGTGTCCTCACTAAGGTAACCATGCCTAAGAGAGTTTTTGACTAAGCATTTGAATGAGCATGGTTCCTATTATGAAATTGTTTTGATTTTGGATGCATCTTGTTTGCAATTAAAAAAGAATTTCAAATTCTCTTGACATGTATTTATCTAACTTTATTATGAATGAATTATAAATCTTTAAAGACTTGCTAATTTCAAGTTTACCTCAATTCAACTCTAGGTTCTAAGTTGTATAATTAGGTCCAATAATCTTATGAAATTTTCTTCTCGGGCAAATTCAACTACCCAAAAGTCCATGAAAATCAAGATGCTCTTGTATGCTTGAAAATGCATAGATTTCAAAACGCAAAATTGTGTTGAAATTATAGTATAGTGTACATGAATATCATATAACAACATACAAAGAAGTGGAGGCAAGTTCATGGTAAAAAGAAGTTAGTTTGGCCTCCCAAGTTACCATTGAAAACCTTAAAAGATAGTCAAAGAATTGTTGCAACACTGGAGTAGGCCAAAAAACAAGTAGGAAATGATACAACAATTCAAGTGGTATGGGATCAAGTATCTCTACAATAGTTGCAAATGCTCATTTCTAATATGCCCAATAGAATGCAAGCTACAATTTTAGCAAAGGTGGCAACCTAGATGATGGCTAGTATACAGAAAAGATCCAAATTGTTGTATGATTTTGAATACCACATGCATATATTTATTTTGATGATCAAGTAGTTACTCTTCATTGTGATTCCAATGCAATTTGTAGGTGGGAAATATGTCCATTTTTAGTGTGCTAGAGCTTTTTGGAGTGCATAAATTTTTTGTTGAATTTGCTTGGGAATAAATTTGTAAGATTGTAGAAATGGATTGTACATTTTTGCAACAAAATTGCAATTGGATGCAAATTGTCACACCCTACTCACTTCAATTGGGTATCATTGTCATCATGCAACTAAATGGACATAACAACAATGTAATTTTCATGAAATGAAAAGGCACAAGATTGAAATTGGATTACATTGCTCAAGACCTAAAATGACAGTCCTTAATCTTTATTGCACTCTAAGGTCATGCTAATTATGATATACATAATCTTGCCATTAAAAATATGTCAAAAGTGAGACTTATGCATTAGCTTTGGATAAAGTTCTTGCTTTCAACTTAATTGGTGTAGTTTTGTGGGCACCCTAAATGTGCCGGTGACTCTAAATTTTCATCTTCACTCTGTGTTCATCTCCAAAATCAATTATGTATCCATGTGGAAGAAATATTTTTAGAAGTGTTTAGAGCATTTGCACCAAGGCACAACAAGGATACAATGGAAATGTCCTTCTAAATGAAAAGTCCTCCATCTCTTTCAAATATTCTCCATGCCCTTCTCCAAGCCTTCTATTGAATTATGTCAAGGATAGGCCTACCAAAGCCAATTTTAATCAACTTTATCCTACATTGATTTGTAATTTGTCAATTCACTCTTTATGAGGCATATTTGACATGTCAAGGGTAGACACAAGAGTTTGGAGTTTTCTTCAAATATAAATTTCCATTACAGTTTGTCAACTACAACTTACAATAGAATAGATACGGTAAACTTGCCTCATGATTTCAACTCTAATATTCTCTATTCTTAGCAACTATCACCACACTATCATATATTGAAGTCATATATCACTAGAAGAAATCTGCGTTTGCCTCAACAAAATCTACATGATGTGTTTCTTGAGGCAAATGCAAAATCTGCATTTTTTTGCATTTTTCAACGCAAATTTTGTATTTGCCTCAACAAACATTTCATGTAGATTTTGTTGAGGCAAATGAAGATTTCTTCTAGTGATATATGGAAATCAACAAGAGAGTCATCACATATGTAACAAATCTTGTAAATATGTTCTTTGAGAGTTCAATAGAATTAATCGTAAAGCATATACAATGCGGGACTAGGAGTTGGAGTTTGAGAAAAACACAAGATGAAAACTCCTTGGAGTACCAAAACTAGTGGGTTTGATAGAATTTGGTGCTATGTTTCTTTTGTACTATTCTTAGTTAAACCATCTTCTCTAATGTCCACCACTATTACAACTAGGAATGATCTTTAAAATTAACTCTAAAGTTCCAACAAATTCCCTAAACTTTTTGATGTTATAATGCAAATATCATAAATACTAGTGTGCCCTGTGCCAATGCCACATCCAAAATCAAAGTAAAAGTAATTTTCTAATTTTTTTGATCCAAAAAAACTTTGAAATTCTATAACTTTCACGTCGTAGGTCCAAACGCCATGAAACAAAACTCGTGCACCCTTCCTTGCCGAGGGCTTTTTGACGGTACCAAACACATGGCGGGGGGACGCACGGTCTATAAGATCTCAATGTAACAAACAAACAAAACAAAACAAAACAAAACAAACAACCTAACTTAAGGTATGGATTGACCATATGGGTTACCTTTTGCTTGATTTTCAAAATCTCTTGCAAGACTTGTATTTAAAGACCCTCCCCGGAGGATGCTCTTGCAAGACTTGGGTTATCTCCCCCCCCAAAAAAAAAGAAAAAAGAAAAAAGTATCAATCAAACATACATAGGCTTAAGCCTGGGTCAACCTTGACATACAACTCCGTCGCTTCAACCCACAAAACGAATCCCATGGTCAACCTTCAACACACAACCACGCTGCAGAGACTGGATCCCAACGTTGCTTGAAAAGTGGACTGCTGGCCTCCAAAAGGTTGTGTTTCAATTGACAACTTTCTTAAGGGAATGGAATATGTGACGAGTCCCAGGAAAGGGATGGTCAACCAAAGGCAAAGGAAGCGCTGCTAGGATGGAGAATTGGGTACCACGCGCTTAATTGCCCCAGCACGGGTCCGGCTCAGACTGGTCTTCGCCTTGACCGGACCCGTCCCGACCCGTCCCGACCCTGCCCCGTCCAGTCCCGAGCCTGCTTCCCCAAAAGCTCCACTCAGCGACATTCATGTGCAATAATCTCAGCTGCTCCCCGGCTCCGTCACCGATTGCCTCTCATGCGCATTTCGCACCTTCTCTCGCATCGTCGTCTGCCGTTGTTGTGGTCGCGTCGCCTCGCTGGTTGTCGAACGAGGTGAGCGCCGGTTGATTTGGTGATTTGGGGGGGAAAGGTTTAAGCCAGCCAGGGTCGCGGGTTGGAAAATGGCGCTGCATGTGGTGTTGAGGTCAGGCTATCGCGGGGAGTACAGATGCGTCCATGGGGAGATCTGTTTTTGTGTTTTAGGAGTTTTAGTTTTCGGTAGAAAGGGATGCGGCGGAGAAGTTCGGTTCGTTGCGTGTAGTTTGGAAGGAGACGCAGAGAGAGCTGTGCTTTTGGATTTGGGGTTGCTTTTTGAGATCGCCCTGAGCTGCATTGGAGTAGCGGTGGAAAGATTTGTGGCGCTGTGTAATGCAAGTGACGTTTTATTCGTTTTGACATTATTACTTGCGGTGGAGGGTTGAAATGTGTAGTTGTTATGGTTGACTGAGGTGTGGGTTTGCGCGTTTGGTTGCATTGTAGATCTGGTGTAAGGTTTTCTGGAATTTTGAAGCAGGGATAAGATTGATTACTGGTGGAGGGAGTTCAAGCGCATTGGTTTCGGATCGCTGTGAGGGTTTGACGCGTTGTGCGCCATGGCGACGGGACAGTTGTTCTCGCGCACTACGCAGGCCCTGTTCTATAACTATAAGCAGAGTCCGGTGCAGCGCATGCTCGATTTCGACTTCTTGTGTGGTATGTTTTCTCTAAGCTACGTTTCAAGGTCTTTATAATTTATTGTCATAGTCGGGTGCCTTCGTTTGTATCTCCATGTAAAGGTATGAATGTAAACACGCTTGAATTTCAGCCATGTGCAACAAGCCGCGGAATTAGTCAGATTCATGCTATAGAGAATCCGCACCGGCTTGCGTTTGGAGCTGATATTTCTGTGCGTCAACGAGCATGCGGTTGATAGAGCAGAGCCAGAATTATTTGACTCTGGCAGAGTATGGAGTCTTGAACAATTTTTCCCCTCCTGTTGTGACTCTGACTCGTAAGCGCTCCGATGATCACCACCACTTCCAAAGCGTCATGTAAACTAAGTCAGGAACAAAGTCGATTTTATCGATGAATTCCTGTTGAAATGTTAATTTTCTATCATCAAAGTAACAGCTGGTTTGATCTGATTCAATCACTGCACAAATCCTGGCTTCTTGCCTTGGAACACTACTTTTCCTCGATTGTGACGCTGAGTCACAGCGCCTGCACAGCGCCTGCATTTTCTTTCGCCACTATTGAATCACTTGATATCAGTAGGAAATATGAGGATTGTATATGACGATGTACAATCTGAACAAATAATTTTAGTATCTCTACATCTCTGGAGAATTGAGAGTTGCTTTTGAGGCCTTTGGAATATTTCTTGATGCACAGGAAGGGAGACCCCATCTGTGGCTGGTGTGATCAACCCAGGATCTGATGGTTTCCAGAAGCTCTTCTTTGGACAAGAGGAGATCGCCGTCCCTGTACATGGCAGGTGAGTTCAACCAGCATACCATAGCCCTGTTCTGCCCTAATTCAGCTGTAGCTTTTCTTGGATGTTGTAATCAAGCTTTCTCTTACTCGATAATTTAGTCGGATCAAAAACTCTCTGGTTGAATACCCTCTGAATTTGATTTATTTATGTCATTTTGGGCAAATCAGAAATTGTACTGAAACGAAGCACAGACTCTGACATGTTCATTATTTTTATTGCCAACAGCATTTCTTCTGCCTGCAAGTTGCATCCAACAGCAGATGTTTTCGTCAACTTCGCATCATTTCGCAGGTATGCTCGTGCAGTAGTAGATAGAAATGCTCCATTTGGTGTTGGTGTATTGTATTCGAGGAATTTTTGAGTTGGAAGTAAGAAACTTTGACACATGTTCATTGTCTGCCTATACCATTTTGCCCTCAATTTAAGAGCCAAGGATCCATGTGTGTTCAGATGCTGTACGTCAGGTTGCATTTACCTTTGTAGGAAGCATGGAAATATTTGGAGCGTAATTAACTGAATTAATTATATGTGCAGTGCCTATGCATCATCTATGGAAGCTCTTAAGCAACCAACAATCAGGGTGATTGCGATTATAGCCGAAGGAGTGCCTGAAGCAGACGCCAAGAGACTTATAGCTTTTGCTCGTGCCAACAATAAGGTACACAGACCCCTCACATTTCAGTTCGAAATAATCTCCGAACTCCGGATAAAAATAGGGTACTGGATGTAAAGTGTGGAGTTGAGAATGGGAGACAGAAACCACTTGATTGTGTGGGCAAGATATTTATCGTGGAACCGAATTTATAGTGGGTTGGGAACCTTCTACGTGTTATGTGTTCATTGAGTGCCAACTCAACTAAGTTTGTCATTTGTAGGCTCTTTTGAAAAATCTGGTCGGATTGCAGTGGTAGGTCTGGAGAAGTACGGAATTTTTTAGTGACTGGGCGGTGAACTCTGTGCATTGTATGCAAGATTGTATTCATATTGTGCATCGTCCTTGGTGTGAATAGAGGAAGCATTATTCTTCCAATTGGAATTTTCTCATTTATTTCATGGCATGAAGAGAACCCAGTAGGATTATAAGTTCTAGAAAAGGTGTCGCAGGTGCGTAATTTGTACAACTTCATGTCCACCGTTAAGGAAATTAGAGTTCTTGTGGCAAGTGATTACTGCTCTCTGTACTGGTGAACATGTTATCATTGCAATTCTCTCATCACGTTCATGTTGTGATAGGTCGTCATTGGTCCTGCCACAGTTGGAGGTATCCAGGCTGGTGCATTCAAAATTGGTGATACAGCAGGCACATTGGACAACATCATTCACTGCAAGCTTTACAGACCTGGATCGGTTGGATTTGTGTCAAAATCTGTAAGCACATTCCTCTCGAAAGGATTTTTTGACTCGACTTTCTGATTTGTGGATATCAACAAGTGGCCAGGGATATTATCCGTTTTCGTCGCTGGAAAAACCTACAGGAATCTGTATGCGGCGGTCTCTAATTTCACTTTGGTTCGTGGACAGGGGGGTATGTCAAACGAGATGTACAATGTTCTAGCTCGCGTTACAGACGGACTCTATGAAGGCATTGCTATCGGTGGAGATGTCTACCCTGGGTCCACACTTTCAGACCATGTGTTGCGCTTTAATAATATTCCACAGGTGACTTTCTCAAAATGATGAAAACCAACTTTCTGTCGTTTCTTGTTTCTGTAACCCAGGGTGCTTTGTAGGTCTTTTCTGACTGGTATCTGCAATCATGTGTTATCGTGTCTTCGCAGATCAAAATGATTGTGGTTCTGGGAGAGCTGGGAGGGAGAGACGAGTACTCTCTGGTTGACGCTCTGAAACAGGGAAAAGTAGGCAAGCCAGTAGTGGCGTGGGTTAGTGGCACATGTGCTACTCTTTTCAAGTCGGAGGTTCAATTTGGCCATGCTGTAAGTTCTTTCTCACATTTTCGCTCACCAATCAGCATTCCTATTGTGAAAGTGAGTAATCACTCTTGGAGCTTTACCTAATGTGTGCGGGATACTGAATTTCCCACGGGGTAAACACAGGGGGCGAAGAGTGGTGGTGACGATGAGTCTGCTCAAACGAAGAACAAGTCTCTGGCTGATGCTGGTGCTATTGTACCCACTTCTTTTGAAGGTTTGGAAGCCACCATCAAAGCTACTTACGAATCACTGGTATCCACCCAGAACTCGGACAACAGATATCTTCTGTCATTCAGGAATTTGATTTTATGGTGAAGTTAAAATTCTTGAGAATGAGCTAGCTTTATTGACTAGGTAGTTGGATTCTTGGTCAGGTTGAGAAGAAAGTAATTACTCCAGTTAAGGATTTTGTTCCACCCACGGTACCAGAGGACCTCAACGCAGCCATCAAGAGTGGAAAAGTGCGGGCGCCCACACACATTGTGTCGACCATCTGTGATGATAGAGGTACCTGAAAGCTGAAACTCTGTTATGCTTTGAGAACTACTGGAATTTTGTTATTGACGATTTTGTGCTGTTCTTTAACGCTCAAGCCTCTACTGACGATTAATCCCATTTCAAAACCCCTTGCACCTCCGTATTTTCACTCTGCCTTTCTCATTTCGTTATTGATTATTATTTTCTTATACGTTGGTTAGTTTGCAACAAGGTAATAAGTTTGTAACGTCCCTCTTTACCGCAGGTGAAGAGCCAACGTATGCAGGCGTGCCAATGTCCACAATCATTGAGAAGGATTATGGAGTTGGTGATGTCATTTCACTTCTGTGGTTCAAGCGCAGTCTGCCGCGATACTGCACAAAGTTCATTGAGGTGCTTACACTCATTGTCTTATCATTTGACGTGCTGTTGATTCTATCTCAGTAGGATACGTTGATCTTCTGCTATCTCCTGCAACAAATTAAGTACCGTGTTGTCCGGTCCTCTTGTACTGAGGAAGCAAACATCACGACTTCACGAGTGCGATAAGCCGTTTCTCCAGTAAAACTGGCATCGAATACGTTTTCATCGGAACTTACAGCAGTTTGACCATGTGCATTTCTAGTTTCTGCCCTGTCACCGAGTGAATTTAATATAGTTTGGGAACATGGCCGTATTTGCAGATGTGCATCATGCTCTGTGCGGACCATGGTCCAGCTGTGTCTGGAGCCCACAACACTATTGTTACTGCTCGTGCAGGGAAGGACTTGGTATCCAGTCTTGTATCTGGTATGTACCTCTGTTTAATGGACTTCTGAATTTTTGAAAGTTGCGGTGGATGCTCGAAATGTTCTATTCGGACTTTATTGCAACGTGTGAAGTGGACACTAACTACCGTACCTGGCTATGGGGTCGGCAAAATGTACTTTTAAAAAAAGATGCCGGAATTTCAAAATCTTTTTTTTTTGTATGGAGAACACGGATTTCGAACGAGCATTCCTATTTTTAGCATGTGCAGAATCTGATTTTCCAACTTTAAATCAATATTCGGCACGAATCCTGATAGCTGGGTACGGTATCTTCCTTTTCAATGAAAATTAGGTTTGCTCACCATTGGCCCCCGTTTCGGTGGAGCTATCGATGATGCTGCCCGCTACTTCAAGGATGCCCATGACCGGGGCTTGTCACCTTATGAATTTGTGGAAAGCATGAAGAAGAAGGGTATTCGAGTTCCTGGAATTGGTCATAGGTATGGCAACTGCTCAGATAACTGTTTTCTTCGATTTACCTCATTCTCTATCTCCTGCTTGTTTATCTCGTTCCAATAATTGTGCTCTGCAGTTATGCCCCTGTGTCTTCACTTGCTAGTCGATTCATTCCCAATTGAAGGGTTTGAAACTCCTACACATCACTTTTACGAATCAAACAGTCGTGGTGTTCCCCGTGCAGGATTAAGAGCCGTGATAACAGGGACAAGAGGGTGGAGCTCTTGCAGAAGTATGCGCGTACACAGTTCCCTAACGTGAAGTACATGGAATATGCTGTGACCGTGGAGACTTATACATTGACCAAAGCCAACAACCTTGTGCTAAATGTTGATGGGTGCATTGGGTCTCTCTTCCTGGATCTCCTGTCAAGTTGCGCAATGTTCACCCCGCAAGAAATCGATGATATCATTCAGATCGGTTATCTGAATGGACTTTTTGTCCTGGCAAGGAGCATTGGTCTTATTGGGTACGTATTGGCATATGACTTTTTGATCGAGCTCCTTCAATTTGTATTCTATTCAATAGCCACCTTGGAGTTCTGATATTTGTTCGTTTTCTGCAGACACACATTCGACCAGAAGCGTCTGAAGCAGCCGCTGTACCGCCACCCATGGGAGGATATTCTGTACACAAAGTACTCATAGATACATAATAGACACGGTGCTTGTAGTGGTTATCAAGTTTCCGCAACAATTTTCTCATCTAATCACGCAGGTTCACCAATTAGCTTTAGTGCACACAATGAGACACCACACGCGGGTGTACATTGCAATTCGTCTATTCTTTCAGGGCTTCAATAAGTCAGCCCCAACAAAGTCCACCCTTGAGTCGAGAAACTTCAGGTTTTCCTAGGCTGGTTCTCTTGTGTCATCAGCTATTATTTATTTGCTTCACATTTCTCGGTGGTCCACGGATCACCAATAGATTACCTGTACTGAAACATGGCTCGCCATTTGTAGTCATACCCTTAATCATTCATAAAGCAGCAGCCTAGTTTTGAAGCATGATCTACGCATTCCCAAGATTCGTTTTATTAGTGTAAGCTGTTGTAAATTACCAGAGTAATGGGACGTTCTCGCTGGGTCTTCTGTAAAAGTGCAGACTTTTACATAAGACTCTGTAAGGTTTTACATAACTGTCGTTTACAGAGTGGCTAAGTTTGGTGGAGGAGCGCCTTGGTCTGGTGTTTACAGACCCTTTCAATTGTCGACTCTCTTGTGAGGTGTGATTCTCTTTCATGAGATTTTAGTTCTAAAATTCAGGTTCCTGCTACTTGCTTCTGCTAGTGACAAAGGATGCAGGTACTAACCAACAATTGAGACCCTAGTTTACAAAGTCATCAGAAAAGTTTGTGTTTTTCTTCTGATTCAAAGTGAAGAGATGCTTCACCTTTAAATGTGCTCACAAATCTTTTCTTATTGCCAAAACTTGGACTTGGAGAGGTTGTTTAGGGTTTCAAGCTGTGTCAATTGAGAATTGTTGAAACTTGGTTTTCTAGCTCTTTACGGGAAGTTTTACTTCGGGTGCAAGAAAACTACGGCACTGAGAAATCTATTGTTTTGGATGATTTGGTGTAATCCAATGTATGATTTTTATCTAACTTACAATTGCTAACATCACGAAAGGAAAGTGTTCTTAAACCCTATCCTCTCAACTTGCATGATATGGAAGATTGGTAGATATAGTTAGGTGACATGTTTTTAGTGGTTGGGACCTTTGTAGAATAATTTCAATCCTTAAACTCATTTAACAATTGTTTTAGCATGTAGTGGACATGTCTCATAAGTCAAAGATTTTGCAATGTGATTCTAGTGTGTTGCATTGTAATATCTAGTGTTGAACTATTGGAAGTTTTGGTTTCTACTTTCTAACAATAGTGATTTCTATTAGTTACAAATATTGTTCAATTTGTTACACTACCTTTCAAAATTCATGCTCTTTTAGCATTATTTAGGCATCCACTCTTTGCCACATTGGCAAAGACTAAATTCCTTCATACACTTGTGAAACTTATTAACCCTTAAAGGATGATCTGGTCATAGTGGAAATCATCTATTTTGGTGTTGTGTGAATTGTTGGATTAAAAAAATGCAAAAGCACTCATTAGTAGTCAAACTATTATAGATAAATGTCTCCTTTTCATAGAAAATTTGGAGGATGAATAGTTGCACTTTTGTCCCATAAGAAAAGATTCTTTGTCATTCATCAGCCAAAAAATGGTTGTGACGTCATTTAAGGGTTAATGACTCTTCTCATGCAATTTTGGGTGATGTAATGTAAAATTTAGTTTTTGAAGTAGATTTGTCACTATTCCATTGGATAGTCAAAAAGACAGATATATTTTATAACATTGTCCTTTCTACTTTCTTAGATTGAAAAAGTACAAATATGAACATTTGTGATGAACTATTAGGAATTGGTATTACATTCTTTGATGCTCTTGAGCCTCCTAGTTCTTAAGTATTATCTAAGTCAATGATAGAGTTTGACATGTTATCCTTGTTTGTGGCTTTATTATTAGAACCATAACACTTCAATTATAATGACCACTAAAAGCTTGGGTTACTTTGACACTCAATCTTCTTTTGTAAAACATTTTGTTACACATGATTTGCATATTTTTAGAATTTGTCTTGTTGTACATTAGATAACTTTCTTGTATCAAATTATAAAATTTGTATTAAAGTATTAATAGAAGTTCATGCATGTGTCCCTTTGGCAATTTCATTAGAGAGGGTTGAATGTATTCCATTGGGATTCCAAATCTTGGATAGTAAGATTAAGTATGCTTTCTAAGTCTACCTTGTTTGCATTAACATGCAAAACTTAGACAAGAATACAAATATGAAGCATGTGACCAAAGAAAATCATTTCCACAAGGGTGAATGAAGGATTCTTCTTGTTACTAATTTCTTAGGTAGGATGACCTATTACAGACCAAATATCATGAACAATTATCATTGTATGCTAGTGAAGATTCCTTTATTGGTCATATATCTATGCTCATGAGGCATATGTAGTCAAACAACCTCCAACTAACTCTTCATTAATAATGGTCTTCAAGCCAATGTTATTATAATTCATAGCTAAACTTAAATTATTCTAAAAGGACATTTGAATATTGTTTACAAAAGTTATAAGAAGTTAAAGTTTAAATGATAGATTTTTCAAATTGGTGACATGATTTCAATGTCCTAGTGTTGAAACTCATAAATATTAGATTCTTTATCCAAATCTATTAGGGCATATATTACTAGGGACATGCTGGATTTTAGACTTTTAAGGTAGTGCCCTCCTAATGCACCAAATGTCTAAAAACACCACTTAATGGGATGTTCATGGTATGCGCATTTCCTACATCAATGTGTGTGTTTTTGAAGAAACAATTTAGAGCATCTACTAAAAAAACTTTGATTCTTTGTAACTTTTGCATGCAATATCCAAATGATGTAGTATTTGGTACATTGAAATCTCTTATCACTTGCCAATGAGAAAATATAAAAATTCCATAAATTTAATAATAGAGACTATCCACAATAGAAAAATGGCATTTGGGGATATCCCTAGCTTAGTTGAAAATCTATGTGTTCTTAATTCTTGAGCAATTGTTGTTTAAAAGTCTACAAAGGTGAAAACACCAAAAGCCATCCTTGTACCTTTGGGCGCACCCATTGAAAGCATTTTAATTTAACGATGTCACTTGATGCTTAGGATATAATAAGGATATATTTGAAGCCATGTATGGGCCTCAATAGGAACATGTCAAAGTGATTATTGAGCAAAGTTGCTAATAACTATGTCCATTTTATAGACAACTAAGTAGTTACCACTATGTCATTAAGGTAACTAAGCTAGCATATATTGCCAACACAAACTACCTCTAATTACTTGGGAATCAGTTGTAATCAATTTTCATATGGCTTAAGGGCTCCAATATGCCCATTTTTTACTTTTTGTAGGTGATGAGTGAATGAGATCAAGAATAGGCAAGTCTAGGGTGGATTTGAGTGGTCTAGACATTTTCCACTTTTGAGAAATGATGAAGCTCATATGGGTAGTTCATGAAATATACCTTTTGGGGGGGCTAGTTCATGAATTCCATTTCCTACTGGGAGAAAAATATTTGCCCCTCTAAAGACAACTTGTAACTATGCTGAATTCCTTGTATTGACAATTTTAGGTGTTTTCACCTTCAGTTACGGTAAATATACCTGTAGTATATCATGTACCGGTAGAGGCACCAATTCACATGGAAGTACTGTACAGTGGTTGCCTGACCCACCCTGGTTGTAACTTGTAAATGCAAAGTGACGTAGGTTCTAACTACTTTTGGGAGGCTAGATCACGATCCAAACCTCATATTCTGCACAATGATATTAGAATTTTCTTCTACGTGTAGCATTTCCAAAAATATCCAGAACTCTCTGGAGGTTCCAATTCAGTCTACAGAACATCCATTAATCTATTAATAAGCTATTGCATTGAATGGGGAAGAAGCCCAGCAGAACAAGCCGCCGGGACCGCCGCGGGCCAAGCATAGAAACGCAACTGAAGCTCATTGAACTCGAATATGAGAACGCCGTTCCAGCACAAGGTAGTGTGAACACGACTGACAGACAAGCGTCAACCCTCTGTTTCAGTCGGGGTTTAAAATTTTTCCCTTCTGCCTCGTCGTCGTCTTCTCCGCTTGGTAGGTCGGATGTCTTGAATGCAAAGAAACTATGGTAAACCTGATCACCGCCACTGACAAACTTAAAGTTATTATTGCATAAGTTAGCAATTGCTGCAAGGGAGAAGTTGAGCAGTAAGTTAACATTGACCGCAGCAGCAGCAATAACTTCAGCGCGTTTGTTTTACTTCCCAGCTGGGCAATTTGTATTCCGCCACTTGCTCATCCGTTTGCTACTCTTGCGGAGCATGTGCTGGTCGCCCTGTTGTAGGCGAGAGAGAACTGAAGAAATGCCATCAAAAACAGCGTCTGTAAGCAATCGCAGTGTCTTCTGGAGGGTTAGCGAGTTGTAAGGTAATGCTTTGATTGGATTATTACACGAGTGTATTCACAACAGAGCAAGATTGCAATGTCACATTGCTACGCCCTTCCCTGTGAAGCAGGCCATGGCGTGCAATTTATGTCTGGGCGAGAGGAGGCTTTCTTTTGGAGCATTGCGCTCTCTGATGGGGTGCGATTTCTTCGTCATAACTTGGATCGAGCTTTTTATGGCTGCAGCTCTCACTGGGATTGAGTTACTACCATTTTTATGCCGATTCTCTCTGTGATTTTGGGTCCGAGTTGGCAAGGGTAATTCATTGATTATGTTAGTAAGAGTCGCTGTCCTTTCAACTTCACCTGTCACCTTGATTGACTTGAAGACTTGAACAGTGGTAGTGGGGAAACGTGAAGCTGGAGAGGGAGTAGTTGGGTTTTGCAGGAGCGTCTCATTTTCTTATGGTTCTATAAGCAGATTGAACGGGCGTATTTGAAGAGTTACAAGGTTAGCATGTTCACGGAGCCCACAACTGTGATCAATCCAATGCTAGTTCAAAGGAACTTCGGAAACCCAGCTAAATAAATGAGAAGGTTAGAGGAGGAATAGGGGTTTAGAAGAATAGGAGGAATAGGGGTAGTGAGTCGGAACCCTTTGGGTGAGTCTCGGTTTAGGGTCAACTCCCATGGCAGCGTTTGGAAGTCATCGCAGGGTGTTTTGGTTCCTGTGGAGTCTGCTGGCTGTTGCTCGTGTGGCCGTAGCCAAGGAGTTTCCAGTTCCACAATGGAGCAATGGCACCCTGAAGAGCCCCTGGCGGATGCACACCCTGTTCTCGGTGGAGTGTCATGTGTACTTCGACTGGCAGACGGTGGGCATCATGCACAGCTTCCGGAAAAGTGGACAACCCGGCCCTGTGACGCGTCTGCTCAGCTGCACGGAGGAGCAATTGAAAGGCTACCGAGGCTTGGACTTGGCGCCCACCCACCAGGTGCCTTCCATGAGCCAACATCCCGTCACGGGAGACTGGTACAAGCTCCACCTCTCTTTTCTGGTTTTGTCTTAGTTCTCTTGCTAATCTATTTGTAAGGTAGAGGCTCCATTAACCATTCAGAACATTAGAGTTCCATTGGTCATACATGTGAGCTTTGATTTGTGAAAATTCTTAATCTATAGACATTTGTTTTTTACGATTGATTTTTAGCTTAACGCAAACTAAATGTGCAAAATTTAAGATGCTGCAAGAGTCGAGATTGCTGTAGGAAAAGGTTCATCTGTATGCTGAATGGGACCGCTCCCTCACTGTATCGTGAATGGAGTCTTTACATTAGGTTACTTTGCAATGGAAAGTATGTTCGTGGACGCGGAGCTTGAAGGTTATTACTTCTGGACTGCTGGAATTGTAGCATGTACTGTCAGCGTGGTTTTCTTCGTGTAAGGTAGAGGATACTATTTGCGTCATTTTAGGCCTTGTAACCGACATTGGAGTATGCTTTCAGTGAGAGATTAATGAAAAGAACTCACTGGAGAGATCACTTGGGTACTACAAGAGCCAAACTCTCTTGGGATCAAAAAAATTCTCACTCAATGTATTGGGTGATTTCTTATGCAATCATTCGAACACTGGAGGTTGCAGTCCGCTATTGACGGGATGGTAGAGAACCTCATTTCTATGCAAAGATCATGGTTATTAGCATTTAGGCAATTTGGGGGCTTACAACCAACTTGCTAATTGAAGACCATCCAAGTGTCTTGGAAGAGATGAGTCGCTGTTGATCAGTATAGGAGTCGGAATCAGGTCCCTTAACGGATTTAGTATCCTCTACCTTAGCATGGGGGTTTAGCAATTGTTGAGCTGCGAAAATTTGTGGCACGTTGAGGATACTGAAACCGTCAATAGCAAATTTAACACTTTGAGAATCCTCCTTGAGGTGTATGTAAATTTAATCACTGTGAGTGTTTAGTCTTGCTGTGGCGTAACGAAGGTTCAGTGTGGAATCGCTTCGTGCTTTCCTGTGTCTCTCCATCTGACAGGTTTCTATATGACTATCATTGGAGAGGGTTAAGCGTGTGGTCCTTCTGTGAATATTGATTTTATTTACCCTTGGATTATTTTAACAGGTATCCAGCGATTAACAAACCTGCAGGTGTGGTTCACTGGCTCAATAATAGCAAAGAGGCCGAAAATGTTGATTGGGTACTCATTCTGGATGCAGACCAAATCATCCGGCACCCCATCACTCCCTGGGCCCTTGGAGCTGAGAAGGGTAAACCAGTTGCAGCTCGATATGGGTGAGGGCTACTAGACCCCTTGAAACGAAGGAATGCAGGAATCATCATGTCCACCTTCTTGTTCTCATCAATATGAAACCCTGAACCCCTGTGTGCCCAAGCCCAAAAATATAAATCCCAGTTTGAAAGCTACTTGTCAAGACATCGATTTCTATTGTTTAAAAGCGTAGAGTATGACTTCTTCCTATTGTCGCAGTTTCTTACCTTCCTTGAAGCTTCCCAAATGATTTATTTCAAGTCCTGCAGATATGGGCTGCTTTTGGCTATTTAGGCACTCATTTGGCAGTGGGAATCATTTTGTAGTCGTTCGTACCCATCTCTTTGCGTGCTACCGAACCACATCATTCGAATGCCTCAGATCGAGCGCATATTTTATAGTGTTCTCATCCAAGCATGAATTCATTAGAACTATTCGTGGCTAAATGTGCAGGTATCTGATAGGATGTGACAATGAGCTTGCCAAGATGCATACGAAGCATCCAGATCTATGTGATAAGGTTGGGGGATTTATTCTGATGCATATAGAGGATTTGCGCAAGTTTGCCCCGCTCTGGCTTTCCAAAACGGAAGATGTGCGGAATGATCGAGAGCACTGGGCCACTAACATCACTGGCGACATATATGGCAAAGGCTGGATTAGTGAAATGTATGGGTATTCCTTTGGAGCTGCTGAGGTACGGTTCTTGATATTAATGTGGTGCTGGGATTCTTTCTTCGTTTTTGAAGCTCCCAAAGGGCTGTGATTGTTATTCATTTCAAGTGTGTTACTCTGAATTCTTACAGTTCTGTATGAATAGGTGGGCTTACGCCATAAAATCGATGATGAAGTGATGATCTACCCTGGCTACATACCCTTAGCAGGTGTCGAGCCTTTGTTGATGCACTATGGACTCCCATTTAAGGTTGAGGACTGGGAGTTCGCAAAGCTGGACCACCATGATGACGATCTCGTTCACGAATGCAATCGACTGTTTGCAGCTCCTCCTTACCCTCACCAGGTACTACGCTCTTTCTATGCCACCTTGCAAAACAAAGCATTACAAACGTTTTAATATCCTTTATATCGTCATGCATTCACTTTGTTACAAGATTTTGGGGGGGGACATTATAGTTCATATCAATATGAAGCCCAAAACGTAAGTTATTGAATTTCTCATTGATTTCAAGTAGGCCATTAAAAATTGATGTTCAAAGTTAATTTTATTTTTTCTGGTATTTTGAATGATGAAATGGATTCAAATTTAGATTGTTTTGGATCACATCCATAGATTCGTACACTTGGAATGAAAGGCCATGATAATTGAAGCAAAACTGAAGGGTTCATGGAGAGTTCAAGTTATGTTGAGTTCCATGAAAGTCCAATTTTGAAGACTCATATCGCACTTGGTAATGGTCATTTTCATATAATTCAAAGGTGTAATGTAACTAGAGGAATATAATGAATGTTATTTTTTGTTTAGATTGAGAGCATTTGAATGACCCGTCTGGCTGCTTGTGGCGTTTAAGAGTTAAAGGTTGAACGAAATCATGTGATTTGGTATCTTCAGCAAAACCAAATTGCATTTGAGGGTTATGCCACTGTTTTTTTTGAAGCCAGTTGGCACTTCCTCTGCTCGTCATGTGGTCCAGGTTGAGAAAACGCAGCGTGAGCGCAATCAACTGCGAGCTGATCTCTTGAGTATAGAATGCATCAACACAATTAACGAAGGCCTTATTCTCCATCACGAGAGTCACGGGTGTCCCAAAATGGAGGAAACAGACTATTCCAAGTTTTTGAAGAAAAATGCACACGAGGAAGCGCGCCTACTACCGCAAGATCAGCAGCAACCAGCAGAGAAGTTGTATCACCCCCGCATTCACACACTCTTCTCCGCAGAGTGTACCCCATATTTCGATTGGCAAACAGTGGGGCTTGTGCACAGTTTCCACCAAAGTAAGCAGCCAGGTTTCATTACTCGGTTGCTCAGCTGCACGGACGAGAATCTCAAGACTTACCGAGGCATGGAGCTGGCACCCACACACATTGTCCCTTCTATGAGCCTCCATCCTCTTACTGGTGACTGGTGAGCAAACACGGCATTGCTGGCATTTCTTAATTTCAAGTCATATCCTTGGATATCCCTCTCTCGCAGTGTTCCAAAGAGTGTGGACTTTTTATTTTGTGAAAATCAATTATCTGCAAAAGAATGTAATGTAGAGGATACCACTTGCGCTACTTTTAGCATTTTAACATGTGTAGGAGCGTGATGTTTGGGAGTCCAGTATTGAGTTGTGGAGGGTTCACTTCGGGTAGAAGAGCCAAATCTTTTGAGATCAATTTCTTATCACTATGTCTGATGATTGATTATGCAATCATTTACAATGGGAGGGTGTAGACCGCTATTGAAGGGACAGTAGACAACCCCATGTCCATTCAAAAATCAGTGACCATAGCCAAGTCATGCTTACTCTTAACTTGCTGATTTAAGGTCAACCGAGTTTATTGAAAGATATGAGTTGCTGTTGGTCACAGGGGTCGATATAGGAAACGGGATCAGGTCCCTAACGGGTTTGGTGTCCTACCTTGTCTGCTGTTTCAGGTATCCGGCCATCAACAAGCCAGCAGCTGTGCTTCACTGGTTGAATCACGTCCGAACAGATGCTGAATATATTGTCATCCTGGATGCGGATATGATAATGAGGGGTCCTATCACCCCTTGGGAATTTGGTGCCCAGAAAGACCTCGTTGTTGCAGCCCCATATGAGTATGTCTCATCCTCTAATCAGGGCATAGAACTGCATCTTCTTCCTCAATTACTGAAAGAACAAAAATTATGACATGCTGCAGTGTTAATGCCTTCCAAGAATCCAAGTCTAAGTAACTTTTCTTTTCTATCTGTTTGCAGCTATTTAATTGGCTGTGACAATATTCTAGCTCAAATCCACACAAGAAATCCACAAGCCTGCAGCAAAGTGGGTGGATTTTTTATCATCCACATCGACGATCTTCGCCGGTTAGCTCCTCTTTGGCTCCATAAAACAGAAGAAGTACGGGCAGATAAAGCACACTGGGCAATCAACATCACTGGAGACATGTACCAGCAGGGCTGGATCAGTGAGATGTATGGATACTCCTTTGGTGCAGCTGAGGTAAAAAAGTCTTCTGTTGTACTGTCCACCTTCACCTCTTTAATATGATTGCCTGGGGTTCCCTAAAAACTTCCTGACTTAGTTTGGATCTGTGACAAGTGTGCTTCAGTGAATGATAGTGTGACAAGTGTGCAGGATATTCCAGAATGTCGAAATCAGAGTAAGTCTTATTGTAGAGGTCTGAGCATGCTTGATGTATTCTTCAGTTGCTGAACTGTCCCCAGGCCCTGCAGCTGCAGAGACAATATTTGGTCGAGCTATAGAAACTGGTGGACTGCGTAGAGTTGTTTTGTTTTGCGCATATTTAGTATGTCGAAAGGAGGGCTTGATCACTGTGTTGCCTAAACTCAGAAAGACGGGCTGTTCAACCAGCTTATGAGTTAGCACGTTTCTTTAAAGCTCTGACAATTGTTCATTTTCCTCTTATTTTTATTAGATCAACCTGAAGCACTCACGGCGTGGTGACATCATGTTGTATCCTGGATATGAGCCCAACACACCACCACGTCTGCTTCACTACGGGCTCAAATTCAGTGTGGGCGACTGGCACTTCGACAAGTCCGAATGGCGAGATCAAGACATGACCAACAACTGCTGGACACATTTCCCCAACCCTCCTGATCAATCCACACTGCCCAGGGCTCTCCCCCGCGAATTTGAACGCGACAGCATCAGCATTGAATGTGTGCGTACGCTCAATGAGGCTCTTCACTTGCACCATGTGAAGAGAGGTTGCCAAATGCCTCCAGCAAGGGAAGAGTCCAACACTGTCAAAACAGTGTCAACGAATCAGGTCGAGCATCAGGAGTTTGGTCAAATTTTGGGTGGAAAACCGACAGGGATAAACTCCATGAAGAAATTGCTCAAAGGGAAGTCACAGAAGCTGCGAAGCATTCCCACGCTGATTAGTCCCAGGATCTGGATGGTGGCACTTTGGACTCTGTTGGTTAGCTTTTTCTTGCTCATTGTGTCCACTCTCTTCTCCAGGAACAAAGCTACTTTGCAAAGACCCAGAAGGGCCAGCAGACCTGGACATCGGCCTTCTCGGCCTTCTCGGCCTGGCCCTGCTGGTGACAGTACCCCTCTTCTTTCTGCAGACTTGACAGTGTAGATGAGCAGTTTATTTATTTATTTTCCGCGCACCTGAAGCGTTTTTTTTCTTTGGAATTAGACGAGCAATTTCAGGCAAGGTGATACCGTAGCTCTCAATCCTCTCATAGGAGAAGTTCTTACAACGGATTGCTTGAATCATCTATTCATCTACTGCCAAGAGGCAGGGACTTTCTGTCTGTTCACAGAAATGACCGACGTGTGTCTTCTTACAGTAAACGGTCTGGATAGAACATACTGACTGTATACGTGAAGTTCATTGCTAGTTTATCTCACTTCTTCCTGTGGGTGACGGTTTCTTTGCCAGGCATCCTTGGAGCTCTGTATGTATTTATATAGGTCAACTTAACATTTGCCGAGCATGTCTACCTAACGAAGAGCATAGCCTTTATAGCTCAGTGGTAGAGCGTCAGTCTTGTAAACTGAAGGTCCGGTGTTCGATCCACCGTGGAGGCATTTTGAATATTTTAAACGAATGAGTTTTACTTCATCTTCACTTGGGATATGGACATTGTGAACCTGTGTCAAATTTTTAATTATTTGAAACCCCTAAAGTCCCAAGCTTTTAATTTATTGAAAAAAATAGTTTGTAGAATTCATTTTCGGATGTAATTTTTACAATTTTTCAAAAAAATTGTTAGACCAATTTAAGTTTGCTTTTTTGAACAATCTCATTGTTGGGATTATTGTGCTTCAATGCCATATTAGAGCTATCAACAAAATAGTTTTTTTTGTCTAATCTTGTGTTTGTTTCTACTTAATCATTTTTTGAAGAATGAAAATTAGGTGTTTTTCATTTGAATTTTTTTCCTTGACTCTACTCAATTCTTCCACATAAAAATTAGAGAATCAAAATTAGTAGTGCAAAAATTTTAAGTTAAGAAGATTCAAAGTCAAGAAATCTAGTCAAACAAGGTGTAGAAAAACTTCTTTTCTCCACTTTAATGCAAATATTTTTCAATTTGCATGGTCAAAATTTCTGAAATTTCTTCCACACATTCTTATAATAGTCTAGTGCAATATCCTACAATTAGTTATGGAAAAAAAATTAAACTTTTTTGCTCTTTGCAATAGAAATGATAGTTTTAAAGTGTTTTTTGATGAAAAAGGAGGGCTTAAGACTTTAGGGATTAAAATTAATTTGCAAGGGAATTTTGGTTTTTAGAAGAATGCCACACTCAGTATTTTATGGGTGGAAATTAGCTTTGAACACCCATTATAAATCCTCAATATCCCAACATCAATATTTTCGATGATGAAATATTGCTTTGTCAAAATACCATTTCATTCATTCAAAGTTGTTCTTGAATCTTTTTAAAATGACCTCTCTTTAACCCCTAAAGGACCATAAGTCTACTACATGGCTTTTGCAATTACATATGTAAAAAATTTGAAATGTGAACCTCACTAATAGTCTTATGAACAACAAAGAGACGCTAGATAATTTTTTTTGTTGAATTAGTAGAATCTAATCAAGAAATGATCAAGTGAGAGATTTTGGGTGAAATTTTTAAGAATTGAAAAGGTGCTTTGGATTGTCACTTCACATCTTCATATCTTTTTTTAGTCACCTCAAAATGATTTGAAAAAAATTGGACATCTAAATCATGATGATATGAACATGTGGAAAAAAATTAGAGTTTTGGGATCACTTTAGAGCATTCCATTTTCAACATTCCAAGTCCAATTTTAGTGTATATACAAAGTTTTGTATAATTGGATATCTTTCATCAATCTTGTCAACGATGGCATTTCCTCAAAATTTGTGCAATTTAGTCAATCTTTTTTCCATAGAAAAGCTACATAAGTTTGCTTTCATTTCAATGGTGGCATCGTGGTGATCGTCAAAATCATTCCACACATTTGAAGAATTATGCTTGTTACAAGAGCTATGCTCAAACACCCTTGGTCCTTTAGGGTTTTTTTATACCAATTTGATGAGATTCTCATGGTATATAATATATCTGTATAAAAATAAATTTAAAAAAGTACAAAATTCATAAATGGTTAAAGAATTTGAAGATGATAATGGAACCACAAATGAACAAATCTTAAGACCAAGCCTGGGTATGCAACTCTTATATTATATATAAGGGTCATCGGCAATAAAATAGCTCAGAGGACGACTTTTGTTAAAATTATATCAAATTAAAAAGACCAAAAAGCTAGGTGAAGATCAAATTAAAAGAAAATTAAATGTAGAAAATGTTGAATTGCATACATTTTAGAAAAAAACTCAAAATATATATGAAGAATTGAAACACCTATATATAGTTTTAAAAAATGCATACAAAGAAGTTGGGTCTAGTTAAAATTAAATTTTTATTAGAAAGCCCCAAAAGTTGCCTAGCTCAGTCTATGATACATATATTAAAAAAACTCATATAATTAGGTTTTTAATGCTATTATTGTCTTAAAAAATATTTGTTTCATGTACATAAGTACATTTTTGGATCCCTTATTAAAAGGGCTACAAGATTATTCTACATTAAAACAAATTATATCCCTTAAAATTGGATTAAAATGCATTATAATTGATTATAATCAAGGTCATATAATATGAAAGTTGCATACCCGAGAGACTAGGGCTTTTATTTTTGGCTTTATGGTGCCAGATTGCACCAGAAAGAAAATAATTTGGCTAAAAAACGGCAAAAAAATGTGAATTTTTTCACCAAAAAACTATGAATTAAAAAAAAATGTTGGATGATATTGCCAAATTGTGGATGAAAATAGAATTACAAACATGTGATATGTGTTGTAATTCATATGACTAAGTGGCTGCTAATGTGATGTTTTCTATCCAATATGTAAATGAATGTTGAAATTTGGAGCACCACTAGAACATTTTATATCGCCACTTTGGCACTTCATAAAAAATGAAAAAAAACAAAAAAAGACCTGCTTGAGACATCTTCTTCTCCTCCATCTCTAGCCCGGTATCATAGTTTGTGAATCTCTATTGACGTCAATTTCGTTATAATGGCGCAACTCATTGCGTCAAAGTTCTGAGCTTCAACTGCACATGCGAAGTTCTCATAATTCTGAAATTGAAACTGGTATGAATTTAAGATTCCGGACACTACTCAGGGAAGTGTCACTGCAACAAATTTCCACCATTCTCTTTACATTGATTTGGCACCAAAAGACTGCCATTGATTTCAAGTTTCAGGCTGAAGACCTAGTGCCAAATTCGTGGAATTCCGCGCGCCACCTATTTAAGGAAATCGACGTTCCATTCAGTTGAAGTCAATAACTTCGCAGGGACTCGTCATGGTGGTGGCGACGGTGGTGGCATTTCTGGGACCCTAACATGCAATTACGTGACGATCCGCACCATAAAATTGTCAATTTAGTTGAATCGGTCCGATCCCGACAAATAAAATTGTGATATAAATGTACGCAAAGCTCTAAATAACTAGAATAGGTATTAATAGATTTACGTCTCAGGCCGAGCTAGCGTCCTTGAAAGTGCCGAAGTCGTGCTATACAACCAATTCAACGAAACTGACGTTAAAGTTGAACGTCAATGAGTTAAATTGGCGATATTCCATTACTTTGTCGTGGTTCATGACGCGCGGTCTGAACCCAAAATCTGTACCAATCCTAGTTTCAGACCTGAAATTAGACCTTTGTGAAGATATTTGTCACAATTTTAGCTGTGCGAATATCGCGAATTCAACAAACCTGAGATCCAAATTGATAATTGACATGACCTGGCCAACAAACTTGAATCTTGTGGTAAAGCAGAAAATATAAAATAGTTTTAGGGTTATCTCGTCGACGATCCCATGCAAATGGATCGGAAGGAGTATGATCGACAAGATGTACGACTGGATCAGAAACGTCACGAGTTCAATTTTATTACTTGACGGACACCCTTGCAATTGTCTAGCAGGCTAGCTCCGACCTCGAAATTCATGAAAAGCGGTGGTCTTGGTCGTCGGAGCTAGAAATGCAATTGATTCAGGAAGGTGGTCCTAATGCAGTTCATGGAGTTCCAATAGAGGCAATAATGTCCGGCCATGGTAATTGTTTAATCCAAATCCTTGCATGATATGCATGAACTGATCGATCGATCATGATCATTCAAATTGTAGGTTGCATTAATTTTATAAGTGCCAATGGAGATCAGAATGCGGTGAGAAAATGGCGGTGGATTGTCGACAATAACGGCGACTGACTGACCCGGCCGAACGCAACTCCCTGATCAGCTTCAAGGCAGTTGGGAAGAAACACCCACTTGGATGCAAATTTATGAAAAGGCGGCGACCACCGATGACCTACTGCAAGGGTTTCCTGTTCATATCTCACGTCCAAGGGAGTTTTAAGAGGTTATCATCATGGTAATGAAACAGAATTTATTACTTAGGAGGTGGTTTTGAGGAGGGGATTCCGCCAACCTCCGCCAAGTTAAGGAAATACACGTTTTAATTTCACGACTAGCAAAGCCACAGCTAGGTCAAATTTGGCTAGCAGTGGCCTCTACTAGAGCACCCGCAGCGCTGAGCTGCTGCTGCAATTAACTGCAATGCAACATCGACAGACCCCATCACCCAGCGCCGGGAAACGTCGGGAAGCGTCGGGAAGTGTCTGGAAGCGTGCTGCCTCGGTTATTGCGAAAGAAATTGCATAGTTAATTGACATATATAGACTTCTTCCACGTTTGTAAAATTGTACAAACGGACGGACGCAGACACATTCTGATCTTTTAGGTTAAATGAAATACCTGAATTATTACGTCGAAACTGTTCAGTTCGGTGCTGACCAAATCAACGGGGGTGGCCAAAGCTGGTTCGTTAAATAAAGATTCAATCAGAAGGTGCCACGTGGTATCCTGTTTATTACTCCGAGTACCTCGGTCGGAGTTTGACAGGATTGTTTCTTAGCATTCCGCACACCAGATTGGAATTTTCCCTTGTTTGAGTGATGGTAAGCAGCAAGACTAGTTTAGCATTCCAGTGGCATTTGTACAAAACTGTACTGACATTCAACAGTGACAACGTAACGGTGTCGGACTCGAGGACATATTTTTAGCAAAATATCGTTACTAAACGCACGTAAGCCAGAGGAGCTACAAAACAGCTGCAATTGCAAATCCCCTGTTTGGAGGATACGAAAATCCCACGAGCTTTACATGATTACCACACGAGCTTCAGTTGCTGCTGAGAAAAATGGTTGATCCAGCAAGCTTTCTAGGAATTGGTGCCCGAATTTGGGGATATCCCTTCTTTTGCAAATTTTTCTTGACTTCTTTTTCCCAAAGTTTTAGTGGTCATATATATAATCAACGCCTTTGTTTCTACGTTAAGATTGATAAGAAAATACCTACACGTTACCAGTTATAAAAAAAGTAACATATTAAAATTGTTAGACTAGATATTGGTAGAAGCATGTTTAAATCGGGAAGCGACCTCGAATTATTAGTCTCATACCGGAAAGTGCTGCAGACACGCTTGAGGATTGAGCAATCATTCACCACTGACTAACTTAGTCTGCACTGGTGGTTTGTATTTCGAAATGGACAAAGAAAGACTTTTCGTTGAATTCCTTCTTTTCGTTTTCGAATTCGAATATGTTTCAAACAAATGTAAGTTGTAACAGGACCACACATTTGCTCTGGGATGCTAACACACGATCCGCACATTTAGAAGCAGTAAGGCTATTAAGAGCAGGAAATAAGGAGAATTGGTTAAGCAAAAAGGTTTTGTAACTTCTTCACGATCTAGTACATGACATTTCCTAATGTTTTGTTATGTCGAATTAACTAAGATACGTAAACCGGACGTCAGGGATGCAGTGTCTACCAATTTTTTCAGATTGAAGTACAAAATGTAGATGGTTTCAAACTTTCAACTTTGACAACTCATAAAATACTCTCAGAATGTTCAAAAATTGGGTTCTCTTCGGATTACAAGACTTCTTTTCAATACCCCTCATATTGTCTTTGAACTACAGCTGCACGATCGAAGTTAGGACAGATTGAAGGCAGTTTGCATTTGAAAGCTTACAAACCTTGTGTCAAGGTTGCCGTTATGGTTGCTCGAGAGGGCACAAGAGCCCCCTACTAAGCTGGCACATGCGATGCCCATGTGCAAGTTGAGCTGGCTGTCCACGTAAACCACATCCTGATGTGGAATTGCATGCACGGTTGGTCTCATTCTCACTCAGGACGTTACCCCCCGACATCTGCGGCCCTTATCATTGAGCATCATCACAATCTAATCTGCACTGCATCAGCATCAGGAAATACCCCAATTTCTTGCAACAATTCAACTGATGAAGCGAAAAATAGTCGTTTTTTATTTTTACTTCTTAACATAGATGCCTGATTTTCTTCCATTTCAAAACACGTCAACCCACGAGTTGAGCAATTAAAATCCTCCAGTTTATCCTCTCTTCTACTAATTATATGGTTACTTGGTTATTTCTATGTTTAATTGGTTCATTTCTATGCTTATTTATTTGTAGTTTTCACTTGAGAAATCCGCGTTTCTGGAGGAGAAAAATAGAAACTTGGTTAGGCTAGTACAGCAGGACAAGAAGCTCCTTCGGTGCACAGCGCTCATGTCCCACCACCAAGAATTGACACTTTGACCAAAACTGAGTGAGGCTCAACCTCATCACCAAGTGGACGACGTGGCCAGCTGGTGATGAGTTACTCTACGGGTGAGCACGAGCGAGAATTTCACATGTGGCCATGTGGGTTACTGTAACAAAATAACCCGGATAAGGTTGACCCACAACAAGATTTTTTTCCTTTATTTATTGCAATTTCAACCCCACATGAACTACGCAGGAAGCCTGCCAGGCTTTCTTACTTAATATAACTCACAGGAAAAAAGAAAGGAAAAAAACAGATGAGAGAAGCGTCCAACAACTTATCATTTGCCAGCTTGTTTTTTGTTACACTCTGGGTCCCCAGGGAGACTCTTTTTTCCACCCCCACTTAATGCCCCTACCTGCTGTCCACTGGCAATCTGGCATTGAATTCCAAAAGCTCGCAGCTTTTGGCTTCGCCTAGCCGCAACAATCACACCCAAGTATTAGATGCAGGGATCATGACAACTACAGGCGCATGCAAAAAGAAACGCAAACACAAAAAAATCTGATCGATTGAACCGAAAGTACGTTCGGCGTATAATATAAAAAAAGAATTGGTGTTCAAAACATTCAGGTGTCTTTTTCTACCTAATCTTACCTACACATTGGTTGATGATCTACTACCCGCCGACCATGTGCTAGAATGCGTTTCTTTAATTACACTGGATGATCTACGCCTTGTAAACACTGTCTGTCTATACACGAACAATTAATAGTGGCGAGATCAATTCTCAACTCAATCCTCTACAGCAGCTGCAGCAGGCTACTGCTAACAGTTTCCGGTGCAATTCCAGCACAACTGAACCCTACAAAATTCAAGGTAATTACATACAAACCCTTGACAACAACCTTGGCGGACCGACCGACACAGACAGAAGAATGGACACACACAGACCCGTTTGGCCGAAGATCTAATTGTAAACCTAAAAAATTGGATTTCAATGGTGGACAGCACTCGATTTCTCTATAGCGGAGGAGGTGGCTCATCCGGAAACGGAAACAGACTGGGAAAGCCCGAGCTGGTGCTGGGAGATGGCGCCTCCCGCGGACTCCATATCGGCAATCCCGAACTCCCTTGCTCGAAGATCTGCTCATAAGAAAGCTCCAAAGCCGAAGAGTCTTCACCCAAATTGCGAAGCTCCTGCAAATTGCGCAAGTTTTGGTTATGGTGATGGTGATGTTGGTATTGCTGTTGTTGCTGCTGCTGCTGCTGCTGCTGCTGCTGAAATCGGGGATCCGAGAGATAAGGCGATTCGCCCGGTTGATGTGGATTCGTGTACTGATGGTGGTACTGGAACTGCGGTTGCACCTCGTAGAATCTCGAATCGTACTGTTGGGGTTGCATCCCAGTGTGTTGCTGCTGCAAGAGATTTATGTCTACGTGAGGATCGGGAATATTCTGCCATGGCTGGGATGGAGGCAGAGGTAAGAGCTGCCGCGGCCATAAACTGGGTTGGGGTTGAAGATGGCGCAGGGGTTGCGCTGCTGCCGGGACTAAACGGGTGGAAGGCGACGCGTGCATTGTTTGCTGCAACGATTGTTGCGAGAAATTCGACGGAGGCAGAGGCTCAGGGGAGAAGTAGGTCGCGGACGTCGTGGGCGCCGCAATGGGGCTTGTCCAAGAGAACTGGGACGAGAATTGGCGCGAGGATTCGGAGCTCCATCGCTGGCCTTGGCCTTGGCCTTGCTGCTGGGGCGCCGAAGACGACGGGGGGGATGGGGCGACAGTGTGGGAAGCAGCTGGAGATGGCGATGGCGATGGAGATGGAGATGGAGCTGCGGTCGCTGCTGCGGCAGTTGGGGAAGACGAGGAGGTGCCCGTGCCCGTGGGCGGGAGCTTGCCGTCGGGGAAATTGAGCTTGGCTCGTAAGCCGCGGAACTTGGTGGCCGCGACATCGTACGCCATGGCAGCCTCTTCCGCCGTGTCGAATGTGCCCAGCCAGACGCGCGCGGCTTTCTTCGGGTCACGAATTTCAGCTGCCCATTTGCCCCACGGACGCTGCCGTACCCCGCGATACCTCCGTTTCTTCGCTGGCGATGGCGCTGCGACAGCGGCTGCGGCTGCGACTGGCGCGACCTCGGGCGTGCTGAAACTCACACTGCCTTGTCCCCCGCTCCCCTCGCCCGTGTAGCCTTCTCTGCGCATTTGCGGAATCTCTGCACACGACGATTATCAACAATGGATTTAACACCACCAATCGAGAATGACCAAAATTCTGGAAAAAATCTTCTCTTCCATAGGGAAGAGAAGAATCGACACGCTAGCTAACGGTTTTGGTTCCGTGTGAACAGCAACAGTTGCCGCATTCAAAGCCACTCTGACGGACTGACCGGGAGAATCTGGCGACCCCACCACGAGGAGTACTCGGCCACACGGCTCTGACTGTCAGACGTAACTTATTAAACCCCTCTCTGGGGTTATCTTCACTGAACACCTCTCCACCGCTCGAGAGTTAAGTTAAGTTAAGCCCAATCCATAAATCACATTCCACGCTCAGACACTTCCATGAACTCATTCGCCCACTCACTCCAAATTACTCACGAGCTGATGAATCAACTGGCTCATTGTGAAGATTCATGTCGTGTGCAAGTTCAGACTACTACAATCTGTGAAGAAGGTTGGCTACACACGTAACAAACCTTAAATACTTGAAAATGCTCAAATCCATGAAGCTCAAATATTACAACTGCTCATGAACTCTCTAGGTCACTTTTTACGAATCAGGGCACGCAATTAATACTAATTTCAAGCTATGAACTGATAAATGGCCTCGCTCTGAAGATTCGTGTGCAAGCTCACGCTGCTACACTCTATGAAGAAGTTTCACGGTGGAGCTACACACGTACGTACGAACCTCAAATACACAATCCAAACTCAAATCCTCAACTCGTCACGAACTCGCTCGCTCGTTCGCTCACTTTCTTCAGAATCCGGGTAATCAAATCACGAATTTCAAGGAATGAACTGATGAATCAACTGTCTCCCTATAAAGATTTGAGTGCCAGTTCCGACCACTGAAATTTCATAGTCTAGACCAAAAACCTCGCCCCCAGAAACCAAATCTCAAAAAACTGAAAATGCGACTGCTAGAAACGGCTCATGAACATGAAATTCCTGGCGGGGATGCCACTGGCTTACCTTCAGGTGGGGAAGGCGAGAAATGCTTGCTGATATCGGAATGCTTCCCCGAGTCGGAGCTGTACTCTTGCGTGTAGCTGGGGCTGCTGCCCGAGTACGTCACACGCGGGGAGGATCGCTCCATGGCCTTCTTCACGATCTCCCCGAGCGGAGCCCACGCGACGTCCACATCCGCCTGTGCTCGCGACGTCAAGGCGCCCACGTCATGGATGCGGCTGCTGCTCACGTCGCGCGCCGTTTGCACGCTGCTGGGGCCGCTCAAGCCGCTGGGGCCGCTGTAAGTGGAAGAAGATCCCGCACCGCCGAGGTGGGACGAGATGAATTCGTCGACGTCGGCGGCGCTGCGGTAGCGTTTCTGCCCGATGGCAGCGCCCAAAAACTCCTCCTCGACGTACGCCAGCCGCGACGTCGCCCTAAATTGTGATTGTTGCTGTTGCCACGGCTGTAGTTGTGAACGGAATTGCTGGGGGACGACGCTCGCGGCGTACGTTGGTTGCGGCAGGTTGGAAACCATGGTGGTGACCGCGGCCATTTGGTCGGCGCCCACGCCGGGGATGCGTGACGGGCTGCTGCCGGAGCCCCGTGGGAGTTTGTAATCTGGAGGGTCAGTGGGTTCCAGCTTGTCTATTCTTGCGGGTTGAAAGTCCAAGCAAATCATGTCAATTCAATTCCAGCAATAGATATGTACTCACGCCGGTGATTGAAGGTCTGGTTGTCCAGCAAACCCTTCCCACTCCGAATTGAAACGATCCTCCAAAGCCAGCTTGACTTGATCACCACCGTGATCAATCTATCCAGGCTCACCAATTTGGTTCACGTCCCTGGAAATGCAGATTGCTGATCGAACGTCCCCGCATATTGTTATTCTAGCAGTCGAATTCAAGCCTCACGCAAGCTAGCTCGCAGGCTTGCTTTGCTTGAAATCGAACTGCCATCTCCTAAGAACGCGAAGCCACTCGCGGCTCTTGGTACCGTTTTCTAGCTAGCTATCACGGAATTAATGAATGTGTCTAGCTCTTCTCACTTCTAATCCTTAAACTGTTAGTCTACGATCTAACAGATTTCCATGAGAGCTTGCAAACCCGTTCACTTTGCACACCCAACCTACACTCACCTCCAAAATCCTCGAATTTGAACAATCATACAGATCTAACTAGTAAGAGTGTGAAAATCCACTAGATTTGCAGCCCCGTTAATTTGCAAAATGGTAAACGTGGCTTATATCCACTACCTCCTGCATATGAAGCAAAAGCTTCGCCCTCGAATTTCACAGAACGTCGTGGTGGCAATGACCCCAATCTCGAATGCTCAAACCACTCAAAAATCTTCCACGAACTGAGAAAATGCTTCCCAAGCTCGGAGCCTTAATTGACTCTCCGCAAAGTTTCTAGCCAAGGGGAGCTCTGGGGAGTTGAACTCTCAGCCGAGATATTCCCAGCTGCAGGCAGCCGACTCTACTTCAATGCTCCCTACGTATTTCTCACTCATCAGTCGTGTTTGAATTCCAGGCTCCAACAATTTCCAGGTGCTCGCGCTCTCTCTTGCTCTCTCTCGCTCTCTCTCGCTCTCTCTTGCTCTCTCTTGCACCTACATGTACAAGCACTTCGATTTGGTGGGTTGGCTCACAAAGCTTTGACTTTCCACTGGGTGGCCTTTTGTGATCATCACTCGACCCTCCTTGGCTTTCAAGTACTACTAGTTGCCCAGCCTCACAGACAGCTAATTAGAGAGGAAGACTTCCCTGGCTGGCTAGCCTCCACTGCCTGATGAGAAAATTCCAAGTCGGAAACTGAAATGAAGAAGCTCCAGCACTCCACAGTAGTTGTCATCAGTTTTCTAGGGGTGGGGAGGGAGGCTGCTGGGAGGGGGAGAGCAATCTAAGGACAGCTTTACTACTCCTAGTGAAAGATACAATTTAGCACTCACGGGAAGTAAGTAAGAAATCAATCCATGTATTGATTGGCAAGCCCAGGACAACTTTATACCTGATCTCCCGGCTAGAGAGAAAAAAAAAAGACAGAAGGAGCGCGTTACCTGAAGCTTACCATGGTTTTTCACACAAAGGTTCACTGCCTTGGGAGGTACTACCTGGCACAATTAATATCAGTCTGGCTAAAAGCCTAAAAACAAATACAAACAAAAACAAAACTGAAAGCCTTTGGTCTGGCCTTGGGAACTGCGCCTTGTGTGCAAATTCATGCCTTCCCGTTGCAACGCAGCTATGGAGCGTAGACCCTTGCTTTTTTGCTCACAACAAGAAGGGAGGAAAAAAGAAGAGAAAAAAACAAGGACTCCATTCCATTGCACGGCTTTCGAAGGAGCTTAGGGTGAGTGATTATTAGGGTTTAAGCTTGGAGAAGAAGACAAATCCTTTCCCTGCTGGTACTTAGCAAAGCGGTGATTTCAGTTTGCTATTCCATGCCATGCCATGCCAAGGCCCCCACTGTTTGCCCCTACCCAGCTACAGTTTGCCCCTACCCAGCTACAGTACCAGGACTTGAATTCCCATTTTTTAGACTGTCTGGAAAATGAGGAATTTCATTAGAAATTTGGGAAATAGAAGAAGCTTAACAAGAGGCAGTAGCTTGGTTTCGAAGTCTGGAATTATTATTATTATTTTCTCTCTTCTTTTAGACCTTTGGTTTCCAAAAAAAGGTTGTCTTTGGGTTTGGGTTTTGGCACATTGTTTGTGTGTTGATTGTCTTTGCTACTTGGGTTTGTCTGCATTAAATGGAGGGGGAATAGTCGGAGTGGTGGTGGTAGAGGAACCTGTTACCTCTGTTCTCTGAAAATTATGTGGAATTGGGTATTGGGTGAATTTTTGTAATTTGAATTGGAAGTGGGTATTCTTTTTCTTCTGTCTCTTTCTTACATTTTTTTGGTTTGTGACACAAGGGAAAAAAAACGAACTTCCATAATTATTTATTATTGAAATGGTTGTTCCAAGAAACACCTACTACTGTTGTGTCAAATCATGGGTATTGCTTCGAGTATTCTGAGGTTTGTGGGGGACAAAATATGAAAATCAGTAGAACACTCAAAATAATGTGTTCCCAAATATTCAAGCACAAAAAGTATCTTTTCTTAGAGTTATACATAAAAATAGGATAATGAAAACTCTCAAGAAAATATATATTTTGATGTTTGTGTTCTCAGAAATTAATAAGAAAATTGAAAAAAAAGAAGGAAAATATAGTTCATTACTTCCTACTTGAACATCTTCTTAGCCAATTCTATCTCAAAAAGAAAAAAGTTGTAAGTCTAATTTTGATACAAATGAATCATATATAGAGATCAAAATACAGGATGGAGATTGTATTAACACTTTTAGAAAATCACTTCATCAATTTGTGTAATCCTAGTAGATTGACTTCAAACATCAAAACAATATATAAAATCTGGCAAAAATTAGTACTTTAAACCTACAAAATGAAGAAGTTCACTTCTAATAAAGGATTGTTCATAAATAGCACAGAATATCCTTAGAAAATATGAAAATATCACACAAAGCTTGAAATATTGTTGTATATCTATACAAAGAATATGTGATTTTTTGGAGGTATAATGCAAAAGTTATGGCCAAAAAGAAAACTTTGAATGAAATTTCCACCATTCATATCATTGTACTTGGTTGTTACAGTCAACAAAATAGTTTCTTAAAATATATACCAAAACTTAAAGAAAAATGAAATTGTGTATGGGAATAAAATCTCGCATACTATTTGTATTTATAACATATCTGAAAACTCATTCTTTAAAGCAGGAAAATATTAGGGAGGAGATATTAACCCCAATTATTGGGTACAATAGTAGATACATGGTCTGGGGGAACCAAACTATTATGATTATTAGAGTTGGGAGTCTTAACCCTTAAAACGACATACTCAAGCCCCTAGGGCTTGGTTTTGAGAAAATTGTTGACAAAAAGTGTTTTTTGCATTTTTTGGGGGGAAGGGGGGATATTTCAACCTACTAGACTCACTTTTACAATGAATATGGCTTGCCGAGCACCACATTCAAGCTATAAAGTCAAAGCACAATTCATTGTTCACTTTTGCATGTCATAATTAAATAAATTTTGGACAAGCAACAAGACCCATTTTAGAACCGCTTCAAGTAGATTTTTTATTCTCCCTTAGATTGGGCATGTTGTTCAAGGATTAAGACATCTTATTCTACAAGTGACACATTGCTTCAAAACTAGAGGGAAAGAACTTAGCAAAGAATATGAGAAGGCAATCTATAAAAAATCAAATCAACTATCAAATAATTTGCAAGGTTCCTAGCAAAATTAGTTTGTTCCAAAAACATTTAAACAAGAATAGAAAGAATATTTTTACAGGATTGATAAGAAGGTCTTCCTATGGTACAAGTGATCATATAAAGGCCTTCCTCAAACATACAAGAATGCTTTACTACAATCATTAGAACCCAAAAAAGTCTCCTCTATGACTTTTTAATGTTATTAAAACACATGTTGTAATCATATAATCATAATTTCAAGCTTGAAAATTTCTTTCACCAAGAACCAGAGATTACACACTTTATCAATCTTGACTAAAAGTTTTTCTCTCAAGTAAGATATCTCTTCAAAATGTTAAAATTTGTAGATACCATGTCTGTGGTGTAAGTAGGGTGTTTGTGGCTATTGTGAATCAATTTCCATAGTAGGTGAATAGAACAAGAATGGCATGACAATCTATAGGAAATACTATCCTTGACCAAAGCATTGAGACAAATTCTATAACTTCTTCAATTTGAATTTCATTTTCATAACCTACGTTGACATTTGTAATTGTGTTAGATGGAATTTTTTCTGCACCAAATTGATTATGGCTTTCAAAGAATTAATATTGTTTAATGACAATAGATAAAAGATATGCTATTTTAAAAGTCTTTCATTCTTTAAAGAGTACCACTAGTCATAAGGTTGTCAATTATTTTTAAAATATTTTTTTCCTAAAATATTTCTCTTACTTAACACCTATATATTGGGTATAAATAAGTAAACTTCATATTAGGCTAATGTTTATTCTTGCACTAGTGGTGATGAATTATTGAAGATTTTTTAATTTGAATATGTTAAAACTTCACATGCCCTTATATAGGTTTTTCCATTTGGAATTTTTTCTTAGAAGTTGTTTTGTAAAATGAAAGTCAATTTGCAACATATGTTATTATAAATATAAGAATACATTGTAGGCAAGGTAATTTTCAAAATACTTTTGTGGCTTGAATGTTATGGAGTTTGAATTGGGAAATAATTTTGATCATCTTGATTTGAATAAAGTCGTACACCTTGGGAACTATAAATCTATGGCCACTCAAAATTGGACAAGAGGTTCTTGCATTCATCAAAGCATAACCATCCTATGACCAAAAGGTCATTAGAAAAAAATTATAGAATGGGAATAAATTTTGCAAAAATTCAAAATTACTATGCATATCATTAAGATCAATGATTGTGTGAACCAAATAACAACCTACATTTGACACTAGCTTGAAAGTAGGTGAAAATGCATGTCATGCATATAACATAGAAAGACTTCATAATCTAACATGGAATTGTCCTTACAAACACCAAATAAATAAACATAGACATACAATCAAATACAAACTAAAGACTACTAGTTGTGGTATAATAAACATATTAAATGTCAACAATATGTAACAACATAAACCCTAGGGGGTCTATTTTGTTAGTTAAAGATTCTTCTAAATGAAAGATATTATTTCAAGTGTTTTTGCAACATACAAACTTCTAGACAAACATTTTTTGATAATTAAGTAGACATTCCATTTAATACAAATACACTTGATTTATTCAAATTTAGAATAACTTCATTTGATATTATACAAATCTACATACAAAAATTAATATTTTATAAATTATAATTCATATAACATATGATGCACCCAAATTTATGTTTTGAAATGATTTAATATGTACAAATTATAGTTGCTATTATGCAGAAAAATCACCAAATTTTTACACAAATCTTATTTCATCTAATTTAGGCCAAAATTAGCCAATAATTTTTGGCCTATCAATTTGAAAAGTCAAGCCCATTTTGTCACATATTTTCTTTGTTCATTGTCATTGTGAAATTAGTTCCAAAAGATCGAAGTGAAGAACTTGTTCTCTTACAATATTTATATATTTTTTCCACACCTTTTCTAACAATAAAAAATGAATTTCATGGTGTCTTCTTTTCCAATACTTTCATGTCTTTAAAACAAAATTGAAAAAAAAGGTCACAAAAAGTGTTGAAACAATACCCTTTTAGGTGGTTTAATAACTTATCTTATGAAAGGTACGTGCAACCTCGGTTCTTTGGCCTTGGCCCTTGGGTAAAGTGGACATGAGTTCAAACCGAGGCATTGGCAAGTTGCTTACCACCGTAGTCCACCCAATTATGGTGTGGGGTCAATGACTTTTCTTGGGGAAAAGAACATATCGGTTCTTTATAGGGTCTAACTCCTAATAGAAGTATTAAGGATTGAATTTGCCATCTCAGTCCATGAGGCTTAAATAAGGTGGACCAACTTATTTGTATGCACTACCCTATTCTTTCATCCTACTTTTGACCTCAATTATGTCCAAAAAATCATCCAAATCTGTTCATTTTTTGAAAACATCTTTGCATTAATGCCAACAAGGAGTACCATGTCAATCCTTTAATGGTGAACACTTAAGTACCATTGGATACATGGGACAACGATTTTAGGTTGTTTATAGAATGTTCATGACTCCACTCTATGAACAGATTTGTAATTTCAGGGCAAACCACTTCAAAAATCCAAATAGATTATAATTTTAATCCAAAAATTCTAATTCCATTTACTTTTGATATGTGAAACAAGCGCACACCTTTGGGGAAAAAATATGTGCCCCTCTTAACCCTTGTGCGTAAAGCAGAAGTTTTTTGGACGCTGTGAAAATAGGATTTGTGAAATACCAAGTTCATCAAATATTATAATCTCAAAATCCACACAGTGGATTCTCTTATAAATTGCAGATTTGTACTCATCAGTAAGTTGGCTTCAAATCTCAACCATGAAAACTTCAGTAACCGAGTAATTCTCAAATTGCTCTGGATTTTCTAGATCCAACCAAAAAAAAAAAGCTCCTCACTTATGTTGTTCTCTCTGTGATGCCCTGGGGGGTTAAAGCTGTCCCCTAGATACTGGTATTCAGATTGCTAGTTTGCATGGTAAAATATCTGAATTTTTCAGACCCTTCCTTCCTTCCTTTTTGTGACATCCCAGGCCCAAATTCAAAATGAAATTCATTTAACATACAATCAGTGACACTGAGTGAGTGATCATGCGGCCTCTGCACTTCTCCACGACCCCAAAAGGCCAAGTGACTGAAATCATAATTCTGGGTGACAGAACTGAAAGGCCACTGCCTCAGTTTTGCCATGGAAATCATTTTGTCATTCCTTGTTGCACAATTGCGCACAATGATGAAATTTGGCAGTCATGTCAGTTCATTGCCCCCATCACCCATTCATTCATTCATTCACTCACGATGCATCACACTTTCACAAATTCATTGAGACCGGCCCCGGCAGGCAGGGTTTTCCGTCCATCCGTTCGTCCATCCACCCCTCCATCAAATCTCCAAGGACTGAAATTTCTTTTTTTGAAAAAAAATGAGTTAAATAGTAACATAGCCTGAGTTCATGCTCACATATTCTCTTTCAGATAAACTGGCTCTTATATGGAACTAATAAGATACCACATCTGAGCTGGCAGCCATGCCGTGTGCACGGGGCTTGACTTTGGGTGTTAACAAGTGGATGAATCTGAAGAATGAAAAAAGTATAAATTATCATCCAAATTGGAGAGATTTTTTTTTTCATCCTAAGTGGATAATTTTTTTTTATCATCCAAAGCTGCTTGACAGACAGGGCAGCATGAGATGGAATGGAAGGGTACTTAACTTACTCACATGAAATGGGCAGGGTATCATGGTCTGACTAGCCCATGACACACTGTGTTAAGTTATTAATACCTCGTCCCAGTGGCTGCTTGCGGCTCCTTTTTTAAAACAGGAAATTGTGCTGGAAATTGGCTGTAACTTATGAAAAACATGAGTCAAATTCCGGTTCATCAAAATCATGGTCACCTGAGTTCATCTGCCACCAATTGCCAGCCTGGGTCAGTCAGTTTTTAAGGGCCGAAAAAATTCTTTCCTCCTTGGATTTATTATGGTAAATCGGCCCATCATACTATAGGCAGAATGACGGACTGGTTGGTGCTGCTGGTTGTGTTTGAAAATTTTTCAATTTTTTTTTTCCACGTGAAGACAAATGTGAGGAATGGGGAGAGCAATTGAAATTATATAATTTTGACAAAATATGAATTTGTTATGAATTTTTGAAGTGTGCTACCCAATTGACCCCAAAAGAGTCTCTAGACTATCCCAAGTAGATAACAAGGAAGTCAAATTGAAATTATGTAGAGAAAAAAAATGATTCATATTCAAAAATGGCTTCAAGATTGAAGGATTTTTGTTGTGGATAGGCCAAAGAAATCTCACTTGTTCCACAAAGAAAGAGAAATGTATGCATTGGGCAAATTCTTCATAGCACATTTTGCAAAGCAAAATATCCATACCATTAGGTTGTTTGTTTTATTTGATTTAGTGAGATCTCCGGGACCATGCATCCCCTAGTCATGTTCTTGATGACACGAGAAAGCTCTTTGCGAGGAGGGGTGCATGGGCTTTATTTCATGCATTTGGACCTATAGTGTGAAAGTTACTGAAGTTTGAAGTTTTATGAATTAAAAATTTAGAAAATTATTTTTACTTTTACTCTAATCATGGCAATGGCATTGGGTATACTATGAGAAGTCCACATTAATCCCTTTAGGATGTTCGATACAACTTTGGAGGCATGTATTTGGTTGTTCTTGCTAAAATTTCTATGTATACAACATTGTGTGATTTTTTTCCTAAGGATTTTTTCAAATGATATTTTTACAACATAACATGGTAGCAATTGCATAGCAACACCTTTTTTTAACTACATTTTTTAGTGATTCCAAGTTCTTGGAAAATTCTTGATATACTATGCAATCTGTGAAAGTGCCATGTTTGAATGTATTTCTACATTTAGTAGGGCTTGCAAGGCATATTTCTTTATTTTTTAATTTTTTTTCTTTCCCTATTGCCTCTAGAAGGGCTTAGCATAGTTGAATTTGACATGATCCGATTCAGGAAGTATTGGCTATTATTCTCAAAGATCAGAAATACATGGCCCCTTCAAGAAAATACAATTTTAGAGGGAAATGTTGGCAATACAGTGACCTTGTACCAAATTGACATAGCAAACCTTGCTTACCATCCTAAGAAGTTAGAACTTCCTGGTTAATGATGTAGCCTTCTACCCAAGCAATAGGTCAAACTAAGAAAACAATTACACAAATTGGATAAAAAAAAACTAGGTACCCAAATAAAAAGCCAAGATGACCATAGAGCCTCATTGCTTGACATTGCCTCAATTTATTGGTTTGCTAGAAGAACCATGCATTGCTACACTATAGAAGCCCCTATAGTACAAAAGGTTTTGTTTTGTAAGTAGGTTTTTTCATCAGAGCTCATTGACAAACCTAACATAGTATGAAAAATAAAAAATCAGTAACTTGCTTGTTACTAAAATATAAATTGAATCCAAACATTGCTTTGTTGCAAATAAAAAAAATTGAGAACCTAGGTTGTTAAATATAAATAAATAAATCCAAAACCTAGCTTATTACAAAAACATACATAATGATTCGAAGATACTACCTTGTTAAAAAAAATCTAAAACCTATTTTTTTACGAAATTAAAAGAAAAAAATTGGCTTGTTATGAAAATAGAAAATGAATACATATTAGCATTATGCATCTATATTAAAAAAAATTGTATTAAAAAACTCAAACTACTTTTTTAATTTTCTTTACTTCCAATTTTTTTTAGAAATTGATCATAAAGATGTTGGGTTCCTTTTTCTTTGGTTCTCCTAATCTCATCTATTCTTGTATGATTTTTTCAAACGAAACAAAATTACATTTTTTTCGTGAGAAAAGCAACTTCCATTTGAAATAATCTACTATTCGCTACAATTCCATACCTTACATTTTTTTAATCAAATAATAACGAATATGGTTATTTTGTGCATATCTTTAACATTGAGGTGAAATAAATAATTGCATTAGATACCCTATAAAATTTGTAACAATATTATTTTTATTAATTACAACAATACAAATCTAGAAAAATTGAATCAAAACATTGAATTAAATCCAATATGCCAATTCACATCTAATGTTGAGGTTCAAATTTTTCTTTTCATCATGGTTGATTCCAATTCTAGTGAAAACAATGATACCATTCAAGAAATAATTTGAAACAAAACAATAAAGAAAATCTAATAGTAAGATGTATAGTAAACTTGCCAATCATCGCACAAATGAAATTCAAATCCTTCTCCATATAAATATAGAGACTTGCATGTTTTGAAATTTGGCATGATCATTAAATGTCATGTTAAGATTCACCTTCAAAAAATTAAATGCAAATAGATTTCTTCCTACAAATTTTTTTGCAATCTAAAGGTAATGAAGCTAAAATCTAGTTAAAAATTCCTTGCATCCCTTCACCACACGGTATGTGGTCATTGGGCGTACCACAAAATTTTGTTCCCATGGCAATTGAATTGGTAGTTGCATCGTGCGGCTAGTATACAGTAAATGGCAACAGTTGTTGTGTATTTTTTGGATGTGTGTGGTAAATGGCAAGTTTACTCTAAGGTGGAGAGTTTGTTTATATAATGAAATCCTTGTCCGTCGTGAATCATCAAAAGGTATGAGACAATTTGAAGATGAGAGCTTGATTGTTTATTGTCAACTTAGGAATTGTGTTCAATGTAGAACTTTAGATCTCATTTTGGCATAGTAGAATAACTTTTTTCAAAAAACTTTGAAGCAATAAAAGTTGGTAAATCAAGATAAATTTCATCTCCCAAAATCCGTTTATGATTTTGAGCCTCCAAAAAAAAGTTATGAACAAAACTTGGAGAAGATGTTTGAAAATGTCAAAGAAAATATCCCTTCCAACCCCTCTCTAAATTTTGTCCATAACTTTTGGGTAGAGGCTCAAAAGCTCAAACACTTTTTTGGAGATGAAATTTAGTGTGATTTTTCAAGTTAATGTATTCAAAGTTTTTTGAAAAAAGTTATTCAACTATCCCAAAATTAGGTTTGAAGTTCTACATAGAACACAATTCATATCCACAATAAATTTTTTTTCATTTTGATTTTGTAATTTTGACTTTGTTATCTTTTTGGTTTTTATTTTATCACCATTTTATTGTTTGCCTAAATTATTTATGTTACCAAATCTTGCTTAAAGTCTTATTAGTTTAAAATCCTTTCTTTTTCCTCTATAATTATTTCTTTGTTTTCTCTTGATTTCATTTTCTAGATTTTCACTAGGAACTCCCAAAGTTTCCATTGCTATCTAATACAAAAAGTCCCTATTTGGTAGTTGTTGTTTAATCCAAAATTCTAATACTTTTGGAAATGTGAATTCACGCACATTATTTGTAATTTCCATTTTCCAAAAGGTGAACCAATATGGTGGTTTACAATGTCTTCCATAAGTATCGTTAGGTTTCAAATCTGTGAACTAGACATGTGAATTAGAAGCAAAGATGTGATTTGATATGAGACCAAGATTTTGTAAATACATAGTCTAGCTACCTTAAAATCGGCACGTATTGTAAAACGTAGACCATATTGGCTTGGACAATCAATATATAGAGGTTAACCCTTGAAAAGGCCCTTGGGGTCCTCTCTAGACCCGTATTTAACTTTACAACTCTTCAACTATGATTTAATAGATGATTTGTAAGACATTTTTATTTACTTACTATCATGATCATTAATTTACTTTGTACTGAAAAGTATTTGGTCAATATTTCCCTGATCAAATACCACGAAATACATAATATACTATATGACCACAAAGGGCTTTCAGGCCCTTCTAGGGTTAAGTTATCCTTCAAAAGGATCCATTCACACTCCCTTCCCTTCTCGTCCGTCTACAAGTGTCAGTTTGTTGCCATTGTGTGCAAAAGAAGTACCCCAAAATCACTGACAATGAAAACCAAAGAAACAAACCCAAATTAAAAAATATATATAAAGGTCATGATATTAATTCAGTGCTTAACTTAAGGTAGGAGGCTCTTGAAGTGTCCACTTAAGCCTACCTAACTCATCTTTGACAGTAATAGATATTTCAAACAATATGTCATTCATTCCCAGATAGGATTTGCATTTAGAACCCGGACACTTCAAGAGCCTCCTACCTTAGTTCTGAAAAAATGCAAGCATTGGGTCTGCCACGTGTCGACGCCAGAATGAACCCTGTAGTGCACGTGGGTCGGAAGAGGAGACCGAGGTCAACTCCTAGAACCCCGCCAAAAATAAATTGGAAAAGAAAGGTATCATCAACTGCCAAAGGGCTGACGAAGACGGCCCGGCCTTGCTGGGCTGCTCCTCTCCTTCTTATTTGCACACCATTTTCACATGGGCTGCTGCGGCTGCGGCTGCTGCTGCTCTGGCTTCAGTTCCTCCGTCCAAAGGCTCCAAGCAGCAGCAGCAGCTTCAGCAGGCCGTGCCAGCCAGCTGATGAGGAGGAGGGCTCCAGACTCTAGGCGGCACTCATATAACTTAATGATGCTGGGTGCGGCGGTTGATTTAGCTCACCAAACACTGGAACAATGTACACCACAGGTACATTCTACTGGAACCTGTACTGTTTGTTTGTTTGTTTCTTTTTCGTCGGTTGATGGGTTTAACCTCGGAACGGCCATGGCCTTTCATTACTCCATCTAAAAAACACATGAAATTGCCATTTCAATTGCAAAAGAGCAAACAAGTCTTTGAAACTTGGTTTTTTTTTGGCATATTTGATTATAGGATTTGGCACTCAATGAGTGTGAGAATGTGTGGAAGAAATTTCAATAGCTTTGGTTGCCTAGATTGCAAGATATTGGCGTTTAACCCTTTGAGGACCAAGTGTCCGTTCAACATGCACAAGAAATCTTGGGTAGGTTCCTACAAAGTCTTTTTGGGTTGCCATGGGTTTTCGTGAAATTTGGACATGATATGTAACAATATCCCCCCCCCCTTTTCTTGAAAATCTAATTTTTTTCTGATAGGGTGCCTGGATAAGAAGTTATGCTACCTTGAACTTTGCAGGTAGCTTAGGTAGCATGTGCAAAACTCTTCCTATGATTTTGAAATTTAGTAAGTGTGTAGCGTAAATGATAAAAGATGCAAATGTAAAAAATAACCATGTTTAGTGTAAGAATCTCATTCTAGAAGTAGTTCAAGTTTGCAAACCCTATTGGGCAAGGTTGGAAAAAAAACCTTTTTCACCTAATTTCAAATGCTATAATCTTTCAATCCATATGGGCGAAGTTTCTAAATTTTTTTCCACATATTCCCAAACAAGTCTAGTACAAATTTGTATAGTTGAATTTTGGAAAAAAAAAACTTTTTTTCCTTGCTGCCTTGAAAAGTGGCACTCGAAACACACTAATTCCAATGGTGAGATCATTCTAAAACTAACCCCTATAAAACTTATTTTGGGTATGAGGATAGGAACACTCACAACCAACTATATTTCCATAGGCTTGTCTTACAAATTCAGAGATTAAATAGATGTTTGTTGCACGTTGCTCAACATGAAGATAATGAAATTAGGGCATGGCTTTTAAAACTACTCATTCAACATTGAGACCATCTTACTTTTGTATATTATATTTAAATGCTATTTTTCAACCTCGCCCAACCTAACTTGAAATTTATTTGTCTATGTGTTGATAAAAAATGAGAACTTTATGAGACACAAGAACGATTGTCAAGTAAATTCAAGTAGTTTACCCCTTTGCAATAATACTACCTAAGTATAAGGATAATCTTAAATCTAGACTTCTCCCAATTTTGAGGGATCTTAGGGTGAGATAAGGCTACAAAATTCAATGTCTTCAAGGCATTCTTCACTAGTAGAAAGGAGGTCCGAGGCATAAGGAAGAATGCAAGTACAAGACTTCTGTCTATTAGACCTCAAAGTAATTTATGGTAGGTCAAGGATATCTAAAATCTTTGGTTGTTCTAGATTTGAATTTCCCTCAATTATACATTAGATAAACAATGGGGCCTCAGGAGGACCACTAGATCTAGACCAACAATGCCAATAAAAAAGGTGTATATTAGGTGCCATGTTCAACAATGGTGCTAGTATGTGAGCCTAAGAATGCGAGCTTGTGAGCATTGAGCCTACATTATAGGTACCTATAATATAGATACCACACACTATAGAAGGTGTATGTATCATAAACACCTATAATATGGGTATTTGTAACATATATACCCTATAATCATAGACGGTTTCTATAGTATATACACCTATAACATAGGTGTGTAGTATTATAGGCTCACGGGCTCACACTCCTATGCTCACATAATAGCAACCCTCCCATGTTCAATTGCAATTTTTTTCCAATTTTTTCTTTTTTGCATAGCTACTCTAGAGTCTAGTGATCTTCTTGAGGCCTCATTATTTATCTAATGTATTATTATTTCCAACACAACTTTGTGTTTTACTTGTGAGTGATTTCAATTTAAGTTGCCATTAAAGGATCTTACAATACCATATCATTTTATAGCTAAAAGCATTGAATATGCATTTGACAATGGTTTCTATAAAAAAAAATTACCTTTGTTTTTATTGATTCATTATATTGGCAATTGGAAGAGTATTTGAAATTTAGTGATGTTTTGTATGGAGCAGTAAAATGAAATGTCCACTTGTTTCAAAAAAGAAAGGAAAAAGAAAGAAGATTTACAAAAAATTCAAAGAATTTTTTGGGACACAAAGTGAGTTATAGTTGTGACTAAAATTAAACCAAGGCTCATACTTTTAGGCAAGAATCTGTTTGGGGTCGGTTATGCACCGCAACCACAGTAAGAATAGAACTTCCATAAAGTAAGAGCCCTAGATTGGAGGAGAATATTACATTAGAAAGGTTATTGCTTTAGAGAGGGTTGCAATGTTAATGAAGAATTTTGAATAGGTAGCAATTTTGTGGTACTCTTGGATTGAAGTCACGTTCACTAGAACAACATCTAGATTCCAAATTCAATGAAAATTCCTTTTTTTTTAATTTACTTATTTTTATGTCTTCAATGCCTCCATGCCAAGATCAAAGGAATAATATCACTTTATAGAGGTTATTGGCTTATAGAAGTTTGCTTTATAGTAGTTATTGGCTTACAGAAGTTTCACTTTATGGAAGTTATTGGCTTACAAAAGTTCACTTTATAGACGTTTTGTTGTATTACGTGTACTTATCTTAACCCTGGAACAAAGCTGAGGACCAGAAGTGTCCAATAAATAACTTCATTGTTCACTGTAGAAACAAAGAATGCACCTATTAGTCCAATAATCGGAGTATATTGGTGACCACCTTGATCATGGAGGGCCACATCCTTTCAGGATTAATCAATGAGTAGTTCCATAACATTATTTACCAATAAGGCCAAGAGTCCCTTTCGCATCCTTGAAAAGAGAATCTTCTATTCTATGGCTCCTCCGCCCAACCCCAATCCTTGAATTAACTGAAAGTCTCTCTCTTCTAGGCATCTCCTCTAGGGAGGCTGCGTAATACCTTTCCAGCATGGGGAGAATCATTACCTGGTTATATTTTATTGTACTGTACAAACGTTATGGGACAATGAGCCCTCGCCCTTACCTGCACCAACTTTGGCCCTCACCTTACTTGCATCACATTTTTTTTTAAATTGATACCAAGGTACCTGTGTACTCCGTCTGTTTCTGTTACTAATAATCAGATCTCTATAACTTATTAAAGGGTACTGTCTTCGTTTTCATTTGTTTCCAAAAATAAAATAAAATAAAGAGCACAGCCTAAAAGAAGTTAAGTTATAACCTACTGTCAACTGTTGCTTTTTTAGGCACGTGTCAATTGGGTTCCGTGTCATTAATGCAAAATTAATGAAGAGATTAGTATTCAATTCCAACATGTGTTCATTCGAAATTAGTGCAGCCAAGGCCAGACTGATCCACGTGGAAGTTGAAATGTGCAAAATGAATTTGGAATTCTGCCCCTACCTACTCTGGTTGGGGGTTGGAAGAATTTTTTTTAGAGTAGGAACAGAACCTGGGCATCCTGATAACTTAGAATGAATACAAGTTATGATGCCAACTGAACTCCGGGTTTCCAAAAAAAATTAAAAAAAGTTTCAAAATTCCAAATTCCAAATTAAAAAAAAATCAATTATGATACCTGTCAGTTGTGCAGTTGGGTATCAAATCCAACCCTGGAATGACCGACCCGACCCTCAGCACGTTTTGTGTCCTTTTGGATGGTCAACTAGGCTTTGTGAGCACATTGAAGAATGGATGATTTTCATCCGATCAGTGGAGTGCAATTTTATGGAGGATTGTTAGATAGATCCAAATCACTGAGTTCAAGACATTCTAGTTTGTTTTTTTATTCTATATGGGGTTCATCGTTTATCAAAAAAAGACTGATGATAATCTAGCCATTACATTTCAATACTTTGAGCTTTTCTTCCCCTACTTACAACTAGATTTTTGACATTCAGTATGATTTTTTTTTGGCTTGGGAAGAAAACTAACCAAATGAAGCTTCTAAAGTGGAATTTTTACTCTATTTGAAAATTCTGAAAAATTCTGAAAAATAAGCATTTTAGTGAAGTTTTACGTTGAATATCTATAACCATGTTTCTAAATATGAAATGACAAAAAATATTGCCACATACATATAATCATACCTTGATATTACTATAGAATTTTCCTAATTTTTTCATGCACTTTTATTTTTTAATTTTTGACACACATTCAAGATTGGATATGCGAAAAATTGTTAAAAAATCACAAAAACATGAGAAAATTTTGAACAAAATATAGATTTGATATATTTTGATAGAAAGTACACTAAAAAGATTATTTAAAATTTTAAATAATTAATTTTATAAAACCATGGATTGTGGATTCTATGCCTTACCTAATGAAGAAAATTGTACCTTGACTGTAGTTGCCTTAAACATTGGCCCCTGAAGTTCAAAGGTCTTTTTTGCATCAAAAATCCCTCAAAATTATCATTTCTAGTGGTAAGAGCAAAACGTTTAAAATGGCATTTTTTTGCATATCTACGTATAAGATCTTGAAATAGACTCTTATGAGAATGTAAGGAAGAAAATTAAAAAACTATGACCAAATAGATTGCAAAATAAATGTGTTCAAAGTGATGAAAACATGTTTTTTTGGCACTGTGACAAACTAGTTTTTTTCAGACTTGATTACTCACAACTTGAATTCAAAGTTTTTTATTATGAAAAATTTCGTCAAGAGTCAAGGAGAAAAGACCCCTACCCCGTTCTAAAAAAATATTTTGTTCTTCAAGAAATTGTTAAGTAGAAGTAGGTACGAGATCAAGGTAAAAACAAATCAAATTGCCTAAGAAAATTAACTCTAAGATGGAATTAGAATACACTAGAGTAAACTTGCCATTTACCACACAAAGACATCTAAAAAACACACAACAACTATTGCCATTTACCGTACACTTATTGCATCGATGCAACTACCAATTCAATTGCCATGGGAACAAAATTTTGTATCACCGGCCAATGACTACACACAGTGCAGTGACGGGTTGTAAGGAATTTTTAATTAGATTTTAGCTTCAGCACCTCCGGATTGCAATAAAATTCGTAGGAAGAAATCTTTTTGCATTTTGTTTTTTGAAGGTGAATCTTGACACGGCATTTAATGATCGATTAGGCCAAATTTCAAAACATGCAAGTCTCTATATTTATATCGAGAAAGATTTGAATTTTATGTGTATGGTGATTGGCAAGTTTACTATAATCCCAATGGTGAGATTGTTCTCAACCGTCAAAGTAAACCTTGTGGAACTTTTTGTTTTGAAAAAATGTGGAAATTAAGCTAAAAAATGAATCATGTATGTTATTTAGTCATGAAAAATCTATTGATTGATTGCAAAACAATATGCTCCATAACTTTCACTTTAAAAATCCCAAATGGAAAGAATAAAAGAATTTAATGTAGACACAAATACAATCTATGAGAAAAAAAATTATTTCAAATTTTTGTGGATTTCTTTTGCAAACCGTTGAGCTGAAATTTGGGCTTATTGTGGTATAATGTTTGCTCTCATACATTGATTGATTGATATGAAAATTGTATTTCCAAAAATGTAATAAGATTTTTTGTATTATGAAAAAATTTCTTAAAAATTCGCCAAAATTTTTGCTCATAGGAAGTCAACCTTCATCAAATTCATTTTGTCCCCTGTTGTAATAGACCTCTTACAATGGACTCCAATTAAAAACACAAAACACACTCATTAACAAACTGCTTTTTCAAAGAGCTCAAACCACTTGACCATAGAGAGATCCATCTCCCAAAGAGAGTCTCTTCACCCCAAGCTCCATCTTATATTATAGAAACTATTAATCTTTAAGATAGACTAAGACTTCTTTTCTATCTTTAAATTTCTATCCTTTGTTCTATCTAGAACCATTAACTAAAGTAAAAGTCTTTGTTGTACTTCTCTAAATCATATCTTATTCAAATCTTGATCTTTTACTTGGAGTTGTCTAACTCCAAGTTCTAATACACTTGTATTTCTTTGGGAATTGTCTAATTGCAATGCACTAGTCATCCAAGTGGAGTTGTCTAATTCCATTGCATAAATTTATCATTTGGAAATATCTATCTTCAAGCACTTCAATGCCCTTGTCATCCAATTGGAGTTGTCTAACTCCAATGTACAAATCCACCATCTAGATAAATCTATATTCAAGCAATCTTTGCTTGTCCACTAGTGTAGATTTCATCATAGATTAGTTTATCTATCTATGCATTTATTCATCAAAGGCCATGACATGAAGGTCATGACTCAATCATCATAAATTCTTTCATCTAGTAATGCATTCATCCATCAAAGGGTTGTGACAAGGGTCATGACATTTGTAGGGACAATGAGACTCCAGGGGTTAAAGGGTTGACTTAAAAGTGACGTAAGAGGCCCTAAAACAGACCATTTACCATCTAATAACATTTTGGGGGATGCTATACTCCTTGAAATATTTTCATCAAAAGAAAAATGGAATTGGCATTAAACCCATGTCTCTTCATATTTTCTAGACCCTCGTGGAATTTAATACAAATTTTTGAAGTTGGAATGTTGTGAACACTAAAATAGACCTCTTCTTGAAATGTACACTACTCATTCTTTCATCATTGAAGAAAGAAAAAATACACCTCTACATTTTAGAGCCTTGTCTGTTTTAGGATCTTCTAAGAGAGCCACACCCAATTTCAACCCCTTCCTAAAACTGACGATTCAAGATTCTTGACTAAAATGTACTCCCACTACTCATAAGAATCTACATATGGTTGGTTTTAGAAACACCTATTTTCTTCACTTTGAAATTTCATAGTTTATTCATACGGTTTTCAAAAAATGCATTCTAAGACAATCTAGAATCCCATTTTGATTACCAACAAGACCCCAAGAAAGTTTTCCAATATAATAATGGGAACTATGCTAAATTGCTCATTCGGTCAATTTTAGGTGTAATTTCTAGAAATATGTTCTGTCTATTGAGTGGATAGTCTCTCTTTTGGTTTTCTAAAATAGTTCATAATTGAATATTTTTGTTTTCCTATGCTAGTGATTGAATGCCCCCTCCAACTATTCATATTTATGAAAAGTTCCTATGATGGCAATCAATATGGGATATTGCCACCACAGGTATTCATGACCATATTCCATATTTGTATAGTATTCCATATGGTATTCCATACAGTATTCCATACAGTATTCCATATGGTATTCCATATAGTATTCCATATTTGTATTCCATATGGTATTCCATATAGTACTCCATATTTGTATTCCATATGGTATTCCATATAGTATTCCATATTTGTATTCCATATGATATTCCATATAATATTTTTGTATTTGTATTCCATATCCTATTATGTACAATATGTAGTATTCATATTCTATATTGTACTCCATATTGTAGCATCAATGGCCACTGATTTTTTCACAAATCGATGGCATTTGAGGAGGGGGGAGTGTTATATTTTAGAACCAAATCATTAGCTCTGCTTTTTTCCACAGAGAGGATGGGGTGGTTAATTCCCCCAAAATGGAGTGTTCCATCATCACAGGAGATAGTCATTGTCACTTTAGATTGCCAAAGCATTGAGCCATTGACGTACAGTACTGGCCTACTGGGAATGATTGAAGTGTGCGTGAAGACGCATGGGCTCACTGTCACTTAACTAAGTACGGAGTACTTAGCAATAGGCATGGCTGGAGTTCAGTTGCTGGATAGTAGATGCGTCCAGACATCTTAACACTATTCTGAAAATTTATCTGAAGTCGTGGTACTCAAGCCCGTTTCATTGGTCTAAGAAAAAAAATTCAAAGGAAAAAAGAAAAAGAAAAAAAAGACTAGCGGTACTTACTCGAGTAGGTATAAGAGAGTACGTTACAAGAGGTCTTGGATTTTTGTCATTAAGGCATTGACCGAGCAGGTGCGAGTAGCTCAGAGGAAACGTTGAATTTGGAACACCAAGTGAAAGATCATTGTCATTGTAACGCTCCTCCCATGCAACATTGCACAACAGCAGTGATAATGACTACAGTACGTAACTGTATTCTAGCTCAGCATGGAAGATGCTGCAACAAAGTACTCCAGTTGGCATATTTTTTTGAAGGGCAATGCGTGGCTATATCTTGCTATCTCTGAGAGATTTAAACCTGTGTGGCTTGCTCAGAGAGGGCTTATTGTTCGAAAAAAATGACTAACCTCAGCTCTAAGAGGTCATCTCACACATGTACATTGTATATAAGGTGGAGGGTGCTAAAAGCATCCCTTTTAAAGATTGTTCTGCCTTTGGGGAAGGGCTTGCATACCTTTCAAACATTTTACAATAAAGTTTAAATTTACCCACTTTCAATCATATTCTTTTAGTCTCTTGTGGGATTAGTGATGGATTTTTGAAGTTCACCTACCAATATTTGAGCCACTGTGAACATTGACAATGACAATTATGTACTAGGATTACAATATAAATCATGAAGCTAAAACTGCTTTCTTCTACTTTTGAAGATTGGCAAGCATACAACGAACACTTTATAACTATGCAATGGTTTTATACAAGAAAATCATGTTTAGCATAGAAATCTCACTCCAAGAAAAGTTAGAGTTTTTTCACCTTCTTGGTTGCACTTGAGAAACAACAATCATTTCAAAAGTCAAATGCTATAGTCTTGCAATCTATGAGGTCCAAGTTTTTGAAAAAAAATTCATCACATTCCCATAGTAGTGTTCATTCATCCTCTCAATTTGGGTACTAACTACTAACTCCACTCTATGAATGGTTTTGTAATTTCAAGGTAGATGACTTCAAAAATTCTCATGAATTACAATTTAATCGAAAAATTATAATTTCACTTGGATTTGATTTGTGAAACAAGTGCACACTTTTGAGAAATATGTGCCCCTCTTGGAGTTGCCCCCAAGATATTCATATTTTTAGTTTGCATGGTAATAATAGGCTTGTCTACCTTATTACCAGGTCCGGGTCCATCATGCCATTGTGTTTCTTCCATGGCACACAAAATTTACCAGGCCACGGCACACTCGAGGGGCCACACTGCAACGACCAAGTGTCAAGTCTCAGGTCAGTGTAAGACTGAATTCCTGACTTCAGGCTACCGGTATTCGATATTCCTGATAATGAAAGTTGATTGGCGCAGCGTGTGACATTTCTCTGTCACAGCACATCCTCCTTTTGTGTTACAATTTTTTTTTTAAAAACAAAACAAGGATATTCCTTTCAATATTCGAATCCATGGTTGAATGCTGAAGCTGCGGTGCACTCTTCACCGTCGATGCAGAGTCTCAATATCAAAGTCCAAAGCGAGGCCCAGCCTAAAATCTCCAGTCGGTAACGCTATGTCCACAGTCGCACTCCGATGCGCCAGTCGCACATCAGCCAGATGAAGTCCGTCGTCACTCCGTCGTGTCCAAGTGATGACACTCCGAAGACCCCCCCCTTCCCGTCAAGCTTATCTGCGTAATAATCTCTGCTGCTGCACAGAATCCAGCTGGACCTCGCTCGCCCCACTTCCGTTCCGTTTCGATAAAGGAGCCTTTTGTCCGGATCGACATCGTCCCAATATGGGAAACCTTTGTCCTCTCTGTGTGATGTTCCAAGAACAGGCTCGTCCGCCTCGTCGTATCTGGAGTGATGAATCAAGTATGACGTTGGCAGGAGAAGGAAGTGGACCCGCAATAACTTTATTTGAGGATGAAATAATAATAATAATAACAATAACTAGCTTAGTAGGTTCAGGAAAGAGGGCGGAGGTTGGGACTTGATTGTTCCGGGAATTCCAACTTGCAGAGAGAGAAAGACTTACCTGAACTTAACTAAACTCAGTCAAGTTCGTTTTGTGAAGAATCTGTGTCTGCGATGGCGCTACTGTAATAACGATTCTGCAATCGTGCAGAAGAGTAAGTTAGGACGTGCGCGGATTAACTTATTCGGTGAGTCTAGGAGGAGTTGCACTCGCAAGTTACTTCCTAGACTGTCACGTACTGCCAGTGCCACAGAACCGACTGCCCAAGAAGGTGAAGGGGGCTGGGGTTGCATTGACCACCGACTTTTGATGACAACGTTGGTCAGTTGGACTCGGCTGGTTCTGTGACGTCCGCTCGCCTCCAATCTCGTTGCATAGTTTCGTCGAAATTGGCTTGTTGGAAGGTGGGCAAGCCTCTTAATTACCAGCAACACTGGAAATCTGAATACCTTGGGGGCCAACTCCAGGAGGGGCACATATTTTATAAAGTGCTTTGTCTTGAAATTACAAAATCATTCACAAAGCATGTAAACAATCCCTAACTGCCCTCCTATGTATCCAATGATACTTAAGTATTCACCATTAAAGGATTGACACATTACCCCTCGTTGTCATTCACCCCTACAAGAATTCAATGTTCTTAGGTCCAAAATTGCTTCAAAGTACTCTAAATCAAAGTGAGGCTTGAAGCTTCATTTATATTTATCCATGAACAAATTCAACCATAGGATCTGGTGTGAAAGTTATGAATTTTGGAGTTATTTTCAAATGAAAAAAAAAATGACTTTTACTTTTATTTTGATTTTGGCAACAACAAAGGGCACTACTACTACTACTACTACTACTAAGGTAAATCAGCCCATTGTGGTCAGATGATCCATAGTGGTCACCTAGCAAGTCACCCCATTGTGGGTTTTTTCAAACCCCATCATGGGTTTTATTAGTAAATGAGATTTGGACCACAATCAATGTCTTACCTAATAGTAATGGAGTGATTAGTGACTGCATTAGGAGCTTCTAACTTTTTAGTGTAATTTCATTATAGGAAGTGACATCATAGGCCTTTCACATTAGAAATTATTGTGATTGCTTTAGGTGTGTAAGATGAGCATGATGGATACAAATTTTGTTGGTTCTCGGGTGGTCTACAGTCTCTTATGGGCCATGATGGGCTGAACACTTCAAAAATTTATAGCAAATTCATACCTTGTCAAAAAAATATAATTTCAAATGCTCTCCATGTTTCTCAAACTTGTGTTTATGTGGGAAAAAAATGAAAAAATTTCAGCCACGGCATGAGTATGAACTCCTAATTCTGACTGCAATGGGCTGTTTTACCTTACTACTACACTGAATAGGGGTATTAAGGGGACCAAAAAATTAAAGGGACTGATTCTAGAAAACTATAGATGTTTGAAACATGATGTACATCACCTGGACACTCCAATAACTACTGATGTACAATAAAAGTAGATATTCATTTAGTGTGGAATGCTGATTAATTAGTATGGGTCCCCTTAATACCCCTATTCAGTGTACTACTTCTACTGTAGTATTATTCTAAAATTGGAAAATCACTACAGTACAGCACTCCATGGTGAGAAATCACCGGGAAAAACCATCAGCCGGGGTGATTTGGGGGTTGTCCACTTGCCCTCCAGTCCAATTCTCCTCCTCCTCAAGTTGCCCACTAGTGCGCAGTGGAGGGGAAGTTGACCAGCAGTGGAGTCAATGGAAATTTTCGGGGTTCCCATTGGCCAGCCGTCATTTCAATGATTAGAAAGCGGGGTTGGTATGCGCGCTGTACAATATGCTCACGTTCCTCCAAGTTTGTAGATCTGACTTCAATATCCCAGAAAATAAATCAATGACTCTTGGAAGTTCGGAAATTGGGACCCCCTTCGCCTATTAATATTGGATTAGATTATTGGGATGATACATTGTTCCATACATGCACATGCCACTGAAACGTATCTTTGTATAAATATATACACATTACATTACATTTCATTACAAAAATTACCAAAAGTATCAGGATTTCAGGAATGCTCGCCTGCCAGAAGGGAGGAGCAGCCAATGGCAGCCATGTAACCGATGGTGTCCCTTTCTAGGCCAGGAATTCATTCTAGAACATAAGTGTAGCTGGGTTGTAGACATCTTATCGTATTAGGTCCAAAAAATAAGCTCTCTATGGGCTACCTACATTTACATCCTGAAATGATTATGCTCTATAGAATTGGATGCCATTTACAGCTTGAAATGATTATGCTCTATAGAATTGGATGTCATTTACAGCCTGAAATGATTATGCTCTATAGAATTGGATGCTATTGAGTACAAGGACACTATTGGGTGCTCTTACCTTAGAAGAACCAATGTTTGTTCAGGGAGATTGGAAACGTCGGTTAGTTCATTGTTGGCTGGTGGAATTGGCCGGTGAAGATAGCTATGAAATTTCTAATTGGAGTTAAAAATAGAGGGAAAAAAATCCAGACACGGGTGCATGTAAAAATGGTTCAATCAATGGGAATTAAAAGGAAAAAGAGCTCGTAAAAAACTCAGAAAATATCCTAAACACGACAAGAACAGTATCAAGTCCCCTACACATATGATAAAACTAGTAAGTTATCGATTCATCACTGTGAGAAACTGGGTCGGTGCGGAGGAATGTCTTTCCTCTTTCACCCATGTTTTTCTTAAGAAAATTAAGATTCTTCCCATTTTTTTTTGGAAAATTGAAATTAATTAATTTTTTTCTTCTGGTTGCATTGACGATTATTACTGATGAGTCTTCCAGGCTTCAATTTCAAAAAGGCCCGTATTCTACAATCGAAAAAAGCTTCCGAAAAAGGTACTGTAGTTCTCCTGTATGAACATGAAAAAAATTTTGTCCTCCGGAAGTGCACAGTGATTTTCTCTCAGTCCTGTACTGTAGGCTTTTGGTAATGGCGGCTGCACTTTTGCCTTTATTTCCAGCTTGGACTTGAGTAAGTTAATAAGTCCTTCTTCTGTGGATAAGGGCGTACAGTAAGTAGTAAGTTACTGTAGACAGCTGCCTGGTGGAAGACCCGGAGCCGTAGGTTGCCCAGCCAACTAGGAACAGTGGGAAGTGACCATGGAAAATCTCAGTGCCGAGGAAGAACACTGGCCAGCGAAGCCCAAGACATGTGGCGGCTTTTAGGTCTTTGTCTTTGGGGAGGACTCGACTGGACTGCACTGGAGGAGGGCTTTAACTCAATAATAACTTAACTGAATTTTAGTGCAGAGAGAATCTCACCATTACAATAACTTAGAACTTTTAGTGGTCCCAAATTATATAAAATTTTCTCGCAGAAAACAAGGCACTAATCAAGACGTCTGAGTCATAAAAAAACAAAAAACCCTGTGAATCAACAAAACTGTGTCCAAAATTTCCAACATCAGAAAAGTTGGGCCAGATTGTTTTGGTGCCATTTTGACACCAAAGGCCGCATATAGGTCATTTTAGTGTCATTTTATCCATACTAGGTTGGTATGGAGGTTGGCACCAAATTCATTTAATTGCATTTCAATGCACCATTGTGGCACTATGTTCACATGCCTTGAAGTTCCTAATGAAATGAAGATGTCGAAATCAACTGAACAGGTTTGGGTCTTCTTTTCTAGTAGGCTTGAATTTTCCTTTAGGATTAGCTCAAATATGCTACTAAGAGCGCCCATTGTGCTATTTAGAACTGATAGAAATTGATACTCTTGATGAACAGTTTTGCCTATTATGTTAATAGAGATCTTCTTCTTCTGAATAGTAGTGATATCTATGCTTTTAGAGAGCCTTGAGTAAGGAGTTAGTATAGATGACGCGAAACATAGATTGTAGAGTAGTGTGGGGAGAACCGACACCTAGTTGTTATATTTGAGTTGGGTCATTCGAATGATGCATGAGGAAAGAAAAGGAATTCTCCATCATTGAGCTCCGACTAGACACATCGGTAATTACATTAGTGTTCCCCAAATAGCCACCTCCGCAACTCCAGATGACAATTGTCCGCAAGCAACTCATCTACACTAAATAGTGAAATTAGGTTGCCCCACACTATATTAATACTTAGTATTGCATTACAAGAATGCATTACTTTTGAATTAGGTGTTGTTGAAATTGGAACTCATGAACCTTCATGTGTATAAATGGAAATATATGTAGAAATTTTTGTTGACTTTGATGGCTTGTAAAGTACCTTTTGGGGGGTAAGTCAATCTAATTGTTAAGGCAACCTAATTTCACTATTTAGTGTAAGTTAAAGAGTACTTCAACAACTTCCCAGTAAAATTCTAAATAATAAGGATTGAATGAGTCAATCCTATCAATGAATCACTGTCCAGCAAGTTAAGTAATAATAATAGAGAAGTTCAGATATTGTTTGGTGTTTGGCACTTCGAGCAGTTGGCTCCAAGTTCACCCCGGACACTGGACCCTTTTCCGCAGAAACTCCGGCATGTCTGACACCGATGCTGAAAGACGGTACTTAATCATTTCCAGGAGCGATGAATCATCCCTCGATTCGTCCCCTTTCCTTTAGGTAGGAGAATCAGGAGCCTTTTCGGATAAGGTGACTTTGCTCCAATCTCTTAATAAGCCCATGTGGAAAGCCATAATTAAACCGGGCATTAATTATGACAGACGGAGCCGGACTTCCAGAGTGCATAATCTTCACTTCTCTCTACTGTACTGTAGTCTCTATCAACAAGTGATGAAGTGAAGTGATTCCATTTGAGATTTCGAGATGAAGAAAAGATGCCATTTCCGCTTTCTCCGCTTTTTCAATAGAATATCGGAATCAGTTGCAAACTGTTGTTTTGCTAGTTGGCGTTTTGAATTGATTCCTTCACTATGCGTGTACACTTTGTGTTCTCTGTCAGTAATAAATTGCTGTTACTGATGGCTATTATGTTAAAAACTTGAGTTAGTGGGAATAGTAACGGAAAAATCGAAAGAAAGGCTACAGTAAGGTAATAACGCAGGGGAGATCTTTTGAGCTTAAAAGTGCGAAAAGTGGTACAGGATTCCCAGTTGTTGGACACGCAATACTTGGGAGGAAAGGTACGGGAAGGTAACAGCTTCGAATAGAGGCTCTTTCTAGTCTCATGCACTCCTTCTCGAAGGTGGAATGACCCCCAAATGGGATGGAATGAGATTGTTAGCAAATTCAAGAGAAATGCAACTTCTGGTAGAACCACCCATTCTCCACCGACCAGGGAGCCACACCCAACCTTTACCCAACCTTTAGGGTGCTGTTATTTCTAACCCAAGCTTGGAATGTGTTTTTTCTCTCCTTTTCAAGTTTGGGACTAATAAGTTCATGACACATGTCTCAAACTATTGAGCAAGAAAATTGGAAGTAGGAAAGCAGTTCTCGAATGATTAGAATTGGAAGAGTCTAGAAATTGGCTATTTGTGTAGGGCCAACTTTTGGCTTCCAAAACTTAGAGTAATTTGAATTCAAGGAAAAAAAATAACCAAAAAATTGCAATGCCCTTCATTTCTATCTTTCTACAAGGCTGGAAATTTCCATTGCTTTCTATTGCTCTAGATTAGGCACAAATTGCTTAACCCATAAACAATGTAGTGGATGTTTTTTGTCCAATGAATGATAAGGAAATTTTTGTAGGACAAATATGCAACTATTCATCCTCAGAACTAGGGGTCGAAAGGGGAGATTTTCTACACTAGTTTGACTCCCAATGAGTTTTTTATTTTGTTTTTGTTTTTGTTTTTCAAGTAGATGATGTCATACAATTCCTAAAGGATTGATTTCTACAGTCACCAGCCCAATGTTTTAAAGGTTAAGTGATCAACTATAGGTGGTTCTACCACACCTAAGTGTTTTGATGATTTTTTGGACACTTTAGTCATCAGTCATCTATACCTTAAGTTAGGCAATTTGTTTTGTTTGTTACATTGAGATCTCTTGGACCATACTTCCCTTAGTTGCATTCTTAGTATCACTAGAAAGTCCTTTGCGAGAAGGGGTGCAAGGGCTTTGTTTCATGACGTTTGCACCTATGCTGTCAAAGATATTGAATTTTGAAGTTGTTATGAATTTTTAAAATTAGAAGATTACTTTTACTTGGATTTTGGTTGAGGCAATATGATATGGCACACTAGTCATATTTTTAAAAAATTACAATGTTGAAAACATAAAGTAGAATATATTTAACACTAGATCCAATTAATTAGTGATAAAAAAAATCCAACAACAATTGAGTTTGATTTGCATCAAAGCTTATTTTATGACAAACCTAGTGACCTCATGTTCATATTATATTTACATTTTTGTAATTGCTACTTAGTTGTGTAAGCCTTTGTTATTGATATTTGAAGTTTGGTGTTTGAATATAAGGTGGACCCCCCGAAATGCGCCATTGACCCTTTAACCCCTCACTGCCAAAGGCCCAAACGGCTCCAAAAACATCATTCCTTTTGAAGTGTTACAAATATAAATTTTAATAAGTTATAGAGATCTCAACCGTATGATCTTGTAGTGCACTTGTTGTAGATGGCTTGCAACGAATTTGGTGTCATTTGATTGCATAGATTGAAAGATTATAATGTTTTAGTGTTGAAAAAGGATGCTGAAATTTTCCCAAAAACACATTTGGTGGCAAAATTTGGTTTCTAAATCTACTCAAATGAAGAAACTTTAAGCTAACAAGTGATTCAAAATCAGCATACAAACACATTGATGAAAAAAAATATCATGTAATTGACACATTGTGTTGACAAAATGGCTTTGAAATGTAAAAAAATAGCAAGAAAAGTTGCAAAAAACACATCAAAAACTAAACCTCCTACTAAAATGCTTCTCAGTCACTCATAACTTGTTAGATGGATATGAAATTTTGTACACACAAAATAGACAAGTATGCGCAACTTTTACCAAAAATTTATTGGAAACAAACATTGTATGAAGAAGAAACAAGCCGCTGAAGTTCACTTTAATTCAAAAATGTCGGGATTTTGAACTTCAAATTGCTCCCAAACATTCAAAACAACTTGGATTGGCATGAAAATTCTACCACAATAACTAGACTTCAAGGGGAACACAACCCAACAAATGTTATTGAAAACAAACATTAGATGAAGGAGATGCAAGCCCCCGAAGTTGCAGCCATCAAATGCAGTTTGGTGAACTTGAATTGAGCGTGTAAACTTCGATTGGCTTCCAAAAATTCAGTACATCTTGGATTCATCTGAAAAATTTACCACGCAAACTAAAAGAGAGAGCACAAATTTTACAACAAGTTTTATTCGATTCGGACATCTAATGCAAATGTTATAGGACTTTGAATTTGACCTAATGACACTTTTTGTCCCCTTCAGCGGTGAGGGGTTAACCACCATCTTTAGTTTATGTACATCTTCATGAAAATCAATTATGTACCCTATATGGAAGAAACTTTTTCAGAATTAAACTTTGTTCCTACATAACTTTTAAACTTTGTTCCTTCATAACTTTTGCATACGGTATCCAAATGTCATATTCTTTGGTGTGCTGGAACCTTCATTCAAGTGCCAACAAGAAAGTTCAAAAATTTGACCAGTCTAATAATAGTAAATAGGCACAGAAGCAAAAAATGGTAGTTTGGGGGGTACCCCACCTTCATGACAAGGAGAATAAAGAAAGAAAATGGTCGGGAGATCACCTTTTGTTTGCATTTTGTGCCCCAATGGGCTGCTTTTCTCAGACGTGAGTGAGTGCAGCCAGTAAGTAGTAGTCACATGATCATGGAACCATTCATGAAAAATGGGACCGGACTCACCCGAGTCTTACTAAGGCGAAGTTATTTGAAGTCGTCAGTTGCCCCCATCACTGGAACAAATTTTTTTCTTCATAGTACGGTAAGTTAAGATTGCCACCACAACGGAACACGATCGACCACTTTGCGGCTGGAATCTGAGGATGGGTATCACTCACATAAGTTTAGACTCTATGGCTTCAATATTTTGGGAAGGTGTGTCACAAAGTTCTGCAGCCTTCACAGGTGGGACAAGGCTAGGAATCATTGGAATTATGAGGCATAACCTTGACTATAATGCCCTACTAGGCTATCACACAAGGGTTAAGTAAGATAAGTACATAAATTGTGACCCCACTTAACTTAATTGAGTCGATATGTGCACCCATTCTTTATCCCATAAAAAACAAAGGTACATTTTGGATAGAACTAGTCAAAAATTGGCACCTTTTCGGGAAATGAGAAAAAATGGGTTTTCTTTTCTTCAGAAAATGAATTCAATTGTACACATTTGTACTTGACCTCTATGGGAATGTGTGGAAAAAATTTCAGAAACTTTGATTACACAAATTGAAAGATCATAGCATTTGAAGGTAGAAAAAAAATTCTGACTTTGTCCAATATGGTCAATAGATTGTAATTCCTCCTGGATTGAGATTTTTGCACTATGTGTGGTGGATTTTTTTGACATTTGCATCTTATGTTATATTAATTATATGCTTGACAAATTTTAGAAGTAAAAGAGGAATTTAGCAAATGTTGCTTGAAGTTGCTCGAGTTGCCCAAAAGTTTTGGGCAACTTAACTTTTGATCTAAGCATCCAATTAGAAAAAAGTTTATATTCTTACTATAAGGGTACATGTTCACACATTGTGTCAAAATTTCGTTAGCATCCAACCCAAATTGACTTTGTAGGAACCTATCCGAAATTTCTTGCATACATTGAATGGATACTTGGTCCTTTGGGAATTATTTTAGAACCTAAATTCAAGATAATCATATACTTGTCTCATGAGATTTGGGCCACATGACTAAGAAGAGAATGACAACTAAGAATTGAGGTTCTCAAATGAAGTTGTGATATACATTGTGATGCAATTAGATGTTTTCAATGCAACTCAATATACCATTTCATACTTGAAAAAATAGAACAAATTAAGGCAAACTTAATACAACCTTCTCTATTGTAAAGCTTGATTTCTTACTCTATATATGTTGAGGATACTTTCAATGTTAAAGCACTCACTACAACTTATTTCACTAGTATAAAATCAACCCTTGTTTATGTATCACATTGTAACAGTATTTAACATAATGTTTTGTTAAATTTGTATTAAATTGTTTAACAAGACTTTGCCAATCGTAAATAAGGGTTGGTTTTCTTCTAATCTATAGGTGGGATCTTGTACAATTATACATATAATCAAATCTTGTTCTTGTCCTTTAGAAGCTTAGCCCAAGCATGGTTTGTAATTGATACACCAACTATTTTTTGGACATGTAAGGTAAACCATCAAATTTGAATTACACTTAATCATTAAAGTTTTTTTACTATGGTTTGTTAAAATACATTCAAAATGGTACGTTTTAATGTCATAGACCCCTCCAAAATAATGAATGAAATCTTATTGCATCTTATTGTAATATCTAGTAGTAGACTATTCCATTACATTGTAGTAAGAAAATGGGAGGTATTGACCGCATTGATTGTAAGATTTTAGTGTTTGAAGTTGAAAAAATGTTTGGAGGGGGGATTCAAATTTTAGACAGCTCTGATTGAGGGAGGCTTTTGCACAAGTTAATTTTACTTTTTTCGCTTGAACTTTTTTGGTTTCTTTTTGTTACAAAGTTGGTCACATGTTCAAAAAAATTCATAACATTTCAAATTGGGGAACAAGTATAAAAAAATTATAATAGGGAATTAGCTTGAATAAGAAAATACAAAGCCATTTTTTCAACAAATTTTGTCTTGCACGTACAATGATCTCTTCAAAATTTTAATAGTGAAATTATAGGTTTCAACTAGCCCTAAAAGAGGAGAAATAAATGACCCAAATTTGTGACTCTTGCAAGTTTGATCACGTTATGGTTTGAAACACCAAAGTTGAACTCAAGGACAATTAGGCATATTGGGTGAATGAAGGTTGGATCAAGGTTTGCTATCCCCAACACCTCATAGATCATTGGCACATTGGATGAGGGAAGGCTAGTTCAGGGTTTGCTATGCATGACACATCATTGAATATTAACATTGGGTAATTTTACCACATGTTAAGCCTATTAGGCATCTACATTTCCTACGTGCATGAAGAAATTTCCATGTTCCATGAAGTATAAATTTAAAAAATTTAGCATTAAAATCAATGAAGACAAAGCTCTTGGTGACCATCACACAAGAGTGTCGAATACAACTTGATTTGTGCAAATGGATGAAATGATGAGAAGACAAGCTCTTTATACAAAAGGAATAGTAAAAAGTAAAACAACCCATGTGGGATATGTAAATTAGAATTAATAGGAGCTCAACCACTTATAGTTAAGTTAGAAAGTAGGAATTGTGTGTAAAGTAGAATTTTAGACCTCATTTAGACATAGTAGAATAATTTTTTTCCAAAAAAATTTGGATTAAGTTAATGTGGGAAATCAAGCTAAATTTCATTTGGAAAAATCTGTTTGAGATTTGGAATCTTCAATCAAAAGTTAGAGACGAATTTAGAAAGAGGGGTTGGAAGGGACATTTTATTTGACATTTTTACACATCCTCTTTGAATATTGTCCATAACTTTTTCTGAGAGACTTGAAATCTCAAATGGTTTTTTTGTAGATGAAATTTAGCTTGATTTTACACAATAACTTAGATCAAAGGTTTTTGAAAAAGGTTATTTACTATGCCTAAATGAGACCTGAAATTTTACCTTGAACACAATTCCTATGTTCCCACAATTCCCATTGTGTTTCAATTTCAAAAATTCATAACTAATTCCATGAAGCTCCAAAAAATATGAAACTACTTGGATTAAATTGTAAATCCATTTTTTTGTCAAGAAAAATTTACTGAAAAATATTTCAAGCACTTTAACCCCTAAATGTCTAGAATCATCTCTAGTATTGACAATTTGAGAAAAATCATTATAAAGTCTAATTTGGAAGCATATTTTGGAATTGATATAAAAATAAAAGTCATAGATTTTGACTTTTCGATTCCATCTGTATGTTTAGATTCACCAATTCTATCACCAATCTTTTTTTATAAAATTTGAAAGAGAAATTTCAAAATTCCTTTAAAATTTGATTACAAGCAAAATATTATCATTTTTTGAGTAAAATTTGTTGGAATGGATTTGAAATGAGGTTCTCTTCACATGGTGATTTTTTGAAATTTTTGTGTTCTTAAGATCTATGATCTTATTTTGGCAGATCTAATTATGAACTAAAGTCAATGCAATTTGACCACTTGACATCCTTGCACATTTTTAAATTTAGAAAAATATATATTCTAGTAACACCAAATCCATCCCTTAGATAGGATAACAACTTAATAACAAATCTCCACAAATTAGAATAACTTTCATCCAAGTAGTTAGGAGGATGAAACTCGAGTTTCAACTTGTTCATTGTCCAAAAAATGAATGTCGAAGCGCTTAGGGGTTAAGCTCCAAAAATTTAATTTGCAGCTTTTAAGTAGGCACTTTATAGACCTCCTACCTTAGTAGCCTAAACAATGACTCTTCCCAATTGCGACCATCCCTTCTAATAATTCCATGTCAAGTTTATTAGAATAAGGGAGCCGACCCCTTACTAATCACAGACCCAGTCTGGCAACATAGGGTGGAGTAATTTCAATTAGTAGGTGATTAGCAATAATTAATGTTGACACAGTTCCCGGGTAGTTCGTGGTGCATTATAATTGGCTACAAGACTCTCAAATTTGGACCCAACCCTTCTTGGATTTTGCAACCAGCCCTTGGTTGAAAAGAGGAAGATCTGTATGGCCAAAATGGGTAGAACAGAATCTTCAGCTTAAAAATTTGTAGTAACTATTTTATGAGGAAAAAAAATCTGAAAAATTATGGAAACCTTATGAACTTTATTTCTGCTCATGGGAAAAATTTCCCCACTCATGAAACCTCCCTTGCAGTATATGTATCTGCTTAAGTGGTCAGAATGGGGTCGGCTCCCTTTCTAGTCATTGGAATGGTATGTCGGTGCGCCCAACTGATAGCAATGATCTTGAGGCCGTTGCTCTTATTAATTTACGTGAAGGTGATGCAGCAAATCACTCATAGGGCATGTGTGTTCTTGGAGCAAGGTGAGACAAACACTGGGCTCTCTTCTTCTTCTTTTTTAATCTTTTATGAAACTTACAATGGAAATTGATCGATTCCCATGGCAACTAACACTTTTTCAAAAATGGAGAAACCCATTGGCCTGCATGAAACTTGAACGAAAACTTCTGGCTTGCCAATTTTTGGAATAACTTACTGGAGTCAAAATCAAGCATTTCTAACCATACCATGATCATGCAAACTTTTCAATTGGTAAAAGTATTTGGAACATAAATATGCAAGTATCTACTGGAATGGAATGGAATGGAATGGCAACTAGTTTGAACATGTGCCGAACATGTGTAAAGTGCTATTGTGTATAGGAAATAAAAGTGAAAATTAAAAGATGAAGTAATAATATGCACTTCACCCATGTAGGAGCACGTAAAAAATCGAAGGGGAAAGTTCACTTTTCATCAAAAATAATAATAATATAGCAATGACACTAATTTTGAGCCCTCACTAGTAGGATACTTCAATGTAGTTTGACCTCACTTTTATGTAGTAGATATATGGGACATAAAAAAATAATAGTGAAAATAAAGAATAATATCTTGTGATTCATATCACATTATTATAGGCTGAAATTTTGATTTATGGAACAAATTTATGCATAAAGAAAAATAGTCGTAACATTGAACTTGAAACTTCACCAATTGGAGAATTTTTAGTGCTTTATAAAGTGAAATAGAGTACATATATGTTTACTAAGGCTATAAAAAATTACCTAGATGTACTAATATCAAAGATTCTAAAATCTTTTCCAAGTCATAATCATCTAAGAAGAATTCAGCTTTTTGCCCAATAAATTATTATTAGGGCATCTTCAATGCAATATTGACATGGAAATGTAAGCATTAGGGGCATGGTAAAAATTCAAACTTGGATTTTATGCAATTATTGATTTTAATTGTCTCTAAGCTTCACTAAGAAAATATAGCTCTAATAATCAACTATTTATTCCATTTTAGTTTTTCACAAAATTGTTAAAATTGTAATTTTTCTGACACTTTGAAGGTAGCATCTTGAAAGCTTCAAATATACCACTTTTGAACTTTTCTATCAATTTTTTCTTACTTAGATCTCAAAGTATACAACAATTATACCATAATTGTTTTTAATCACTACTATATCATCTCCATTTTTGCTTCCAAAAATTCATATTTTTTTTAGCATTTTTGTAATTACTATGATTTTTGCAAAGAAATTACTTTGAAAAAATCATATGAAATTTTTAAAATTTTTTTTGATGGTGGAAAAATTAAATGAAAATTTGGATATATATATTACTACGAGAGAAAAAATATCAAAATTTTCAAATGTGTGTTGTAAGGTTAAGATATTTCTATCTTACACTAAATGATTTTTTAGTTCAAATTGATGAATTTTCAGTTCAAAATTTTGAAGCTCAAGGAGTTCATTAACCCCTAAATGTTTCAGACTATGTTTTCTCCAAAAATGCTCCAAAACTATCATTTCTAGTACAAGTACCAAATTTTAGAGAAAAAACATTTCTAGACACACATAACCGTAAGATCTTGTAGTACACTAATTTGAGAAGATGTGGAGAAAAGTTCATAAATTTCCACCGTGTAGACTGTAAGATATTAGCATTTGAATGGACAAAAATCATTTTTTTGGCCTTGTGAAAAAATGGGAAGCTACACTTCACAAGGCCGCATTTGTATAAAAAGAATTCCAAATTGGTGGTTACTCTTTGGATTCATTCTTCAAGGCAAGTTGGCTACATACTTGAAAAAAATTCAAATCAATTGGAATTGTACAACACATAGGAAAAAAATAGTAAGTACAAAGAAGTAGATAATGATTCAAAGTTCTAAATTATTAAAGTTTTTGTTATGGATTTGAAAAATGCCAATCCCAATGGTTGTAATGTTGTAATAAACAATCTACATCCTATGATTTTAATTTTTTCCAAAAATATTGAAAATTGAGTTAAATAAAGGACTTCAAAGTTTATTTTAGAGTACAAAATCCAAAATTGCTTGCAAACTAAAACTCGTAACTTTCATCTCATTAATCAAAATGGAATGATTCAAAGCTTTCCATGTATATATAAATCTAGAAAACCATTTCCAGATTTTTATTTCTTAAAAAAGTGTTTTTTAAGAAATTTTTGGGCTGCCCGAAGATCAATGAAAATTATATATAATGCCATAACTTTCTAACCATGAGGTCAAAAGTTATGAAAATTGTTGGGCCTTAAAGCTACTCCTCGGGCACATGTTGTGTGAAAATTTCAAAGAAAAAAACAGAAAAATTCCATTCATAGTAAGCTGCCCAAAATCGCTATGTTGCCAAAAAAACACAGTTTGGTCTTTTAGGAGTTAAATCATTTTTCAGTTGAAAATGATAAAAATCCGACTGTCTATTGCTTCGACCAAACGACAGAGCTTGAAATCAATCTCGAATGTTGATTCCCTCTCATAATTCAAGTTCCAAGGAATGCCTTCATGAACACTCTGACTGGAATTTTAATTTTGGTATCACTTGCTCGATCATCGCAGCATTTGAACGGTGTAATTTAGTAATTCATTTATTCAATAATGTGGTGGCAATTTCATTGCTCAATGTCTGGAAATCTATTTACAGAAACCAACTAAGTTAAGTATATATTTGCTGAGAATTTATTCCACAAATGATTGAAGAATTTCTTTGACTGGAATCTGACAGAGCCAGCACTTCGCCAGAGAGCATATTTCATATAATTGGCTTCGAAGTATGACAAAGGACGGAGTAAGTTATTACAAGTATTACAAAGTACGGAGTCGTTTATATTGTTCCATTCAGCCAGTGGAAGCTTTCTTGGGGAATGCAAATCAGAGCTCGACAACAGCAATCAGCCGAACTGGCTTCTTATCAGGGTCAGTGCAAGGAATGCAAGGAATTATTTAGTTTAACTCACAAGCAATCCAAGCTTACTAAGTAATGCGACTTCCAAGGTCCATGAGTTCTCACCCTGGAAAAAGAATTTGAAAAAAAGTAACCCAATCCCAATCAATTTAAAAATCTCCTCAATCAGTTTGGATTCTTCCAAATGTCAAGCCTTGTAACAAGTACAGTTTCACTGTAGTTTAATTACAAAGACAAAACCAAATGTCGCTCTTTTCCTCCGAGATTTTCGGGCAGCGCACACTCTGACCCCAGATTTAGAAACCCTGTTCAACCCTTTTTTTAATGAACTATCTATAAATATCAGACTGTCCATGTTCTTCGTTGCAGGAAGCTGCCTACAATGCGACTAGTGTGTTCACACTAGTCCAGCTTTTTTCCGTCCTTGCACTCATCAGCAGATGGCCCGTCGCTAGCCAAATTCGTCGTTGGAGTCATTGTATATTAGTTTCTGACTCATCATGGGGTCGTGATTTCTATTTTATGCTTGAGATTTAACCCGAAATTAATCGATTCAAAGCAGCTTTATCTCGCAAATGTCTCAAAGGTTGCGGCCTCCGGAGGGTTTCCTCAGAAGGACACTCACCAAAAGCTAGGAAGGATGCGCAAGTGCATATTCCTTCAAAGAAAAAACCCAAAACAAAACAAACAAACAAGCTGGGCTTCCGTGATTGATGGTATTGATCATGGCTCCTCATGGATCAGGCTTTCGTGGGCAGTACCCCAAACCCCCTTTTGACTTGGAGGCACATGCCAGTCGCACCTTCAAGCAACTTGAATGGGAATCTCCAGCTTTGGGAATTAAATTCTGGCAGGAGCGTCAAATGCTCAAATTGTAAGAAAGATTTCACTCCTTTTCATGTTGCATCACTGGTAGAGTGCCGACAGTCAACGTCAAAGTGTACCACTTGTTACCGAAATTCAGACTTCAATACACCCGTCTTCAAGGAATTGTAGGCCTGACTTTCAGGATTCCAGGGCTAATATGGGAATCCAAAAACTCCATAGACTCAATTTCTTGGTGCAACTATTTACGGAATTTCACCGCCGGAGTCTGGAATTTCACAGCTCTAGTATATATGGAATTTCACACAGCATGAGTCTGGATTTGTATTTTCAGGTTTCCATTCCATACCATACCAGTGAAATTCCGTAATTACAATACATGTGGAATTCACTGAGTCCATGGACTTTACTTCCTGGAATTTTTTTCTGGTAATCCATTTCGAATCATGGATGCTTCGTGGTGCACGCTCTGTGAACGTGAAGGACGGGTACCTGGAAAAAATGAACGTGCCTGAAAGGTTAAAGGCAACTGTCCGAGGCCAATTGCAACCCACAAGTCAATGCCAGGCATGGGTTGAATGGCCTGGAATTGTGTATTGCAATTTAATTTGAAGCTTTTCGGACTGACGGATGTCTCCAATTGTTCCCTGCATGAGGTCCAATTCCAAGTGACCAGGAAGTAATTGAGGAGTGGAGCTGGAATGGACCATCGTTATCTAGATGTAGTACGTGGTTGGCCAGATTGCGGCTTCTCCAATATCTGAGGAGATTGAATGATATGGTGTGCTGCTGCGTGCGCCCGACTTTGCAGTAGTTGGGATGGATGAACGCAATTTAGACCTGACAGATTTTTCATGATTATATCAATTGCTTTCCCAAAAATCTGAAATGAAAGGGGTCAGTAAGCCCATTGCTTAAAGGAAAACAAATTGAAATGCAATTCCAGGGATGATTATATTGCTCGTCAAAACAGACGATGATATATCGATGCTGCATCATCTTCTCGATCAAGACCTCACTCAGTCTTGGTCTTATTTCTGTGAAGCCTAATACTAGGAGAGATATATTGAACTTCATCGGCAACGTGGAGAGCTAAATTCATACTCCGTATTATGTTATACGGAGTAATAGTTTGGGATCTCGCCACCTGCAACCAGCATGAGATCTCTTTGTAAATGATAAAAATTTCCATTGACCCGGTTATCTGGTTCCAGTGAGGGTCTTGCACACGGAGACTATCTCTGGTTTCCGGATTGCCTTTGATTCCCAATTTGCAGTGTTGTCAAGAGGGGGAATTTGTACCACTGGTGTCAAAAAAGAAATGAAAAGAAAAGAATTTAATTTGAAATTTGATAATTTGTGCCACTGAGTTTTCCCTGATTTTCTGTTTTGGCCTGATTATTCCCCTCCCGTTTCTAGTGCAAAACATCTGGGAAGTTGTGATACTTCCGTAGGGAATAAGGATAATCTCCCTGAGTTGAGGGGTGAGAGCTTGTGCAGGACTTAAACTCAGAAGTCGGCACTGGGCTACAACTAGATTGGAGGTGAATGATAGTCTATCTATATATATTAACCCACAAGGAATGATATGGTCATATTCGTTATTTTTGGCATAATTTCCGCACGTGAATTAAATGGCACTTTTTTAGAAACCTTACATTTGTTCGAATGGCGGATTTCAGTGAAATTGGTGCTGTTTCAACTGCCCGACTGAAACCTGAGATCTATGTGTTTAAAAAACCCCAAAACAAAACAAAACAAAAAACAAAAAACAAAAACAAAAACAGATCTACACTGATTCTAGTTTTCAGAATCCTAGGCATATGAATGTGACATATTTGGTGCTCTGTATAATTACGTTATAATTACGTTACTAATGCATATCACCCATTCAATTGACCCAAAACAGACAATGCTTGTATGGGATAGCAAGCTGTAACAGCATCGACTGCAAACTTGGTGTTATATGGAGTACAACAAATGCTGACTTATGAGAAATAGTAGGCAAGTTTAAGAAAACAACAGCACTGAATTTCAATCTCCTCACTGAAGAATGAGAGAACTGTAACAAGCTATTAGGATTACAGACCCTGAGAGAAGAGCAAACATCTACTTTGAACGAGGAACGTGATTGTTTTAGGATGCCCATCAGTAATTGAATTTACTCATTTCTTAGATATCATCTCTAGGGTTTCAGCTTCAGAGTGGGAAACTAAAAAAACCCATCTGAGCACTCAACAGTTCGAACTTCCGAACTTTGTAGCACTTCAATTTCTCATTCTGGCACACCAGAATTTGCCAAAATATCAAACATGCCTATATTGTATGGATCATCATACCCAACTTGAAGTTCATATTATCATTTTCTTCTCTCTGTTTGCAATATATGAGATGAAGACCTAGCTATTCATGTGAAGAAATTGACCAGCAGTCCAGTTGCTGGTAAAAGCGAATTTGATGATTTTCAAAATTGAATTCTCAATGTCAATCAAATTCCTCAATCTGGAGATCTAGTCTTCAAACGACAATTAGTCAATCTTGCCAACTAATCAAACTGGAGAATCAAACCAAAAACATATCAAAACCTTACAAACAATGTCATTATCTCCTTGTTTCCATAAATTCAATTTCCCATGGATTAGTTGCTATTCAGGACTGAGTTTGTATGGCCTTGGCATGAGAGGACTGCAAACTCTCACCTTTGATAGTATGAAGATCTTCAATTATGCTTAGATCTAGGGTCAAGATGCACTTCATTGATGTTAGTATACAACTGGGGATTTCAGAGCACAATATAAATGTGACATTCTATTGCTCAATAACCTGAGATTTACAGTACATTCAAGTGCCTTGGAAGAGCTTGAAAACGAGCACTTCAGATTTTTTTTAATTTTTTTGAAGTGGCCAACTGAAATCCTGATCTGTAAAATTTAGGAAAGATATATTTATGAGGGCCATTCGAAATTGCTCCGGTTCCTCACTTGTTATGTGTGCCAATTTCTTGAAGTTCATGCATTGTAACGAAAATGAATGGGGTCATTGACACCAGGAAGTCCGTAAGGGTCTGTACAACCATACTCTTGCACCACAGCTTGGTGCTCTAAGACCTCCTTTTTGTTAGTGCTTTATCATGCATTTGTGCGCCAACCGGATTTCTTGGATTCTACTTTTTGTGTGGTCCCTGAAAACTTCAATATGCCAAATCTCTAATGTTTTGAAAGTTTTTGCTTCTCAGTGGAAATTTGAGAAATCATTCACAAGGATCCAATATGATCTCCTTGAATGCCCTAAACAGACAGCAAGCAATAGCCAGACAGGTTCCAGCTCTCAGAAGCAGGGCACATCGTTAATTCTGTTAAATTGGCGCGATTTCAGTGCCAAAAATATGGACAAACATCTACATGAAGCTCTAAAAACTAGGACAGACACAGATTTAGGGTTCAGTCGTGGAATACCGCCAATTTAACAAAATTGTCGTTGCAGACAGACAGACGGATTCAGTCATTCCTCAAGCCACTGAAAACCCTCAAAGCTTGCTCTTGCAATTTGAAACAATTCCATGTCTTGACCTTCCAAAATCAATTCTGTTCCAACTCATTGGAAACAGAATTATTTGGGGGGGATTCCACAAAAGGAGAATTCGCTCCGCATGTGTTGCAAGATGTGGAATTTTTCTGCTGTCGCTACTCACAATTCTGGTAAAAATTTCATTTTCGGTTAGTAAGGTATCTTCCATTTTTGGAGAATGTTTCTATTAGTCTTGAAGACAGAATCTAATGAGATCTGAAATCGCTGTCAAGGTTCTTTGCTGACCTATGTTATCCTCGGTAGGGCTACAAGTGCTACAGTGTTACAAACAAGCTGACTCGCTTGGAGCGTAATATGATTAAAAAAGACAAGCTCATGTTATTGAGCTTCTCTGATAGAGCCAAGGACAAAAATCATGTCCATGATATGACATAGCAATAACACGGAATAGTGTCAGTGCCAGTCCAACTAACAGGTTTTGAATTTAAACATGCACTATATTAACAGGCTCACATTCTCTGATAGACTGTGTCAACATATCATCATTGAGGCTGGGATCGGGGATCCAAGTACTTTGGAATCATTATCACCATTATGAGTGAATGGACCTCTTAGCTATAAAAAGAGAAACATAAAATTGGTTATCGACAAACAGAATCTTTGTACTTTTAACATAACATTTTGTCTTGCATTGCCTGATAAAGAGTGTCACGACAGACATATCCATTCCCTCATTCTCTGAAACGGGAGAATATTGAAACCTTTCTAATATTTCAAGGAATGCAGGAATGCTCGACTGTGACTTCAATCTCTATTGTATCTGGAGTCGTGCAATTTGGAGACGGATAGGGACCGAATTAAAAGTTCAATTTTGCTTCGTAATTCGAAATGGAATGAAGAGCTTTGAGTTTGATCAGACACCCGTAAATTTGGGTCACAAAGAAGAGAAAATTGAAAGTAAGGTTCTTACCACAGTAATTTCGGTGCAACATGCTTAATCGAAGTGCACAACAGGGTTAGGGTTTAGGGTTTAGAGTGTACCATGGTGGAGATTCAAGGGGATTCAAGGTAGAAAATACTGTTTGTGTTACTTTGAAGTTGATTTTATCATTCCAACAAGTTGCCCGTGTGATTTTTGGGAGCTGTGGAGCGATTTTTCTTCAGGTACAGGAGCCAAATGTTCATTAAAACAAAAAAATTTATGAATTTCTTATCCAATTTCATTGTGGGATGTTCTAGGCCACTGGAAGTCGCTGAAGACAACCCATTTCCATTCCAAGATGAGTTGCAACTCTGTACCTTCACTTAAAATTCACCTTCACTAAGAAAGCGGCAGCCTACCAGTACCTGGAGAAGATGAGACAAAACAAATCCGCAAATTGTTTCTCATGTCAGGAGTAACAAGCATGATAATCCAAGTACTCTTGGCTGTGGGTGTGTCTCAGGCTCTCGATTAGTAAATTTCTCTTCTTTTGATCCTTCAAAGGTCACACCAAGCCTCGGGGGCTAATTTTTCAGTGTATTTTGAAAATCTGTGTCCTTTAAGGGTTAAACAAAGGGCTACTGCGTCCCTTGTTTCAAAATAAAACTAAAAAAAGTGATGAAAAGAAATTAAAAGGTATTCAATAGACGAACACAACCGAAACATAAAGATTGTGCTTCTATTACTCTTATTGCACTAAGCAACACTCACTAACAAAGCAATTTAACCCGTATCTTCAGAGCTCAACCCCCTACAAAATGGTTTCTCTCTTAAGCCGACACTGCACCCGTAATGACTACCTCTGGCAAACGAGGAATATATCTGCGGGACGAAACCCTAGCAAAGGATACGAACTTAACAAATATAAGAATGCGAATGGATAAAAAAACTTTCCACTCCATTACTCCCACTCAGAACTTGGCTGGGGTATCCATTTCCTTCTTAAAAGTAAGTGGACACAGTTCCTGTGAGATTGACACAACGATTGCAAGTGAAAAAAACATACATTGAGCAGACAAGAAGTCTAGCTTTCAAGAGCCACTTATGCCAAGTACAGCAGTTCCTAAACTCTTAGTTGGTCTAAATATTTAAAGCATTGATATTGCCTCGGAGATCGCCTCTACTTGTTGCCGAGGCCTTCTCATATATACAACTTCGTTAAATTTCTCAACATATGCCGACTGTACAGCTTTCTCTGTCTGAATCTATCTGAAACTATATAGGGACTCCCTACATCCCTCTCGTAATGATTTACAGCTTTTCAAGGTGAGGCCACATCTCGAGTCGCAACCACCACCACCAGGAATTGAATGGGTTTGGGTCTTCACCACTCCCTGTACACTCACTCTCCTCGCAGCGTATTGCTCAAGGTTGACTGAAGCCATTTCGACTATTATCAGGTTCAAAGGAAGTTGAGCGTAGGAGAGTGCCATGCCCTGATTTAGCATGTGCTTTTTCATATTCTTGAAGCAATGAATTGTCGGTAACCCGCCCTTGAATGCATCAATTGGTAAATGGTTGAAATGCTGTGTCAACCGAGTGTTTCAAAACACTAATGCAATTCTCGTTGGTGTCCCATGCAAGAGCAGAATTCCCTGTGCAGCAGCCATGTGCTTGATGAATCACCCCCACCGTCTTTCAGACTAGGTCCAGGTCAAAATCTTGTAATCCAATCTGCAGGGTATTAGTACTTAATGGACTGACGCTGAGTGATGCCTTGAGTGCAAGGACCTCCTTGTGTGTAAATTATGTCGATGTGCTGGACCTGCACCTGTCCCCGACCTCATCCTGACGGGGTAATGATTGATGCGTTGAATCTCCCTCATGGGCCTGGGTTGTACACTCTCCGTGGGAGATCTGTGATCGGCGCTCTCCCCCTGCAACAACATCCAAAAAACTTCCTTAAAACAAAGCAACGACACAGTAGATGCGAAAGACTCTCCGGAACAAATGCACTAGGCTACGACACACTGAAGGTGGAGGTGGTTTAAGCTAGCGACTTACATACGTACAGGGACTAGGTGTGAGCACCCCAAGGCACGGCACAACAGACTAAGGCCCCGCTCGGATCAATGGTTGTGAAAGGCTCGGCAGCGGATGCCCAAGGCATCATCTCATGACCCGAATCTCTCCTCTTGAACGAGTTCTTCTTTTTCGTGGCCTACGCATCCATACATTCAATGGATCACTCTTAGAAACTTCTCACTTTAGTATCACATATGAAGAAAGATCACGCCCTCGCGACTAGTTCACAAACCCTAAACAACCTAGATTTCATGCTTTTTGAAATAACCAATGTGATTGATAGTACTTAATAATAACAGGATTCAGACGGGGCCAAACTCTACATTACTACAATCAGGAAAGAAAATTGCATGTGTTGGTCCGAAAAGAACGAAAATCGAAAGAAAGAAAGCCTTCATACGACCTACTTAATAAAACTGCTAAAATAACATGACGTCCAACTAGGTTTCTTGAGAGTTTCATACGGATATGAAACTCCTTCCTACTTCGAATTCCCATGAACATGCAGTTACGCAAAATTCATGAATGGGAAGGCACGGGGGGTCGTTCTACAGTATCACTGTAACAAGAAAATATTCGTGTTCCAGTGGCCCACAATCCATGGGCAAGCTTGCATTCAAGATGTTCTCCAGAGAAAGGAGCCTTGATTGATTCATGGAAAGCACAGGATCCCCTGCTTTGAATTAAGTTCAAGAAAGTTATGTACCATCCCATATTTATGAAGCAACGTGGGAGGCGTGGAATAGAACAAAGGAGGGTAAAGGAGCGAGAAGCCATACCGAGCTTTCAGGGACTGGTTCCTTGTCCCCCCTGTACTCAATCAGCACATTCCCATCACGCTTGAGAGCCAGGTAGTAAACGCAGAAGGGCCCTTGGTGGCGACGAGGATCCGTTGCAGGAAGCGCATGGCGGTTGAGCACCGTTGGAACGCGCAGCCCGACGTGCCACTCCGCCGTCAATTGGATCTCATCGTCAATCGTAAACTCGCGGCTGCTCTTGGCATTGTACCACCACAAGCCCTTCTTCCACAGAAACAAGCCGTTCACCGTCGCCTCCACTTTGTTCATGCCCAAGTTCTTGGGCGTCGGCCAGACCTTGCACCGGAGAGCAATTTTCAGATTGTTCTCCACAGTACACTTGACCAGAATCTCACCCTCGCGGATCTCGTACGAAGGGAGCCTACACAAGATACAACGTGATTTAGGCTTTCACCAAACGGGTACGCCCACATTCTGTAACCACGGTTTCTAATTGAGAGATTCGCCTGTTCGTTGATTGTGAAAATAATGAAATTCAGATACCCAGGGTGAAATTGTATGGATCATCAGAATCAGTGACAGAAAGTGTAACTGGTGGTCGAAAAAATTGGACGAGAGAAAGTTCATAGATGACCCGACTCAAAGCTGGAAAAGAGATGAAACCTTAATTGAGCTTCTAAGGGTTAATAAGGTTCAGAAAGACTACCCGCTGATGGCCCGGGTGAATGCCGGAGGGTGAAGTTGAAGTGGAGGTGCAGATTGCGGATGACGCAAACGATCTGTGAAGGAACTGAAATTGGAGACCTGGCTATCAGTGAAATCCAACGTCGTCTGCAACGAAAGAAACACACAAATAATTAATAGGGATTCCGAAGAACCACTTGCATCAGTGGAAGTTCTCACCGTTGGACAGTAAACACTTTCCGTGTGGTTTACTTATATTCTGAAGGAAAAAAAATTCTAACGCTGGAAGTTGTCATCAGTTTTCAACGTTTCAAACTCATCCTTCATACTTTACGTTGGAGGTGTAAAATGCAAGAGTGCGACACTCCCAAGAGTGTAAGAGTGCAAGCCTTCTGTTCCATAGGACAAGGCGAATTAAATCCACGGTAGTTTCAGACAAGAATTCGGGGTTCATAATTGCGCTAGCCTCAGAATAGAATGAAAGGAGAGAGAGTTTCGCAGAGTTGAAGTCCAGAACTCTGACACCGGTTGTGTGATTCCAGAGTTTCTGATCTTCATGTTTCCTACAGTGAAGACTCAAATTTCCTCGGTCTCGAAAATTGAGAGAAAATCCCTTCAAAGCACCTACCACTTCTGCCCCTCACATACATTTTGCCTCCTGAGCTATCGAAGCCGCTACACTCGAACCCTTTTCTTCATTATGACCTCCTAGAATTTCCTAAACTGTCGTAGTGCAAGAATTTTGCAAAAGAAACCCAAAAAACAATTTGCAATCAACACACCAAAAGATAGAGACAGCGAGAGAGAAGGATCGAAGGCAATGGGCACTATTTACCTCGAGGCTACTCATTCCCGAGCTCGAATACTCCTTGCAATTGGCATTATGCAACCTTACCACCACTTCTTTCATGTTGGGCCGATTCTCCTGTCGGTCCTCCACGCACATTTGCGCCACTCTCACCACATCGTACAACTGATCGACTGCAAATTCATGTCGATTGATGCGCATATCCACCATCGTCGGGACCAAATGCCGCATCACCGTTTCCTCCCGAAAGTAGTCCTTGCACCACGTCACCAAGCTCACCCCTTGCTGAATGGCTCGCCTTCCAGTGATTAGTTCCAGCAGCACCACCCCATAGCTATAAACATCATTCTTATCACACGGCACGCCAGTGATGAGATACACAGGGTCGACATAGCCGTGCGTACCGCGCACTCGCGTTGAAACAGTGGGTTGGTGTCCCGAGGGTAAGGGTTTGCTCAATCCAAAATCCGCAATTTTCGCTTGCATCTCCTCATCAAACAGAATGTTGCCCGATTTCACATCCCGGTGCACCAGCGACGGCTCCGCGTGGCTGTGCAGATACTCAAGTCCCTGGGCGACTTCCGCCGCGCACCGCATGCGCGCTTTCCAGTCCATCACGGGGGCGTTCTCGAGATTACGCGGGTGGAGAAGCTGATCCAGGGAGCCGCGGGCCATGAACTCGTAAACGAGAAAGAGGTCGTCGTCTTGGACGCAAAATCCTAGAAGAGCCACGAGGTTGCGGTGGTGGAGGCGAGAAATTGTGTTAAGCTCCGCCCAAAACTCCTTCTCGATGATTTCTTGCGGTCGATTCTCGATGTTGTGGAGGAGCACATTGCTGCCGTTTTGAAGGCGCTTCACCGCGAGTTTGCGAGGGATGGGCTCCTCGGGAAGCGAATTCGCGGAGTAAACGACGCCTTGGCCGCCGCGGCCGAGCTCGAGGCGGAATTCGTCCGTCATGGCGATGATCTCCGTGAGCGTGTACTCTTTCACGGTGCCTACTGTTGAGGAGCGGTACAAGCGCGGGCTGCAGTTGGTCATCGTCGTGGACGTCGTGGTACGCGTTGACGTCGTAATCTCGGTTGCAACAATCTCCATCGAAGACGAAACTTTCGTTTCCTCCGGTTTCTGATTCTTTTTCCACCACAAGCCGGTGGTGACGCCCACGATGAAGATACAGAAGAGGGAGAACAAGCTGCCCACGGCGGATTCCATAGAAAGAGAGACCTGCGGAAAGTTGCGTGATGGGGAATTGGGGGAGTCGATCCGAAAGTCGGCACTACCGACACCAGCTTCTGCATAAGCCATAGCCATCAAGCTCGCTAGCATCCATGTGTTGCGCTCCGCCCATCGCCATGTTCTCAAGGCCTCGCTTAGCAACGATTTCATTCCCGGCGGCAATTGCGTCTCTAATTCACGAACGCCAACGATCAAGCTCCGCTGCTGCATCTCTCGAAGAGATTGAAGTTTCAGCGAGGCAGAGGAGCCCTCTCCTGTTTCTTCTCGTAAGTCCGTCCGTAGCACACAAGACCTAGTAGAATTCCGAAAAGAAAAAGGAATGAATTTCACCGCCACCTTAATTCTGCTTCTCTCCCCTTTTTGACTGTACTGAAATTCTCCACCTTCGAATCAGTCTTTAGATGCAAGCTACAATTACTTATCTCGCATGCTCGAATCAATCTATGCACGCGTCAGTTGCTTAATTCGAATGTTCACATCAGACTAGGCACGCTTCTATTGCTGGTCTTGACTGCTCAAATCAATCTATGCACGCTTCAATTACTTCTCACGAATGCTCACATCAGTCTACGCAAGCTTCACTTGCCGGTCTCGAATGCTCACATCAGTCTATGCAAGCTGCTAATTGCTTGTCTCGAATGTTGAAGAAAGTTGCGGAGCCAAAAACAACTGCCCTCGTCGATATGGAGTGACGTTGATAAGGAATTGCAGCTCCAACTAATTAATTCCGTGCACATGCGAATCACTAACCTTTAATTTTAACTCTAACTCTAACTCTAAGCCTCTCTCGATCTTTCTGTCTGTCTCTCGCTTGCACACAACAACTACTACCTTACCTCTACCGCCAGATCCAGGGTCCCAGCACATCATGATCCTGCCCCACAGGCTTCTTCTTCTTCTCCCCACAGGCTTCTTCTTCTTCTCCCCACAGGCTTCTTCCAGTTCTCTGCAGTCCCCAAAATAATAATCAATAACTGCAATAACAATAACCACCTCGTCAGTCAGTGGACTTAGGAATTCTCTGAAGAAACGGAATATCTTATAGCCCTCACCCGCCCCTACCCTACCTGGGTTACATCTACATAAAATAAATGTAAAGTGGCCCCGCCTCTCTACTATACTGTAGTGGCAACTGTCAAAACCTAATTAATTAAGAGAATTAGGGATGTTGGATTGCTGGATACCGACGGTAGCGATGGAGGGTCCCTGGAATCCGAGGTGAGGAGGAAAGCGCTGGATTGAAAAAGTCAAGCGCGGGAGACTATTCCGGGCATGGAACTGCAGAACAATGAGCATTTCTACCCATGCACGCTAAAACTGACACCCTTACGGCGTCCTTCCATGCTTGGATCGGTCCGGTAGTAAACAGTGACTTCACCACCGCCGAAATTTGCAAAGCACTTCCATGTGCACCGGTAGAGACGGACCCCCATCAATTTGTACACTCAAATATAGCTTTCTTCTAATCCATGCATCCAAACTTAGATGCAACAAAGAAAGGAGCCAATGAAAGGTGCCACTGATGAGTAGTGGAACTCAATGTTTTGCTTCTCCGCTCACCTTCTTCCAATGAAGTCTGGGACCTCAATCCGTGTCATTTTCCTGATTCCACCGGAACCGATCATACATAGAAGCCCACCCTTAGATTTCATGAAGAGCTCTCCATGTTGTCTAAGTTGACGACATCATAAAACTGACACACCAAATGTGTCTCACTACTTGTGAACTTACCAATTACAAGTTCAATGTAGAATAAAGTTGTAATTAACTTAGATTTGACAATTCTATGTGATTAGATATTATGGCAGCCTTGGAGAAATATGAAGGGGCATGGTGTATTTAGTTTGATTATCTTTAACCCCTTACTTCCTAGCTATGTGGTTGTGTGCTATGGACCTTCCTTGACTAGTTTGGAGAATGAGTTTTCCACAACGTCAATTTCCATAGAAAGAGTTGAACTTACTATTTTCCTTGATTGTTACCTTCGAGGCATGTTGAACATGATTCTCAATCAAATTTTGGTGGACTACATTTTTAGATTGTAATTTGAACTTGGGCATTTTCACACTTCCCTTGCTTTTTCAATGGATAAAAACGTTCCCCGAGGTGGTGAGGGATTAAAGGTGTAGGGGACTTTCCTAGTGTGACAGTTTAGAGTCCTTTAAATCATTACCACCAACAAGATTTTCTTAGCAATATTTTATTCAATAATAATACAATTTTCTAAGGGAATATTAGGCAATATATTCTACCATTTCAATGGATGAAATCATTGATATGCTATATATTCTAAGTACAATATCACTCTAGGGGATGAATGGACACTCTTTTGGATAAATAATTAAATTCCGTGTGCATTTGGCATGTTTTATCTATTTATATTGATGTAAAAAAATTTATCACTCCAACAAAGATCATTTTCTACAATGCCCCTAATAAACAAAATAAATCTTTTATTGCCACATTGTAACAAAATAAACCCTCATGCACGATGAAGGAAGGGTGTATTATGAAGTCATTAGTGCTTGGAGTATGTTTTGTCGATCTCACATGTGCCTAATCATCATGCAATCACTTGCCAACTCTCTACTCTCTTTCCAAGTTTCTGAACCTTAAAGTCCATCTTTTTATCCTTCCCCCTAAAAACTAATGACTATGTTTTCCCCCCAATATGCTTCAAAACTACCATTTCTAGTGCAAAGAGCTATGATGGAATGTTTTTTTGCATATTCAACCACAAGATCTTGAATAAGATTTATATGAGAATATGCAGAATAAATTCAAAGATTTTGATCTTGTAGATTGTAAGATATTAGTGTTCTAAATGATAAGAATTGTTTATTTTGAACCTTACTTCACTAGGTTTTCAAACTTTGAATAACCTTAATTAAATTTTTTTTTTTGCTACACAATTTTATGGTGGAAAATTGAGTTAAAAATTTTGAGGAAAAAATCAAGAAAAAAATCATGAATTTTCATTCTTATAAATTTTTAAGTAGAAGTTCATATAAGATGAAGGGAACTTTAAATTGTCAATAGTTCTAAAATGGAATTTAAACTTGTCAATCCTTATAGTGAGATTCTTGTAGCAAGTAATGCACACAATGTATGTGAATGTATTTCTTTTGAAAAATTGAAAAATTGAGTTTAGAAAGGAATCCAACAAGTTATTTTTCACAGAGATGCAAAGATTAATTGTCTCCAAAAACAAGACTCTTAGTAACTTTCACATCACTAATCCAAATGAAACAAATCAAATCTTTTCCATATTAGACTTAATTATATATTTAATAATAATAATAATAATTTTGAGCTTTCTTAGTTGTATGAGCTTAAGCATTTTGTGCTTAAAAAGGCATAACTTTTGTTAATAAGTACCGAATGAAAACTGACTCAATTCTCTTACTTTCATAAAAAGTATAAAAAATTGTCTTAACATTTGACAAAACAAGAACTTGGACAAATACTAAAATCCCATTAAAAAAAATTTATATAAATTTGTTGAATTTCTGGAAACAAATTTTCCAAGGTCACACTATATCCCTAGTTGTGAAAGTCCACAAGAATTAATTCTAAAAATGGATGTCAAAATTTTTAAGAAATTCATTTTGAAAGAAAAAATCAATGCAAACAAAACAAACTATTGTAGAATATTGACAAAATATTGCTAATTTTTGGCAAATTGAATAATTCTTTGGCACAAAATCTTAAAGCCACCTTCCAGACATGATATCCTTAATTAGTGCAAGTTGAAATATTATTGAAATATTGTAGGAGGCTCTAAAAGCGAGCAGGCATTTAGAACCACCCATACAAACTCACCTAAAATGGATGTGAGTTGTCTTTTAATGGACCTTCTAGAGTCATTGAATGGATTGATAAAAAAAATAAGAATTTCTTGCAAGAACAAATCGTTCTCTATTCTAACCTCCATTTCTCTCTTGAGTTGCGAGTGAATAGTTTATGGAAGACCTAGGGTTATAAATAGGGCTCTATGACTCATCTTATTTGAAAATTCATAAATATAAGAGGCAACCCATTCCTGATCACCGACCCCTTTTGGCAATATAGAGTGTTCTCATTCCACACAGGAGGAGATGGTAGTGATTAATTATAGCATGGTTCCTTGTGCAATTGTGGTACATTGTGATTGTTTTACAACACTTTCAATCCTTGGTGGATTTGGCAACCACCCCTTGTGGGAAACAAGAAGGTTTACATGACCAGAGTGGGAGGAATGGAAACTTTTGCGCAAAAATTCATAGTAATTATGTTTTGAGAAATAAAAAAATTTGGAAAATTATGGAAACCTTCTTAACTCTATTTTTGCACATTGAAAAATCCCCCCCCCCCCCCTCCCAAAGAAACTCGCCTTCCAAATATGTGTAACCACTTAAGTGGTTGGAAATGGGTTGCCTCTGTTATTTCAAAAATGCTTCAAAACATACGAAACGACTTGTGTTACAATCACAATCTATATCTCTTTGTCTGAAAAAATAAGCTAAAAATATATTCCCATAAAAGGAAATACATGAAAAAAGCGGACCAGCCCTTAGATGAGCAGTTTATGACCCTCTTACCTCAATACGACAAATCAGTGTACTAAATGAATGTACCTTCAGTTGCCGTCAGTCAGTCAGTGCCGTGCCGTGGACTCGTGGAGATGCATGCAAGCCAAGCCGCCTGTTGGTAAGATAAACTTAAGTTAAGCTTAACCTTCTTTGAAGGGCTCCAGTTCCGGACTTCATGATGTCTGCTCCCTTATTCGTTCCTGCTTGCTTGCCGTTGGTGGGAGGATTTACCGGCAGTCCGGCAGACCGGCAGACCGGCACTGGTCAAGTAGCCTCACTCGGTAGGATGATGATGGCCATTAATTTGCTGAGTCAGTAAGTGCATGGAAGCGCAAAAAAATACTCCGCATAATTCAAGCCCTAACATTAAAAAAAGGTATCATGCAAAAAAACTCTATTACTAGGAAAGGGGAATATAAAATGTCAATCTCTATAGTGAAATTAGGTTGCCCCACATTTTCTAGACATTTGACACAATATAAATATCTATTGGTAGTGTACAAGAATGCACTACTTTTGAATTAGATATTGGTGTAATTGGGATTCATATACAAACTTCTACATGTACAAATGGAAATATTTGTAGCAATATTTATGATTTTTATGGCTTGTAAAGTAATTTTCTTGGGGTAAGACAACCTAATTGTTAAGGCAAACTAATTTTCACTGTTTAGTGTAGTAGGAAGAGGAATGTAGATCATGAGGCTCTTTCAGCAAAATTAATTATGGCCTTAGAAGAATATGAGAATTTTTTTTTTACAAGTCTTTTCTTTACTTCCCATCTCTATATGAATTGATTTAGAATCCTGCACAAAAATCATGAAACACAAAAAGATCATGCTAGTCACATCACTAAAGTATAGATGAAAATTTGCTTCCTCAACATATATGGATGTTCTTCACTCATTTCATATATCTTGCTTAAGTTGTTTTTGAAATCATTTGTAATCTACAATGTGGAAACCTAGACTCTTGGGGGCTAAACTTTTTCAAGTTTGCTCCAAGTTCTTTATTGTTCAATCACCTTCAATAATGTATACTTTCTTGGATGCTTCTCTCTTGCATTTGCCAACTTCAGTAGATCACATCAATTAGAAAATTAGAATTCTTTCCTTGAAACTACTTGCAATTGAGAGATTCTAATCTTGGCAAGAGGGTGTACAATACTCACTTGGTATGAAGAACTTAAAAAAATGGTCAAAAGAAAAATGAAAGACCATATTTAGAATGAGTCCATGCTAAAGAACAAGAAAAGAACATATTGAATCTATGCAAATAAAATGGAAAGGGAAATCTAATGGACATGCTTGAAGTACATTCTCCTTTCACCAATGCCTTATAGAATGAATGTTGTAGTTTGTGCCAAAGGTGAAAAGTACTAGATGGTAGTCATGAAGCAATATATACATAGCCAAATTCTCATATTCTTTCAAAACTTTCAATATGCAAATGTTTTACATCTTGAAAATATACTACTTGACCTTTCCAATACACTTCCAATACACTTCAATTATAGTTTCTTGATATGATGGATTTTGAGCTAGTGGCAACCAATGTTTGGAAAGTTTTTTGAGTTTCACTGACTATTTTCCTTCAATTCCCAAATTGAACCGTTTTTTCAAGTATAGAGTCCAATTATTTTCTCTATTTTCCACTCAAAATAAAAAAATTCATGGATTCTTTTCACTAGATTTTTGCCAATGTTCTCAAATTGCAACCAATTTTTTAACTAATTCCACCAGCTAACTTTGAGCTAACTGCCAGTTCTTCCCGAGCATTGGTGGCAACAATTTCAAATCTTTGGTTTGCACAAGTGTCAACTTCAAAATAGAAAGTGTGTAAGAACTTATTGAAGGTGTCTGTAGTTGTCATTGTCATTAGGAATGTCGCCACAACGGCTGTAGGTAGTAAGTAGTCTAGCTGAGCTAAGTCACTCACAGACAGTGCAAATGCAAGTAAGTTCATTTTGCTGCAAAATTCACTCATTTCATTTCAAGTGCCGTTTGTAGAATCCAGGAGATTGTGATGATCTGCACAGGGATGTCATGCTTTGAAGGCCAACCCTTGCTGGAGATGAGTATCGGATTCTAGTTGGGTAGAAGGCATCATTGATCCAATGATCGCATCGTTGGTCGCCAGCCAGCGAGAGAAGTATTTGGTAGCAACTTGAATTTCCACACAAACAAAGTCATTTCAGTTGATGATGAATTGTTGGTGGCTCATTTTCTTCATGTGAAGCTCTTCCTTACGCTTTGGAATCAATCTCCTCTTGAAATTTGTTCCAGTAACAAAACTAAGATACGTACCAACTCCATTATTATACCTACAATCCAAGTGGCAGAGAACAGACAGAACAGTGTTTTTTTGTGTGTGTTTTGTGACACAAGCGTGTTGGAGAACACACTGCGACGGTTTCTGTCAGGGAGAAAGGTTGATTTCACACTAGATAAACTGACCTGTCACAGCCAGTTATCCAACCGGCAACCACGCCCTGAACAGTGTGTTTCAATTCTGTCTGTAAGTTTACCATATTCGAAGAGCCCCGGCTATATTGACGCTCATATTGATGCAATAAATTATTGTTTTGTAAAGTTAATGATTTTTTTACAATTGATCACATGTGCACATGAAAAATGGTTTGTGCCTGAGTGTAGCATTGGTCATTTGTAGGTAGCTGGTTCATCATTAATTGGCTGAGGGAGGAGAGGTTGTTTTCTCTCACCCAATAAATATCTTGCTTTTGGGGGTTAAAAAGTATAAAACGGTTTGTGCTTTTGGGGTGATGCGTGCCTAAAATGAGGATTTGTCCCTACGAACGTCTGCAGTTCCAGTTGGAGTCAACGTTTTTGAAGGCTCAGATTACGACTGCTCATGCAGATTCCATCTGCACAGAGATTTGCCACCAGACTTGCCACCCCCATGCTATTGGAATTTATTTTTTAAGGTAGGTAGGGCACTCATCAAACCCTAGAAAGTTGCAGAGGACTAAAAGTGTCTGATGAATGACTTTCATGAAACTGATGAAATGAAGAATGTAACTATTCTTCTTGGAATTTGGTAATTTTAGTTGACTACATGTGAGATTGGGTGGCGTCTTTCCGTGGTTAACCCGTAAACAATGTCGCGGCCATTTCCTGTCCGATGAATGATAGAGAATCCTTCTATGTCTATGTAAGACAGGAGTGCAACTATTCATCCACATAATTTTGTTGTGAAAAGGGGAGGTATTCTACAATAGTTTGACTTCCAATGAGTGCCTTTGCATTTTTTTTAAGCCAATGATTCACAAGGTATCCAAAGGGATGATTTTCCCGATCATTAGTACATCCTTTAAGGGTTAATTGAGAGTGCCTCCAAACTCAAAAACCTTTGCAAAGAAAACTAGAAAAAAATTGAAAACATTGTAGAATGTTCAATAGTAGGACATCAAATTTAGGGCACCAATTTGGAGAATCTATTTATACAACTCCAATCTTCCACACAACATTCAAATGCCTAATTTTAGCTACAATTTTTTTTATATGTGACTAATAAATTCATATCTCACTTACCTAAAATCATGACAATTTAATAAACTTGCTTGGTATTAGGTGATCTAAACTTACAAAAAGGTTAAACTTGAGTTTTTTGAAGTCTATCTTGATGTATACTCTATGAAAGAGGTTCATTCACTATTGTTTTGTAAGAAAATCTAGGTGACAATTGTAAATTCATAGTAAAGTGTTCAACATCATGATATTGAAATTAAGGCATGAATTTGGAAATCTAATAATAAAATATCGGTTCCTAGAGGTCGAATCTTTTATTTTGTACAAGCAGAATCATACTTACAGACTAGGGGAAATGACCTACAAAAAGACCTACTCAACCAATTTGACTAGTTGCAAGTCTTCATATGATCATTTCTTTAGTCTTTAGAGACCTTGAAACAAATAGCCTTTAATCTTGTTTGAGACAGAAGACCATTTTTTTTCTAACACAAATAAAAAAGTTAACACCAACTTTGAAGAAACCACTACTAATGCTTGTTCAATTAATTAGTTGTGAACATCATGTGTGCTTTGTCCTTCTCATGTAGAGTATTCTTGGTGCTGAAACTAGAATTTGGTTTTAGTTTTCATTGGTAGTTAGACTTATGTTACTCAAGAATGAAAAAAAATCAAGATTGAAGTCTTAACAACCTAGAAGGCTCAATTACCAAAGGCACATGAAAAGAAGAAGACAATGATAGAAGCTTACAAAAATAAAGATACAAAAATGAAGGCATGGAAAAAGTTCCTCAAAATCTTGCTTCTCTATGCTCCTTTTGTTAAGAACTCAATTTTTTCCTTAGTTTGATTGGTCCTTGTTAAAAGTTCAATGTCAAAAGTAGATTTTTGTTTTGGAAACCTCACTTTTCTAAACCCCACTTTGACCATCCAATCTTGATGACCACAATTGCCAAAATATGGTATGATGAATATCTAGTACCCGTGATCATCTTACCAATATACGGGGGTACGCCGGAATTCTATGTGCAGTCCGTTCAACACAAGGTTAACACAAAGTAAACACGTTCAGTTAGATGGTCCAGTTACAAATCTCTGGCATTTAAGAGCCTTGACTAAGTTGCCGATGAATTTATATGTCAGCTTTTGTACTCATTATTTGCATCACGCAAAAACTAACGAAAGGCTCAAAATCTTGGGGTCCAATCACGGATGGTTCCAGTTGGAAATGAGGCATGTTTCAGTTACCCAAAAAAACAAGTCCCTGACCACTTGAGACCTGCAAAAATTGGTGGTAACTTAAGTTCATGCCTCATCGGTGAGTCTGCCCCACATGGGGTTGTTGCACTGCAACATTCAAGTGATTCTCGGTCATCCAGCAGATGTTTCTCCTGCGTTACACAAGGTTGATTCCATGCCAAAATTATGTGAAAAATCAACTAGTACTTGCATTGGTAAAGACGGAAATTGTGGTTGTTGTCCTCGAGTTTTTTCACTAAGAGTCAAGGTCGTTCTTTGAAGATTATATTTTAATGAGTCAACAGTATTTTAATGGGTTGATAGTATTTTAATGGGTTGATAGTATTTCAGTGCACCAAAAACATGGCTTGACTGTCTCAAGGAAAAACAAATTCAAATTCATCACAAATGGAAGGCCACACTCACATCTCTTTGGGGCTATGTATGTGTTATGGTTCGTCTCTTTGTGGCCTTGAGAGTATATTTGTGTGTCAAATTTTGATGACCTTAACTATGTTGCCTTCCTAACTAATTCTATGCTAATTTTTGCCGATGGGCTCAAAAATGTGTTCTCTCTAGTGTTCACATTTCCATCTATGTAATTTAATTGATGGCCAAAGTTTGTACAAGAGAAAAATATGGTAGTGTCTATGCTTGTGATACCTACAATTTTCTAAAGTTCAAAGATATGAAAAAGGTTCATTAGAAGATGAATTTCAAAATGTGCTTGAAAACATGTCCAAATAAAACTTTAAGATAATTATTGTTTAGAATCACATGGATTTCATTGATTTGTTAATCATCACAAAGACATGCTTTATACAATAATCATGATTTTTGGAATTGGTGTCTAGACATTTTCTAACACTATTTTAGAAATAATACTTTGCAAATTTATACCAATTGGAAAATGACACAAAACATTTTTCCAAGATTTAGAATAGATATCTATTGTAGTTTGGAATTTAATGAAGTCATAGAGTAATTTTTTTTTATTGATTTGTATGTATTGAAATTTACTCAAAGTTCATGAAAAAGCACATAATAATTAAGTTTGTCAATAAAGAACTTTGATGAATACATTCTATTATACCCTACATTCTTCAATATTGCATAATTATTTGTATCCTAAATCCTAAATTTCATAAATAAGCATTTGAATATATTTTTCTACTCCTAAATTTCATAGCTTTTGATTGGGTCATGTTGAGAATTGAAAGAAGATTCCATTTTTATTAAGAATGCACTAGGGGGCCTAATAATAACACCAAATTATAATCTATTACCTTAATGTATTTCTTAACCAATATGAGATATTAGGTGGATCCGAATAACAATACCTTATTATATTGTATTGCTTTAAGACCTAATAATGTATTTCTTGAACACTATATGATAAACTATGAACTTTCAAAGTATAGATTATAGATATTTCCAAAAGAATCCAAGATTTTCATTTAAAAAGGTTTGTAATTTAGACAAGAATCTATAGGTGTTGGTATTGCATAAAGGTCATAATTAGGTGCATCTATACTTTAAACCCTAAAGGACCATTGTCCCTTCATGGGACAAATGGGATTTTGGGTAGATACCTATGATCTCAATTTTTGTCTTGATTTTTTGAAACTTTTTCTGAAGATAAAAAAATGGTTATCTTCGTGGTAATATAATCTATTTTCATTCGGTTCTCAAGAACAAAAGTTATGTCCAAATAAGCTCAAAACAAGGGAAAAGGGGCAACAAAAAAATTTAAAAATTTAAAAATAAGATTTTTTTTCCCTCGTAGATTATATTTTTGTCTAAATGGAAAGCTTTGATTCATTCCATCTAGATTTTTTATGAGAAAGTTATGGACAATCTTGTTTTGGGGGCAATTAGAGCATCATTTTGAAAAAATAACTTGTAGGATTTATTTCTTAATGCAATTTTTACAATTTTCCCAAATAAAAAGGTCCTTGAGGTTTAATTATCTTTCTAAAACTATCTCACCATTGAGATTAGTGCATTTTAATTCCACCTTAGAGATATTAATAATTTAGATTTTCCTTCTCTCTTGTACCTACTTCTACCTAACAATTTTTTAAAGAATAAAAATTTATTTTTTGGGTATTTTCTTTTTTTTCCTAGACTCTCAACTCAATTCCACCATAAAGATTTAAAGCTCAAAACTTTGTAGTGCAAAAAATGAAAGTTTAGAAAGTTCAAAGTCAAATAATCTAGTTGCACAATGTACTGAAAAACTTGTTTTGTTCACTCTAAACACAAATAGCTTGCAATCTATGTGGTCAAAAATTTCCTAAAATTTTCCATTCCTTTTCATATGAGTTAGGTGTAAGATCCTATGGTTAAATGTGCAAAAAAAAATGTTTTCAAATTTTTGTACTCTTTGCTATAGAAATGACAATTTTGAGTGTGTGTTTTTCAGAAAAAAGGCCTTGGTCTTTTAGGGTTAAAAGTGAATATTTATGAAACTATGTCATTATATTTAATTTTTAATTTTGGTATCTTAATTTTATTTATTTATATTATGTCAAAATCATAGCTCTAAATCATGATTTAATTTCAAAATAGATAGGGAATTTTGTTAAAATGGTGCCATTCCATACCCCATTTTTAGATTATACAATCTAGACTGTAAAGTGCCATCTAGGATAGTCATATATTTCAAATTGTGTGGTTTAAACTATAAAACTGCCATCTAGGATAGGTGTACATTCTCGACCATGTGGTCTAAATTGTAAAAGTGCCAAAGTTGCAGAATGGTGCTATTTTAATGAAATTCCCCATATAGATCACCGTTGCTAGAAATTTGATTTTTCCTACAAAGATATTCAGAAGAAAAAATTTGTGCATTTAGTAAACGAAAATCTTCATCACATGCAAGTGCATTTGATTTGTCCTATTAGCAAGGGTGATAAATTAGTGTCAATCCAAAAATTCCATCTTTGATGAACTTGATACAATACAACAATATTTCAACATATACTAATTTGAAATAGTGTGACTTTGGTAAATCAATGTTACTCACACTAATCAAACAATCAATGTACATAGTAAGAAGAAAATCTTGGAACATCAAACTCTCACACTCCTAACTTGATGCTCAAAGATTTCTTTTCAACTATAGGTAGGACATCCTTGGACTATAACTTGGTGCTTAGAGACCTTCATAACATTGCTAACCAAATCTGGAGGAGTCTGTTTTGCTCCCCCAGAAATTGAACATGTCAACTTCCCAACTAGTCAATTATTCTCTGCAACTTTTTCATCAACCAATGACACTAGTGTTGCAACTTTCCAACCAACCATTGGTTCTCTTGAGATTTCAACGAAATTCCCTCCCATGCATCCATGAAGGCATTCTCCCTCCTCCAAGTAGGAAAAAAAATGGTTTAGACCAATTAACAAATGTTATGTCTTTTTCTTTCTACTATTGGTAGCACGCCCTTAGAGCAAATCAAAGGTCATATACAGTGTTACCATATGAAAACTAGGAAGTGAAGTGATAGGATAGGATAGGTTTGGAGTACAGGTAAGAATTTGCCTATTCGTTGCATTCTGTATCTTTTACCGACTTAAGAAGAAGACTTGCAAACGGCTACCAATTCTTCTCTTCAAGCTGTAACTTGATATTAGAATAAGTTCAGGCAATTCCATTATAAAATGGCAACTGTGACAATGCATTATTCGATGTTCAATTCCCAAGTCAATCTGTCGGCATCCAGACAACGAGAATTCACGTGCACACGCCGTGTACCTACTGAGCAAGTCTATCTTATCTGCCTGCCGAGCTGAGTGCCGAGTGTGAAACTGGGAATAGGCCTATCGAAGTTTGTAGCAATTTTGTAAGCAATTTGGAATTGGACGGCTCCAGGCTTCCTGCCGGCCTGCCTGCCCACGGCACGGCATCTTTGCTGCATGCATTGGGCCCCGTGTTTCGGAAGGAACTAAGTTAAAGACAGAGTGGGAAGCAGGGTCTTGCTCTTGCGCTTGCAGAATCATTTCCTTTGCAACTCCTCACTCACTGTCTTGGGTTGTCTCATCAAACTAAGTTAGGGTTCAATTTTTCAAGAAAAAAACCAAAAACTAGGGTTCAATACAAACGTTGTTGGCAAGTACTCCGTAGTAGAAAACTTGGAATTGAGCAAGAATGTACTGTTCAGTACAGTACAGGAAGTGCACCCGTCCATTCAATCATGTGCTTTCTCAAACCCTTCCAAGAGATTTCCAAAATTCTAGGTAGTCACAAAATTCCCTCCTCCCCCTGCTTTACTGGAACCATAATTATAGAATGAACGAAGAAAATGTCTTTACGAGGAAATCACGAGAGCAATAAACCATATTAATAATCTCACTTGGTGTGGAGACATATCAGAATGGACTTCCTTAGCTTAGTGGAAGTCCAATTCAATCTTCATTTTCAATCTTCTTTTATTTTTATTTTTATTTGTTGGCTTTGTCATTTGGACAGAGACTATGGTTGGCATTCACTCTGGTTTTCGAATCCCACTTTCCAAATCCTATCTACAACCACATTCACACTACACAACTTGATTAAGGTTTGGTTAGAGTGAGGATGTGGAGTCCGTCTAATCAATAAATGAAAATTGTTGTTTATCTAGGATAGAGCCCTCATGATTTTACCGTTCTTGTTTTTCACAATAGAAAGAAATGAACAGGCTTTCTAGAACTCAGTCGAACTTATAATGCTTAATTGAGATATTAAAACTGGTGGTGATTTATTTCCATCTGAGGAGATGACTCAACCTGGGTATGAGTTCTTTCAGCCCAATGACATGACTATACCGTTATTGACATAAGCTTATTCATGATATAATTTCCTTGATCAATTCATCCCATTTTCCAGGGATTTGCCTACAGTAGGCTAACTTAGAGACTAAGTCAAGTACACACAGGAGGGTCCCTTGCTAATGGAAATTCTGGAATCTTCTCCCAAGTCTGCAACCTTTGCTGACTACGGTAGAGACCCATTCAAAATATGTACAGTACACTACACTACTGCACTGGGCTATTAGAAAATAAATTAGAGTGGCGGGGTTTTGGCAGCTTTCATTTCTGTGGGTTGATTTTCCATTTCTTCCATACCCAAAGCAACTTTTTCACTTGCATGACACGGATTGTAAACCATTCTATTGGGCATGTGCCCACAATCTATGATAAATTTCCACAAGTTACTTGTAGCCCAAGCATTGCAGAAGGTGAAGGTTCAATGTTGTTGCCTTGCTATGGTGGTGAAAAATTGAACCCGTATAAGGTAGACCAGCCCATTTCCGCCAGCTTCCTATAATCACCATCCTATTTTTGGCCCCATCTCCACTATAAAACTCACCTAAATCCATTTACTAGTTTGACGATTTTAGTGCATTAATTCCAACTTGGGTAATGTGTCAACCTTTGATTGGTGGATACTCCAATGTTAATGGGTACATGTAATGGTGGTTATAGATTTAGGATAGGACATTTATGACTCTAGTCTAGTGACGTTTTTGTAATTTAGGGCAGACCACTTTAAAAATTCATAGAAATTACAATTTTTATCAAAAAATTATAATTCCACTTGGATTTGATTTGTGAAACACGAGCACACCTCTGAAAAATATGTGCCCCTTCTAGAGTTGGTCCTAATGTATTCAAATTGCGAATCACGGTGGTAATAGGTTGGTCTACCTTAGTAAAGGTTCAAAGTCCTAGCCAATGGGTTTTCAAAGAGTTTGCGCAAGTGAAGTGAATTTCTTTGGTGTCAAATTATACATTAATGTTTTGAAACCTCTTTTGGAGGTAAGAGAATGTATTTGCTTTGGGGGTATAATTTATGTTCTTGGCACCAGTTTTGGGAGCCCTGTCCCACAAGTATAATGTAGTGTGGCATAACTTTTGGTCGCAAGCATCAATTGGAATAAAAATTATATTTTTAGAAAACATATGTGTTTTCCTATATTCAAAAAAATTCAAAAAATCATGTCAAAATGCAAAAATTGAGATTTTAGAACTTGCATGAATCTTGTAGTGTCACTTGAAGGGACATTTGGTCCTTTACAAGTTAAATATCCCTTTTGCATTCAAATGGTGTAGGTAGTACATTTTAAAATGCCCTTCAAAATGAATGATATTTGCAACTTGGGGGTTTTAGTCCAAGTCAAGGTCTATTTTGACAGAAATTAATTAAAAATTAAATTATTGATTATTTGAATATCATAGAAGTTATAGTTTTTTTAAAGTAAGATAATGCTCCATTTATCAATATCTATGTATTTTTTCTGAAATAAATTAAAATGTATTTAACTTATGGAGTCCCAAAGTCTCCTCATGGGACAAATGGGATTTTTGGTAGCCTTGTATGATCTCAATTTTACTGAGATTTTTTTTCATATTTTTTTCAAGAAAGAAAAAGAGATTTTCATTTTGAGAATGTAATTTTATTTTCAATATGTGCTTGAGAACAAATTTTTGCAACTAAATCTTAAAATAGTTGAGCTTGGGCAAGTTTTCAAAATTTGAGAAAAAAACACAACAAGGGGATTTTTTCTCATAGAATATATTTGTTTCTACTTGGAAATCTTTGACTCATTCCATTTGGAAAAGTGATGAGAAATTTACAAAACAGTTTGTTTTGTGGACATTCATAGCATCTTTGAGGAAAAGAACGCAATGGCTTTGTTTTTTAACTCGATTTTTTACAATTTTCAAAAAACTTCCGTAAGGTTTAATTTTCTTGCTAAAAATTTTCATTGTTGGGATTTGCTTATTTTAATTCTATATTAAAACTCATTACAATTAGTTTCTCTTTCCAACTCTAACATAGCTACTTCTACTTAACAATTTCTTAAAGGAAGAAAATAAATATTTTTCAATATTCTTTTTCCAAGACTCCCAACTTAATTCTTCAATATGATTTTTTTAAATCAAAATCTATAGTGCAAAAAATTGAAGATAAGAGGATTCAAAGTCTTTCAATCTAATATGACAATGTCTCAAGGTAAAAGTTCTTTTGTTTCAAATGCTAATATCTTTCAATCTATGCAGTCAAATTTCATAAAATTTTACTACATGTTCTTATACAAATTTAGTGTAAGATCCTTAGTATAAGTTCAAATATTCAAAAATCTCATTTTTTTGTTTTCTTGACTCAATGCAATAGAATTGATAGTCTTGAGTGTTTTTAGACAAGAGAATGGCCTTAACACTTTAGGGGGAAATTAGCTGAAGTTTTGAAATTATAGGAAAAACTAAATAGAAGTTGTATGGAATCCTAGATTGACTAAAATATAATTGATCTCATCAATTATATATTGACCTTGACCATAGGTAGGCACTAAGTAAAAAAGAAGTGTAGAGCACAAATCTACAAAGTCAAGACTTGGTACCTAAGGCCCACGTAGGTGCAAAACTAATGCTAAAATGGGTTTTACACACAAAACTCTTACACTATAGTTTGGTACTCCAAGGCTTCCTTTGCACTAAGTAAGTTTGTTTTTTCAAGTATAAATTGTTCAAAAACCATATTGAATATAAAAAATTGAGGGAATAATGGGCAATATGTTCTTTGTTTATTAAAGAACAATTTTCTGAAATTGCTACAAACTCTCAAAATGTTATTTCTCTTTTTATAGATGAACATATGTAATTTTGAATAAAAAAATATGTTTCATCTACAATTTGCATCTTTTATTCATATCCATAGATGTAAGAATCTTCATTACTTATGGGAATGTTTCTTTTATGAATTGCCCAAAATAATTAATAGGAAAAAATCCAATCAATACGTTGATTATTTACAAAAGTTTAAAAGTTTCACACCTACATAATATTTTGCCCCTAGCTATTTACCAACAAAAATGCCTTGTCTTGTTTAGCCCCTAAAGATTGGAAGATCTTTTTTTAAATGGAGAGAGTGCAAAGTGAGTCTTGGTCTCTAAAGGATTCATTAGTTTATGTTTAGTAACACCTAAATGGTGGGGATCCCTTAATCAAATTTTCATTATAGTATATTAAAAATAAAGTAAAAAAAAATATGTTTTTTAATTTACACAGTAACTTCCAAAAATGACCTCCAAAAATATTTTTTATCTTTGTAAAATAATAATGATATTTAGAATTTTACAATTACAAGTCCATTGTATAAAAATACATTTTCTACAATTGTTAATATCTAATATGTTATTAATTATAATTTTTTTTAAAAAAAATTTACATTATATCTATCTATATTGGTAATTTCAATTATAAAATCTAAACATAGAGATGTGATTCTTAATTCAAGATCTACAATTATAATTCACATATCAATACCAACTAATTTTTCAGAGTTTTGTATAATACTTCTACACAAAACTTCAAACAAGTAGATGATTCAAAGCCTTTAACCACAAAATGTCCAATCATTCATAGAGTGGGTGGTGAATGTTAGGAAAATTAAACTTTATTCAATTGATATTCGTTGAAGAAACTTCAAGAAAACTTGTGGAATATATCAATGGAAAAAATGCTCTACATGAATGAGTGATATATATACTTTGAAGGAGTCACAATTGTATAATATAATTCTCAACATACCCCCTTAAGGACAAATTGTTTGGTCAATGGACAATTGGAACTCAGATAGGTGATGACAAAGTCAAAATTAACAAGTGTTTATGAAAATTTGATACAAGATGGGTATATTCACCCAGTTTGGTAGAAATTAAAAAATTCCAATTAGATATCTAGATCAAAAGTTATACTACTTGAAATTTTTTAGACAATTCAAGCAATTAGGGCATCTTTTGCTAAAGTCCTCATCTATTTGTAAGATTTGTAATGTACGTAACTAACATAACATATTATGCTCTTTTAAAAAAAATTGAAAAAAAATCTCATTCCAAGAAGAATCAAAACTCTACTAATTGTGTGATGCGAGTTTGAAGAAACACCTTTTTTTCTAATTGCAAATGCTATTATCTTGCATTTTGCAATCTCATAGTTCTTGAAATCTTTTAACCCCTAAAGTACTAAGGTGTTGTTTTTTGGCAACATAACTTTTTTGGGCAGGTATGTGTGACTAGAGATTTTTGTGTTTTTGGCCCAAACTTCAAGAGAAGGTGTGGATGAGGAATATCTTTCATGTGCACTAAATTTTAGGGCATTTGGAAATATGAGTAAAAAGTTATGGCCTGATATGTAGTTTGTTTCTCAACTCAGGCAATCTGGGTAGATTTGAAAAAATCACTTTTGTCAAAAAAATAAAAATTTGAAATTGGTTTTCTAGATTTATATATACATAGAAAGCTTTTAATCATTCCATTTTGATCAATGTGTCAAAATTTATGGGGACTTTTAGTTTGTGGGCAGTTTTGGATTTTCTACTCTAAATTAAACTTTGAAGTCCTTTATTTAATTCAATTTTCTATATTTTTGGAAAAAAATAAAATCATAGGATGTAGATTTCTTACTACAACATTACAACCATTGGGATTGGGATTTTTCAATTCCATTAATAAATTGTTAACAATTTAGTAATTTGGATCATTCTCCACATCTTTCTACTTACTATTTTTTTTCTATATGTTGCACAATTCCAAATGATTCGAAAATTTTCAAGCATGTAGCCAACTTGCATTGAAGAATGAATCTAAAGAAGCACCACCATTTTGGACATTTTTTTCATACAAATGTGAGCTTGTGAAGTGCAGTTGTCCGTTTTTTCACAAGGCCCAAAAAAGGATTTTTGTCACTTCAAATGCTAATATCTTGCAATCTACACGGTGGAATTCTCTGAATTTTTTTACCACATCTTCTCAATCTAGTGTACAAAAAGATCCTACGATTATATGTGTACAAAAATGATATTTAAAAAAAATGGGATACTTGTATTAGAAATGGCAGTTTTTGAGGTTTTTTTGGTGATAACATAGTCAAGGAACTTTAGGGTTAAACATATTCCAAATTTTTGTCTCTAAGTTTTCACCACTTAGATATTTGACTGCATGGATTGAAAGTTTTTATAATGTTTGAAGTGAGAAAAATAGCTTCTTTTTCATTTCTGTGAGACAAGGTTTGAAGATTTCAAGCCCTCTTGGAGTAACATTTTTGCTCTGTGCAAAATCGAGCCTCTACACCATTGAGTATTGCATCTTGTTAGGTACCCCACACATTTCTACAATAGTCTGCTACACTTTTATACTGTTGAAGTTTAAAACAAAAGGTTTTCTTTTCAATTTTGGTCAACGCACCAAAAAAATGGCTGTTCTTGAAAAAAATTCTTTTTAAATAACACCCTCCATTGTCTTTATAGTTAATAATGGTATGCCTATTTCACTGCCACTCATTGACTGACTGAAATCACAACAGACGATATGATGCTTTTGTTGCTGGTCTAACCTAACATACTTTCACACAACAAGTAATTTAACTGGATTGGTTAGACGTCCAATGCATCTCAGTATTTTTTTGTAATATAATCTGACTTGTGCCATGAGAATTATATTGTTTCATTCAATTTGAAGCTCACTTCCCAACATCATAATAATAACAAAGTTGAAGTGCACTTGCAAATCCTTGAAACTTTCTTCTTGTTCTTCAACCAATTCATCACTCATACATCACCTTCCTCAAGATGAGCATGATGTGCACTTCACTTGCTTTCACTTTGTTCCATCTCATTGGTGGTTTACTTTGGGACAGGACTCTCGTTGCCTCAGAAAACTGTCTGTAGGAATACAATAATATAATATATTCAGAAGTGTGCACTCCCCCACTTTTGGTCAAAGGATCTTGAGGTTTTTAGACATATAATAACGAATAAGCTTAGGTTGCAACCAAGTTCTCATGAGTTCTTTTTTTTTTCTTTTGAAACATATGGTCTTCAAGGACTGCAGCAAGGACTGACTTGACACAATCATGGTAAACCATGGACCAATCCCCATCAAGAACAAGTGGAGAAACCAAGCCCCTTCCCATGCGAACAAAGCTCTCAAAGTTCTCATGAGTTTTTGGTCTGTTAGTTTGGACAGGAAACTCCTTAACCCTTAAAGGATCAAATGGTGTTTTTTGGCAACATAGTGATTTAGGGCAGCTCAATATGAATGGAATTTTTATTTTTTTTCTTTGAAATTTTTACACAACATATGTCCGAAGAGAAGCTTTAAGACACAGAAAATTTCATAACTTTTGAATACATGGTTAAAAAGTTATTGTATGATATGTTCTTTTCATTGCTTGGCGGGTAGCCTAGGCAACAAAGAAAACTTCTTTAAAAATCACTTTAAAAAAAAATAAGAACTTGGAATTTATTTTCCTGATTTTTATATATATGGAAAGATTTGAATCATACCATTTTGATTTATGAGATGAAGGTTATGAAGAGTTTTAGCTATGGGTAGTTTGTGGGTAGTAATGGAATCTCTACTCTAAAATAAACTTTGAAGACCTTTATTTAACTCAATTTTTAATATTTTAGAAAAAAAATAAAAACTTGAGGTGTAGATTATTTATTACAACAATTTGACCATTGGGATTGGCATTTTTCAATTCCACAAATAAATTATTAACAATTTAGTATTTTGAATCATTCTCTACTTCTTTCAACTCACTATTTTTTTCCTATATGTTTTACAATTCCAAATGATCTAAATTTTTTCAAGAATGTAGCCAACATGACTTGGAAAATGAATCCAAAGAGTTACAACCATTTTGGACATTTTTTCATAATGATCTGACCTTGTGAAGTGCAGCTGCCCGGATTTTCGCAGGGCCAAAAAATGACTTTTTGTCACTTCAAATGCTAATATCTTGCAATTCAAATGGTGGAAATTTCTGAAATTTTTTCCACATCTTCCCTAACCAGCGTACTACAAGGTCCTACGGTTTTATTTGTCCAAAAATGTAGTTTTTTCTAAAATTTGGTACTTGTACTAGACATGATAGTTTTGGAGCGTTTTTGGTGAAAATATAGTCAAATACCTTTAGGGGTTGAAAGAGAAATGCAATTTTTGATATTTTCAATTTAGAACAAACAAAGCGAGACTCAATTAGTGCACTTTATTAATTTTTCATATTTGTGGGGGCAAATTTGACTAATAGAAGGAGAATGATGTCTTGGTCTATTAGTGTTTCAAAGACTTGTCATATCACCCATTATGTACCCTGTGTCGTTGTGACATTCAAAATAAAATTAAAAGTAATTTTCTAATTTTCTAATTTGAAAAGAACTTAAAAAATTCATAACCTTTACAAGGTAGGTCCAAACACTATGAAACAAAGTCCATGCACCCCTCCTTGAAGAGAGCTTTCCAATGGTACTAAGAATGTGACTAGGGGAGGTAAGGTTCTAGAAATTTGACCATAACAAACAAAACAAACTCATTTAAGGTATAGATATAGACAAGTGTGCCATGTGTCATTGCCACAACCAAAACAAAAGTAAAAATATTTTTCTAATTTTCTAATTCATAAAAACTTTGAAATTCAATAGCTTTCACATCATAGGCCCAAACCCATGTGCACCCCTCATCGCTAAACACATGAAGAAATTACGTTTTTTTTAATGTCGGGCCTTGACATGCTCCTGTCTAAGGCCTGGACATTTCATGTCCAACTTGGTGCCTACATGTCTTCTTGTACATCTCTATGTCTACTAGGGGTTGAAGTGGATGTTGGAGATGAAAAAAGTGAAATTCACGTGAAAAAACACGGTGGTGTTGCTATTTGCATCCACTTTGATGTTGAGATGGTGCCTGACATCATCATGTTCAAATGGTTGTTTGAAAAAACAATATTTGACACGTCAGTAGTGGGGACCCACTTTGACCATGGGCTATTTTCATTTACATTATTATATTTTTAAATAACAACGCTGCCCACTTGAAAAAAAAAGTTGGGCAACATTTTTTGTGCAGGGTATGTTAAAAAGTGATGATGTGGCAAATGACATGGTCCAAAGCTGACGTGGCAAACAATATGCTGACTTGACAGGCATTGCCACGTCAGCAATTTCTTAGTTTAACCATTCTGATGGCCTTCTCTGGAATGCCATGAGCAACTTCAAGACGTCCCGAAAGACATCCACGTAGACGTTTAATGTTGTAAATGATGTCTTAGAGGACCTATTGGTGGTGAGGGTGATCTTCCTATTACTATTCGGGTGTTTACATTGAGGCGCATGAGACAAGAGGATGTTGATGATGAGATTAGGATAAGGCAATATGGACATTCCCTAAGACATTCAATGGGGCATGGCAGTCTTCATTGTCTTGCAGATGTGCACTTCAACATAAGGTATGTTTGTCTGAGATGACGTGCATTGAATTCACAAGAATTTAACTTATGCAATGTCTAAAGCATGAAACTTTACTATGATGTTTAGGGTGTTCACCATGGAAGATGATTTCCAACTATAAATGTCCATAGGGGAAGGTTCATGAGTGCTCTTAATAGTCTGATACAAAAGTTATAAGAACAAGTGGCATGGAGGAGCATGATGATGTGGGAAACTACAAAGATGTGCATTGCGTAGAGGGTTCACATGAGGCACCTTCAATGCAAATTGGCAATGTCATATGAATGTTTTGGGAGCATTGAAACATGCACTAAAACATGCACTAAGACATACATATCGTCTACAGTATTCTCATGATGTCCGCACAGACAGCTATGTGTTAGGCGACCCTATGCTATGTGTACAAGGGACAATGTCAATCAAGCTTCATCGTCGGACACAACATTGTTTCCAAGGATGTCTCTAACGTCTTTTTCGACATCCATGGGATGTCTAGTAGGGTCTGATTCAGCTGCCACTAGCTGCAAGCCAACAAAGTCACCATCGTTTCGCAATTGCAGAATGTTTGGAGTGTCTTCATCAAAGTGGATTGCTCCATGTCTTCCTCTAACAACAGTTCGGCACACTACTTTCCACCCTCGTCGATGCCGGTCATCTGAGAAAAACACTTGATGGCAATGAAGTGGAAAGGCAAGTGAATCAGCATGGACCTGCCCGTCCATGTTATTGAAGTTTGCCATCCTAAAGCCGTACCGGTCCCGTTCAATACTTGGAAAACGAGTGTCTCGAGCCCCACACACCCAATCGCAAAGCAGAATGGTAACACAATGATTTCGGTAATCTAAAACCAATATTTCCTCAATGTATCCTACATACTCCTGTGAAACTTCACGAGGCCTCCCGTTCAAAAGACCCCAACGACATTGCTGGCGAAAAGATGCGACAACATATGAATCTTGTATAACAAGACCACCTTCCGCACTACGGATGCGTAGATGCATACCATGACAATACATTTGACGATGTGATGTTGCATTTCGTTGAGGGGGTTGCGAGTACTGCAACGCATCTTGCTGAATATGATGTCCAGAACTCTGTGCTTCTTTCACGGTAGATGTCAACCATTGCCTGAAAGGGGGGAAGTCACTCAATTCTTGATGATATTGGACAGTTCTCCGAGGATATGAATGCCTTGAATGCCGACAAAACTCTTCGTGCTGCTCCCATCTTTGACTCCTTGCCTTAGTGTACTCCCTATTCATGGAATCAACCCTCTACATATTTGAAAAAGATCTCCAATATGAAGTGCAAAGAGTTGGCATATGTTTAGTGAGAAACACCCGCATTCAAACTAAGCTATTTTTCACGCCGTATCCAAGAGCATTGGTAATAAATTCCAATTACTAATATGCAAGACAATGATGAAAGGAATCTAGGATGCCCTAAAATCATTCAGACATTAGACATTCCTTGAGAATGCAAAGTATCTTGTCAAACACATAGATAGTACAGAGACAACATCACAATTGACACAAGAACATCATTATTGACATTGTTCAACTTACTCGTGCCAAGACTCTAAGCACGTGGTGTTGTCAATGACAAATGCATGTACCAACAAATGCAATTCATCTGACATGGGGCACTTCTTTGGTGCCTTGCTCCGTATGACCTCATCATTCATGATGGGGTCTTCTTCTGTGTCCCATACCTGGTGCTGGGTTCCTCGAAAATCTTTCATGTACTCCGTGCAAAAGCCAAGAGTGTCTTCATTGTGATATCCTTCTGCTATGTTGCCTTCTAGTTGTGCATATGTGCGGACATAATCTTTGAGTGTCTTAATGTACCGTTCTATAGGATACATCCATCTGCAATGCAGTGGTCCACATACAAATAATTGTTGCACAAGGTGTAGTGGAAGATGTGTCATGATGTTCAAAAAAGTTGTTGGAAACTCCTTTTCCAACAAGTATATTGCCATGATCACATCATCCATGATGTCATCTTTGTTTGGCTCTCTGATTTCTTTTTCACATAGTTGTTGGAAGACTCTACTAATTTTTATAATAGCCAATCTCATGTTCTCATCCAAGATGTTTTGGATTGCCACTGGTAAAATCTGCATGCAACATAAATTACTTCATTAAAGACATGTGGCCTATTATGTGACCTAAATCACCTAATTGAAGGCTTCAACTTCAACCATAGACATCTAACAGGAAAGTTTTCACTGAAATGGACAAGCTCTATATCTATTCAACTAGTGCAGTTAGACACAGTCTATCCAGTTGAGTGTTGTAACAGACAACAACACTTCTAGCACAGTGTCTACTACAACAGTATTATGGACAAAGCATGCTCATCATGAGCCCACTGGTGGATTTTGTAGACGTTTTCATTGGTGGGTTCTGTAGACAGCATTCACTTATAACAACTATCATGGGATTGTGTGGCTCACTTGTTGCATAAGCACGTGGTAGTCATGTGTCTTCATGTATTGAAGTCTTCCATCTTGGAATCGTTTGTGAATGGACCCCACGTAGTTTGTTGGGGTGCGAATTTTGCATATAATGTCCATGAATTCCGTTCGCTCTTCTGGGTTCATGATGTAAGGTGCATGGGGCATGTAAAAATCATCTTGTCGACGACGTGGATCTTGTAGCCAAATTTCTTCGCAAATCCCCAACTCTTGTGCATCAACTCGACTTCCAGGGCTGTCGTTCATAGCAAGAAGCGTCTTCACTATATTCTCGCACAAATTCTTCTCACAGTGCATGATGTCCAAAATGTGCCGTTCTAGAAGATGCTGCAGAAGTGGACATCTTCATTGTTAGACACAGAGTACAACTATGCACACCTACGGCATCTACAACATCGGAATTTACATCACAAGTGCATCAGCGTACAACCTAAGTTATAGAAATTATAAAATGCTCACATGAAAGTAATCAAGTTCATATAAAGCACAAAGCCTTTTGACCCTAGTAAAACGAATTGGGTCGTCTGTTCCATCTTCTTTTCCACCCAAATCCAAATATGATTGCCGTAATGCAACATATCGGACGACGTCTTCTCCGGTCATTCGAGCTGGTCTACCACAGTGCTCTGTGCGACCATTGAACCGAAGATTCCGACGGTATGGATGATTACGACGTAAATACCTGCGTATGCCACCATAAACAATCTTGGACCCTCTTACACTTCGATCTGCGCGGACATCACCTGTTCGCGCCATTCTAGAATTTGTCTCAGGTCCACAATGTAGACATCCTCTATAACCCTTGCAACAAAGATCGGAGATGAGGCCGTATGCTGGAAAATCAGATATAGTCCACAACAACAACCCCCGCATGATGAACTGCCTTGAACCCTGCAAGTTTAGAGAAATCTTGCACTGCAACCCCTTGCCAAAGTGTATGTAGCTCTCGAAGTAGTGGTCGCAAAAACACATCCAAGTTCTTCAAAGTTGGGGAATGTTTCCCTGAAATGAGAATGCTTAATGAAATAAAGAACTTCTTAGTTACAAACCATGGCTCAAAGTTATAAATCAAAATGAGCACGAGCCATGTAGACCAAGTGGTGTTGTTCAATTTGAAAGGGTTCACGCCATCCAATGCCAATGCCAGATGTAAATTCTTGTCTTCAGCACCAAAGTTGGCAAAGACAGGGTCTGAATTGACATGCTTCCAAGCGGGGCTATCCACCACTGAACGCATGACACCATCTTCACTGACATGCTTCGTCCAACTGGTCAACATTTGGGCCAACTCTGAAGATCGAAACATGCGTCTCAACCTTGGAATCAAGGGAAAATGCCAAATTATTCTCGCTGGTATGGAATTTGAGCCCTCCAACCATCATGATTTTGTGCACTTAGGACAAGTGCTCAACTCTACATACTCCACCTCGTATAGCACACATCCACTTGGGCAAGCGTGGATGTTGTTGTAATCTAGACCCAACTTCTTCATCATCTTCTTAGCCTCATAATGGCTACTTGGCATGTTATTGCCTTGTGGTAGCAAGTCCGATGACAAATACTGCAACAATTCATCCGCAAACTTGTTACTCACACGAAAGACTGCACACATATTCATGATGATGATGGTGGCTGAGAAAATACTACAAGTTGCATCTAGGTACACTGGGGTGGTGGCGTACTTGTACAGACGTTCTATATTATCCACTCTATCATCTTCTTCATCCGCCTCTATGGACTCAAAGATGGGCTCAAACGCCATGGTAGCTGCATGCAATGTGTTGCCACGATCAAAAGCCTCTAAGACTTGCTGTTCGACATCATGTCCAACATCCATTGCATTGTCTTCATAATGTGGTACAAAGTCAACATTGTCATCCTCCATTTCATTGTCTTGGATATTGTCTGCAACGCCAATGTTGTTGCCTTCAATATCTGCATCATTGTCAATGACATCGTCACTGTAAGCTTGGTCTTCTACCCAAATGCCATTATGAGGATAACCATCTGGAGGGTCCCCTCCCACCATTGTCTTCATAAGGAAGTCATCTCGACCTCTCTCACAAAGATGTTTTCTAATAGTATCTATGGCACGGCGTGGCCCTCCATGACAGGTCTGGCAAGGGCAACGATAATTCCGCAAATCCATCTCCGTTGCCACCCTCAACTCTGTTTGAAGGATGAGGTCTGACATGGGAATGTGGCGGAGAACTCGACCATCGTGATTGATTCTAATTCGTGCCCCTCGTAGCGGGGCTTCATGCACCATGGTTGTATATGCTTCTTTAACTTCACATTATGCTAAGAGCCTTGGAAGAAAGTTGAAGAAGCCCTCCTATTGCAACAAGATGCAATGAGACACATGCAACACGTTAGGACTTTGGTTTTGCACAAAAGCATCACAAAAGTGAACATTGGAAGTGGCAAACTGCCGTACATAGAGCTTCTAGAAGCCTGCCATAGTTGACTTCACAATGCTATCATGGACACTATAAAAGACGTACTATGTCCAACAACAAGGAAAAAACATCTTCATAGACATGAAGGACAAACGGGATGTGGTCTACCAAAGCAATTTTCTATACTCTAGAAAGTCAAAGTAGACTTCTTTTTGGACACAGAATCCTTGTTCTAAATATGCCAGCATGTGCATCCATGATACTACTACTTTCCAAATGAAGACCCTAAACAAGCACATTCATTTCACTCATTATATTGTAAGCCAAACACAAAGAATACCTCCTCTGACACTGTACTAGGTGTACATCATATTTGAAATTGCACACATACATGTCATGAATTGTATAGTACGAAATACAAAATATCCGGGATAAATGCCATATCATATCACTTTAAAAACATAGTGTCCGAATGGACAAGTCTAATTCTATTAACCATCCTGAAATTGATACAGTTTGTCCAAATGGACAAGGAATTATCTGAAAAAAGTCAATTTCGACATTCAAAACTATCATCAACGTCAGACTAGACATTACTCTATGTAATGATGACTTGCACCTATCAAACCTAGAGCTTCAATTCATGCTCACTATGTGGTTCTCTTCCCATTCCTTGAGATATTGATTGCCAACTTTTGTTGCTATTGCTAGTCTAGGGAAGACAAGGATCTCTTCTTCACTAGAGGCAACTAAAAATCCCATGATGTGTGTCGTTTAGCAGACCAATCAAGCATTATAGAATAGATGGAGTTTGCGGGACTATTTCCCATTTCTCTACAGGACGAAAAACATAGCTGTTAACATATTTGTAGGTACAAGATATATAGATCCCCTAACACTTTTGGATGTCCACTACTTTTATGTACTTATGGTCATTCAATTCTAAAAGCACAAGAAAATTAACATAGACCCACTTCTCTTGATGGAAATTGATGATGTCATGGAAGAAATAGGGGTGATCTTAAGAGTCTTCATTGTAGTCAAGAATGAAAAAACAAAATAGAACCGACATCTTTAATTCCCCTAAGGAAAAAAAATAGCAATGACCAATGTCCACATTGCTAGGACACAATTTAGTAACGAGGGCTGCATCGACAGGAACATGTCTAAAATGACCCTAAACTAACCCAAGAGGTTGTAAGTAACATGTCTTAATTGACAGAGAGTGTCTAAATTGATCATGTTCATTTCAATAGAAAATATGGAAGCATCTCCGGCGCTCTAAATGCTTTCAATTTCCTAATGCCCCTCTAGGAAAAAATTTGTAGGCTCTTAAAGCCCACTTAGGAAAAAAATGGAGACATCTTCTGCACCCAAATCAAAAAAAATATGCAAACATGTGTAGGCCTCGTAACTTCAATAACCCCAAAAGGAGGAACATCCATCCCACTAAAGAAAAAAAACATGAGCACATCTGTAGCATCCCAAATCCATCTTAGGAAATAACAAAAGAAGATAAAAGAGTCCAAATTCATAGGTCCACATACACTAATTATGTCCACATTCAAAAACAAATGTCTAAAATGACAAAGAATGGACCAAAAATGTCCGAATTAACACATCTTAATTGATTGAAAGTGTCCAAATTGACAATGTTCATTTGAACTAAAAATATGGAAACATGCGTAGCATCTGAAATCTCTCTACTGTTTTCAAGTAATCTCATGAAAAAACTTTGCAAGCCTCCAAGCCTCCTATTAAAAACTAAACTATGCAAATATGTGTAGACCTCCAAGCATCCTCATAAAATCCAAATAAATGTGCAAACATGTGTAGGCCTCCAAGCATCCTATTTGAAATTAAAATATGAAAACATGTGCAGGCCTCCAAGCCTCCTATTAAAAACTAAACTATGCAAACATGTGTAGGCCTCCAAGCATCCTCATAAAATCAAGAAAAATATGCAAACATGTGTAGGCCTCCAAGCATCCTCATAAAATCAAAAGAAATATGCAAACATGTGTAGGCCTCCAAGTATCTTCATAAAATCAAAAAAAATATGCAAACATGTGTAGGCCTCCAAGCATCCTCATAAAATCAAAAAAAATATGCAAACATGTGTAGGCCTCCTTGCATCCTATTTGAAATTAAAATAAGAAAACATGTGTAGGCCTCCAAGTATCCTATTTCAAACTAAAATATGCAAACATGTGTAGGCCTCCAAGCATCTTCATAAAATCAAAAAAAATATGGAAACATGTGTAGGCCTCCAAGCATCTTCATAAAATCAAAAAAAATATGGAAACATGTGTAGGCCTCCAAGCATCCTCATAAAATCAAGAAAAATATGCAAACATGTGTAGGCCTCCAAGCATCCTCATAAAATCCAAAAAAAATATGCAAACATGTGTAGGCCTCCAAGCATCTTCATAAAAAAAATTATGGAAACATGGGTAGGCCTCCAAGATTTTGAAATTATATTATACTACTGTTGTTGTCATCTATTTTGATAGAAATGGTTTAAAAAGGCGTGCCACTTGGGACTCTTAGATGTCTTAGAAGACATTGGAATGGACGTTATGATGTTTTGTAGAACATCATGATGCCATAGATCTTCATTCTAGTGACAGTCAACAATTGTGACTACGGAACCCTAAAAAGGTGGACGCCTACTTTTGCTTGTCGCGTGGAACCCTAAGGCATCTTCTTGCAAACTGTTTAGAAATTTAACTTTGGAATTGAGAGCAATTTTTTGTGTGCAACATGACACTTCACTCAGGTGCGCATAGTTGTCTTTCGTTTCCAAGTGGAGAAGGAGCTTTAACAGAAGGAGATCATGATTTTGACAAGGATAGTGCAGGTCTCAGCATTTTCAAGAACTTTTTGGAGGGGGTTGTGGCTGCATCACTCACCTCAACAATGGAGGCAGCTGAGGCGCCCACTGCATCCACCCAAAAACTCCGTAGAAGTAGCCGCCTAGACAATCCAAGTGAGTTGGTGAATGAAATTGCAACACCCTTGCAACAAATTCCGTAGAAGAAGAAGGTAACAAACTCTCCTTACCACACACCTTCATTGTTTGGACACAATGTTTGGGTAATTTGGTGTTGGGGTTTTCGACAGAGGTTGATTTTGCTTGCCTGATCAGAAGGAGAGAATGCACAGGGGTGTGTAGATCGAGCTAGAGAAGGACAGGGTGCGGTTTTAGGGTTTTGGCCCTGTCCCTCACCTTCGCCCCGTCCTAATGAGGCGCTACCGCCAGTTCTCCTCGCACCTGCACCCCGTGCCCCATCCCACCCGAAGCCTTGTCCCTCCCAGCTGCGCTGGCCCTCAGCTTGGCGGTCCCTCCGCTCGCTTCGTCAAATTTGAATTTCTTACTTGATGGTGGGCATCAATTACGGTGGGTGTGCGGATGTAGACAATCAATTATGGTGTTCATTTCCTTTGGCGGCTTTGCGTTCATCCATCCCCATCCATTAGCGTTCCACAATACTCATTTCATATATCTTCGGCAACACCGTAGTGATGGAGGACTTGGTTGCGGGATGTGTGCGTAGCTTGGGTGGTGGGAAGGGTTTAGGGTCGCGGCAAGGGAATCGAGCCTAATCCTATTGCTGTCAGGTTAAGAGTGAGGATGTGACTCCACCGTGACTTTGCTGTGACTCTGCTGGGGGAGGGGGGAAGAGATCATGATCCTGACTCTACCGTGACTCTGCCGGGGAGGGGGGATAATCTCCATGAACTTCTTGCCTTCATCGTGTTGCCATGTCCTCACAGAGTCTATCTTCAACTGAAACCATTGTTTTTCGTTGAAAGGTGAAGACGCTTGGTGATGCCACAAATCTGGTCATGGGATGCTTAGTGCGAGGTCTTAGTGTGGGATTGGATGTCTCAACGTTGTGTGAGACCCTGTTTTGGACATTGAGTCAAGGCGGTCCGATTCCATTCCAATGTTTTGCTATTTGTATGTCGAGGCTTAGGGGGCAAATGTACCGTCATTTTCTCGATTTCTTATGTAATCAGTTAGGATTGAAGGGGGCGGGGGAGGAATGTCGACGATCCTCTTGCCTTCATCGTGTTGCTATGTCCTTAGAGAGTTTGTCTTCAACTAAAACCTTTGTTTTTCGTTGAAAGGTGAGGACGCTTGGTGATGCCACAAATTTGGTCATGGGATGCTTAGTGAGAGGTCTTAGTGTGGGATTGGATGTGTCAACATTGTGTGAGACCCTGTTTTGGACATTGAGTCAAGGCTGTCTGATTCCATTCCAATGTTTTGCTATTTGTATCAGGGTTGTCATATCGTCCGGGTCAGGGTCACCGGACGTCTCGGACGGACGGGCGAACTGGACTAGACGGCCAGACGGTCCGAACCGATCGGACGGCTTCAATTTTTCAAAGTTGTGGAATTTTTTTGAATGACACGTCACCTCGGACGTCATGTGAGGGCGCGGACTTCAGTGTTAGTGTCAGGGTGTGGACTCCTTCAGGTAGGGTGCGGACTTCAGCGTCAGCGTCAGGGCGTGGACTCCTTCAGGCAGGGCGCGGACTTCAGCGTCAGCATCAGGGCGCGGACTCCTTCAGGCAGGGCGCGGACAGGAAATGGTGGATTTTACTTACGTGTTCTCCAATATATGTGTATATATATATATATATATATATATATATAAATTTATTTTTTGAACAAATGGGAGACCCCACTGCATTAAAAAGAACTAGTAACTGCAATATATTTTACATGATTGCACTCACTAATGTTTCCAATATGCCCGTCAAATACAAAAATACAGAAAAGAAATATTAGTAGGCTACAATGTTTGTGATAACCAAAACTGTTTATAAAATTCATGCATTGCAAAGTACAATAACAATACAATGAATCTATACTTCCAAAATACGCTCACTTTCTCATAGGTTATCTAAGACATTCCTTTGGCTTCTCGTCCATCTTTCTTCCAATTGCTACAATTCTCTTCAACTCTTAAAGACCCGAGATCTACCATCGATGCAACTCAATAACCTCAATTATTCAAACGACTCGACCTACGAACTTCTTGGGCACTTGGATCCGCTACATTAGCATCTCAAACAACATCATCATCCTCTGGTGCCTCATCATTCGCATCTTTGTTGTTGTCATATTCATCTTCTGCTTCACCACTGTCTGTGGTCCAATGTCCCTCAACTTCCGAGTTTTCATTTCGAAGTTCTATTGTAGTTTGACCTTGACTACGTTTGCGCTTGAACCTCTTATGTCGTTGTGTGTTGGGGTCTTCTGCATCAGAATTTATAGTGGGTCCACCTGGAATTGTTGGAACAACAAATGTCGGGGTTGACCCACTAGGTCCTGGTACGTATGTACTTAGGAACGGTTCTATCACCCTATTTGGATCTCTTGCCCCAATTCCAAGGAGTAGATGATTAGTAGGCCTTGATGATGATGCTTCTCCAATATGTTGACCTTCTCTTCATCCATGGCCTCTACTTCCTCCACGGCCTCCAGCCCTTCCACGGCCTTTTATCTGTCCACGGCCTTGTTGATATTGACCTAGTTCATGACGAACGGGGGGCTGAGGGGCCATAGGTGGTCTACCACCAATAGTACCACGTGAAACGCTTTGCAGAGTCAAATCAACATTCCCCAGAGAGCCTAACCCTACTGGAGAAGGTCTTCGGATGGCATTGGAATTTGTTACTGAAGATGGGTCTATGGAATGTGGTGTTTGTATACCTTGATCAGAAATAGTAGGATGGCCTTCAACTGCAGCGGGTACACGGGCAAGGTCTTCTGGTGGTTCTACAAATGCAAAAACATCATTAGGGTCCACATGCTCTGGATCAAAAAGCCTTCTCACATTACCAGCCGGTTGGTTTCTTGCAATAGGGCGTGCCACTCTTGCATTTCTAACGTTTCTGTCATGATGTCCTTGAATAGCTCTAATGTTTCGAGTTGATGGCCCCACTCCTATAGGCCTTGTATTGCCATCTTGATTGTGAGAAGATCCTCCAGGGTTTGGATTTGCATTCCTCCCCCTGTTTACGTTGCCATCTTCATTTCCACCGCCATTTCCATTTCCGCCGCCATTTCTTGGAGGGAGGTTGTCATCATCGTCGTTGTTGTTATGGGAAATACCATCATCGACGTTATCGTCATTTGGATTGTCAGTCTCTAAAGAAGACGACAAAGCGGGGACTTCAACGATCCCTTCATTTTGAGGAAGTGGAGGTGAAGGACTGCGACGTGGATTGGGTGGAATGGGTGGCCCCTCAAGGACCCCAATGACCATTAAGGAATTCCTCCTCTCCATCGTCAGCATCTCCATAGTAGTTCCTTGCTCCCTCGAGGTAATCAACTCCTCGCCTCCAAAGATCTGGGTTTGCCGGATACTCTTGAGGTGCTACGTAGGCTTCTCCATCAACCTCTTCTTCTTCCTCTGCTTGCATTGCGTCAAATTCCCGATTGCGTTCATTCGTCAAGAGCGGGCCAAGGGCATCTAGATTGGAATCCTCTGAGTACATATTTGCATCATACCAACGAACTGGATCGGCTCTTGGTCGCTGTTGAAGTACACGGCTATTGGTATAAATATATACCAATGACTTTGCCTTTTCGGGGGCTAATCGATTTCGGACCTTATTATGAACAAAGGAATACATACTCCAATTCCTTTCACAAGAGCTAGCAGAACACGTGAGGGATAAAAGACGCACAACAATTTTTGAAAGAGCCCGATCTCCAACCCTGTGCCACCATTGGTGGGGAAGCATTTTTGTCACATGGATGTTGGGTGTCATAGCTAGACTGTACGGTCCACTACCCTCCTCAAATTCTGTTAATTCCACCAACACATCATCGAAATTCACACCCACTGAATTTGCCATCTTGCGGATGACTCTATACAATGCACGTAGGGCAGTTCCATCCACCCTAAGCGCCACATTATCCAAGAGATATGGATTCAAAAGGGCCACAGCGTAGTGTGTATCTTCAAAAACCATGTTCCATCTTTCATTGAAAGATGCTTCCAAAATGACTGCTATGTCATCACGTAAGTTGAAAGGTGGTTCTCTTAAAGAATACACGTGCCCTCGCAAATTGTGCATTACGAGCCACGCCCGACCTATGGTTGGTTCTCGTCCATCAAACACACGCAAAGCCTTCAATACGTCTTCAGTCATGTACACGTAATTCACACATCGTTGCCAGAAAGCCACATCTTGAATGGTTCTTCTGACATTACGTGAAGCGGTAGCTGCATGCGGTCCATTTTGTTCGTTCCATAGGGTATCAAAGTAATTTAGAACACGCGGGTGGTTATTTAACCGCTCCAAGACTCCTCTGAGTTTCACCAGTCGCTGCAACATGAGGAAATTACAAGCGAAGCGGGTTTCACTAGGCACTACGAGTTGCAGATTCGGACTCAACTCACGGAAAACCGACATGGTTGCATGATGGTTTCAAATGTATTGGCACAATCTTTTTGCCCTGGCAATTAAATCCAAAAATTCCTGGATTTTGGCCCAATCTTCCAACATGAGATCCAGTGCATGTGCCATGCAGCCTTGTGCAAAAATGTGCGGATATGTTCGAGTGATGTCTTGCAATGCCCCAAGCATGTTTGCTGCATTATCTGTGCACACTTGTGTCACATATTTGGAATCCACCTTCTCAATGTACACTTTCATTTGGTCCGCTATATAGTGCATTGTTTTCTTTTGCGAGGTAGTATCAATTGACCCCAAAAATACATCACCTGCAGGGCATGACATCATCACATTCATGAGGGGCCTCCGATTGACATCATCCCAACCATCGGTGCATATCGACACCCCATAGTGCTTGATAGCAAATCCAACCTTCTCTTGAATCTGCTTCTCAATTTGCAACCTCCTCGGTTCAATTAAATTAGTCCTGAACTGATGGTAAGAAGGTGGACTATATTCAAACCTTGCCTGTGAGGTTGCCTTCACAGCCTCAATGAAGGTTGGATGCCTTGCCACATTAAATGGCACATTCGCTTCATAGAAAAAACTTGCCCACTTCTCATCCAACTCCTTCTTCTTTGCAATGTTGAATGCGTCCGCCATGCGCTGCTGACGTAGTGATCCAGATCTCGTAGAATTCAATCTAGCAAGACTATATGACGTTTGTAGAATATCATTTCCTTCTGAAACGTTTGTCCCTTCTTCCGCTCTCCCACCATTGATCCGACCCGTCACCTCATTTTCAGTAGCTTCACTTGAACTTGCACGTGCAGTTGTTCTAGATGGCGCACTTTCAATTGGTTCTCCCTCATACATGTCCTCGACATCCATTCGTAGCGGGACAAAACTTGTACAATTGGCAAATCTATGTCGCACATGACGAGGCATACTTCGACAAATTGACCTCTCTGATTTTGAGCCATATCCGAAATGTGCAAAAGCACGCTCACGTTTGTAATTGAAGGTCCTAGCACAGAAAACACAAGTCACCTTAATCCCATTCTCCGTAAAGTTCAGCCATGGTTTCCGTTCCTTGGTCTGCTTCCTTTGACTTGCCATTGTGTTCAACTGTTCACAAATAATTTCAAATGTCTTCCTCTTCCTTCGTATTGAAGTTAAAAAGATCGTAGATATATCGAACAAAGTATCAGTAACAGCAGTTAGCGCTAATCCACTGCTTGAACTGATTTTGACATCACCTTAGCAACAAACTAGGGCCATTTGACACCCAAGTAGACTCACAAGGAGCTCAAAATGAATTGAAGTCCAAGAGATAGAGGCCAGGTGACAAATGTGGGGAATGCCGGGTCTTCCTTTTCTTTATATACTTAGGGAATGCAGGGGCGTGGACTTCACTGATGTGCGTGGCAGCAGGGCGCAGACATCTTCATTCCCAAAGTATAGGGTGGGGATGCACACTCTCAGAATTTTTGGAGGACGTTCACAACGCACACTTCAATCCCTGGCATCAGGGCGCGAATAGGAAGGTAAGGCGGGGACTTGAAGTTAGGGCGCAGATTCCAGGGCATGGACTTGAAGTCAAGGCGCGGACTTCAGGGCGCGAACTTGAAGTCAGGGCGTGGACTCCAGGGCAGACAATTCATAGAGGCGGAAGAACTTGAGAGAGCGCAGCTGAATCACAAACTCCATAGTGTGGACTTGAAGTTAGGGCGCGGACTCCAGGGCGCGGACTTGAAGTCAGGGCGCAGATTCCAGGGCATGGACATGCTCGTCCAGCACAGGAGGCAGGACTTTGAAATGCGCTTGGGCTTTGACATTCTTTAGTCCCTCCTTTTTTTGGAGCGGGGGAACCATTAATTATAGCCTCAACAACTTGTTTTGGATTCCGACAAGGCAATGAAAGCAAGATGCCAAATAAAGAGCTCCATTGACTAAGATTTGGAAGAAACTTCATGGAAGAGCATGTCCCTTCATTGTGGTGAAAGATGTTAGCAAAGCTCTCCCATCCCAACTCTATGCCATTCATTTGCGTTTGGATCATTCTCTCTCACATATTTTTGGCTTCATTCTTGAAACTCTCACATTCCAACTTATACTAATTTTTTTCTTTTGGTTGAGTCATTCTTTCTTCTATTTTGTTCCTAAAACACTCCCATCCCAACTCAAAGCCAAATGTTCATTTTTTGTTCCATCATTCCTTTCCCTATTTTTTTGGATCATTCCTAAAACTCTCCCATCCCAATTCATTGTTCTTTTTTTTATTTGTTGAATCATCTCCTTTTCTATTTTGTTTTGCTTCATTATTTAGCAAGACTCTTTTCTAGTTTTCTTCCAACTCCATGCCGATCTTGATTTGTTGAATCATTCCCTTTCCTATTTCATTTTTGCTTATTTCCTAAAGTTCTCCCACCCCAATTCAAAGCCATTAATTTTTTGTTCCACCATTCCCTTTCCTATTTTTTTTGGCTTTGGATTCCTAAACACTTCCATGCCATTTTGGGGGGGTGGATTAATTCCCTTTCCTATTTTATTTGTTTCATTAGGAAAGTTGTTCCATCCCAAGTTATACAAAAACTAAATGGCATTATTATTCCCATCCTAGTTTTTTTGGGCTTGATTAGCAAAATTGCTCCATTCCAACCCAAGCCCCAACTCCCCCAAGGCCATTGAAATGATTTAATTTTTGTATTCCCTAAGCCCTTTCTAATTTTTTTTGGTTTCATTTGCAAGATTATTCTATCCCAACTCAATGCCATTTATTTTTTGGTATATCATTTACTTCCTAATTTTTTGTGGGCTTCATTTGCAACATTATCCCATGCCATCCCAATGCCCTTTATTTTTTGTATATCATTCCCTCCCTAGTTTTTTTTGGCTTGATTAGCAAAATTGTTCCATCCCACCTCAATGCACTTTATTTTTGGTATATCATTCACTCCCTATTTTTTTTGGCTTGATTAGCAAAACTCTTACATTCCAACTCAAGGCCATTTAGTTTTGTGGTATCCCAACTCAATGATAAATTATTTTTACGGTATCAAATTGAAGTCTTTCCATTCTCTTTGCATGTCATATACACAAAGTAGGTAAGAAAAAAAATTGAGGATAAAGGCTATCATAGGCATTAGAAAATCAACATTGGCAATTGACACCTTGCATTAAATCTTTAGGGTCACTCCATCCCAACTCCATTCCAACTCAATGATAAATTTTATTACAATACATTTCCATTCTCTTCACATGTCATAAAAAAATAGATAATAAAAAAATATGAAGTTAAAGGCCATCACATGCATTAGAAAATCAAGAATGACAATGGATACTTTGCATTAAATCTTGAGTAGAAAAATTTAACCCATTTGTTTATGGTACATGGGGCAAAAGACTCTTTAATAAAAAGGAAAATAGTTAAAAAAAAATTCCTATCCATTTAGGTCCCAACTTTGTATAAAATAGAATTGTAGGGCCTTACATCGGATCCTACCCTTGGATTCCTTGCTTGCCTTGAATTCTCTTCCTTGGATTTCTTTCTCCCCGTTTTTCTTTGCTAGAATTATATTTTAGCAAAAAAGCAAATTGAAGTATTTGTGTTTGGGATTTAGGCCCTTAGGCTCAAACATTGTAACTTGTAACTAAAGTTTTGAATCATACCGAAATTAAATTTACGAAAGTTTGGATAACCCCATCCCTCGTTATGGGCATTGAATTTCAAAGCACTTACATTTGAAGTCAATGCCATTTTGGGGGGTTGGATAACTTGGAAGGGAACCATTTCTAAGAAAATAGCTACAAGGGATGGTTTTTGAATGGAAGCTCAGATCTTCCATTCTTTTGGATTCACGTGAAGGGACTAATATTTGAAAATGCTTGGTATAAGGGTTTTTGGAATAATTGATAGAATGAATTTTATTAATGAACCCATAGGTTTTATTTCTTCAAATCCATCATTCATAATAAAGGATTCAATTTGAGGCATATTAACTAAAAGAAATTTATTTCGGAAACGAGAAATTACAAGTTACATTTTCTTCTAAATATAAAGGGATTGTTTGTTTTTGCTCATATCTCTTCATTGTCTAGCCTTTGTGGCTTGTCCTGTTGTGTTTTTTTTTTTATGCAATGGTTCTTTCCATTTGTTGAAAAAACAAAAAAAATGTCAAGGGATTCAAGTTTTTTTTATTACCTGGCAGTTGGTACAAGGGACTATTGCTTAATTGAACGTACAAGTTAAATTGAAGTAGAATGATTGTGAATGCCAATCCATGATTACGAATCATTGGTACAAGAAATTGATTTTCACATGAACTTACAAGTTATATTGATTTGAATGCATGAGAAGGGTTCTTTTCTAAAGGTAATTGCTACATCTATTTGTTATTTAATTCAACCCTAAGCCATTAACTCAAAGCATAAACCCTGAACCCTAAACCCTACGCTCTTGAAACCCTTGGCCAGAATAATTCAAGAAGTTGGAGGGTGGAACTTCACTGCGCTAGCGCTACTCAGGGTGTGGACGTCATCATAGGGCGGGGACTACAGGGCGGGGACTCCAAGTGAGGGCGGGGACTTGAAGTTAGGGTGTGGACTTGAAGTCAGGGCGCAGACTTCAAGGCGCGGACTCCACGACGAAACTCCACTACATAAATGTGGGTGCGCACATGGGGATGCACTAGGCATGGGATCCCTCCTTCTTCCTATTTAATGGTCTTGGAAGATGGTGTCCCCCCTTTTCATGGAAAGAGGGAAACATTAAATGCTGTCACACCTTTCTTTAGAGTCCTCATATTCATGAAGAGACAAGAATGCTTTCTCTCACAAATGTTTTTGCTGAATGGGCTGTGTCAGGGCGCGGACGTAGGGCGTGGACTTCAAGGCGGACAATTCACAGAGGCAGAGGAACTTAAGAGAGCCCAGTTGAATCACAGACTCCATAGTGTGGACTTGAAGTTAGGGCGCGGACTCCAGGGCGGACAATTCACAGAGGCGGAAGAACTTGAGAGAGCGCAGCTGAATCACAAACTCCATAGTGTGGACTTGAAGTTAGGGCGCGGACTCCAGGGCGCGGACGTGCTCGTCCAGCATAGGAGGCAAGACTTTGAAATGCACTTGGGCTTTGACATTCTTCAGTCCCTCCTTTTTTTGGAGCGGGGGAACCATTAATTATAGCCTCAACAACTTGTTTTGGATTCCGACAAGGCAATGAAAGCAAGATGCCAAATAAAGAGCTCCATTGACTAAGATTTGGAAGAAACTTCATGGAAGAGTATGTCCCCTTCATCGTGGTGGGAAATGTTTTTCCTTACTTCTTGTAACACTTCAAACTACTTTGAACCAACAAATAGTTTAGGGTGTAAAAAAAAGACTCTAAATTCTAAAGTGTTTAGGACACTTTGAGGAAATATTTAGGAAATGTTTTGGAAATGTAGTGTACTAGATAAAAGGGTAAAACCTCATTTTGTTTAAAATGAAAGAAATAGTAGGGGGTTAAAAAAAATTCTAGGTCTTCAATACGTCACTTGAATTTTTAATTCCATCATTCCCTTTCCTATCTTGGGGGGCTTCATTCCTAAAACTCTTCCATCCCACCTCAATGCCATTAATTTTTTTGTAAATCATTCAATTTTCTTTTTGGCTTCATGAACTCTTTAAACACTTCCATTTCAACTATTTGCCCTCTGTTTTTTGTTCCACCATTTCTTTCTTCATTAATTCCTAAAACTCTTTTATTCCAACTCCATGCCAATATTTATTTGTTGCGTCATTTCCTTTCCTATTTTTTTTGCTTTCCATTTTTTTTCCTTCATTTATTCTTGAAACTCTTTTATTCCAACTTTAAGCAAGCTTTTTTTTATTCCATCATTCCCTTTCCTATTTTTTTTACTCATTAGCAAAATTCTTCCATCCCAACTCAATAATAAATGTTTTTTATGGTACCAAATTGGAGTCTTTCCATTCACTTCCCATTTCTCATATGAAGAAATAGGTAATCAATAATAAGATTTGTTTCATATCTCTTTCACATTTGTTTGCTTTTATTAACATTTAAAATGCACTTACATTCCAATGGATTGACATTTCTTTCCCTTCCCTAGTTTTCGTCATTGATTGGAAATGAATCCTACTCCAATTCAATGACATTTAATTTCATTCCCTAAATGTTTTCATCATTAAATCCTATTCCAATTCAGTGACATTACATTTCTTCACCTAATTTTTTTTATCATTGAATATTTGAATCCTATTTCAACTCAATGACATTTCATTTCCTTACCTAAATTTTATCCCCATTGAATCCTAATCCAATTCAATGACATTTCATTTTTCTCACTAACTTTTTTATTTATTAAATCCTATTCTAACTCAAAGACATTTTACTTCCTTCCCTAATTTAAAGTTTTCAATTTTATTTTATGGTCATTTTTTGGTAACCATTTTATTGGATATGTACCTATTTCCATCCCAATTTAATGATTCCCATTTACCTTTCCCAATTTTGGGTGCTTCGGATAACAATACACTTCCATGCCATTTTTTTGGTAGGATTCATTCCCTTTCTGATTTTTTTTGCTTGATTAGCAAAATTGTTTCATCCCAAGTCATACAAAAACTAAATGGCATTATTATTCTCTTCCTAAATTATTTCCAACTCAATGCCATTTTTTTTTCATTGATCATTCCCTTCCTAATTTTTTTGTGCTTGATTAGCAAATTGCTCCATTTCAACCCAAGTGCATTTAATTTTTGTATTCCCTAAACCCATTCTAATTTTTTGGGGCTTGATTTGTAAGATCATTTTATCCCAACTCAATGCCATTTATTTTTTGGTATATCATTCTTTCCCTATTTTTTTGCTTTTCTCCATCATTCCTTTGCCTATTTCAGTATTTTGCAATTAAATATGTACCTAATACCATCCCATTTTTTGGGGGGTTCCATCATTCCTTATTTCCTTTGCATTAATGACATTTCAAAAGTGTTTTTTTCCTATTAAATGACATTTGTCGTCCTTCCCTAATTTTATTCATTGATTGGAAATTGGGAATGAATTTTACTCCATTTCAATGACATTTCATTTCATGGTATAAATAATTTTAATATGTATGAAGTCGACAAGTCGTTTCAAATGAGTATGTGCAAAAAATAAACGAAGTCAATTTGGGCAAAACCATTCAAAACAAAATCATATATATTTCATATGTATAGTGTAATATAAAGTAGGAAAGTATATAAGCCTATATAATGCTAGGAAAGTAAGTCTTCTAAGAAAACCTAAGCTCACTAGCTAGAACACTCTAAACTATACTTAGTCAATGTTCATTGGACTACTTGCACTACCACTTGGTCCAGCCTCATTGTCATGTGTCCCGGCGCGGACTGGAAGGTCTTCATCTAAGCCCAAATGAAGTCTACGAACTGCGGATCGAGTTCTCCTTGTTGGTCCGTCTTCCTCTAATATAGCCCTCAATATTTGTGATTGTTTGAGGCTCTGAAGACATTGGAGAGTTCTCAGGCTATGCTGTTCTAACAAATAGTCCATCTCTTCATTTCGAAAGGTTTCTCGCTACTCTGACTCCAATAGTTGTGCAAGTTCAGTAGGGTCTGGCATGCCAATGTCTTCCCCCATCCGCATCCCATTGTCGTCAGTAATGCAAACTCCATCAACGCCCCATAACCATCCACGAGGATGAGGTCCAAATTGGAAGTGTTGTCCAGCTTCGTTCCAATGCCCATTGAAGCATTGGAAGAAGAAATTCCGTCTTCCTTGGCTGAAGTTGTCCTTTAGTGGAACCAAGTGGTGGCACACCTCCACAATTTGAGCCGGATCTCTTTCCCAACCCCATTCGGTACAAAGGTTTTGTTTGTCCAACGAATGGATGTTCAATTTCCAGCTCCACACCAAGTCTGTTCCCCACTTTTGAGAATGATCAAGGGCATTTTCAGCATTGAATTCCCAATGCGGTGGCATGTAGGGAACTAATCCAAACAACTCATACAAGCGCTCATGGAAAGGAGCCTTGCACAATGAACAGCGTCGGCGAATAATCATCAAGCTAATTAGGCAGAATGGGTGGTACAAATGTTCGCACGTGCCTAGGTGCATTCCACCTTCTGGGCCAAATGGATTAAGACAAATGGGACATGTAGTTCCATCATGCACGAAGGTTGAAGGATTTGGCCACAGTAGTAATGGATTGCCTTGATGGTCGACGGCAGGACGTTGCTAGTATGTGAGCGGGGAGCAGGGAGCAACGAGCGGTGAGCATGGAATGGGGAGTGGTGAGCGTAGATCTTGGACAAAAAAGGAAAGAAAGGGAAGGATGTGAAATTTTTCTTAGATGAAAGTAAATGAAAATTTAATGAAAGTGAAGGAATTTTTGGTAGTTAGCAAAGAATTGGATGAAAGTTAAAAAAATTTGGGTGGAAGTAGATAAAAAAGTGGATGGAAGTAGTTTAAAAAAATGGATGAAAGTACATGAAAAAGTGGATGAAAGTAGATGAAAAAGTGGTTTAGGATAGATGAAGAAGTGGATGACAATAGATGAAAAAGTAGAAGGAAATAGATGGAAACAGTGGATGAAAAGTAGGTGAACTAAGAAAATCAAAAGGAAGAGAATGTGAAACCTAGTATAAAATTCTGTTGTGCATAAACTAAAACTTCTTCGGTTTAGGACCTATGACCACGGAAGTAGGGTGACCTAAGACCGTGGAGTATGAAAGGGTGGGATTCAACAACCATAATATAGTAGAATGCAATTGAACCTATTATGTATATATTTTAAGGGTTTCAAGGACATTGAGACTAGGTCATTTTGCTTGTATAAGGAATTTAAGAACCCCAATTCATGACCAATATATTATGATTTTACATGTAGGTCGCATGCTAGGAATCCGTGGAGGCACAATAGTAAGGAACATAAGGTACATTAAGCTGATGTAAGAGACAAAATACAGTGAAATATAATGCGAAGTACGAGTAGACTGGAGATTGGTTTAGGGTGCAAATTCACATGTATAATTGAAGCTCATGTAGTGGCCCTTGTAGTCTCACTATATCTTCAATGATGAGTACAATAAATACACACAGTGTTCATTCTTTGTAGAAATATAATCCTAATTTGATCCCAAATGATTTAGTATCCCACTCAGAAGGACTTCTTTGACTTCATTGAAACTAAAACTCGCAGCATGAATGAAGCCATTTGATGTAGACTGGAGGTTGCAAATGACAGTGAAGACAAAGTAAAGATGCTTACAATTTGCCCAGGTTCCACGCTTTCCAAGGCACTTCAGCTTCATCTCCTTGAAATATGGGCAGGTACAATCTGGGAATGATGAGATTGTAAGCATATACTTTTCACTTCGAGGCTCTATACCAGAAATGAGGGAGACTATGCAACCAAATCCAGGATGAGGAACCATGGTTACCCTTTGAATGTGTGCATTTAGAGTCAAGGCCGAAGCACAATTGTTCTGGTGCTTAGTTATTGGGGCTTTCGGGTTGCGACGAATGACTTTCCCTGCTCGAATGTTGGGATGCTCATCAGGTACAGATGGAATAGGGTAGCCACGCACCAAATCAATGCTTGCTTCTCCACCAAACAGTCTTCGGGGTGAAATGAGTTGACGCTGTGGAAGTTGGAAACCGGCCGCTTCAAAGGCTAGAATCTCAGCCTTCGAGAGTTTGGTGCCCATTTGAACAGGCCATATGATTGGAATAGGGGGTCTTGATACCACCCATTTTCGCCTTGTTCCCTTCACACAACGTTCAATGTCGTCGTTGCAAAAGAAAAATTGCATACGTTCATTACAATTCTTTCTATAATTCACCATCATACCTGTGTAAGTGGGCGCTGCTGTTGCCATGTTGTTGTGGACTATTTTGGCTATACACTTCTTTCTAGTAATTGCTTGAAGTGCGAAGCACGCCTTTGCTGATGTCTTTGGTAATCGAGCAATGTGCCATTGCATCTCATCACAGACACTCTCTTGAATTGTTGACACATGAGTTGAGGTCTGAGCAATATTCAGGATTGAGTTTTCCTCGTTGAACATCACGTCGCCAGTGTGCACATCTATCGTTGGAGCAACGTCTTCAAGAATTGGATTCAAATTTTCTGCACTTGGTGTGCCTCTCCATGATCTTGTCTGAATGCGAGGATGAGAGAAATTTACCTTGTCGGGTCTGTGAGAATCATATTCGCAACCAAGTGGCAAGTCTGCCTTTCTTTTCTGTGACCCAAAACCTCTTCACCTTCTAAATGGATCTCTCTATTCAAAAATTCTGCCACTCCAAAGATGTTTGAAATAGCATCCGTTAGAGCCTTGGGATTTCTAGTTCGCTCAGCCGATCGCTGGGCAACACGTAATAGTAATTCTTCCTTCCTTGGTCCTGTCCCGGCTTGGTTCCCCTTGAGGTACTCATAATATCGGACCATTTGCATAAAAGCTCTAACAAAATCGTCTACCGTGGCAATGTATAAATCGTTTCCACGATTTCCAGATTGTTGTAGCCACTTGTTGTGGACAGTCTCTGCTAAGTTGCAAGATGGCATTTCAGCAAGCTCCAATTCAGTAAGATTCTGTAAAATGCAGAATTGAAATACCATAATTAGATCTCTGTACACATCAATGTAATCAATATTCAAAACAGAAGAAAGTAGGCTATCAACAGAGCTCATGGACGGTCCAACCGCCCTACAATGCTTTCTTAAAACTGCACCATTGAAGCACATTGTCGAATCAGAAGAGCTTGTAGAGTTTGCATGAGTGTACCCTCTGAATGGCCCCTCTCAGCACCGAGACGGCCTGGAGGGGTAGTTGAGCCATGCACCACTTATCCGCCAGTGGTTCAAGGAATTCAATAGCTAATCCATAAATAAACGATAAATCCATGATCCTAGGTATTCAGGTAACCCCACTTGGCCCCGACAGGCTCTTTACGATATAGTTCTCATGCGTGACTGACTTCAACAATGACGACATTTTATGAATGTTGTTCAACCTATGGTAAAGTGATTCCCTGATTTCAAGAGACAAAACAATGGCGGGGCTTATACGAAGACCTGAAGAACTCAGGATAGATATAACAGTATCAAAATGATTAGGAAGTGAAAGTCATGTAGTTCAAAGACTTACTAGTTGCATGAAACCACCCCATTGGCGATAACGGAAATGCCAAAACGAAAGCCAGAGCTCCAATCGATGGAGTCCTTCTTCGGTAGTAGCACCTGATGACAACCACCACGCCCTAATAGCAAGGTAACGCATTTCGGACTCTTCAGGAGAAGTAGCATTCTTGTACTGTTTGCATAGCATACGATGTTGATCCTGCATGTCCCCACGAATTTTAGCCTTTGTATGCTTTTCCATGGACTGAGACCAATGAAAGAGGCAAGTTCTTTCTCGATTTTCCATTGGCTCGGCTATGTCACCAGAACCGTAGACCATCCTTATAGCGTTCCAATTCGCTTGAGCACTGTCCGCCATGAATCCTTTGAACTGAGTCATTGGTACACCATTTCTTTCAAGTACAGAATTCAAGTTCTTCTAGAACAAAACTTGTGCTGCGCAATCTTCAGATTGCATGTCGCAACATGCAATGGTCATCACACGACAATACGAAGAGTCATAAACGTGACATGCCATAGTTGTCCATCCTCTAACACGCTTGACGTGATCAAACATGATCCAAGAATCTTGAAGGTCCCCTCCTGTTTGCATGCGCTTCACCAGGTCGACTCCACTACTTGGCCCCACTTCGGACGTTTTGAAGACGAATACTTTATCAACATCTGTCCCTTGACCTAGAAATTTACTTTCTTGAACGAAGGCCCAGGCACTCGATCCCTTCAACTTCGTAATGCTATCTATCATTCCAAATCTCCTCAAATACTTAAAGGAAGTTACCTCGTTCCGTATATTTGGAGAGCTGAAATATTTGCATTTGTCCAATATAGGAATAAGGGCAGCAAAGTCCAAGGTCTGCTGCAGCTCCCCATCCGGACGTAAAAGTAGTTCACCAAGTAGTTCCTTAGTAGCCTCCATCACAATAGAAGAATTGGTCGCTGACGGTGTTTTCTCCAACTGCTCACCAATGAGAGTTCGCGTTTTCTCTTGCATGTCTCTGAGTTCACCATCTTTAACCGGATGTTGATGAATTCCAAGATGGACAAACGCCCTAGTGAATTTCGGGTTTCTACCAACATAATAAACCCGCGCATTACACCGTGCAATACATAATGGTGCCTCTTTGCAGATTTTACATACAAGTGTGGAAGCTACGGGATGCGTACATCCAACCTCAAGTGGAGTAGGTGACAGACCTTCCCATTCCAATTCATTGACCTCGTTCACTCGGTGAACACGACTAAAGAACGCACACTCTGTGTTCATACACTTAAGATGGCCTAAGCAAACTGATGTGCGGAACGACAAGCCTTGACGGTTGATTATGTTTGTTGTGACAGTCTTGGACCAAACATGTCCATCGTACCGCTTATCCATTCCAACCATTTGCTTGGCTTGAGATGGAGCCCCAAGATTGTCTATTGCTGGCAATTCAAAAACTACATCCCCATTAAAAGTTGGTGGCAAAACTGTCACTCTGTGAATGTCAATAGTGTCGTAATCAATTTTGGACAAAGCATTCCTGCAACCTTTTAAGTTACGGAGGCCTCTCAAACAGTCATCGACAGATGCTCCAGATATATTCCGGACATCTAGGTCCTCGGTAGCATTCTCTTTCGAGGCCCCTAAGTTTTGCAAAGTCGGCACTGCAGGAAGAGTCTCTGAGTCAAAAGGTGGTTCAGGGGAATTGACATCTGAATCAGAACTCAAGCAGGTGACTTTCTCAAAATGGCCTTCAACCTTAACATGAATCAAGGGAGGCGTTTTATAAGACAAAGTAGAGGACCGGTTGAATGTCACTCCGTCATTGGAATTTGAACCATGAAAATTATGGATGCCGTAGGCCCTATACTTTCCGGATTTCAATTTCCAGAAAGTGTTCTCCCCATTGGATGTAGGTAACTATCCGACAGTGTGAGTAAGAACACCTGACTCACTTTCATAAATCTCCTCATCAACATGGATCGAATCCAATCTCAATTGGAACCTAAGACTTAATCTAACCGCTGATACTTCGACAAGTCCGTCTTGTCCCACCGGGAAAACGATTGGTATCCCTTCACCATTTGCAGTGACAACAACCATATCAACGAAGTCCGCCATCGGACTAAAGCCCGATCTCTGAGCACTCGCTTTTTAACCCAATACAATGTAACTTGTACTACAAATCAAGACCTACGTGAACTTCAGAAAATGACATACTAAATACAAGTTATGGAACATGAAAGAACAACACAAAGCTCCTAAGTGAGTACATCCATAAAGCACTTCTTCAGAAATCATTCAGAATGGTTACAGCTACAATCTCTTGAAACGAAAGGGAAGTGTGACATCTTCTAGAATGAGCGAAGAAGATGGTATGACACCTCTGAAAACATTGAAATAGAAAGTGCAGATAAAAGCATAGGTCATCTTGAACCATTTACAAATTAATGCATGCAGTCACTGAAGCTAGGAACACGATGACGGCTTCATATTTAAGCGAATGTGACAGCTCATTCATTGCGTGTGACAACGTATATCCTACATTCCTGTTTATTAGTAGACGTCAAAAAGAACAGGCACTGAAAAAATATACTAGTACTTATCAAATATGGAATTATGTATATAACATTGTATTAGTTGCGTCATTCAAATTAAAATGAATAATTTCAATCCAGGCATCCAATATGTTAAAAATTCCTCGCTAGAATACTATTCTGAAAAGCAACCATGTGTCATCCTAAATAAGGATGATATTCCTACAAAGTAACTCTGATCAGAAGCCACGAATCAACAGGAAATGGCTATAAACGAAATCATCACATTCATAAAATATTATAATAAATATATACATGCAAAGGTTTATTATAACAAGCATGGAATACTCATATTGGATATAAAGTGTCATTTGTAGTAAAGCCTTCGTAATAATTTAGAATGAATATAAAGTGGAAGCCAGTATTACAATTGAACAATACAAAATTGCAAAGGGTATAAGGGATAGACACTTTCCATATTGTAGCCACATCTACGAAAATATAATTTCTCTCATCATTAGTAATCAAAGGAAAAGAAAGAATAGATCTTTATAATTCCGAAAGAAATAAAATATAAAATAACATTAGAATTATTACTTGTCAAAAGTAATCCAATCCAAATAGTCCGAATGATCATTTCAGCGTGTAACCCATTGTAATCCTTACACAATATAGGTTGGATCTAAGTAGTAATGGAAAAGACATTCTCGACTCATAAAATCATGAAATAGAGGATAATATTTGAGTTGAATGAAATTCACATAAATCTAAAAAGTAAGTTCTTCTATGACTTTAGAAATATTCTGTCAAGTACTAAAAAAACTTTTCTGGAACGATCACAAATAAGTCAGTTTACGAGGCTGGACAAATACATTGTGTATCCCATACGTATCTCATTACATGCAATTTTTATTCAAAAAATAAACCATGAACTTCAACTACACATGATCATGGATCCCAATGGACCTTCAGTCAAATCTTCAAGTGAAGCACCATTGACCAGAGACCCTAAATTGATAACCCAGCCAAGCGATTGGTCCGTGTCTACCAGACCTAGAGACCCGTAGGATCGTCCAGGATTCCCTCCACGAAGACGCCAACGCCGACACCGAAGGAAGTACACGCACCGAGGGACTCATGTCATCACAGGAGAGACGGCGCTGACATAGTCTCTTGGTCCTTATTCTCTGCACACCAGTTTGGAAAGGAGCGTTGTATGTTCAACTCCTGGTTTCGGAGGATTATCCACTGCGGATTCTTCATTACAGCAACCATGGTGATGGAGCGTAACCTCAGATCAAGAAGAAAACACGTTGGAGAAGTCCCCGGCGCATTCGCAGCACCACCGACTTCAAGCTCAGGAGTAAGTCTCAAAACTCAGTAATGACGTTATTGTATAAATCATCACTCTGTCCGTAGTGAGCGTAAAACAATATCCCATCGGGACAGAAGGGTCTCCTGCAGCTCGTCCGTAGTGCCACTACGATCTTCTGATTACACAGTAATTTCCAATCTCTGCATCTCTGTTCGTGTTTAAAGAAGCTCTGTTCAGGGTATCTGTGCAATCCGAACCAAGCCCTAGTTCCCGCGTAGTCGCTGACTAAAGCAGGTCAATGTCTGGACCTGTGAGGTTGTCACGACCCTCATCACAAGGCGTGCCCTTGCCACCTTGGTGAGCAAGGGGGACATTGGGGGTGACTCCCCAAGCCTTGCAAGAGATGAGGTGAGGTTGACTAGGAGTCTCGAGCGATCAGAGCGATGTAGCGCTCTGATCCGGACGAATTTGGGGGCGTGTGATACATGCTTGGAAAGGTCTTGAGAAGACGCTTCCAGCCGTCTAAAGAACGCGTGATTTGGACTTGCGAGTCAAAAGTTATGGGCGTTCAAAGTTGGGCGTGTCCCGGTCGCGCCGGGAGTGCCCTGGCCGCGCCGGGAGTGTCCCGAATCTTTGGAGGGCGATATATTTGCGAGTACTTGTCTGAATGGAGCAAGTGAGTAGTCCATCGGCATCTACGCGTCGCTTAGATGTCGAAAATGGAGTTGCATGTGCGATTTGGATTCTGGACCGCAAAGTTATGCCGGGTGGAAGTTCGGGAGTCCCAAACTAGTGCGAATCGGGAGAAACGGGGTGGTCTTCCAAAACCAAAGGATGTTTGGGATTCCCCCTTGACATACAAGGGGGGGGGCTGCCGAATCCCGCAGAGAGTACTATGAGGAGGGGTGGTCTCCCTCCTCACTCCCGGATGGTGCCATGGTGAGCCTAAGTGGCCCCGGGTGGTGAGGTTAGTGTTGGAGCCTCACCACCACTTGTGTGTTACCATGAAGTGCTTGTGCACTCTTTGATACCGGTTGGGTGGTGTCCCACTCCACACTAGGCCATGGTGTGAGTCCTATTTGGTGAGTCCCGATTAGTGAGTCCCGAAATGAGTTGGGTTGGGCCTAGTGGGGGGTTGGGTCCCATTCAAGGGCGGTTAGCACCGGTGGGAGTAGTGCCTCACTGAGTGTTTGGACATCAATGGAAGTTCCGCCCTATGTCATCAAATGACATGCCCGGTGTCTTGTGGGAGTTCAGTATTGGAAGGAAAGGATTCGGAGTCACGCAGGAATGGGGAACCCCGTGACTTGAGGTGGAACCTAACATTGTGGGTGCGTGGCATGTGCAGTGTTAAGAGAGCGTGAACCTTAGTAGCACTAAGGTGTTAAAGGTTTGGAAAGTGAGCTTAAGGTGGTAAGTGTCACTAAGGGGCGCGACAGAGGTTCTCATCTTTTTTTTTTGGAGCTTCCGACCCTCGAGGGGTTGTCCCGCTTCCCCCAGGTATGCTCAGTCGATGGCCTTCTCGAGTTTTCACGATCCTTTGATTTTTTTTCGATTTGGGTTTTGGTTTTTGAAAGCCCGTTTGGGGCTCTCTTTGCATAGCGAGGTGTCGCTGGGGACCCCTCTCGGGCCTGAGAAGTCCCTGAGGGGCCGGGCACCCATGCATACGGTGCGAGGAGCTTTGCCCGCGTGGTCGTTGACTAAAGCAGGTCAGTGTCTGGACCTGTGAGGTTCTCATCTTTTTTTTTTGGAGCTTCCGACCCTCGAGGGGTTGTCCCGCTTCCCCCAGGTATGCTCAGTTGATGGCCTTCTCGAGTTTTCACGATCCCTTGATTTTTTTCCGATTTGGGTTTTGGTTTTTGAAAGCCCGTTTGGGGCTCTCTTTGCATAGCGAGGTATCGCTGGGGACCCCTCTCGGGCCCGAGAGGTCCCTGAGGGGCCGGGCACCCAAGCATACGATGCAAGGAGCTTTGCCCGCGTGGTCGTTGACTAAAGCAGGTCAGTGTCTGGACCTGTGAGGTTCTCATCTTTTTTTTTTGGAGCTTCCGACCCTCGAGGGGTTGTCCCGCTTCCCCCAGGTATGCTCAGTTGATGGCCTTCTCGAGTTTTCACGATCCCTTGATTTTTTTCCGATTTGGGTTTTGGTTTTTGAAAGCCCGTTTGGGGCTCTCTTTGCATAGCGAGGTATCGCTGGGGACCCCTCTCGGGCCCGAGAGGTCCCTGAGGGGCCGGGCACCCAAGCATACGATGCAAGGAGCTTTGCCCGCGTGGTCGTTGACTAAAGCAGGTCAGTGTCTGGACCTGTGAGGTTCTCATCTTTTTTTTTGGAGCTTCTGACCCACGAGGGGCTGTCCCGCTTCCCACAGGAATGCTCAGTCCATCGCCATCTCGTGTTTTGGGAGAGGGTGATTCTACGGAATAGTTCTGGACACCGTGGGATCCCATGAATGAGTCTAACATTCTGTTCTATGTCTTTTTTGACGATTTTATCTTCACTGGATTGGTTTGGAACAAGACGTTCCAACTTCCGTGGCTGATGTTCTCATTGATACGGCTGAGGGAAGTCGGGACATAAGAGCATTACCAGAAGTTTCGCTTGAGGTCTCTGTGGAGATGGAGACGGCCGAGTTACCAACTCCTGGTGTTCCGGAAAATCCATTACCGAGGCCTAGGGTAAGCTTAGACGCGTTATTACGAGACTTAGACACAAAGAATGATGACTTGTCCAGTGAAGGAGAGACATCTCCTCCTCATTCCTCTTGCACCAGTTTAGGAGATGACCAAGATATAGTGGTTGATTACGATACTGAGGATATGACAGAGTATTGCACATGCAACCATGTGGATGATGAGGTCACATCCACTGTAGTGTCCGATGCTGATATTCTTATATATTGTTGTGGACAATACAGGTCTCTCACCGAGGCTTGTGTTTGCGCTGTTTGAGGCGGATTGAGTACTTTCGTAGCGCTTACTTTGAGATAACACGAATGAGTACTTGAACAATTGTTTCCTCTATTATTTTTGTTATCAAACTTCCATGTGCGTGTGCTTATTTCCTTTGCTCGTGACCAAATGAAGCTGATTTGTCATTTGAATTAAAATGTTTTTATACTTCTCTGCTCAATATAGAACATTCCTTCATCAGGACCTGTTCACTCTCCGCCGAGGTCGACTGGGTCAACGATGGTGGATGTGGGTTCACAGCCAAGCATTGGCTCGGACGTGGAAATGGATGATGGTATGGAGGACCACCTCCCCGAAGGTCAGCATCACTACATGGAGGATGACATTAGGAGGTCCCAAACAATGGACACAATCTCTATCATTTCGAGTTTGCGGTTGACCACCTCTGATCTCTCTCGCATGTGGATTCCACTTTGCCGACTGGTGCCTATGGTCCGACCGACACTCTCTTGCGATCTTACATTGCTTGAGAATCAATTTAGCCATGGATATGAAGAAGGCACAAGGGTTTTTTATGTCTCCATTTCAGATGAAGATGGTCAAACAACAGTTTTTTCCGATAGAGAGAAAGATGAGTGGGGGCCCATATGGAATTCCGTTAATGATCAGTTCAATCTTTCATTGAAGTCCAAAGTAGCTCTGAAGCACTTGGTGGACTACAAGTTCTTCGTCTGTGATGGAAATCACAGACGTATAGCTTGGATGAACCATATTAATCGACTTCATCGAACAAAGAGGGACTAGCATATTTCTGTGGACTCCATTGTACTTGATACACGGAATCGTATCGGGGTGGCAATGTAGGCAATGCATGACATCAACAAGTATGCCTTACCTACTTGGGTTTAACCCACTGAACTTATTACACATCTTCATTTTGATTTAAATTCTTGGTTTTATTTTTGGCATTGGCACCTCATATGTTGGAGTGTTATGGTATGACAGGCATACTGAAAACTCTCATGTCAAGACAAACCTCGTACACACCTTGTATCGAGTGCAAAAATACGGAGTTATGGATCTCGAGAAGTTCAACGAGCTTCTCAGTCAGGATGACATTAAAACCTGCCAGCAGATTACACGGAGGACATGGTATTCCATGCCTCTAGAGGTCTTCACTTCCTTCATCTTTAAGGTATAATATGATTCCCTTACTAGTTGGTTATCATTTCAACCCAAATTTATATCTCATTGTTCTTTACTTTACTTTTCTGTCCGAGCACACCTTATGCTTATGTGCACCGCTTGCTATTTCAGCAAGAAATTGCAGCAGCTGCTGATGCTGCAATTCGAAAATACAATGAGGAGACCGCGGACGATGAGATGTCCAAAGAGGGAGTTGCCACGGCAATGCGGTGTGCAATCAAGGAAACCACGGAGAAGCTGTACAAGAAGTTATCGAAGATTGTAGCAGTGGCCAACCCTGCACTTGGAAGAGATTGGTTGGAAGAGGTACAGTCCACTCATAGTTGAAATGAGAGGATTGAAACTCTACTCTAGTCTTCTGTTTCTAAACAAGTGTTCTTTGCTTGGACACAGATTGAACGGCACTGGAACTTGTACTCCAGCCCCGAGTTGACCTTAGAAAAGTTGCAAATGATAGCTACAGCCAACGTCAATGCGATGTTCAAGATTAGGTGGTTGAAATGGATCAATGCCTCAAGGCCCACTCGAGAGGCACGCCGCTTTCCACCGTGTCCTGTGAATGAGGAAAAATTACAAGTTTTCCTTAGTAAGGCATGTTGGTATGCAGGGGTAATATTTCATTCTATGCATTCCTATCCCTCTTCATAGTACCATAGTAAATTTCAGTTGCTATCTTCACATTCCTTTAATCTAATATACAAAAAAATCTATTGGTCTCATTCACTTTACCATGCATGGTGATCCCCATGTACTAGTAGATTGAGGAGACAGCTACTGAGATGTTCAACTCCATAATCCAGGCGGATAATATATCGGTAGACTTCTCCGTCTCTACCAAGCCGCAAACACTCTTCGAGTATTTGGAGGGGTGGAGAATGAAGCTTTGGGATCATGCTTATACGGGTACGTTCAAGGGTGCTGACGCCTTCAAGAAGTCAGACTCCTTCAAGGACTTCAGGGGATCTGTATTGGCAGTTAAACGCGTGATATACAGGTACATGTCTCTCTAATTAACCGTTCCGTTCTCTTCCTCTAATATTGAATGTGCCTTCACAGTCGACGACGAATTACCTATGTAGATGTGTCCAGTCTATTTGAGTGGCCTAGGATCTTTTCTAATGGAGCTGGTTCTATTTCTCTTAAATGTTTTTGTGATGTATACTGAGACATGCGGTCACTTCCATATTCTAAACTTCTATTGCAATTTGGTCTTACACACACCTAACTACTCTTCCATGAAGTGCGATAGACTAACATGCAAAATTCATTTGTAGGTACTTCAAGTTCGAGTTATATGGCAAGAAAGCCCTTGCAAAGGCTGATTTGCCCCCATTTCTCACCACGTGGCTGGATCGATCCTCCAGAGACTGTATGTTTTCACCCACACAGTTGAAGAACTAGACGAGCTCTCATTTGCAGGCTTGCCCTTGGTACCTGGAGTGCAACTTTGGGATCACGCCACCAGAAGAGGAGATTCTTTTTCAGACGCTCAAGGATACCACCGTTGTTGAGTCAGAATTCGATGAATTTGCCGGGTTAGACCCGGAGGCACGAGATAGGGCCATCAAGAGGCGTGAAGCGTCTGACAAGAGGAAATTGGAGAAATTGGAGGATGCCAAGAAGAAGACCGAGGAAAACAACAGGAAGAGACTTGATGCCTAGGCTGAGAAGGATCAAGAGAAAGCTAAGAAGAAGGGTACGAAGAGGAAGGCTGAGACACCATTGCAGGAACCGGCTACTAGTGCAGCTGACATGAAAGAAGGGTCGTTCGGTTTTTCCCTAACTCAAGAGCGTTTGGTGCATGGATTGACACCAACGACTCATAATCTAGACCCTATTCCGGATATTGATGAGTGCATCTTGAACTTGGCTCTGGGTAATCTAGAAGGCACTAGAAAGGCCTATGACGACGTCCTATCCTTCTTGGCCATGGTAAGACCTTCATCTCTTCCTGTGTCCACCGTGCCTCTATCATTTTCAACACCCTAAACCACCATTGAATCACACATCTCTTCTTTCGTTGGCCCTAAACTGCGTCTTTGTTTACTATATTGACATTTGTATTTCAATATACATTTTTCAATGTCATGCCCTTCTTCTTCTTTTGTCACTAGCACTTTTCCGTGCAGCATTCCAATGACAAAGATCGCTACTTCAACGGGGTCCTCGATTCCCAATCAGCTGTGGACTTGATCATCGTGGATGTTCCCGAAGGTCTCCATGTGCCCAACATATCAGTTTCACTTGGCCTCATTCCTACGTGGAACGAGTTCACATTTCAATGGTTAGTTCCAGTTTTTGATTTCGCTCAAGAGTTTTTGCACAACAACGGTGGTATGTTGTTGATGTACCCAGCCCCTTCTGTTCCCCACAGAAGCCAGATCCTTGGATGTTGTAAAGAATACAACTTCAGGATACTCATCACTTGGTTCGGCATGAATCATCTTCACCTGACCTCGCCTGCGGATCCCACTAAGACGGTAAGAGACCTTTTAGACTCCTAAATACTTCTCATGCATTTCCTCATCAATTGTAATGGATTTCTTACTTCTTCTGCCTGCAGACAATGAGGTTTGCCATCTCCCTGGTGGTTAAGGAATGTGGACCAAAGACACAGGAGGAATTTCCATTCCAATTCGTCCCATCCTACGATGCGGTGGGTGTCAATGTGGGATGGGATGACATCCTCCAGAATTTCTGTAACAAGGAGGACGTCACCATGAATGGCAACAAACCGTGGCGGGGTCCTCAGGAAAAGGCTCGGCAGTTCATGCAAATGCTTATAGAAGCATGCTCTGAACCTGGGGACGTCGTTGTTGACTGCACTACGTCTACAGGTACTTGTTGTTTTCTTTGTTCAACTAATTTATGTCAAATTATTGGATAATATAGCTATTTCGATGTCTTGGACTTTAACTTCTCTTGGATGCTAGCAGGGGCCAGCATTCAAGCTTGTCGTGCCACACGTCGGCACATTCTGGCATTTGAGGAGGACAAGGCTATCTTTGATGCCCTCATTGCTCCAGTCATGCACACGGTTCCAAAACCGCCATCGCCACGCCCTCCTACAGTTGCTCTAGATCTTGACGACATGGATGTATCGGTCCAAGCTATTGTCAAGACATCACGATTCAGTAAGTAAGTTTTCCTCTGAGTTCTATGGTTTAAATTTACTGTTTTCTTCATGGGTTCATTTGATCTAATACTTTGTTCACTTGTTTTTATAGGCAAGACCCGACAGTGAAGAACTCTAAGAAGGTTCCATTTTTTTCCAACCCTGCATTTTTCCCAAGTCCCCCTAAGCCATTTCAACTCCCCGTGTATGCTGAGGCGGTTTCCAAGGATTTCATTGCCCTAAATCCGAGGCCAACTTCTAGGGCCCATTTGGTAGATCCTCCTGTACTGGAGTTCGTAGATGATTGTGCTGCAGAATTAGATTCACAGACATCAGATAGTGAGGGTAGTTCGACCTCAGCCCACTTCGGTTGAAATATTGTTGTACACCACTATGGTATTTTCAGTGCATGTTGGTGATTGACAATTTCTGAATTTCTCCTTTCTTTCCTATTTGAAGTCTACTTATATCATTTGAATGTTCGTGGCTCTAAATTGGATGATGTTATTCATAGTGATTTGAGGTTGCACTACCAAAATTGATTTAAAATCCTAAAACCCTAAACCTCTCACGTGACCTAAACCCACGGTTGTAGGTAGACTACACCTTAACGGTCATAGGACAATTGTTTCTACAGAATATGGGACCCTTAATCCTAACCACTTTTCAATTAAATGGAAACCTAAAACGTAATCTTAGCCTTTTTCCGATGTCTTTCCCAACATGGCATCTATTCATAGGAAGTTCTCACCCATTTTCTCACCCATTTTCATCTTGTTTTGTCATCTACTTTCATCTATTTCTTGACACACTTTCATCCAAACCCTAAAATTCGTTCATCCATTTTTCCAATGAAATTCATCCATTATCCTAAACCACTTTCATCTCTTTCATCCAACTGCTTTCATCGACTTTTTACAACCACTTTCATCCATTTCATCCATTTCATCCAACTACTTTCATCGACTTTTTACAACCACTTTCATCCATTTTCCATCGACATTCATCAACTTCGTCTTCAACTTCAATCCAATTTCCCAAATAATTCTAGCAAATTTTTAATCCATTTATTCTTATTATTATTTTTAAACCAATAAAAATATTTACCCCGCTCACCAATCCCCGCTTTTCGCTCACCGCTCACCACTCCATGCTCACATACCAGCATTCCCCGTCGACGGCAGAGCCAACTGCATTCTTGAAATCCCAAGCATGTTTGGACCAATTGATGGATGTTGGTCCACCACCAATGTTGATGGTTGTCATTTCATCCATATTGAAAAGATCATCCACCAAGGCCCACGATGTCAAACCAAAAACCCTCTCTTGATTGTTCGCGCCATAATTGTTGTCTATTTTTTTGAATTCTTCCACCATTTGCCTAGTTCTGTCAACACTAAAGATGCATGCCATCTTCCATTGGTAATATTGCTCCATCAACGCATGCAATTGATTTTTCAATCTCAAATTGTTTGCAAGCGCGTCCATCAGTTGGGTGCTTCAGTCAACTAGTATTGCTGCAACTACATTTGTGGGTAATTCTCCAAAGGACAATGAATCTTCTTGAGTACCCATTGTTGCACCAACTTCTGTATGTTCCAATGGAATTTGAGAATTATTTGAAGGCCCTTGCGCTTCCCCTCGTGGATCCTGACTAGCATTGGTTAATGTTGCTACCTCAAGAGTGTGTCGAAGTACCTCCATCCCAAGTTGTTGTTGATTGATGATGTTGTCCTTCTCTTTGATTTCTTCCTTCAATTTGTTGACATCATCATATAAAGAATGCAATTCTGCATTCTTGTCATTCACTTCGGTCAACAAACTCTAAATTCGGTTTGCAGCAGCTGTAACATCAACAATTCCTATTGTTGGTTCGTCAGTAGGTGGCACCTGTTCCTCCACAACATTTTCTGGTAAAACCTCATTAGTTGCATGCACAGCCCTCCTCTTTTTAGCATGTTGTTGTTGTGTTCTAGGGTTGACTACAATTGGTACATGAGATCCATTAGAGTCGTTGTCCGTAGATGAGTCCGAAGTGTCATAGTTTGGTGGTGCGCGAACCTGTGTAGTTTTTTTCGATAGACCACCTTCCGGGTATCTTTTTACCCCCCTTGGAATGAATCCATTCTCTGGGGGAGGAATTTTGACATTTTCCCCCATTGTCTTCAAAGTTGACCAATCCACTCTCTTGTTCAACTTCACCTCCGCATAGACCCCTTGTGCAATGAAAAGATGCACTTCATTGCGTGTGACGTTCAGGACATCATACAACACCTGGAACACCTCAATGCATCGGTTCGTGAACTCATTGTCAAGGCAATGTTTCAAATTTGCCTTGTGGAAGCGTCTATGAAAGTTATGTCGCTCTTCCGGGAAGACCTTGTCAATGTGGCACCACTCGATGTAATTGGTGCAGTCATCATAAGTCCATGGATCAGGCACGTCCTCCCACCCCTTGAATGCAAGCTTGGTAGGGTTACGTAGAATATGCAGTCGCTTACAATGTTTGGTTCCTGCTCGCAGTCAGGTCTTGTCTCGTTCCTCCTTGGTCCTTCTTGGTGGTGTAGCCATTTTTGCAGAAGAATTCGAAAACCTCCAACGTGGCAATCAAGTAGACCCCTCACAACGCTCACAACCAGCTCAACAAAGAGGTGGAAGGCTGAGAGTATGCAGGGCGGGCACAAATGGGGCGGAAACGGCTTTATATAGTTGGAGGTGGGGGACGCCAAGGCGCGGACGCCATTTCCGGGGGCGTGGACCCCTGGGAGAGGGGCGAGAACGCCACGTGCAGGGGCGGGAACGCTAAAAGTCAAGGCATGGACGTGAGCGGGGGGACTATATAAAGCAAGTCCCCGCCCTCATTTCTTTGCCAAGTCCACGCCCTATGCCTCACACACTAGTTCGTCCCCGCGGCCTATGTGAGTGAGTTTGGTGGGTGGTGGGCTTGGCCCGAATATGTGACCTGGTTTTTTTGAATTTTTTTTAACTTTCGTGCTTTTGGATAGATACAGAGGCCCATCGTACCAAATTTTTTTCATTATGACAGGGGAAGGGAGTGGATCTACAGAAAAACGTCCTATGTTTAAAGATTTGGATGATGTCGGTGAGATGGTAATTCCATCCATGAACACATTGATGTCCTCAAGTTCATCAAATCCTTCCTCATCAGGCTAAAAGAAGCGCAAAAAAACCCAAAATCCCCATATGCCTCCACATGAATTCATAGTTGAAGGGAGAGCAATAGCTGTGGTGTTCTACACTCGTCGAGGTACAACTATGTTGACCAGGGAGTATGTGGCGCACAACGAAGAAGGATACCACAAACTGACAAGGGACCTGCGAAGGGAGTTGGAGTCAAAGTTTGAAGCATCAGAGAAATTCAACAATTTCTCTGATTATTGGTTGCACCAAGATTGTCTGGATAAACAGATAGTTGCCCTCACAACCAATATAGTGTCAAATTGTTATTACCACACGAGTAAGAAAGAGGATGGTAGCGATTGGGACATGTAGAACAAAGAGTTGGTTGCAAAATTGAAAATCATTCAAAATTTTGCTCAACAATTTTCTTCATCGCGTAAGAAAAAGCAAGCACCATGGAAAGCGACAATTGAAGATGCAATAAGGGCTCATTGTGTGAGTGGAACATTCAAGTGGCTTGAAATTTCAGTAAAAGTCATCCCCATGCCGGAACAGAGTGCGGTTGGTTCATATCGGACCGTGAGGAAGGTGATGCTTACAAAACTTGAGAGCATTCCTAGTTGGATATTTTTTGCTGGGAAGAGCTTGAAAACCACAAATGAAAAGGAGAAGCGCCAAGGAATCATCAATGAGGCGAGAGGGTGTCCAATGATACATCCTGGCATCATTTGAATTGCGTACCTCCACCCTAAAACGATGGAAGGCTATATGCTGTGGTGGAATGGAGGATCTCTAATTTCTTTCTTATCCAAATACAATTCGAAAGTGAGCGAATCAGTGGATGCGGATGACATTGAGCGTGAACAAGGTACGGGGTTGACAAAAGAAGAGCTTGCATGGGTTGCAACTTATCGAAAGAACCGAGTGAACTTGGCACTCTCCTTGCTTGTCATTGTGGGGAAATGCCACGATGTAGAGTACATGCACAACGACATAACTCCATCCAATGTTTTGCTCCATTTTGATGATTGGAAAGAACAGAGGGTGTACATAGGGATATGTGATTGGGGACTTTCTAGCCGAGTTGTAGAGAAGGAGCCATCAAGGTATGGCTTTCCCAGCATGGAGATTCTAGCGAAAGAGAAGAAGAAGCGAAGGTTTGCAGCCCCTGAATTGTTTTATGTATACGGAGAGCAAGGTTCAGCAAATTCAATTGAGGCCATGCAGAAAATACATTTGTACTCCATAGCTGCTGATGCACATGCGGCGGGATGGATAGCAACTGCAATTTGGAAAGAGGACTGGAACCCCAAATACTTTACAACGAAGAATCCAGAGCAATATCAAAACCTCAGGATCAAATTGGAAAGCCTCGTAAAAGAGGATGTGAGTGAAAGGGCGTCAGTGCCAGATGTTCTAGACACATTGAGAAACGCACCCCACTGTTGGACTATGCCAGATTGTTGTTATCGTACATAGTATTTAGTTGTTTCACTTTTTGTAGTTTAGCATATAGTTTAGGCATAGAAGGTAAATCATCCTCATAGAGGACCATGTGTACCTACTTGGAAATTGCCAAACACCTCAAAATATATATAAAATCGGATGTATTCTATACTCAAAATCTCATAATATATTAATATTTCATTTGATTGTTCTTTCTCATTGCATTTTTATGAGTTCTATGAATTGATGATAAAACTTAAATAAAAACAATGAATGCAATAGTTTGGTATAAAAATACATACACTTTATGTTTTCACTATGCCTATGTTTTAGGAGTTCATGAAGCCCCCTAAAAAAAAAGAAATGATCCATCAAAAAAAAAATGACATTGAAGTAGATTGGAAGAATTTTAGGAATGAAGAAAAAAATATGGAGTGTTGGAGTGACTTGGAATATGGTATATGAATTATGAAATATGAAATGGAAATATGTAAAAGCATATTAATTTAGCATATGTAAATCCAGTCCGCGCCCTGCATGTTGCAGAATCCATGTGGCATCCACGTGGCCTATTTTTCTGTTTTCATGAAGTCAACTTTGTGTTGACTGTATCGGATGGGCAAGACCTCTAACAGACGTCCCAGACGGACGGACAGGCGAACCGGACGTCTGTCTACTATGACAACCATGATTTGTATGTCGAGGCTTAGGGGGCAAATGTACTGTCATTTTCTAGATGTCTTATGTAATCAGTTAGGATTGAAGAGGGGGGGGGGAGGAATGTCGACGATCTTCTTGCCTTCATCTTGTTGCTGTGTCCTTAGAGAGTTTGTCTTCAACTAACGTCGCAAGCCATAATCTTAGAAGTCACCATGTTAATATTTATAAGGGTATAACTATATAGAATTTTTCAAAATTTCCAATAGGTAAAAAGGATTAGAACCCTCTTAGCCTAAACAACTCAGTAAGACTAAGAAAACACTCCAGCTAATCCGTAACGGGATCCAGGCCGGATCCAGATTCCGGAAACCCGGATAGCGACAGTCCATAGTCTAGACTTCTGGTCTACAAAATAGGGACCCGTTACGGGTAAATGGTCCACTTTAGGAACGGTCGGTATTTTGACGAGTACTTAACCCTGCCACTCCCATTTGTTCTCCCTCTTTTCCCACAATTGTTTTATGCACGCATAGTTGAGTGAAAGAGTGGTGAGTTAGTGCTCGGGTGAGAGGTGATAGTGTCTTCAAATTTTAGAGTGGTTTGAGATGGCCGAGGGAGATATCCGGAAGACTTTGGTCACCAGCTGGATGGTTTGTCCAACCATTCCAGAAAGGCTGAGGGAGAGATCACAGTTAGAAGACGATCTTAGTGAGATAGGGTGTGTCGGTCTGTTCATGCGGCCGTGGACTATAAAGAACGACCGAATGATCCAGGATTTGATAGTAGGAGCATCAAACCAATATGAGTTGACAGTGAGAGGAAGGCCTCAAACCTGGACTGATGAAGTCTGGGCTAAGGTTTACGGATTTCCTAAGAAGGGATCCGGTTTAGCTTCTCGGACTGACAAGTTTACGGTCGGGAAATTCAAGAACGTAGCCCATTCCGAGGAAGGGTATGCGATTAGTGACTGCCTGGATGCAAGATAGAGGCATGTCCTAGAGTTCTTGATCCCCATCCTGTATCCAGAAAAGCCTACCCGGGTTATGGTTACGGTAGCCAACACCATCTTTGGTGCTTTTGAAGGTAGACCAGTTAGTTGGGGCAAGGTGATTAGATCCATAGTCGCCAAGCTTGCCACCAACGTGGGGAAGGGAAAGACCAGCCCTATAGGGCCGTATATTTTCCATCTCTACCACCACGTAGAGCTTCTCAGCGATGCGGAAATGGTGGAATACAACACCAGAGCGACCATCCTCCAATATGGCCTCACGGAAGAGGTGATAGTGGAGCAACCGCCGGTGGAAGAGGAAGAGGATGTGGAAGAGGACGAGCAACCCTTGGAGTGGAGGCACCGGAAGTCAACAGATCCGACATCGCGGGGAAAGCTTCCGGCTCAGCAGAAGATATCTGAAGAGGAAAGAAGCATATCCGGGTTCTTCAAGACCAAGTTCAACTAGGTACTTTAAGCACAAGAGTACCACGAGAACCTGGCGGATCTGCTCAGGAGGATTAGCCGAGAGTTGAAGGCGGATCCAGAAGACATCCTCGATGCATTAAAGAAACTTCCCAGTCCGGAAGTCCTCGAGCGGAAGGAGAAGCAGATCGTTGCTCTAGAGAAGGAGAAAGCGGATCTTCAAGCAAGACTAAGCTGGGCGCAAGGGGAGATAGCTGGAGCGAAACAAAGGGAGAAGGAAGCCCTGTAGCTGCTGAAGAACTTATCCGGCTTAGTAGACAAGTTGGCCGACATGGTGATGAAGGCGGCTCTAACCTAGAGTCGGTTGACCGAGGAAGGGCACCTCACCGGATCCAAGGTGATCCAGATACTCGTGGACTTCTCCTCATGGATGGAGCTTACACTTAAGGAGATGAGGCAACTGCTTGGGCGGATCGACCCCGACCGGGTAATGGACTTCTCCAACTTTCCAGAGATCCATTTCGACATGAAGACTCCCATCAAGCTCACCGCCTCAATGCCACCACCTTCAAAACCGGAAGCCCCGCGGGAGACTCTCCGGTACTCGACGGAACCCTTCTCCAAACAGCTGGAGAAGACAATCCGGGGAAGCATGAAGTCAGTACCCGAGCCAAGCAAGCAGTCGAAAACTAGACGGGAGTTGGCACCTCTAGAGATTACGGTTTCTCCACCCATCCTAGTGTTCAATCTTTCGGAGAAGGAGCCGCTTCCGACACCTCACACCCAAGCCCGTGGTGAACTGATAGAGCGGATTGGGGGGTTGTTGAATCCGGCCAGGTCTCATTCGGAGGAATTCGAGCATATGCTGGAGGAGCAACAAACAAGAAAGGAGATCGGGATGATTGTTCTGAATGAGACATCTCTAGGTGAGGAGAATGAGAGGGAGATAACTCAGATTGAGAAATTTGAGGAGGAAGAATACCGGACCGGATCGAAGGATGAGGACGAGGAAGAAGCAAACTACTCTCCTCTGGAAATCCAGAAGATACAGACCCGGGCGGCGTTACGAATGACCCCCATCAAGGCCACCCCGAAGGCAACACCGAGATCATCCACGCAAGCACTAGCGAGTCAAGGTAGGAGCAGCCAGAAGAAAGCGCGGAAGGGGAAGTAGATAGAATCTTTCTTTAGGTAGATAGGATTTTAATTTTGAACCGGATCCGGATTTCCAGATGTGGGACCAGGTTCCGGATTTGTAGGATTTCACTTTTCCGGATTTTTCGGGGAATTTGTGAGTGGTCACCTAGATTTTCGGGTGGCCTTTTTGCCTTTTTGGCTTTGGATGTTTTTGAAGTTTTAAAGGGTGTGGCGGGTTGTTTGCCTCTCATTCCATCCTAGCGTTATGGTTTATATTTTGTTATCCTTTCTTTTAATCTGAGCCACTAAGTGGACCCTCAGGAATTGATCTATCATATATCCAGCTTTCCGGTGTTGTCTTGTAAGTGTGCGGAAGTGTAACAAAGGAGGAGGAAAGGAGGAATCCGGATCTGAGGAAACTTGGAGCTGAGTTGTGAGGAACGTTTGTAAAGTTGTCTAGATTAGTGATTTTGGTCTTGAGCACGAGTCTTTAAACTCCCGGAACGGGAATTTGATTTGGAGTGTTGTGGGTGCAGATCCGGAATGCCAAGGATGGTTCTGTGCGGAGATAAGCAACCACCAGTGGAAGAAACCCCATATCACTTATCGGAAGGTCAGCCAAACCCTAGGATCAGTCTAGCAAACAACTTACAATCCCTATCTTAGTTCCGGTTTCTGTTCGTCTGTCGTAGTAGTGGAGAAGACTTGTTACAACTCTGAGTGACTTGCCTCCCGGGTTGGCCATCCAGAAAGTTGTGAGAGTAGTTCCGGTTGATCTAGTGCAATAGTTGGTCTAAGTGGGTGTCTTGTGGTTTTTGAGAAAGAAGAGAGTGTGAGAAATACGAGTGGTCAGTCCCTACCCCTCTATACAATCAAAGGTGGACCCTTTGAGGGTAAAACAGAGGTAACAAAAAACGGTGTGGGTGTGGAGAAACGGATCCGGATTTCGGATTAGGGAGAATCCCGATTGAATTTTGGAATTGTACTGCTTTGGAAGAGAGAAAGGAAGGGAAAGGAGAGCTTAAGCCGGTAAATGGATAACCTAGGCTTGCCACAACATATTAGAATCCCTTGCAACAACATACTTACACGTTTGGCTGTTGTAAATGGTACTTGCTGCACGCTACGCGTACAACAACTAAAACCATTGTTTTTCGTTGAAAGGTGAGGACGCCTAATGATGCTACAAATCTGGTCATGGGATGCTTAGTGCGAGGTCTCAAGGAAGGATTGGATGTCTCGACGTTGTGTGAGACCCTATTTTGGACATTGAGTCAAGGCGGTCCGATTCCATTCCAATGTTTTGCTATTTGTATGTCGAGGCTTAGGGGGCAAATGTACTGTCATTTTCTCGATTTCTTATGTAATCAGTTAGGATTGAAGGGGGGGGGAGGAATGTCGATGACCGTCTTGCCTTCATCGTGTTGCCGTATCCTCAAAGAGTTTGTCTTCAACTAAAACCATTGTTTTTCGTTGAAAGGTGAGGACACCTAGTGATGCCACAAATCTGGTCATGGGATGATTAGTGCGAGGTCTGAAGGAGGGATTGGATGTCTCAACGTTGTGTGAGACCCTGTTTTGGACATTGAGTCAAGGCGGTCCGATTCCATTCCAATGTTTTGCTATTTGTATGCTGGGGCTTAGGGGAGGGATTTACATTTTCCAGTCATAAATATCATACAAATTTTTTTTGAATTGTTAAGTAATTAGTTAAGATCCAAGGGGGCAGTAGGGGGGAGGATTGTCGATGAACTTGTTGCCTTGATCCTCAACCCTTGTCCTCAACCCTTTTCCTCAAAGAGCCTCAGTGGAGCTTTGATCATGGTTGTCGTTAGTTCTAGGGTGACGACGCTTGTGTGATGCCAGAACTCTAGTCGTTTGATGCTAAGTGCGTGGTCTCGGTCTTGGTGCAAAGATGTCAATGTGGATGTAGACACTGTTTTGGACATTGAAGCAAACAATACGATTCCAATTGTTAACTGCGGATTTTGGCCCCTTTGTGGGTTTAGGGTTTTAATAGGTTAGCAAACGTAGTTTATGTTCATGAACATTGAGGCCCCCATTGGAAGCCCCCCTGATGTTTTAAATTCTTTGTGTTCACATGGATTGGCTGTGCCCCCAAAGGTGCTTGGGCTTGGGCTTATATTTTTATTGATTATTTTGGTGAGACTACATGTCGCTGTTGATGTGAATCCGTTGTTGTGGACATCTAAGATGTCTAAATACCATGGTGAAATTCTAGGATCACGGGACCCTGCTGTTGCAGTCATATGGTTTTCAAATTGGTAATTGTGAGACTTGTGTTGTCATGATCAATGATGAAGGCCTTGTGCATGTTGAATCTCAATTTCTCCCTACAACAATAGCTATGTTGCTTGAGTCTCATCCTTTTGGAAATCCTTGTACTTAGACGCCCTTTTTGATATCTTGAAATATATGAAGGTCACGTGAGTGAACCCTAGAACAATGTCTAGATGTTGAGACTAATGTTGTAATAGACATCTGAGTCATGTGAAGTGCTGCATATTTAGCTTTGGGCGCCATAGGTGATGTTTAGGAAGTGTCACAATGATCCTATTTGGTGTTTTTCCTTGCATGTTTGTTCCAAGTAGCAGGTGAAGATTTTGTGAAGTGGCCTTTATCACAACCTAGAATGGCACCAAATCTTTCAAAATTGCCAATGAAGCGTGCAGTAGTGCCACGACATTGTCATATTGTAAATGTGTTCATTATGTGAAAATGCATAATTGTTTGTTAAATTGGAGGGGGGTTTTTTGTAGAGTTTCAAGAAACAAATGGGGTTATACTCCACTTGAACTCTTTTTTTTTACCTCTATTTGACAAACACTTAGTTCTTTGATTTCTATACTAGAAGATATTTTAATATGATAGTTAGTTAGGTTGAAGTTTTAAAAACAAAAGGTAAAGCTTGTTTTACCTTTTTCCTTATTTTTATTTTATTTTTAATGGATTAGAAATCCACATAAATGATATGGATAGACTTATCAAGAAGAGGAAGTGGCCCATGTGGGTATTATGGCCCATGTGGCATCTTAGTGGCCAAAATCCACTAACTTAAGTGGATGGTATGGAGGTTGAGGTGGCGGATGAGGTTGAGGATCATCTTCTTCCTCCTCCTTGTTTTGCTAAAGGAAGCCGTTACTTTGGGAGGGGAGAGAACTTTGTACATGGAGAGTTTGATAATGAGATTTTGAGAGCTTGTGTATCTTGTTTTTGTTTTTTCAAAAAGCTATCACTCATGAAGTTTGGAGTTAGTATGTGTAAGTTATGAGTTTGGGAGTGAAGTGTTGTGAAGCTGCCTCAAACTTTCAAGAGAGTGAGCTTTGAAAGGCTATGAAATGTGGACAGTACTTTGCATTTGAGTGAAACTTGGGGAGCTTGTAGATATTCATGTTAGCTTTTCAAAATGAGTTTATTTTCTTGATTTAGAGGTAGTATGAGAAAGTTATGGGCTTGAGAGTGAAAGGGTGAAGGGATACTTTCGGGTTTCCAAGTGAGTGAGTTTTGAAAAGGTATGAAATGTGGACAGTACTTTGTATTTGAGTGAAACTTGGGGAGCTTGTACATGTTTATGTTAGTTTTCCAAAATGGGTTTATTTTCTTGATTTGGAGGTAGTATGTGAAAGTTATGAGCTTGAGAGTGAAGTATAGGTGAGCTGCCTTTGAGTTGGGAAGGGTGAACTTTGACCGACCATGAAAGTCGGGCAGTATCTTAGTTTTGAGTGAATTTTGAAGAGGTTGTAGAAATTTTTGTTAGCTTTCCAGAGGAATATCACACTCTTAGTTTGAAGTTGTATAGCGAACGTGGCACTCAATCAACTATCAAACACTTCTTCGAGGGGAGTTCATGAAGGATATGACTTTGTTTCCACAATTTTTTACCATGCCTGGGGTATATTGAGAGTCCATGACATCTTTGGAGGGGTGTATGGAAGGGTGATAATATTTTGGTTCATGCGGCATCATTGGGGGGATTTATTGTTATGTTCATGACTTTGGCCACGGGATCTTTCATTATTTGAACCACATCTAGTTGCAGCTAGAAGCCCCGCGTTTTCCCAAGGCAAGGCCTCTCTACTCGACAACGTGGCCGGGGAATTTCATCAAATGCTAGGCCGTGTCAAGTGGTCCACAATCGTTCGTCCCCGGAGCAGCGCTCCAAGCATACCAATGACAATTGGCAAGTGGCAAGCCGCCAACAAGAGAAGGGAAAGGGGAAGGTTGCTGCGAGGAGTCCACTATTGAAGAAGCCACGAGTGTGCATGGCACAAGAGGAGGTGGAGGAGTCCGACCCGAAAGATGAAGTGGAATATGAGGGCTCCAGCGATGACTCCGATGATCCCTCAAAATCCAAGTTTGTGCTTTCATTTTGTCCCTTTGTTTCCAATTTCAAGTTTTCTTAGAGAATGCTTGCTTGTAGTAGCATCTCGTAGGAGTCCATGTGAAGGCCATTCAGGTGATTGAGGTGTTGTCAAGTGAGTCTCACGTCAATGTAATTTTGCTAGTAGACATTGATTCCAGCACCAGCTTTGTCATGAGACATTGATGTAGACATTGTTCTAGACATCGATGAAGACGTCGTATGTCTTTATGCAGCAAAGATGTTCTTGGTTTGACTTTGTGGTCTTCATGGCACAAGTAGATGTCCAAGTACGGGGACTTGTCGTCCTTAGACAATGATCCGAACACACTAATGTTGGGAAAGGAGCCAACTCCACTTCCAAATCCACCCTCGAATCATGTGAAACGGATCCTTGTCATCAAGAAGGAGGACACTACAAAGGGGGATAAGCAAGTAGTAAAGGTGGATGGACTTGGCAATCCTTACGGAAAAGCCGCTAAATATTTTGTAAATGACGTGAAGTCATTTGCAAAGGATCTCCACCCGGCATATGGGTAGGGTGACCAGCCAATGAAGGACAAGATGCGGTTCTTTGAACGCGTGGCAGCAGGTATTAATTGGCATCGGAGTTGTTGTAATGGTTTGCATTTTGGTGTTGGTGCAATAGACATCCACATGTTGTCTCGGGCTTTTCAATGTTGAGAAAGATGTCAATTTATTAGATGACTCACTACTTTGGACTCTAAGTTCACTTGATTTTGTTGCCTTTGCAGACTAGACTGTTAAAGGTGGTCTTGAGATCAACCTAGGTTGGTATGCTTAGTTTGTCACGAAGACTTTGATCAATGTATGCCACAGCCTCATGAGGCTCATTGACCTTGATTTACCTATGCCCGTCAGCTTGGACCCTGAGGTTTGGGAAACCCTCAAAGCGAAGCGTAGATCAGCAAAGGCTCAAGAGAAGTCAATGTAGATGCATGCAATTTCAAAGTCTAAGAGCAACAAGGAAACCCAGATGAGGTCCATAGAAAAGCGTATGATGGGGGAGTTGGTAACATGTGCTTCACTCTAATTGGTGTTTCAATGTTTCTATGCTAAATTTGTTGTCCTTACCAGCATTAGTTAATGTTGTTATCATGCATGTATAAGCATGGGTGTTGACAAGTGGCCTCTTATTTATTTCCTCACCCGATGTCTAAATGCACATCTTTTGTTTTCTTTATTGTTTCTTTAGACTAACAGTGAGCTTATGATGTATAATTGGCAGACTCTCAAATTGGGATGCATACCCCAGGATGATGAGCTTTAGCGTGCCAGCAAAGAAGAGTTTGCCTGGCGTGAAGAAGAGCTCCACAATGCAAACATCCGATATGCATCCCCCTAGGACATCGAGGAAGTGCGTGCAACAACATCAGAGATTGGAGATTGTCTTGTTGAGATGAGTAACTTGATCCGTTTGCTTGTGCAATCCTTTGGCCCTAACAGTGTACAGCATCAAATTCTTGCATCAACGCCCGCAGGCCTGGCACTCTTGCAGGGCAACATCTACACCGATATTCCCCAAGTCTTTCATGGTCACAACACTCCTGCAGGTAACGTTGATGGAGATAGAACCAATGTTGTGCAGGTTGGTGAAGTTGGTGCAAACGTTGGCGTGGATGCAGATGAAGACGCAGAGCCTGAGGTTGATAATTGATGGACCATCCCCTGGACAACGCAAGAGACATTGATCCTGAACAGATTGAGGTTGATGTTGTTGCAGGTACCATTCCCGGCATTGACAGAGTGGCCTTTAACCCCCCTGGAACGCTTGTTGATAACGCGGTGAGTACTCCTGTGGACGTCCCTACGGATCCATATTCCATAGTGGCTCAACCTACATCCGTCGAGGGAGAGGGTACTTCTATTGCTTTGGCAGAGCAATCCAACCCTCGAGAGGTATTTCTCATGTTGGACAAGACAAGAACATAGATGGGAGCTAGACATTGGTGTGTTGTTTTAGACATTGTATTGGACATTATGTATCTCTCTCTTATTATAGTGTTTTATCATTTAGTTCTAATAGTATGTACGGTGGTATTATGTGCAATCAGGTTGCAAATCTTCCATCTATGGGATCGTCGTCTCGCATCAATCAAGTGACAAGGACCTTGAAGCCAACACCAAAGTGTGAGCCCTCAAGTTGGCACTTGGAACTCAAGGTTTTCTTTTTTTCGTTTTAGTCAGTATTTTAGTGTAATTATATGCAAGAATGCATAAAAAGAGTGTTTGAGTGGTATTCGGTAGAAGTCCCTACCAATACAGTGAGGGGTCATCCTAGAAGTGTAGAGTATATAAAATACTCAAATTTCATACTTCTAATGCCTAGTTGAGAGTCTGAGAGGTCGATTAAGTATTTCCGAGAGAACTAAGAGTTTGAGTGTTAGCTAGTCCTAGTAGTTGTCCATGTTAAACTAAGTCTTACAATTGCATGTGACAAGCTGGCTAAGTCTATTTTAGGTCTAGAGAGCCTAGTATAGGTCACCATCCAATTTGTAAAGAATTTGGATTGGTAAGTTCTTATTTGCAGATAACTTATAGAAGAATTATCCAATCTGCAAATAAAGTGATGGGAAAGCAACCGGAGTATGAAGAAAGGTGCTTTTACTCTAAAAGCGTGCCAAGACCCAACATTGGAGCCGGTTGTTCTAAGATTTTCCGATACAAGAATAATTTCCCCCTCGAGCGGAAATTAAAAGGGAATTGCTAATTTTAGCTTCCCTATGAATAGTGCAAAGTGAAATGTAATGTTGCACTTTGGTGTTAAGAGTTTCCTAGAAGCTATTCAAAAAGTTTCGGAATTTCTTGAAACTATTACAATGACTCCATGGGAAGTCAACTGCCTTTAAACATGATCGTAAATTCCTAGGAATTACCCATGTTGCGGTAAAATCCCACTAAAAATTAGGATAGTGTGTTGTGTGCTAATAAAGCGTTCCACAAAGTTTGAAGACATTCTAACATTCCTAGGTATCAGAATCGACAACGACATTGGACTTTTGAAAAATTTACGACTTTACGGCGGGTTGACCGGCGTACCAGAAGATGGCGGTGTCCAAATGACATGAATGAGGGGTCTTTTCTTACTCCCACGAACCTTCTAAGTAACCCTAGCTAGATAGTTTCCTCAAAAGAAACAAATTACAAAAGTTAGGGTTTTCACCTTTCTTTGGAGTTATCGTAAGTTGATTTTACACTTACGAAGGGCTGGGAAGAAGGGGTCAGAGTCCTACAGACTAATTTGGGTCTTCTAAAAACAATGGCGCAATCATTTTTCAATTTGGAGTTGTTCCCTAGAAGATAGGAGGGGTCCAGCAGCAGATTTGACTTTTTTAGAGTAATTAGTGGTAATTCAAAGTTAATTTCGCAAATATCTTTTGGAAAATTGAAGATTGGATTTGGGTAAGACCTCTTTTCTTGCGTAACAATCCATCTTTTGTTTAAAGAAAAAAAATTTAGAAATACTTTGGGTTAATTAGCAAAATATCTAAGTTAATTAGGGTTATTTTCAAAATATTTTTGGGAAAAGATCTTGGATTTGATTTAGCTAAGATTTATTAGCTAAATGGAGAGGGTTCTAGAGAATTCTTCCATGAAACAAAGATTATTTTGGAATTACGATAGGGTAGTTTAGGAAATATCTCAGGATCAAAAGTAAATGTTTTTCTATCCACAACTTACCGGGGAGGGGCCTGGGATAAGTATAAAAGGCCCTTCCCTCGAGGTTGTCGATACCCTCATTCTTATATCTAACCTTTACTTTTGTGCCACCGGCGTGGTCGGAGCACTGATCTAGGTCGAGATCCGACCTAAGTTTCATTCCAATTCTTGATTTGCACACTTTGAAGGACGAGAGGGTCCCTTCAGAGTGATTTCTATTTGATTTCTTTAAGTTCTCGGGGCTAAGCCTCCATTTTCTTTGAATTGTGAGAGTTTTGGAAGGGATAGACCTCCAAACTCTAATTTCATTTAAGATTTTTTGAATACTAACAAATTGTGCTCATTACAACAGAATTTGGTATTAATATACTTAAGGCGGTGAAGCTTGACTTTGCCAAAAGTTTATTAAACCAACCCCTGCCCAAAATTCGTTGTATAATGAAGATTGGGACTTTAATTGCTAAAGTTCGGTTTAAACGCTGTCATGCTTACCTCCTTTAGTGTTTAAACTTGGATACTTTGAAATTTTAAAAGAATTAATCTTTAATGTTCAGTTTAAACACTGTCATGTGTACCTCCTTTAAAGATTGACTTTCAAAATACTAAAATTTGATCATTGACACCGTGTATACTTGGGGTTGCCCCTGCACGGCGAAGCTTTGACTTGGAAAGATTTGAAATTGACACTTGGGAAATTTCCTTATTTGCATGCTTGGAAAAATGCTCTGCAGGTGTACTAATTAGGAACATTCGATTTAGTGAGAAAGATTAGAGAAACGTAGTCAAAATTTCTTAGTTTGAACTCCTGATAAAATCCTTAGTAGTAGTTAGAGAAAACCAAGATTTAGATTAGTTTCCCTTTAGTTAGAGTCATCTTAGAAAGAGAGTTTTAATTAGCTTAGAATACTTAGTTGTTTAGTTTTAACTTTTTCCCAAAAATCCCCCAAAAATTAGATTGTTAGTTTAGAATTTAAGAAGTTCCCAAAAACCCCAAAATTGATTAATTTTAGCTCGAGAATTAATTAAGTCTTGAAAATTAGATTAGTCAAAAGTCCATTAATTAGATTAGCATAGCGGAGTTGTAACCAATATAAAATGCCAGGACCAGGAACTTAACCGAATAACTAGTTCAACTTAAATCATAATCCAACAAACTGGACCGATCAGCAAAGATCAGTACCAAAGCAAGAGAAGATCCAACCAGACAAACCCAAGCAGACGAGAACCAACTGGACGGAACCGGACGACTGACGGCCAATCGTGCCCCACCACATGGCAGACTCCTGGCGGCTAAGCTGGAAACTCAACCAAGCGGCTGAGTCGGGTGACTAAGCAAGAGGTTTGAGCTAGGTGACTAAATAAAGGGCTGATCCAAGCAACTGAGCGAGGGAGCTGAACCAAGAACGGAGTGAGGAGCTGAGCCAGAGACTAAAAACTAAAGGTAAGGTTCAAATTCCAATTTGTAATGCATTGAAGTTTCAAAATTCTCACAAGTTCTTAAACTAAAGCATACATTCATACTTCTACAAATAAGTTGGAAGTCCACTTGAATTTGCTTAAAATCTCCATCCCTTTCAAAACCACAACAAGTTTGCAAAACAAAGATCAATGAATTGACATAACCAAGAGAAGAGAGGAAGTAAGGAGTACGAGAGAGACAAAGAGAAGGAATCTAGATAATTAATGAGGTAAGAATCTTTTGCATTTTATTTTATTCTAATTACTATTCACTAAGTTGTTGGTTAGTCATTGATTAGGATTCTTTTAGGAATTAGAAGGCTAGGCTTTGGTTAGGTTTTGTTTTGTTAGGCTTAATAAGACAAATAGATAAAGACAAAACGCCAACTAATATCTTTTGAAAGATTAGGAAATTACAAAATAATTAGGATTTATTAGATTTGATTTGATTTAGTGGATTTAAAAGGTTTTGAGGTATTGAAATAATTTCTAATTAATTAGGAATTGTTTTAAATACAATCAAAATTAATAAAATCCCATAACCATTAGTAGGAAAAGAAAAATTGAAATTAAAAACAACATCGAACGAGAATTGATTTCAATTGGCGTGATGAATTAGCGAAATGGAGGATGGAGCGGGTTACTACGAAACCATTCATCTCATGATCCTTGAGGACGGTACGATCGATTACTTCATGGGAAAGGTACGTTAAAATTCTTTATATTTCATTTCTTTTAATTTCAATTTGATTAAAATTTCACTTGATAAAATAAACCATTGGAAACTTTAGGAAAATTAGAAAAGAAAATTAGAAAAGAAAATTAACATTTAAAAAAAAAATTAAAATTAAAATTGTTCGTTTAGAATAAAAAATAATTAATGAATGAAATTTAACTCGTTAGACTTTTAAAACAAATTTCATTCATTAAGAATTTCTTTAAGAATTTAGTTTTTAGTGTTTTACCTTGTTGGGAAGGTAATTTCTGAATTTTCATAAAACCCTAAAAATACTAATTTTAGAATAGAAAATTTAGTTTATGATAGATTAGAAGATAATTAAAAAGAATTTCTAAAGAATCTTTAAGGAATCATTTAAATTAGGAATCAATTAGGGAATCTTTTAAAGATTCCAGAACCTCTTTTCATTTAAAAAATACTTTAATTTTAAGTGAGAAAAGGTTGGATGAAGTTTGATCTCAATTTGGATGAAGTTCTTTAATTAGTGGTCAAATTAGGTTTAGTCTTAGAATTAGGTAACTAACATAACTATAAACTTAAACCTAAAATTTAGATTTATTTCAATTAGTTTTACTATTTTGAATTTGTGGATGAAGGTTGTGATGTAGTTTAGGGATCAAAATTTCATCCATTCATTTCTTTTATTAAGAAAGTCAGAATTTAACTTGCTTTACCATTTTGGAAAGGGCAAATTACATTCTAAAAAGTAGGTTAGATTGATGTTAGTTTCGATTTAACTTTTGATTAGTTATTTGATTTAATTAACCATAGTTTAAAAATTAGTATTTAAATGATTTAAGTTCAATTTGGATATTTAAACACAAAGAGTCCATTGCTTGGAAGGCGCAAATTGAACTTAGATTAAGAACACCCTAAAGAAATTGATTTAACCAGCCGTTAGAACCCTTGTGCACGTTTTAACTCGAAGGGTGGAGTTTAAAACATTCACACAAAGCCAACACAAGTGGTCACCACTGTGAAGGTTACGAAGGGAACCATGCAACAAGTGCCCAAACCCAATCCCCTTATAGGAGGGGGGCAGTCCAAAAAAGGAGAAGCATCATGGAAAAAATGACCATTAAGGTGTGTTTTGATTCTCTCAAAAGCATGGATATGTGGCTGGTAGGCCTTCAGTTATTTGTTTGTCCATTGTCACTAACGTCTAGCGTTTGTTTGCAGGACTCCTTCTATCCATGGAGACCTCGCCTTCGACGCTCAGATGTTTGCTTAGACATAGAGGATGCTTCACGCAACATTGTGAGAACTTCTTGGTGGCACTATTTCACGATTATCTAAACAGGTTTAGTGTCTATCATATTTTTTATGGGGCATGTTGTGCTATATTACCTTTTACAAAAGCTTTGTTCTCCTCATGGAGATTTGTTTTCCTTGCAACACTTTACCGATATATGAATATGATATTTTTTGTTTGCCTAAAGGTTCCTCCATTTAGTGGTGCATGTATTTCAAGTATTGTGATTGTGCTAAGCTCTCTTACTATGCAATGTCATTCATTGATATAGTGTAAAACCAACTTTGGTAAATACAAGCCATGCCAGAGCGTTGTTTAGGTCTCTTCAAATGTGGGCACAATGTCTAATGTTCAATGTCCTCACGATCATTGCAATGTTGCACCGCATTGTTTTGATGTCTCAACGTCTGTCTACAAGCGCACATAGGAATGCACCATGTGGTTAGGTAGGACTTAATCCTAGACCCCTTCAATTCAATGTCAATGTCTGTGAAGTCTACAACATGTCTTCATTCACGTCTCACAGTGCACATTGCTATCACATCTAAGTTTGCCCTAAACATGGAAGCATCAAAAGCTATGCATGCATGTCATTAAACATAGCCCTTTACACGTCTTGAACATTGTCTATATAGACTTGTGCTTCTCAATTGCCTAACTAGTTAGTGTCATTTCAGACATCCCATGTTCAAAACCAATCTTCAAGCACGTTGGTATGAAGCATGCACATGTTGTCTAAAATGATTTGTTACTTGTAAAAATGTTGTACATGTGAATGTTGACATCCAACGCGCCACACGTCTAGTAGAAAATTGCATGAACATGTCCTTAACCATGTCGAATGCCCCACTATCAAAGCCTCAAACAACACAAATGGCATTAGAATCGTAGTGCTTACCAACAGTGCATGTTCCACAGAAACATTGTCTTTAACATAGTTGTGTCTAGGACAACATCGTGTTAGACTTTGTGATGTCTGAAAAGACATCTTTCATACGTATGTAGAAAGCTCCAGAAGAGGCTTCTCCACGCACCAAAATTGTCCACGTCAACATTCGAAGATGCCATGTCACCTAATCTTGACTCACCGGTCAATGTACACATTAGATACCACATCACCAAAATTGGATGGATGAGAAAATTGCCAAACTAGCTGCCCATGCTCACATGGCACCAAATTTGTAGCCACATGGTAGAGTTCTGGCACCCGTTGACCAGTGTCTTGTTGGATGTCCGGTGCTTAGCATGCCGTTGTCCAGGCTTATTTTTGGATGTCCGACCCCTGTCTTGGGCAACACGATGTAATTAGACACCTACGTCAACATGCCTAATGTCGGATCTAACATCTGAGTGTCCAAATTTTGTAGTCAAGCGACTGCGTGTTTTCTTCTAGTGAAAGGATTTCTCATAGTACCAAGAATGCATCTAGGGGACGTATGGTTTGGGAGATCTCAATGTAAAAAACAAACAAAACAAAACAAACAACCTAGCTTAAGGTAAGGATCGTAAAAGTTCCTAGGGATAAGATAACTTCTACATACGTGTAACTACGTTAAAATTAGGCATGAAATGTACAATATTTGAAGAATAAAAGTCTGCTCACATTTTTAGAGCCATTACAAGCAAAATTATTAAAATTTGTCAATTATTCATATGACATCTTAATAAAATACTTTGGAAGGATGTTCTAGTGTACTAAAATTTCCTCAAAAATAGAACAAGATCCATTATGTTCTAAAATAATAGGAAGTACATTCCATGTCAAATAGTCACAATAATGCTAAGACTATCACAAACATGATTGTAGGGGATTCATTAATCATCATGAACAATACATTATTGCATACCAATGGTTGAAACACAATTTTCCATACATGTCCATAATATATAAGATTGTTGAGTTGACCCAATTGATAAGAAGATAAATTTTGGAGAATACAATTGATTTGAGTTACCCTTACTCCCTTATCATGTTACGTTGCAATGGTCAATAGCCCCTATAGGACCAAGGCCATTTTTTGTCAAAAACCACTCAAAATTACGACTTCTATTGTGTCATCAAATAAAACCAAAAAAAATATGTTTTTTAGGAATCTAACCATAGAATCTTACACTTAACTCTTCTAAGATCATGTGATAAGAATTTCATCAAATTTGGCCAAATAGATTGGAAGATATTAGCATTCAAAGTTGGACAAAAAGTTTTTTTTCAAGAAAATGCTTAGATTGCCAAAAAACAAGATTGTCCATAACTCCCTCAAATAGAATGAATCAAAGCTTCACATGATAGACAAAAATATAATCTTCGAGGAAATTTTTAAAATGTATATATTATTAATTTTTGTGATTTTTTTTATTGCCCATTGACCTCCATTTTTGACTTATTATGCCATAACTTTTGCTCCCGGGCACCAATTGAAAATACAAATTATATATCCATGAAGCTCTCGCAAAATGGCACATCCTCAAAAAGTTTCAAATATGGTAGAACCACCCATGGACAATATATAGATAATGGGAAATTCAACAGAGAGTTGACAAATATCTAACTATTAGTTTCTTGGTTTCCAACCATCTTCTAGCCATCACTATTATGACACATGTGCTTTATTCTAAGAGCCAAATTAGTCTTTAGATGAGTAGTGATGGAAGAATCTATGTGTTGGGGATGGGTGTAGGTCAACTTCTAAAATTCATAACAATTTGAATTTCAAGAAAAAAAATTATGAAAATTTGACAATGCCCATCATTTCTATCTTTCTATATGGCAAAAAATTAACACTACCTTCTACTACTCTAGATCGTGCACATAATGCTTAAGTGGTTGGTAATGTGTGGTTCTACTATACATTTGCTACAAATTGAGACAATAAGAACCTACCCTAACCAAAATTGTCCCTAGAGGGGACAAATGGTCCTTTAAGAGATAAGCAATTGATGGATGACTTTTTGAAGACATGCAAGATGAAAAAAATATGATTTTCATCCAATTTTTTTATGAGGGAGGTAGTTGAACACATTTTTCTGAGAATGGTATTGAATATTACCTCATTATGGAATTTTTGACTTTTCTTCATGAGAAGATACTTGATCCACATTCAATCCATAAATCACCATGTAGTCTAATTTGACATTTTCTAGGTCCTTGCTCTTGATGCAAATTTGAGCCATGAAAATTATGTTTCTTGAGTTTGAGTTCAATTAAATGAAAGGAATCTGATCAAGTCTATTTTCTACTACAATTTGAAATTTTGAAAAATTCCTAAAACTTAACATTTTATTTCAATTTGAATTGGGGAATACAACCATGGAGTGCTAATTTTCTAATTGTAGAATTACACAATAAATTGATTTGAATCATGATGTTCTATCATACTAAAACATACATCTATGGAAAAAATTTCAGATTTTTAAAGCATACTGTGCATTTGTATTCAAAATTTCAGATTAATTTCAAAATTTCACAAAAAAATCTGAAATTTTTACTACCTATAGAAGAAATGTAATTAATTTTCTTAAAAAGAAATACAAAAATTGAAATCATACATAGTTGCAAAATGGACTAACACAATGTGGGAAACTTTGAAGTTTGAAAAGGAGGTTATATACCCATCCTTCAAGGTTAATATATAGTGGTTAATGAGAAACTTTTTATTTTGTGCATTTTTATTAGACTAGGAATGGATGCATTCAATAGCTTCATTCTCTAGATTTTTTATGTTGGCTTTTTAATTAAGTTGCAATGCTTATCATATAAATACTAGACAAAAAAAATTCAATATCTACAATTTAACCCCTAAATGCTCAAGTGTCCCTTTGGCAAGTCCCCACGATCTCAATCGTTGCCCTGATTTTTTTAAACTTTTTATGAAGATGTGGATTTCCAAGAGCTTGCCATGGATATAATTTTCAATAAAATTGGACTTACAATCCAAAAATTATAAGCATTGTAGTTCAAATTTTGTGAGAAGGAGCAAGTTGGGCATGGGAATTTATAAGAATTTCACTTGACTTTTGGAGGGCAACAACTAAGATAGTGAACAAGAGGACCAAAGTCCCTAATGATGGGAACTTTTTGAGAACATGTTCCAACTGTTGGGAATTTACATGAATAGCATATTTAATTTTGGGAACATATGGGTACATATGGGAATAAGAAGAATAAATTTATTGATGATGGGAACTCATGGGAACAAATGCAAGGAACAAAGAGGGACTTGTTGCAATGGTGCCCAATTTATTGGAAACTTGGTTGCTTCTAATTTCTATAGGAACTATAGATTTTTTTAAATTTTTATGTAATTCATTTATTTTAATTGGGAAGAAGAATTGTATCTTAGCACCATTGGAGTTCTAATTTGAAAGTATGAGGTGGAAATTTTGTTCACAACTAAAAGGCCTAGTGTATTGTCATTTCTTCTCACATCTATGCATTGCAAAATTTTCTTGGATATGTTCTACTTCTTTGTTAGCTCTGAAATTTGGTGAAGATATACATGACATGTTTTTCAATGTGGAAGATTTTGAAATTCAAAGTCTACAGTGCAATCATTTCCTACAAGCAATGGTCAAAGTCAATTAAAATTGTTGGGGAGGGTCCAAACTTTTTTTTTTCTTCTCACTTCAAATGCAAATATCTTTCAATACATACTATCAAACTTAGGAATTTTTTTTACCACATGTTCATATACAAGTTTAGTGCAACATCCTGCAGTTCATTACGCCAAACATTCGTTTTCACATCTTTTTGGATCAATGCAATAGAAATGGCAGTGGTTTTCAGTGGATTTCAATGGGAAAAAAAGACCTTGAGCATTTAGGGATCAAGTACAAATTTTGATTATAAAGAATCAAAAGTGTATTATCTATCATTGTCATTGTGATGACTAGTAATGATATAGCTTAGTTAGTGTGAAATTAATGTTCTTGTGTTCAAGAGCCACCGAGATAGCAAGCTTAGAGCATCCCAACAAACTCTTCAATCATTCATGCTGATTCTTATTAGGACAAAATCTGATAAATTGAGACAACTGCCTAAAGTTAGAGCCAAAAGATTGTTTCACCGGAGACTTATGCTGGCAGGCAAAATGATGAGTACCACAACAAACAGAAACAAAAAATTCATCACAGGAATATGTCTAAGTAAGCTTAACATGTGAGATTTCAACCACATGAATAACACTTGAAATTATACTCTATTTCAAATCCCTAATATTGCTGCCATTGCAGATTAGGAAATCAATTCCAATCCTGTATTGGGCCAGAATTTTGTGACGCATATGACAACATGTTCAGCATGAGAAGCCTTGACAGGAGGAACTAAGATACAGCGGCTAATTAAACTGAAGTTTCCACTGCTGCTGCCGTTTTGTGCAAGTTGTGTCCCTTGTCCAGGGTTGCAGGAACTTAAAGTACACAAGCTTGCTTGCTGAAGTTTAAGTTACATCCCTCTGGGAAACTGGATCCCGCTGTAAGTAAGTTAAGCCCAGACTGAGATGGAAATCATGTTTAGACACACAGAGGTACAAGGGAAGGAATCCGGGATTGTGCCATAACGGTGGAATTATTGCCACCCATTGTCATTACCCTCACAATAGGAAATGTTTAACCCTTAAACGTTGACATGGATGTTCTGTGTCCAATGGATGACAAAGAATCTTCCTTTCCTATGTAGGACAGGATTGCCATTGTTCATCCTCCAATTTTTGTGCAAAAAGGAGAAATCTTGCATAGTAGTTTGACCTCCAATGAATATTTTGGGTTTTTCTAAAGTAGATGATGTCATGTGGTTCCAAAAGGGCTGATTTCCTCAGTCACTAGTCTGTCCTTTAACCCCTAAAGGTATTTGACTACGTTTTCACCAAAAATGCTCCAAAACTGTCATCTCTGGTATAAGTACCAAATTTTAGAAAAAAATACATTTTGGGACAAATGTAACCATAGGATCTTGTAGTAAACTGGTTTGGGAAGATGTGGAAAAAATTTCAGAAACTTCCACCGTTTATATTTCAAGATATAAGCATTTGAAGTGACAAAAAGCCATTTTTCGGCCGTGCAAAAATCCGGGCAGATGTACTTCACAAGGTCAGATCATTATGAAAAAATGTCCAAAATGGTTGTAACTCTTTGGATTCATTTTCCAAGTCATGTTGGCTGCATGCTTGAAATTTTTTTGATCATTTGGAATTGTGCAACATATAGGAAAAAAATAGTAAGTTGAAAGAAGTAGAGAATGATTCAAATTACTAAATTGTTAATAATTTATTTACGGGATTGAAAAATGCCAATCCCAATGGTGAAATTGTTGTAATAAAAAATCTATACCTCAAATTTTTATTTTTTCCAAAAATATTAAAAATTGAGTGAAATAAAGGTCTTCAAAGTTTAGTTTAGAGTAGAGATTCCATTACTACCCACAAACTACCCACAACTAAAACCCTTCATAACTTTCATCTCATAAATCAAAATGTAATGATTCAAAGCTTTCCATGAATATATAAATCAGGAAAATAAATTTCAAATTTTTATTTTTAAAAAAATGATTTTTAAAGAAGTCTTTTTTGCTGCCCGGGTTGCCCACTAAGCAATGAAAACAACATATCATAAAATAACTTTTTAACCATGTATTCAAAAGTTATGAAAATTGTTGGATCTAAAGCTACTCCTCGGGCACATGTTGTGTGAAAATTTCAAAGAAAAAATATAAAAATTCCATTCGTAGTGAACTGCTCGAAATCGCTATGTTGCCAAAAAAACACTGTTTGGTCCTTTAGGGGTTAAGGGTTAAGCCCATAAAAGGACATTTGAGGTCCTAAGAGGGGTTGCCCAAACTTCAATTTCAGAATCTTTCTTAACCCCTAAAGGACCAAACTGCGGGTTTTTTGGCAACATAGTGATTTTGGGTAGCTCACTACAAATGGATTTTTTTTTTTCTTTGAAATTTTTACACAGCATGTGCCCGAGGAGTAGCTTTAAGGCCCAATAATTTTCATAACTTTTGACTACATGGGTAAAAAGTTATGGCATGATATGTAATTTTCATTGATCTTTGGGCAGCTCAAAAATTTCTTTAAAAACATGTTTTTAAGAAATAAGTATCTGAAATTGGTTTTCAAGATTTATATGTACATGGAAAGTTTTGAATCATTCCATTTTGATTAATGAGATGAAAGTTATGAGGACTTTTAGTTTGCAAGTAGTTTCGGATTCTCTACTCTAAAATGAACTTTGAAGTCCTTTATTTAACTCAATTTTCAATATTTTTGGAAAAAAATAAAATCATAGGATGTAGATTGTTTATTACAGCATTACAACCATTTGGATTGGCATTTTTCAATTCCATAACAAAATGCTTAACAATTTCGTATTTTGAATCATTCTCTACTTTTTTGTACTTACTATTTTATTCTTGTATGTTGTACAATTCCAAATGATCTGAAATTTTTCAAGCATGTATCCAACTTTCCTTGAAGAATGAATCCAAAGAGTAACCACCATTTTGGAATTTTTTTCATACAAATGTGGCTTTGAGAAGTGTAGTTGCCCTATTTTTCACAGGGCCAAAAAACCAAATTTTTGTCCATTCAAACGCTAATATCTTACAATCTACATGGTGGAAATTTCAGATTTTTTTCCACATCTTCTCAAATCAACGTACTACAAGATCTTACAATTACATGTGTCCAGAAATGTTCTTTTCCTAAAATTCGGTACTTTTACTAGAAATGACAGTATTGGAGCATTTTTGGAGAAAACATGGTCTTAAACATTTAGGGGGGAAATGAGAACCATGAAGCTTGTTCAAATGACCAATTAGTGATGAGCTTTTTCCCTCCTCAAGGTCGTGGGCAACCTCTAATTCACTAGTCAAAAAATCTATCAAATTTTCCAATGCAAAAACTACAAGTCCAAATTGTGATTCAAAACCCCGAGACTTACATTGATAGACACATCTTGCAAAGACAAAGAGAATCGTACCAAAGAAGTTCACATGTTATTAAGTACAAGAGAAGTTTTTCTTAAGATTCTTTTGAAAATTAACCTAGCCCTTGGGTTTGGGTATGATGTTCAAGCCTTCAAGGGTTAAGTCAATGTACTGAAACATTAGGACCTCATATTGAATCCCCTAAGTATGTGCACAATGTTCACATAGGGTAGATGGTTCTACAATTGTTGTGGGACCATCTACCCTCTGTGAACATTTTGCACACTAGGGATTCAATGTGAGGTCCACGTGAACAATATAAAGTGATCAATGCAATTCCATACAACACAATTTCAATGTAGGTAAGTTTTGTTGTTGTTGTAAATTGTGATTGGTAATGAAGAAATAAGGTATGTAAGACTCATAATATTAGAATTTGACAACATGCTTAGTTCATAAAGCCCCTTGGAGGAAAAATGAAACAATTAGCAACAACAAATTAACCCCTAAAGGACCAGCCTTGTGTTTTTGGCAACATAACTTTTTTGGGCAGGTACATGTGAGCAAAGATTTCACTCATTTAGGCTGAAATTTTTTGACAAGGTGTGGACGAGGAATATCTTTCATGCATGCTAAATTTCATTTCATTTGAGTGTACAAGTAAAAAGTTATGATGCAAAATGTTGTTTATTTCTCAACTCGGGCAGCTCGGGCAGATCTGAAAAAATCACTTTTTTCAAAAATAAAAATTTGAAATTGGTTTTCTAGATTTACATACGTGGGGAAAGCTTTGAATTAGTCCATTTTGATCAATGTAATGAAAGTTATGAGGAATTTTAGTTAGCAGGTAGTTAAGGAATCTCTACTCTAAAATAAACTTTGAAGTCCTTTATTTAACTCAATTTTTAATATTTTTTGAAAAAAATAAAATCATAGGATGTAGATTGTTTATTACAACATTACAACCATTGGGATTGTCATTTTTCAATTCCATAATTAAAATTTTGACAATTTAGTATTTTGAATTATTCTCTACTTCTTTCTACTTACTATTTTTTTCCTATATGTTGTACAATTCCAAATGATTCGAAAATTTTCAAGAACATAGACAACTTGCCTTGATGAATGAATCCAAAGATGCACCACCATTTTGGACATTTTTCATACAAATGTGACTTTCTGAAGTGCTGCTGCCCGGTTTTTTGCAGGGCAAAAAATCTGATTTTTGTCATTTCAAATGTTAATATCTTGCAATCCACACGGTAGAAATTTCTGAAATTTTTTTCACATTTTTTCAAAACAACTTACTACAAGACCCTACGGTTACATGTGTTCTAAAATGTTTTTTTTCTTAAATTTGTTTTTTGTGCTAAAAATGGCAGTTTTTGAACGTTTTTGGTGAAAACATAGTCAAGGAACTTTAGGGTTTAAGAGAGGAGAACAAATTAGTATTATGGAAGTTTATATTTTGGATTTAATTGGTATTTGGAACCAAAATCTATGCCACTACAAATAGAAATAGCCAATCTTAGGCAACAAAAAAATCATAAACTACTTAATTTTTTAATAATTGTTTTCTCATAGAATATGTTTTTTCCTACATGTAATGTTTTATTTCATTTGGATTATCATTGTAAAAGTTGTGAAGAATCTCCTTTTCGGTGAAAATATCACATAGGATTTGTTTCTGAATTCAAATTTTCACAATTTCCAAACAAAAAGGATTCTAGTGTTTAAATTTTTTGTTGGAAAAATCTCACCATTAATATTGATGTTGTGCAATTCCATCCTAGAGTTATTAACAATTTAATTAGGTTTCTTTCCTATCTTGAACCTACTTACTTACTTTCACTTAAATTTTTTTGAAAGAATGAAAATCAAGTTTTAATTTCTATTATTGAGATACCATGCTAATTTTTGAAGATTCTATTGGAATATCTTCTAGAACCAATTAAAAAAATGCACCAGATTTTTTTTGAAGTTTCACTTTGCATGGTACACTCAAAAGATCCAAATTATTTAGAAAGGGGACTCTATATCATCTCAAATTTTATTTTAGTAGCATTTGCAAGCATGAAATTTCTAAATTTTAAAAGACTTTGATATGTTTTTGTTTTTGATTTGATGGCATGTGTTTCATGTATGACATTGCATTTGTTCAAAGGTATTCCAAATTACTACGGTCAGTATGGTGCAATTGTTGGTGCTTATGAAAAAAATAACAGTAAGAATTTGAGCATGACTATACCTCTATGTATTTTACACACATTTAGCTTTACAAGAATCAACATCTCCTAAAGTTGAAATCCAAGTTCACATCTTCTAAGCACGTATTATATTATGATACAAAAGTATACACATTCATAATTTATTCATCTAGTATACAATTCTCATTCACATATGAAAAAATATTTACTATTTTACACATACTATATACAATAAATCCATGAGCTCTAATAATCACAAATGTTATCCCATTACAATCTATAGCTTGGCATATGCTAAAGCCTTTGCTAATATGGCATTATCCATTTGGAAAAGTTACACAATTGGAATAGACATAAGCCAAAAGATGTCCGATGCCTACAAAATTTATAAATTAAACATGAGTAGAACTTCAAAGATTTCTTTCCTTGGTCCTTGAAGAATTGTATCCTAAACCTTCATTTCATTTGGTGGACATTAATGATGATGTCATATCTCTAGTTTCTTTGAAATTTGTTGGGTTGTTCTAAGATTATGTTCTTTTGTACAAAAAGAATTTTGTTCTTTAAATCAATCCATAATAGAAAGTTTTGGATTTGAAGACCATTGCTTCATTTTGACACACTCCATGGTATCAAATTTATGATTTAACCCTAAAAGAAAGGGCAAGTGATCATGTTTCAACCAACATAATGACTAGGCTTGATGCCTTTTCCAACTTTATGGCTAATATTTCACTTCAATGGGCTTCTTTATTGATTATATGTGACTACAATCAAAATTTCACACTTTAGCACAATGCATCTTCTACTATGTTAGAAAACCTACTTGCTATTTTTTAAGAATCTATTGCAACCAAATAAATTTTATCATTGCAATGTATTGCAACTGCAATTTTTCATATTATAGACAAATATTATATATCTTCAAATAAAACCCAAACCCTCCTTTGCTTGCATACAAAAATGACAATACGAAAAAATGATATTTCCTTCATTATACAAGAGAATCTACACTAATCATTCATTAGACCTTTAATGTTTGTAGTAGTATTACAAATTAATAAACGTTGCTCCCTTTTGAACAACTCATTTTTACACATTTGGTGAACTACAAATTTGGGATCATTACAATTTTGAGATTTCACCATTGAATCTTGATTCAATTGTGAAGTGGTGCACAACCCCCTTTTTTTTTGGTACTAGGGGGCTAGATCACACCATTTCAAAATAAATCTCTACTTTTGCTAAATAAAAGCAGTCTGTTTTCAATAAATTTTTCATTTCTATTTAAAATGTAGATGAAGTTGCCAAATTTGGATGAAAAAGTGCATGAATACAACTGAAAAGCATTTTTTGATCCAAAAGATGAACGAATGTAGAAATACAATGCTTCACTAAATTTTTAGTGATTGCCATTCCAACACTTTCTCAAAAAGTAAAGAAAAACAACAACTTGTGCACAATTACAACTTCTTCGAAATTCTATGATTTCTTTGTTGAATTGTCATTTCCAATCAATGAATTTCAGATATGTATTTGTGTAAGCTTATTTTTTTAGTAGTGGATGGCAAACCAAAAAATGGTTGAAAGCCCTTTTAGAAGTAAAAATTTTCACTTTCTATAGAAAAATCTATATCTCGTAGCCCAAAAGTCATAAAATAATTATTTTACCACATATGATGATCAAATTCAGCAAAGTGGTGCCAAAATGGAATTTCCATGTCAGAATTTGACAAGTCCACATCACCTAATACCAATCACTAGATGCCATGTGGCACTTTTTTTAATTACAAAAATGACATAGTTTATGTTGAATCTGACCTTCACGTAGGGTAATAATAAATCCGTAATTCTCACTGTACAGTACTTATTACCAGCAGGTTGGATGCCGGAATCCCATGCACAATGTGGTCCTATAGTTATCTGTTGACTGGAACTCCTCAGAACAAGTGGCATTGCATGTTTTTCGTGGCTTCGAGGTAACTTACTCTAACTCAGTGAGCTTCGTCGGAAAGAACGAACTTCAGTGGTCAATTATCTCTCCACTTTTCTGCGTTTTCCCTTCGCCTACCCTTCGTGGAGGTCAATTTTGTTCCAAAAGAATTCAAAATGAAGAGTGAGCAAAATTTTGAGGAAATAGAAGAAGTGCTCCAAAATTAACAACAAATTTTGAGTCTACAACTTTTGTAGAGTGTTTGAATTTGTATCAGTGATTAGAGATGCCAATGAAAGATGATGAATATTGCACACAAAATATATGGATTTCAAGGAAGGGTCTAAAGGACTAAGAGTTTTGTAGATATGAGGGAAGTTGTAGAGTCTACTTTTGCGGCCTCACAAGTAGGATAAATCAGTGTACTGACTCCAAGCCCTGTAGAACCAAGCCACTGTCGTGTAATCATTCTAGTGAGTACTAAGAAGATGACTGGATCGAACATGAATGTATCATGATTCATGAGGAATGTGTGCCTGTCTTAAGTGTGCGAATCTCTTACAAGTCAACAGCAACAAATCAGTTAATCTGATGGCCCCTTTCAAGACTTCGCAGATAATCATTCATCCCCAGGAAGGTCAGTGTAATTTACCTGATTAGATCTCAAAGGTGCAAAGTTCGGTACATAACATGGATGTGATGGAACTGTCCATCATATGCTTGATCCTCTGTGAAAGGACGTGGAAGGTGTATACTCTGTCAGTCTACTGATGATCCGAAGAAAAAGCAGGAGTAGCATGCAAGAGCGATAGATCTGAAACCGACTTGTTATAATAAAAATGATCAGTGATATCCACATCTGTTTGAGTAATCAAAATCATGCTTCTCAAATGATGTCTGGCTACTGTAGAGTGTAACAATATTTAGTACTACATGGAATGTAGTGTGAAAACTACAAACTAGAAGAATCAGAAATCAATCTCGTGACAGGAATCGATGCATATTACCTTCGCCTCAGTCTGTTGATATAATCTTACCATTAATACCCCCCCGTTTCCTCTCTAGGATCAGAATCACACTAGATCACAGCTACAGGTGGGTGAAACTAGTGCAGACCTACCAACGTCTAGCTCTCCAAGCTAACAATATAGAAATTTGGAAGGTCAAGAAGTGGTGTGGTTGACAAAGGCCAACAACACAGTCGTTGCAAACCTGGTGTCGTTACCAGTTATTGTAAAGCATATAAATCATGAAGCCCAAGAGCATGAGAACAACAAGAATCTGCAGACACCAAAATAACACCCATTAGTGTAACGCTCGTTGAGCATTTCAAACGTCGATCTCAATTGCAATGATTGTTATATGCTGATTTGCTTCTCAAGAACACACTCCTTCGAGTGTCTGAAAGAGCCATAATATTGAAAAATTATTAAAGAGAATCTGATACCGAGCGCTATGAAGAGAGGTGTACCATTAAAAAGTCCAGTCCAGTTTCTTGGTCTATTGTGAATACTCGCCTGCAGATATAACCAAAGACAGAACAGTTCAACGAGCCGGTACTAGATCTCCAACTTGGCCCTAATAACTGACTTCAGCAAATTATCCGAGGAAAGCTTCCAGTTCAAAGAAAAAGTAACACATATATAGAAATGATGATAATGAAATTCTTCTGCAGCGTTGGGAAAAGGAAAAGAGAAACATACGGCTCAAGTAAGTGAGAATCGCAATACTCCTGTATTGCCTCAACATGTTTACGTGTCACTGATGCTGAATCATCATTATCATCAATCTGTACCACCCAACACCTCCGTAAGCTTGAGTTGCCGGGCGTGTAAACTAAGGCCGATACCGCAACGGTAGTTGACATCACTTCCGCCGACCGTAACAAATAAAAGTTTCTCCTTTCCCCAAGGCCACGGACTTTCAAGCAACAGTGCCAGGAAAAACAATTGCTTCTTGACTGCTACGTCATCTTTTATGTGCCACACAGGATTTTCTAAGAATGACTGAATGAGAAAAGGGACTTCTCAACCTCTCCGCAGTGTTCCTCTAGTGTGGTAGCCACGCGCTCTCGAAGACCAATCACTGACTGACATGCTTCCACTTTACAGTACCTTTCCTCCACTTTTCCTCTAGTATAGCAAGCCTCTTGGAAATTCTGTAGATCTTTAACTACAGAGGTACAGACAGACAGACAGTCTGCATGATTTTGGTCTTCAATTCCGCAGCATGTAGCGGAATTGAAGACCAAAAATCATGCAGACTAAAATTGTGACATACCTTCTTCTCGATCTTTGTGGAGAAATCAAAGAAAGTCCCATACACATCGCCCATAGTGCTAGTCAGCATAATTTTGGCAGTTATTCCTGCAGTGAAAACGATCAAGTTTGACTCAGTCATAAGACATGCTGAAGTTTGGTAGATTTGTGATAAGCGATCTATTGAAGAGAACCAGGAAAAAAGAAACTCACCTCGTCTGATCTTTACAACTCCTCTGAAGACATTAATGTTATTGTAGCACTCAGCCAGTGTTCCAATCGCCATAATCTGTTCAGGGTCAAGGCCGACTGAATTAGAAAAATTCATGGGTGCTAGACTACCTGGAAAAAGGCCACCGTAGGATTGCTCGGCGACTGTCTCCAGCTACAAATAGCAGAATTATCTTGCGCTGAATTCAACAAGTCAACTCAAAAAACAAACTCGTAAACACCAGCAATATGCACGTCCATACAATTGCTCTGGATCATCTCATGAAATGGTGATATCAAACCTGAGGAATGGCACAAAATCGCAAATTGTCTTCATCTTCAATAGCTTCCATGTATTTGAGACAGTCTATCGCATGTGCTAGAGCATTCGTAACCATTGCGTTCAGACATCTCACAGCATTTTCTGAGTTGTCCTCATGCTTCAAATCCTGTGTGTTATGTCATTTCATCAGGAAGTAGTCAAATAGATGAACAAACCTCGAAGTCATTATACAGATTGATTGGTGTCTGAACGAGTTAAATTAATGCCATAGATCAATGCCATTCAGATTTATTAGAATTAATTAAAATGATTTTCTCACCTCAAGCTTAGTTGCGAACCTGCCCCAAATTTCATGTGGCCAAAACATTCGAGGACGTGGAATCTCATTAATGTCCTCAAGGTAGTCTCTTATGATGTTCGTTTTCTGAAAGGAAAAAAAGCATCTTCAGTTCAACTCTCATAGCTGGTCAGAAGAGAAAATCAAGAATCCCATGGAAAAGACTTCAGGACATGATGTGCAGTGAAAATAGAGCACGAAGCACAAAAGAACTTAAGATACAGCGAAATCAACATAGAATACTTGCAAATTCCTAACTATGCACTTTTAAAGTTGACGAAGAAACATGCACGAGGAAGGACCTGAAGGAAGAGGCCCATGGAGTTTGAGAGCTCATCTGGTTGAAATGCCTCAAGACCAGAGGCATGAAACAGGCGAGACAAACCCAAGCCCACAATGCCAGCAACGTAGTGACAATATTCGTCGTAGTCCTCTATTGTAATCACCTGTGGGGCATAAAAAATTAAAAAAAAGTTGTGAGATAACAAAATTATAGTTGGAAAGCTCTTTGTTTTACCCAAGCCATGGAGCAAAAACAACAATGATAATGCAGAGCTAGACAGCAATGTAGAATACAATCTTTCACGAGCTCCTACCGTACCACGTACCTCAGATTCGATGAACTTTGCCATCCCAGTTCCCATGCGGTCAGTCATTTCCGCAATCACTTTTTGATACCTATTTAATCATGAGCCAGGTCCTCAACGTTATATTCCAGAAGGTCTTTCCATAGACAGAGCACTTCCTTGTCAACTCGACTTTAAAAGGTATTGCAGATCTGATACTAACAACGCACTGAATGGGATAGCTTAAAATACAACCCTCATAAAGAGAAACCCATCGAGAACCATACATTTAATCGGTTGAAGTTTGCGACAAAGAAGATAAATAATACGATTGAAATTGCAGAGGTCTTCATTAAAAGAAATGTCTCAATAAGAAAATATATGATGTGATTGCTCATCGGCTCAGATGTGTGGTCAATCTTGCAAGAGAAAAAGGATGGCAAGAGAGATACCCCTCGTCCAGATTCAAGAATGCGTTCGATACAAGTTCGAATTTGTTCATCAGCTCCTTGTAGTCCTTCTCACCACCTAATATTCTCACGCACACGACCATCAAGCCTCATGTGACGGCAAATAGGCAGTTCTTGAAACATAGCCGCAAAGTATTTCCTATTGGAAACCGTAGATTCACGGCAAGGTAATTATCCAAGGTTAAGTCAGACCAGGCCTTATTTCGATTCACACAAAACAAAGTGGATCAGTGGTCTTCAACAAAAAGAATCGGCACCAAACCAAGCGCTAAGCAGAGTGACAACCTGTCTCTAAATAGAAAATAAAGTATTCCCGTGTGGAGGTAGATACACTTACAGGAGAACTTCCACGAGGGATCATACACATGCTTGTGAAATGCCTTGAGAATGGGGACCTTGATCTCTATTGGAATCGCCATGTCATCCTCTGCCAATGCGATAAACAGTTCATACAAAGTAAGAAACAAAGCAAGTGATTGATAAATGCCATAAAATGCTTCGAACACATTAAATAGATTTGTGGATTGGCAGGCGCAATGAAATTCTTACCGACGGTGTCAAGACCGCGCAACACCAAGTAGAAAACACAGACCTGCACGGCACCATAAACGTCTATCTTAGATTAACTTGTTTAACCCGTAATGACCGGTTTCATTCATCATGTAGAGAAAATATACTTCGGATGGGGCCCATTTTATATCACCATAATCAAAGGACATTGGTCACAAAATAAATGAAATTGGATAAAACCAAGCCTCCACATAACCTACTCAAAACTACTAGAAAAAACTAGAGGCCATATCTGAGCTTCTTGGTTGAAATTGAAGCATTCTTCAAATGCCAGACCTTTGCATTAGGTAATTGTGACAAAAGCCCTAAACCTCGAAAAGCCGCAAGTAATCATCCATCCCTCTGTAATTAAGCATTTGACCTAAATGTGCAAGAGCTTCAATAAAAATCACTCTTGACGTTCAAATCTCCAAGAATCACTCCGACGGAAGAAAAAACGTACACTCAAAACCTCCTCATTGTGACCAAAAGCAAGATCCTGCACTATCATTACCACACTATTATCTGCTGTAGCACTCTCATCACACATCCAAACTGAAAAAGTTGATTCCAGAGGTGAGAAGATTAAAGAGCATTACGTGTAAATTCAAACAACATAAAACGCAATAGCATAAGCAAGCTACTAAACCCCAAGCGCACCCAGCGGCATTCAAAATAATCCCACAAACTACAACGCCTCTCCAAACCACGTTTCGATCTCATCCAAGAACGAACTCACCCAATGCAACACGGGAAAGAAAGAACGAAACACAAAAAACTCTTGAAAGCTTACGTACCGCATCCCGCAGCTCGGGTCGCAGCTGCTGAATAACAATCGAGAAGCTTCGGGAGACGCGCGTGAGCATCCGGTAGCAGAATGCGAGGTTTTTGTCTTTAGGAATCGCCCGTTGCGCCTGCATTGCGGCGATCTTGAGCCTGACGAGCGGCGAGATCTCGTCCGGGTGCCGCATCAAAGTCCCCAGCATCCCCATGGCTGTCCAACCCAATCAATCAATCAATCAATCAATCCAAACCCCCCCTCCTCCTCACAAACCCAACTCCCCAACGCTCCTTCTCCGCAAACAGTATCTAAACTCCAACCTCGAAAGTTGGAAACAGGGGTGGGATCTGGGCTTAGAACGTTGTTACATGAGATGTGAGAGGGTTTTGACACATGGGGACGGAGACTGCAATTGTTTCAGAAAGGGAACATGGTGGAGGTGATTAAACGGGGAGGCTGGAGTGCGATCGGGAGTAAGTTGCGTGGGGGGAAGAGGAGGTGCATATGAAGGGTGGAGGAGAAGAGTGAAATCTCACTGAAGCCGGGTTCAGACTGGGACAAAACCCTTTGTCCACTTCTGGACTGGACTGGACTTCGTCCGCCTTGGTGTGGAGGGAAATTGCCATGTCATCATTGATTTTGTTTGGCCGGTGAATGGTTCCCAATGATCTTGGAACTGGACATCCAGTAACATTATACTTGAGTACGTTCATGTCAAAAAAATTTAACTACCACATCAATACCTTCAGTTAGGTTCTCTGTTCGTTGGCTCAATCCAAAGGACAAAAACTATGGCATCGATTCCTCATCGACTTTGGTTTTGGGAAGTCCAAATTCTCTCTACAACCAAATATACACTACACAACATGTTTGGGGATGAGTCGGAATGCTAGGAAACAAAATTCATGCACTTAACTTAGTAAACTAGCATCTCCATTAGATTTTGAAAAAAAGGATCATTTTTTGGATTTATTGCAAAAAATCTCACATAGTCTAGACAATGTCTAAGCTATGTAAGTCTAACCTACGTAAGTCTACGCTATGTAAATCTAACCTATCCAAGCCTAACCTATTTCATAGAACACCAATTCATGACTTGATATACAAGCAAACTAAAAAAATTTAAAAAATTTAAAAATTCAGAGAAGGTTTGATTAACTTAGTCGATCTCCCCCTCCTTTTGACTAGTGGGATCCCCCTTGAGATTGAAACCACCCTCCATACAAGCTTAAATACATACAACTTATTGAACAATGAAATTGATAGTACCCAGGGAACTCATTTTTTAATTTTTTTTCAAATTCTTTGCCAACAACTTACAATCAACTACATTAGAGGGGATTTGCAACCATGGGAGGGCCATTTCAAGGTTGTTCCCTTAGCTATAAACCAATGTCTACTAGTCAGAATATAAAAAAATAATAATATATGAAAAAATATATTTTTTTAAAGTCTCAAAATCTTAAAATTTTAATTAAAAATAATTAATAATTAATTCAATAATATTATCTAACATGGTAGTCTCCTAACCATATTAGATAGGTGATGTGGCATAGTTCCCATGTTCCCCTCACTCCAAAAACTAGTGGCCATGTTGACGCCAAAAAAAACATCTATTGATGTAAATAGTTTGAATACTTTCTCCTACTAGCATAAAAGCACCTTTATCAGTTTTCATACTATTTATTTTTGTTCAAATATTTTTGTTTCATTTTCCTTCTATCAAATGAATATTATTGTTGACCTGAGATAGAGCCTCATGGTCACACCATTCTTATTTTGTTTTGTTATGTTTGTTTGTTACAGTGAGATTTCCAAAACTATGCATCCCCCAATTACATTCTAGTACCTTCAAAAAGTCCATTGGGAGGAGGGGTGCATGGGCTTTCTTTTGTGGCATTTGGACCCATGATTTGAAAGGATATTGAATTTTGAATTTTTTACGAGTTAAAAAAAATAAGAAAATTACTTTTACTTTTATATTGATTGTGGCAACAACACAGGGTACACTAATCTATACCTATACTTTAAAGGAGGCTATTTATTTTGTTTATTTGTTATAATGAGATCTTTTGGACCATGCGTCCCTAGGTCACATTCATGGTATTGATGGAAAGGTCTCTATGAGGAGAGGTGCATAGGCTTTGTTTCGTGGCGTTTGAAACTACAATATAAAAGTAATTGAATTGCAAAGTTTTTATGAATTGAAAAATAAAAAAATTACTCCTACTTTAATTTTGGTTGTGGCTCCAACATAGGGCTGGGGTGGATTGACCCCCTCCCTTGTCCCTCCCAAATCATTCTAGGGGTACATGTAAAAAAAGACCTCATATTTTGTGCTTCATAAATATATCTTTTGTACCTCTCCTAGCTAATTTGGGGTCTTTGATTGCAAATATGAATTCAAAATTTGCAAATTTTGTCATGTGTGAAAAATAAAAAATTTCAGGGTTTTTACTTGGGGATGAGCAAGGGGGTCAATCCACCCTGGCCCAACATAGGGCATATTAATATCGAGTGAAAACCACATTGCAATGACCCACTCAATTTTTAACATAAATTTTAATTTAGATTATATACATATTATTTAAACCACTTTCTTTGGTCTTTCATGTAAAAAGTCACTTTATGAATATTCTAAAAATAATATTATAATAATCTCAATATAATATTGTAATAATCCCAATATAATTTAACAATATTATAAGTATATAATTTAACAATATTATAAGTATATAATTTTAAAATATTATAAGTATATACTCTAATAATATTATAAGTATATACTCTAATAATATTATAAAAATATTCAAAGAAAATTTAAAAAATACTCTAAACAATTTATAAAGTATTCTTAAAATATAAAATATTCTTAAAATCTGAACATTTTTTGCTTTACATATGATTGTGAATGCCCACCCAATTGTGTATGTGTAGCTTGAAATTTCATGCACAACCATGTTCTCCCCTTTCATAATAGAATTTGTGAGTGCTTTCACACTATTGACAATGATAGACTACTTTCTTAAATAAACAATAATTTAGATTACATACATATTATTTTAACTTTATCATTCGGCCATTGCTAAAAGACATCACTCTACTTCCAATAATTTTTTTTCCTTGATATAAATTCAAGTACCAATTTCTAAAAGTTAAAAAAATTAAAAAGTGCATGGCAAGAGAAAGATTCATGCATGAATCATAATAACACCAATGTGAAGTCACATTGTATTTCAAAAGCATATGAAGTAATGATCATGTATAGAGTCCATGTGAAGTGACAATAATTACATGTCAAGTGATAGTTACTACATGGGCATTGCCTTTTGCATACTAAGTGCATGTGAAGTACAACTTTTCTAAGAAATGTATGTCGAACAAAGTTTAAATATGCTAACTAGATGACTTTTATAAAATGACATTTTTTTGCAATATTGGTTTATTGATCTCTAGTTCTTTAAATATTATTAAATATTATAAATATTATAATCTTCCATAGGTCCAATAGTCCTTTCATAAAATATATAATGTAGTTGTATTGTTGTTGGTCTACTTTGAATTTATCTCATAAAATGCTTGTTGCAAACCTTGTTTCACAATTTGTGTCCTTCATTGCTCTATTATTTACATCCCTTGTCAATGTAGAGGCTAGTATAAGTTTAAATCAAAACGTATTTCTTTGTATAAAACAATTTTTTCTTAAAAATGAAAAAGGTGGGTTAGAACCAAGAAGGCTTCAACCATACAATAGGGCCCCACAATATGCAAATGTTGATTTAATGGGATCATATAGCAATACCATTTTCAAACAAAGGTTCGGGATGAAAAAACAAACTTTCACTTATGTGTGTCATCAAGTTGTGCCAACACTACTAAAACAAGATACAAACTAGAGAAACACTATTTCATTGAAGACAAGAGTTGCCATTGCTATTACAAGGTTAGAGTTTGGTTCACCTCTATACATAATAGTTGATAGCTTTAGAGTTGATGTATCTACTATGCATGAAATTGTCTTCGATTTTTGCAACTCAATCCTTATGCTCTATTTGGTGATTCTACTTATCAACCTCATTCTTGGATGTTTACACCCTACATTGGTAACAAGGATGGTTCCAATCGACAACAAGCACATTGGAATTTTATTCAATCTACCTTTTAAATGTATATAGAGTGTGCATTTGGAATATTGAAGTTGCAATGGAGAATAATCTTGAAGCAAATGAATTGTCAACTAGAGCATGTACCAACTCATATTACAACATACTCCATTTGGCATAATTTGGCTATAATGCACAATGACACTTTTAATGTGTCTTAAGTTAATGAGGCTCAAATGGAGCTTCAAAGCAATATGTGGACGTCTTTAGAAGTTGCAAAATGACCTAAAATAGATTCAAATTCAATTGCAAAACCATTTCTAATAGGACTCAAAAGCATTGTCCTCACCTACAAAAAATCAAGTGTTTTTCGAAATGTAAAAAAATCACAAAAAGTTGTAGGGAACAATCCAATGAACCAATCACAAAAAATCACACCAATTCAAAAGCTTGAAGGCATTGTAGTAAAGAAGAGGATTTTATCCTTTGGACAAGTTTGGGATCACCTCCCAATGTGACTTCAAACTTAACTGCTATAACTATGACTTCATCTTCAATTTTGGTAGGAGTGGTTGATGACATGCATGGACTAATTGTCAAGTGGACGTCCCTTAGATGGGTAAGTGCAAGCTAGACTAGACCAAAGCTGGAAAAAGTACAATTATTAAAGTCAATTTCATTTTTTTTGCATATGACCTCTAAATTATTTTGAATTTTTTTCTATAATTTTTTTATAGTGTTAAAGAAAAAGATGAAGACAATTGATTATAAGGAAAATTAACTCTATTGAAAGCTAATCCATCCTTAGAAATACTTATTAAAATTATTTTGATAAGAGAGATTTGTGTAAAGTTGATTTTAAGTATGTCTAATGTAACTTATAAAATCAATACTATTTATGATGAAATGATGATACAAAAAAGTCCTTTCTTTAGTAAATAAAACATACAACAATTCTATTTCCAACAACATATTTTTCATATTCTTCAAACCTCAAAATGATATTTTATGTTCTTATATGAATTCAAGAGTCATTTCATAAAAATCAATGGATTGTGACAGTCTTCAAATGAAAACTAAATAGTCCATAACACATAAAATATTGAAAATTTATTTAATTCACCTATTGAAGTTTGTAATCTATTATATATAGAATATATAAATGAGTCCTTTAATTACAATCATGCCATATGTTTTTTTAATCTTCAAAAATGAAAGAATAACCAAAAAAATATGGATTGTGTCAATCCATTGTAGTATAGTGACTACAATTTAGCTTGCACTCACCCAGGTGTGAATGTCCTTGAGGACAAAGTCCTATGATTGACCAATGAATTTGTTTTACATCTTATCCACTAGCAATGGCGTCCCAATCTAAACCACGCTGAAATCTTGAGGAAAGATTCAAGGTATATTTGGATTACAATGGGATGGTATCAAGATTATTATCATTGGTTGTCTATGTCTACATTTGTCTTTGGATGGATTTGAGTAGTACATAGGCACTCACATGAGCCTTCTTGAGGGTATTTGCATTCCTACTCCAAATACAAGCCTTAGAAAGTTTTTGGTGTAATATAAGAAACAAGGCATCCCCACCATCAATGCACCAAACTTGGAAACTTGAGCTGGCTCGTCATTTGAGGCCTCCCACACACCGAATTTGAAGGGCACTTGTATCATGCTTGCGCAATTGTCTTCTAGATGTTTTTGGAAAAACACAAAGAGTGAAGCCAAACATTATGTTTTTTGGGGGGCAATAAATTTCTACTCTCTAATGCGTTTGAACCTATTAGACTTGGAGTGAAGACTTGTGGCAATTATTACTCTCTAAAGAAACCTTGAATCTACCACAAACTTTGATGCCATCAAAGCAACTAGAAGGTGCCATGTCATCTCAAAGATCCAATTGACAAGCTAATGACCTTTGAGCAAGGGATTGAATAACCATACTTGGGCCTTCTTTGTTTGTCAAAATGGTGTGTGTGTGTGTGTGTGTGTTAACCAATTGCCAATCCGTGCAAGCCTCCAAATGCAAACCCACCAAAACCATCTTGGGGATCTTCAAATTTAGATTGATTGTAGCGGTGTAGATGCTTTGAAGGCTCAACCACATTGGATAAATTTTATCCCTAATTGGTATTTAAAGTCAAGAGTTGTAAAAAGGGAGGCCAAAAGTGTTGCACAAAAGTGTTTACTACCAAGTTGACAGTTTGGTAGAAGGTGGTAGTCTATGATTTCAAAAATTCATATATAAATATGTTGATCTTGATGCCAAGGAAAATTCAAATTTGGGCAAGGATAAGGAGCACCTTGTTCACAACAAGTATGTTCCCTCAATTTGCAATTTGAGATTTTATCCTCATAGGGGCTTTTACTCCAAATTCTTTTGTTGTATGGCATAAAGACTAAGGAGAACCAACTCATGCACTCAAATCCACTAGTAAAAACAATGGAATTTATTATTTATCATGGGTGGAAATATTGAGTTTATATTTAAAATCAAAGATCCTAGTTATCAAATAGAGATTAGCGAACCAAAAATGAATGAACCACAAAATAGGGGGCAAATTTAAATTATGAGACCTCTTTGGGTCTCAAATGTCAAGTGCACAAGTTCATTTGATAAAATCCTCTTGGAACTAGTCACCTTGAATCAAAAAGTTAATGGGTTTTTTCATTTTGGAAGAAAACATAGGAACTAATTGTTTATTGTGACGTGATCAAATTTGAAGAATTTTGCATTCATATTTGGAATTAGGGATCTTAATTGTGGGAGTCCTTTAAAATTACTCCATCCATCCCAAAATGATTGTCCATAATTCCATAAATAGATGTCAATAAATGTTTTTGTCCACTACTTCAAATTTAGTTATACAATGATACAATTCATAAAACAGTTAGTACGTCACAATAACAATTTCAGTTATACAAAGATACAATTTATGAAATAGTCAATGTCAATTTTGTAAAGACACAATTCATGAAATAGTCAATATCAATTATACAAGCTACTCACAACAACCTACACACAAACTACTCTTGAAGAATCTAATTCTAGGCTACCTTCACAAAATCTTCATGCGGTTTGAAGACCAGATGGAAAACTAATGCGTTGTTGTGCTCACTGCTCATTTTCGGTGGAAAATCATAAACTAGTGGATGATTTATTGTGTTAAGTTGCAGTCTTAACTTTCTTGCTTTAAGGAGTTCATGCTTTAAATGTGATATTGCTATTTTGCGAACCGTTAAGCAAATTAAGAGTTAATCTACCTATTTACACTCATTACTTTACCAAATTCTCAAAGTTTGCCTTAATCTTGGAATTTTTTTGTTATAGAACAATCATTTCAAGATTGAGAGAATACATAATTAAACCCTTAATGTTTTTAATAATTTAGGTAAGCTCTATTGACTTCACAATTTTGATCCAATTTCTTTAACATTTGAATTCCAAATTTTGAACTATTCAAGTTCTAAATTTTGTAATATTCAAATTTGAATACTTCCAAATTCAAATTGAACTACTCAAATAGAACTATTCAAATTTAAACTATTTAAAATTGAAATTCTAAGTTTTTAAGTATTCAAACTTTGATTAAGTTTTGAACTATTCAAATTTAAATTTTTGAACTACCAAAAGAATGTGAAATTTAGCCAAACCACCTCTTAGTAAAATGCTTGCCAATAATTCACAATATCTTAGATAAAATTCAAAATTTTACCACAAAAATAGACTTAAAACGAAAAGCCTCAATTTCTAACAATATTTATGAAAAATGAACACAAAGTATGAAGGAGAAAATGGCCTCCTAGGGCTATTAAATTTGGAGAGTACCAAACTAGGCACGAAACAATAAATAAAATCAAAATACAAAAATCAGGTCTAATCTTGGTTCAGTGGTTGGAGTTTTGAAATCTTCCAAGTGGGAAGTCTTGGGTTCAAATTTGATTAGCGGCCATGCCTACACAACGGGTTGCTTGTCTAGCAAGGCTAACCATGTGTCTAAGTAGCATTTGCCTTTGGGGTAGGTTGGCCCTCTACCTACATAAAACAATAGATTTTGGTTAGATTTTAACCAAGACAACACCACCAAAATGACTAAAATGAACAACACATTTCAATTACATTTTTGTTGTTTTTGTCACTGGATTTCCAATAGTGAAATAAATTTCTAGTTATTGAGAAAGAAAGAGATTCAAGATTGTGTGGAGTGAGTAGAATTTCTATGAATCAGGCAATTTCATTATTTTTTATATAATGAAAAAATTATAAGACATGTCTATTTTTTTCTAAAAATGTTGAAAGACAAAACTTTATTTTTTGAAAGGGCTAGAAAAGCCTAAATTTTAAAGTTTAGGTAGATTGAACTTGCAATTGGTGGTGATATTCATTCTAAAATTTGGAAAAGATGTATTTGAACAAGTTAACTAAAAGATCCTATAGTTAGATTTGTTAAAAATAAGTATAGATGGAGATTTTAGCCCTTTTTTTGGAATGAGCATTTTGAAGGAGTTATGGATCTCTAAACATCAATGAACTTTAGGGATTAGGGTGATTGTAAGATATACTTCACGTTTTTGGCTCAAAAATGCAATTTTTGGCCATAGGACTAGTAGTACTATGGACTACCATCAATTCTACTCGCCAATGTGCGCCTGCAAATCTCAATTGTCGATTTGGGGCCCTTGCAAATCTAAATTGTTAATTCAGTACTATACAATACTATGTAGTACTATAGACTACGATGGAGTACTATAGAAGCTATAGGGAGTAGAAAATAGTGGAAAAGGGGTCTATGGACCTTTTCATTTTTAGTAATTTCAAAACAATTAAAAAAATTCCAAAAAAAGGAGACATTTTTGTTGACAAGCCTACTCTCTCATTGCACCAAAAATTTCTTCTAGGAAAATTTTCTCTTGCCCGAAAAATGCACGTAAACAATGGTCTCTTTGGCCCCATGTAGACACCTCACACAAAGGTATTTTGCAAAAAACTCTTTGTTTGTCATTGGAATGCGAGTACCCCTCCAGCTTCTCCAATTTGTGGCTTCCAGTTGGATTTTTTGGGTACAACATTGGACCCAAACCCTCCAAAATAGCTAAGGTAGACACCCAATTGGGGGCACCTTAAAAATAATAAAGTAATTTTAAAAAATAAATAAATTATGGAATGTGTAAAACTTTTATGCATACCTTCAATCCAAATTTCAAGACAAACGGACTTACGATGCAAAAGTTATGACCAAAAAACCACATGTCCAAGGGCAAGGGGACAAAAAATAAGACAAGTGTTTCTTGCAATCACCCATTAACCAATGGTTTTATTTTTGGAAAAAGTATTTTGAAGAAATTTTGGGTCTCTAAACATCAAAGAACTTTAGGAGTTAACCAATAGCTCTAATTTTGGCATGAGTATTTTGACGGGATTTTGACTCTCTAAACATCAAAGAACTTAGATGTTTACTAACTATCAAAATTTTAACAGTTATTGGCAAAGATGAAAAAATTGGAATTTTGGACTTCAACCTTCATGATTTAGTGTGATGAGTACAAAGAGGTCTTGCAAAAAGAAGGGCTACATTATTGTACATTAGAATTCAAGCAAGATTTTTAATTTCATTTATATTAGATAGTGTAGGAAGCCATTTTTGCTAGAGTGACAAAGATTTTTATATCCATAGACATGTTTGGATGAAACATGCAAATTGTTGATAAAGGATCATTTAATAATAAAAAATTGAATATATACATCCCAAAAAATAACTTCATCCCATGATTTTGTAATGATTTCATCAATTGTAGATAAGATTTGTAGCCAAAGATTCAATTGGAATTTAATTATGATCTCTTCTAAGCAATGTTTGAATTTTTTTAAACAAAATTAAAGTGAGTTTGTTAGTCTCTAGTTCAACCCTTGAGTGCTCCAATGTCCATAAGACCATTTTATGGTCACTACTTGACAATGGGTAGCATTTTTAGGCTAAAAATAACTTTTGTTCAATTTTCTTTTTGTTCAAACTAGATTGGATTATCTTTCAATTTTTACATTCAAAAGTAAGATTGCTATGGTTAAACAAAAATTATAAGGGAAATAACACTAAATGTTAAGAATTTGCCAAGTGTTGATATTCTCATTACTAGATCTCATGCCGATTTTTTACAAATCAATAGAAACCACAATTTTAATCAATAAAAAGAATTTAAATTTTGAAAATAGAAATTTTATCCCTAGTGAATTTATGAAGTTATATTTTCAAATTAATTTGAAGAGAGTCTAATAATATTTTTATAATTTGAACCATATATAGATGCTTTATTTTTTTGTGCTCTACATTATCTTCTTTGATGCAAACTTTAAAAAGTTATAGAACTTATATTTTATAACACATTTGTGTTTTGTCCAAAATTCTTTTGGCTTATAGGGTTTGAATTGTATGTAAAATTTGCATTTCAATATAACTATGAAAAATCAAATTAAAAGATGTTAAATTTAGTATTTTTGGACTTTCAAAATATTAATAGATGCAAACTATACAATAACTAATAATCAACATCTACAATGCTAACATTGATTTAAAGAAAGTTTTGTATCATTCACAATTTAGTAATAGTTTATTTAATCTAATACTAATACAAACAAAAATAATTATAAAATGAGTCATGATTCATATGTTAAGGTGAGGTTTACCAAAGCTCTAATCATTTTATTTTATTTGTATTTACAACTATTTTTGTAACAATGTGTCATCCAATTCAATTTGGCCATTTTTGTTGACTTCTTCATGAACAATGAGCTTTCACTTCAAAGCGTCACATCTATTCATTACATGTTATATACGGTCACAACAAATACTCTTGTAACATGAACCGACAAACAATTACCGTATATTATTGGAAAACTTATTTTGAAAGTAAGACAAACAATTCACCCACAAGATATCAAATTTCAATCAATGAGACAAAATTTAATATAACAATGGAGAATGATGCAACAATTCTTACAAAGTACAATTAAATTGAAGGATTAAAAAACCTGCAATCTATTTGATGTTCAAATCACATACGAAGCTAGGAGAGCTTGGTTGATGCTCTCCAATGTTGTATTTCTCTCGAAAACAATCTATTACATTGATTTTCAATTGAAATTGCATTATAAATGGAGTAGAAGATCTCGACCAATAGAAGAAAATGAAAATCTACATTCAACAATCAAAATATAGAAGATCTTAAGTAATCTTTACAAATGTGCAATGAACAAACTCCTTATTGGAATTGTTATTGTATTCTTCTTTGTAATGACATCATTCATCAATAGCACCCAAAAATAATAATAAAGAATCACAATGACATCAATATACACATCGAAGCTTGGAAGCTTGTGTTAAATAAATCAAATTAGGAATTTATTAACTATGCTATTTAGATATCAATAGCAAGAATTATTCCTCATGCTTTTTCTTGTAGGTAGATTCAATAATCATAACTATACCATTTATTCTATTTAGGGTACGATACTCATTCTAATAGATTCAATGCTAATTCAAACACCATATATATTAGTATATATCTTAGGATGGATAAGACTAATATGCTATTTAGTAAAAGTTCATTTATAATGTTGACCATTTGTTACTTGAGCTACTATTCATTCAAAACTTCTCCTCATCTTCTTCAAAGGTGGGTTCAAGGTATACAACTCAACAAAAATTCATGAATGTACTATAATTAGAAGTTGATTTTTTACAATTTTTTTGTTTATAAGCAATACAATTATATAAAGAAATATTTAACAATAGATTCTTCCTTTCCTGGTGGATGAAATCGCGAAATTGCTACAAATCCTATTGATGGTATCACTCTCTCTAAAATGAATGTACATTCTCTTTGATGAATAAATGAATTATCATGTATAACTAGCATAATTCATTTATGTCCAAGATGTAAATATACTAGTAGTAAGGAGACTCTGTAGCACTAAGCTATAATTTGAGAGCTTGGTTCCAAAGGCCCATATAGGCACCAACTAGAGTCCATATGAACACCCCATATGGGCTTTAGAACCATGTTCTTGCAATATATCTCAATGTCTTAGGTTCTTCTTTCTACTACACTGATTTGATCTTTGAGTGCATGCTACAAAATGAATTTACATATGACTATAACATTTTACAAGGGAGGGATATTTTTACCGATGATATATATATAATGATTCTTCAACATGAATCACACTAACAAAATTACAAAGGAGTAAAAATATTCCTCCCCTAGAAAACATTATAACCATACATAAGTTCACTTCGTAACACACACTATCAGCACAAATCGGTGTAGTGATACCTCCATCACTTCAATAAATGAATTTGTTTTGTATAACCCAAAATAGATGAAATAAAAAAAACTGATTGGCATGGTGTTCTGGTGGTACATTATATCATGGATGACATTACATAGAACAATTTTGTAGGAACGAAAGTTATGTTTATTTTAAGAAGAGCCCGAGGATGCTCTTCAATCACCTAGAATGTAAAGAACAGATTACTGAATGCCATTCGAATGAAGTCCGAAATCATGAATGTGGACCTCAATTTCTTCGGCAACAATGCTTGTTTCGGGGCTATCGGCAAAGGGATTCGTATTCTGTTTCTAGAATTCGGAAGCAAAGGTGGAATCGAAGTATCTGATCATTGCAGTGAGCCACACTAGAAGTATTTACAATCTTAGGACACGGATTCCAGTGATGGGCTTGCGCTGCATTCATAGAAAAATTTGTGAAGATGGTAAGGGAATCTTGGGCAATCCAAGCAAGGATCTGGAGAAACGATTCAATCGCTTAGAATGTCAGAGAACAATGTACGACATTACATTCGAATCACGTACTAGCATTTGTAAGCAAACTTTCCGACGCTGAATTGCAGTCTGCAGAGGATTTTCTGTTCTGTTGCTAGGAATTGGAGCTAGGATTTGGACGTACGTGCCATTGAGCAATAATATATCGTTGCCATGAGCCACAACAGAAGCGTTGAGATCTTGGGACCAACGTTCCACTGGGACGGGCAAACCTCCGAAGACAAGGCCGAGGTCTTTCAATCGTGTTTAGCCAGTCCCTCATCCTTGCGGGCTGCATGGGAGCAATGGCGAGGCCGAGCACAACACAATATCATGGATTGGAACCCCGGAATGTACCTCCCCGGAAGCGAGCATCTGCGTCTCTACTGCACGTACTTCCCCCTCATCGTCAACCGCGGTCACAACCGCAAGATCGTCGTCTTCAATTCCAACCGCATCCTGCAATCCGCGCCCATCATCTCCATAGCGCCTCGCGAGTGGATGAACATGCCCGCCCTGGATTTTCTTCCATCGGGGGTGGACGACGTCATTGCCGGCGCTGCAGGTCTCTTGATCGTTAATGGCGGCATTCGACCCAAGTGCCGAAACCCTGATGTCAAAGAAATCCCGCCACCGGAACCAGATCCCGCTGCACCTCCGTCATCGCCACCAGCAGAAGGTGAAGCAGTGCGCAAGCCTACATACGAAGAGTTTCCCGAGCAATCAATACTCGTGGCTTGCAATCCCCTGCAACGCGACTACCACCTGCTTCCCCCGCTTGGCCACTTCAAAATGCACAACAAAACTGCCAAAATGGTGCTCATAGACGAGCCAGCCGAAGTCGGTGACTGGCGGTTGCTGCGTCCAAACCGACGACACCCCGATTACAAGCTCTACGTCCTCGGGTCGGAGGTCGTGGAGTCCAGCACAATGGAAGCGAACACCTCGGAAGTCACGCTCTTCACATACGATTCTCGCGTGGATGCTTGGGTTTCCTGCTCCAGCATTCGCGACGCACGCCTCCCGCCCCATGGGCGCACCGACATCGCCATAGTCGGCGATGGGCTCTACTTCGGCGGCCAAGAGCGAACCGATCAATCCATTCGCCGCAAAGGCGGCAAAGCGGAGAGCACCTGGTGCAGCAAGATTTTCTACTTCGAAATTTCCTTGTCACGATGGAACAAGATCAGCTTCACAATCCCGGATCTCCGTAAAGGCACAAATTACATGAGTCCGTTGGATTGTCAAGCGCCGCGAGTGATGCAGTGTCAGGTGAATGGTGCGATTTACATCGCCACTCGGCCGCTGGAGAAGTCTGACATGATTCAAGTCTGGGAGCTTGAAATCTACAGCAAATTGCCCACGGGGAGGTTCAAGTACGTGACGCAATTGCCGCACGAGTACTTTTATGTCATATTTGGGAGGACCGAGTCGCACAAGGCCTGGGATTGCTCCGCGGGAAGGAATTACCTGGCGTTCGTTCCGGCGTACAATGAGACGATGCCGGAAGTTTGTATGTATGATGTTGTGAAGGACACGTGGAACTTCTCGCGGCGACCGGTTGAGAGTGGGAAGATGGCGAAGTATCGGCTTGCGAGAGCAGAGTGGACGCCGTACTTCGCGGCGCCGAGGCCGGTCTTGCGGGACATGCGGCGAGAATGCGCTTGCCTCGATCGATTGAACCCCGTCGTGTTCAATCCTGTGCATTGGTCGGAGAAACCAGTGGTGCCAATGTCGTGAGTGCAAAGGGTTTAGGGTTTAGGGTTTAACCCTTGGTAGTGGACTTCAATCAGTCGTTGCAATCTTGAATCTCAAATCAGAGGACGAGTGGGGTGACGGTAACCCATCCTTCTACAGTAAGCACTGAAATGGATTTTCATGAGGGGTTCACGACTTAATAACTCTCCGCCAATTTTCTAGAAAGAAATGAGTAGAAGTCACACTTCACACACTTTCATTCATGTTTTTGAGGATTCTCCTAGAAATCAGTTATAAATTTGAAGTTAGAATGTGGGGTTGCTCTGGAAGTGTCCCCACCTTAAAATGCCACCATTGTTGCAATGAAAATTCCAATATGTAACTCTTGTACCGGTATTAGAAAATAATATTTAGACGGGGTGGTTTTGTCACATCCACCCTAATTTCAAGTTAGAATCACATTGTACTGTACAGAGCTTTTCTGCAAGTAAGAGTTGACAATGAAATGAGTTGATCGCAGCAAGCAATCCATTAAATTCGATTTCCTTGTCTGTTCCAAATTCTGTGTTCTGATTTCAATACCCTGGGGTCCCACATCTCATCAGCACACGTTCGATAAATATACAAGTTTCAATTATTTGGGGTGGATGGAACAAACAAGGAAATCAAATTCCATGGATGTTGTTTGCTACGGCTTCAATCCCTCGTATCAGAAGATGTCCTAGAAGCCGATTTTCAGTAATTTCCCAATAATCAATCACTGAACACGATTGATTGGAAACTCACCAAACAACTGAGTTCGATATTTCACATGACCAATGCCTGTTCTCTTGTGCCGAGGATTCCGGTGCTCGGGTTTGATTTAGAGGTTGGAGCCTGGAGCTAACCTTTCAGAAACTCGGGGGTGCCTCCTGACTCCCGCTGCGAACGTACGAGACAGGTAGCGGGGGACGTAAGCCGTGGTGAGACTCGAACCGATCTGGAAATAGTTTCAATCAGCAATTGCAATTGACGCGTCTCGATATAACCTCTGATTGCGTCGTTGCCCCAAGCTCAGCGGAAGTTCTTGCGTCAAACCATTCCTGAATGTATATCCTTGCAGAGATGATTTCTCTTGCAAACGAGAGTGGATATGTAACAGGTACGAGTGTCTTTGGTTTTACAATTACAGAAAACTGAACAGAATTGAATCGGAGTGCGATGCAAAATTCAATCTAAAGCTTGGAATTTAAATGAAAGACCCTGAATCTATGTGGGTGAGTTTCGGACTGGGAATTTCTTAACATCTGAGCGCCGTGGCATTAATCATCATCAGTGAAGGGTGTTAAGGCCATAGGTTGAGAGTGCTTGCAATGGAGCCCATTTGCAGTCAGTCGTTGGATAAGGAGAGGCACGTTATTGTTTTAGCGTAATGGTGTCTTACTTTGAGTCCCTTGATCATCATGATTGAACAGGATCACACACACCTCTCCCAAACTCTTACATGACTAGTCCAAGATTGACTGTCTTTTTAACTTGAATATTATTGAGCAATTTTCTACTCGCATATGTCGCTCCATTTAGCTTTTGCACCCTTATCTATAAAATTCAAGATAGCAATTCATATAAATTTTAGCTCAACATCTGATAGAATCAGAATCAGCAAGACGGATTCGGATCCATGGGTGCAGCAGAAAGCCAATAAAGAATGTTAAGATTGTCTCACAAACAAACATTCAACATTTATCTCGAAGAAAGGTTTGAGGTGGCTTCGTTCAGGATATTTCACTTGTTTGATAGTTTAATTTCACCAAATGCATAGAATTCGAACAACTGGTGGTTCACATTTCTATACATTTGGTGAACAACCAGAGTAAAAGTCCTTCAGTATGGCCCGCGGTAGCATCTCGGTCCTTCCAAAGTAGACGGACAGAGGATATGCAAAGAGGTTACAAGTACGCAGTCACCAGTTTCTGGTGGTGATAACGGCATCATGAATCTCTCTTTACTGTCAGGTGACTTTTTCTCCTCACTTGCAGTAAGTCTTTCACCCTCTACTTCCTTTGAGCACAAGTTGATGATGAATGATGCATAGAAGTTCTTGACTAAAATACACCACTGCTCATGGCACTATCGACAATTGGATGAGGAGAGCTCAAAACTATCATGAAAGGCGTAGTGGACCAGCTTTGAAATCGAACAAGCCATGAATTTCTTGTCTTGCATATAGTAAGTCAAGAAGCAGACGTTGTGCACTTGAAAAACAAATAATATATTTCCGAGATCCCGTCTTTCCATAACCTTAGCAGTTGGAGGTGTGCCTAACCTATGTTGTGGTCCTGCACGCTTGCAAGTCTCTGTCATCATAAACGTGCGACTTTTGTATCTTTTGACTCACGGCGTCCTTGCACAATTGATAGACACAATCCAACCACTTGGTTTATAACGACTCCACTGAACCTAGAATTTGGAAGATTCGCAGGTGAGATGATGCTAAAGGACAAAACCTCCAGTTTTTTAAATGATTAATCATTTGTGAGAAATATAATACCGACCGGAGCTAAATTTTATATCACCAGATTCAATGAAGAGCATTACTCGTGTTGGGTCAAAAAGAACAAAAAGAATTGAACAAAGGAAAGGGCCACTATGAGCCGCTCAAAAGTAGTAAAGAAAACATGACGCTAAAGGGTTCAGACTACAGCTGCTTAACTGCATTAACTGATTTACTGTGACTCAGAGCTCACGTCAATGAGAAGGCAAAAAGTGTGCACATGTACTCAATTTTGGTTCAATAAAACTATCAGCCGCCAGCTAATCCCAAAACTTGTTCTGATGTTTTTCAGCAGTTTTGGTTGAGGTCATATGAAGACCTTTTTTCTGTCCAATTTAATATAATTTTTGATGACCACATGCAATGTTCTTCACTGAATCAAGTGACTTAGAATTGGACTCCATCTGAATTTCCTTCTTTTAGGATAGAATCAATGGAATCGTTCAATTTATCATCTTCAGTCCTTGCTTTGTTTCCAACTTTGAGATTGGTTCCATTCAGAAAAAGGACCTCGAAGAAGACGTCCCTCGTAGTTTGGGTGCAAGTCAAGGATGACTTTGTTTCGTCGATTGATATATAGGTGACTAATCTGAAGGTGTGCTCAGACTTAGCTCTAAAATAACTCTTATGGACGTTAACAACGGATTCGAGGTGGGAAATAAATAGCAGAGGAAACGTGTCTTCCAGAACCAGCTCGTCTTGTTGGAAACAGTACTAAAAGCTCCAGTCTCACGTTCTGCGTGTACGCTGGCCCAAGTGCAACACAGACCACACCATACCTTACAAAACAAGCAATCCCATACCACATGCACAAGCAAACTCTTCCCATAAAAATAAGGAAAAAAGAAAAAGCATGAGCACAACCTCCAACCACTCCAGCCACCCCCACCCCACTCCACCCCAATCCCCAGTACGCATATACTCCCTTTCCACACAACCAAAAATCCCGGGACCCATCCACACTTTCCCATCTCCTGTCGACCTGTCCCATCTATAAACCCTAAACCCTGAAAGAAACCCTAAGAAAAATCGGCAACTGCTTCCGAAGTAGCATTCGGGTGGCTGCACGCAAACTGAAGAAGCCCTTTCCGGATGTCTGGAATGGGACCAACTCGAATTACCTGGTGTATACCATATCCATGTCTGTGTGTGCAGCCACTAGCAAATGCACAGCACACCCCTCTCGCACTGTAGAGCTCCCTGGGCCGCCCCGGCCAGGTGCCTTTCACAGCAGATGCTTCGGGAGAGCCGTGTCACGTAGAAAGCGTCAAGCAGATGAGGAGATTCCCAAAGAATGCTCGGCAATCTGGACCCACGAGCCAAATTCTGTACTGTAGGTGTAGAATATTACTCCGTCTTTTTAATGCGCTGGATGGGTACACACCTGGATTCCTTCGAGGGGTGACGGAGAGTCTCCGTGGCAAAGAAGCAGATGATGATTCAGCACATGTCATCAAAATGGGAGGCTGTGGTGATAAGCTAAGCTTAACAAGGAGCTTCCTGGCCTGATGACGATTACCGGTAAGTTACATCAGGTGGGGGAATCGAGGTTTTGGAGGGGAGGGAATGTGGACTGGAAGTGGGGTTAGCGGCCAAGTGGAGAGATTTCACGTTGACACGAAGTGCAGAGTCAAACTGAGTACGAGACCAAAAAAAAATAGCTAATGGAGTAACTTAACCCTTGAAAGGCCCTTGGGGTCTCTCTTTACGACCAATATTTGGCCTTATAACTCTTCAATTGTGGGTTAATATATGAGTAGTGATACATTGTTAATTACATACTATCATGATCATTAATTTATTTTGTACTAAAAAGTATTTGGTCTATATTTTTCTAATCAAATATCATTGAATTCATAATATACTACATGGCCTCAAAGGGCTTTCAGGCCCTTCAACGGTTAACTACTACGATTTATCATCCCTTAGCTTTTATGTTTTCAAAGGTGCAAATTAGGTTTAAATCTTTTGGAATTACCTTTGCAATAGGATCACAATTAGGTGTCATTATTGTATTTTCTTATGGGAAATATGAGAGACGAATGTATATGAGATTTTCATTGTGAGTAACAATTTGTTTGAAAGCAATACAAAATATATGGATTGAGATTCCTCGATTCTTATTCCTAATGCATGAAATTGTTGAATTGCTACCAAAACTTGGGATATCTTGACTAGAATCACATGTTACAAGCTTAAGTTTCATGAATTTGGGATTTTTATTGATTGAAATCTTGTTGATTGAAATTTGACCTCAAAATTTTCACTTTTTTATTTTTTCACTCTATCAATTAGTAGGAGTGTGCACTTTGAAATTTTGGGAAGATACATTCAAATAAGTTCACAAAAAGATCATACGATTGGATTCATGAAAGAATATAAAATGATGAAAATTTTAGCCTTACTTTGCCAAAGAGTATTTTGAAGCTTGTTTTGGCTTCTAAACATCAAAAAGCTTTAGGGATGAATTGAATTAGTGAAGTTTCAATTAGAGTTTGTAGTATGAAAATATACATTTGGGGGGACAATGACAATAGAAAAAACATACAAAGTGGTTTTTTGATTTTAATTTTTGAAAATCTCCAAAATCCATTCCCCCTAGAGATGGTGGTTTTAGCCTTGCTTTGGGTACAAGTATTTTGAAGCACTTTTGGTCTTCAAAACACTATGAAAAATCGGTGATTAATGATACACTCAATATGCTCTTTAGATTAGACTCCATATTTTTCAATACAAAATTTTTGATGAGCCATAAAGAGGAATGGCTGTTTACAAGCAATTATGGCTCATTTCCTTATCTAAATGAGAACTAGTGTGCCCCATGTTGTTGCCCCAACCAAAATAAAAGTAAATGTAATTTTCTAATTTTTTAATTCATAAAAATTTCAAAATTCAATAACTTTTACACTATATGTAGCTCCAAATGCCATGAAATAAAGCCTCTGCACCCCTCATAGAGAGCTTTCCGATGATACCAAGGACACACGGTCTAGAAGATCTCACTTTAACAAACCAAACAAACCAAACATCCTAACTTAAGGTATGGATGGAAATACTCCACCAATCAACCCTTGCTTGTAGAGCACTTAACTCACTTGTGCCCGCACAAACATGCAATTTGCCTTTCAGTTTTCTGAATTCAAGCAAATCTCCCAACCCAACTGTCGGCCCATTAGTATGACAACCTTGGAACCCTAAAATTTGGGAAGTTTCCCAATGAAATCATCAAAATCAGCGGCACTTCCAGGAGTACCAGCATTGGACCTCCCCGCACAGACATAAAGTTACTGCACCTCGTGTCCACTCCTGTCCCAGAATTCTTAAATTCCAACAGTGATCTTCATTATAAGCAAATCCATTGCGGTGGAAAAGTACTGTAACAAGACGAAGGTGCTGTTTATAGAAGCATCCCGTACAAACGCAGGCATTGACCTGCTCGGAGTTCACACTTCACAGTAGCCCTTGACAAGGTCTGCAACCAACCAAACCAAACCAAACCAAGTAATCAACGGGGGACGCCGGCGCCATTTGACTCTCTCGCGCAACTCGCCAGCGCGGCCATTGAATCCTCCAGTCCGGCGATCCGAAGAGTGCTCCACCGCAACACCGAATCCTACAGTAATAAAACTTACGATCCTGCTTGCAATAATATAATAAGATAGAGAAGAAACTGAAGGCGCCATAATAAGTAGAGGCTTATTAGCTTAGCTTCCTAATTTGTAGTGTCGCAGCCCGAAGTGGAGGTACGATCCCAGATGCAAGGCCATCGTGCCAGGTGTTGTTGTGCTCGAAGCTTCGTGCCCTTGCGCCGGAACTGAAAGTCTGAAAGGGTTGAGGGAGTTGTAATCTCGTTCTGCCTGACCAGAGATCATCACTACTGTCGACTGATGAGGGAGTGTCCTTTTCAGGAGTGTGTCTGGATGCGCAGTTTCGAGTGAGTGTCTGGTTGAATTTATTGAGGATCGATCAGTTTCGTACGAGCGGATTGGATTTTGGAAACATTAGGAAGCGCCGGTTTGGACCAGAATTTTGAGCCGCGCCGTCAGTTTCGGTTTCGTTGTGTAGATTTTGCGGAGAAGCTAAGGAACGGTCGCTCACTGAAGCAAAGTGGAAGTTCGAAGTCGAGAGAGATTCGGAATTGGACTCGTGGAGGAATTTTTTTTTGCGTTATTCTTTTTGCGTGTGTCACAACTTGTCACGAGGTTGGAGAGGAATTGATTGGCGGAGAAAAACGTTAGTATGAGGAAGTAGAGTGGAAGTTTGAGGTCGACGAGAAATAAAAATTTGAGTTGTTGAGGACCTGTTTTGTGCTATTTGTGTTACTTCTTGTATTTGTGTCTATTTGTCATGAGATTGCAATTGAGTTGGTTCCTAGAGTAGAGTGATTGCTTTATTCCTCTTTTGGTTTGTGTTTCTATAGAAAGAAAGTAGAGCTCGTGTTCTTGAGTTCATGGACGGGTTTGAATTGATTCATCTTGTCGCAATTGCATCTCCTCGAATAAGAAGAGAGATTCCGAGGTCCAGTCATGCATAGGCTTGAATTGATTCATCTTGCCGTAATTGAATTTCTTCTTCGTTGTTTCTTGAATAAGAAGGGAGATAGGTGTTGACGTTCGTGCCAGGACAAATTTACTTTTGAAAATCGAAGCAACACCATGGGAACGTTAGTACAAAATAGACAGATTCTTTTGAGCTCGTCTGCAAACAAGCAGCTGAGCCGTTGGAGTCAGCTGAATTTTTTGATGAGCTCGGACTTTCCAGGAGCGACACAATTTCCATCACGGAGAAATGTTTTAGAGTCACCAGTTCTCGATAGCCAAATATGGAGCAACCTGCAACCGGAACTCGTGGCACGAATCCTGTCGCACTTGCCTCTCACGTCGCTCGTTCATACGCGCCTGGTGAGCAAGCGAGCGGATAGAGAGATTTATGCAGGGCGGCTTTTGGGAGATGAGACAATAGCCGACTTCAATCCTCGCTCATGGCTGTTTTTGTTCGAAAATGGCGGTCCCGGAAGCCCTCACAAGCTGCACGCCTTTGATCCCGTGCAAAACGATTGGCAAACGTTCACCACGATCCCCCACTTTGCCACGGTGCAGAAAATCGGCGGGTTGTCGTTGTGCGGCGCTGCGTCGGGCCTCATGGTGTACGAAATCAGCGCTCTCAAGAGCCATTTCATCCGGTTCGGAGTGTTCAACCCCATCACCAGGTCGTGGAAGAAGCTACCGCCATTGCTCAAACGTAGGCAGAGGCCCGTCATCAGCATGTTCACTGAGTCGGCGGGTTCCAAGGGCTTCAGGGGTCATTATAAATTGGTGGTGGCCGGGGGGCTGGAATACGACCAGCAAGTGCAGACCACCGAGGTTTACGATTCGCGAACGGAGTGCTGGCGCACCACGTGCGAGAAATTCAACAATCAGCAGAGCCATGTCTGCGATGAGATGCGGACCTCCACGGCGTATTGCAACGGTGTCGTGTACCACATGCGGTTCAATCAAATGCTGTCCTTCGATCCCAACCGAGGTACTACTTTCCGCCACCTCATTCTATTCCATGATACTAGCAAATAAATCTTGAGGACCAGATTCGAACTCCTCGACTCTACATGAGATCATTGATTAGTTAAAGGATGCACACTAACGAAATGCTCATTCATTTTTCTATATGGAAAAGAATCTTCAGCGCTTAATTTCGTTATCAGATTTAGTTCACACGTAAGTTGTAATGCCAAACCAGAGATGTTTTTTGAGACGGATCGTCATACAACGTGCTCTTGTTCTGGTTATCACCTTTGGCTATAGGTCGCGATTCTGAGTTTCGTATTTTAGGGCTTAAGACAGCCTCAAATTCTACCTGCAGGAACATTTCACATTTGACCTCCTTGTTCCGGAGAAGATTGTGATCACATTTGCTACTAGTGCAAGATGATTTTCTGATATATTAACAGTTAATTTGTCGCTACGAGTTCATATAATCTGACAAGAGTGGACTGGTGAGTTTGGCAGAACACCATACATTTCTGGCTTACGACACGAAGACCGCACGATGGCGACCTCTGAGAGTCTCCCTACCACCTGACCTAGTGTTCACGGAGTACCCGTCGCTGAAACGAATATGGAAGGGCCGAGCTCACCTTGCCGACGTTCTCCCACCCTTTCTTGTGGAGTCCAACGACCGTCTCCTCCTGGTTGGATTCCGGGAAGACCGAGTGGCGTCCACAATTGCAGGCATCGCCATCTGGGAGCTTGTTCAGAAGAAGATCTGGATACCCGTCACCGCGATGCCTGACACACTTTTTTCCAAAATGTGCCCCAAGGTTTGCAATTCGACCTATGATGACCCCTCTTCGTATCTCAAGTACGAGCTTCAAGGCGCTGGCCACGGTGACATTGTGTATATTTTCCAAGCGAATGAAGGCCAAGGCTTTGTTGTTCTGTGCGACTTCTCCCAGAACCCGCCGGCGTGGCGCTGCATTCGCAAGCCGGACGTAGTTGCGCCCCCCTTTGAATTTTCCCAAAATCTTCAGGGGTGTGTCATTGACCTAAGATTGGACACCATGATTTGATAGGAATTTTTTTTTGTACAGGCGGAGGAAGACAGTACTTGAAGATTCAGCCATTTTCTAGGTAGTACGGCGCCCAGATGTTTAGTAGACGAAGATACACACAAATTGTAAATGTCAGCTTTACAGCAAATACCACTTTAGTGCCTCATTGAATTTTGTATACCGGGCAACAACACATCGTTGTATGATCAATATAGCATAGCAGCAGACTAGCGGCTGCTTGTGAGGTCGATTTCCGACCAATGTATCATTGTATCAGGCGATCAAATCTATGACATGAGCTTAATAAATCCCGGAAGAGGAGGCTCTTGCATTGCACTTCCCCTTTCAACTTCTCATTGTTTCTCTGCAATGCAGTTCATGATCTTTGGATTGTCAGCGTTCATGCAGCCTTGCTTCCATCCTGGTCAGAACCCTACCATAATCTCTATGAAGGGTACGGGGCTTAACCCAACTCTATTTGCTGCAATTCAAGTTCTGGAACGAATATTTGGCGCTAATTTTTAAGACACTCAGATGCATATGAAGTGTGAGTTCCGTTTATCAACTACTGAACGAAGGTGAGGTGGGATTCGAACAAAGAACTGGACCAGAAGTCGTAGTGCAGATTGAAGAGCAGCACAGTATCGTATTCCTGACGAAGCCCAGGAATAAGGGGAAAAGCTGGGGGGGTCTTAATGCACTCCTGATATATATCTCAACCTTGAATAGTTCTAAGGAAGCTTCAAGTGGTTACCTGTATTAACAATATTTTGCGTAGCAATGAGTTATTACCTTCCATCGACTTGGGTGAGCTTCTGACCCTGAAGTAGGTTTCGAAAAAAAGACCGGCGAATGTAACTAAACCATTGACTTTGAAACTTACTTGAGATGGAAAGTGGACCACGGTAGTTCAAGTCTGGCAAGGTTTGATCAAATGTTCACCTAAAAATACTGAATGCAGTAAGTTTAATTCTGCGATTTACGAAAAATAAAATTCGCCCATCGGTGCATCTTTCAGGGTACGTCCTGATTCACCTCTCCTCGAAACTATGTGTTCTTCATTACTCCTACGTTACTGGATTGAACCCTTTCTCACACCTTTGACTGCTCCCCCTATTTGAAAGTAATGTACAGTTAAGATTGCAGGGGATCATCGCTGCTGGAAGTTGAAATACTTAATCCCTATTGCAAAAACAGCTGCGAAGACCACCGTGAACACCACCGGCATGGCCACTGCAGGACCGATCATGTCCGAAGTCATCCCGAACGTTTTCTCCACATACTCTTTCACCATGATCGGAGGCGACCCATCTGAAGGCGTTACAAGGGTCGTCACATCTCCAAACTGAGTTGTGATCAGTCCATACAGCGTCCAAGCCACTGGACACGCCCAGTAGTACCATACCCACCACACAGGTATGTTCTGCACAGGGTCACCCTTAAAATGAGAGTTCGAATTTAGGTAAGGCAGCTAATTGCGACACTTCGCGCGCTGAACGTAGCTGATTTTATTTGAAATGTTCACATTCTAGAGTATTCCTGTTAGCATATCAAACAGGATTCCAACGCACCACAGATCGCATTATTTAGATATCATATGCAAATGTTATTAGGGATGACAGTTCTATCTACATCAGACGATCTGAAACTGATAAGAGTTCTGATCTTGAGGTGGTGTAATTCTCAAAATCAATATGTACTCATTGTGCATGCTTTCGGACTGCTGCGATTAGACGTAGTTATCTTAGTATTATGAGAGTAAAAGCAGAAAGATTGTTGAATTCTTGTCCTATATTTAAATTAGGAGAGCTTGGTAGAGAGCTTGCTTACAGGTTTGAAGATCATGAAGCCCGAGAAGAGGTTGAAGATGGAGTAGAACCCCGAGGACACAATGGCAGCCACTTGGTGGTTTGGTGTGAGAGCCACCGCCATCATGCCATAGTATGTGAAGTAGAGGAGAGTGAAATACATGATGAACGTGTAATAGAAGAATTTCTTAGCCGTCCATGCCAAGCTCATCATGGAATACGTGAGCAAGGAGAAGATGATGCTTTGGATCAAGCAGTAGGGAATCTCTATCAACATCTGCATCAGCAAAACCCGCCATTGAGAAAAGACTTTACATTGATCAAACGTTTAGAAGGAATTGAATGTGGGGCTTTAGTGAATTCTTACTTGGCCGATTGCATAAGGGACAGCCGAGTACATTCCTGCCGCATGCTCCCTGTAGAAAATCGTCCTTTCAACGGCTACCACTGGCTGCACATTGGAAGCGTTGTTGACACCCAGAAACAAGGTCGCTGCGAACATCCCTCCCAAGACACTGAACAAGTTCATCTGGTCGGATCTGCAGGTACAATCCACCCACCAAATTACTTACCAACTGCGCAGTTCATTTCTGTCAAAAGAAAGGACAAAATCAAAAATAGAATAATCTTTGTCAATGTGATCGAGGGTGTGTTGGCAAACTTACGTATCCTTGCCTACGCCCCAAAACATGGACCCTACGATAAAGGCCATCATGAGCGTGAAGAAGTAACGCACGCAGTTGTAATCAGGGCTTCGCCAGTAAGTTAGGTTGGTCTTCCAGAGACAGGCTACGACTTGGGTCCAGAAGGATTGCGAGTACTGTGTTGGAAAATACAAGTCTTTCGCCCCTCTGGCTGGGACACTCAGCGTCTTCACTAGCTCCTTGTTATGCCTGCCATCAGATATAAGTTGACTGGTTCAGTGGACAAGCAACAGAAGTGCTCTAGCTTCAATCCTATGAAATTGATTAATTTGATGCATTCATGAAACACAGAGATGACGAACCCAAAGAGAGTGGATTGCTGATAGATTTCTGCAAAATCAGCTTTGAGGTGTGATTCCACTGCCGCATTCGTGGCATCCAGCATCCATGTCGCTGGGTTGAAGCCTTCCTTAATCTTGGGCACTCCCGGAATCTCCTGCAGAACGGCAGAAGTAGAGAAGTAAGGTAAGAGAATTTTTTAATATATTTTCTGTCTGCTTGAGCAACTGATGGACCAGATTCAAAATAGCATAGATATCACCATCAGTGGTTTCTGCTAGGGCATCAACATATCAAAATTGGCTTTACTAACATCGAAATACTTGATCAGTGTCTCCGAATTCCGCCCCAGTGGTCCCATGTATATCACTTGTCCTCCTCGCTTCATCAACAACATCTGCACACAACAACATCGTCCGAGATTACAAAATTTCCTTAAACTGAAGTCTCAATCTAGCATTTGAAGCTAATGGCTCCCAAGACTCTTAGTTAGAATCCGATATTCGCCATGGTTCAACCTCTAGAGATCTCTTATTTTTCATGATGACAAATTGCTAGTGGAAACATGGTTTATGTAGAATAAGTAAATCTTTCAAATCTCAATCTAGCATTTGAAGTTATTTGGCTCCCAAGACTTTTAGTTAGAATCCTATATTCGCCATAGTTCAACCTCTAGAGACCTTTTATTTTTCATGATGACAAATTACTAGCGGAAACATGGTTTGCATATTTTGAAGTAAATGTGAAGACCTATATGACCAGTTGTGGGTTCTCTTCAGGTTATTTCCTTCACTCGATCAAAAGCGAACTAAGGTATTCAAGTCCAAAAATGGCATGAAATGTGAGTGCGGCGCACCTCATCAAAGGATTCAAAGATATCAATGCTGGGTTGATGAATGGTGCACACAACAGTGCGACCCGTATCCACGGTGTTCCTGACCGTTCGCATGACAATGGCCGCTGCACGGGCATCCAGCCCACTAGTGGGCTCATCCATAAACACAATGGAAGGATTGGCCACCAGCTCCACTGCAATGGTGAGCCTCTTTCTTTGCTCCGTCGACAGACCTGTCACTCCCGGCAACCCCACCAGAGCATCCTCCAAGGACTTCAGCTCCACCAGCTCCATCACCTCCTCCACAAATTGCTGCTCAAAAGCATCCAGCCCACGATTCAATTTAACTAATGCAAAGGCAAAAAGCTTCACAAAACTTCTCCTGAAGAAAAGGCTCGAGATGGGAACTTGGTAATCAAAGAGCGCTTGTCGAAATGGGCTGCTGCTGCTGAGAATAACATCAAACAATGCAAATACATGTATTGATTGATGTACACCAGAAGGAAAAGATTCCATTTTAGGGGATGTTTTTGAGTGATTCTAATCCGAAATGATAATTATGTAATGTTAAGGGTCATGTAGTAGGTTCATTTAATTTTCCATTTACAGAAAAGAAAAGTGAAACTTGTCATTTCTCACTGGTGGGAATCCTTAAGAGATACGGTTATATTCACAAAAAATTCACGACTTCTTATGCAAGGGATGACTATGTCATGAGCCTAAGGTATTTGTTAAGTTATGACCACTTCGAGGTCGACTTTTCTTTTCAAAAGATCTGCAGAAGCTTGCATACGCAGAGCAAGCTCATCAATGCACCACAATCACATACTTGGGACTGCACAAATGGTACCCTGTAGTACAAAAATGCGCTCACCATATGAGTTCTAGGGTCTTCCTCAAATTTTAGTCATGTTCAAAATGAGATGTACTAGTTGTACGTTATGTCCATTACTCTCCCTTAAATGTTTGCTCAAAGCTTACATAGGAAGCGCAAATTCAAAACTGCATCACAATACACATTTGTGAGAACTCCACAAATGGACACAAATGGAGCGGGAAATGATCTTACCACACGAGTTTTGGGATCGGTTTCTGGAGGCAAACGCAGCCAAGCCGAGAAGGTGAGGGACTCTTTGACAGTCACTTGAGGGGAGTGAATGTCATTCTGCTCACAGTAACCTGAAATCCTGGCAAACGTTTCTTGCTTCTTTGGGAACCCTGAGATCCGAATCTCCCCTTCAATGTAGCCATCCGTCTTCCTCCCAGCCAGCACGTCCATGAGGGTGGTCTTTCCAGCACCACTCACGCCCACCAAGGCTGTCAACACTCCAGGACGAAACGCGCCTGGTGTTCAAGATAAAACAATGTTACTATACCGTCTTTTTCTACGGATTTAGTTCATAATATGCTCATAAGTAGAGCAAAACTTCCAAGGTTAAAAGGTCATTTATACAGGAAAAGGGTACCTAATAGCATCATAATGCATTTCCCATTCTTCTCTTATTCACGTGGCACATATCTCAGGAGACCAGAATGGCTATCCTAGATTTAGGTCTTGAAATAAAGAGGGGGTATCCATAGTGACGCAATTAGGTAGGGGTTGCAATCAGGTGTACTTACCTTAGAACTTGAATAACATGACATCCTTCTATATAGGTGGAATCTTCTTGTTTGCCAAAATGATAGATAACAAAGAATGGAGTAATATGGAGTACATTGATTACTATCTTGAATTGAACCACTAAGCTTTCTAAAATTCATATTCTTGATGATAAACAGAGTGCTTCAACCCGAGTCTACTCAAGGTAATGAGCAGAGGGCTGTAAGGCAATGTTTTGTCCAAATAACTCCTCTTTCATCCAAAGTAATACTTGAATCTTTAAACCTAAACTTGCTTTCTGACGAATTTGACGAAATTGAGGTACAATATATATTTGAGGCAAAGATGTAAGCAAAAATGTGCAAAAAATCTAAAAAGGATTAAGGCGTTCAAAGGTTAAGCACATAGTCCATTACCTGTGACTCCGCACAAGAGCTGGAGACGCTCTTCCGTCACCCCTTGTGCTTTCATTTCAGCAGGCATGTCGACGAAGTATTTGATGTCATTGAATGACATCGCCAATGGCTTGAATGGCAGGATCATGCCTCGCCGTTGTCCTGAGCCTCGGATTGTGGGAAGCTCAATGTTGCTCCCATGAGTTACTCTCAAAACATGGTCTTGGACGTGGTGGTCTTCATTTCGGGTGTCACTTTCTGCATCAATAAGCAGTGGGCATTAGACAAGGACAACAACCCTACATCAAAACGTTGAAGCCACTAATGTGAAGCTCGAATGTTTCTATACTTCTCAGCCTCCATCACATCCCGCATAGAAACTTTTCAACATTTCATGGCTCGCATAGATTATAGAAGCTTGTGCTGCCTTTGGTGCCACCTTTCAACGGCTGACTCTAGAAGAATAAGGTATGATATGAATTGATATTTTGTTAGCTTCGTACCATAAATGTTGATGGATTCCTTGGATCTCGCACGTTTCTTGCACTTGGGCTTCGTTGAGACAGCAATCTCCTCCCCTGTTCGGTTGGCGTTTCTCAGAGCAAGGGCTTCTTCTGATATCACTGCTTGTGGCTTTCCCAATGCTGTGAAGTCACAAAGAAGCTTTAATAGCAAATAGGATGAGAGACGTCCAACTTCATCTTGTCTAAGTATCATTCTCTGACTCAAAATTTAAATCCCTTTCAAGGTAGGGATCGGTCACAGGTAGCCAGTGGTCGTTTGCAATGTCCAAATATGACTATGAACTCTAGTAGAACACCCACCCCTACTGGAATTACATAACATTATTCCAGAAGGACGATTGTTCCCAAGATTAACAAAAAAGAGGCAGAATATTTTGCCTCAGCAGAAAATTCAACAAACAGGGGTTTCCAGGGTTTGATACATTGACTTTTTCAGGTTTCAAAACTTCAGACTAGATTGGAAAAAGAAGAAGGAAGCAGCAGATGAGAGCATAGTGATTTGATACATGTCGGATCAAAAAAATTAACTGCAAGTCCTTGTGATTCCCAAATACTCCCTTGACGCATTACTGAATTATATCATGTAACCATATGATAATTGACAAGTGTATACATTATAGACTCTTTACTATACGCAAGGTTTAACACGCACATGCTTGGGTCAAAAGGATAGAGCGCTTACGATCTAGATACGTGAGAGTGAGCGTGTACAACACATTGAAAAGGATCATGTAACCAGCGAGTGTGGCCACTCCCAGCCAATACCAGTAAGCCTCCTGACGGATTCCAAAGTTGTGCATCACTTTGTGACCAAGCGTCATGGTGCCGTTCTGTAATGTCTGTCCAACGAAGGAATTGAAACATGCACAAAAAATCAGCTTATGTCTCGAGACCTACTGGAGACATGATAACTCTGCAACAATAACATGAGAAGTGGGGCACTCACCGTAAAAAGAGCGAAAGGCGCCACTTACTAAGAGCTTCTAATGAATATGTAGGCAAAGAATCATTTTCATTCTGTAGGTTTGATACTAAAAATTCTTTATAATCTATAGATAGTCCCTTTCTAGTACCAAACATTACTAAAATTTGTTCAACATTTGGTATTTGATAGATTTCCATGTACTAAAAACAGTAGTTGAATTAGCATGACTAATCAATTCAATTGGTTACATTAATAATTTAATTGGTAAAGCACGACAATTCAAAATAGAAGCACTAGTTTCACCAAGGTTGGCTCATCTCTTATCTCCTATATTAAATGCAAACTAAGCCACTTTTTTAATCCCAAAAATCTTTCATTCATTTGTATTGCTAAATTCTTACGCTTTTCCAAACCTCTTCTCAATGAATCCTTGCAGTTTCTGAAACCCTTGTGATGTTGTTGCATTGAACCATGCAGGCTGCATTCTAGTTATTTTATGAAAATGCATCGATCCCATTAGCAAGCAAATAAAATAGAACAAGCTAGCAACTCACTGTCGCCCATCGAGGTGCCAGAAACTCGTTCACAGTGATGGCCGTCTCGGCATACGTGATAGGCGACGACCAGTAGCCCCAGATCCACCAAGGCTTGATTTTGGCTTTGGGGATGATGAACCCTCCCAGCAACACGAACACGATCAGAACACACGTGCCACCCGTGTTGGCAATCACCATGGTTCGGCAAATCCCAGCTATCAGTCGAAACAACGCACTCGACATGAGGTGCACCAAGGTCAGCAAAAGAAAGGACCTGAAGAACCTGCACTCACGATCATAATTAAAGTCCACCCAAGGGCCAACAAAAACTCAGCATCGTTTATGACATTCTTTTCCATAACATTATTAATGAACCAGATGTGGGAAAGTCCTGTGCAATCCAAGAATAACTGTAGGGAGAAGAACGCACAAGTATCCGAGCAGGAGATCGAGACACTTCAAATCTGAGTAAATTAATGGGTGTTCATAATTGAATGGTGTGTTTTAGAGTGGTGCTAGTGAGGATCTTAGGAATGAGAGTACTACGAGCAGCTTTGGACTAGGTTCACTTTTCTAATATCACTATTAACAACACTTGCGAACATAACTTCGCTATTAGGCAACTTTACGAAGGCGAGTACTCTGCAGTTTCCAGTATCATGTCCAGATGGAAAATCACTTTAAGAAACACAAGAAACTAATCAACCAATAGAGCAGCTACTAATGGTAGGTGTTGGTATTCCCTTTAGCCAGTAATCAACATCCTTGTCTAATAAAATCGAAATAAGATTTAGAATATTCAAGAAGTTTTTTTGACTGCTGAAGGCTAGGAGGTCCCCGTACTCAATGTAAAGAATGCTTTGAGTGTGTACATACACGTCAATTCCATTCTAACAATATATTCTCACATAAATTTCATTAGTACAGTGCCAATTTGGCACTACGTTAGATTCTTGTGCATACCTGCTGGCTTCAGGAGTGAAGCCCATTCCGTAGTACGTAATGATGGTGTAGATTCCAGCCTCCACAATGGAAGAAGGGATGCTCAAGACCATGCTGGGCAATGCAAAAGCCCAGGCAGGGTAGAACAGCAAGTCCCTTTGCTTGTAAAACACTGGCAGCCGGAAGATGGTCATGGAAAGCTCCGCATAGCCATTGAACATGACGATCAGGATTCCAAAGAACAGGGCTCCCAAGTACGCTGCCCCTTCGGCTTCTGTTTTATGGCCCATTGTGGTGCGGAAGAATGTCGTCATGGCAATCAAGGCTATGATCCCAATCTGCAACATCTCAAATAGCACGTGGCATTAGATCAACGATCATAATCCTAATGTTCGATTATTGCCTTTCAGTTTCACACAGCCAACAACCTTGATACGGTAACAGATTACTGTCACGTCATTCTCATGCCGTGCGCATTCAATTCTACAAAGCCAACATTGAAATAACATTAATGTCGCTGCAATTTCTGTCATGATGTCATACTTCTGATGGAGATTTGAAAAACTTCCAGTTTATATTCTATAAAAGTACATACTAAACTTCAAAGCTTCAGAGTGTTACATTGATGTCAACACATGGGTGAGAATTTTGAGGGGGGGGGGGTAAAAGCAATTTAAGATTTAAGAGTACATTTACGAAATATTGTTCCTATGTACATCTAAAAACTACGCCTCATTTAGCTCAAAAACACCCAGCTAAAGGTTGAATGTTGAATTACAGTAAGAAATGTTTGGGTGTGTTTTTTACTTACCTGACAAGATTTGAAGATATGCACAAACGACTGTCGCTTCATGAGGAGAAATTCCTTGGAGAAGTTGGCCTTAAACAGCTCCATGTTGCTGACACCGTAACTATCAAACGTGAGAGCTGCCTTGTGGGAGAGCTCCTTGTCATACGGCGTGGCCAGATCCTCCGTCAAGTGCATGCCCACATGAAACATCTTGAACCTCTCTGCAAATTGCTTCACTGACACGTATCGGTAATTTTGATTGCCATTGCTCCAGTACTGCTCTTGGTCCTTCCTTGAGGTCACCTTAAAAATTTATACACGGTATAGATACCACGTGAGATGATGAAAGGGTACTTCGAAGCATTCAACAAAATAAAAAACAGAACACTCAGCAAATACCAAAAATCATTCATATGATTGAATATATTCTAGGCATGTTCTAGGTGTGTTTTGAATACTCTGTCTGTTCCATTCTAGAGACAATATAAATGTTATTCCATTGCAAACGATATTAACCTATTCTTTTGAGAACTTCAAGTGGGTTTTAGTAATTACAATAGTCAAATGCATCACAGACAAAGTGATGGATTTCAAGACAGTGATCAGATAACTAGCCAAAAATCTCTTCTAATAGCAAGTCCTAAGTCATTTCAGCAAGCCAATCGGTGAAGCTAAAGATGGAATTAGAAGAGACACCCAGACTTCATGATCAAGGAATGTTAATATGTTGTGTTCTTGTTTCATCCTTGACTTCGGATTGTTGGTGTAAAGTTTTGGTGAATTACCTCTTGCAAAAAATCGGCCACACCTTTGCGGTCCGGGCAAAGGAACCCACAAGATTCAAAAAAGTCCAGGATGTGGTCGCGGGGGCCATGGTACACAACTTGGCCCTCCGAGAGCAAGACCACGTCATCAAAAAGTTCAAAGGTTTCAGGAGCAGGCTGCAGAAGGGACATGATAATGGTGGCATCCATGACGTGGCAGAACTGCGACAGGCACTTCACGATCTGGAAGGTGGTGGAGCTGTCTAACCCAGTTGAGATGTCGTCCATAAACAGGGCCTTTGTTGGACCCACTATCATTTCCCCTGCAAACCATGCCAACAATTGAAGACTAATTATCAGCTCACCTATTGAAATAAATACATGGCACCAATGTTGATAATTGGAAGTTCTCCACTAGCTATATAAAATGAATATGAATCATGGAGTACATCTAAGTATATTGAAAAAGTAAATTATATCTAGTCTTTGCGATGTACAAAACTCCCTAGGGCACTTGATATTTCATGATTTTTGTGCAAGGTTTTGAATCAGTTGATGTAGAGATGGAAAGACGAAGAAGAAAAACTGGCGAAAATGAAGTTCTTATGTCATTATGTATTCTTCTCAAAACTAAAATTATTTTATCTTAAAACCTCCAGGGTTTAAGATGCTAGGCTAGGAAACTGTCCCCCACTCACCTGTTGTAACACGTTTCTTTTGACCTCCAGAGATGCCTCGGTGCATGCTGTCACCCACGAGAACATTCGAGCAAACATCCAATCCTAGAATCTGAAATGACCAACAATTGGTCAATACCAAATAAAAATAATAGTCGGTGCAAATGGGTGACCGAATTGAAATAACCATCCATGAAGCTCTGGACAAGTTTGTGGTAGGAGAGTAGTGACATGAACCTTCATTATGTAATCCGTGGAGATACTGCTCTCCATCCCTTCCACTGCAGTGGCCTGCACACGTTTTAGCACATGATGTTGAAAAAAACATGTCGCCAACAAGTGGGTCTACTCAAAATAGAGATCTCCAATTTTCAAGCCTCTTTTCGTATAACCCTCGGCACAACACTCCTTATGAAATATCGTCATATTGAAAATTAAAAACTCAATAACCCTGTGTGATAATTTTAAGTTGATGTTAGGTTCAGATTATCCTTCTTCCCACGTCACAATTTTACTAGGAATGAATCCTTTGGGAACTAATGATGGTCTCTTTAGAGACATGCTACACTATTGCTTGAAAACATGTCATTTTCATGGGACACCCAAAAACTTTGGAGCCCTTGCTTAGTACGCGCTTCCACTTGGTTGGAGTCAATAAACACTGTAGAAAACTAGAAAAAAAAGACACAGGTAGGTTACTACGAAAGTGAGCTAACACCAACCTTCATGTAGACATCCACATCCTTCTCAGGAAATATTCCAGCTTGCTTCTCTCGTTTCGCAAGTTCCGCTAGCATCTCTGCACAAACATAGTCACAAGTTAACAATATTTTCCCTGCTCTCCAGACCACGTATAGACTAATTAGCAGCCTGCTGTAATTAATTCCTCACGTACCATAGCGAGTGCCAATTCCTTGGCACCTTGCAGAAAAGTCCAGCGTCTCACGCACCGTCATTTCAGCCACATGAAGGTCTTGCTGACTAATATACACCGACGTCTTTTGAGGCACAAACTCGTTTAGCGTGTGTCCATTGTAGGTCACATTCCCTTTCACTTGGCCCTGGCATAAAATTTCAAGTGGGCGTGAGTATATCGATCAAGAGAGGGATCTCATCAAGGTTTAAAGCATCGAACATTCTAATATTTGCGTACTTCTGCATATACTGGGTATGAAAAAAAGGATGGCAGGGTTTAGAGCTTCGAGAATTCGAGTACCTGCAGGGATTTGTCCACTTTGCCGGAGAGAGTCAGAAGCAAGGTTGTTTTCCCTGAACTTGGAGGCCCCAGTAGCAATGTCATTCTGTAAGGTCGATAGCATGTCAGAATTTATAATCCTTACTGTGATTCCATGAATTTCTACCAACTGTATACTCTTACTGAAGCAATTATGTTCTGCTAAAAATGTAGTATCGTCCGGACTTTAATAGAAGAAAGAGCACAAATATCAACTTCAAGCAATAACACCTTTTTCTTTTTCCTAAAGACGCATTAACACAATGTTCCTAGGTTTAGCAATTCAATCGTGGTCATTTCAACTAGTTCTGATTCGTCAATTCTGACTGTTTCTCCTGAGGATGAGCATCACGCATTAGACGATTTTAGATATCCCTGTGATAGATTTAGGCTCAAAGAAATACGATGGAAGTACAACAGGAAATGTATACACACCGTCCTGGCTTGATGATCCCACTGACATCATGAAGGATATTCAACTCCGTCTTTTTGGCAGGCGATAAACCCACACAGCCCAGGACACTCTGCATCACCACAAATTAAATGAAGCCAAGGTTAGTCACGTCTTGTGCATGTAATCTACCATCCCTGACAATTTCCACCGACTTCAGAGTTTCATTGTGAGCCATGGCCAACGTCTATTGTAGCTCAAATCGTAGTTTCGACACTCCAAGCGCAAAGATTATGGCTACTAATATGAAATTGTCTCGACATAATTAATTACCTCCAGAATGTTGATGGTGACATTCTTGAGCGTTGGCAATGCTCGAGATCCAACGAAGCACTTGGCATCCACAGTCAGATTCTCATATCTGACCTCAATCGTCGGCAGCTGAATTCCCACTCTGCAGTGGTAATCAAACACCCACACCACAATACTTAACTCATAATCTATAAATTTCATAATTACTTCGAAGACATTTCGTTTCCTTCACCTAATGCCTCGTCCGCAGTCCAGAAAAATCGTGTCTCTAACTCATTGGCTAATTATAAATCGAAGATCATTGTATTCCATAATTCGAACCCCTCAGGTCAACGAAAATGATCGGATATGAACAATTGATTGAATCAAAAAATTGACATTATGTCCAAATTAAAATGCTCTCAAGCACTTCCTCTTCCAAAATGCCCAGTCAATGCACATGTGTCAAATGCTTTGATTAACAGGGAGAGGATTCTAATGTATAGATAGAGTTGCGTTCACTGTAGGCCCTCTTGGGAATCCAACAGTACCCTCTTGCGACAAAAAGTACACTCTTGGAAGTACAACTTGTCTACGCAGATGCATTCAAACTGTATCATAGCGAAAAATTCGGGACCCTACCCCATGTGGTACAATTGCAGAGGTTTGAACGTGATAACGAAGCCATTCAACCCAAAGATCAAAATTGAAAGTCATGGAAACTAAACTAAGCGCTGCACAGACAGAAGAAGAACTAGCTGAACATTGCATACTACAACAGGAAGTAGCGGTTGCAATAATTCAATAATTAATTTGCAATAGTTCAGTAGTCGTTCCAGCCTTTGCCTTACACTTATAATCAAATTGAGAACCATAGCAAAAGTGCTGCTAAACTTGTTGCAAAAGACTTCGCCACGGAACCAATGCTATCTACGCCTAAACTGTTGCAAATCTCAAATAGTTGCAAACACATTGCACAATATCATACTAAACCATTTCAAATTTGCTACTAGGTTTCTGGCAGTCATATTGTACTAAACCTTTGCAAAATCGTTGACAGGTTTCTAGCAGTCATGTTGTACTAAACCATTGCAAAATAGTTCATACGTTTCTGGCAGACTCATTGAACTAAGTCATTGCAAAATCGTTCAACGGTTGCAGGCAATCATCTAGTACTAAACCATTGCAAAGCTGTTAATACGTTTATGTCAGTCACTGCAAAAACATTATTGCAATCTCAGCCTTCTGTACTAACGTTGGAATTATGTACTGCGAAGTCTCCATTCCCCACACAAGTTCACTTCGATCCTTAACCTGCACCACTCTAGAACCTTGTTTAATCTAAAATTTCGCACATTTAATCAGTCTCTGTTAAGCTATAAAATAATTGCAAGAAGCGAAAGCGAAATATCTATGGAGTAAGCGTTTACACCCTCAACCAAAATCAAAGTTCACCTGTATGGTCGATGGTGAATCTAATGTACTGTATGTTTCATGGAGCCTCTATTTCACTGGTGTTGGAGTTTTCTATGGAAGTGTCCATTGACAGGATGGAATTAACTGCGACAGACGAGAACTTCTGTAGAATGCAAACCTGTCAATGCGGTTGCGTAGCTTGACAAGAAACCGTTCGTTGTCTTCATCCGCCACTCTCAGCAAGTTATCAATGATCTGCCTTCGCTGCTCGAATCCTATTTTGGTGACGTCCACTTCCTCGTGCACCACTCGACTGCCGAGGCTCTTCTGCAAAATGGTGGTGCGCAGTCGGTCGTACGTGGGCAGCTTCTCCAGCGCCGCCCACTTGAGCGCCTCTTCATCGTCGTCGGCCAGGCTGCTGCCGTAGTGACGGGACGGCGTGGCTTTGCGGCTGAAGAACATGTCGGAGCCTAGGCTGTAGGAACGGGAGGAACGGGACTTGCGGTTGCCATAGCCGCCATTGTTACCGGACTTGCCGCCGTTGCGGCTGCCCCAGATGTCGATGCCCTCCATCGACGTGGCGGAGGAGCCCGCCATAGCTGAACCCTTAAGCAATTGAAGACTAAGTTAAGTTACTACCTTTCTTTTTGAATTGCTTAGCTTCTCCCGCCCCCTGCAACACTCTTTGCTGTTTACATTCTTCCTTCAAAACTCACTGATATCCATTCTGTAGTTTAGTCCTCTGTAATCCCCATTTGGCACACAATGGCGGATGTAGCTGCGACCTGAACTCATGCACTCTTGGACACCGCGCTAATTCCAGCTCTGTCTCTATATATCAAAGTACTTTGCCAGGTTCCGAGAGTGAGCTATCTAGTTAGCTCGTTTCAAACGCGGCCATAGCCGCATTGAAACAGGAGCCGGCCTAGCTATAGTTGCATCACAAAACTGTAGAAGCCTATGGACTACGCCGAAGTGACATGACACACGGCTGGTTACATTGGCAAACTAACACGGTTTCTTAATGAATCGACACACATTGCCGTGCACTTAGAAGCCTATGGACTTCACCGAGGTGACTCGACGACTGCTGGTTACTTTGACGAACTCAAACGGTTTCTTAATGAGACGACACACATTGCTATGATCTTCAAGAGTGCACAATACAGCAGCAACACATGCGGCTGGACAGTCGGCGCTGTTTTAATTATAACCCCCCGCCAAGTGACCGTTACGAGCTCTCAAGCTCCTGCATGGACTCAAACTGCTGAGCTGCAGAGCAGCAAACACTTTCGTTTCAACTCGAACTCGCTAAGTTAGCTGACATTGCTGCAAGCTGGTCGATGATTAGATAGAGTCCAGAAAGCCAAAGGAATAAAATTGAAACGGAACTACTGTTGGTCCAACTCCAGGCCCGGCTCGGTCAGGACTCAGGAGCCTCCTTCCTTACAACTGAAGAGCTAGCTAGTCGGTCACTCGGTCGGTCATCAATGATCGCGCGCGGTGATTGTAACTTCGTCGTACCATACCGCTAGCGGAGAATGCACCTGGTGCAGCTAGCTCCCCCTTGAGCTTGAGCACACATGCTGCAGCTGAGAAACAGACAGTACCTGAGATCAGATAGCTGCTGTCACACGCCTGGGCTTAATTAAGGCCGGGAAACTGCTGCTGCCCCTGCTGCCCCTGCTGCCCCTGTTTCAGCTGTCGCAGTGTTGCTACTGTTCGTACTGTTGCTGCTGTTGCCCCTGGCCGGCTAGCTGATCAAGTGGAAAAGACCATCAAGTGTGCAGCAACGGATTTAAGGAGGAAGTTGAGTTCGTCGCTTGCATGTAAGGATCTGTATATCGTATTGCAGCTTGCTTCAATTCCGGCTTCCTCCGGTTCAGTTCTAGCTATGAGAAAGAACCATGCCATGTCATGCCATGCCTCGCTATCTACAGTGTCGATCGATCATATATGCTGAACCTGGTGGACGTAACGACTGTGGCATCATCTTGGTCACTTGGATGGACGCTCAGCAGGCAGTGGCTGGGTGGCTGGGTGGCTGGGTGGGCTGGGTGAAGGCTGGGAAGGCTGGCGTTGGTGTTGCTTTTTTTCGTCCTTGGAAGTAAGCTTAACTTTTTCTGTGACACTGGGGGCTTCAGATTCTGTGCAGCTGCAGCAATCCGATGGCGATGGCGATGGGGGTCAGAACCGTGACTGAAGGGACGGAAAGGACAGGATCGTGCCAGGGGAGGCCAGTCAACACGTTGGGGGGATGGGGCATAGCTACTTAGGGGAGGGGGGTTGTGTAAAAATAGTAAAATCCATGGGAGCGCAAAGAGAGGGATAATTTTATTCAATTTATTGTGAGGCATCTCTAATATAGCCACAGCCAAGGCAATGGCACTGCATCAGGAACTTCAAGGTATGTGAACATGGTGCCACAATGGTGCATTGAAGTGCAATTATGTTAATTTGGTGCCAACCTTCATACCAACCTAGTATGGATAAAGTGACACTAAAATGACCTGTATGCTGCCTTTGGTGCCAAAATGGCATCAAAACAATCTGGCCCAACTTTTCTGATGTGTGTAGGGGAACTCCAAAAAATCTTCCCAAATATAACCAAAATTGGTCCCTCTTTATTACCCAACCCACCATTCTCCTTCCCAAACCCAACAAGTTGGTGAGATATGAAGAACCCACAAGTTGGCTCACAATGGGGAGATTCATAATCATCATACCTTTTCAAGTAGGGTTGCTAGCAAGTGAGCCTATAAGCCTTAGCTTGTAACTTGAAAAAAAAATTGAATTTTGGGGGTCAAGGACCTATATATGACCATGAATTTTGGAAATTCAAAAGTTCAAGAAATAAAAGTTCAATTTTTTGGAATATGGGGCAATTTTAAATATTTTACAAAAATCATGTACACAACAACCAATGTATTCTATTTCCATATACTCATGCAATAAACAATTAAAAGGATAATTACACATGTCAAAAAAATATGCAAATTCAATCATTTTGAAATGAGCACATATTAGTTTGACTCATGAGATATGTCAATTTCATGATCTAAGTCTTAGTGGACTCAATGAATGAATCCTTAATAGTAGACAAATTTGATGATCCTCCCCCCCCCCCACCTCCAACGTAAACCCATTTATAAATTGTAATACATTTAATGAATAACTATCTCTACTAGACCTTGGTTCAGAACAACAAAAATCCACACATACCGATGCCATCTGCTCAACCTACATGGGAAGTTCAAAAGTCTTCTACGAGTTAATTAGCAAACTTCATTTTTGTATGACTTCATCTTCAAATATCAATTCACAACAACTACAAAGACATAATACAAAATGTAAGACTTATAGAACAAAATATTAGCAAACATACAAAGACTACAAAACTATGTAGACTTACTTATTCACGAAGGGGGAATCACTCTTTGAGGGATTTATATATCATGAGTAAATAAGGAATATTGTTAAGGCAAACTCTTTGTGAAGGACTCCTGGGATTTTAGGTAGGCTTATGTAACCTCAATTTTTGACATGATTTTCTCCAAAAAAAATTTGAAGATAGGAAATCCAATTAGGTTTATGGAAATCCAATTTTTATTTCAATTGGTACCCATGAACAAAAGTTATGCCACCCTTAGTCCAAAAAGAATTATTAATTTGTGTATTCCAAAAGAATTATTAATTTTTTTTTCATCGGTTCATTTTTTTTCAAAGATTCTATTTTTGTCTACATCTAAAGCTTTAATTCATTTTATTTGGGCTAGTGATGCAAAAGTTATGGACAATCTTATTCTTTGCACATTTTAAGCATCTTCATGAAAAAACTAACATAAAGTTCATTTTTGAATGCAAGATTGGCAATTTTTTTTAAATTATTGGACATAGTTAACCCCTAAAGCACTAAATTACATTTTCCAGCAACATAGTCATTTTGGGCAGCTCACTACAAATGGAATTTTTATTCTTTTTCTTCAAAATTTTCACACATGTGTCCAAGGAATAACTCTAAGACTCAAATAACTTTTGACTAAATGGTTAAAAAGATATTGTAGGATATGTCATTTTCATTGCTCAAAGGGCAACTCATGCAACTCAAAAAATTCTTAAAAAATCACTTTATTCAAAAACAAAATTTTGAAATTGGTTTTCTAGATTTATATGTACAAGGAAAGCTTTGAATCAGTCCATTTTGATTAATGAGATGAAAGTTAAGAGGAATTTTAGTTAGAGGGCAAATATGGATTCTCCCTCTAAAATTAACTTTGAAGTCCTTTATTTAACTCAATTTTCAATATTTGTGAAAAAAAGTAAAATCATAGGATGAAGATAGTTTATTACAACATTACAACCACTAAGATTGGCATTTTTCAAGTCCCTAACTAAATTCTTAACAATTTAGCATTTTGAATCATTCTCCACTTCTTTCTACTTACTATTTTTTTCCAATATGTTGTACAATTCCAAATGGTCGGAATTTTTCCAAGCTTGTAGTCAACTTGCCTTGAAGAATGAATCTAGAGAAGCACCACCATTTTCTGGACATTTTTTCATACAAATGTGACCTTGTGAATTGCGGTTGCCCTTTTTCTTTTGCAAGGCCAAAAAAAGGACTTTTTTTCCCATTCAAATGCTAATATATTGCAATCTATACGGTAGAAATTTTTGAATTTTTTTCCACATCTTCTCAAACCAACCCACAACAAGATCCTATAGTTACATGACTATGTCCAAATTTATTTTTTTCTAAAATTTAGCACATGTATTAGAAATGGTAGTTTCGGGGCATTTTTGGTGAAAACATAGTCAAAAAACTTTAGGGACTAAGTTTGCTTACTAGAAGAAACTCACCATTGTGATTATTATGTTTCAATTCTATTTTGTCGCTATTAACAATTTAGTTTTCCTTTCAATCTTGAACCTACTTCTACTTAATGAATTTTGAATGAGTAAAAATGAAGTGCTTTTTCTGGTGAATTTTTTTTCTTTAGATTCTTGACTCAATATTTCAACATAAAAAATTAAAAAATCAAAATCAACAATGCGAAAATTTTAAGTTAAGAAGGTTCAAAGCCAAAAAATCTAGTTGAATAAGGAGTAGTAGTTTTTTTTCACTTGAAATGCAAATTTTTTACAATCTACAAGGTCAAAGTTTATTAAATTTCTTCTACATATTCTTACACCAATTAGGTACAAGATCTTATGGTTAGATATGCAAAGAAAAAAATTTATGTTTTATACTCTTCACAATAGAAATGGCAATTTTGAGTGGTTTTTGATGAAAGAAAGGTATTAGGACTTTATGAGTGAATTGGACTATTGAAATAATAATTGTGGTTTTGTATGTGCCAAGGTTGCTAAAGTATGAGCAAGGATTGTTGAGCATTGAATAATGAGCAATGAGCAAGGATTGTTGAGCATTGAATAATGAGCAATGAGCACTGAGCATTTTTCAAAAAACTCATGGCAAATTTAAAACTTATCACCATAAAATGCCTATGTCTGTGGTTTAGGAAAAAAAAGTATGGCTATAAATGAGTCTAAAGGGGATGAATGGGAATTATTGAATTTGGATGAATTTTTGTAGTTGACTAGGTTGGATGAAATACATTTGTTGTTCATTGCATTGGATGACGGATGACTGCTAAATGGGACTAAAAATTAGTTCATTTGTTTAAGATAAGGTCAATGTCCAAGCTAGTACCTTAGATTGAAGGTTGATAGACTTTGAAAACTAGGGACTTATATTCATAAGGCATTATGAAACCATTTAAAGGAAGGTACCATTTTCAATTAAAATTTATAATCCTTTCAAGCATTACTAAAGTTTAAGGTTGATCAAATTTATTCCTATCCTAAGATCAACATTTATGAGCTCTAATTACAAGTTTCCATTTGAGAGAAGTGGCATGTTGCTAGTTGAGAGAAGTAAATTCAACCCACAAACATTCCAATTAGCTATGAGCTAAAATCTTGGATTTTTCACACTGTATACAGAATCTCAATTGTGTGTGGAATCAACCACTTAGAGTTTATGAATTTGCCTCAATCATATACAAATTTAACATTTCAGTAATCTTTTTAAAAGAATATAAAAAGATGAATAATAGAATATTTTCTTCATAAAAAATAAGGTAGTTTTTTATAGAAGGAATAAAGATTCAAGGATCCTTGACTCCTTGAGGGAGTAGCATATTCATGCAACAAGGTTATATAATGCAACCCAATCCATCCTCTTGCTCCTTGAAGGAGGCAAAGTGGTGAACGAAGATGGATTACCTCATAGATGAGGTTCATTCAAAGGTGAGTTATTAAATCCTCATCCTTTTTTATAATTTCTTAATTAGCTACTTATAACCTTAGTTGAAATACAAGTTTGAGCTTGACCATTAAGGTTAGATTTTATTTCAGGTTTAGCTTTAGAAGCCTATAGTAGAAGTCTAGAGGTTTTTGAAAACATAAAACACATAGAAAATAGAGTTATAACATCAAAATATAGGTAGATGAAATTTAGAAGTTAGATTGCATGAAAATTAGTCAATTTCATCCCAAAGGAATAAGAATAGAAACCTAGATAGTGGTAAAAATCTAGAGGTCAAAAGTGAAATGAAGAATTGATTTCAAATTATAAATTGGAAGTAAGTAGTGGATGAAGTTTGAACTACCTAGTAGTGGTCAAACTTCATTCATTCATAACTTTCACTAAGGAAGTCCCTTCTCAAAGGGACTTAGCATTTTAGATAGTTGAAATCTGAATCTCTAAAGAACAAATCTTAGAAGTCTAAAATAGTAAATCAATAGAAGTAATTTAGCACCTCAGGACGAAGTAGAAGTTCAGCTAAAGTCTTCTGAAGGTAACCAAAGAAGGAATTAGATTTAGAATCTCATAGAAGAAGATTAGTAGAGTCCATAATCACCTCAAACTTTGAAAACCACTTAAAAACTCATATGATAATGAAGGATGAAGTTTAGAAAGAAGAATGTATGAAACTAACAAGATTTTGTCCATCCAAGTCCAAATTTGGTTTTTAGATATTGATTTTTAACCTAAGTTAGTAGAAAAATTCCAAGTCAAATCAATTTTAGGAATTGGTAGAAAATAATGGGATAAGTTTAAATTACCATTTTACATACGAAACTTCATCCAATCATAACTTTCTTTAGGAGTGTTGGATTTCAACGAATTCTATGCTTTTAGAAATGGCATGATATGATATTTCACTTAGAATTGATAAACTAGGACTGTAACTTCTTTCCCTAAAAACTATAGTGGCCTTAGTTAGTTCAACCATTAAGTCAAAAACTATATTTTATATTATGTTTTGTTGGTTTATCTTGCAATTACACATCCAATAGGCACTCAGAAAAGATCCATTGCTTAAAAGGCACGTTGAACAACATTTAGGCACCCAAATAGGACAAATTTTTACATTAACGTAGAACCTAGTTGAACTCATTTAATTACCAAGAGTGGGTATTGAAATGCTCACAAGTCATTTCCTATAAGACAAATTAGGTTATCCCCCCTACTTGTATTTTTTAGGAAGTAGTTGGAATTGCAATTGATATGGGATATAAAGAATTGTCATATATATTTCATACCTATATGAATTCTTATATATTCCATACAATTTCATATGTATTCCATATGTGTTCCATATCAATATCAAATAGTTGTATCCATATATGTATCCATATCAAGATTAACATCATGGGATGGGGATCCCAATTTTTTCACTTCTAGATCGATGGTTGAGGTTTCCCAAGAAGAAATTTAATAAATGGATGGGGGGATTAAAGGGTGATATTTTTCCTTTCCAGATCGACGACTATGGAATTTTTTATGAGGGCCAAAGCATCTATTAACCCCCAAGAGACCAAACAACGTTTCTTGGCAACATAGCAATTTTGGACAGCTCACTACAAATAGAAAAATTCACTATATTTTCTGAAATAAATCAAATAATAAATTTGACCCAATGTAGAAGGAGGTGATGGGAGGGTGGTAGATTCCTATTGGCTTCCTTTGGCCTTACAAAGAGGTTACTCCAAATTACCAATAGAAAAAGAAAAAAACGACCACAAGACCAATTGAATCAACAACCGATTTGTCATTTGACAAACAACCACCCATATAAAATTTGATGGTTGATTATAATAAGTATTTGTATGACATGTATAGAGTGGAAGGGTGGAGAGGTTGGCTTTATAATCAAATTCATTGTCCATCAGGAATTCTCAAAGGGTATGGGATAATTTGAAGATGAGAGCTTGACCGTTCATTGTCAAAACATAGGAATTATGTTTAAAGTAGATTTTAAAACTCATTTTGTCATAGTAGAATAATTTATTTAAAAAAACTTTGAACTGAAAAAAGTTGTGAAATAAAGTTAAGTTTCATTTCCAAAGAAACATTTGTGATTTGAGCTTTTAAAAAAAAAGTTGTGGACAAAATTCAGAGAGGATGTTTGAAAATGTCAATGAAAGTGTCCCTTTCAACCCCTCTCTAAAATTTGTCCATAACTTTTGATTGGAGACTCAAAATCCCAAACTATTTTTGGAAGATGAAATTTAGATTGATTTACTAACTTTGTTTAGTGCAATTCTTTTTGAAATAAGTTATTCTACTATGTCAAAATGAGGTCTAAAATTTTACTTTGAATAAAATTTCATTTTTCACTTAACTTTGACATGAGTTGATTTCTTAGTAATTCTAATCTACATATCCCACATGGTTTGTTTTACCTCTTAAGATCCCACTTGTATAAATATCTTCACTTATCCAATCAAAACTCTCAAAGAATGTGGCTCAAAAAGTGATTGGAGATCATCTCTTGACATCTCTATATCACCAACATATAATGTAAAACATCCTATAATTATATTTAATTGAGTAGAAAACATCTTCAAAATTGAGGGACAGGGTAAAATCTTGGAAATCAATGAGAATGTGATTTACTATCAATGAGTTTTGATGAGTTGGACTTTGATAACCCTGACCTAGCCTCCTCCCTTGCTAGGCCCAATATGCCCAATTGCCTCTTCACTTCAACTTGGATAGAAATTGATCAAACTTGTCAAATTTTGATATTTTGGGTGGTTTTTATTTTTATTTTTTCCTCCTCTAGAGCTAGCTAAAATCTAGAACTCTACCATTCAAATTTGGAATAAATTATTGTTTGTGTAGGCCACAAATTGTTGAAAAAAGGGCTTTGCATGAGACTTTCCTTGAAGCTAGTTTCCTATCATAATTTTTGGTACACATTACCCAATTTAAAATGTAATAATTTTTTTGGAACATGTGGCCAACTTTATCACAAAAATCAAGCAAAAAAGTGAAATTAACTTACGAAAAAGTCTCCCCGAATCAAAGTTGCCCAAAATTTGGATGCCCCTAAAAAATATTTTTTTCAACTTTAAACACTATAATCTCACAATCTGTATGGTCAAAACCTCCCATTTTTTTACAACAATATAATGAAGTTGTCTACCACAAGATCTTACAGTTAGATGCAACAAGTTTTCATTAGTCATTTTCTGGGGAGCCTTTGCCATCAAAACGACCCATTCTGAGTGTTTTTTGGTGATACATAGTCAAAAAACTTTAGGGGTAAATCACCGGGCTGTGTTTGTATAGTGGTAGACTGGTGTCTAGCAGGACATGCAAGTCCCCTGGGCTCACAGAACTTGCTGAGCTTTGTCTCTTTCTTTTGCCGAGAGGCAGCTGCTGTCAGCACAAGTTAACTTACCTCTTTGGTGAAGGTACTGACAATGTAAGTTTCCTATGATTCAGAATAATATTTGGTCTCTCTTCAGTTGCTTCCCAAAACACGAATATAAATCCAAAATGATCCTGACTTGCATTGGATTCCCCAAAGATTTTCGTTTTCAGAGTGAAATTAAAGTATTCGATAATTGAAAGTTTAGAATTTCATATTTTTAGAAAGATCCAGTCCACAACTCGATCAGTCTGCCATATCGATCAGGTAAGTTAACTTAACTTCTTGGGTTTGGAATTCTTCCTGGCTGATTCTCCCCTGAAAATTCTACAGTATTGTAGTAGCGTAGTGTATTCAAGTCAGGACTGCGAACCTGATGGGGACTGAGTGCTAGTACCAAACACAAAACAACGGAAAGCTTTGATATCCTGTAAATTAAGCTTACTTCGTTTCTGCACATGATCGATCGCCGAATGTTCAATCTCTAGTACCGCCGGCAGGCAGCTCTTCGATCGGTCTTCACTCTTCAGTGTTGGAACTTGGAAGTGGAGTGGAAGGTAGTCGAGACTTGTCTCTTGCCGGAATTTTGCTTGTGGACTAGCTCCAGTTCTCGTTGCATTATGGCTTGGAATGATTGTTAATTTCAGACACGCAGGGAATCAGCAGAACCCCCTGCAAGCGGTAACTAAGTTAGTGAAAGGCATCTCAAACTGTCAGGTATCTATCTAAAACGAACTCCTCTGTTGGCTAACAAGATTTGATCTGCATGCACAACCCACAATGAAAATCTCCTAAATATTCAGAATTTGAGTAGATTAAGTTATCATAGACAAGCCTACTGCCACATGGATTTGCAATCTAAATATCTTGGGGCCAACTCCAAGAGAGGCACATATGTTTTAAATGTGTTCACTTGTTTCACAAATCAAACCCAAGTGGAATTATAAAAAGTATTTTGATAGAAATTGTAATTTTTGTGAATTTTTGAAGTGGTTTGCCTTGAAATTACAAATCTGTCCATGGAGTGGAGTCATAAACATCCTATAATCACCCCAAAAATGTCTTTCTATGTACCTAATCATGGCACATAAGTAATCACCAATCAATGATTGACACACTACCCCTTCTTGCCATTAATGCATTAATTTTGGCATAGAATGAATGGATTGGGATGAGTTTTGTGGTGGAATTAGGGCCAAAAGTAGGATGGTCAAGATAGGTAGTTGACAAAAATGGGATGGTCTACCTTATGGGGTGTTTCTATTCGTGTATCACTCTCTTTGGCTCCAAGGAGCCTAGAATGTGTTTCTTTCAAAAATTATAAGTAGAAAAGATCCAAGTGGCAAAAAAAAAGTAGTTCTACATGGAACATCTTTTGCTAAAATTTGCTAATTAGGGTTGAACAAAATTTCCATGATGTGTCCTTATGGAAGACTTTGAAACGCATATATTGGCAATTATGGTGCCATTATCTTATGGTACCAACTTTTAAAATTATTGAAAGAAGGGTTTGAGCATAATTCTTATTATTGAACTCCAAAAGTTTATGTTAGGTCTTGTTAGTGGCCCAAAAGGGGCCCATTTCAACATATTCAAAACAAGTGTATCCAAAGTCGACCCAAAGTTCTTGAGAATGAAGGTTGTATATTTAAGATGAGAATTTGTAGGGTTGAATTTTAGAACCAAGTTATAGTTAGGTGCAATTTGAAGTTAAGAATCTATTGTATTTGGTGGTCATGGTCAAAAAATTGTTTCTTTCAATTTCTGACTTTTTTCTAAATTTTAAAATGGAGTAGAAACAAAACTTGTCAAGTTTCATTTTCTTAATTAGGGCCACCTCACACTATGGCCATCTAAGTTGAGAGGCTAAGGGATTGATTGGCCAAACTTTGTCAAGAGTATAGAAATGGGCAATATTGAATGGGCAATAAAATTTAGGAATAAGAGCTTTTGTTTGACCTTAGTGTGAAGCCTCCAAAGGCCAAGCCCAAAGTCCAAACCTATTGTACCACTTAAACTTTTATCCTTATCACTCCATATTAATCCATCCCATTTCAAAAAAATTCTATGAAAACTCACCCCATGTGTCAATAGTTTCAAGCAAAAGATTAAAAACATAAGAAAGGACTCAAAAATGGTTGTGGAAAAATAATCACAGCACATGTTCTCATTATTAAACAAGGAATATGAAGGGTATAAATGGAATTAGAAGATGGTATTGGTCATTGAAGGGAAGTAGGTTCATTGATTGCAAAGACTACTCATTGTAATGGTGGAGACTAGGTTTCAAACTCCAATGGTGACCATGAAATAAAGAATAAGAAAGAAGAACAATTCAAGGCTCCATTTCTTGTTGATCTAAACTAACTTCGAGAGTTTGTCACCTTGAAGGCAATTTGGAGGGCAACACACTTTGGCTTGTGCTTCCTATTGTGAAGGATCAAGAGTCTGAATTCCAAGTTTCTAGAAATTTGATTGGTGGAAATTGATGGACTCTCCATCTTTGGTTATAAGGTGAAATGCCCCTTAGTTTAAGCCTTAACCCCTAAAGGACCAAATGGTGTTTTTTTTGGCAACATAGCGATTTCGGGCAGCTCACTACAAATGGAATTTTTATTTTTTTTCTTTGAAATTTTCACACAATATGTGCCCGAGGAGTAGCTTTAAGACCCAATAATTTTCATAAGTTTTGAATACATGGTTAAAAAGTTATTGTATGATATGTTGATTTCATTGCTTGGCGAGCAGATCGGGCAGCAAAAAAAACTTCTTTAAAAATCATTTTTAAAAAAAATAAAAATTTGAAATTTAGTTTCCTGATTTATATGTACATGGAAAGCTTTGAATCATTCCATCTTGATTTATAAGATGAAAGTTATGAAGAGTTTTAGTTGTGGGTAGTTTGTGGATAGTAATGGAATCTCTATTCTAAAATAAACTTTGAAGACCTTAATTTAACTCAATTTTTAATATTTTTGAAAAAAAATGAAAAAGGTGAGGTGTAGATTGTTTATTACAACAATTTCACCATTGGGATTGGCATTTTTCAATTCTATAAATAAATTATTAACAATTTAGTATTTTGAATCATTCTCTACTTTCAACTTACTATTTCTTTTCCTATATGTTTTACAATTCCAAATGATCTAAAATTTTTCAAGCATGTAGACAACATGACTTGGAAAATGAATCCAAAGAGTTACAACCATTTTGGACATTTTTTTATAATGATCTGACCTTGTGAAGTACAGCTGCCCGGATTTTCGCAGGGCCAAGAAATGACTTTTTGTCACTTCAAATGCTCATATCTTGAAATCCAAACGGTGTAAATTTCTGAAATTTTTTCCGCATCTTCCCAAACCAGCGTACTACAAGATCCTACGGTTACATTTGTCCAAAAATGTATTTTTTTCTAAAATTTGGTACTTGTACTAGAGATGATAGTTTTGGAGCGTTTTTGGTGAAAATATAGTCAAATACCTTTAGGGGTTAAAGGATGGATTGGTGCCCGTGAAAATCAACCCTTTTGGAACCATGTGACATCATCTACTTTAAGAAAATAAAAAATATTCATTAGAGGTCAAAGTATTGTAGAAATTCTCCCCTTTCTTCACAAAATTTTAAAGATGAATATTGTTAGTTTGTCCTACATAGGGAGATTCTTTGTCATCTATTTGATACTAAACGTCTATCTCAACGTTTATGGGTTAACCCCTAAAGTCCCAAACATGGTTTTTAGGCATTATAGATATTTTGGGCAGCTCACTATGAGTAGAATTTTCCATTTTTCTCTTTGAAATTTTCACACAACATGTTTCCTATATGTTGTACAATTCCAAATGATTTGAATTTTTTCAAGTATGTAGCTAATTTGCTTTGAAGAAAGAATTCAAAGACACACATCCATTTGGGACATTTTTTCATACAAATGTGACCTTGCGAAGAGCAACTGCTTGGTTTTTCGCAGGGACCAAAAAATGGATTTTTGTCAATTCAACGCTAATATCTTGCAATCTACGTGGTGGGAATTTCTGAATTCTTTTTAGATGTTCTCAAACCAACTTACTACAAGATCCTAAAGTTACATGTGTCTAAAAATGTTCTTTTTTCTAAAATTTGATTCTTGTATTAGAAATGACAGTTTTAGAGTGTTTCTGGTGAAAACATAGTCAAAAAACCTTTAGGGGTTAAATCAAATACCCAAGATAATTATTTTGAAAGTCGCAAATTGAGGTTGATCAAGGTGCATCCACTTTTGGGATGCGTGGACCCATGTTAACCCCTAAAGGACCAAGGTGCCTTTTTTGGCAACATAGAAATTTTGGGCAGGTACGTGTGACTACAGATTTCCATGTTTTTGGCCCAAATTTTAATAGAAGGTGTGGACGAGGAATATCTTTCATATGCACTAAATTTCAGGACATTTGGAAATATGAGTCAAAAGTTATGGCCTAATATGTTGTTTGTTTCTCAACTCGGGCAGTCTGGGCAGATCTGAAAAAATCACTTTTTTCAAAAATAAAAATTTGAAATTGTTTTTTTAGATAGATATATGCATAGAAAGCTTCAAATCATTCCATTTTGATCAATGAGTCAAAAGTTATGAGATGTTTTAGTTTACGGGCACTTATGGATTTTCTACTCTAAAATAAACTTTGAAGTCCTTTATTTAAATCAATTTTTAATATTTTTGGAAAAAAATAAAATCATAGGGTATAGATTGTTTATTACAACATTTCCACCATTGGGATTGGCATTTTCCAATTCCAATAATAAACTATTAACAATTTAGTATTTTGAATCATTCTCTACATCTTTGTACTTACTATTTTTTTCCTATATGTTGCACAATTCCAAATGATCTGAAAATTTTCAAGAATATAGACAACTTGACTTCATAATGAATCTAAAGAAGCACCACCGTTTTGGACATTTTTTCGTACAAATGGGATTTTGTGAAGTGCAGCTGCCCGGTTTTTCGCAGGGCCCAAAAAAGGATTTTTGTCACTTCAAATGTTAATATCTTGCAATCTACAAGGTGGAAATTTCTGAAATTTTTTCCACATCTTCTAAATGTAGATTACTACAAGATCCTACGGTTACATGTGTCCAAAAATGATATTTTTCAAAAATTTGGTACTTGTATTAGAAATGGCAGTTTTTGAGGGGTTTTGATGATAAAGTAGTCAAGGAACTTTAGGGGTTAATTAACCTTGTGCTGCAGAACCCCGGGGAGTTGGAGCCAAACACAACAAAACAAGTTTACAAACAACAAATTCAAAGGACAACAGTGGACGTCTCCGTCTATCCTTGCTAGATATGAATATTACATGACATTAAAACATACCAAAACAGACACTTAATTCAAAGAATGCTGGAATTCTCTGACATTATTGAAATATAATGGTAATCTACAGCAACTTGAAGGCATCTAGTCCTACAATTAATGTGAACAACTCGTCCTTCAATAATGCGAAGTAATAATATTTTCGCTATCTCTGAATCTACAGTACCGATCATACAGTACAGAGCCCCAGATAAATGCAAAAGTGGAATCTGAACTGTATCCGGCCTGCATCCGGTGCTACAGTAAATCTTCAGAGAGGTTCAATGAAGAGACGACTCCAAATTATTTGTCCAGAGGAAGAGCATCAAAAGCGTCTTGCGTCAGTCTCCTCTATCTTCCTCCTGTTGTAAAAAAATCTCTCTGTTGAACTACAAATAAAAACACCAAAAATCCCTAAATGCATTCAATAAATTAACACAATTAAAAATGACCATGCTACCGAGCACTAATAGTCGTACTAGCCATGTAGTTCGGGTCAGAAACGGAGGCGCTGGAAGTTGGAATATCGAATCTGAAATTGGAGGAAGAGTCTGTAATCTCCATCTCAACAGCAGCTCGAAGCTTTTGGACGATGGTGCTCATGTTCGGTCGATGCTTGCCTTTGGGTTCCACACTTTGCATAGCCAAGTTGGCCACCTTCCACATGGCATCTAAGTTGTATTGGTTGCCTAATAGAGGGTCCACGATCTCCTCTATTGTGCCTGCCTGCAAATAGGGCCTCACCTGGTGTGTTCAGAACAAGGACAGAACTAGGTTAGTGAGTGTCAATGAGTAAGGTATGAGCACGTATAATCATCACCAATTATTGAGCATAGTTACAATTGTTAAACATAAACTATTTTTATTGAACATTACTGGCAACTGAAAGAGGATTCCAACGCACTTTAGCAAGCATTATTTGGAAACCATATGAATAAGTTACGTATTTTCAAAGTCCGGTCTTTATGAGTACCAAAACCCAACATTAGGTTCCCATAGACTCTCATGTTGTGATTTCACAATACATCTTGTGGAATCAGTATCTAGTTGTTTGTGACACTTTTTGGTCCATATGTAGGTGTCGCAGTGTGGGCAGTGTTGATTATGGGTGTACACACCTTATTCAATGATATTAAAGAAGAGACAATTTTCTTTTGGTTCAGCAAACATGAAACTACACGAGGGAGGGGTTTTCAGCACAAACCCATTGATCAATTCGGCGTTGATCCTCAGGAAGTTGTGGCAAAAATGGAGGTCGTGCACAAATCAATTCCAGCAACACAACGCCAAATCCATACACGTCGCTCTTGTCTGTGAGCTGGTTGGAACTGAAATACCTGCAGGAAAAATACAAATTGTGTTACAAGAATGAACAAAAGAATTCTACCGCTCTTTTGACCTCTGAACATAATAATTACGGGAGCAAAATTCTGAGTCCTGAATATTGCAGTGCACAAACTCGGTTTATGGATTCTTGGTGAGCATGAGTTGGCGAGGATACTTACTCAGGGTCAAGATAACCAATGGTGCCCTTAACCATAGTTGACATATGCGTGACATTATCCTTTGAATCCGTCGATTTGGAGAGTCCAAAATCAGCAACTTTAGCAGTCAGTTTTTCATTGAGCAAAATGTTATTGCTCTTGACATCACGGTGAAATATTACAGGCTGGCACCCCACGTGTAGGTACTCCAATCCTGTCACAGATGCAACTATTTAATCAGAAAAGTGCCATGAATTTCAATAGGAAACTTCCTACTGCTTCATGAGAAACAAGAAGATACAGAGGTATTTGTAAACCCCTCATGGTAACCCCACTTTGGCCCACATTGAACACTGCTTTTTTGGAATGACAACAACTCACTGTTGCACACAATCTACACTGAATAGGGGTATTAAGGGGACCCATACTAATTAATCGACATTCCACACTATATAAATATATACCTGTATTGTATATCAGTAGTTATTGAAGTGTGCGGGCGATGTACATCATGTTTCAAACATCTACAGTTTTCAAGAATCAGTCCCCTTAATTTTTTGGTCCCTTTAATACCCCTATTCAGTGTAGTTACCTCCTTCCCCAAATTAGAATATTGGTCTCCTCATTAAAACTATGAGCACAAACAAGGGACCAAAGGGCTTATGCAACTCAATAGTTGCTTATATAGTTATATATGTTTGGTCCCTAGTTATTCTAGCCAGTGGCACTATTCGTCCAAAGTCAAATAGTGGGACAATGACGTCAAACCCCAAAGGTGCATGCGTCCAATACTGGACTCTAAACAAAATAAATTAAACACACCGACCTTTCAAATACCTCTAATCCAACAAGAAAACAATCACAAGATCTTACAGCAATGTACCTTGTGCAGAGTTGAGCGCAATTTGCAGCCGAGTTTTCCAGTCCAAAAAAGACTCTTTCTTTTGTTCACCCACTCCTGAAACACCACATTCACTTGATCAATCATTCGCACACCTACAAATAGCCGTCAAAGAGAAATACTCGTCGATTTAAGCTATAAATTCGGATCCACACCTCAGTTGCGACTTGTCTATTGCGGTTTAAGGTTTAGATTTCTGAAGTGCCATAAAAACAATGATAAACTTACCATATAGATGCGATTGCACGGTGCCCAGTGACATGTATTCATACAAAAGGATGAGATTGTCGCCTTCATCGCAATAACCCACCAGAGACACAAGGTTTTTATGATGAACCCTTGTGAGAAGCTCAACCTGTCAAGGCGAAAGGATTCCTCAGAAATAGACATAACAAATATTTGAGAATCCCAGATAATATCCACAAACAAACGACTGCAGAAACCCTAACCCTAAAAACTAGTACCTCATTGATGAACTCTTTGGAGCCTTGTCCAGAGCCTTTCGCTGCAACTTTCACAGCGACCTCTTGTCCACTGGCCAACTTGCCGTAATATACAGGACCAAACCCTCCGCTACCCAGCAACTTTGCATAATTTTTTGTGGCAGTCATGACTTGTGCCTTAGTGTATCTGTACCCTCGGGTCGTTGTTCCTTCCCCAATCACTGTTCACAACAACATTTGATTAGCAATCTTCAATGAATGGTGTACCATGAAGGTGCCCTAAACCCTAAACCCTGAACAGTTCACATTCGAACGAATAAAAGAGCTTGAATACCTATTTGAGAAACAGGGGGAGAAATCGGTTTCGTCTTCTTGGCAGAGCGGCGGCAACACACGCACACCACGATTCCGATTCCAATGCCAACGAGGAGAAGTACTCCGACTACAATACCAATAATTCCCAAACTGCTTGACGTTTTCTTGCTTGATGCACATGTTGTATTTAAGCAAAGATTGGGATTTCCTTCAAGCCTGAAAACCCGCATTTCCACATAAGAGAATGCACTTTGACAAGAGAAATTTATAGCAGTACACAGGGACTTACGCTTGCAAATCCTCTTAACGCAATTGGACTGTCCAGTTGGATTTCTTCAGACTGTCCAGTTAGCACTTGCAAAAAATGTAATGGAGCGACAAATAACTATGTCTTCTGATGGATAATTCGACTGTTCATCTAGACTGTAAGAGAAATTCCCTTATCCTCCTTCCTGGTTCTTCAGTAATTGCAAAACTTGCACCTAATGAAGATTCGGGAATCAAGACACAGTTCCTTTAGCAGTTAATGCAAATCTTTGTGCAAGTGAAATGTAAACAGAGCCTACATGTTCACTCACCTGACGGATTTAAGACTGAGAAGAGCCTCGGGAACGTTTCCGCTCAAGTCGTTGTTCTGCAGAAACCTGCAGCGTAAATTTCAAGAGGAGGAATCAGAAGCAGAAAACATTTCTATGTAACAAGGTCCGCTAAACCCTAAACCCTAAAACCGCCCAATGATAGTTCATTGTTCCACATTGGATAAAGAAACTGGTGTAATAGCTCTCGACAGAAATAGAGACCGAAGCAGGTGCGGATTGAAGGGGCTTACAACTCTTGCAAATTCGGCAACGACGCCAACCAGTCAGGTATTTCACCTGTGAGACTGTTGTTATCCAAGTGCCTGCAATCTCCCGGTCAACAAAGGTCAGTAGATAGTCGACATACATGCATGAACAATATCTTGTACTTTGGATATGAAAAATTCTTCAATGAATCCGAGGAAGAGAATATCCTCCCTCTGCTGAAAGTTTTAGAAACCAGACTGTCTTCTCATATCTCAAGCACTCGTGATTCTTAAGTCTCCATGTTGACAGAAACTGCCCACTACAAAGATTCGGTTGATAAGATGAACACGATATTCAGAGCACAACCTAGATTTTTGTGAAAGAGGGAAGGAAATCAGGCAGAAGTAAAGTAACCTGTCATGTGAAGATAGCATGAACAAATGAAAAGGAAGTACTTACAGGGTGGTGAGGCTGGTCAAAGTTCGCAGATCCGGAATGGGCCCGGACAGATTGGCTGCGGAAAGCTTACTGAACCAACATTTGAAAATCAGCACTGTCAATAATATAGACTAGGTAACGAGACCCCTCCGACTAAATATTTCTGAAAATACCTCCCGAAGCTTTGTTGGAGTCACAAAAACCAAATACCTAATCCAATATGCAACATATCTGCCCCCCGGGTACATTAGTAGAACTACACACATTGGCATATTAATTAGAAGCCGTGTATTGACAGTCTTTCAATGGTTTAGACGAGAAGAAATGTTAGGGATGAAACATACATTGCGGTTACTCTGGCAGGAGACTGGACGGAACAAGTCAACCAATCGTATGGAACTTGTAAGCATGGGTCACCAGTCCAGAGAGCTCCCAATCCAAAGGCCTTCTTCAAGCCTTCGATAGCTGTCACTGCAATTCCCAACGGAGGAAGCTCGTGAAAAAACTCCAGAAAAATAACAGGTCTGCTTCTTTTAGGTCATGTGCACATCATGTAAGGTAACAGCACCTAAGTGAGTCCGAATAAGGGTTTGAGCATGGTTCTTATGTTTGAACTGTAAAAGCTTCTGTTGGGTCTTGTTGGTTGTTGAAAGGGGATTCTAGATTCTCTGAATATGCATTTTTTGGTATCCACCTGAATAACCTATAAAATTTCAAAGTGCTTTGAAAAAAGGTGTACCTAAATCGACCCCGAGCTCTCATTTATGGAGACAGAACATTTGAGACAAGAATCTAGATGGGTGGTTTTGCAAACAGGTCACAAATAGATGCTTTTCAATTCCCTTCGAATTTCTATCACGACAATGAGTGTCTGAAGCTGGAAAATGAGGAATTCGTACCGTCCGAGGCAAGAGTTCCAGCACTTTTAGAATGAACTGAGAAAACCTCTAGCGCATTCCAAATAGGCGGTAACAATGAAAGAGGAGCTCCTGATAGCGTGATATTCATATTTCCTTGTGTATCAACTGTAGACATGTTGTTGGAAATTTCGATGGGCTCGAACAATGCATTCAGAGCACTGGTATATACATTCACGTTGGACTCCACTACTTTGCCATTCACAATGATGTTAAACACTCTGCTCTGGGATGCTGGAAGCATCTGGTCAACACATCATCAAACAAGAAACCTAGAATTAGAATCTAGCTGAAGAGCAAGTGAAATTCTCTTCGTTAACAAACAAGCAAATGAAGTGCACTACTTGCTTTAAACCCCATAGCACAGTTAGATGAAGTGCAAGGTGCGCAAAAGAAGCATAGGGAGAGATTCGCAATTTAGAGAACTTTTACCTGCAGTTCGGCGAGAAAAATATTAATTAGATACGAATTGTTAAGACCAGTGGAGGGAGTCAATGTGTATTGGATGTATGGACTAGTGACAGTGGCAGTAACAGCGGTATTCATAACTGCCGGTGGGGGCTTATCAACAGCATAGCCAGAATCCATCACCGAGTTGCTTGTGATATTCTCTAAAGCGGGACTGCTCTCTCCAACCCAATACCGGTCATACTTATCATCTGGATACCTATCAAGCCATAGTCCACACCTCATCATCAAATTCTGAGCAGAAATTTGCAAACAACTTAAAAGATCAAAAAACAGCTAAAAAGCTACAATAGGCAATTTCATTAAAGTGGCGGTATTACAGTAAAATGGCACAAAATTTGTTAGGAATTTCACGACATTCCATTAAAATGGCGGAATAATACCGCCATTTTAATGAAATTGCCTATTACAGTGCCGGTACTTGTGTGACAGAGAACGGTATTTGTACTAACCTGAGGAATGAATCCGAACCCAAGTTGCTCCGGACTTGCAACAGAAGCGCAGACCCAGTGGTCACCGTGGCATACATGGTCTCGTCCAAGGGCCGCAACTCAATAGAAGAAATAAAAGGGTTATCCGCCGGCAAAGTCCGAAGCAGGCAGAGCTGCACATTGTCTTTGAAAGCTTGGAAAAAAATCTCTTCCGAGCGGTAGTCGGACGCAGAGGTGAATGATAATGTAAATTTAAGCTGAAAGACATCGAGGGCGACATCAAACTTCACGTTTGGGTCAGTGTCATAGCCTCCATGGAAGTACGTCGTCCTAATGAGATAGCTTTGTCCAACAGTCGTGGGCAAGTTGTAGCAGTACCGCGTTCTGGTGGTATCAGGAAAGTATCGAAGCGTCGAGGTTTCGTAGGTAAGGTTACCGGTAACCGTTGCGGTCATGCCACCGGAAATGTAAGTGGCGTCGGGTACCCATGAGATGCCGAAGTCGTCCACGAAGTGCTCGGATGCACCACAGTCCAAGCTCAAAAAACCTGGCACATCCTCAGGAACTTGTTCAGACCTTGGAAGAGAGAGACTCGATCCAGTAACCGTACAGTACGTTAGAGGCTCCATTCGCTTTGATTTGTGCTACGAGTGAAAAGACTTCCTTTATTGACATATTTTTCTTGCAACTGATTTTCAGCTTACCCGCAAATAATAAAAGGTAAAAACTTGAGATGGTGGAAGGTTCTAGATTAATGTTCCAGGTTTGGTGAATGGAGGCTTAGTTTAATCGACTCAGAATCTACCAATTTCACGAATTCAAAATACTCCAAAACCTGCTAGCTCAAATCCACACACCTCGTTGTTGGGCTGCCACGAGTCGAAGACACTGAAATGTGGCGGTGAAAAACACCGCCAACCACACATGAGCGCGAATCTTCATCCAGCGATCCGCCCTGTGCCGTTCCTTCCGAACCAGGCTCCCCATCACTCCTAACCCCGATCGATCATATATACCCTGCAATGCTGATGCTGAAAAGATTCTCAACGCCCGTTCTCAAAGTGAATCCACGAAACTAAGTTCCTAGATATCTAGACCATATTAAACCCGTCCGCGTCGTTGCCAACCTAGCTAACTAGGTTTCTTGATTATTCTGGTAAAGATTTTCGCTCACCTAGAATCCCAGATTTTCGTCCGTTCAAATCTCCCACATGGTGAGTCCACGAGACTAATAAGTTCCTAGAAATCTGGACTGGAACCCAGTCGACATCGATGCCAACCTCGCTAACCAAAGTAGATACTCGATCCTTCTCGACAAGATTTTAGCTCACCTGGAATCCCAACAATGAACTGTTCTCTCTGCTGATCGACGCATACTTACACCGTCTGGAATGAGCAATCTTCACATTGCCTCAACGCAACTCCCCACAAGTCGCCCCTACCGACCGCCGCCCTCGACAGTCATTCCATCGATCGAGCACCACACTGCAGAATTGTGAAACTGATGATACGTCTGCAAGGGAAGCGTCCATCCCGCCAAGGATAGAATCGAAGAATGCGGCGGCCGCCGAGAAGGTGGGAGTCCCGTAGCTGGCTATTTCTCAAAAATGATAAATGAAACAGAAGGAGAAGAGTAACGCTGATCTTTCGACCAGCGTGAATGAATACTGGGATAGTTCTCTACTGTTGCTAAGCCATGTGGGCTTAGGTGTCGGGTGCTATATATGCTTGGTGCCTAAAAGAAAGAGGTAGACCGATAAAATAAACACTGGTGGGGGTTAGTGTGTCCCTGGAATCAGAAATCCCAGGTGGTTAACATACTTCGTAGATGACTTTTGCTGTTACCGGCCTGCTTCCAGTCGAGTCTGTCACTGCGCCAGAAAGGGGTCGGTATACTCGGCGTGGACTTCTGGGGAGGCAAGGGAAGGGAATGGGGTAAAGTCGACGCACTTGTGAGGGATTGGTGGACCTGCCGTCCGCCAGCTCAGGATTTAACGCAGTAAGTTACCCGCGCAGGCGACAGGAGAGTCAGATTCGGCAGAAATTAAACTTTTGAGGGTGCCAAGTGCCACATGTCATCTTGGCATTGGTTAGTGGGTGATGCAGGCCACTGCAAATCTGACGTGGAAATTCCATTTCAGCTCCCCTCGGCCCTTGACGAAACTGGCCCTCATGCCGTGTAAGGTTCTTACTGCTCATTTAACCCTGTATAATACTGTGACCTGTGCCGCTGCCACAGTATAATAAAATAAAATAAAAAGCAATTTTCTAATTTTTTAATTCATGAAAACTTCAAAATTCATTATCTTTTCTTCTATGAGTTGGAATGCCACAAAATAAAGTTTGTGAACGGTCCCTCCTCAATCCTCACATAGCCACAATGCTACATAGGGCTTTCCAATGGTATCAAAAACATGAATAGAGATACATGGTCAATTTCATTAAAATGGTGGTATGATGATGATATGGCGCAACATTCCATTAAAATGGCGCAGAGTATGTCGAAAATGGCGCATGGCATATGCCATTTTAATGAAATTGTCCATATACATGGTCTAGGAGATCTCACAATAAAAAACAAATGGTCAATTTCATTAAAATGGTGGTATTCTATGTGCCATTTTTCAAACTACGAACTCCAAACTATAAAAGGGACATCTAGGATTGGTATAGATTTTAGAAATCTATAACTCTTATAGGTTTTCATCTATGATGCATCTAGATTCCTAACATCTACAAGAGGTCTAGATGTCAAACTATGCGGTCTAAACCTTACAAGTGCCAAACCAGGTGAAAATGCGAAATGTCCCTCCATTTCAATGGAAGAGTGCCATTTTAATGAGATAGACTATACAAACAAAACAAACGAACTCATGAAAGATATGGATGGCCTAAAAGTGCCCGATGGATGAAAGAAAAGGAATTTCTATGTATGATAGAAGTGTACATGTTCCAATCTTTGAAATTTTTTCGTGAAAAGGGACATTCTTGTACAATAATTTGACCTCCAATGAGTACTCTTAGTTTTTTTAAGTAAATGATTCACATGGTATTAAAAAAGGTTGATTTTCACAATGACTATTTTGGCATTGCAAAGTTAAGCTGTTAGTTTGTTGAGGTAGGGGCACAATGGGCGGGTTGAACTACCCCCTTGCTTGTCCCTGGTTTTATCCCCTAGGGAATACACATGACCTATTTATATGCCACACATGATAGAATTTGGAAATTTTGAATTCAAATTTGTAATTGAAGGCCCCATTTTTGAGGCGAAGGAAGATTGACCCCTAATTGCCCTAACCAAGAGTAAATGTAAAAATGACCTCCTCTTTTGTGCCATATAAATTTTGTATTTCTTCTACACCTCTCCTATCTAATTTGGGTCCTCTAATTGCAAATAAAAACTTAGACTGATTTGCAAATTTTATTATGTGTAACAAATAAAAACTTTTAGGATAAAATATGGGGCAAGAAGGGGGTAAGGGGATCAATCCTCCCTAACCCAAATTAGCTACCCAAATTAGCTAGGTGTGATGTAGAAAATAGATTTACCAAGCACAAAAATAGTGGGTCTTCTTTTCAACTTGCGCCACTGGGAAAAAAGCTGGGGACTGCGGGAAGACAACATTTTTGTATTTAAACGATACCTTACAGGAGATTATACTTCAACTGTTCAACATGTGCTACCAGTTGCTATTGATGGGTCCCCCCCCCCACACACACATATTTATTTTTATTTTTGGAAGCAAATGGAAACCCATTGCATTGCAATATTGCATCCCCCCTGGCTTTTGAACGCCACTGGTGTACGTTAATATATGGTACTGTAAGTTAGTACTTAATGGTACCGCTAATGCTCGGCTGCAGTTGCCAAGCAAAATATCCGCATCCATTCTTGGCAAGGAATCTACGCCTGGACGAAAGAAATGAATTTTCAATTCTCTGCATCAGGTCATGACAGAGTAGCGACAGCCACACGATGACTGAATTTCCCTTTGGTTAATTTTACCACATAACTTACTTATAGTAAACTTGCCAATCACAATCACCGCACGCATAGACAAAATTCAAATCCTTCTCCACATAAATATAGAGACTTAGGAATGCATGTTTTGGAATTTGGTGTGATCATTAAATGACATGTTAAGATTCACCTTCAAAAAACAGAATACAAAAAGATTTCTTCCTACAAATTTTATTGAAATCTAAAGGTGATGAAGCTAAAATCTAGTTAAAAATTCTTTGCAACCCTTCATTGCATAGTGTGCGGGCAATGGGCAATGATACAAAATTTTGTTCCCATGGCAATTGAATTGATAGTTGCATCATGCGGTTAGTGTGCGGTAAATGGCAATGCTTGTTGTGTGGTTTTTGGATATGTGTGATAAATGGCAAGTTTACTCTAGACATTTGTGGGTAGAGTCATACACTCATAAAGACTAGTGTGCCTTGTGCTGATGTCACAATCAAAATAAAAGTTTTTTTCTAATTTTTTATTTATAAAAACTTTGAAACTGAATAACTTTCACATTGTAGGTTCAAACGCCATGAAATTGAAAGCCCATGCACCCCTCCTCGCTAAGGGCTTTCTGACGGTACCAAGAACATGGCCAAGGGATGCATGGTCCATGAGGTCTCAATGTAACAAACAAACAAACAAAACTAACTAACCAACTAACTAACTAACTTAAGGTATGGATATTAGGGCAAAAAATTGAAAACCTTTGCTTTGTTATTTCACGTTTGGTTGTCTCTTGACATCTACTTTGTAAGGGAAAGTTATCCTAGGTGACAATCACAAATTAATGAAGGTTGTCATTCCAATAACATCCAAAATTATTGTAGGTTGTTACTTGTAATCCAGAACAAGAAATAGCTTATGGAATTGTGTGTCTAGCATATTGTTTTGATTTGTAACAATAACCACAAATTAAATGCCCTCACTATACATAATGAAATTTGGATGGATCAAGTCTAAGAAGCTGAAATTTGTGAGAGTGAGCAATATATTGTCCAAAATAAAAGCATTAGCCTAGCAAGCTTGCTTTGCTTAACCCTAAAGTCCTAAATTGTAATTGTATTTTTTTGGCAACATAGCAATTTTGGGCAGCTCACTACAAATGGAATTTGTTGACCAAGTGTTTAGGTTTGTCATGTAAAAAGAGGATTCAAAGTCTTCAAATTACTTTCACAATTTTAACATCCTCATGATCAAATGTTATAATCTTTCAATCCATGAGTGACATTGTTGTGTTTCCTTTCTTCATGTGCTCTCTAACATGTCTAGTTTGAATTTGTACGGTTACAATTTCAAAAGAATTGATAAAACTTGTCAAAATGTTGGCTTTTTGTTCAATTTAAAGCAAATCCCAAGAAGCTTTAACCCCTAAATGCCCAAGGCCTGTTTGGAGCTTCTTGAAATTTGCTCTAAATTGAACAAAACGTCAACATTTTCATAAGTTGTACCAATTTATTTTGAATTGTAACCATACAAATTCAAACTAGACATGTTAGAGATCATATAGGAAAAGAAAACATAACGATATCACTTATAGATTGAAAGATTATAATGTTTGATCATGAGGGGGTAAAAACTAAGAAAAAATTTCAAGTCATTTTTTGCATGTCAACTCTAAAAAGTTGGTCACTAAAAAAATATGAGGTTATAGGGCCTAGCATGCACAACCCCAATTAACTTACAGTTTTTCAAAATCTATTCTACAATTTTTTTAAATGAATTTCTATTGTGATTTTGCCTCCAAGATCTAGTGTATTTGAGGCTCATTTCCAAGAGCCTACAACACTACATGAAGTCAAGATTGCATTGGGTATCCTTGCACATAATCTTCAATAGAAAAATCATGATCCTTTATTTTTGAGATTAGCTTTTTGATCCTAAAACTAGACTTCAAAAAGAATTCTCCAAAAATATAAACTAATAATAATAGCAATTTGGTTGGGTTTTATTTAACTTCAAAGTTTTCTAAACACCACATTTGGGTGCCTTGGGCATTTAGGAATAAAAAGGCCTTGAGCATTTAGGGGTTAAACATTGAATTCAATTTTTTAAAGTAGAATTTTTTTCAAATATTTTATAGTTCAAGGGGTGGAAGTTTGTATAAACTCTAACAACAACTTTTTGAATTCAAAAAGTTGCCCTTCAAAAAATGACGATCAAATAAGTAAAATAAAAATCTTAAAACTTCACCATAATAAGGATTTAAAGGTTTGAACTTGAAGATAAAAAATTCCCTTGAAAATTACAAATATCAATTAATCATGAATTTTTGAATGAATTTTTAAATTTTTAAAAAAATTGGTTAGTGTAGCAATCAATCTATGTAACCTTATGGATAGGATCCGTGAGTCATATTTCAAGGCCATATTCATTATATTGAGACTTTTTGTAGTCTCATTTTTATCCTCAACTCAAAGATAAACCGCTTTATCTCTTTACTATTATTTTTTATAAATAGGTATCAACACCAACTTTTAGAATTTTATTATAGGATCACTATTTGAGTATTATTTATTTTTGTATTCAATTACTATTTTTTTTAATGAATTTTTTAATAACTAGCAATTTGTCTCAAAATCTAGAGAAAGTCTCAATATAACGAATATGGCCTTTTTCATTATTTTGCAAGTTATATTTAAGTTATTATTCTAAGTTGCATGTGATAATTATACCTCTTCACAATTTTGGAAAATTGGACTACCCTTGGTCTATAAGGGGTTAATTTTTGTAGGGATATGATCTATGTTTATAAAAATTATTTCATGCATTTTATAACATTATATATTTCAATCCACACCTGTGTGATAACTTTGCATGTTTTGTTTTCTAGATTATGTTTTATTTGTGTATTCTTTTATTTCTAGACCCAAGTGTATAACTCCTAAACTTACCAAGGTAAAAGTTCACATTTGAATACAGGTTTGGGATGTCATTTGTAAAACTCATTTTAGAACATAAAACATATGAAGGAGTTTGTTTGGGGGATAGGCCTTCAATTGCAGAGAGGTCTCTAGGATATAAGAGTTAATTGAGTTAATTGATATATATCAAGTTATTGCTACTATGCTTAACCCCTAAATAATGCAGTGGATGTTTTTGTCCAATGAATGACAAGGAATTCTCCTTTGTAGGACAGAAATGCAACTATACATCCTCAAAATTAGGGGTGGAAAGGGGAGATTTTCTATAGTAGTTTGGCCCCTAGTGAGTATTTTTTATTTTCTTAAAGTGGATGATGTTAGACGGTTCCAAAATGGCTGATTTCCATGGTCACCATCCTGGCATTCAAGGGTTAAATTTCTTGTAAAATCATGGAAAGTAGGAAGATGTAGTCCCATATAGAAGGGGAGTTGACAATCCTATTACCATTGAAAGATGAGATCAAGATCATAGACAATTAGCCGTACTAACTCATACAAGCAAGTGTATGAATAGATGAGTTGCAAAGAATAAACAAGTCAACAATAGGGGGACATAATTAGGTTCTTAACAAATCTAGTGATTTTCCAGGTAATTCATATTGGAGAGTTTGATCTACCATCATATGTCTCCCAAGTATCTTGCACAAGCATAAACATATAGCAAAATTATTTGCTTTGAAGGTTTGGAAAGCACAAAATGTAGGGGCAACATTTGTACTTGAAGTGAATGATGTGGTCAAGACTATATCACAAATTCACAATGGATGCACAAGCATGATGAAGGAAAATATTTTGATTTTACACAAAACAACTCAATCTATCAATAATAATTCATTAGATGTTTTCTAGCTACATTGGAAGATTGTTTTAGGCTAGTTCTCTATGCTAGGAACTAGTCACTGTTGACCAAAATTAAAAATTATTCAAAAATTCTTTAAAAATTCAATGAAAACTAAGAAAAATTTAATTTTTCTTTCAAAAAATTTATGAAAAAATGAATTTTGTAATTATTTGACATGGCCATCACACATGAGCTTATTGCTATGGCCAAGTTCCCATAGTCAGAGAACTCAAAGGAACTTGTAGGCTTCTAGACTATTCTAGCTAAATTTCATCTAGTGTCCATTTGCTTTGATTGATAAAAATCTAGGCAATGATTTAAAATAAGGTCTAGCTGCAATCCAAATGGTGATTATAGACCTTACTTGGAGAATTAAAAACTTAACACTTGTAAGAATAAAATGATAGGATAAAAGCCCTGTTGATATTCAATAAGACAAGAAAATAAATTTTGTCAAGAAAGTCCTTCAAACCTCACTTCAAATTGTTTAGAGACTAATTTGATATAGAATACTATTATCCAATTTATTTTAAAATGATTTTATCATATAAATTACTAGTATATCTAAAGACTAATTAGTTTTGGCTTCTATATATAATTGAAGATATATTTGAAGTTTTATCTAAAGTCATAAAGAAATAAAATACCCTTTTTCCAAAAAAAACTCAACATTTTTTTGGCACTAGAAAAAAATTGATACAAAAGTTTTTCAATCATTTTCTAAAAATTTTAATCCTTAAACAATGTTGAGGACTTCATTTGTCTGATAAATGATAAAGAATCTTCTTACTTAGGATACAAGTGCAATTGTTCATCCTTAGAATTTTGTGCAAAGAGGAGAGATCTTGTACAATAGTTTGACCTCCTCTAAGTATTTTTTTATTTTTTAAAGTAGATAATGTCACAAGATTCTACAAGGGATGATTTTTGTGGTCACCAATTTGTCCTTTAAGGAATTGACAAGTGCCTTCTTTTAATTTGTATATTCTTGAGTTGCATATAATTTTCTGATGACAAGGATTTTTTTTCTAGCCACTTATTGTCTTATTCAAGCCTTCAAGGTCCACTTGGGCATGCACAAATGATATAACCTTATAGAAAAGTAATATTGACACCTTATGTTAAGATTTCAAATATAAACATTCAAAAATGAGTTCTTTAGAACTTACACAAATTTGAAATTTTTTGTTGAATTCACACTTGGTTTGTTAGTGGGTATAATTCTTCATATTTATTCAAATGACTCTTAAAATGTCACATTGGTGAAATTCTCTTTTATTAATCAAATGTTAATCTAAAAGTGTTACACCAAATGATATATTTTTAAAATGAAGTGTCATATTCATCAATATAGAACTTGGGGAGACATTACCTATTCAAATTCCCAAATTTATGCTTCTAAATATATTTAGAGAAGGAATTAGATGTCTTATGAATTTAATACCCTATTTTTACCTAATTTTCTAGTGTAAGATGGAGCATTATAGGTGAGTCAATTGGGTTTAAAAAAAAATTCCTACATAATTCTTTTTTGGTTAAGCATTGTTACTTTAAAGGTCTTAGATTTTGTTTAGAACTTCTTCACTGTAGAGGCAATAAGTTGAGGAGACCAAGCTTTGAACTAATGAAAGCTTTTAGAATTAAAAAGACCAAAGAATGTACTTTACTTTACACTCAATATTTAAGTGCAAGAGACATTGATGAAGACAACATTTTTGTCCTCTATGGCAAAAGAATGCACAAGTTTTGAGTCCCCCAAAATTGTTGTTAGGTCCATCTCAAGAAGTGGGCTTGACTTTAAGGTTCGAATGACTATTGAATGTAGGAAGCTAATCTTAGGTAGGTGCATATGAAGTCATTTTGTAATGGATGTTCTTCAAATTTTGATATGTGATGTGAACATGTACCATCTAAGTGGAAATGTAATTTCTTTTCAGATTAGGTGCCTGGATCAAAAATTATGTTGCCCTAAACTTTTTAGGCAACTTGAGCAGCATGTGCAAAACAGCTCCTCTACTTTTGAAATTTGGTAGGTACATAACTTACATGATACAAGATGCAAATGTCAAAAAAATTAACCATGTGTAGTGTAAGGATCTCACTATAGGAGTTAAAAGGTTGCTAGCCTTGTCGGATAAGGTTGAAAAAAAACTTTTTCTCCTAACTTCAAACATTATAATCTTTCAATCCATATGGGCAAAGTTTCTGAAATTTTTTCTCCACATTCATGAAGTAATCTAGTACAAATTTATGTGGTTGAATTTAAAAAAAAAACTTTTTATTTTTATTTTTTTCTCACTACCCTTAAAAGTGATAGTTTTTCACAATTTTTACGTGAAATGTGCCTCGGTCCTTTATGGGTTAACCTTGGAACATTTGAGAAGACATTTTCTGTCTTTGAATCTTATTTCTTAGAAAGGTACATATTCTACTTGTAACTCGGATTAACTTTTTGAATTTCAATATGAGACACTAAATTAATACAGACTTCATGTACACCAACTATTTAAAGTGGTTTGAGATATCTCTCTTTTGTGTCCTTGGGATGATCTCAAGGAGGCCTCAAGGATGGAAAAGCATATTTTTTCATTCAAATTTTTAGGAACTCATTGAACTCATTTCAATGAATGGTATTAGATTTCTTCTCTTTATGCTATTTTTGACTTTACTACTTGAGTCAATGACAAATCCATTGATAACCATTTATTTAATATATTTTGGCAACTTTCATTACCTTGACATTTATCTAAATTTTAGTCATAAAATGATTCTTTTTTGAATTTGAGATGAATTAATGATATGAAGCTTATGAAGTCTAGTTCTTACACTACTTTGAAAATTTGAAAATTCTTAAAATTCCATATTAATTTGCAATGTTAACTTTCAGACTATAACCATGGAGTGTCAGTGATTTTCTAATTTTGAAACAACTCGGTAAATTAAATTTCACCATGATGTTCTACATTATGATATATGTCTATGGGGAAAATTTGAGATTTTTAAAGAATATTTTGTACTCTGTATTCAGTACGAAAATTCCACTTTCTATTTTTATGAAATTTGAAATTTGAAATTTTTATTTGATTTCATGATTTCATCGCTGAAAAATAACTCTAAGAACAATCTTCCATACGTAGTTGCAAACTGGAAGCTAATTGCAGAGATGAGGTCTTGAAAACATGGTCATATGCCAGCCCGTTCTTTCAGGGTCAAATTGAACTAGGACATGAACTAGGACATGTATTGATTTACATTGCCGATTTTGCATGTGTCTTTAAAGTGGAAAAGTAGTGGAATACGGCCAATTGAACTTAATGGGTGTTTTATTATAAACACTCCCAAGTCAGAAACAAACAACAATCTGCAAATCTAAATGCCCTTTAGCAAGGACGTTTTTATTAAGAAGAGAAGCTAGCAGCAGACACAATCTAGCCAAGCTAACGTGCATACGCAAACGTCTCACAGGATTAAACTAGGACATGTTTAGATTTACATAGATTTACATTGCAGGTCATGTGTCGTTAGAAGCGTCGATGCAAAGTAGTGGAATACCGCCAAAGAACGAAATTGATGTTACATTCTATTATCAACACTCTAGAGAACAAGAACCACTCCAGAACTAGAAACGAACGAACAAAACCATGTGCAAAAATATAAATGCCCTTTCTACCAAGGACGTTTTATTAATCAACATGTCGAGTAACAGACACAATCTATCAAAGCCACAGTAAAGAGGCTCAATACACAAGCTAGCTAGGATCAGTGAAACTCCTACAATGCTAGCAAGGAGATCGATCAGCGATTGCTCTCCGATCCACATATTATCTCACTCACGTTCGTGAAAATCTTCCCTTTTTCGCATGCTAGCTAGGCCCATTTGTAAATAATGTTAAAGTTGCAGTAGAATCCATCACTCTTCACCACCCACGCACATCCATAGAAGCTGTTGCAGTTGCATCGAGAGTTGATGACATCGAAGGTGGTAGTGCGACGGCCGGCTGAAGCGAAATCGCAGATGTAAGTTCCAAAGAATCCCGTGGGAATGAAGATTGCGTATTCCTTCCAAGAGCTGATGGTCCGAGTTAGATCTTCGTGGCCGTCTTTCCTGCAATGGACTTGCAAATCTGCAAGCGGGTTCAGGAAGTTGCCGAAGCTCACAGGGACTCCTTGGGCCTTCAGGCCCATCAAGAGCATCATGGTGAAGATCGCCACTACCTTGGATGCAAACATGGCCATGGTCGGAAGTAATTGAATGATCTCTAGCTAGGTCTGCTTGAAAAACATTCCACAAAAATGTGTTGATTTAGAAACATTCCACGGAAACATTGCTTAACAAAATATTGAACATTTAAAACATACTCGATCTCATCCGTCAGTTGCATTACAAATCTTTTGCAATTTTGTGTAATGTTGTGATTATCACGTAGGGGTAAAATTAGGTTGCACAATTAAAATCTCAGATCCATCTCTAGAATTCATTCAAGGATGGGTGAAATCTCTGAACAAGCTTGCTGAGTATCTAGTAATGCATTTCTGGACATGAAATTCACCATTATCTAGAATTCAATCTCATCCTTCAGTTGCATTACATATCTTTTTCAATTTTGTGTAATGTTATGGTAATGAAACTGGACTGAAATTAAGTTGCGCAACGGACACCTGAGAACTCTAAAATCAATTCAAAGACGGGTGAACTCTCTGCATATTAAGCTAACATTCCACTGAAATCTAGTAATCCATTGCTTAACATTCAGAGCTCGATTTCTTCCTTCAAATACAGTAACCACATGCACTGGAATAAATTTCAAAAATACAGGTTGATGTTTTGCAGTCTGTAGCTTCTAAGGACACATACAGTGACATAATTTATGACCATCATGAATTCTATACCAGTTTTATCCCGATGAAAGAAGCTTAGAATGAGTTATGAATTATGCTGGGTTTCGTTCTTGAAGATATCTTAGCACAAGCTTGAATTTTCAAGACTGAAACTGAAAAGCATAATCCCAGCTATGTCAGAAGCAAGCTTGGGACCTGCAACAAGATCTAGACATCAAAGCTAACCATATGAAACACAGAGGGTTGTGATTGTACCAGTTGCTGAAATGAGAACTGCAACTAAATGAAAACAATTTGAAGAGCAACACTCCTTGCAATGTCTAATTTTGTCTGCAACACTACCAACACCTGTGTCTAGTGGGCATGGGCTCCTCATATTCTTAAAAACGAAAGAGCCTCTCCGAAAGCTTCAGAAGAAAGCAACAATGACAAGGCTTGGTGCAACTAGCCTGTCAAGTACAGAAGTAAATAGGGAATGGATATACTTTTCGTGGCGCCTGTAATTGTACATCTTCAAAGTTGGTAATCTCTTCGACGACCTTCAAGTCTCATAAAACTCGCCACGTATGTAGATTAATTCACATGGGCCAGGGTAATTTCTCTTGATTTGAAGTTATCCTTTTATTGTACTGACGAGATGCAGATGCAGACAGAAAGTTACCTGCCTGTCTGTCTGAGCACGTCTGGGTGCTGGTTAATTGTCTACTTCACAGAGATAAATTTTACTTACGAAATGGCCAATCCAACGATGATAGTACGAGTGGGTCACAACATGACCTCATGTCCATGTAACCTCATTGAATTTATAATACTGTGGTGGATCTAGAAAATTACTACAGGTTGGTCGGGGCTTTTTAAGACTTAACAAAAGCAACTTTCATGGCGAAATGCCTAGTTCACCTTCTTGCAAATTGCAACTAATTTTTGCATCTCATAGCCTCGGATTTATCATTCGTGTTACGTAGAATTGGAATGATCCTGTGATCGACTAATCAAGTAATGTCAGTTTCTTTAATTTGGCAAAATTTCACACTTTTCAGTTTAACAGATATTTCGTTATGATGGCGGTATTCATATGCCATTTTTCCATTTATTTTCTAGGACTGTTATAGATTTCAGACCGCATAGTTGAAATCTAGGAGCGGTAAACATTTCAGACCGCACGGTCTGACCCTCAAAGTGCCAAGTTTGTGGAATACCGCCGTTTTAACGAAATATCTGATGTTTTCACGACATGAGGCCTAGAACGTAAAAATCATAAATCTATGCAAGTCCCAGTTTTTAGTGTTTTGTGCATATAAATGTCACAATGGGTGGATCCCAAGATCGCACCAATTAAATTAACAAAATTTTCGATAAGTGCTATATATATTCTCAACGAATTCAGTTACAATTATCGAGTTTTATATATTAACTGTTCATGTATGGCGAGCTTAATAACCATATGATAAGTAAGGATATTTCACAAGAGTGTGTCCGGATCTTCTTCGAGTCAAGGTACGTGGAGTTAATGGAATCTTCATCCTGTCACTTCCAATACTTCAATTTTCCGAGCGCTTGCTGTACCTTTACTCCTTCACAGGTCCCGCCATGAACTAGCAAAAGCTAGAGACCGCTCGGATAAATACATGCATGCATGCTAGCTTGCAAGCATTTTGCACGATTCTTGTGAAGATTTTGAAAACACTCTGCAGAGTACAACCCAACCGCTATACATGGAGTGCACATTCAACCTGTCACTTCCAATATTTCAATTTTCCTAGCGCTAACTGTACATTTCTTCCTTCACAGGTCCCGCCATGAACTAGCAAAAGCTAATGATCGGATATATATATGTGCATGATGCTAGCTAGTTGGATAGAAAGAATTATAATTTTCAGGATAATTTTTAATTTTTTTTTTAAAACTGTGCAGGGTATAACCCAATCGATATGCATGGAATAGCTGCACATTCAACCAGTATGGTCAATTTTGTTAAATTGGCACGAATTCGGAGCCCAAAAATTGTGACATGTGTCTACTGTACCTAAGGGTCTAAAAATCTAGAATAAGTATGGATTTATGTTTCAGAACGCATTTTCTCTAAAGTGCCAAATTACTGATCCGCCCTGATCCGCCTTGCGAAGCAACAGTGACCTGAATCCGAAAAGAAGATGCTCGGATCTTCACCGTAGTCAATTGACTAGCGACTGTAGAACCGGCTTCGTAGGTGTGCATGCGATTTCACCAGGTAAGCTTCGAAGTTATCGTTTCAGTTTGTGCCAAAAGGAAAAAAAAAGGGGGTTCTGTCGATACTACCGGTAATTAGACCATTTAATTAGACCAGTTGACTAAAACTCCTGGAATTCGGTCATGTTTCCTTGGCCAGGACCGCCGAAGCATCGAATCCTGGAATCATTTTTGGTCAAACCTTCTATTCCCGAAAGCTAGAAATCAGTTATGTGCCGGATCTTCGTAGCTAAAAATAATCTCTTTCTTTTTCCGCTAATTCCGCAGCTGGAAGATACTATCTGTCTTCAGCTCCTTGCAATATAAGACACATAGCCGGGCACACAACAAATTAAATCTTCCTCAATGATCGATCTGAGTACTGGCGTTGATTGAACTTAATTGCGCTCTTCCATTTTTCGGATACCAGAAGGTCTGATCGATCGATCTAGCTAGAACTATACCAGAACATTTGTGCAGATTTGTCTGTCAGATCATTGAATGTCAGGCTTGTTCGCTAGAGGAGGTGCAGACCTAATGGCCCTGAGACTCTGTTGTCTGCTTGTGCTCGTTAACTTTATCTCCATTGCTGCAACACTTGATGTGCAGGATGGAGCCGACACCAGTCTTGGTAAGTTCTCACTCCGTTTTGCATTGTTTTTTTTTGTAATTAAGTACTTCAATCAATCTATAGCATCAGTGCGGGTTAATTGCAGGTTTTAGTTTGAAAGCAAGCAAACTTTTGGTACTAATTAATCCATACTTCTCTATTGCATTCATAATTTATTACTACCGGTATCCCATATTAATTATCAGCGATATGAATTGAAGATTGCGGGTTTAAGTTTTCAAGCAAGCAAGCATTTTACACTGATTTCTATTGCTTTACTAATTATTACTGTCCCTTTCTATCCGTGAGATGAAGGTGTTAGGCTTAAGTTCAAAAGCAAGCAAAACTTTGATCATAAACCATCCATCTCGATTGTTATCCGCCTAACTAGGCTTTTTGTAGCTTTGTTTCTTTTTTTTTCAAAATTTCAAGTGACCTCGAGCTCTATGTATGCAGGGTCAGTAACAGAACTTTCCCTCGAAGATTCCCAACAGAGTGGAGCAAGCATTTCTTCAAACCGTCGGCTTCTAGCCTGTAAGTACTCCTCACCAGTTAGTCATCACTCAATTCACACCAAGTCAGTATGAAGATCTAATTAAACATAACTAAGACTTCTTATCTTTTCTTTTAAATGAGAACTCTTCTCAATTTCTGATGATTGTACTGTAATTGTCAAAGTCCAGAAATGGATTATTGTCTAAATAATAACCACCGTGGACGGGTGGGGTGTTGTATTAATTTGCAGCTGTGTGCAGTGGCACCGACATCAGCATATCCCAGACACAGACGGGCTACACGAGTAACGGCATTCCCCAATTCACAGTGAATATCGTGAACTTATGCTACAATAGTTGCGCTCCGTGGAACATCCATCTCTACTGCGGCTCCTTTGCTTCCGCAGTGTTCGTGAACCCCAACACGTTCAAGCGCATTGCTGTCAACGACTGTCTTGTAAATAGAGGATATGGTCTGGCGTACGGCAATACTATCACCTTCACTTATGCCAACTCCGCTATGTATTCTCTCAGTTTCAGGTCTATGCAATGGTGCTAGCTAGATATATATTTGTTCAAGCTAGAGCAATACATTATATCACTCAGCCAGGGCAAATGTATTCTATATTGTCTAGTTATATATCAGGGTGGAATATAATATCGTGTAGTGTGCTGCTTGATTCACCCATAGTCTTGATGATGGAGTTAGTTTTCAGAGAGTCTGACTTGACTGATGGTTTCAGAGTCCTTCTGGTGGAAAAATGAAAAAAACAAAAGCTCTGGGTTTTCTTTGTAGTGTGATATATACAGAATTGTTATTGATTACAGAGTATTAGTCATATTAGTTAAATGGCAAAATTTCAAGAGATTGTCACTTTTCCAGGCACTGTTCGATCTGGAACAAGAGACTTAAACCAATTCTAGTTTTGAGAGCTTTCATCAGGCTTTCATTTGTGCACTTGCAAGTCACACTTTTGGTACTCTGAAACATGGCTGGCCAAATGAATATATCTATATGAACCTGTGAATAATTTTGATGAGTCTGATTTATATGACTCTTTAGGACTTTCAATGTGCATATTTTCAACGCCATGTAAGGAGGGCACCCCAAAATGTGCCACTGACCCTAAGCCGCCATCTTCACTCTGTGTACATCTCCAAAATCAGTTGTGTACCTACATATGTGGAAGAAACGTTTTTAGAACCAAAATTTGTTTCTTCATAACTTTTGCTTACTAAATCCAAATGTCCTGTTTTTTAGTGTGTTGAAACCTCCTTTCACTTGCCAATAAAAAACTATAGAAATTTGAAACTTTTAATAATAATAATCAGGCACATTAGCAATTAGTGGTAGTTTGGGGGGTACCCACCTTATATACAAAAATCCATCCAGAGAATTTATCTCAAATCTCTCAAAATTTTAACCTCCTTTTTCAACGTCATTTATTGAACACAAAATATGGCACATATTAGGCAAAACAGATAATAAAATAATCTATTATTAGTAAATTTCATCCGAACATCCGCTAAAATAAAAATTTGTTCAACAATTTTGTCCACATCTCTACCCTTTTCTTTTTGTGTTGAAGTAGCTAGCACTAAAATGAGATAATATTTCTAACGAAATTTGCCAAAAAATAGTATGGTACAGTATGGGGTTCCTATTGACATTCATATTTAGTTCAAGCATGTAGGTCTACAGGATCATCTTCCAGTATCGAAGAGAATCTAGGATTCTTGGTGTCATTAGAGAAAATTTGAACCTTACACAAGGATGTTTGATTGCATGAGAATGTGCAATTATAGAAAAAAAATTTAAAATAAAAAATGTATTTTTTGGCTTGCACAATCACTAAGTGTGCCTTGTAGAACCAGGGATTTTTTCCCTTAGATTTTCACATTTGCCGAAAGTCAAATAGCCCTCCATAGGTGCCAAATTTTCTCAAATATTTGTTCCCCAAGTCTCTCTCTATTGTGTCTTTCCATTGTTTTGCCAAGGATGCATGAGATTTGAATGTCATTGGGCAACTCATCTTTCATCCGTTTGCTATTCACATATCAATTCATGGTATTGATTGTCATCAACTTAATCCCTAGAGGACTATTGTCTGCCAAGTGGACAATTGAAAACTTGCAAAGTAGGTTAGTAGAAAGTCAATTTTGAGTGAATGAAAGTGAAATTCTTATCAAAGATGCAAATTTGAATAAGCTTCAAGAAAATATATAATTTTTTTATTTTTGTTTGGGTGCTTGAGTCAAAAGTTATGGGGCTCAAAAGTTTAAGGGTAGCTTAAGCAGTTTGCTAATTGCAAGGTCAAGTAGTTGAGCAAGTAGTTAGGAAAGTTGTGAAGATTTTTTTAGTAACTTGAACACTTTAATCTTGCAATCTATTAAGCCAAATGAGCTGAAATTTTTTCCACACAATCTCATGCTAGTAGAAAAAAAATAATTTTTGGTTGAAAATGCATTTTTTTCCCAATTTTCACTCAATGCACTAAAAAGGTACAAATGGTAGTTGTAGAACAATTTTAGAACCAAGAACACAAATCTAGCATAAATGCATGGGATTTATTTTATCATTTTATATTCTTTTGGACTTTATTAAGAAAAATAAAGCTTTGCATTGACCATTGAAATTTTGATTCTTCCCGAAAATGAATATTTTAGAAAAATTGAAATCTTGCCCATGCAATTAAATTGCAATTTTTGTTGAACATCCTTGCAATGCAAAATGTTTTGGGGTATATTAGACACATCCATTATCTTTGAAAATTGGAATGCAAAGAAATAACATATTTAAACAATAATTCAATGGTTTGAGTTCCAAAAGTTGGATAGTGCTTCCTTCTCCACAAAGGCTAAGTCAAACTATATTGACCCTATTTGGCAAGGCCCCAAATGAATTTTTTTCTAACTTCAAATACTATAATCTTGCAGCCTATGATGTCAAATCATTATACAATTTTTGATTTTTCCACTAAATCCTACAGTAGTCTAGTACAAATTTGTATAGTTGAAAGTTTGAAAAATGTTTTTATATTTCAATCATTCTCAATGCATTAGAAAGTAACAGTTTTAAACACTTTTAGTGAAAAATAGTCATACAACTTTAGGAGTTTTGGGTGGTTGCAAGAAAGACCATTTAGCTTTTGTAGTGTTTTGCCAAAACAATAATTTCTGTGCTTAGTACTATGAAACTAAAAAATCTCAGTCGTTGATCCAAAAAATCAACATCTAAAAGTATTGTTTTGAGTACTACGACTACTAGTAAGTACTAAAATAGTACTATTTGAAAAAAGGACAGTTTGTTAAAGGAAATAGATACAATGAGATATAAATTAATAATAAATAGAAGTCATGCCCCCCCCCCCTAAAAATTGGCAATTTGTGAGGACTTAATCGTGATTGGATTTCACCACAAAGATGAAGTCAAAACCATCTTCAATGTTCAGAAGTGTATGTGCAAGGGAGCCCTATTTGCACAAATACAGGGCCATAAAATAATGTATTTTTAGATTTCCTTTGGTGGGCACATGTATTCCTACTATGGAAATAGACCACGAAAATTTCAGCTCTAAATCATTAATTTTGGATACTCCCCAGTACCCAAACCCACTAAACCCCAAAGTGTGACAAATTAGAAAAATTGACTTTTAAAAATAAAATAATTTTTGAAATTTTCTATAAATTAAGGGATATGATTACAGTCAAGTTAGTCATCTTCTATAAAAATTTCAAGCTCATCGGGCTCTACCTTCCAAAGTTTAAGCACAAAAAAACTATGTTACTTAGAATTTGACACAAAATAAGACCAATCTTTCTTGCAATCACCCTTTAGGGATTAACTCCAAAGGACCAAGGCCTTTTTTTGGTCCGAAAACACTCGAACTTGCCATTTCTATAGCAAGGTGTATTCAAATTTTTTTTTTGCATACCTAACAACAGTAGCTTACACTACCACTAGTATAAAAATGTGTAGAAGAAATTTTAGAAACTTTGACAATATAGATTGTAAGGTATTTGTGTTTCAAGTGAATTTTTTTTCTTGCACCTTACTCAACTAGATTTTTGACTTTGAATCTTCTTAACTTGTAATGTTCACAATATAGATTTTGAATTTGAAATAATTACATTGAAGAATTGAGTTGAGAGTCTTGTAATACTTTTTAAGAAAATCCACATAATTTCATTCTTGAAAAAACTATTAAGTAAAAGTAGGTAGGAGATAGAAGTAAAAAATAAATTGTTAATAGTCCTTAGATGGAGTTGAAACACACTAATCCCAATTGTAAGATTGTTCTATAAAGCAAACTAAACCATGCAAAACTTTCTTCTTTTGAAAAATTGTGAAAATTGAATCCTACAATTTTTTTGTTTTATAAGATGCTCTAATTGACCAAAAAACAAGATTCTCCATAACTTACTCATTACTCTTAGTCCAAATAGAATGAATCAAATCTTTTCATGTAGACAAAAATCATTTCTATGAGAAATAAAATTTAAAATGTTTATTTTGAGTTTTTGTGATTTTCTTTGCATTGTTTGATTGACACCATTTTAATCTTTGGGTAACTTAAATTTGATCTTGGGCATTGGTTGATATAAAAATTGTATTCCCTCAAAGTTAGTGTCTTCTCTCTTCAATAAAAGTTAAAAAAAAACATGCCAAAATTGAATTAAGTTTAGAAGAACTTATTTGAACCTTCAAGAGTTTACCCCTTAACCATAAAACCTAAGACCATGTGCTTAACCTCAATATTCTTTGTTCTATATGTTGGGTTTTTTTTAGTGAATATGAATAGAAAAGTATCATATTGATTTTTCATAAATGAAATAAAATGTCTCTTACATGTCCTAATTCTTTTTAAATACGGTGAAAATTTGAGATTATTAAGAATATTTTGAAGAATAAGTGTAAAACTTTCATAGCATATATAAAATATGCTTAAAAATATGAAAATTTCATCATTATATATATTAGTGTAGAATATTATGGTGTATGAAATTTCCATGTCATTATATAATTAGAAAATTAATAGACTATGATTCTTGGTAGTAAGTTCAAATTGCTATGAATCATTGAATTTTAGGAGCTTTTCAAATATTCAAATTAGAGGAGAAACTCGACTTAATAAACTTTGCTTTGCTAATCAGGCTCAAATTCTAAAAAGATCACTTTTTAATGACTAAAATATAAATTAGGAGCAAAAATGTACAACAATACAACTTGCCAAACTTCACTAAAAGGGCATCTATTGTCATCAATTTTTTTAGCATTTTCTTTTGTAGAGAAGTCTACAACTTCTCTATGTGGAAATTTCGACCACCATCTATTACAAACACATTCAACAAATTCTATGAATAAAACTTGGATGAAAAAAATACAAGTCCCGCATCCAAAATTTTGCATTGAAAATCATCCATGAGACACTTTTGGGATCCAAATTAATGCATTTAAGGATTAATCCTTCATTGTCTTGAAGGCCTAGTCACACCTGAGGTATAAGAAAAATGGAAGATAGCTTTCGACCTCATTTGGATATGAGGAATTCAAAATATAAGCCATGTGAGCATAAATTGAGAGTTTGTTTACACACTAAAGGGGGAGATATAATCTTCAAGGGATGAGAAAGGAAAAAAACTCCACGAAATCTATAAGATATTGGAGTTCAATTTCCCTCTCTATTCCCTACTCCCTTCCATCATCTAATTCTTTTTGAGATTATAATTCCACAAGAAAAGCATTTAGAATATAATTCACCTATCATGTAGTATAACACATTGAACAAGGGTGAATTTTGGGTCATTTGGGGCAAAAATTTATATTAAGTTTGACACAATTCATATACAATATGCAATGGTCTATATATAGGTTGGATGAGAATTGAGACCAACATGAGGAAACTACAAAGCATTAGTTTTTACATCTTTTGCCATACTTTATGCATGCTTAAACCCTGAGGTCTCAAAGCCTTTTTTCCATCAAAACTGCTCAAAACTACTCAAAATTGCCATTTTTGATGCAAAGAGCAAAAAAAAATTAAAATATCTTTTATGCATATCTAACCATAAGGATCTTGTAGTAGACTACAATGAGAATGTGTAAAATTTTAGACACTTTGACTCCATAGATTGCAAGATAAGTGTGTTCAAAGTAAAGAAATCATGTTTTTTTTGCATTGTAGTGAACTACAATTTATGAAACTTTGAATCTTATTATTATAAAAACTTTTCACTATGGATTTCGAACTAAAAAGGTTTGATATGAAGAATTAAATTGAGAACAGAAGAAAAGTAAAAATTAAAAAAATAATGTGATTCTCATTCTTTAAGAAATTGCTAAGTATAAAAAAGTATGTGATAGAGGGAAAACGAAATTATTAATAGCTCTAAGATGAAATTAAAACATACTAATATCAATGGTAAGATTGATGTAACAATCAAAGTCAACCCTATAAAACTTTTTCTTTAAAAAATAATGTGAAAATTGAGCTCAAAATGAATTCTAAATGTTATTTTGGTAAAGATGCTTTGATTTCCCACACAACAAGATGCTCCATAACTTTCAAATCACAAATGAAAATGAATGAATCAAATCTTTCCATGTAGAAAAAAATATACTTTATGAGAAAAAAAATTTTTAACTTTTTTATTTCAAATTTTTGTGGATTTGTTTTCTACATACCAAGTTCAATTCTAGGCTTATTGTTGTACAAATTTTGCTCCTAGGTACCAATTGAAATAAAAATTATATTTTTTAGAAAGCTAATAAGTTTTTCTATCTTCTCAGAAAGTTTTAAAAAGTTTCACCAAAAATTAATCTCATAGGAACCTACTCAAAATCCATTTCGTCCCATGAGGCTTGAGGGGACATTGGGACTTTAGTGGGATTAACCTCCAAAGGTTTGGAATGCCCAATTTGGGTGGCCACATGTTTTTATATATGTATTTGACATAAAAGGTGAAAAAATTGATGTATATGGTAGTGGCAAAAGTTTGTATTCTTGTTGAGCTGGATTGAATGATACATTGCATTCTAAATTTTAATCATTTCGGCATCTCCTATATGTTTGAGAAGTTACAAAATGGCCACATATTCTACTTGTATGGTGTCATATTTGAGCATGATTAGGCATAGATGCTAAAATGATGACCAATTGAAATATTTTAATTGTTGAATTTTCAATCCAAAGTTGTATGTTTTACCACAATATAATACATAATTTGTGTTCTAAGAGTCAAATACAATATTGTACATACAATTCCCTATAAGTTCAGGGGTTAAAGGATGCAAACATGGATTTTAACCATTTCCAATTATTGTTATGGTTATTGCTATCCATTAATTGTGTCTTATAGATGTATGTGTACTCCAAACCCTGCTTGTGTTTTGGTATTTGGTGAAAATACAGGTAGTATGGGAGAGAGTTCGGAATATGCAAAAAAAGTGGTGGGAGATTGCACAATGGGAAGGAAGGATGGTTGAATATAATTTTCGTGCAACTCAAATGCCGTTGAGTATTGATGCATTGCTACCAATGTTTGGGGGAGAACCACCCGTTAGTTCATTGTCAGGTGGTGGAATTGGGGGAAAAACCCATTGCAATTTGAAAACATCATAAATAAACCAGTAAAAAAATCTATAAAATTTGTATTTAGAGTAAAAAATCGAGAAATAAACGAACTTGGAACTAGAAAAACGGTTCAATATGGGAATTGAAGGAAAATAGCTGGTGAAATTCAAAAATTACAAACGCATTCTACACTGATTTATCCTGTAGTGCGTGACACCAATTCATCAAAGACTCACTATTTGTAATATATCTAAATAAGCGCAAACCACAATACGAGTGTACTGTACTCCGTACTAGTTTCCACAGTATTCTTTGGGTTTTTTAAGGACCCTGATTTTGCAACGTCACTAGCCAGGCCCTATTTTTAAAGTTGTGGAAGACGAAGGTGACCCACTAGAATTAGTGATTAGTTTTATTTCTGCAAACAAGTGACAGGAAAGTGAGGCATTTCTCTTACAACAGACATTTTCAAAGAAAATCAACACAAGAAGACAGAGAACACCATAGAATAGGGAGCGAACAACGTCCTGAACAGGCAAACGAACATCACAGAGATACAAAAGGGAGAGAATAGAACCAATGTAGATCTCATAAGAGAGTGCTGGTAACTCAAAATTTTGTTTTTCAATTGAATAATTAGCAACATTAGGTTAGACCGAAGTCAGCTTGCTACTTTCTTCATGACAGCCAACACAGTATCTAACCTACAAAGCCTTAACCAATGCTCCACCAAGAAAAGGGCCCCTCAACTTTACATTGTAAACTGTCAGCCTGCAAAAGATTTACCTATTCAGAATAACCACCTAGAACAAGGAACTGCCAATAGTTAAATAGGAGTTCCTTAATCTCCCAATCTATACTATACAGAGCGCTATGCTCGAAATGATTAGGCAGCAGCCTTTTTCGCATGTTCGCTTCTCATCTTCAATTCCTTGGTGAACATGCGAGGAGCAATTGCCATAGACATCAACTCCTGGAACAGAAGCTTGCATGCATATGGGATGTGCACCTGCCACATTTGCACAACCAACTGAAGGTTAAAAAGGAGATGCTATGCAACAACAGAGTGACCAGAACACAATTTAGTGGCTTCGCTGTATGGTAAATAGAAGGACTAGAAATAAATATTCAAAAAGGACATTTACCTGTACAATATCAGTGTTGTTTTTACAGCCTCGGCATTCATACGTATTCTTCTTCAAGTTGGCGATGGCGATCAGTCCACAATGCTCACAAACGTGGACACGATAAGCATCACTTTGATCAAACAAGCGCTCCTTCAAAAAGTGCGCTGCACCATGAGCAATCATACAATCCCTTTCCATTTCTCCGAATCGCAAACCTCCATCTCTTGATCGTCCTTCTGCAGGCTGACGTGTCAAGATCTGAACAGGACCTCGTCCCCTTGAATGAATCTTGTCGTCAACCATATGCTTCAGCCGCTGGTAATATGTAGGACCCAAAAAGATGTGGGCTGTAAGCCTTCGGCCAGTGTGCCCATTATACATCACTTCAAAACCCCTCATTTGGTAGCCGCACTTGTGCAGCGCTTTACTGATGTTATCCACCTGACGAAATAGACAAGCAGATCAATTAGTAAAATGGTTCACTATTGTGTCTTTGTTCAGTGATCGCCAAAGAAAAGATAGCTCTCAGAGATACCAGAAGCTAACACGGTAACCTCTTAGCAAAAAAGTCGATGTCAATGCTTGTCAACCCCTTGTTAATGCTGTACTTGTAAAGCAGAAACTTACAGTCACATCAGTAAACGGCGTAGCGTCTCCTTCCTTGCCCATGTGAGCAGCCACTTTGCCCATAATACACTCAATGAGCTGCCCAATAGTCATACGAGATGGAATAGCATGAGGGTTCACGATGATGTCGGGTGTAATTCCCTCTTGAGTCCATGGCATATCTTCCTGCGTGTAAGTCATCCCAACTGTTCCTTTCTGCCCATGTCTACTACTGAACTTATCACCAATCTGCGGAATTCGGATAGACCGGACCCTGATCTTTACAAACCGCAAACCGTCGGCATTGGTCGTCAATAAGACCTGATCAATCATTCCGCTTTCACTATGACGCAAGCAAGTACTCTGGTCCCGCTTGGTATAGCGCTGTGCTTGACTGGCGTTGTCATCTTGAGGCAGCGGTGTAGTCTTACCAATGATAACATCTTCACCTGACACTCGAGTACCCTGCACAAGTGAAAGTCGCATGTTTAGGCATACTGTTTCTACTACCCAGCGTAGTGAACATCATCGTCTAGATGATAACCTAATTTTATCAATGTGGAAATCAAAACCTTTGCCGAATTCCATAAGCTGACTTTGTTAAAAACAACTAATGACAAACAAAAAAAGGGATTAGAAATTCAACTATCACGGTTGCAGGTCACACTTACAGGTGGGGCAAGACCATCATCGTCTAGCTTGTCATATGAACCATGCCGCATACCCTGAGGAATGTAAATTCACCAGATTAGGGAAACTTTAGGGTTACCCAAATATGAACCGTGTTGTTCAAGCATAAGCATGTCACAAGCAAGATACTTTCCACACAGAAGGGTTTACAAAAGTACAATTTCAAACTCTATCCTCCATGCCTAATAAAGATTAGTGCAAGCCAATAACCAGTGCGGGAAAAACACTGAAACAACTCACAGTCGTATTTTCTCTGTTGGGTCTCTCAAACTCTTCCTTGATTAGAGTACCTTGCTTCTTCTCCTCATCCCTGCAATAGAAGCACAACAAAAAGAGTATCAACTACTATCACCTATAGACACTGCATCGTCACTTCCCAATAACTATATTTCACAATCACGCATACAGCTTGAAAATACAGGCTCCGGCTGTTACCTGTACGATCTGTAAAAGATGGAGCGGAAAAAGCCTCGGTCAATAGAAGATTGATTCATAATGACAGAATCCTCTTGATTGTAGCCTGAGTAGCAAGCAATAGCTACTATTGCATTCTGCATAACGACAAAGCAAAGCCATTAAGCCAAACTAAACAAACTGGAGTAATACGACTAATCACTAATCACGAAGTCAAAAGAGAATGATGGGAACAACAGAGAGGCAAACAGCTTACGATGCCCGCAGGAAGTTGCCGAAAATGCAAATGCTCCATAGCTCGTGTTGTTACCAAAGGCTTTTGAGGATAGTACAAGACGTAAGCCAAAGTGTCCTGAATTACCACCAGATGTGTTGAGGCCCAATTAGTTCTTCACTTTTGAATTTTCTTGAGGTTAAAGCCAACAGTTCTAATCGGCAATAAAAATATGAACCAAAGTGGTTCTGAACATAAAACATGATGTCATCATCCATTGCTTGTGAGGAAAATAGGTATTAGACCCTGAGCAAAGTCAGTAACAAAGTCTACAACAACGTAGGTACTTACCATACGAAGTTGGTAATTCGTGACGTAAATTCCCATGGCCTGCTTGCCCATAGCAGACTGATAGGTATTACGCGGTGACTGCATACAAAACACGATGTATCAGACTCGTAGCTTTGTCATTATACTCTCCATGATGTAAAATCCAAAAACTGAACACTCTCAATTATTTATCACATACATGACAAATATAAGAAGAATAAAATGAGCTTCCTGATTCATTGTATCTCTCTCAAAATATCATACCTGATTGTGATCGGGGAAGGGGATGATGGAACCACAGACCCCCAGAATCATAGAGGGATGAATCTCACAATGCGTGTATGTATGAGAGTAGGCCTCCTCTGGGTTATTCCTAGCATTGACAAGATCCTGGTAGCAATATGTATTGGAATTAGTCGCCTGACGTACATAAATTGAACAGGTCCAAGGTCTATCCAACACAATAAACAAAGAGAAACATATGCAACAGAACTTAGAATAAGACTTACCAGAACATCACAAACAAGAAACCAGAAAAACTACAAAGCGAGACAAATACTAACGACACAATCACCGAGTGAAAAGTGACAAAGTATACCGCAATAGTCATGGAAATCATGGTTGTTTCTTCCTCTTCAGTGTCAACGTACTCAATAAACCCCTTCGACACAAGATCGTACCAACCGTTCTCGGAGGACTCCTGCCATATTTTACAGGTTCGGAAATAGGTAAGGAAAGAGGTATCTATGAACAGACAGAAGAAACCCAATAACATTCAGAAGAATCACTTCCCACTCCAACTGCATGGTTCATTATCACGGTGTTCCTCACCTTCATTTGCAATGCTCGAACATCTTGCTTCTTGATGAGCAAGCGCTGCTTCTCCACAATGAAGAGAGGACGACTGCAACGTCCATAATCTGTGTACAAGCGTAGTTCTTTCAAACGAATGTCGCGTACAACTCCCACTTCAGTGTTGACGTCGACCTGGCAAATGATACATGATGTTTCATTACAGCTGCAAACAATTATAAAATGACAAATACACTTCGAAAAACTTCAAAAAGTAGTGTGCATGTCTGCTTATGCAAATGAATCACAATCTTAACTTGTCCACCTGGTTCCTGAATCCGGATGAACGACATTTCTAGACAGAGGTCCGGAATCAAACCTGTCGTCGAAGCTGACGTAATGTACGCACAAGCAGCTCAGGATTACGATGAATGCCCACCCACAGACCATTCACAAAAATCTTCGTGGAATTGGGAATCACAGCCGGAGAGATTTCCTCGAAATTCTCAGTACTCCACTCCTCCAAAAACTCCAGGATAGGATTAGCAGCTGAGCCGACGGTAATGTATGCCATCAGAGCCAAATTCTTGACGAGACCACAAGCCTGACCTTCCGGGGTCTCCGCTGGGCACATCATTCCCCAATGGGAGTTGTGAAGTTGCCTGGGCTTTGCAAGCTTGCCTTCACGACCAATGGGAGAGTTGAGCCTGCGTAGATGTGAGAGAGTTGAAGCATAGGTCAAGCGATTAAGCACCTGTGACACGCCTGCTCTTACACCTGCTGTATTTGCTTGCCCCCAATTTCCTGTAGCCAGCGAGTACTTCAAGCCACTAGTAATGGTCTTTGCCTTGACGGCATAGGCAAGATTGATCTCCTTCCCATTGTCCACGCACTTCTGCAAGTATCCTCGGACATCCTTAGTCAGCTTCCTAAAGAGCATCCGAAAGAGACCGCCAAGAAGGGGTCCCGCAAGATCCAGACGCTTGTTGCCGTAATGATCACGATCGTCTTCGGCACCACCGATTGCACACAGCAGCAATCGGTGGATAATGTATCCAAAAAAGTAAGCCTTCTTGGTTTCGCAAAACTCTCCAACTCCCACATGAGGAAGCATTTCCTTCTGCAGAATCTCCTTCGCATACTTGATACGTTTCTCTCTTGTTACTCCAACAGTAGAACCTCGCTTGCCAATGTAATCAAGCGCCACCTGTTGATTCTGAATCACAAAAGCTTCTTCCAAAGAAGGCCGGAGCAACTCCATCATGGCAGTGTCACTGAAGTCGTAACAAATATGCTCCAAAATATCTTTATCAGCCACGAATCCCAGAGCTCGGAAAACCACGATAATAGGAATCTCGGTGCGAATGTAAGGTAACGTTGCGCGGATATACTGTCCCGAGGAGCCCCCCTTGGCACCAGCTCGAGAGAGCATTCGAACGAACATACCACTCGGGGGTCTGTTCTGGCTCTCAGCCATAGAGCGGACCTCAGCCACATAACAGTATTTATTCGGCTGTCTCTTTTTGAAAACATACACATGATTCGTACTCATCTTCTCCTGCGCAATGAGCACCTTCTCACTCCCATTGATGATGAAGTAACCCCCTTGATCATACGGGCACTCTCCGAGCTCAGTCAGGTCCTTGTCTGAATTCTCAAACAGGGTACAATAGCGTGAACGGAGCATTATGGGCACCTTGCCAATGTACACTTTGGATAAATCTTCCTGATCGGTGTCCTCTTCCCCTTCATCAGTCTTCCGCGTGACAAACTTCGTAACGTCCACATAGAGCGGTGCAGAGTATGTCAAATTCCGAAGCCTCGCAGCTTTCGGCCAAAGCGTGGCGGTTTCTCCATCAGCTTCGGTCATCATAGGTTTGCTCAGATAGATTTGACCAAAGTTGATCTTGTACGTAACCTAAGGCAGGACATAATATCAAATTGTTGTCAAGAAAAACGTCCTTGCGTAACAAAACCTCGCGAATAGACTACTTGATCAACATTGACATCAGCATTTATAAATGGCACCGGACACAGCGAGAGCCGTCCAAACAAGATTTAAGTTTTTCTTAAAAATAATAAAATGTGCGTACATCGCCAATCTCCGCGCTGCGGCCGGGGTTGTGCTGCGACTCGGGACGAATCTCGATATCCGAAGACTCGTCCACGATTTCCTGCATCGTGTTCTGAATGAACTCATCGAACGAATCCAGCTGCTGCCGCACCAAACCCTTCTCCTCGAAGTAGGCGCTGATGACGGCCCACGCATCCTCCTGCGTTATCTCCTCCTCTTCCTCATCATACTCCTCGTCACCGCCATACATCTTGCTGGCTTGCACCTCTCGTCCTCAACTCCCCTTTCCTAACAAATCCCTAATCTACAAAAAAAAGTAGCAAACTTCGGCCCTACCAACCGGAATTCGCCGATTCCGGGCTCTTTTGAAAGCTGGCTATGCCGTTACTTCTTTCGCTGCTTGTTATTTCTGATTAGGTTTGTAAAGTTCCGCGCGGAGCACCGACGGGAGTGGAGTCAAGGCTGCAGGGTAGCGGCTATGGCTCTGGTCTTGAAGCCCTGAACTGCGAAGGCTCGACAAGCTTCCCCGGCGCCCCTCCTCGATACTTTATAGCGGCAACACTACACTGAGATGGATGCATGAAAACATGTCACACATGGATGATAAACGTTCGAAGCTTGAGGCCCAAGGTAGCCTCAGACACGTGGCCACGGACAGGGTTTTCTATTGTCCCCCTTTAATGTCACATCCTGGGTTTTCTATTTCACCAACACTGCAGGTATGAAACGGACAAAGCCATTTTCGTTGCCAACCTTTTCATCCGTTCAATTAATTTTCATCCCTTTTTATTACCTCCTTTTGATCTACATTAATTTCCACAAAAGTAAAGCATTCGAGAGACACGAATTATTTTGGTGACATTCATTTCCCCCCTCACTAATAAGAGAAATAAACCAAGTTTTTACTAGATAAACAATACTTGGTAACCACTCTATCTACATTCCAAAATTTGTAGAAAATTAATTTCATTTCATTTCCAATATAAAATATGCTTAAAAATCATAAATTTTTTTTAGCATACTTGGATACTATATATTGAACTTTAACATGCAAACCAAATTTTAGCATCATGCAATATTTAAAAAATAATTACAAATTTCCAATTTCAAGTTGTATAAAATAAAAGAAAATAGTTCTTCTTAAAAATGTTGAGAAGTTTTTCAAGTGAACTAGAAACCAGATTTGGAATACTTCCTTTGTTAGTTTTATTCAAAGGCAAAAAAACATAATTTTGAATTTTCATTATTTTTTTTACTTGCTAAAATGCACGACATAATATTCTATAAAATTCCTTTGAAACAAACCCTCCTATAAAATTAAAAAATAACTCATATAAATTCATTCCAAAGTGTGAAAAGACCGCTCTCCCCAAATTATTGGATGAAAAATATACAGTTACATTTACAAGAGCCACTTTCGGGAGCCCTTATGGGAGCTCCGATAAAGGCCCGGCATCCACGCACTGAAAGGCACAGACCCGGGACAGTCCCACGCTCCCACCTGCGTTTGAATTCCGGTTCAATGAAGGACGGAGTTAAGGGCACCACTGCATTCCGGTTCAGGGGCAAAGTGTACAGGGACCAAGAGCATCCACGTGAGGGTAACGGTGCGCCAATGAAATTTCAAGGCCCGCCCCCCCCCCCTTCTCAAACTGGCCCAGGGCGTGGATAAAGGCTGCATTGGAGATACTCTGACATGCAATACCATCACTTTCATCCCGTAGCCCGGTATCACCACTGTACCGGTATCCAGTGGCCCGGTATCACTGGATCCGGTTGTCCCCTTCCCCAACCAACGAAGCCAGAGCTTCCGCGACCTTCGAAAGAAATCCGGAAACAATTGCCGCGGAGATGAGGAATCATGATGTTGCCTTTTGCCGTTCGACACATTCCTCCCGAATCTATCCTCATAGCGCGCGGAATCTCGTCACCAAGGTCGTGTACGCACTCTTTGCAAAGATCTTCTTCCGCAACCCAGCAATCTCTGAATCGTCTTGCTCAGAGTCGTACCTCCAATTCGAGTGCTTGTGTGTCGTTCTAGCTTGGTTGACCATTTGATGCGCACCTGCGGCGTTATTCATTAGAGTGCCAGCGATTCCGTCTTTCATAGTCTCATCTACCAATTTTGGCTTTGGATTGCAGGGGTGCAGGGATAGCGGGCACTGGTAGGAATTTCTTTTCAATCGGGGAGATTAATTGTCGAGCTTACTCGGTATCTGGAATCATTACGAACGCATCAAGAGCGGCAATTTTTCTTTTAGATTTGAGTGGTTTCAAGCACTCGTGCCATGCTGAAATGTTCAAACGAATTCCCAGCTGATGTTAGGTTTTTGCTTTTGTGACTATGGAAGCTTTTCACGCAATTAGGGCTTCCCCGTCATTGTCATGGAGGGACTCTTTTTCACGCAATGGGAGGGTTTGGGATTCCACGCCAGCAATGCAGCATCGAGCTGTTCTCGGTCCTTGTTGTGCACCCCTCTTGAGGCCGACTATGGATAAGTGCCTTGTACAATGGAATGTAGGTGGGAGTCCTCGCATCCCTTGGTATAATTTCTTAGGTCAAAGAAGAGGTACTGCTTGTGTGAATGCGGTTGCGTCCCCTTTTCTGACATCCGACGACGATGAGGAGACGTATGTTCCAGTGAGAGTGAAGATGTTGCAAGATGCTGTTGGGCCTAATAAAACTCTCCTTGACGCCCAGGCACGTGTGTGCACTGGGCCTACACAAACACGACCCCTTGATGAAGCTCAAGCTTTGAAAGTCCTGAATACTATTCTACAATCAGGTACTGTAATCTTGCTTTGTGATCTTCCTTTCCTTTTTCTTTTTCTGAAGGGGGTTGAAGTTTTTACTTTGCCATCGTTGTTGGTGATTTATTGCTTTCTGGATTGAGAGCACTGTGCAAGGGTCCCATACTGCCTTCACTTGATTGAACTTGATAAGGTATAGGATATTATTTGCGTCACTTTAAGCAATTTGTCCAATATGTTGGAGTCTGCTATAATTATGAGACCAGTTTAGAGCTGTGGAGAGATCACTTGGAGTACAAGAGCCAAACTCTCTTTGAGATCAGATTTTTATCACTGTGTGTGAATTTCTTATTCAATCATTCAAAGTGAGGTTTTAGACCACAATTGACGGGACAGTAGACATTTCAGTTTTATAGATGAGTGTCCATAAACATGTAGCCAAGTCATGCTTGCACCGTCAGCGAATTGAAGGCCAACAGAGCGTATGAATGGATGAGTTGCTACTGGTAATAGAGGTCAGTATAGGAGACGGGATCAGGTCCTTACCACTTTTAGTTTCCTCTACCTTAATGAGGCCAAACCTGGTATACTGATATCAGTGTTTTAAGTGCAGTTTCAAGATCCAATCTTACATCATTGAATCCAGCTTTAGAATATATTATTATCATTTGTGAGATCATGGTTGAAAAAGTGGTTATAGGGGAGGCATATCAGAGGAACGTTCAATGGCGGCCTGATGGATATGAATGTGACTGCAGCGAAGGGAGAGCTCCCAAACTCTGAAAAGGTTTCCAAGGCACAGATGGGGGCTTTTTTCGGTGCCATGACATTACGTGCAAACTGCTTTGCTCTCCCAACGCAGTGGAGTGAAGGCGAGCGGAAGGCAATGTCGGAGCTCTGGCCTGCTCTCTGTGAGTGCCTGCCCGAGGAGGTTCTGTTTCTGGCAGATCCGGAAGGGACCATCATGGGGGGGTCTTCGAATGCAGTCGAGGCACCGACGTTTTCAGGGAATTCTACCGCAGATGCTCTGCTGGTGAGTGCTCTTCGAGAACTGATGATGGGAAGACACTTGGAGCATGAAAAGCTGACCACGTTGCTCAAATGCGTTCTTCCTCTTCAAGGGCCCAAGGGTGAAGTCAGCGATGCCTTGCTTGCGGCTTTCATGATATGTTCACGCATGATTGGAGAGACGGACCAAGAATTGGATGCTTACTGCATGACCTTCGATGAGGAATTAGGTGATAAATTCTTATCGTGTCTTTTGAGCATTTGTTCCGATCAAACTTCTAAAGGACCAGGAGGACCAAATTTAGCCTCATATTTTGTTTAGCAGTTTAGCAGTAGGTCATATGGAGACTAATTTTGGTTCAATTTTGATTCTTTTTTCCGACACATGCAATGTTCTTCACTGATTGTGGCGATATAAAACATGGCTTCATCCGAGTTATATTTTCCACAATATGAATTGAATTGGTTATTTTCAAACCATGAAGCCTTGGTCCCTTAGGGGTTTCGAGGGTTTAGGGTTCAAGGCTTGAAATGGTGGGAACGTGTGTAGAGACCTTTGGTTTGAAGCCAAAAAATTCTAGAACGTCTGGGTTCTGGATACGTTTGACTAGATCTCCTGGTGACGAAATCTGAAGGGATTCTCTCTTCTTCAAGTGCAGGTTCAGTGCCAATTGCAAAAGTGAAGTCATTGACACATTATGGTGAGCCATATGATGGGAACACTCGATTCTTCCGGAGCTCTCTCTTTGTAGCAGCTGTCCGTGCCAGCTATGGGGAGACCTGCCTTCTGCACGGAATAGATTGGATGCCTCCTAAGGTAGGCCGTGCTTGTAAAATTGGTGAGGTGTGTGTCATTTTGGATAAGTCTATTGGGGCAAACTTTTGGAGTTAACCGATATTAAATTTCTCTTTTCCCAGTCTTATCGATCTATTCGATTTTCTACAGGGTGGGGTTACAGAGGAGCTGATGCTGAAATTTATGGGTGCTAACACCTCCCTGACACCCAAAGAGGCAGTGAGACTTCTTGAGGTTTGTATCAATTGCATTGTGTCTGTCTACAGGTGTCTCCTATTCCGCATACAAGTAGGCACTTTCACATTAGTTTCTAGGGTTACTCAGCTTTGGTCAGCATATATCCTTCATTGTGTAGTCTTCATCCATCTGGGCTCTTTATATTGGTAGGTTGCGAAATGGCATTTGTATTGTAATTTGTTCATTTGCTTCTAGTCATCTGAATTACTCTCTGTGGAATAGGATAAAGGTGTGGGATTTGCTTACATCAGCCAACGCGAAGCTCGACCGTCACTGTAAGTTTTCTGTAATTCGATGAAGCTTACGCTTGTATTAGTTGCGGATCCTTTTTTTGGAATGAAGATGAAAATATTACAGTATGAGATGCTTGCCCACGATTGGAAATCAACTAACTGAATAGTGCACTAACTTTTTGCCTAACCATCTATCCAACTGGCTACAAATTTAATATTGTTTGATAGATGAATTTTAGATATTTGATGCCTGCTGACATTAGACTCATTCCCGAACGTTATGGACCATCAACTGAGGACAAGTCTCAGTCTGAAAAGTTGATGATATGTTTTTGCTTGTGAAGAAGCTTGCGAGTTCAATGCGTGCTTGAGACATCGAATTATTTTGATTGAAAGTTTATTAGTTCTGTTCACGCAGATATTCTCTAGTAGATTTGAGAGAGCACATCAAAAAAAGACCACCTATTGCAACCACTGAGAAAGTGCAACATTACATTAAGGTAATTTCTGCAATCCAAATGTACTTTATGTCAATATGGGCCAGTGTATTTTCGTTACACCTCCTTCGAGTTTGACAGTGCATCTTTCCATTGATTGCATCAATTATTAAGTCTCTTGAGACTATACTTATTATCATATCTAAGAGGCCAGGATTTCCTTCAAGACATTATCACCTCGTATGTCACTTGAAGTATCACCAATGATAGGGAATGTGTCCTGTTTGGTTTATCACCACCGTTTCCAAAACTGTTGTGAGACGAATTTGCAGGTTCGTTGCAACCATAGAGGACCAGAATTTACAGTAGTGAGGTATTCTGTGCAGGGCAGCGGTCGCGAAGCGATGCTAGCTAGCTTCTATCACGAGGGCTATGAAGATCCTCTCCTAAAGCTTATACGTGGAAGAGGAGTGGAGGCTGGCCTGGTCATTAAGGTGCGCGTAATGTTTGGTCATGCTCAGGATCTGTTGTGGTATAGGACCAGAACGGTGAGAGTCTAGATCTGTCGGTGCTTCTTGGGCTGAATTTTAGTGGAGCGCACGAATATGACCCAAACTACAATTATCTTCTTTTTAGTTCAACAATATTTAGTCCTTTTCATCCTTGATATTTAACCTCATCAGGAGTCTGATATTCCTCTGTTTGATTGTAGGACTTCTTAATGTTTTTTACGTAGGGTCTCACATATCATGATGTAGGTCGTATATTCCTCATCTGCTATACTAAATTTCTTCACCGTTGAGTGATTGATTTGCCCATGCGGTTGACGTCACAGGGGGAGGAAGGGGCCTTGTCTCTCACGACGAAAGATAGATCAGTCGATGCTGTTGTTAAGGGCAGACCGGTGAACTATGTAGCTGGATTCAGGCCTCATCAGACCCCCATCAGCGATAATTCAAAAGGTCTGCCAACAAACTTTAGACCTCATGTCCTTTATTGAGATTGTGAGTTGATCATTTCAAGAGGCAAATTTTATTCATCATCGTTATTTGTGGCATCGTTTATGATTTCTAAATCTTAATCTTGCAGGAGATTTGAGTGAAACCTTCACCCTGGAGGTGGATGCCATAGATTACGGATTTGCTCCGTCATATACACCACGGACTGATAAATCGGTAGGTACAGATTTTCTCCTCGTATATAGCTTGAAGTGGAAGCTTTTTAGAGTATGAAAGTGGCTGCCTTCAAGTTATAAGATTGTAAACTGCTCCTCACCCTCTTCTAACTGCACCCGTGATGACTTGTTGCGTGGTTTATTTTTGGTTGCTTAATATTTTTCTGAATTTGGCCTGTGGAATGCAGGTAGCGAAAAACGTGGAGTTAGGGATGGCAGCACTTAGAGGAGAAAAGGGACCTGCATATGATCGTATTGTTCTAAATGCAGCTGTGGCAGACCATCTTCTTGGATGTGAGGGTGCAGAGAATCCTCTCATGGCAGTGGCAAGAGCAAAAGAAGCCATTGATAGTGGGCGGGCATTGGATGCCATGTTAAATTATATCGACAGAAGCAAATGGTACTCAAAGTCTTTTGTTCCATCACCCAAATTTAATTTATTGCATTAGTGCTGATAATCTGAGTTGTTCTTGAGCAGTTTGCTAATACTTTAAACTCTCTTCATTGATCCTAATCGGTGAATTTCTGAACTCATTTTTTGCTAAATTTACAAACCCGTTTACTTTTTTCTAATGTAATCCTTATTGGAGATGCAGGCCAGCCGGCACACCGTTACCAACGACCGATTGAAGATACCAATGAGAAGCGGGTCTTCTACGTCAAATCCCGAGACTGTTATCTTTCATAGCTTCTTGCACCCACTCCCTTTTCCTTCGAGTGTTCTGACAATCCTGAACTCTTGATTGAGGCAGGGAGGCGTCAAATCAAGGAATTTGGATGTCAGTTCTCTGAACTGCAATTCCTACACAGCATCGTAACTTCATTCCTCGTGTAGCTTATGTTGGTGAGTTAGCCGGACAGCAAGTATTGAGTGAGGCGCTCGTGATATTGGTAGAGTGGGCACAACATTTTTATGGCTAGCGTCTCTATAGAGCTCTGATGGAACTGCTTCTTGTAGTCTCTGAGTACGAGTTCACTGGATGTTGTGTTGGGATGCACTCCAGCATGGAGTAATGTCCAACCCTGCCAGCAATGTTTCTGAGGTGGTTTTAATAAGAGATATCACTTTCTCTCTTACAAGAATATTATTTTTGGAGAATCAGGCCCATAGAATGCATTAAGATTAGCAGAGTAATTCCCCTTTCAGTCTTACGAAGTGATGAGTTTCCATGAGTTAACTTTCTTCAGTGTCTTTAGCTCCTGAAAAGCGATTGCCAACTACTAATTAAAGCTCTGATGAAGACACAGGAAGCCGGCCTAAGATATGTTATAGAAACAGGTGGATGTGTAAGACAGCACGATCATTGCCTTGGAGGTAGAAATCACGCCCTTGAGGAGAGATCCTGCCGGTGTAAGAGGATTAGAGTACTTTTCTGCCTGATCCCAAAAATAGGAACAGATCATACGCAGCTTCGTAGGAGGCGATTGTGCGTTTTTGCATTCAGAACCTGATACTAACAAAACTACCTTTTGGAGTTACACGTTGCCTTGACAATCGTTTCTTGCAGAAATCCGGAATTTCGGTACAATAAAGGCGCCAACATTTCCAAGCATGTCAGCGTGTGATGCTTGTTTGGAATTTCTGTGTCAGCATGGTCTTCATGAAACTTGCTAAGTCCTCCTTAAAAGCTTGCTGACCCTCTGGTTCGTTGAATGAGCTCCCCACAAGTTTCTACTCCGAATCAAGGTGACTTCAGGCAGCCATTGTTGTAATTGATAGGGATTTTTCTAGGTATGGAAAGACACTGTAGGTAAAGTACGTCTTCCCTGCATTTTTTGTTTAACATTATTCAGCAAAGGAGTTGGGGTCTTCAACTCAGATTAAATATGGTTCTACTTTTTGCTGGTCTTGTCCTTGATTTCTTCTCAGTTGTATTAACCCCTTTTGGATGTTCTGAGAATGGCATATGAGAGTCAGACAACACATATTTTAGGGGACATTGTTGTACAATCATCATTTGGTAACCCTAGAACATGTCTTTTTGAGGTGAGATTTTTGTACAACCAGCACCTACAAGTGTGCCACACAGTTCCACAATCAAAAGTGGATTCTTTATAGACTAATAACATATAACCGTAGTTGTTAGACCTCTTCACATATTGAGAGCACATTGGGAGGATTTGACAACATTCACATGTAAGAACCACAAAATTTGCTTTTCTGCTAAAAATGTAATATGTGTACCTCAATTTCGACATCAAATGATGTTCCAAAAAATTGCCTCTAATTACCCAGAGCCTTCATAGCCTATTGGAGGTCAAGTTGGAGGCTATGAAGGCTACATGCCTAGTGCACTTATCCATTCAAAAAATAATCAAGCTACCAACCAATCATGAGCACATCTCCACCACTTTTTTTTTCTCCTTGTACAACAAATCTCCCATGCTCATAAATAAGTTCTAAAATATCATAATATTTTTGACACTTTTGATTTAGAAAAAAACTAACAACATATGCCTAACATTTTTTCTCCTTCCATAAGCACGCATGACTGAGATAGTTTGATCATTTTAGAAATATCAATTTTATGACTTGGACTTTTTAATTTTTGACATTTAATAACTTTGTTGACCGTTTTAGGAATTGATATGCCTAATGCACATAACTTTGGTATATGTTCATGAATGCTACTATTGTTACTAGAAATGATTTTTTCATTTTTAAGAACTTTTTCTCTTGAAGCAGTGGATAGAAGTCTGACTAATTCTATCCAAAATTTTGAATATCCAAAATTACTTTAGAATGATCTATCCACACTGAGATTATCTCATGATCATGTCACAAACCCTTAAAATGTTGAGCTTCATTACTCCTGAGTAGGCTTCAGCTGTGGACTCCTTGCTGGTGCAAGATAAGAATTCCACTCATGGTTACGCCCTACACTTTAGTATTTGATGACTGAATTGAGGCCCAATTTGACAAAAATGCCCTCTACCAATTCTTGAAAAAAAAAGTCTGGCAATTCCTTTTCAGAGTAATATTTTGATTCCTGATGGCTGCTTGATTTCGACCTCCAATGTAGCAAAGAAACGTCAACTCCTTCAAGGTCACACAAGGTCATAATAAATATTAGATACAGTACTGGTCGTAAAAATATTTTGATTACTAAAGGCTGCTTGATTTCGATACCACCCAGATCCTTAAGACATCAGAAACGCAAATGTCCCTTACAATCCTTACATCAAGGACAAAGCCAATAGTCGAATAAACTGAAGGGATCCTTCACTACCTTCTTGAATGGTGCCTCCAGTTCAACTCATCAAAAACTTTAAGGTCTACAGTACATCAACTAAACTCTACACCTACTCGTCCTCCAAAAGATATGTACAAGGCAAAATACAAAGTGCAAATGTGTACAGGCTATGTTTTCCTTTTCTTCCGTGGCTTCTCCGGGCTGCTGGCACTAACGTCAGTATCACTATCACTATCACTACTTGAATCTGCGTCACTGCTGTCAGAACTGCCACCCCCTGAAGTGTCTGAACCAGAGTCCCCAGCTTCGCTATCGCTTGTCACAGATACATGTTGATTCATGATCATGCGTGGCATGTTTTTGAGGTACTCGCGCAGGCTGTCTGTCAGACCACCCAGACCAGTGGAGGTGAAAAAGTTGATGTCAAACCACGTGTTCTTGGGGTTGTCTTTCGGAAAGATTCCATCGAACGATTCCTGCATCAAGGGGTCACTCAAACGCTCATTCAATTTCCGCAGCCCCAAGTATTCAGAAAGCTCTTGGAAAATAATCTTGATAAAGATACGTGAGGATGAAGTTGTATCCTCCTCTGTGAGCCTGATGTAGGCCAACGCTTGCCAAGGAAGTGCATCTGTGCCCAGCAAATGAGCAAAGAACTTTGCCACGTTACGAAGCTTATTCGTTTCCAGACGGTGAATCATGGAGTACTGTTTTACAAAACATTCATCGAAATTCTCTTGATAAACGCGATTGATCATGCAGAACCGCTGCCCAAGAAGACCGTAATATCACAGATAAGTCCTTTCTTGACTGCAGCACTCCAGAAGCATCACACAGAGCTCCATCTGCGCAGAAAGAACAAGCGTTACAAATCTGTATTATGTTGCTGCAAATAAATATGTCTAAATAAACATAAATATACCTAATAAACACAACATAGATATAAATGTTATCTAAAAAAGCATAATATAGATAAATATTATCTAAACAAACATAAATGTAAGCATAGCGAAAAAGTCGACTTACCTCTTGTCCAGGTGCCCAGCCTCCTCGAAGTCTACCCTCGACATAATGGTGAGGTAGATAGTACGCCGCAAATTCACAAGATTCGTCTCTGTTTCATCTTGGATTATCATGCGTGCCTCCCTCTCCTCTTCATCTTCCTCATCCTCCGAGTCGTCAGAGTCATCCACATGACCAGAATCTTTATCTCCGTCTTCAACTTCACTAGCTGAGCCATCAACACCCAAAATCTCCTTTTTCACGACTTCCTACTTCTCATTTTCTCCGAATTCTGGATCAACCTTGAAAATGTCAAGGCTCGTCTCTTGATCTAACTCATCATCTAGCGAAAGCTCGTGCGTGATTTGGTCCTCTTGATCAGCAAGGTCCAACTCGGGTAATACTACTGGAAACCCCTGGAATTGAGCCTTGCGAGTTGCAAAAAGGCCTTCAATCATAAATTGCACCCGCTTGTCGATCTCTCCTTCATGTAAAATTCCACGAAACCTCTCAAAGATACCGTGCAGTCCTTGAGGGGAAACGTCCTGGAGGAGAGATCCACATTCCTTAATGAAATCAACAGCTACTTCAACGCTATCATCCGTGGGCTTCTCCAGGAGAAGAGTCAAATGCTCAAGAGCGAGAATCTCATGTGCTACTTGTTGATTGACAAGATGAGCGGTAAATTTGGCAGCCTCTAGCAACATCGGCTTGTCGTTCCGCTTGAACGCTCGTTTCAATTGCAAGATGATCCTCTTCAGCAGTAATTCACCAAGCTCCGAAAACTTCGTGTTCACCACGGCAACTAGGCCGGCAAAAACGTGGGTGAAAGTGGGAGAGGCCATCTGCGATTTCATGCAAGACCTTGCGAATAGACCCCTTCCTCTGATTAAATTCTCTCCCAAGAGCTCCGGGATAATGTTTTTCACGTTTGACGAATTGACCTGTAAAAGACGCAGAGGAGGAGTTCGTGGGCATAGAATTAGGAGTAGAATTATTTTGAATCCAACAGAAACTCCTTCGGAAGAGTAAAGCTTCCGTCAGAGCTGACAGAATAAACAGAGTTCATGCTTGCAGCGAATGAAATTATGTACACTCCGAATTCCAATCACTATGAAACCCTAAAAATATAATGCATTAAAAACCAGAGGTCGAGTGCCAATCAATCACAGGAATAAGACGACGAACTGCTCCATATTGCACACTCAATCCTATCTTGCACCCCATCAATTGCGTACCTTGTTCACAGCCCATTGATACTCTTCCGCAACGCATCCCATGTCATCCTCTGATACTGCACCGAACTCTTGTCTTCCACGTCTTTCATCATCTGCACCAATTAGAAGGGCGGAATGTACACACCGACACTCCGTCCGGAGGGAACGGCAGGTAACGAGGGTTCTTCCAAAACCTCCGCATCTTTCTTCTCCGGAAACTCCTCCCGCTCTCTCCTACATCTCTGTGGTCCATCTTGGGACCTTCCAAGCCTACGATCATCATCCCTCCTGCCCTCATCTCCCCTGTACCTCGCTTCTCTCTCCCCGGTGTACCGCTCTTCTCTCAATTTCTCGTCTCCATGGCTGCGACGCTCTCCACCTCGGTAATCGATGTCGTGTAGGGATTTCTCAGTGCCACCATTGAAGCGCTCTCTATCGGGGAAGTTGTCTCCCAGGTGGAACCTGTCGTGGAAGTCGCTGCGACGATCCCTGCCGCGATACTCTTCCCGAGAGGAAACGTCTTCACCAGCTCCCAAACGCTCCTCGCTTCAGACGCCCACTGCAATCACCATGAGCTTCACTTTCACAGACAGATGAGGAAAAACGAAACAGAGCAAACACAAGTGGTTTGAGTGGAGTGAGCAGCAAACCCTAAAAAGTAAAAGGCTGTGAGAGAGCTGTTTTTCCGCTCTGGTCCAAAGTCCAAATTATTTCAATGTAGTGTGAACACGTAAATGCCTTCTTTTTATCCCTGCCATAATTGCGGCGAAGCAACGAGCTCTGGGCTATGGTGATGGCCATGGCCTGTTTGTCAACAACGCTCATCCCAGGTTACCATTACGCTTCCTCGCGGCACCGCAATCCTCAGAATGCTCACAGATTCATGGATGTTCTGACAAACGCGCCGACTGATCGTCGGCAGGACTGGGTGTGTACCCAGCTTTCGGTTGACCTAAATTGCAGGGCAGGTCTCCCTCTGGTGTCTGCACATCGTCATCACATTATTGAATCCATGCAGAAGGAGTTTGCTGCAGCACATTTTGAAGGAGATACATGCGATGGAGCTAATATGAGCACCGCTGGAGTCTTTGAAATGGTAAAATTGGAGGTTTTGGCTCCGTAACAGGTCCGTCGGTCGGAAATTTTGAGTTGGATTGGATGAGCCGATTTTTTGAGTTTCATGCATGATCTGACTTCGCACCATGGCGTTGTGTCCAGTCGCCGCCGTTCTGAGTCCGAGGTCTTGGATACCGAAATAACAAATCCTTTCACTCTTCTGGATGTGATTCAGGTTCATCGCATGGAACGGGTTTTTTTAAGAATGGACCCTGTTATATAGAGGCTGGTTTACTTGATCTGTTGCGAAATTGACAGGGACTAGCTTGATCAAAATGAAGAGATTAATGAGTTCGTTCTTTTACATGAAGAACTTGGTGACTGGAAAACGGCGAGAGCCTTTGCTGTTGCACAGGCAATCTGTTCGAGGTTGCTGCTCTTCGGATCTTTGTAAAATATCCTTCGTGTAAGCTGGGCTTGCCATACATCAGTCGTTTGTACTGTGTTGGCGAAAAGCGGATGCAAGGGATCTAGGAAGAGAATGTCATTTTCGAATATTGATTTGTGGCCTGCTGGCGTTAACCAGTATAAAAATCATCAACTATGTCTTTGACATTATTTTCGCAGCATCTATTTAGCATTCTTTTTTGTCACTACGTAGAGCGATCTTTGGTCATGATTGAGAAATTGAGTATCTCGTATTGTTTGGTTGATTGCAGATGGAATACTTTCTTTGCAAGATTCCATGCCTGTTTAGACATCTCGGTCAAGGTTGCGGGGCCACTATACATTTTACTTGCCTTCTCTCTTATCAGGTAACTTGTTTGATTGTCATCCTACATCTAACTTGTGAATAATAATCTCGATGCTTGAAATTCTAGTAGGTTCATTAATTTGCAGTGACACTCACTTACTTCACGTGAAGATATACTCTTACTTTCTGTGTATTTAATGTTTCTTGGCAAGCTTTCTGTCCTTGTCTTTGTCGGAGGCCGTTTGTACATTTCATCACCTATCTTGCTTTTTAAGGATGGCGCATCTAGCCTTATATTACGTTTCTATAATCTAGATAAGCGGTTTTATAACAAGTTTCGATTGCGGCTTTGTACACTCCTCTCAAACTCCTCAGCACTAGGTTTCTGCATGGTACGCTGTGTCAATGCTGATGACCATCTCGATTGTTGTGGCAGTTGTGTCATCTATCTGTTCTTGGTATCTGTACTTCCTGCTGTTCATGATCTTTCCTCTTGGCAAGGAATGGGGCACCTCTGCATAGCTGGATGGCTTGCGTTCAATGTTTTCTTCAACTACATCTGTTGCATCTTCACTGATCCTGGCATTTCTCCACATCTTTCTGTGCGTCCTCAATTCCCTCTCACCTTCTTAGCATGTCACACTTCCTTTTACAGTGCTTGGTGTTAGTTGGGATTGTCGGAGGGAGGGACTGATGTGTATGAATGTGATTTTCTTAGGATGCAGTGATGGAGGCGATCCCCGAGGTCAGATACGAGATGGACTTAGAAAGTCTAGGATACCCTACCACCAGATGGTGCAAACGATGTTAGCATTCCAAACCACCTCCGTCTAGTTGAGTTTAGGTCGACAGAGTTTGTGCATTTCAAAATTGGCGAGGCAGGTTGATTTCAACCATTATGGTGGGGATATTAGTTCATCCACACATTATTAGGACAATGAAAATTGGACGTTGAACTTAGGTGTTGAAGTACATAGTTTCTTACAGTTTCTTAACCAAGGTTTGCAGTCAAAAATTGTTTCGTTTGAGGCATGCCTGTACCTCATGGTTTTCATGTTTCCTGTGCTATAGCCATGCGTGTGGATTTTGTTCTGAGGTGCAGCTGATAGTATTGTATCTATGTTATTCAACAGGTCGTAAACCAAAGCCTCCAATGACTCACCACTGTCATATTTGTAAAAGGTGAAACATTCAGTGCCGATTTAAACATTCATGGTTCATTGTATTCCTGGTTTTTGAATAATGAAGTCTTTGTGCTCCTTAAATTTGTAGTAAATTTGGTTAAGTACTGGGCAAAAAAGGGAATCAGGAATGGATCTGACAAAGATTTCTTCGACATGCATGCGAATCTCGTTAAGCAACGTTTCCTTGAATTTTTACAGGTGCATTCTGAAGATGGACCACCATTGCCGTATCCTCATCACAAGGCATTCGTCGTCATACGATTCTGTAGTTGTAACCTAATTTCAAAAGCTGTGGGGTGCTCGTTTTTAACACTTACGCTGTCATTCTTTCTTGTACTAGCATCTCGCTATTCTACCAATGTCTTCCAAAGTTCCGAGCAATTTGGACCTTGACGATTTGATCAGCATGGATGCACAACTGCATTGGATATTTTAATTATCGTTTTTTCTTTATATTTTGTAAGTAAGCTCTTTCACTCATAGGCTTTATTGAACGTACTGAATGTCATATATGTTCGTAGAAGTTTCTAGATGTGTACTTTGTGAGATTTAATCTGTGCTATAATACTGGACGATATATTGACTCACGATGAACTCTTGTATATGTCAGTGCTCTATATGTGGGCAGGCTGTCTGTACGCAGCAACGATGTCTTCTATTCCCATGTTTAAACCTGAAGATGAAGTATGTAACCATGAACTTGCATATCTTTTCCGTCTTTGATAGAGTTCTTGAAATAATGCGGTATAGTTTCTTACCACAGGATAATGAATATAGAGTTTAGATTAACGCATTAGGTGGTATCATTCACTGGAGAGTCTTCATGCTTAGTTTTACAATACATAATGATAGTGTCTGTGCACTCTCACTTGCCGTGGACTGCTTCTCTGTCCATGTTTCTAACTCTTCTGGATGTTTTCAAAATTCAGGACAGTGACGATGATGGTGTGGGCGTCATTTTCACATTCATACTCTCTGTGGCGGTCTTAATCTCACTCTCGTTTCTTCTTGGTTGGCATGTGTATTTGGTCCTAACTGCTCAGGTATGCAACTGTTATTGTTTTTCTTTAATCAATCGTGGTGTGGTTTAAATCAATCGGTATCACGCTTCAATTGCCAGAGTGTTGTCTTTTTTATGGGATTTTTCTATTTCTATTTATGTTTCCCATTTGTGAACAGACCACTATAGATTTTTATGGGAATCGGCAGCGGCGGCTGGAGGCACGTGCTAAGGGAGAGGTACCACAACTTGCAATTTTTTAGGGCTCCAAAGTTCATAGAAATTGTTCAATCCCTTCAAAAACTTGCTCTTGTAGTCCTTGCCTACCTTCACTAATCATAATAACATGCTAAGGTCAATGCAATGGGCAATGGTCTAAAGGAATGTTAATGCTTCACAGTTGCGTTGCGGTCGTTCAAATTAAATCTTGATGAAAGTAGAGACGTAAAGCGACTTAGTCCCGTGGTTATTTGTAGCTCCACTTCTCTTACTCGACGATTCTGCCTCGTGAGATTAATCATGTCAGAAATATCTTTTGGGTCTAGCTCTTGTTTTCATGGTTTGTTTTTCCTTTCACCTCCTATAAGTACAATTGCTCCCTTGTAATTGCACCACTATTGACTCTATTTTTTATCAACTCAAGATCTTGGAGTTACAAAATAAGAGATATGGAGGTTGGAAGTTGATAATGAGTTCATTCAGCATTGAATGTTACATGAGAAACAAAGTGAAATATGTTGCATTAAAATAGTTGCAACCTGGCAAATCCAAATGTGCTTGGAATTTGCAAGGTTGCAACTATTCTAATGCAAAATATTTCACTTTGTTTGATGTAACATCCAATGTTGGATGAACTCATCTTCCACTCCCATCCTTTGTATCTCTCAATCTAGACCTTCAATCTCTGACTTTTTTTTAAATCGAGTCCGTATGGATGCAATTAGTCTAGAATGACAGGGCTTACTCCATTGATTATAAAATCCACTTGTGATGTGTGTGTTTTTTATTTGATCAGCTTGCTCACACTTATCTGGTTCCACTGCTTGCAGGCTTGGTCAAATGTCCATAATCTCGGAAAACTGCAAAACCTGCGCCAGGTATTGGATGTTGGAGGTCGTTACTGGTGGCTATGGATAGTGCTCCCAACTCGAGCCCGTCCGAGAGGCGACGGCATCCATTTTCCTGTGAAGGAAAGCTCTTTCCACCCCTTGCTCTCTTGTCAAACAGTGCTATCGTTGGGTGACACTCTCTCTTCATCCACGAATCTTGCTAGTGAGGGAAACAGTTTAGTTTCTGATAGAGGGAGCATGTCCAGAGAGAGAATTTAGAATGACGGGCAATGTGCAGCAGCTGAGAGGTTGTGACTTGTGACTTGTTACATTCAGCGAAGAGTTTGTCATTGTTATTTCATTACCAACTACTCAACAAGTCCTAGCAATACAGTTGCATCCCTAGTTTCAAGTCAGCCCACTGTTAAGCTGATTCAGCTGAGAATATTGAGATTCTGATCATGAACGTCGACGTTTGTTGTCCTGACTGGAAACTTTTGTGTTCCTCAATGGCGTTTGGAAAGTTAGAAAGGAGACCTCGCGGTGACTAGTGTTTGTCACGTATGTTGCGACAAACAAAGTGATGATACTGGTGAAACAGTAACTTTCATGTACTGTACAGTACATTGAAAAGTACTCCGAATGTAACTGTTGATCAAAGGTAACCTGAAAGTTTTCCATTCAAAAGTCCAAGCAAAGACCGCGAGTGCGTGCTCATCAAGCATCCGAAAAGTAGATAACGAATCTATCCTGCAGCGTTGAACACGCAGTTTTCAGTCTATCGTCGGACCACTAAAATTGGTGTTATCGTATGTGAGGGTCAGATTCGGCAATAGACTGCCAGAATACTTTACTTTCCATTGTGGAATGGTTTCAGCAAGTTGAAAATCACATTTACATTTTAGAATTTTGGCACTCTTGGCTATTAAATTTTGGGGTTTTGTCTACCACAACTCTTCTTGATTTGGTTGCAACAACTTTACTTATTTTCTTAATTGATTTGTTTTTGGTTTCTATTTCTTTTCTTGGTTGTTTTGTCTTTTCAAATTGATGATAATCATTGAATAAATGTTTGTTTGTTTGTTTTATGAAACAAGTGTGTTCAGGAAACACATTGCAAGGGTTTTCTACCAAGAAAAGAGGTTGATTTCATTCAATGTAAAGAACCTATCGTTGCTAGGTATTGAACCCACCATTCAATTTGGGTAACTTACCACCACCCAATAGTTTAGGGTCATCTTGGACCAAAATAAATGTTTTTTAGAGTTACACACTTGAAAAAATTATTCTTTTAATTTCTGACAAAATTTTAAAATATTCCAAAAATTAGGCAATATGGATGAAAAAAATTTGCAATGTTTTCAATGGACAAACCTATGACCACAATTTTGAATTGCACAATCCTTACTATCAGCATGTTTCTATATGGTCACTATTTTTTCTTGAAATTATTTATTTTTTATAGATGAAATCACATGTCATACATAAGTTCTAAAATTTTCAAAAAATTTATGAAAATTTGAAATGAATATTGATTTTTAGAAAAGCGAAGAAAATTCATATCAAATACAAAAATAATTTTAAAAATCTGAAAATTTCTACATGGATGTACATGATCGTGAAGAATATCAAAGAATAAAAACATTTATCACATCTTTATATAATTAGAAAATCAATAGACTATGATAATAGGCTCAAAATTCAAATTACAATAATATGTTTAATTTTAGGAATTTTTCAAAATTTCAAGTTAGAGTAGAAACGAAACTTCATTAGCTTTATTTCATTAGCTTGTCTCAAATTCCAAAAGGATAATTTCTATGGCTCAAATTCACATCAAGAACAAGGAGCTTGAAGTTGCCAAAATACACAGCCATCCATGGATTAAACATCTTCCTAAGTAGAAAAATCAACAATACCATAAATAGAGGATTCCAACACCAACTTCTTGAAAAAAGTGCTCAACCATGTCCTCAAAAATTGGATGAAAAAATATTTTTTTCTGTCTCCTAAATGTACTAAATGTCATCCAAAAGCCATTACTGGGCCTCTACTAGTAGAAATCTTAACCATGGTGACTATTTAAACTATAAGTAATCATCCTAAATGACTAACACATGACATGGACAAATAATATTGTTGACCTACAATGACATTTTACATGTTGATTGTTGCACTATTGTCATTCGTTGATATTTTGAATCTAAAATAACCCATATAAGGGATAATTTGAACCTCCATCTACAACTTTCCATCCACTAATTGATGGAGTAGATAATGTAGATACAAAATTGTGATGTGCATTACAATATTCAACCAAGTCAAGTATAGTCAACTTAACTTCCACCATGGAAATGATTAATTTGCGACTAGAAGATAAAATTGAATTGAAACTATAGTGTTTTTTTGAGTAGTCATTGTCATAGAGTAGCCTCAGAATAGCTATAGAAGGGGCATTGAATAGGACTTCATAAAATGTATTGTGACATGGCATCAATCTACAACTTCTAAAAATGGATTGTAAGGATTTAGTATCTGTCCTAGGATTCTTCTAAACCCTATTACCATCCAATTTTGGTTCTTTTCTTGCACCTTTGTCAATTCTCCTTATTGAATGTTGTAATTGTCATAGCCATAGTTGTTCATGCCTTTTATTGTTGTTCTTGTACTTGTTCTTGTTTGCTACTACAAGATTGTGTTTTCTCTACCTCCTGTCATTGTTGCTTGCTACAACAAGATTGTCTCTTGTCACATTGCGCTCTACTTTGCCTCTTCTTGTTTTTGTTGTTTGTTATAGTCTAAAGATTGTCTTATTTTATTTTTATTACTATAGAATGAAAGCAAGAAACACTTATTGATTATATTGCATTTGGAGGGGGTACTAGGAGTGCTTGAGCTTTTAAAAAGAAATATTTTAAAATAAAATATTGATAATTAGAAAGGAAAAAAAAATATCACGAATAATTGGGACTTGAAAAAAATTTACTCTAAAAGTTATGCATGAAAAAATATTCTATAAATGAAAATTTCCTACTTTTTCTTTTTAATTGTTAGAAAGTAAAAGAAAAAAATTTAAAATTTAAACAAAAATAAGGTATTGTTAGCAACTTGATGGAGATAAGATTTAACCAAAAAAATTATAGAAGTGTAATTTTGGATGTCTAGAAATGCATGCACAAGGAAGACTTCTTATATTTATATGGAGGACAAAAATTTACTTATTTTATAATTCCTTGACAAAGTCTTGCAACCTCAATTGAAGAACATGATATCTGAATTTTATCATTAGATTACTAAAAAACTCTAAAATCTCAAGTGTGACAAATTAGAGATATTGAGTGAATAATACTCCATAGTATTTTTTAAATTACACAAAATATTGATTGACTTAGACAATGTACCATTTATCTTCAATATGAATTTTAAAATATCAAGCAAAATCCCTACAAGTTATGCTCAATTTTGTATTAGATACACTACATGTGACATAAAATAGTACAATTGTTTCATGCTTTCAACCTAATATTTGATGGTTATTACAAGATTGTAGAGATTTTTGCCTTTTTTCCTCCATAAGGTACAAGAATAGGAGATTTGAGTAACAGAAGTGCACAAAAAGAGGTAGTCAAAAATTATTGAGGTAGTACAAGGTGAAAAGACTTATGACCTATTTTGCATACTGACAATTGTCTACTTCTATTGTGTTTGAATCACTTACCGTAGGTTGATTGGCTACAAGAAAAACAAATCCAAAGAAGAAAGTAACTACAATAGGAGAAAAAAATGTGAAGAATTCCTATCATAGAAGATGGAACCAATCAAGGATTGTTATAGGGTGCATATATGACTATATTTGTATCCATATATGACTGTATGAGAAACATCATATCCATAACTTAAGTTAGACTATTTGTTTGTTTTGTTTTATTTGTTATGCTAAGACTTATAGATTGTGTGTCCCTCAATCATGTTCTCAATACCATTGGAAAGCCCTTGGCAAAGAAGAGTGCATATGCTTTGTTTCATGGCATTTGGACCAACATTGTGAAAGTTATAGATGTTTTAGTTACTTTTGATTCTTAAATTATGCTAAATTATGTATATTTTGGACCTTGCATCAATTGGTTGCATTCTTGGTATTGTTGGAAGGCTCTCTACAACAAAGGGTACATGGGCTTTGTTTAGTGGTGTTTGGACCTATGGTATGAAAGTTATAGATTTTTGAGTTATTTTTTGATCTTAAATTACACTAAATTATTTCTCTCTTTTTTTTTTCTTTTTTTTTTGACATAAGCGAAATTATTTATCTTTTGGACTATGCATCCCCCAATTGTGTTCTTTGTACCATTAGAAAGCTCTTTGCAAGGGGGGGATCAAGGGCTTTGTTCCATGGCAGTTAGGCCTTAATATAGTGTGAAAGTTATTGGATTTTGAAATTATTTTGAAATTAAAAAATTTCTTTTATTTTGATTTTGACTATGTCAATGACACAAGGTGCTCTACTATGATTGAAATCATCACATATTTAACTAAAAGCATCACATCCTATTTGAACATGACAATAAAATGAATAGTTTTCAATAAATGTGCAACTTGTCAAAGTCATAAATAAACACAAATAAAAGACAAGTTCAATTACATATATTAGGCCCAAAAAATGATGAATGATTGATAATATGTTTGTCACATAAAAATAATAGGACCTACCTCTAGTCGCAAGTTAGTCACAATCTTAGTGCCATATCATTTTTTAGTAGCCATGTTAGGCGACATGTAGCAATATTGGCAACAACTAGAAGAACTTTGTCAACAACTAGAGACACATCATTGGCTCCACATTCAAAGTCCATAGATGAGCATTCAAATCTTGAATGAATGCGAACATTTCTCACATTGTTGAAAGCTTCTTTTTTTCATCTATCCTATTGTTTGTGTTTCCAAGTGTTGGTAGTCAAAACTCCCCAAAATTGAAAAAAATTCCCCAATCCCCATTTCAAAGAGTTTTCCTATACATTTTAACATGTATGGCCTATTTGGATTTTATATGAGTTTTCAAATATTTGTTGTTAGAGCAAGTAAAATTGAAAATAAGGCTTTCATTCTTCAATTGTATGTAATAAACTTATTCCACTTGCAAACTATTCGTAGCATATCAACAACATAAATGTCTCTCTCAAATAACATTTTCCATAGAGTAATACCATGTATCAAATTGCAGAATTTTGTAAAAACAAAATTAGACAAATGTCATTTTTGTGAATATTATTGAAGGTCTTATTTATATCACTCACAACATTTGAAAGAAATCCCTAAGATTTTGGCATTTATTTTTTTTAATTATTTTTTGCCAAATTTGTCAATAGTGTACGATATGTTTATCATAGCTTATTTATAACATTCAAATACTTGACTCAATAAGTCTTCCATTAGTGAAAAAAGATTTACTACCTTCATAAAATTATTGACTTTGTAGTAGCAAGGTCCCTTATGTGCCAAGAATATAAAGATAGAAGAGCTACATCAAATTGTCGGGATTGTGTTTTCACCACTAGAAAGTAAGGAGAAAAGAAAAAAATTTGAAGGGAGTAATCACTTCAAAACATATCTAAATTAAGCAAGCAACCATTGAATTTTGTAGAAAATTGTCTTAGTTTTTCAAAAATCATAGTTTTGCTTTCTAACTTCCAAATTATAATAACTTGTGACAAGTTGAAGAATTTTTCTTTTAATCCTTTTGCTTTATATTTTTGGATAATTACTTCCCAAATATGGTACCAAGTGTTTTTGAAATAAAAAATAATTAATGAATTTTTTAGCCAAATTAAATTAGACCAATTGACAATGCTTTGGTAACTCCCAAATTGTGCACATTATGAGTGAGTGAAGGTGATGCGACTTCCAAACCTATATGCAATGAAGAGTTGTCACCTCTTTCTAATTTAATGAGTTCATTTATTTGGATTGTAATCAATTTAACTAATCTATATAAGAACAAATAGCCATCAAAAATCTAGAATGTAAATACTACTACGGATTATCATCAAATTTTTGCCATATTACTATGTGTGAGTGTATATATATATATAAGGTTGGAAATCACCCTAGTGAAGCTTTGCTCATTGAAAAAAATTGTTTGGAGTTTTTCAAATTCATAAATCTCCTCTAAAAGCTTTTGTGTCTTCTTCACTCTTGGTCATGCCCTCAAACCACCTACCTAATTTCTAGCAATAGGATCTATAGTGGACTTTGAGAGAGAATAAGGGGCATGCCCTCAACCGCCTACCTAATATCTAGCAGTAGGATCTATAGTGGATTTTGAAAGAGAAAAGGTGTGAATTGTGACATCTAATGACGAATTTGGGTGAGGGCTTATGGACAATGTGGCCTAGCCACTTGTAATTGGTCACTTCATTAGTTACATGGTTTAATGTATTCTCCAAGGTGGCAATTTTCTAAGGGCATCTTCAATTTACTTTGGAATTTGCCCCTCCAAATTTATTTTTAACTCTTGACTCATACATAATTAGAACTTTGTTTGTTTTTTGTTTTTTATTATTGGAAGCACATTCCAAAGTACTTTGAATAGGGTCAAGAAAACTCAAATTTAGACATTCAACAACAACAAATGAACAGTTTCAAAGTTAGTTAAAAGAACCACAATTTGCACATCAAAATCACCAATTGAAAGCAAAATTTGGCCTATGGCACTCCACATTTGGAGTGCAAAGTGCCTTGATAACCATGATTTGCCAAGTCCTCTATAATTTTTGTCTTTTAGTTAACTATAAAGTTGTTTATTTTCATTGTCCAATGTGTAAATTTTAAGTTTTCTTGATCCTAGGCAAAATTCTTTTGAATGTGCTTCTAATGATCAAATTCCAAGTTCTAATTATATGCAAGCGAAAGTTGGAGGTTCATTTGGAGGGGCAAATTCAGGAGTGGACTCAGGAGTCGGGATGCTCTAAGGCTAGGACAGATGTTATTAATGCATATCATTCTTGCAAACAGGATATCATAATTGGTATCATAATGGCCATTCAAACAAAAAGCTGGCTCTAAAGTCTAAACAATAAAATGTCAGCCCTCTCCATTGAAAACCAGAAGTAAGATAACATACGTATTGAAACCAGGCAGTGATGGGCCAGATATCTAAGTTACACAGAAGGATATCCTGAAATGTAGGCTTCTGCAGGATTTCAACTAAGCTTACGTTAGTACCCTTTCTGTGTACAGTACCTCGCCCATCACTTCTGTTTTACAAGTCATGAAGAAAAAAAAGCAATGAGTGGACTCCCTGAAGGTTTATTTGTGTAAGCAGTACCTTAGGTAAGCTTATTTGAAACAGACTAACTATTTTGATTATTTCAGCAATAGAAAACCAACAGAATACATGATTTTACTGCCTCCATTTGTGCAGCCCAGGCCACAACCGGATTTCTGCTCACTCATGAATCAAGTAATGTATCGTCTGCCAATGTGAAACTGAACATCACCGAAGTCAAGACAGACAGTCGAGCCGTTTTCTAAGTTAAGTTAATCTGGTGGTTTTCAGTCACAGCTAAGTTAAGTTGACTTATGATCCTTTCCCTTCCCTTCCCTTCCCTTCCTCTTCCCTTCAGTTGTTTGTGTAAGATACTTCCCTCCTTTTTTTTCTTTGCTTTTGAAACAAACGAAACGATGAATTACTTTCTTGGAATAAACTCCAGGTTTCAAAAAACAAAAATGAAATGGAATTTCATTGCAAAGACAGGGTGCAGGACCGCCGGCCACAGGGTAAGTACTTCCCTCCCTCCCTCCTCTTCATCATCGATCGAGGTGGGTGCTTCCTTCCCTCCCTCCTTCCTTCCTTCAGATCGATAGACAGACAGGCAACTCTCCCCCCTCCCTGGAACAAGCAACAAATCTGATGTTAGGTGAGATGTGTTTAGCCATGTGGCGGTTTCTTCTGCGCTGGAATCGAAACAAGGACAGGACAAGACAGGAGTCACAGAACAGGACGGAGGAAGTGAAGTGAAGTTAGAATTGTTCTTTGCGTAAGTTGTTGTGTGCGAAGAGCACAGCAGGTCACTGGACAGAGCAGGCGGGCAGGCAGATGGACAGACACAGACAGACAGGGCCACAGGGGGAGAGAGAGAGAGGGAGGGAGGGAAGGACACACTGGTGCTGGTGCAGTGCTGCTGGAGAGAGAGCCGGTAGATATCTTAAGTTAAATTCTACTTGCTGATTCTTCTCATCTGGAATAAGTTATACTGGAGTATAATATTACAAGAAGTGAGATCTGCGGCATCATTCTTGGTACTGATTGCACGAGCATGATCATGGCGGGATAACTAAACTTACAGCTTCAGGAACTTAACCTTACATGGAGATCCGCAGCAGAACTGGCCTGTTAATTGGGCAATGGAGAGCAGGACAATTAAGTTTAAGGTACCCTCCTCACACACTCACAGAGTTCAGCATTTGCTTGATCAAAATGTGTAGGTTTCAGAATTCAGGTTTTCATTATATGAACTAGGGCAACCTCCTCTAGGGATTAAGTTATCTTTTAATCAAAATATGTCCTACACCTTGTGAGAAATTTCCTATATTGACAAATGGCTTCTATATGTACTATCTCTCACATGGGTTCACAACTTAATGTGTAGAAGTTGTGCAATCAAATGTATTGACAGACATGACATATTCTGAAGAGAATCAACTTTTATCTTTTTGTAGACTAGTAGAACACGCGAATTTGTTTGTTCTAGATGTTACATCATAATCTACAAGATGATGACAAATTTTGAAGAAATATTGTAGGAAGACACATTCCAAACATTTTTTAGTGTTTTAGATAGCTACCCAAAATGGATCTATTACACTCATGCATTCAACTTAAGGCTGTCACTCTTGAATAATTGATATTTGGGATACAATGGAATAAATAGTTGCCCCAATTACAATTGTGTAAGAGTAATGGAGTATCAATGACCACAATAGGAACTTCCTTTTGAGTGTAAAATCTTAAGAGAAAGTGATTGCTTGAAGGATTTGATGTTGTAGTTGTTTTAAGAAATACTATGACCATTATGGACACACTATCCACTCAAAAACATCAGCCATATTGCCATAAGCTTCTAAGAAGCTAGGAGACAGCTAGAAGACCCAAAAAAATTAGAATGAGAGGTTTACCTAGTAGGTAAGTTTGTTGTATATTGGTACAAATGCCAATACAAATATGTACATTGGTATAGATATGAATCCATAGGGATATGTATATTTATGTAGATATGGACTTGCATACACATGAATATAGATGTGCATACAATTGTTGATACAAGTGTTAATTATCCTATATCTTTTTGTAACAACATGAGTTGATATTAGTATTTGAAAACTTGGACTTTGGAAAATTAAACAAAAATTAAATAAGGGTATTTGTCTTCAAGCTTGTTGATTGAGGCTTTAGAATGTTGAGTGACTATCCACTAGAATACACCAAACACACTTTATGTGGATTTTTGATAGTTTGGTGACTCTTTCTAGTTGTATACTTCAAGATTTCATAACAAATTCATACTTTGTGATCATTAACCTATACTAAAGGCCTCCTTGAAATGTAGGATGCCTGCCAACTTGAGGTGGGACAATCAATTCTCAACTTTGTTAGGACACCTCTCATAGTGGGAAATAGTAAACTTATCATGGACTCACAATTAAACTTAGTTAGTCAAAAAGATATCTGGGAAGGTATCCCAAGTAGAGGATCCTTCGAAGAGACCCAACAAGCTTTGCAAAATTATGGCTCTTGCTTCTCTTACATTTGTTTATTTGTACCCCCCAAATGTTACAGTTTAAAGTTTTCATTTATCCCCTAATGTCAAGGCACCCCTTCTGCCTACAATGTGATGGGCCAACCTATCATACTATCTCTTGAAAAACACCCTTGTCCACCCACCCAAACCAAATAAACAGGAGTTGTTGATTATACTAGGGAAAAAAGGTCCCCACCCCCTCCCATATCAATGATCATGTATGGAGAAATGTAAAGAGGGGCCATCGATCTAATCATTGACATGGCCGTTGATTTGAATACAAAAAGACTAATACATATACAAAAAATATAGGTAGTGAATACAAAAATACATACAAAAATACATGTGAAAATCATTAATGTATATCATTTGATAGCAAAATTAATTCTGGAAAATACAAAGAGGGGTGAGGTGGAAAAATTAACCAAGCCCAAAAGGTGGTGGGTGGATTCATATGTATATGCATATATTAGTATGGATGGCTCATATACAAATCCAAGGGAGGGCAATTAAATCAAAATTAATATGGAACCACATGAGTAAGTCTTCTAAGTGACTATCCATTCAAAAGATGAGACTTATGGCCAAAAGATGATTACAGGTTGTGTTCCTATAATTCCCCCCTTCCCGTCGTTTCTTTTGGAAAAAACTGAAGTTCTTGATCTTGTTTAAAAAAATTCCCCCACTCTCTCAAATGTCGTTGATCTCCAATTCAAAAAGTAAACAATCACCATTGATCATTGTCATGAGAGATGATCTTGGCAATTAGTGCTTTGGAATATGAAATATATTATAGAATCCATATATATAAATGTATGGATATATGCATATTAATATGAAATATGGATATGAGCAATACGGATATATACAAAATACATGTGGCAAAATAGATTTCAAATATTCCATATTCTCAACCAATGGCAAAATGACATGTGTCCCCCTTGTTTATGAAATTGTTTTCACAAAATGTGATAGGTTGTTACAATGTACTCAAAAAAAATGACAAGGAACTACCAACTATAGTGTGTCATTAGATAGAGAAAGTATATTGGATTGCAAATAACATTGTTTACCAATGAGTGAGGAGTCCCTTTTGCATCCTTGAAAAAGGAGACCTCTACAATGAACAAAATTGTATTTTATGGCTCCTCAACCAACTCCAATCCATGAGTTACTTGGAAGTCTTTCTCAAGTATCTAGGGAGGCAGAATACACATAATAGTATAAGAAGGACCATGGCCTAATTAAAGGAGATCACCCATTCCTCATCAACCTCCCATTTTCATAGTTTAGATTCCAATCAAATGAAGTGTAGGTGACAACGTATGCACTACATGATCCCCGGGAACAACAAAAATGTCCAAGAGGTGTACATTGAAAGTTTACAATGATCAAAATGTGTACATTGAAAGCCTTACATTAATTTTGGAACCACCCAATGGTTAGAAATAGGTTTGCCTATATATCAAGAATGAGACAAATAGAATCTTCATTGAAAAAAATTTAGGAAATGATGAAATCCTTTTGAAATCTATTTCTCTACATGGGTAATTTTTTCCCTGAACTTTTCCCATACCATAGATAGTAGGCTGAATTGCTTCCGTGATCAGAAATGGGTGATCATCCTGATATACAGTACAATATTATGCACCACTCAACAGGGGTTCTTGGAGCCAAATTTTGCTTTCTGTAGCGATCTGGTAGGCGGGTCTGAGTCTCTGACAGGTTTGAGACTGTCAGAATCCCTCCATCCCTCCAGAATTGCACCAGGCAGGCAGGCAGCTGTGAAGGCTGGTGGCAAGTAAGTTAACTTAAGTTACTGTCCCCTCCCGCTGGATCGCAGTCATCGCAGTCACCAGAAGTTCAGTGACTTCAGTCCCCTCACAGTTACCACGCTCACATCATGATGGCAATGCTGCCCCCCCTGGCACCTGCGACTCTCTGCGAGCAAGAAAAGAGCTTGGTTGGCAACGAGAAGGCCTGCAGGCCAGGCAGGCCAGGCGGCCCGGCCCTTCAGTTCGACACGCACCAACCAGACCCGCCAGCAACTGGAAGTTAAGTTAAAAGTTTGTAGAACTTAATAATCAGGTGGGATGCCTACCGTGCCGGGCAGGCGGGCATTTTTTCCTTCTTTCCTTTCTGTGTCAGTCAGTCAGTCAGTCAGTCAGTCGGGCGGTTGTGATCGACAGACAGACAGACAGAGGCTTGGCTTGGCTTGGCGTGGCTTCGCTTGGGTTTGTTTTGCTGACTGACAGGATGAGATCGCTCAGCCTTTCAACAAACGGGAGCATGCAGCTCCCCTTCGCTTAACTTAGCGTCTGCAGCAAACAGCACAGGAACATGATGAAGGTCAGAGCCCATATGCCTGCAAGAGTGCAAGGTGGCTGTAGGGTTGGTCCGTCCTCAGGCGTATGGACAAGGCTCTTGAAGAAGGGCGGACACCACTGCAAAAGGGCAAAACAGCCTTCCATCATGGCGGGTTGAAGTTTGGATTTGGTGGCAGCAGCCAAACACAGTCCAGAAGTCCCTGAGACACAGACCCACCCACCCCAGGCAGGCAAGCAGGCAGGCAGGCACGGCTTGCTGCTTGCCTGCGGAGTATGTTAAGCTAAGCTTAACTTAGTTCCCTGTCTACCAACTTTGCTTCGCTGCTCTTTCGTGTCAGGAATGAGAGAGACTAGGTTAGCTTAGCTTAGCTGAGGTTAACTTATGCCTCCTCACTCCTCAGCTTTGGGCCCATGTGGTGGTGATTGCTGGTCACTGGCCTTGTGTTGTTGGCATGACAGGAATTTGCTTCAGGTTTTGGCGTGGTTCAGCAATCATTGGTCCTGAAGATTCAAGCGAAACGGAGAAACTATCCACTCACTGGACGACGGATTGCAAGGCCAAGTCCAGTTCAGTGCAAACAGAAAGTCACCAAAAAGGGGGAATTTAGTTAACCCTTGAACGCCGGGCTGGTGACCGTGGAAATCAGCCATTTTGGAACCATGTGGCATCACCTACTTTAGAAAAACCAAAAATATTCATTGGGAGTCAAACTACTCTAGAAGATCTTCCCTTTCCACCCCTAATTCCGAGGATGAATGGTTGCACTTCTATCCTACACATGAGAATTCCTTGTCATTTATTGTACAAAAAATGTCAGCCTCATTGTTTATGGATCAGTAAGTGGATGAACTAGCCACTCATATTGCTTGGCTCCCAACTGAATTCCACGCTTGTGTTCACCTTGTGTAGCTAGGGAACTAAGATAGGAGGCTTGAAAACTGTTCATTTTAGGGTTGGTCTGCCTTTTACATGTGTTTACTTGCATGGGAATATATTTTTAGCTCATTTTTCAGACAAAGAGAAATAGATTTGGAATGTAACACAAGTGGTTTCATATTTTTCAAATCATTATTGAATTACTTATGAGTTTTCAAACAAGTTGTTTCGGAGGCACCTATTTATGACCCTAAGTCTTCCATAAGCCATTCACTTGCAAGTTGTAAAGAGACATGGGGAAAGCAAAGAGAATGATTGGCTCTTGCAATTTTAGAATATTTTCTTCCTCAATCCATTCAATGACTACATAGGCCAATTTAAGGACCATCTCATGTCCATTTCAAAGCCAATTATAGGGGCGGTTCTTAATGCCCAAATAGTTTATAACTTCCTTATGTACACTTAATCACATTGAAATTTGCAATTGAGCAATCACTACCTAAAAAGGTGTTTTTTTAAATAAGTTTTCGACAATGAAGTGTCAAATAATGTCACCAAAAATCTCATTTTTTGACATTAAAAAAAGTATCCAACTTAACATGTTGGAAAGATTTTTGGGAAAAGTGTAAAAAGAGTGCCATAAAGAGTGTCAAAAAATGTAGCCTAAACACAAATTGTAATAATTTAAATTTTTAAAAGATTGTCCTAATTCATTGCCCACATAGCTTGTCTATCATTTTCAAATTGCCCATCCTATCTCCATTAGCCCACCCAAAATTTCAGATTGCTAGGTTTCTAGCCCTGCCCCGGGTGGCTAAAGGCAATGAACAATCAAGCAATGGAGTATGAACCCCTCAATTCATAGTTGTTAGTGAAAATTTTTAGTGTCTTGTAACTTCTGTGAAATTGGAGATTCTTTTGTAACACAAGACAGATGGTCTATTAGGCATTTCTCACACCATTGTTTCTTCTTTCTTTCAAGGTGTACAATCCCTCAAAATATTTTTCAATTAAATTTCCTTAAATGGTTAGAGGAAGCCAAATTGAATTCAATTTGTTTCATTTTTTAACTTTATGGAATTCACTATAAATTTTCAAAGTGAAGAACAATTTTTTTGAGACTCTTTATGTCACTAGAATGTTCAGAAAAAAAATTGACATTGATTTCAACACTTTAATGTGAAAAACAATATCCTTTTTTGATAGTAAGTGTTCCTACAATTAAATTTTTTTTTCTTGTTGTACCTTGTTAGAAGTCAAAGCCCATTCTTTTTTAATGCATTTTTTTGGACACTATATAATAAATTATGACTTTTTAGAATGCCAAAAATATTTGTACCCACAAGTGACCTTAGATTCTCATGAATTGGATCAATACATTTTAGGCACAAATCTACAGGTATCAATTTAATTTAGAAAAGAGTCTTGATTAGGTGCATATTACCTTACATATGATTAATGCCTAAAGTTCTCCGACTACCTTTCCCAAAGTGTCTCAATTATCACTTTCTAGTGCATTGAGCATCACTAATATGTAAAAGCATTTTTTTAAACTTTCAACCATACAAATGTTTACTAGACTATTATATAAATTTGTGTAAAAATTTTTAAACCATTTCACCATTTAGATTGCGACATTATAATGTTTGAAGTTCAAAGAAAGTGAATATAAATTGACTTAATTTCATAGAGAAGGAGGCCCTATTTAACTTTGGAAATTTGCACCATTGCTTAAGTAGTTATATCAATAACTTGAATTCTAATTTTCAAAAATAACGGATCTATTAATGGACACAAAAAAATCTTGCACTTAGAAGACATCCAAAAAAAAGAAAATACATGAGCAATTTAAATTTCTTTGGAGAATTCATTTTGGGGAATAATCAAAATTCCAACATTTTATATAATTCCTTCTCAAAATCAAGTAACCACCACTACCACCACATAACTCATGAATTTACACTAGAATTTGGGCTAATGGTTTAAAAATCATTCTAAATTTACCACTTTCAATACATTGAGTGAAAACTGGAAAAAATAATATATTTTTTTCATTTTCAATTACTCATTATAAAAAATTACTACTATGAAAAATTTTAGAAAAAATTTCAATGTATTTGACTTCATAGATTGTGTAATATATTAAATATTGCAATTGATGGAAAAGACTTCATGATTTACCTATCTATTGGCCCATCTCTTGGTCTTCCTTATTAGCATGTTGCCCAAGCTACCCCTAAACTTTAGAGACCCATAACTTTTGACTAAGGTATTTGATAAAAATATATACAATGCCAATACAAACCTACATCTTTGGTGAAGTTTTCAATTTGATCCATTCAAAAATGACTTTGTTTGAATCCACCTAAGCCTTCAAAAAGCTCAATAGGAGCTTATTGTCCTTTAATTAGGAGTTAACTCCTATACAATCAGGCATCCATAAAATGAACTATGAATAAATTCAAGAGCTTACTACAAGAACTACATGGAATGTATTAAGTACATCTAAGTGTGTTGAGAAAGCAACTTCAGACGATTTTTTAGCAATGTAACTAGCTTAATTATCTAGTGCTTCATATTTTTGTATAAGGTTTTGAATTTGCTCATGCAGGGATGGGAAGAAAACAAACACTTGTAATAGGGAAAAGGGAGCCTCAATGATTTTATATCTAAATTCTTTTCAAGCCATAATTCTTTGGTCTACAAAGCTCCACCAAATGTACATTCCCTGTTACCTACCAAATCTTTTTTCGTAGGTCAATCTTTTTTGTTTTATTATTTAGCCTATGTATACATTGTTTACTATGAAGATGAAGATGAACAATACCACCTTAGCATAATTGGTCCAAGATTTGCTTATAGCCTAAATTTGAGTTTTGTTAAAATATTTTTCTACTATCATAGAAATATTTTTGTCTCTTAGACTATGTTATGAATGTCAAGGTAACAAATCAACATCAACTTGAGCTAACTAGAGTAAAATCCCTTGTTAGATCATAAAAGCGATGAGGTAATCATACTATGTCATTGTACAATATTTTTCAAACATCCCCTTTGCAGGAAGTGAAAATGGAATAATCAATGGTTTGTGATTTTAATACTATCCCATCCAAGTTGCCATGTGATGGATTTTGAAACATATGGTAGACAAAAGTTCATCCAAGTTGCCACAATTGCTCTCAAGTAAGTTACCAATAAGTTACTAGTAAGTTGTAGCTTCAAAGTACTGTAAAAAACGGGAGTGCAGGAGGGAATGATCAAGCAATGGGTCCCCCCTCCATGTTGTCCCACAAATTACGGTGATGACTCCAGGTGAGGAAAGAGCTATCAATATTCTAAGATAGAACATCACACCTGAAGGGGTCCACAATTTGAATTTTTTTTTTTTTTTTGAAACACAGGGACAATTTGCATTGGTAGAGGAAAAGGTACAGCGAACCAAAGGAACAAGTCCCTGGCGACATTTTACACAATTTAAACCCTCACCGCCGAAGGCCTAAATAGATTAAAAAACAACATTTCTTTTGAAGTGTTATAGATATAATTTTCACTAAGTTATAGAGATCTCAACCATACAATTTTGTAGTGCACTTGTTGTAGATGACATGCATCAAATTTGGTGTCATTTGATTGCATAGATTGCAAGATTATGATGTTTTAGTGTTGAGAAAGGATGCTGAATTTTTCCTAAAAATACATTTGGAGGTGAAATTCGGTTTTTAAATCTACTCAAATGAAGAAACTTTCAACTATAAAGTGATTCAAAATCAACATACAAACACCTTGATGAAAAAAATATCATTCCATTGATTCATTGTGTGTGCAAAATGGCTTTGAAATGTCAAAAAATAGCAAGAAAAGATGCAAAAAATACATCAAAAACTGAACCTCCTTCTACTAAAATGCTTCTTAGTCACTCATTACTTCTTGGATTAATATGAAATTTTATACACACAAACTAGACTAGTATGTGCAACTTTTTCAAAAAAAATGATTGGAAATGAAGATTGTATGAAGAAGAAACAAGCCGCCGAAGTTCATTGCAATCCAAAAATGTTAGGATTTTGAACTTCGAATTGCTCCCACACATTCAAAACAAGCTAGATTGACATGAAAATTCTACCACAATAACTAGACTTCAAGGGTAACATAACCCAATAAGTTTTATTGAAAACGAACTTTGGATGAAGGAGATACAAGCCCACGAAGTTGCAGCCATGAAATGCAATTTGGTGAACTCAAATTGAACTTCTGAACTTCGATTGGCTTCCATAAATTCAAAAAATCTTGGATTGATCTGAAAATTTTACCACACGAACTAGAGGACAGTGGGAAAATTTCCCAACAAGTTTTATTGAATTTGGCCATTGGATGCAAAAGGTACAACACTTTGAATTTGACCTAATGACACTTTTGGTCCTCTTGGGTGGTGAGGGGTTTACCCTTGAACGACGTGATGGATGATTATTGTCCGATGAATGACAAAGAATTCTCCTGTGTAGGACAGAATTGCAACTATTCATCCTCGGAATTAGGGGTGGAAAGGGAAGATCTTCTACAATAGTTTGACTTTCAATGAGTATTTATGGTTTTTGTAAAGTAGATGATGGCACACGGTTCCAAAATGGTTGATTTCCACCATCACTAGTCTGGCGTTCAAGGGTTAAATTTGACACATCGGTCTAAATATTCATAAACTGTAAAAAATAGGAAGATCTAAAATGGATCGAGACCAATTGTAACTCCTACAAACTGGTGTCCTTAATCCTTGAAGGACGTAGCCCCTATGACCAAGATAGTCAACAAAATTGCTCTAATTATTGGACCAATAGGTGCATTCTATTTTTCTACAGTCAATAGTGAAGTCATCCATCAGACACAAAATGTCTGTGTTGATGTTTAAGGGTTAACACCTCTACCACCTAAGGGGACAAAATACATCTCCTTTTTCGTGTATTCTGAAATATACAAGTAGTGAAGGGGGTAGTGAGGGGGGTAACCCCTAAATTTAAAGTTTGTTATTGTACACTACAAGAGAATGGGGCTCTAATTAACTCCTATAGTCTTGAGGCCTTTCTTTTCATGAAAAATTGTTCAAAACTACTATTTCTCTTGCAAACAAAAAATAAATTTTAAATGACATTTTTGCAAATCTAACCATAGGATATTGTAGTAGACCAGTATGAGAATGTTTGAAAAAAATTCAGACAATTTGACTTGCATAGATTGCAAGATAAATGCATTCAAAGTAAAAAAAATTATGATTCTTGGCATTGTGGCAAACTAGTTCATGAGACTTTAAATTTTCTTAATAGCTCTAGGATGGAATTAAAACACACCAATCCCAATGGTGAAATTATTCTAACAATCAAATTTTATCTTGTAAAATTTTTTGTTTTTAAAAGAAGTATGAAAATTGAGCTCAAAAACAAATCCTTTACTTTAATTTTTCCACGAGATGCTATGTTCACTTGTAAAACAAGATGCTCCACAATTTTCACATCAAAAATCCAAAGGGAATGAATCAAGTTTTTCATGTTGACAAAAAGACAATTTTTTGAAAAATAAATATTTAAAAATTTTATTTTAAGATTTTGTGGATGTTTTTCTAACTTGTTGAGTTCAATTTTGAGCTTATTGTGATACAACTTTTGTGCCTAGGAACCAATTGAAATTTTAAGAAATTAAATTTCTAGAAAGCTAATAAGTCTTTCTATCTTATAAGAAATTTTCAAAAAGTTTCAACAAAAATTGAGCTCATAGGAACTTGCTTGAAATCCATTTTGTCCCTAGAGGAGACATTGGGACTATTGGGGTTAATATAGAATCAAGATGTTTTTGTTGATTTGGTCTTTATAAAAAATTATAGTCTCATCAATAAGTCTCCACAAATTCAACCAACATATCTCTATTGTAATTGGATTCTAATGAAATACAAGTATATTTCCCTCCTAAAGTGACATAATTAACCCCTAAAGTTCCAAGCCTATGTTGAAAATGCTCCAAAACTGCCATTTTCAGTACAAGTACCAAATTTTTGAAAAAAAAACTTTTTTTGACACATGTAACCGTAGGACCTTATATTATGCCAACTTTCGAATATGTGGTAAAAATTTGAGAAATTTTCACAATGTGGATTGCAAGATATAAGCATTCAAATTCATCAAAGTCATATTTTTGGCCCTGTAAAAAACAAGGCAGTTGCACTTCACAAGCTCAGTTTTCTATGAAAAAATGTCCAAATTGGTGGTTCTTCTTCAAATTCATTCTTCAAGCTAAGTTGTCTACATGCTTTGGAAAAATTCAGATCATTTGGAATTGTACAACATATTGGGAAAAAATAGTAAGTAGACAGTAGTAGAGAATGATTAAAAATACTAAATTGTTCAAAATTCCAATCCCAAACAGTTGCAATATTTGAATAAACAATCTACATCCTATGATTTAATTTTTTCCAAAAGTATTGAAAATTGAGTAAGATAAAGGACTTTAAAGTTTATTTTAGAGTAGAGAATCCATAAGAGCCCACAAACAAAAAATCCTCAGAACTTTTGTCTCATTGATCAAGATGGAATGATTTCAAGCTTTCCACTTACATATAATTCTAGAAAACCAATTTCAGTTTATTTTTCTTGAAAAAAGTGATTTTTTCTAATCTGCCCAGACTACCCATTTACCAAAAACAAAAAATATTAGGCCATAAATTTTGACTTATATTTCCAAATGTCATGAAATTTAGTGCATATGAAAGATATTCCTCGTTCCCACCTTCTATTAAAATTTGGGCGAAAAACATGGAAATCTCTAGTCACACGTCCAAAATTGCTATGTAGCCAAAAAACACATGTTGGTCCTTTAGGGGGTAACCAACAATATTGGGTCCCTTTTCTAAAAAGAATTAACAATTACTTCTTTCTCATTTCAAACTTGAAAATTTGATTCTATAAAAAATTTAAAATAGAAAATTTGATTTTCATACTTCAACATTTCATTTTGTTCTTATAGATTCAACAGTCAAGGTGGGTACCCCAAATGTGTTGATGACCCACGAACACCATCATCACTTTGTGTACATCTCCAGAGTCAATATGTATCTATATGGAAGAAATGATTCTAGAACCTCTTCCCCCCCCCAAATTTTGACCTTTGTACCTTTTGCATGCAATATCCAAATGCCTTGTTCTGTAGTGCCCTGGAACCTCCTTTCACTTGCCAACAAGTAAACCAATAAAAGTTTTGACTAGTCTACTAATAGAAACTAAGCACAACACCAAAAAGTGGTGGTTTTGAGGGCACCCATGCACCTTATATCTTTGTAGAACTAAAGTTATGTTCACACTTGGTGCTAAAGAAGTGTAGTTACTGAGGGTTTTAAGAATGAAAATAGACCTACTTCTGAACCAGATGTACTGATTGCCAACATCATCCCTAACTTATTAACTTACTCTGTGACCACATTGGGCAAAACATCACTTCCAAGTGCTGATTTTTAAATTTTTAAAAAATAAAATGATATACTACTCTAGTCTTGTTGTTAATTCTCTTCACCATTGAAGTACTGTATGTGACCCTGACTGGTTGGCTCTCCCTGTCTGTACACACAATACCTTAAGCTAAGATCTAAATTTATGGAATTGTCCTGCATCGCGTACTCACCAACTTGATAACGCTATGTAAGTTACTGTACTGAGGAAATGCAACTGAGCCTCACTCAACCAATGAATGCGGCAACTTAACTTCAGTTACTTCGATCACCGACCCCCTCCCATCTATCCATCCACCCATTCATCCATCCATCTCCCTATTTTTCATCCATGTTGTATCAATTTTGCTGCTGGTTCAAGTTATTATGGGATGGTGGGTTGGCCTGTGCAATAACGACAACGGAAGTGGCAGTGTTTTTTTTACTGTTTCTTTTACTGCTGCAACAGCTTTTGCGTCCATCTCTGTACATACATGATATGTACTTTACTGTGGCCAGTTTTTTTCCTGCCAAAACTCCGTCTGTCCCTTCCTTTTGGTACTGCCGGCAGTAAATGTGACACATTTCTTTCGCAAGGACAAAAGGAGAAAAAAAAAAAGGAAGTTAAGTTCGTGAGTGGGATGGCCGGGATGGCCGGGATGGCCAGGATGTTGGACGTACACATACGATACAATACAATAAAATTTTACTGAGGACTCCTTTATTGGGGTATATGTATGTACGTACCGTGACTTGTTTGTATTTTTCTTGTGTCTACAGACTAAAAAGATATTCCTGGAAGAATGAATGAATGAACAACAACTGAAGAACAGAGAAACAGGAAAGCCCTGTCCCAAAAGTTGTTTTAAAAAATGTTGTAATACAATATGAAAGTAGTAGTAATAATAATAATGGTAAGAATAAGAATAAAGATGCTACGAATAAGCATGCATGTTTCAACTTTTTAGTTTAAAGATGAACAAAAGAATGGCTATATTGAAATAACATGTGAATTTTATGAAAGAATCAAACCGTAAATGCCTTAGGGTTTTTTTGAGTTTCTTGGAATTTGTTTAAAACTTAACAAAAAGCTTCAATTCTAATAACTTTTTTTTAGTAATTTTTACAAAATTGTAATTGTAAGAATTCAAACTAGATGTGTTATGAATCACATAGGAAAAGAAAACACAACAATATCACTTGCGGATTGAAAGATTATAATGTTTGATCAAGAGGGCGTTCAAATTGCAAAAGTGATTTAAAGTCTTTGAGTCCTCCTTGAACATGTCAAATTTAAAATTTAGGCCATGAAAAAAATATATATTACTGTGAGGTAAATGGACATAACATGCATAATCATAATTCATCTACGGCTTCTTAGAATCTACTCTAAATTCTTTTGCAAATGAATTTTCGATGTGATTTTTCCCTCAAGATCAAGTGTGTTTGAGGCTAAATTTCAAGAGCCTTTAACTTTTAAAATTCAAGATCTGCAATGGACACCCTTGCACAAAAAATTCAAAAAGAAAAATCATAAAGAATTTTCTTCAAAATTCTATTTTTGATGTTTCAAATAGATTTTTAAAGGCATTCACCAAAAATTACCAAAAACACTAATTTGGAAAGATTTTATTTAACTTCAAAGTGTAGTGAACACTCTAATACAATGCCTTGGGAATTTAGGATTAAACCAATTCCCCATTGATGTATGATTTTTTCCCCTAATCTTTTAATTTTTTATATTGACTTAAGTAATTGATAAAACTAAACATAAAATGTGGATGCTGTAGTAGAAAATTGTAAGGACATTGGTGTTTTTTTCAAAGCTATTGAAATGTATTGAATGTCTTAGACAATATCACTGGAATAAATAAGCAATTTGTCCCACTATAACATTAACCCTTTAAACACCAAGGGTAGTTGAAGGGGAAAGTTTCAAAAATTTTAAGATATATTGTAATCATTGCATAAAAGATTAATTTAATCAATTATTGAAATCAAAATGATTAAAAAGATAATTCTTACCTTAAATCAAATCCATGTGGATGGATCTATTATTATACTAAAATTTATAAATAATATTTTGAATCAAAAATTGAAAAGTCCTTCTAATGTTGATTGTAAATTGAATATTTGTAATTGTCATAAGAGTTTTTCCGTTTAAATTGAAAATTTTTCAGTTCTACTTTATGTGATTTAAATTTTTTTTTGCTAAATCATGTGCTCAAATAATTTCTGAAGGTTTATGTTATGAACTAAAATGTTAATTATACTATAGTGATAACCCATACTTATACACTTGATTCAAAAAAGTAGTTGAAGTTAAAACTTTTGAAAGTCTATACTGTACAAATGTTGCAAAACTAATAAAATAATCTATAAACAATTAGATGAATGAAAAAAAATCAAGATTATGTGTATCTAGGACATGTTTACCTTCATTAGATGATCAAATTTTTAAATGACCTTTGTCCTTTAGGAATTAGAGTACCTTAAACAAAACTAACCCAAAGCCACTCTTACTTTGAAGCTAAAAATATTATGCAATAGGGACAAGATTATTGGCAAACCACGTAGCTACACTACTAATTATGTTTATTATTTTTTGAGATTACAATCTACATGGGATTAACAATTGTATCTCATATCTTGTACTACATGTATATATCACCATATATCATACCATCCTAGTACTTCATATTACATCTATTTTTGAATATGATAGTTGTATGCTCCATATATATTTATCATATCCATATCAATTTTTTTTTTTGTAATTTTTAAAAGGGATGGGCCAATTAGATATTTCATTTATTTGTTTTTGATTTGTGTGTGTGGTTAATTAATTGAACTATTCTCTTAAACTATATGTGTCTATAAAAACTAGAGGAGATGTGTTTTAAGTGAAAAAAAATACTATATCTTAAATTTACAACAATTCTATAGGCCAAAGAGTAAAACTATTAATGAAGAGAATAGAGGATATACAATTATCTCTTCTCACATTTGAAGGCCATAGAATCATTCTTTATGTAAGGCAAAGGATGTTATAGACCTTATATCGATATTGAACAATTAAAAATTAAAAATTTGAGAGAGTAATGGAGTAACTTATGAGATCCTACAATAGAAACTTCTACCTTATGGATGAAATAAATAACATGAAGTATTATTTCAAGGCCTTGATATTGTAGTCATTGTAGGAAAATATGATCACTATTTTAGGTGAAAATAATGATCATTATGGATGTACTTTCATTGGTTTAGAAGACCTAGTGACTCTTTTGGGTTTCTTCAAGATTCAAAGACAAATTATAAAAATAATTAACAACCAATCTATATTTTGTCAAGCAAATATACTTCCAATTGCTATTAATTTCTATGAAATTTGAAAAATATAAATTTAAGACACTTGAAAAGTCAACTATCGCAAGTTACAAGCACCTTCATCACAATACATGCCTAATATGTATTTAATTTAGTACCAAGTATATTTTTATAGGTTACATTGAATTAGAACATGACACATAGCAACATCCCCAAGTAAAACCTTTTTTTTGGTTGAAGTTGGTGGTAAAGTATAGTATGCTATGGAGGCATGGTATCATTTTGCCCACAATGAATTCATTAACCTTAATTCATCATGTATGTGATGGAATCCATATATTGAGTAGTCAAAAGTGACCAAATTCAAATACAAGTTATACTTGACACGCCAATAATTTATTATAATCATTTTTTTAAGAAAAAAATTATTGTTAAAAATATTAAAATGATCTCTTTTATTCATTGTCATATTTTGTTACCTAGCTAGGATCTTTTGAAAGGATTCATATTAACTCTATGGAAGCAATTATTTTTGACCAATTGAGCTCTTAGGGATTAAAGTGTGTGCTTAATTGTTTGTCAAGTTTGTTTGTACTACCTTGACGAATCCCCACAAGTTCAAGGGGCAATAGGTTTATTTATTTATTTTGTCAAATATTCTTTCAGAAAATGTATGTAATGAAAGTCTTATCCTAATTTTGACTTATCAATAAAAAGATATTGAATATGAAAAAATTCTCATCATTGAAATTTATAAAATTTATAGAAAATAGATGAAATGTAGAATTAAATATAAATTAGACTACAGGAGAAATGGTTGTGATGATTCCAACCTTACTATAGAGAGGATGACATTGTCACTAAGCAAATTTGGCACTTTATTTGCGAAAATGAGTTTCTAACTTTCTACTTCATTGATCTTAGCGAAACAAGTGATGCTATGTATTGCTCTTTAGAAGATTAATTGTTTAATATTGAACATGCAAACACTATGATATATATCAAAATATTATTGTCATCACAATTTGTTTAAATAAAATAGATAGCAAAAGGAATCACCTTCAACTACCACCTGATCCTAATTGTGACGAGTATAGTTACAATGCACACTAGCCTACACATTAATACACTTTTAACCCCTAAACGTCCAAATTCATCTCCAGCATTGACGATTCGAGAAAAATTATTTTAAAGTGAAATTAGGAAGCATATTTTCAAACTGATATTCAAATAAAAGTTCTAGATTTCCTTTTGTAGATGTCAAAAGAGAATGAGCTCTTGCAGAAGATCTCAAGTTCCAACAAGTTCTCGGATTGTGGGAACTCGGCCACAACAACTCACTGACATGGTTAGGTGACGCCCACATCAAATAATAATAATAATAAATTATTTTTTAAAAAATTAAAAAATTTTCAGTTTAATATATTCTTAATTTTTTAATAGTTTTAAATCGTGGCCAGCCCTCGTTGGTTCCAGCCTGGGGAATTGGCATGAAGCAACCCTCCAAGGCAAGTGAATCCCATCTAATGTTCCATCTATACAGTTAGATCCATCAATGCTATCACTAATAATTTTTTTATAAATTTTGATAGAGAAATTCCTAAATTCCTTCAAAATTTGATTACAAGCAAAATATTATCATTTTTTGAGAAAAATTTGTTGGAATGGATTTGAAATGAGATTCTCTTGATATAATGATTAAATTTTTTTTTGTATTCTTCAAATCTATGACTTCATTTTGGCAAATCCAATTTTGAACTAAAATCAATGTGGTTTGACCACTTAACATACTTGCACATTGGTAATTTTAGAAAAATATATACTCTAGTAACACCAAATCCAACCCTTAGATAGGACAACAACTTGACAACGTACCTCCACAAATTAGAATAACTTTCATCCAAGTAGTTAGAAGGATGAAACTCGAATTCTAATATGTTCATCATCCAGAAAAGGGACATTGGAGTGCTTAGAAGTTACCCCTCAAAGGATAGAGGCACATTTTAGATACATATTGTGAAAAACTGCCATTTTTAAGGGTACTGAGAAAAAAATCAAGAAAAAAAAGTTTTTTTCAAAATTCAATTGTACATATTTGTACTAGACTACTATGGAAATGTGTGAATTTTTTTTTGAAACTTTGACTATACAGATTGAAAGACTATAATGTTTGAAGTTAGGAAAAAAAGTTTTTTTGCAACCTTGTCCAATAGGGCCATCAACCTTTAACTCCTCCTAGAGTGAGATTTTTATATTACCCATGGTAATTTTTTTTTACTTTTGCATCTTATATCATGTAAGTTAGGGCCACTTCACACTACGGCACAAGGTTGATAATCCATCGCATTTAGTCAATGAGATTGCAGAAACCCAAGAGTTCGGCCTCCTGAGCCTTCACACAATGAGGCACAATCCAAAGTCCGTTGCCCGCTTGTCTGCCTACATGGCAATGGACTCTCAATTAGAGTTTGGGTCTCCATTTCTGGCCAACCGAAACTCTAATCGAGAGTTTGTCAAGTTTTTTTCAGAATCTAACAAAATCTCAAAAATTAGATCGGACTATTTTTGTAGAAATAGGTAGGATGCCCTCCTTTATTTATTTGTTTATTTGGTGTCACGACCCTCATCATAAGGCGTGCCCGTGCCACCTTGGTGAGCAAGGGGGACATTGGGGGTGACTCCCCAAGCCTTGCAAGAGATGAGGTGAGGGGGACTAGGAGTCCTGAGCGATCAGAGCGTGCTAGCGCTCTGATCCGGACGAATTTGGAAGCGTGTGATACATTCTTGGAAAGGTCTCGAGAAGACGCTTCTAGCCGTCCAAAGAACGCGTGATTTAGACTTGTGAGTCAAAAGTTATGGGCGTTCAAAGGTGGGGGTGTCCCAGTGGCGCCGGGACACTTAAGGGCTAGGAGGGAGGGGTTCATGAGGAATCCCTCCATGAAATATGTCTTGTAGCATATCCTTGGAAAGATAAGAAGACAAGGATGGTAGATTGACAAGCATTAAGATGTTCTAAGGTAGGAGCCTCAAGTTATGGCCATGAGAAGCGCCGTGGTGAAGGCGTGACGCCTCTCCCAGTGGACCCGAATCTTTGGAGTGCGATAACTTTGCAAGGACTTGTCCAAATGGGGAAAGTGAGTAGTCCATCGGCATCTACTCGTCGAGTAGATGTCGAAAGTGGGCTCGCATGTGAGATTTGGAGCTTGGACCGCAAAGTTATGCCGGGTGGAAGTTCGGGAGTTCCAAATTAGGGCAAATCGGGAGAAATGGGGTGGTCTTCCAAAACCAAAGTGGTTTTGGGAGTTCCCCTTGACATACAAGGGCGGGGGGGTCTGCTGAATCCTACAGAGAGTACTATAGGAGGGGTTGGTATCCCTCCTCACTCCCTCTTGAAGCCTTGGTGAGTCCCAGTGACTCAAAGTTGGTGGTGTGGGGTCACCACCACTCCAAGGCACCATGGGACACTTGTGTGTGTCCCGTGGTACCAGTTGGATGGAGTCCCATTCTTTGCTAGGCTATGTGAAGGTGTCCTGAATGGTGAGTCCCGATTAGTGACAAAGTGGAAAGTAGCAAATACACAATGAGCCTAGTATGGAGTTGGGGTGACACTCAAGGGTGGTTAGGACCATGGTGAGTAGTGCTACCATGGGTCTTTGCACAATAAGATGGAAGTCCTGCCCCATGGTACTAAGTAACATGCCCCGGTGTCATGATGGGTGTGTGTGTGCTAGTAGTCCCAGTGACTGGGACTCAGTACAAAGAGCTGGAATGGGAGACTAACATTGGATGTGCGTGGCATGTGTAGTGTTAGGAGAGCGTGACCTTTGGTGCCACTAAAGTGTGAAGTGCTTGGAAAGCATTGGAAGATGTACTTAAGGTGGTAAGTGTCACTAAGGGGTGCGACATTTGGGGAGTCTTTGCATTCTATGAACCTACTTCCCTTCAATGTTTGATGCCACCTTTTTATTCCATTTATATCCTTCATATTCCTTGTGTAACGATGAGAGCATGTGCTGTAATTATTTTTCCAAGGCCATTTTTGACTCCTTTCTCATTTTTTTTAACCTTTTGCTTGAAAAAATTGTCACATGGATGACACTTTATTGAAAATTTTAGAAATTGGATGGATTAGAAGTCGAAAAAATGGAATAGCTTTGGACTTTGGGCTTGGACTTTGGGCTTGGACTTTGGCCTTTGGAGACTTCACACTATGGCCAGCCAAAGGCTCCAATTCTTAGTTTTTTTGGCCTATTTATTGCTCATTTCCTTAGACTCTCACCAAAGTTTGGCCAATCAATCCCAAAGCCTCTCGACTTGGACAACCATAGTGTGAAGAGGCCCTTACATACTTGCCAAATTTCAAAAGTAGAGGAAGTGTTTTGCACACGTTGCCGAAGTTACTAAAAAAATTTAGGGCAACATAGCATTTGATTTAGGCTCTGGATCAAAAAAATTATATTCCCACCTACGGGGTACATTTTCACACCTTGTGTCCAAATTTGAAGACCATCCATTAGAAAATGACTTCAAACAAACCTATCCAAGATTACCTATGTACATTCAATGGTCATTCGGTCCTTTAGGGGTTAAATATATTGTAGAATTAGAATCATTGTTCTTTTATACTATTTGAACAACACACCACACCACACCTCCATGCACCCCATCAAATGAAAAAATGGCATTTAAAAGTACACTCAAATCTAAACCACAAACAACTAGAAATTCAACAAATGAGATTTGAGCATAGATTCAACCATTGTAGTTGAAGTTGAATAAAATAAAATAAACAATTATCCCCTAAAGATCAAATGTTTAAATTATAACCAATAAGATGAATGCAAACTTGTCTTGAATATAAGGGATTTTCATTTTTCATCCCTCTAAATGTTTATAATTTTTGTGTTAATTCTCTTACATTTGTATGAGATAGTTTTTTACAATTTTCTTTTGCAAATCTTCTAGAGCTCAAGGGATAATAATGGAGTTAGTCTCAAAAACTAATTTTTTCAGTTTAAAAAATAAAACCTTCAAAACGAATTTCATTAAATAAATAAAATAATAATCTTTAAAAATCTCTATGATTAGAGCTTAACTTCTTGAACTCCAAAAAAATTCTAGTGAACATTACAAATATTCAATCTATAGTCAATTTTAGAGTTAATTTTCTATTTTTGGTTTCAATTTTTATTGAAAAAAAATTTTAGTATCAAATTTGATTAAATCATATTTTAGAACTATCATTTGAAAGTCATCACCACATTATTATTCAAATTGCATTTTGTAATAAATATCTCCAATTGGGGGAATCTATACTATCCTTTGGTACTTACAAGGTTTTATCAACATGATAGTTTTATTATTATAGACACTAATTTATTTAGAGCTAGCATCTTAATAAATGTTTCATCAAATGTTGTAGTTGGTGTTTTTGAGGGAATAGTGCATATTGTGTGACTATGCATTTAAGAACACCACACACACTATGCCACTATGATTTTCTATAGTTAGAGATGTTAAAATTTAATCCTGAAATCAAAATCAATGTGTACTATTTCTTCAAAAATACCAAATACCAAATATTATAAATTAACTGAAGTGCCAACTATATCCTATGCAAATAGAGATATGTTATGACTACATAGATACAAATACATGGATACTAACATTGCCTCATATCAATTGAAACTCCCAAACCTTGAATCATGGCATAAATGAATATTTCAAATATTCTTGAGAAATTGATCAATTACAAATGCTTGTGTGTAAGTCATTGTATACACTAACTCTCTTTATCTTGCATTGTCTCATCCCTCCCACGACTCGGTTTATTATTTCAATGCACCCTCCTAAAAATATTCAAAATTTCAAGAGATATATATTGACTTCAACTTAGGAGGTTCAACAAAAGATAAGGGATAATTATCTAAATCTCCAACTACATGTACACATGTGTATCCATATATTACATCTATATATACCACATACATTCATTCATACACATACTCAAGGTGTTTTTATGTTTCCTCACTTTGATTTTCTTGAATGTCTTCCCTCTTTTTTCTAGAATTGACTAGGCAAGTGTTTGCAGTAGAACTACACACTGTTGTCAATTGGTCTAAATCATTCCCCTACCAGAAGATTGGGATAATCTTTCACTAGATTCCTCGAAGTGATTTTATTCATGAGAGTCACTAGTCTATCGAGAAGTCATAACACTAGTGTTACAAGTTGATTAGGAAGTTGCAAAGAGTCATTGGCTAGCTAGAAAGTTGTCACAACGGGTGCTTCCCCTTTTAAAGAGAAACAAAAGAGACCCTCCAACGTTGGTTACGAGTGTTATGCTACCAAAACAATTACATTCTACTAAAATGGGTGTAGAACCCACATTCTTCTTCTTCTACTAAAACCTTCACAAATTAATCATTTTCCTGAGAACACATGAAGTTTTTTTGAATAAGAAATAACGAAGAATGGCTTCTATCCATGAAGTAGACATAAGCAAATGATCCAAAATGGCAAAATTTTAATTTGGGAATTGGGTGATCCCAAGTAACCCTTTTGGGGGGGCACTATGGGGCTAGATTGCACCATTTTGAACTAAATGTCTACTTTTTGCAAAAAAATTTAATCTTTTTTCACCAGAATTTTTCCATCTTCATTTAAAATGTGGATGACTTTGCCAAATTTGGATGAAGAAGTTCATGAGTATGATTTAAAAGGATGTTTTGGGTCCAAGAGATGGATGAATGTAGAAATACACTACTTCACCAAATTTTAAGTGATTGCCACCCTGTCACTTTCTCAAAGAAGCGAAAAAAAAGGGCTGATCCCAACTAACGTATATTAGTGTAAGTTCTCCATCTAAGTTCAAATGAAATGACAAACCACTCTGGTGATGCCACGGGGGCTCCCTTGGTCTGTCCGGGAATATTTTGGATTCGGACGAGTACCTTACCTGTTGTCGTGATGAGTAGTACCGTACCTGGCATGGAAGTTAATTAGTTGCACTCATTGACAGTCTGTTGGGTTTAAGTTTAACTGGTCTTTATGCCAACTGAACTGAACTGCAAATGAAGGAATTGATACAGGAACTGAACTTTTATGGACCATAAGTTAAGCTTATCTTATGTGATGGGTTGCTCAAAATCATTGCAACTTCAGTGAAGTTATTCTGCCCTTACCTTACTAGAGTTAAATAAAATTACTTTACCATCTCTGTCAACATTAACTTACGGACTCGGTGACCGTCACTTGCAGTCGAGTTCTGTCATTGGAAATTCAAACATCACTCATCCCTACGTGGTTCTACTCTCCACACACCAAAAAATGGAATGTAGGGTTAGTTGGGAAGCAAAACCTTGTTAGTGCATTCTCTGTCTGAATTTTATCAATGTCAGTAGTCCATTTTTAGTATTTAGCCCTAAAGGACTGGGGGTGTAAAAAAATTGTGTTGTAGAAATCATCAAGGAGGCATTGTAGTCCTTCAGGGGTTTACTTAAGGAATTACGAAACTAGTGTCAATGAACTCATTGAAAATGCTGAAAAGAGGATTTTGGAAATGCTTTGCACAATCAGGTGTGGGAATTTGAACATCGAAACGAGCTCTTAGTTTATTTCAAGTCTTCTCAAGCTAGGGGGGGCAGATGCTCTTGCTATTGAAATATTCTTGAATTCAACTTTAGATTATTATTCCTCTGTCCCAAAATGATCTTCTAGATTAACCCCTAAAGGTATTTGACTATGTTTTCATCAAAAACGCTCCAAAACTGTCATCTCTAGTACAAGTATCAAATTTTTGAAAAAATACATTTTTGGACAAATGTAACTATAGGATCTTGTAGTACGCTGGTTTGGAAAGATGCAGAAAGAATTTCAGAAATTTCCACTATTTGGATTGCAAGATATTAGCATTTGAAGTGACAAAAAGCCATTTTGGGGCCCTGCGAAAATCCGTGCAGATGCACTTCACAAGGTCAAATCATTATGAAAAAATGTCCAAAATGGTTGTAACTCTTTGGATTCTTTCTCCAAGTCATGTTGGCTACATGCTTGAAATTTTTTAGATTATTTGGAATTGTACAACATATAGGGGGAAAATAGTAAGTTGAAAGAAGTAGAAAATGATTCAAAATACTAAATTATTAATAATTTATTTATGGAATTGAAAAATGCCAATCCCAATGGTGAAATTGTTGTAATAAACAATCTAGACCTCGCCTTTCAATTTTTTTTCCAAAAATATTAAAAATTGAGTTAAATAAAGATCTTCAAAGTTTATTTTAGAATAAAGATTCCATTACTACGTACAAACTACCCACAACTAAAACTCTTCGTAACTTTCATCTCATAAATCAAAATGGAATGATCCAAAGCTTTCTATGTATATAAAAATCAGGAAAATAAATTTCAAATTTTTATTTTAAAAAAAAGTGATTTTTAAAGAAGTTTTATTTTGTTGCCCAGGGTGCCTGCCAAGCAATGAAAACAACATATCATAAAATAACTTTTTAAGCATGTATTCAAAAGTTATGAAAATTATTGGGTCTTAAAGCTATTCCTCGGGCACATGTTTTGTGAAAATTTCAAAGAAAAAAAAATTCCATTCACAGTGGGTTGCCCGAAATTGCTACCTTGCCAAAAAAACACCATTTGGTCCTTTAGAGGTTACGGTTGAAAATAATATGTGAAAAAACCGTTTCACATTGCAAGTAGAATTGAGTGCATTCCTTTCGTCCTATAAATTTTGAGTTTTGAACACTTTTCAAAGTGAAATTGTGGAGTACTAAAAAGTGAATTTTTGGAGGCATTTTCAAGGAGCACAAATGGACACTTAATTGTTGAGTGTGAGGTTGTCATATTGTGGGTAGTTAGTATGGGCCGAAGACCTTGTGTGGACCTTTGTTCCACCTCCCAGAGCTTCGTCTCCTTCAATTAGGTAACCCTCAAAGAGATGCAAATAACAAGAACAAACAATGTTGATTGATCCCTTCGATCAATCATTTGTCTATTGATTGGAGATTGGATGGATGGAAGGGTAACTACTATTTGGAGTTGTTTTGTTATTCCTAGAAAGCAATTGAAAGTTGAATTGAGACTAATATGTAATGTCATAGTGCAATAGGAGGAAAATTTGGGAACATAAAATTAAGGCCAATAAGAAGATCATTTGGAGATAGAAGGAGTATCTTGTTATGAATTTGAGACTAGTTAGAGATCTTGGAGGTTTAGGTTAACCTTTATTCCCTAAGGAAAACAAAAAAATGGTTTTCTTAGAATCTAACTTTTGGATCTTGTACTTGACTTGTTTGGGATGACATGATAAGAATTTCATGAAGTTTGGCCATACAAATTGGAAGATATTAGCATTCAAAGTGGGAAAATAAAGTTTTTTTGAACATTGTCTTGCAATTTTAGATGACTTTGACTATCATTTGTAGAATTTTTTTGTACTACACACTTTGAATTGAAAAAAATTAATGTTGAAGAATTTAATCAAAATTTTGGGGAATTTTTTTTTCAAAAACAATGCAATTGATTTTCATTCTTTAAAAAATTGTTAAGTAGAAGAAGGCTCAAGATTTAACAAAAAACTAAATTGTTAATAGCTCTAAGATGGAATTGAAACACAATAATTCCAACAATTATATTGTTCTAGAAAGCATAATTCACCTTGTCAAACAATTTTTTATTTGAAAAGATTGTGAAAATTGCATTAAAAAATGAATCCTAAAAGTTATTTTCAGAAGAAGATGCTTAGATTGCATGCGAAACAAGATTGTCCCTAACTTTCTTATCACTAATTCAAATAGAATGAGTCAAAGCTTCACTTGTAGGCAAAACTATAGTATTTTAGGAAAAAAAATTTAAAAATTTAATTTGATTTTTTATGATTTTTTTGGTGGTACCCGTTGACCTCCATTTTTGGCTTATTGTGCCATAACTTTTGCTCCCAGGCATTGATTGAAATAAAAATTATATTAACCCAAAGCTTATGTATTTATCTTGCTTCTCACAAAGTTTCAAAAAATTACAAGGAATATTGAGACCGTAGGAGCCTACCTGAAGTCACATTTTGGCCTTTGTAGGACCAATGGAACTTTAGGGTTAAGGGGTTTTAGAACATGAGATTAGTAAGATGAATTGGGAGATCAAATTTAACCCCTAATTGCCTCCATGACCATAAATGGTGGATCTGAAATTTCAAGTTTATTTCTGTGTGGGCAGTTAAATTCTTGTAATCGATTGAAATTTTTTTTGGGGCAATTTTGAGGGTTAATTGTGGAAAACTTTCATTTTTCATTGAGAAAAAGTACATATTCAATTATTCAGAGGTCTTCAAAGGCATATGTATACTAAAAGTGGAGTGTAAAGCTTGCTAATTTTACTTCACTTCCCGGCTTTATGCAAAGCTTGGCAATTGCATTCGATTTGAGATCTAAGAAATTGTACTTATCCATTTGCTTTGAGAATGGCCCCAATGAAAAGTTTAAAGTCTTTTCATGATTTTCACCATTGAAAATTTCAACATGCAAGTGTTTATTTGAAGCTATTTGCAATTTCTACTTAAAAACAAGAATTGCATTTCAACAATTGCAAGGTGGATTGTATAATGAGTTTGATGTTTTTTCATGTTAAATTAAGTTTTTTGGAAGTGCATTTTAGTGTGCTAACAGTCTTTGAAGTTGTTCATGTTACCTCCAATCCCCCAAAACATATATATGCAAATCTTTGAAATATTGTGGACAAAGACAACATACTAAAAATAGAAAATGTACATTTCCCTTGGTATAATATCACAACTCCTAGGAAATTTTGCACTCAGAAATTGGTGAATATACTAATAAACAAGCTCTATTAACATCTATATAGTTAGATTTAAAAAAACAAAACAATTTGCTTCCTTAAGGATAACTACAAACCAACACTCTTTTTTCATAGTCAAAACACACTTGGAAAGGCTTAGGCACTTAGGGGTTAAGTTAGAACGAACTTATGTGTACAAAAACCAGCCAGTTAATCACAAGTTATGTCAAAAGCATGTCAACCCTTCCTTTCCTCTAGCGAATTTTGCCCATTCCTGGTTTTCATTCTTTAATTTAGCTTGATTGGGTCCGTACCGATTTTTCGTTGTAGGTGCTCTTCTCCATGCACTCCTAGTTCCCAACCTCCAATAATCATATTGTTACTTCCCAAAAACCTCAGTCGTGATCTAACGTGGGAGGCAGCGTAGGACAAACTCCTTCCCTTCGTTTGAATTCTTCAGAGCCCAAGGCCAGTTTGTGAACGACTGAGTCCAGTAGGGTGGGCACAGTTTTCCTCTTGCTCCCTCGACAACTGCTTGAAAGTTTGAGCCCTGGAATCCCCCGAGAAACCCAATGGCCTCCCCGGCCACTCCTGCTTCAAGCTTTGTCTACCTCATCAATCTGAACAGCCCACCTCCTCCACCTCTCTCCACTTCAAAAGTGGCTCAAATCCCTCCATAAAGTAAGAGCCTCGGAGCATCACAATATTCCCGGAGGACAGAGGGCGGGGTCTTGAAAGGAAAGAACCCCTCCCATTCCTGTCCACCTCCATATCCAATCCCTGCTGCTTTGCTCGATCCGCTGGCGTGTAAAAGAACCAACCTGGGGATAGAATTAAAATTGCCCCATTTGGGAGCCTCCAGAGAGGTAAAAGTCGGTCTTTTGTTTAGTGTTATTTCCAACTTTTTCTGCAAGCTTTTCCCCCTCTTTCAGTGAGTGTGGTGTGGTAAAATCGGAGGAATCGGGGGGCGGCCGGTGGTCTTTCATCTCACGGCGCTGGCTGGCTGGCTGGCTGCTGAGTGCTGAGTCCTGACTGGGCCGGTGCGGTAGGCAAAGGTGCAGGCAGAGCTCACCTCCTGCTCCTGCAGCTGCACTCGTACCAATGCAGGCGGGTGAGAGTGCTTTTATTGCTTCTGGTTCCTCCCAGAGCTTGTACTTTTATTTTATTTTTATTTTTTCATTTTAATCTTTTTTTCGCAGTTTGTTTTTGTTTTTCCCACAAATTAAACGGTTTGTACATTCGCCTGGCACTCCGACTGTCTGGCAGCAAGTAACTTAAGTCCGTCCGTCCGTCCGTCCGTCCTTGGCCCATGCCAGAGAACCAGTCCTGCAATCCAAGAGCTGATAATCTCACTCCCCATCTCAAGCTTTCACACCCAAGTACGAACCTACCTACCAACCAACCAGGAACACTAGCCTGCTCATGATCAACACCTACCTCTCCTCAGTTTCCTCAGTCCTTCCAGTACCGACCCCTCTAAGTTACTGTAGCCTGCACCTCTGCTCCCCACTCCCCCTTCACAAAAATAACTTCTCTTATTTTAATCCCCATTCTGCCAGCGAAATGGAGGCCATAAGTTAACGGCAACCTCCTGCCCCAGCCGTGATTGGGAGAGACCGAGAGAGCAATCAATCAAGGGGTAATAAGCGGAGATTTTAATACTAATTATAATACACCACAAGTATTCAATTAGCCTAATCATCACCCCATCATTGCCCGAGGGGAGCTTGCGAGAGGGGCCCGGGGGGAGGGGGTCTCCAGGCTTTTCGTGAGGTCGAGCGCCGCCACCATCACTACCCTTTCAGGGAGTTCAGGCTTTTGGCTCCCCTGCAAAGCAGCAGGCAGGCTCCCCCCTGAATGGCTCAGTCCCCTCCAAGGCTCCCCTCCAAGAGGCCTGCAATTCTCCTGTTACCTGTACAGTACTGTAGTCCTATCCCTTCCCCTTCCTGTTCCCCCCCTTCAAGCTCCCTCACGTACTTATTATACTCATCCTCTCGTATATACGTCATCTACGTCGTCGTCGACACCAGTTTCTTGCTTCACCAGTAACTTAGCAGCCAGCCGGTCCAGGCCTCCAGGTTTTTTGGGTGGAGTGAATAGTGATGAACTGAAAAAACATCCCGTTCCGTTTCTGGCTGAAAATCCAACTTTCTGGAACTAAAAAAATCCACTCGGACGTAAGTTGAAATACTCAGCTTACCCTCCCCCCCTCTCTCTCAACTCACTCCTTACCTCTCATCATCACTATGATTGCTGTTTTTGTAGGGAAGGAATTCATGGTTTAGCGTCTTGCCTTTCGGAGTTTTTTTCGTTTGAGTGGAGGGGTTGACTTTGGCGGTGGAGAGCCCAACCAACTGAAGCCTCCATCTCGGGTGGCAGCAGTAGATCAAGGTCTCCGTGTTTGTAGTGATGAGGTTTTGAGTGTCTCCGAGCTTTGGTTTTGGCTGCTTGTTAGTTCTTCTTCTTCGTCTTCTTCTTCCTCTGCAGATGGGGATGGGATTTGATTTGATGTGATATGTGATGGGGGAGGTTGAGGAGTAATAAGTTTTGGGGGTGAGGTTAACATGTCAACATGGTGGGAGGGGTAAGAAGCACGCTGCAAGCTGGCATCAGTTAGTAGTGTGGGTTGGGCAGTACAGCACTACCTTCCCTTACAGCAGCTGCTGCTGTTGCAGCTCGCTCTGCTTTTGGTCGCTTCCATCGTGACTGGCGATGGCGATACCTGTCTGTGAGGGTTGCAGTTTTTAAAGCGTTTTTGGCAACAGGTGGAGTGAGTGAGTGAATGAGTGAGTGTGTGTGAGAGAGAGACGATTGTGGGAAGGGAAGGGAAGGGAAGCTCAGTAAAGGATCCACGAAGTTAGTGAGTGAGTGAGTGAGTGAATGGCGGTAGAATTTAGAGTGCGTATTTCAGCCATCATGAGAGGCAAATGGAAATCTATGTCTTGAGGGCTTGTGGATATGGTATTCGAGAGTCTTGTTTGAGTATTCTGTGGTGATAGTGGCCATGGTGGGTCCAGTGAAGCTGAAGCTGAAGACGAGGACCGCAGCCACAACGAAGCAGCAGCAGCAAATGTGAAACCACCCTTGCTGTTGCGTCCCAACGGCGTCACCCGTGCATTTCCAGTTTTCGTTCCTACCACTTCCTCAGTGCCAGCTTGGGTACGACCGCAAGCTGTTCGTTGTTGCTGTAGCCTCCGTTCGAGCCTTCTTCTTGGTTACGGGTTTGAAGATTATAGTTTGTTTGAAAAAACAAATCTAGTTTCATTTTTGGAGTGTCACGATTCCATTCGGTTGTGTGAGTTTGGAAATTGGTACACACGTGGTTGGAGAGAGAGGGAGTGCAAGATTGTTTACAAGGCTCTGAAGAGAAAGGGTCTCTGTGCGAGGCCTGGTAAGCGGAGAATGTGAGAGTTAGAAGCTGTGTATAGAAGTAATGGTGCTGTGGCTGGAGCTCTTGGAGTTTGCTGGAGGAATGAGAAGGAGAATCGAAGCCAATTGAGCTGGTGTGTTGCCGTTCTAGGATTGGATTGATCCCAGCTTCTGCAGCACGTCATATGATAGGTAGGTTTGGATTGATATGGATTCCACTGAGGTGGAGTGTTAATATAGAGTGTTAAGGTGTCGTGCGACAGGGGAGGTCGTTTAGGTTTTTCTGCTGAGAATAATCCACTTTTGACCTGATCAGAGTAACGAAATACCTCGGAAGAAGAGCGGGACGCCTGGAAATCATGGGTGAGAATTTTCGTTATCTTCAAAATCCTGTCTTGGGCCACCATGTTGTGATCCATGAGTGCCCTTGGATCCGAGCTTCACAATGGCAGGGCTATTGTTGGGTAGACCCCGCAGATCTGATATTCTGAATATCCTTTTAAATTATTTTGATTTCTTTTCTTTTCTTTTTCTTTTTCTTATTCTATTTTCTCCTTTTCGGAGGGTGGTTTCGGCTGTTTGCGAGGCAGTCGTTTGTTTCTTTGCTGTGGATACTTTTCTCTCCCATTGACGAGCTCTCCAAAGTTTTTTTGGTTTGGCAACTTTTGATGGCTTTTGGAACACAATTTTGAAGGACTGTTTTTTTGGGGCGGCTCACGTGATTGGGATGGGTTGGGGGTTGCGTCAATTGTCAACCGAATTGAACAGCGAGTGTCTGAGACTTGCCATGCTTCAGAACTGTGTTTGTGATGGTGACAGAGTCGAAGGGCATTGAACTGAGCCATGCTTGACTGTGTGTCCTTAGAATCGTGGAAGGAGCAAACCATGGATGCTTCTGGAAAATACGTCCGCTACACCAATGAACAAGTGGAAGCTCTGGAGCGAGTGTACCATGAGTGCCCCAAGCCGAGCTCTATCCGTCGTCACCAGCTGATTAAAGAGAGTCCCATTTTGCAAAACATCGAGCCCAAGCAGATCAAAGTCTGGTTTCAGAATCGACGGTACGCTTTCTCTACTTTTTTTCCCCAGATTTTCATGTGACTGTCTTCATATTTTAATCTCCCAATCTTCTCACTTCTATCTCGTATAATGTACACTGGATCTTCTTTCTTATGCCCTCTGAAATGATATTCTAGAATATCTTGCACTCTTCTTCGACTATCTTCATACTTCTCACACATTCAAACTATGTCATTGTGAAGAAGTTGAGGCCCCAGGCGGTAAGATTAAAGAGATTTGAATGCATTCAGAGGGGCATGATTCTTGGATTCCTAGATTGAGTGGACATGAATAAGTTTACATTCATAGATTGAGCGCTTTCTCCTGATTGTTGTTTGTCTGTTCCTGCCTTTCCAGATGCCGGGAGAAGCAACGCAAGGAAGCCACCAGGCTGGTCAGTGTGAATGCCAAGCTGACCGCCTTGAACAAGCTCCTGATGGAGGAAAACGAGCGTCTAGCGAAGCACACATCACAGCTCACACTTGAGAATCATGCACTTCGGCAGCAGTTGCCGAGCCTGCCCTTATCTGATGGACGTCATCGGGTTACACCTCAGGTGAAGGAGTGGCTTGGTTAGCTTGAATTTCAAGTTTCGCTAGCTTTTGATTTCAAGTTATTAATGCCTGTGTGGTTGAAACGTTATTGCAGAATCCTTTGAAGAAGGAAGGGGCTGTCAATGGTGGAGATGAAAGCTCGACCCAAGGCGGTATCTGTGTCAAATTACATGGGCAGGCTGGCGTGGCCTCCACAGATACCAGCTGCGATTCGGCGATCACCGGCGGCTTGCCTCACCGTCTCACTCCGCAACATTCACCTCGCGATGGTAGTGCAGCTGGGTGAGCTGACAATTCATTATTACGAGCCCTGTGTGCAGGGTTATGAAATCTTATGCAGTGCCGATATTTTGCGTTGAGAGCTTGGCGGGGGTATGTTTAGCAGAGCTGAAGCATCTGGGAGAGACTGGTGTTGCGAGGTTCTGACTTACTTTCGTGTGAATCCTTCTGCAGGTTGTTAGCCATTGCTGAGGAGACTCTAACCGAGTTTCTGGCTAAGGCCACTGGAACGGCGGTGGATTGGATTCAGTTACCTGGTATGAAGGTACGTCATTTCGATCGATCTGAAAGTGATGAAAATTCACTAATCTCTGCATTCCCAGGTGTTGCTTACTCAGCTGATGAAACCATTTTCAAGTCTGTAGAACATTCTCAGATCTTGATGAATGTAGGTGGAGTTGAGATTCATTAAGGTTTAGGATACTCCTTCCGTTACTTTAAGCATTTTAACCAATATGTAGGAGTGTACTTCATTGGGAGATCACTCAAATAGAGCTCACTGGAGAGCTCGCTCTGGGTACAAGAGCAAAACTTTCTTGAGATCAAATTTTGATCACTATTTATGAATTTCTCATGCAACCATTCAATGTGGAAGGCTATATGGCGACAGATAGTTAGACATCATGCTGATGAGTGTATGAATGGATGAGTTGTTGTTGGTGTACCAGGGGTCAGTCAATAGGAGATGAAATCAGGCTCCCAACAATCTTAGTCCTCTACCTTGTAGTTATCTAATGATCAGAGATTATGTGTCTGCAGCCTGGTCCGGATGCTATTGGCATCATTGCTATATCCCACGGTTGCGTCGGTATAGCAGCTCGAGCTTGCGGCCTCGTGGCCCTTGATGCTAGCAAAGTTACAGAAGTGCTCAAAGATCGTCCAGCTTGGCTCCAAGACTGTCGACGGATGGATATTCTGGGGGCTCTTCCCACAGGAAATGGGGGCACCATTGAGATGTTGTACACTCAGGTACCCTGCTTTGCTTTGCTTTGCTCTTTAGTGTCACAATCACTGGAAAGTACTGCTTTAAAGATCATGTTCTTACTTCCTGATTGTACCTATCTGATCAAATTTGATGGTTCCCCTCTCAGATGTACGCTCCGACGACATTGGCTCCTGCACGGGACTTCTGTACTTTAAGATACACTACGATTTTGGAGGATGGAAATCTGGTGGTAGGCTCCAGTCGCTGACCTTTTTGTTTCCAGAGCTTTCTGTCTTTCTAAACTTTATTGGGTTTCGTGCTTCCATTTCGTGACAAATTTCTTGATTCTGTGCAGATATGTGAGCGTTCGTTAGCAGGTCATGGACCCACTGTGCCGCCTGTCCAAGCTTTTGTGAGAGGGGAGATGTTCTCCAGTGGTTACTTGATTCGACCATGTGAAGGAGGGGGTTGTATCATTCATGTCGTGGATCATTATGACAATGAGGTAGGCTAAACTTTACCGGTGGATTTTAATTAGCATTCAGTTATTCTTGGTACCTGCGGTACGTGAATTGATTCGCTTGGTTGGGTAGACCATTCGATTCTGAACAACTTTGCTATGTGGGTCAATCTGCAGCCTTGGAGTGTGCCAGAGGTGCTTCGCCCTTTATATGAATCGCCTGCTGTTCTCGCTCAGAAATCCACGATTGCGGTAGGTTAAAACTGTCTCATGGCGTGTCATAGTTGGAATGTTTTTGTACATGAGTCCTGCGGAATGTTTCACTGTTTATTCTATTTATTGTATGGTATACTATGTCGTAGGTTTAATGCTAATTCAATCACCATGTACTGGTTTATCTCTGAATGGATAAGATTGGAACGCCATCTAGCAAAAGTCTAAGTACTGTGCTAGACACGTAGACTGGCCACTTGTTGATAGACTAACTATTCACTGTTTTCAACGGTCGATGGTAGTCCCAAGGTTAAACCAAGGACAGTATGTAACCAAAAGTGTTCATTTGCTGTGCGGCGCAATATTTTGGTTTCATACTATTTCATGGATGAGACAATGTAGAATGAACGGTGGAGTGCCTCCATTTTCACTGCAGTGATGTAATTTTTAATCTTTACTGCAGGCATTACGGCATTTGAAACGGCTAGCAGCAGAAGAGAGTGGGGAGGGGGTCCCTCGGAACGGACAACATCCTGCAGTGCTTCGCACATTAGGCCACCGCCTCGCCAAGTAGGTTCCGCAGGACTCATGTATCTGCCTTTTCCTTTTTGCTGCTGAGAGTCTCGAGGGACTGCTTTAGCAACCAAAACTGAGGAATGGTGGTTCTTTTGAATGCAGGGGCTTCAAAAATGCAGTTAATGGATTTGTTGACGATGGTTGGGTCTCGACGGTGAGCGATGGCTTAGACGATGTCAGTGTGATGCTCAACGCAACTCCAAAATCTATGGAGGGGCAGATCGCGTCTGACAAGCTGCTCTACTCTTTGGGTGGAGGCATACTTTGTGCTAAGGCTTCCATGTTATTACAAGTAAATATCTGCATTAAATCACCCAACTGTATCAGCTTAGAATATAACGCAGTGAATATAAGATTCTTCCCGAGTAATACTGAGTTATTAAGTCTTCTTCCTTTGTTAATCTACATGATGTTTTGATAAAGATATCGGCAATTAAGGTGCCTTGACAGTTCAGTTGGCAGCGAATACTGAGGAATGACGTTGTGAATGGCGAGACTAGTATTTCTAACTAGTTTGATTTTCCTCTTGTAGAATGTTCCACCATCGCTTCTGATCAGATTCTTAAGAGAGCATCGATCAGAATGGGCTGACTACGACATTGACGCAAACGTGGCCACATCTTTCAGAAGCAATGGCAATGGCTATGCTCCTCGAGGTGGAGGGGTGTCTCACGTCCAGCTACCCTTACCTTTGGCTCATTCGGGTGAACAGGGAGAGGTACTGAATTCAGAATCCGGGTGATAATTACTTGAAATCACTGATGTAGAGGATCAGCAGTTGTGGCTTTCAACTCATCAAATTTACGACCCTGTGATTGTTTTCTGAGAAAATTTTGATGGTGTTCAGATTCTCGAGGTGGTGAAGTTGGAAGGTCACAGCTCAGTGCAACACATGGTTCTTTCAAGAGACTCGTTCCTGCTTCAGCTGTGCAGCGGAGTGGACGAGAGTGCAGTTGGGTCAAGTGCCCAATTGGTGTTTGCTCCTGTGGACGTTGCTTTGGCGGACGACATCCCTCTTCTTCCATCAGGCTTCTGTGTTAGCCCTATCGACACAAGCATTGTGGTACGCTTTTGCTCCATTACAATCTGACCTTTTTAAGACTGTCTGGGGTCCAGAACAATGACAACAACATAGTTTGAACGGGTGACAGCTCTCCTTCAGTCAATGATAGTGACGAGCGTGCAGGATGTTCCAGAATGTCATATTAGAGAACGGTATATTGAAGAGACCTGGGTGTAAGGTGGGGTGTGCTAAAACTGTCGCTACTCTGAAAATGTTTTTTTAACACAAAGGTTCATATTGGAATTTCATGAATCCACAGTGAACATTTCAGGGTGGGGACGACTTTAGAGCACCCTCCAATTCCAATCTTCAAAAATTCATAACTATTTCAATAGTATTCCAAAAAATATGAATAAAGAGTGGATTAGACGCAACTTCTTCTTGTCTTTCAACTACAATTGGAGGTAACATGTTTTGAGGTGCGCCACTGATTAGACAAACGATTTATGAACGCCTACTTTAGTTGAGTTTCCTTTCGGTTAGGGAAGTGCACTCAGCTTCATGCAATGGCATTTTCTTGTGCAGGATGGGTTCGACCTGGACCGCACCCTGGACCTCGCTTCTACTCTCGAGGGGGGCAACGACTTACGCTTGAATGGAGACACGAAGGCGAATAGCAATTCCGGCCAGATGCGGTCTGTTCTCACCATCGCCTTTCAGTTCGCATACGAGGTTCACACGCGAGACACTTGTGCAGCTATGGCTCGACAATACGTGCGCACGGTGGTGGCCTCAGTGCAGCGGGTGGCTATGGCGTTGGCCCCTTCCCGAGGAGCTCCCCCGCCTCGCCAAGTGCCAAGTAATCCAGACGCTCTGTCGTTAGTACGCCATGTTGTCAGCAGTTATAGGTATGAAATTTTTATTCACACAACACTCATGGCCTCAAATTTTTCAACTTTTCAATTATCCCGAGTTCTTGATTGCGCTTCTCCGCCTCACCTGTGGAATGTTACATGTTTGCTTAGAGCCTCTAGGTTCTTCAAAACAGATATTGCAACGCTTGCTACACTTGGTATATGGCCTCTAGGTCCTTACAATTGGTTGATTTTATTATGTATGTTGTGCAGGTTGAACTTGGGGATGGATCTTCTGAGGCCGGACAATGGAGGTGATGAAACTCTGTTCAAGGCGTTTTGGCATCACTCCGATGCTATCGTGTGCTGTGCATGGAAGGTGATTACCAAACTTCAAGATTGTCAACAGTGTCGGATTGCTACCATTATTAGAATATCTGCAGTGAGAACACCACCCTGGATTCTGCTTAGTTCCGTTAATGAGAATTGTGTTTTGATTGCTTTTGGTGCAGGGATTGCCGGAGTTTGTGTTTGCCAACCGTTCAGGCTTGGAAATGTTTGAAACCACGTCGAACTCCTTGCCAGACCTGGACTGGGAGAAGACTCTCAACGAGAATGATTGCAAGTTGTCCTATGCCACGTTCACGCAAGTTATACAACAGGTGGGCCTTCATTCTGATTGTACTGGTTGCTGGCACCAAGTTTCTTGACTGTTGATATTGCAATGTCGTCCTCTTTAACCCCATAATCCCGCAAAACAGAACATATTTCACTGTTGAAGCTAATGGTCGATTACGATAACTTCCAAAACATATTTCTATCATTCAAGAGTTGACATGCTTTCTTCATTTTGTTGATACATATTGTTAGCTTCAACGAAGCTTACTGAAGGATTTATCTGCTCATTTTCCTGCACAAGCAAACGCTATTCCTTTCGACTAGTGATTTTATTGGAAAGTTTCCCTGCAACTGCTTTTAGTACAGAACCTTCCCCAATGTACTGATAAAGTTGAGTCAATTTCGGTAACGTCCATCTTTGTAATTGAAAACAAGTGTTTTGGAATTGGAACAGGGTTACTGCACCCTACCAGCAGGGTTACGTATGTCCAGCACAGGGCGGACCGCAACATATGAGCGTGCCATCGCATGGAAAGTGTTGGACGACAAAGAAGCAGTGGAGTGCATAGCCTTCGTATTCATGAATTGGTCGTTTGTCACCTAAGAAACCCCGAAATTGAACCTGTCCTCTCTCTCTTCCAGTAACGCATTCCTGGAAAGGGAGCCCTTTTTTGACTCTCAATCTCATGATTTGATTTGAGAGTACCTATTCCAGGCTGTAAGTCATGAACCAAGTTGTTTTTGTACCAAATTGAGTCCCAGCAGACTGAAGTTTGATGCTGGACTGGACGCACTTTTGGTATTTATGAAGCTATCATGCGTAGTCCAATGCAACACTCTCGTGGTCGGACTGGCTAGTATCCACCTACTGTACCCCCAGTGAGACTATGGTGCTGGAGCTTCAGACTATATATATGTATTTATGTTAATATTCGTTTATTATGTAAACTGGATGCAAGCTTCGTATGTTAGTTGCACCTGTGTAAATTAGAGCCCGATGGAGGCACGAAGAATTCATCTGTTTTAATGTTTGGAGAGAATGGTCATGTAATAATTGTGACGATCTGGGAACATTAGTCTGCTGCGTAATCTCACAAGAACTTTTTCTCTTGTAACCTTTGGTGAGGGGGCCATGAACAAATGGACTCTTGGATTCATTCTGGGCATTCTTGTGGTGACTATTGGCCAAAATGTTCGAAAATTAATTATTATAGTACCATTGGAAAAGATGGTTCTAATTTCTTAGACAATCATGCACTACCCTGTGCATTGGAGTCTGAACTTCGAAATACTAACACAGTGCGGAGATGTTACAAACGACCTACTGTGGGATGTATGTTCGAGGTTGATCTGTGGGATGTTAACGAGTAAACCCTCATTGGCAAAATAGTTGTGAAAGGCAGAGTTTCTGGAGACCGAGACTCTAGGCAAAACGAAGTGCTTGCATGGTAGGGTTGTAAGTTGTAACACTGCAGATGCAATGGGGAGCTGAAATGAAGTGCGCTGGGAGCAGATGGCGTTTCTTCACGAGCTAAGCAAGACCGTCACGTCTGTGTAGAAATATTGGCGAACATCAAATTTAGGGTATAGGTATACAAGTTTAGCGAGCGGTTGTAAGGTGTCTAGATCCTCCATGCAATTCTTATTGATTAATAGAAAACGGGACGATGACTTGTTCACTGAACGGCACTATGAAGTGGTTGTCTCCACGTGTGTGGAGCTTGCAGTTATCAACGAGATTGGACGAATTGGTCTCCCTAAATTCAAATTCTTGTTTTGTTCAAAGACTGCTCGAAAGCCAGAGCTGCAAAAGATGATATACCTGCAGATATTACAATTGTGGTACAGTATGGGCAACTACCCAACGATCAAAATATCAATTCCCCAGATGGAAAGGTACAACGTTTATTAAATTGTGACAAAAGATCATGGAAATGAATTCGCTCTTGACCATTATCAAAGCCTAACTATTACCTTCAGTTGAATTGAGTGTACCTTCCCTGGTTTTACTGGTAATGCAAACTGTCATCAACTCCTACTACATATAGAAGAAGCTCATTGTAGCTAAACAAGATAGCACGCAGACACAAATCTCTCCCACAACCTTCATTTTGCATAACTAATGAAATTTTGATCCATAAACTATCGCAATACAAAGTATCAAAATCTTGACATTGTGGCCTGCTTCAAAGAACTTCACATTCAGATCACTCTTGAGTGCTGGTGGTACCCTTCGAATGCATAAGCATAAGTGACGTTGTCGTGCTGCTGCATGAACCACCCAATCAAAAGAAAAATTAGTAGTAGAATAGGGACCTACGAGGGTTAACATCTCCACCTTATGCCAAGTTGTCTATGCTATTGTCTTGTTCAATCCATTCTAGACAGTTGGGATTAGATTTTAACTTGAAAATTAGTCTAGGCTTAACCCTTCAACGTCGACACGGATGTTTTGTGCCCAATGGATGACTTCATTGTTGATTGTAGAAAAATAGAACGCACCTATTGGTCCAATAATCAGAGCAGTTTTGCTCACTACCTTCGTTAGGGGGGTTGCATCCTTTAAGGGTTAAATATCAAATGAAAAAATTCTACTCTAAATAGGGGTATTAACCCCTTATGCAGGTTTGCTTGGAAGATATGGGCACTGTACAGAAGCAAGAAATAAATACATTGCTCAAGGACTTTTGCCCAATGTGCAGTACAAGGCCAATTTTTTGGATGAACATAGAATTTGGAGAGAAGATCAAGTTTAGAAATTTTCACCATATTTGTGGTTGCCGTAGTACTTCAAACATTTTTGGGTATAAACTCACTAGTGAAAATTGTAGAATAGGAGAAGTATCGAAAATTTGACCAAGCATGAGGTCTAATGCACTGGACCTATCACTTTGCCTACATGCCCGTATGAGTGCCGTGCATGCAAGGCCAACTATGTTGTGCTACAAGTGCGATGGTCATCTGGTGGGTCGATCATTTGTTGCCAATTTCAGCCTGTCACCAAATTCAAGTACGTGAAGGATGCCCATGCATAATTCCGTAGGGACCAATCAAGATTGAATAGCCAACTAAAAAAGGGTTTTCGGAGTTGTGGGCGTTCAGTTGAAATCCGCTTCCCTTGAAAGCGGTTAATTGTATTTTCTAATTCCCACAACACGACACTAGAAGATGTGGCCTTGGGATTCATTAGAGTTCACTTCCACAATCAAAGGATTTGATGCATTTTGATTCACTCATTCACTACTGTCTCTTCCTATCACTTCAGCTTATTGATATAATTGCAACAAAATTAGGGGAGATTTCAATTGACGGGACTCTAGTATACATATCTAGGCAATCTCAAGACATTAATGACAATCCAATCGGTAAGTACATCAAGAGAAATGCGAGTAACCAGTGACTACTTCTCTTTCATACCTTGAGTCTTCGTTCACAAAATTGGGCGGTTTCCACCTTCACTCTCTGCATCCCTTCGTTGCTACAGTTGCCACTACAAGCCACTTCTTTGCACCTACTTGTTTGCTCAATTCATCGCTACTTTGTTGTGCAGATAATTCAGCAATACAACCCACGATGCCAAGTGAGAAGGCTAGAGTGGCTACACATAGATCTACTACTTCAAGAAGATGATGAAGAAGTCATTGTTTGTGTACATGGTAAGGGCTAGATCTTTATTTTTGTAGTCTTGTTGTTGCATTCATCCGTCACTATTCCTCTTCCAGCATGACTAATTTGCCATCTTTCTCAATGCAGATTGTTCTATCATGGTTTGTCGTTATCCATGGCACCGAATTTTATAGTCGAGTCTGTGTCAAATATGTCAGAGGCAGACTTCTCCACACCGTCCGGATGAATGTCAATGTAACAAGAGGATATCCACATGTTGCTTTTGGAGTAGGCTGGAAGGCTTTTGCAAGCTTCCACACCATTCACAAACGTTGATCTCTGTAAGCCCCTTCCATAGTGGCCTTCCCTCCAAAATTGAGCAACTCCTTGTTCAAACTACAATCACAATCTACAGCCACTACAAGCCATATGTGATGCAAAAATGAACAATAAACCATTGTTAGAAGTCCTCTTCTCTCAACATGAAGGAAGTAGCATCCAATGCTAAATTGCAAAGCCGACGAGAGCTCTCTTTCCTTGCTGCAAGCACTTCAAGTATTGAGTGTCGTCTATGCTAAACCCTTCACGTAGGGTAACTGCCATCACCATTGATTTAGCCAATCACTGTACATGTTGTTGTCCATATCAAACGACATATTGCCTTGTCTTTGCATTGTCTGATATAACCCAGTTCTATACTTGAATACACAAAATACGACATTGTTGTGGCCTCAAAATATGGAAGTAAAGTCAGAAAAAATTAAATTAATTTCCATAATTTAGATCTAACCATTGCTGAACTATTTCATGTTTGTTCTATCGACATTTAAGTGTAGGAAATCCTTTGAAACTGCTCACAACCCTAAATTGTAGGCCAATTTGGCCCTTCCTAGCTTTTAAGGGTTAAGGGACTGTTGAAGAAGGATAATGACCGAATTGGAAACTATCCTATTAGTATAATAAGTTCGTTCCAAGGGAGATTGTCAAGTAGGATAACTCTATGCTAATAGGTTCTATATCTAAAATCATATATCTCGACTTATTCAATAACCCAACTTGGAATTCCATACCCAAAAACATAACTACAACGACACTGCAAACCAAATTTGGATGTTGACTTAAATTAGCACAAGTCACATTCCATCAAATACACTAATTCAACTTAAATACTCTATTATTTTTATTTCCGAATTGGTGATAAAATCACCATTACAATCAATATTTTTCTCTTTATTCTCCACTCACTTTCTCATTCTTCTCAGCACACTTCATTACAAATTTCTCCCAATTGCAAACATCCAACTAGGACATAAACACACAATCCCAAAACACTCAAACATCACACATCTCATCAAATAACACACACACAACCCACTTGGAAACACTTCCAAAACAAAGAAATACACAGCACTACTTGGCTGGGACTCCAACTGGAACTCTCATCAGTGGGTAAAGAAAAATGACATAAAAATCAGACCAAATAGGAATTCCAAACTTGGCGGTTACCAATTTGGAAGAGACAACTCAACCACTAGTTAACTACCAAATTGGAATAGCACATGCAACTACCACACACATAAACAATTTCAAATAGAATTAACTTCCAAACAATCAACCAATTGGACTTGACATACACACCACATACAATCCAACTTGGACTAAATCAGCACCCAATTTGGATTACAGATTAGAAAATTTGGAACTTGGCTGGATAGTCGCACCATTCCAATTAGGAAACCACCCATCCAAATCAGCACATACATCCATTCAAAATTCATCCACCATTCAAAAACACACCAAATAGAATTCAACCAACCCATTAAAACACACAATTAGGACACTAATTTCAAAAACAAACCCTCAAAATCAATAAAAGACACCTCAAAATCAACCAAAAATTTATAAGAAAAAATCCTAATCAGCATTCTACAGGGACCATAAAATTAAAGGGACTGACTGTAGAAAACTATAGATGTTTGAAACATGATGTACATCCCCGGACACTTCAATAACTACTAATGTACAATAAAGGTAGATACTTAAATAGTGTGGAATGTCAATTAATTAGTATGGGTCCCTTCAATACCCCTCTTTAGTGTAGATGATTAACCCCTAAATGCCTAGATTTAATCTCCAAGATTGACGATTTGAGAAAAAATCATTATAAAGTGCTATTTGGTAGCATATTTTGGAATTGATATACAAATGAAAGTTGTAGATTATGATTTGTAGATTCCATCTATATGGTTAGATTGACCAATTCTATCACCAATATTTTTTTATAAATTATGAAAGAGAATTTCCAAGATTTCTTCAAAATTTGTTTGCAAGCAAAATATTATCATTTTTTGAGTAAATTTGTTGGAATAGATTTGAAATGAGGTTCTCTTCACATGGTGATTTTTTGAAATTTTTGTGTTCTTCCTATCTATGACCTCATTTTGGCTATTCTAGTTTAGAACTAAAGTCAATGTAGTTTGACCACTTGACATACTTGCACATTTGTAATTTTAGAAAAATATGTGTAGTCTAGTAACACCAAATCCAACCCTTAGATAGGACGAAAATTTGATAACATCTCTTCACAAATTAAAATAACTTTCATCTAAGTAGTTAGGAGGATGAAATTGGTGTTTCAAACAAGTCATCGTCTAGAAAATTGACGTCAATGCGTTTAGGGGTTAAGGTAGAAAATAGGACAGGTGGCATGACATAACCATTGAATAAAAAAAGAAGATCATGGAATACCTCAATGGTATTGATAAAGAGATGGTGTTCCACTTTCAATAGAAAATGAATAGATGCAAGTAAGTTTCAAAAAGAGTTTGGTTGTGAATACAATCTTGTCTCCTTGAAATCGGGCTTTGCAAAGACAAAAATAGATGAAGAAAACACCCACTTCAAGAACAAAATCAAAATATGCAAAAAAAATGATATTAACCCCTAAACTTCCATAGTCATCTCTAGAATTGACGATTTGAAAAAAATCATTATAAAGTGCTAGCATACTTTGGAATTGACATACAAATGGAAGTTGTAGACTATGAGTTGAAAATTCCATGCGTACGATTAGATTCACCAATGCTATCACCAATCTTTTTTTTTATACATTTTGAAAGGAAAATTTCAAAATTCTTTCTAAATTTGATTACAAGCAAAATATTATCATTTTGTGAGTAAAATTTGTTGGAATTAATTTGAAATGAGTTTCTCTTTACATGGTGATTTTTTGAAATTTTTGTCTTCTTAAAATCTATGACCTTATTTTTGCAAATCCTGTTTCAAACTAGAATCAATGCAATTTTGGTTTGGTCAACCATTTGATGTACTTGCACATTGATAATTTTATAAAAATATGTACTCTAGTAACACCAAATCCAACCATTAGATAGGGCAACAACTTGATAAAGTATCTCCACAAATTAGGATAACTTTCATCTGAGTAGTAAGGAGGATGAAACTTAATGTTCAAAAAATGAATGTCAAAGTGCTTAGGGGTTAAACCCTAAATATTTTTTACTATGATTTCACTTGAACCACTCCAAAATTGTCATTTCTAGTACAAGTACCAAATTTTAGAAAAAAACATTTTTGGACACATGTAATTGTAGGATCTTGTAGTACACTTGTTTGAGAAGATGTGGAAAAAAAATTTAGATATTTCCACTATGTAGATTGCAAGTTAATAGCATTTGAATAGACAAAATTCCTTTTATTGGCCCTCTAAAAAATAGGGCAGTTGTACTTCACAAGGTCACATTAGTATGGAATTTTTTCCAAAATGGTGGTTCTTCTTTGGAATCATCTTTCAAGGCAATTTGGCTACATGCTTGGAAAATTTCAGATCATCTAGAATTATACAACATGTAAGAAAAAGATAGTAAGTAGAAGGAAATAGAAAATGGTTCAAAATACAAAATTATGAAGAATTTAGTTGTAGAATTGAAAAATGCCAATCCAATGGTTTTAATGTTGTAATAAATAATCTACATCCTATGATTTTATTTTTTTCAAAAAATATTGAAAATAAGCTTAAAGTCAAATGTAAGGACTTCAAAGTTTATTTTAAAGTAGAGATTCCATAACTACCCGCAAACTAAACCTCCTCCTAACTTTTATCTCATTAATTAGAATAGAATGATTTAAAACTTTCCACGCATATACATATATATAAAATATAGAAAACAAATTTCAAATTTTATTTCTTAAAAAGGTGATTTCTTAAGAATTTTTTTGGACTACCTTGGCTACTTGCCAAGCAATGAAAATTAAATAATTATTGTGCAATAACTTTTTAAACATGTAGTCAATAGTCATTAAAATTTTGTGCCTTGAAGATACTCCTTGGGCACATGTTGTGAGAAAATTTCAAAGAAACCAAATTAAAATTCTGTTCGTAGTGAGCTTCCTAAAAATGCTATGTTGCAAAAAAACATAGTTTGGGCATTTAGGGGTTAAGACATATAACCATATATCATAATTGTGTAAGCGGTAGACTACAATGCCCCAACTTAGATTGCATCTTATTCATTCAAAAGTTGAAAGCTTTTGCACACAAGACATTAACCAAAAAAATCTATAGTCATACTTTGCAAAAGCTAATCAATCATTCGAATGATGACTAAGGTAGGAATATCCATAATCATCAATTTAAGCAATTTAGCATAGTTGGGGGCAAATTTTTCTAGAAAAAATATTTTTTCAATATGAGCAATTGAAAACCATGAATTAAAAAAAATTGGATAAGACATCTAATTTATATGAATTTTCAAAGTAGAACTCCCTAGGGCACCCATAATCACACTCTACTAAATTTGCCTTGATTCTAGTACCAAAATGTGAGAAAATTAGGGCTCACCAACCACAATTAAGTATGGAGATGGTTTCAAGGTACTTTTGAGAACATTTCGAGGGAACTCTACTCTCAAACTATAGGTACACTAATGGTTATGGGTGTTTCTACCTTATAATCAACTTTACCACAATCTTTTCTTTAGTGATGCAAGTTGTTGTATCCCCAAAGTAGATGCTAGCAATGAAAGAACTAATTTTTAAATAACAGACAAATACTCATACAATTCTTCTACTTCATATTTACTTTAAAAATCTATAATTTTAGAATCTTTGGCAACATTCAACATTCTTACTTTTAGTTAATTGATGTTGAAACCAATCTTTGATGTATGGTAGATTAAGGCAAAAGTAGAAGAATGAGAATATAACTTTACCAACTATAAAAGATATTCAATTGCCTATACAACAATATGTACTTCATCCACTAAGCTACTTTGAAGTATCTATTTAGGTTCCTTTCCATGTGTCGTAGTATACGTACACGGATCTAATTTCTCTTTTTACAAACCATAGAAAGTCATATGTAAATATTGACTAAAATTTGAATTCATAGAAGAGTGATTGCAAAAATCCTTCTTGATTTTGTTGCATTTTCACATGGTACTCATGCTTATTTTTTTGGAGTACTTTGAAATTACAAAAATAATTTGAAAAAAATATAAAAATATGACCAATGTAAACACCTTCAAGGAGATTGTATCCTAGGAAGGTTAAGCCTAGAAAATTTTTCAAAGTAGGAGAACTAAAAGAGTGAAAAATCTCAAGAAAATAGATACTTTGATGTTTTAATTTGTAAAAAATAGAAAAAAAATGAAAAATGAAAAATGAAATCTTCCATTTGTAACAATTCAATGGAAATGGTCATTCATCAAAAGAACTAGCAAAATAATATTTTACATGTTATGAAATGCAAGAAGAAAGAAGTTCACTTTGTGGACTTTCATACAACATACAATTAACTATTTTTAGAATTCCTTTGAACTATAGTTGCTAGTTTCATAGAATACCATCTTTTTCAAACTTTAGATCCAAATTTATTTTGGGGGCTAAAAATAGTAGTCCCCCCTCCCCAAATTGGCAAGTGTGACATTTAGTTTCGTTATATTTTTGGATAGTAAAACATTTTTGAAGAATAAAAACATTTGAAAAGGTTTATAATAGTCATGAGTACCATACCCATGAATCTTGAGTCTTTTGGAGCCATAATGCAAAAGTTATGGCCAGAAAACAAATCATCATGTATGTTGCAAAAAATATTACAAGTGTTTCTTGCATTTTGCCAAACACGCTAAATCCCTTCTTCAAAATCCTTTAGAAGATCTCTATCTAGATACAACAAGCACACTTTCAGAATTCCCACCAAGAGGGTATTAGTTCAAAAGTTGATTTGGAACTCTTCAAATTAAGCTTAAAGAAGATAAGTTTGAGGGTATATCAACAATCTCAACATGTCCAAAGTAAGGGATTTCATTTGATAGATTTGAAAATTGAGTCTCTTTTTAGTTTTGCATGCACTAAACCAAGCTATTACTAATGTATATTGAAGACACAAAGAACATATTAAATGTAAAATTGTGGAAGACCTTCATTTGGCCACTTATTGAGCAAATTGGGAGGGCCATTGCAAGAGATAATAGCTTTGTCTATCCAAGGTTTGGTTAGGGAGCTTGTCAAAAGAGCTTCAACAAGCAAGTAAGCCAACCATATATATGTATATACATATACATATATATTTGAAGTGCAATGATGGAGATACTCTTAGGCATTGTTTCTTCATTGTATACCAAGGAAGTTGGCTATTCTAAAGAAAATAACAATTGGATGCTCCCTCATATACGAACCAACTCTTCAAATCAAAAGATTTGGAAAAACAATCTATGGATTGCCATAACCCCAAGATGACTATCAATGTTGATGATTCAAAAAAAGAAAGTATAAATTCATCATACATCTACAAAACTATTATCATTTTCATCACCATTGCCATTATCATCCTCCCCTTTCTTTTGAATTTTTTTTCCTTTCACTATGCTCATCACCTTGTCTCTCCCATGCTCTCCATGCCCTCCCACTTTTTGCACTCATATGTTAGAAGCTCTCCGACATTTCCTCCCCACTTCCCTCTATGCTTGAGGGATGAGAAATCTCATTCAGGTAGCATAGCCACTTGAATCTTATAATGAATTGTTTTGGGAACGGTAACTTAGGATTGTAGCATTGTAGTACTATACATGCCTATGTAATTATGTGACATGCAATTTGAGTTTGGTGACTTCCGTCAATTACAAGGATTAACTTATTATTATTATTCAGGTTTGGAGATCAACTATTGTTGCTTGGATCACATGGAAAGAGAAAGATTTTGTTGTATAATTGGATTCTAAGGGTGGGATGTACCAAGATCTTGAATTTTAATTGTAATGTGTGTACATAGTATTTTCTAGGGTGGTAAAATTGTTGCTTGTGAGATCCTATGGTGACACTTAAGACAATTTAAAGACATGTTTGAATGAAGTAAGTCTAATGTGAGGGATGAATTTTATTTTGTTGTAAAGGTTGTGTTATACTTTGATTGCAATTTTTCTTGTTAGACTTACATCCCCTATATTGAAGTTGGAAGGACTGATTTGATATGACTATTTGGAAGCTTTGAATAAAGAGTTGCAGTATGAGTACAAGAATTTGGTTGTGAAGGTGTTGGTAAGTATTGTCATGAAGGAAAGTACATACTATGGAGTTCACTTGTTGAGGGTCTCGAATGTTGTTGGTAGCATTAATTTGCCAATAAGCACCATAAAGAAAGTGGTGTTTTTAAGTATAGTCCTATAAGTGTTGACCTTTTAAGATATTTTTAGTAAAATTTTACTACAATTACATGTGTTTTTAGTAAAATTTTACTAAAAATATCTTGAAAGGTCAACACTTATAGGACTAAACTACTAGAACGAAATTTAAAACACCCCTTTCTCTTTCAGTGAAGAGATGTAAGTCTTGGTTTTACTATTCAAAATTTTTTACTTTGTTTCATCCATTGACTACAAACATCTAAGAATTATATTTGAAATTTGAATGTACTAGCCATGTCACCTTCAACTTTTTTGAGATTCTATTTTTTCACTTTTTCATAATGAATTTCCTATTAGAGGGATTCAGATTTGTTGGGATTTCCTTAGGATAAGGAGGAATTTCAAATTCAATTATGACAGAATTGCAGCTATTGATCATGCCACACACACATTGCTGAATGTACACTAACGTATTAATACATTATCTCCGTTGAACATACATTAGGGTCCCATCATTCGCTACCCCTTATATACATGTCTATCATCTCTAAATTACAAAAAGTTTGAGGCCTTAACCCCTCAAGGCCCAAAGAGACTGTTTTGGGCCTCTCACCTGTTTAATAGGTCAAAAGTTATAACTTCATTTTCTTACATTCTAAGAAGTATATCTAAATGAATTTTATATTATGATGTTCATATTGAACAGGGAACTTCAGAGGTACAATTGACATCATGTAATAAGCTTGATTTACAGTGCATGCTGTCAATCAAAGTTCAAACTTGTGAAAAAGTACAAAAACTGCTTGGGCCTTGAGGGGTTAGGAAGGCCATCAGTTCAACGGGGAATGTTGGCCAGAAGAACGAAAAAATAAATGAAAAAATGAAAAATTCAGCGAACTTCTAGGCCTGAAATGAGCAGGATTGTTTAAAAACATATTTTAAAAAAGTTTAATGGAATTTTCAAAAAAATCCAAATTACAGAAGTCGGAAAACTGTCAGAAATCTGATGTGGTCGGACAAGTGCCACATTAGATTGTGATTTTTTAAAATGTATTATTATTTATTTTTCATCATAATTTTATAATTTTATATTCTGTCCAACAGTCAGAGGTTCTCAGCTCAGGGAACCAGCCCTTAATCCCTAAAGGACAAAGGCACATTTTGGATAGAAATTGTCAAAAACTGCCACTTTTTAGGGCAGCAAGAAAAAATTGAAAATAAAAGTTTTTTTTTCAAAATTCATCCATACAAATTTGAACTAGACTTCTTTGGGAACATGTGGAAAAAAATTAGAAACTTTGACCACACAGATTGAAAGATTATAACGTTTGAAATTATGTGGAAAACTTTTTTTTCAACCTTGCCCAACATGGTTTGCAAACTGAAACTCCTTATAGAATGAGATTCTTACACTAAAAAATGGTTTTTTTCTTTTTACATTTGCATCTTGTATCATGTAAGCTACACTCTCACCAAATTTCAAAACCTTAGGAAGAGTTTTGCAAATGCTGCCCAAAGTTGCCCAATCTGCTTGCAAAGTTCAGGGCAGCATAACTTTTGATCCGGGAACCCAATCAGAAAAAAAATGAGATTCTCAGGAAGGAGATAAAAAGTTACACATTTTGTCCAAATTTCATGAACATCTGACTAAAAATGATTTTGGAGGAGCCTACCCGTGATTTCTTGGGTACATTGAATGAACACTTGGTCCTTTAGGGGTTAACAACCCTTAGAAGTCTTGAATTTTTTCATGTCAAATACGTTTGTCGACCATCAATGTGCTCAACTTCTTTCCTTTGTATGTGAGCATCTTTATTGGCATTAGAAAATTTTATAGTGTTTTCAAAGACATGTATCTTTCTTCATGGACAATTGTATGTCATCTTAGATGGGTGTCATGAATGGATAGTGAATTTGGCAAAATGCAAGAAACACTTGTAATATTTTTTGCAACATACATGATGATTTGTTTTTTGGCCATAACTTGTGTTATAGCTTCAAAGGACTCAAGATTCATAGTTATGGTACTCATGACTATTATAAACCTTTTCAAATGTTTTTATTCTTCAAAAATGTTTTACTATCCAAAAATATACCAAAACTAAATGTCACACTTGCCAATTTGGGGAGGGGGGACTACTATTTTTAGCCCCCAAAATAAATTTGGATCTAAAATTTGATAAAGATGGTATTCTATGAAACTACCAACTATCGTTCAAAAGAATCTAAAAATAGTCAATTGTATGTTGTATAGAAGTCCACAAAGTGAACTTCTTTCTTTTTGCATTTCATAATATGTAAAATATTATTTTGGTTGTCCTTTTGATGAATAACCATTTCCATTGAGTTGTTATAAATGGTAAATTTCATTTTTCATTTTTCATTTTTTTTTTCTATTTTTTACAAATCAAAACATCATAGTATCTATTTTCTTGAGATTTTTCACTCTTTTAGTTCTACTACTTTGAGAATTTTTCTAGGCTTAACCTTCCTAGGATACAACTCCTTGAAGGTGTTTACATTGGTCATATTTTTTCTTTTTTAAAATTATTTTTCTTATTTGAAAGTAATCCAAAAAATAAGTATGAGGACCGTGCCAAAACACAACAAAATCAATAGGTGTTTCTTACAATTAACCTTGACTCCTACTTGCATTATTGAACTATAAAATTCTTTGTAGAATCTTGTTGGTAGTCAAAAGAAGATATGAGATTATCTTAGAATGAATTTTTTGGACACCATAAGAGTTAAATAGGAATTTTCGAAGTACAAAGAGTAGATGATCCACATTGATGATTATTAAGATTATTATGAAATTTGGAAAGAAAATTTATTGAAGATGTTTGTAAGATGGAGTATCCCATGATTGAAGCCAATAGTTGAATTTTTCTATTTTTATTAGTCATTGAGTAGTTTGTAGTAGATTTATAGGGAATTTTTTTTATCAAAAATATAGTGGACACTACATGAGTTATACCCATACAGCCATACCATAATAATGCAACATTTAGATCCAAGATACTATATCAAAAAGTATAGATCACGTCAAAAACTAAACGATTTATTTTGATTCCAAATATGTTGAGAGGTACTCAACCCACCCATATATTTGTACAGACAACCTGAACTCCTACCTAATAAATGCACATCTACATAAACTAATCCTTATTGAGAAAGAACCAAACTACTACATCAAAAGGTCCTAATATATCTACATAATGTAGAAGTGCATAGAAACAAACAAGGAAATGTATAAGCTAACAAACTAGCAAAACAAAGAACAAAAAGGCAATGAAAGAATCACAAAACAATATAAAGAAAGCATATGTATTGAAGCCCATACAAGTTACATAGGGCTATCCCTAAAAACTTACTCAAACCATGGAAAGATCCTATTAGAAGTCTCTAAAATATGAAAATAAAAAAAATTGGAGAACATATACTTGAAGTAGAATAATACACTTTTATGAATAAATGGCTACAAAACAAACAATAGAATCCAATAAATTTTGAAAAAAAATTCACAAATAGAAACAAACAAATCTCCCAATTACTCAAAATAGATAGATGGCCCCAGGTTCTCTTATCTTGTTCAGAAAACAACACATGTTTTTTAAGAATAAAATCTCATAACAGTATAGTATGGAACAAATGCATAAAGCCAACCAATTTTTCAACAAAGATTTTATACAAGTTGCCTAGCTGGTGCATTTTGAGTGCAGTGTGCACATTTGTTGAAAACAAAAGTTTCAAAACCAATTTTAAAAATACAAAGCATTACTAAAATGAAAAATGAAATGAACCATGTAAACATTTCAACTATATTTACCTCAAAGATTTTGAATTTTGAATATCCCATTTTAGTGTAATTTTGATCAATTTCTATCCAATTTTTTATTGTAAAATTTTCCATATTTATTTCGCATTTGAAAATTCATTATAAATCCTCTTTTGAAAAGTTTCAATTTCCAGAACCTCTATAAAAAATTTCCATCAAAATAGAGAAACAATTAAAATAAACTATACATAAATAAAAATTCAATTTAAAAAATAAAAAATCTCAAAAAATCTAATTTTTATTTTTCTCATATTTGAATTTATAAGAAAAAATTAGCAATGTATTTCATGAAATTTGGGCTACACTTTTGTAAGTAGGTTGTAGAGTGTTTTTAAAGAATATCGTATTTTTGTAAGAGCACATTTACTATTTATGAGATTTTCAATGATGCTAATACAATATTGGCATTTCAAGATTATCTAAAATTAATTTAATACCAAGATTAATTTTCAATGTGTGTCCATGATTTTTTTTTAAATCTCAAAATTGCCCATCGGTGCATTGGGATACAAAAGTTGGTACATCCTACCATGCATTTACCCTATGAAAATTACACAAATTCTTCTTAAGTCAAAAAAACACATGATGTTATAACCTTGTGAATGTTAGTAAAAAAATGACCAACCTCAAGACATTCCGTTCCAACAATGGCTATTAACTTGTAATTGCATAAACTTTTGAAGATCATGTAATTATGGAGCTACACAAAATCCATAGCATAGACTACTTCTAGTATTATACCATCAAAAAGATGACCCTCTCTAACACAACCAAGCCCCAACATTATAATACAATTTGTGCAATTTGTATATTGTCATAACGGATACACAAGAGACACTATTACTTACAAAGAAAATATATATCAAATACTATTCAACAACAATGAAAAATTGTGATGGAAAGTTGCACAAACCTACACAACCATGGGGTTAGAGGAGTCATCAATAAACGATGACAAAGTAATTTTTAAGCTATAGAAGAACTAAAATTTAAACAACACCTAATTACAAAAGCAATTAGGGAAATTCATCAAAACACCAAAAAATTCCTCCAATTAGATAATACTCAAAAAAAATGGAAACTTGAAAAATAACCATCTCCTACCAAAACTAAAATAAGCTAATTCTTATCATTTAACTTAAAATAGAGACAATGTCCAACATTAAAATTTAACTACACAAGATTTGAACCTAGGTCATTAAATTACATAATCATTGACCTCTCACAAATATTCTCCAACTTAATGAAGTAACTACTACTAGAAAAAACAAGCAATATAATACAAAAGACATCCAAAAACCTACACTAAAATTCATATGAACAAAAGACTAAAAAGTAATCCTTGGTTGCAAGACAGTGGTTACAGATATTTTGCTACTTGTTTACTATTGGTTACTAATTACTAATTCTAAGTTTATGACAAGAGTATACCTCCAAAAAGAAGCAATAAAAAAGGCCTTGCTTCATATGTCCTTGATCAATCAACATAGCTAGTTGAACTACCCCCAATAGTCTCTTTATTCAAGATGGTCATAGGACCAATACTATATATTATTATGATGATGAAAGATTAGTGGGTTCAATGGTGCAATTTACCGTGGTAAACAAATAAATTGCGTAATCGTCTTTCCTAAAGAATCTTTGGTATAAACTCAACCACTATAATAATTGACTACTATCCAAAGGTCAATCCAAGTGGGTTCTTGCACTTTCGTTTCAATCCTATACTCAACTTCTTAACCTTTATCCAACCAATATGCTTTACATTAGTGGATTTGTAAATTAGCTTACAACATTTATTTAGTAATTTTTCATTATTTGTAATATATTTAAACTAGGGCAAGATGATTCTTTCTAACATTGTAATAATTTGACAAAAGAATTCATTTTTGATAAATTTCTAACACCTCTACAATCTATAATTGTAGAGATACTATTTAGGAATCAAATAACTTCTTTAATAATTTTGTATTACAAAATAAAATTAGTTGTTTGACAAGTATGTAACCTTTTATGATTTTGCAGTGATGCTCATCTTGTGCCTTTACTGATTATAATGAACAATATAGTACCTATTCTAATGTATCCAATTACTATGAAAATTTGGGAAAATTTAGATTGACTTAGACTTAGAGCATCTTCAATGCAATTTTCTAAGTCATCTCATCTTGTAAGTAGCTAAATGGATGAAAACGATTTTAAAATATTAATTTCATCATGTATCCTAAGACAATACTTCAATTTTTTTTATCATATTGAGTTCCTTAACCCTAGAATACCCAAGGCTTTTTTTGAGCTTCTTGGAGTTTGCTCAAAATCATTAAAAAAAGTCCAAGTTTTGATGACTCGTTATTGATTTTTTTAAATTTATAAGTGTACAAATTCAAACTAGGTGTGTTATAGATCACATAGGGAAGAAACCACAACAATATCACTCATGGTTTGAATGATTATAATGTTTAACTAGGAGTGTGTTAAAATTGTGAAAGTAATTTGAAGTTTTCTAGTCCTCTTTTTACATGTCAAATCTAAAATTTACGTAATGAAAAAGAATATGAGATTCAAGGACATAACATGCATACCCATAATCAAAATATTGCTTCTTAGAATCTACACTACAATTTTCTTAAATGAATTTCTAATGTGATTTTTTCCCAAAATCCAATGTACTTGAGTCTCATTTCCAAAAACTCTAAGACTAAAAAATCAAGATTTGCAATGGACACCTTTGCACAAAATCTTTAATGAAAAATAAAAATAAAATTCTCAAAAAACTGAATTTTTGATGCTTAATCCTTGAAAGGCCCATGGGCTCTCTCTATGCAATCTGTATTTGGCCTTGTGACTCTTCAATTGCAGTTAAATATCTAAATTGTGATACATGGTTATTTTTGTACTATCACGATCATTAATTTATTTTGTACTGAAAAATATTTGTTCAATGTTTTTCTAATCAAATACCACCAAATTCATAATATACTATATGACTACAAAAGGTTTTTATGCCCCTTCAAGGATTAAATTAGACTTTAAAGGATATTCAATTATAAAAGAAATATGAAAAAGAATACTTTGGTATGATTTTATATAACTTCAAAGTTTATTTGACACTGAAATATGGTGCCTTGGATATTTTAGGCTCAAATGATCTTCTAAGACCAATTGTAGATGGATTCAAGTACTTGACTACAAATGTGATGGAGCCTTATCCTCCATTCCAAATAAGATAGTTTGCAATTGGTCTATCAACCGTATAAAAAGTGTAGTTGGGTCACATTTTGACGTAAGGTAACTCCATCCAATTCAAATAAGTAGCTTAGCCCCTAAAGGTATTTGACTATGTTTTCACCAAAAACGCTCCAAAACTGTCATCTCTAGTACAAGTACCAAATTTTAGAAAAAAATACATTTTTGGACAAATGCAACCGTAGGATCTTGTATTAAGCTGTTTTGGGAAGACGTGGAAAAAATTTCAGAAATTTCCACCGTTTGGATTGCAAGATATTAGCATTTGAAGTGACAAAAAGCCATTTTTTGGCCCTGCAAAAATCCGGGCAGATGCACTCCACAAGGCCAGATCATTATGAAAAAATGTCCAAAATGGTTGTAACTATTTGGATTCATTCTTCAAGTCATGTTGGCTACATGCTTGAAATTTTTTAGATTATTTGGAATTGTACAACATATAGGAAAAAAATAGTAAGTTGAAAGAAGTAGAGAATGATTTAAAATACTAAATTGTTAATAATTTATTTATGGAATTGAAAAATGCCAGTCCCAGTGGTTAAATTGTTTTAATAAACAATCTACACCTCACATTTTTATTTTTTTCCAAAAATATTAAAAATTGAGTTAAATAAAGGTCTTCAAAGTTTATTTTAGAGTAGAGATTCCATTACTACCCACAAACTACCCACAACTAAAACTCTTCATAACTTTCATCTCATAAATCAAAATGGAATGATTCAAAGCTTTCCATGTATATAAAAATCAGGAAAATTAATTTCAAATTTTTATTTTAAAAAAAGTGATTTTTAAAGAAGTTTTTTTTGATGCCTAGGTTGCCCGCCAAGCAATGAAAACAACATTTCATACAATAACTTTTTAACCATGTATTCAAAGGTTATGAAAATTGTTGGGTCTTAAAGCTACTCCTCGGGTACATGTTGTGTGAAAATTTCAAAGAAAAAAAAATTCCATCCATAGTGAGTTGCTCGAAATCACTATGTTGCCAAAAAACACCGTTTGGTCCTTTAGGGGTTAAGTGGAATCTAGGAATCTCTAATGGCAAATATTGAATTTGGGGATGGAGCCTTATCCTCCATTCCAAATAAGATAGTTTGCAATTGGTCTATCAACAATATGAAAAGTGTAGTTGGGTCACATTTTGACGTAAGGTAACTCCATCCAATTCAAATAAGTAGCTTAAGTGGAATCTAGAAATCTTTGATGGCAAATATTGAATTTGGGGATGCATACATCATAACCACTTAAGGTCAACTATTCAACAACCTTAGAACTAGTAGTAGTTGGCATATCTATACTTTGAGTTAGGATGTTTGTTTTGTTTTACTTGTTTATTATGCTCAAATCTCTAGAACCATGCATTCCCACAGTCACATTCTTGATATCATCATAAAGCTCTTTGCTAGGAGAGGTGCAACGGGCATTTGGACATAAGGTTTCATAGTTATTGAATTTCAAGGTTTTCATGAAATAAAAAATTAGATAATTACTTTTACTTTTATTTTCGGTGTGGCAACAGCACGAGGCACACTAGTAGTCTTCAAATAAGGCATCAAAATCTAATTGCTACTTTGGGACTTCCATTGATTGTTTTGAGCTATTTGGGCAGCCCGATTCAAAAATTCATAACAGAATCGCACTTTGTTGAAAAATAATAATTTAATTGTTACCACATTTCTTGACATCTGTAAAATAAAATTAAAAATCCATCAATCCCACTGCGCTGAACTCAGCCACTCTACCAGGAATAGGTTCATCTACCTTAGAACTAAGGTAGGCAAACCCAATACCAACCATTAACCCAATACCACACAAATGTAAGACCGTCATTGATCCTAGAGTGAGAATCTATGACAGTAATACATGCCTTAACTTCACTTATTGTGAAGTTAACCCTTAAAGGACCATTGTTCCTTCGAAGGACAAATGAGATTTTGGGTAGGTACCTGTGGTCTCAATTTTTGTCCTGATTTTTTGAAACTTTTTATGAAGATAGAAAAACTGATGAGCTTTGTAAGAATATAATTTTTTTTTCATTTGGTGCCCGGGAACAAAAATTATGCCCAAATAAGCTCAAAATAGGGGAGAGGGGGCAGCAAAAAAAAGTTTCAAAAATTTTAATTTTTTTTCCTGTATAGATTATATTTTTGTCTACAAGTAAAGCTTTGATTCATTCCATTTGGATTTGTTATGAGAAAGTTATAGACAATCTTGTTTTTTGGGCAATTAGAGCATCTTCTTGAAAAAATAACTTGTAGGATTCATTTCTAAATGCAATTTTTACAATTTTTTTTAAAAAAAAAAGGTCCATATGGTTTTCTTTTCTTTTTAGAACAATCTCACCATTGGGATTAGTGCATTGTAATTCCATCTTAGAGATATTAATAATTTAGATGTTCCTTCTATCTTGTTCCTATTTCTACTTACCAATTTTTCAAAGAATTAAAATTAAATTTTTTTGTATTTTCTTTTTTTTCCTAGACTCTCAACTCAATTCTCCACCATAAAGATTTAAAGCTCAAAACTCTGTACTGCAAAAAATTAAAGTTAAGAAGGTTCAAAGTCAAGTAACCTAGTCCCGCAATGTGTGAAAAAACTTGTTTATTCACTTTAAATGCAGATATCTTGCAATCTATGCAGTCAAAATTTCTGAAATTTTTTCCACACATTTTCATACTGTTTAGGTGTAACATCCTACGGTTAGATGTGCAAACAATAAGATTTTCAATTTGTTTTACTCTTTGCTCTAAAAATGGCAGTTTTGAGTGTTTTTTTGCAGAAAAAACACCTTGGTCCTTTCAGGGTTAAGGCATGTACTTCTGTCATAGATTCTCATTCTAAGATGAACAACGATCCTACATTTGGGTGGTATTAGGTCAGTGGTTGGTATTGGGTTCGCCTACCTTACTGTAGGCTATTCCAAGTTGAGTGATCCCCATTTAAACCTCTCAAGTGCGTATCAGAAGTTACACGTTCCGGGTAAGGAAGAAATCTGGTATCAAATGCAAGCTGTGAGCATAAAAATATATATCAACCGAACGATGTGGAGAGGATGAAAATTACAAACCCCCAACAAGGGCTGCAACTTGCTGACACAACAGTTGAAAGCTTCGACAGACAGGATATTGACCGGAAATGATCCATAGCCTCACGATCATGACAATGATTGGCTGTACCACAATATGCACCTTCGTGTCAGCCATGCTCCAAAAGAGAACTAAATATAATCTCAACTAATGCACAACTTTCATCTCTTCAAATTTCTTCTACCATGTCAATAATAAATCAAATCCTGATTGGCCTACAGCTGCTTCAGATGCAGAGTGGAGCTAAGCTTGTATCACACAGAGGATACTACGTCAACCTGTCCCTCCACAACTTTCATTTAGTGGAAGGAATGCGTCGATCTGAGAGTAACACTAACACAACATTAGAACTCACCTTTACCAGTCCTTCCGAATCTCAAAGGAGTAATCCAAGTCCAGGTGCACCCTACCATCATCGTCGATGAACCGCTTACGGGCTGTGTAAGCGCCGCGAGCCAAAGATCCCGAAGGAGTCACTTCCTCCTCGGCAATGTGCACATACGGCTCCTGCTGAGGACCAAACGTGCCCATCATGTCACGGGTCTGGTCTACCTGGAAACCCGCCTTCCACACCGTGTTGATGCAAGTCAACCCGGACACGATGTTGTTGCGCACGGTGAAAATGTACTTCAAAGACACAGTCGAACCCTCCTTCAAAGAGAAAGTGTATCCCCTGGAATTCGTCCCCAGAGGCAACGGGAAATGGCTGTCCGGACGTCCCTTCGAGATCACCCCCAAAGACATCACACTCACCTCGGGCTCCACAAACCCGTCCCCAGCATCCTCCTCGCTGGCGAACCCCAGCAGCTGAGCCTTCCAACGCCGCAGACTCTCGTCCTCCTTGTCCTTCTCCAGCTGCTCCTTCAGAGACACCAAAGGACCCAATTCCTGCTTGAACTCCTCCACGGGGGAATCATCGACTTCATCCTCCGAGTCGAACGAGTTGCTCGCGTTCGTCGGAAGGGAATCGCACTTGGTCAGAGACTTGGTTGCTTCCGTGGGCTTGGAGCTGTTCTCCTGGTTTTCCTTGTCTTGCTCCGACGTGGTTTCCTCTTTGTTCAGCTCTTTGCTCAGCTCCTTGCTTGACTTGCTGTGAGTGCGCCCAAACCAACCAGATACCGTTTTGGACATCTTCGCTCGTGCCTGGTCGTGCCTAGATGCCAGAGTCAATCGTCAATTCGGCCAACGGTACCAATGTTCCTGCTCCGTCTTGTCAGGTCACCAGCTGCAGCAACGACGTAATCCTTGGCAGCCGCCCGCGATCACCTAGAAGTGCATTGATTTGGGACTAGTGATGGTCTGTGATACGAATGCTTTCTGCAGAGAATAACACGTTCTCGTCACGACCTGAAGAGCTGGAGGATTTCGTCCGTGGTATAATGTTGACATGACTCAAGAAAGATGAATCACTAGTGCAAGACCCATGTAGAGAACATAGATGGCAGTTGTAGTAAATTGAGACTAACTCGACACCCAACCATCGAGGAGAGATACTCAATTGTTTGCATTAGAGTACATTCTTCACCCATTGAGCTACTTAAAATGCTCCATATTATCCAAGCGTATTTCTACTTGCCATAAAATGAGTGTAGCCTTACTAGGACAATTGAGCACCTACTAGTGGTTTAGCCCGTGGGTCATGCGATTGCCTGAAGTCCTACGGAGATATAGCTCCTCACAGTCCATAGACTTTTGGTTAGTTACATTACCAGAGTAACATAATATCAACAGTCTCGCCCTCCAACAGATTAGCTGACATCGGAGGAACACGGAAAAGCAGGTATACCATATGCAAACCTTAAATGCTCAAAATTACTCAGCAGCGAGAAAACTGACACACAACTCCTCTGTACATATTTCTCGCAAGTTGACTCTCCTCTGTACATATTTACCGCAATTTTAGAGTATAGTCATCCAACCAAAGAATAGGATCTGTCTAAAGAGACATTTATGGAGTGACGTATCAGTGAAAAAATTACGTAACAACTCCAATACACAAGCTCACATACATATACAAAGGTGAGAAGTTGATCACACTGATAGTGACCAAACATGTCACGAGGAAGACAATGCCGACGAACGAGCAATTTTTAAAAGACTATCAACGCACCTGCGACAAGACCATTGGACTCCTAACAGAATTATGTTCTAGAATTTAAACTCGAATTTCCCCAAACCTCTTCAATCTTACGACCTGGGGCACCAACTTTCACAAAGACATAATTTGAATGTGTGCTACAATCGATGATAGTGTGGGAAGCGTACAGGATATTCTCCAATGCTATTTTAGAGCAGATCATTTTGAAGGGGGTTGAATGTACATACGCCACATCCTACCGCAGCAGGTCAAAGCACAAATCCGAATCCCCCTTCCAAAAAATTCCTAATCAGGGGCACGAATAGAATATCACGCGCTCCAAAAAAAACCCAGCGGCGACGCATCCCAACCACCCCGATTCAAATTTGATTCTAGGGCACTTCCTAAAAACCCGGAGTATGAAAAACGAAAAAAAAAAATTTGAAAAGAACAAATAGAGCCAGCAGTGCATCGTCGTACAGACTTACATCTCCGAATCGCACACAACTGCAACCACCGGCACTTGAAATCCTCGAAGCCTCTCTCGAATTTCCAAGCTCTCGATCCCCTCCGCGGCGTAACGTATTACCTTCCCCAAATTTTCGTAGTCCTGCTGCTGCTCTCTACACCATCCTGCTTCCACCCACCTGCCCTGGAACACGAACGGACAGTCACGTCAACCCCGCCCTCCGCGTTCAATGCAGGCCAAGCTCGCAATCGGAACACAAACACACCGAATGCACTTACTTCACGAATGCACGTTCTCCAACACTTGGGGCTTCACTTCCAGATTTCGCGCGCACCCGACAGAACGGCGCGCACACACACTTGAGCTACAATTCAGGATCTGCGGACCTACGAAATTTGAAACCACTACTCTCAAAAATCAAATAAGTTCCGCCACCAACTCTATCAGTCTCTCTCTGCCTCTCTGTTTCTCTCTGTTTCTCTCCAGTATCCAAAACCTGACAGCAATACTACTAATAACTCCCCTTCTTCCCGTCTTCGTACGACTCAAACGGTCTTCTCAATACGCACGTCAGAGCAGTCCTGAGCACGGTAAGCTTGGTGCTTCGAAAACGATTCGGTGAGAGATTCAAGAGAAGTGTGACTCCCTAAGTGGGATTGAGGCAGCCAGCATGGAGGGGATTGGGGAGGAAATGTCGGAGGGCTCCTGACATGGAGTGCGCGACGGGCGTGGCGGGGAAACGGGGACGACGACGACGACGACGACTTGGAAGGAAGGATCAGAGCGCGGCGAAGGGACAGACAGACAGACAGTTCAAAGATGGCAGGAATGGGGATGAGAATGAATAGTTTATTCTAGGGGAGGCGAAAAGCGCGCGTAAAAGGGGCTTTCACCGGCTTTGGGATGGTCAAAAAACTCCTCTTGTGAGGAGAGGAAAAGGGATGGGATTTTTTTCTTTTGCCCTCTATGTTTCAAGATGGATGTAAAACTTGCCCCTTATTTTGGAATGACTGATTTTTTATTTAAAAAAAAATCTTCATGGTATAGTTGGGGTCTTTAATTCCAAATATGAGTTCAAACTTTCCAACTATGATAATCCATAGTATAGTGAACTTGCCAATCACTGCATAGACAAAATTCAAATTGTTTTCTATATAAATATAGAGATTTTTATGTTTTTTAATTTGGTGTGATTATTAAATGTCATGTTAAGATTCACATGTGAAAAATTGAATGCAAAAAAATTTCTTCCTATAAATTTTATTGCAATTTAAAGGCAAAGAAGCTAAAATCTAGTTAAAAATTCCTTATAACTAGAGCTTTTTCTTGGAATAGTGTCCCTTGTGTTGGCTTCACTGCACATGCCAGATTTTGGAGGGAGAAATTCACAATGGTCAAATTCTAACAAATTTGGTGAAATTTTGCCCCTAAAAAAAGCTCTACTTACAACCCTTCAGCGTACAATTGCAGTCATTGGGAGGTGATACAGAAGTTGTTGTAGTTGCAATTGAATTGGTATGTAGTTACATTGTGGGGGTAGTATTTGGTAAATGGCAAAGGTTGTTGTGTAGTTTTTAGATGTATGCAATAAATGGTTAGTTTATTCTAAATGACAAATTCTTGCATTCTTCTTAAGGTAAAAAATTAGAGCAAAGCTACAATTACCTCCTCTCATCCAAGTAATGTTTGTAGAACTATTCTATAGGGATCTAAAATGACTTACTACATATAGTGAATTTTAGAATTTTAGGCTTTTTGTTCATAATACTTAAGTTTAACATTCAAATTGACTCTATAGAAATTTTAGCAAAACCCAAAAGAGAAGGTATTCAAATATAATACAAGAAGACTTGTCTAAATTTTCAATAATTATAGGTATTTTAACAAAACAACAAGCTTGACTGAACAACTACGATATCATTATGATGGACTATATGGAAACAATACAAATTTGAAGAAGCTTAAATCTAGCATGATTTACAAGCATTGAAACAACAATGATTGAAGAAATTTTGAAGCTTTGTCTTATATTAGTGTAAAAAGGGTTTGCTAAGGTCAATTATGCATATCAAGGCAATGAAATCTTTTCTAAAAGGGAAGATATTGTAAAGTATATGATTATGTCAAATTTCTTATCTACTTATTTTCTTAAAATCATATATATATATATATATATATATATATATATATATATATATACGCAATTGAAGTCCACAATGTGTCTGAAGACCACTTTACATTTAGAGGCCGGGCCAATTTTGTGTGTCAGAGGCCAAGAATCCTCACTTGTGATTGGATAAAAGGCTGAAATCAACCCCAAACCCTTTACACCTAGAGGTTGGGCCAATATGGTGAAATGAAGTATTTATAAAAAAAAAAGATGATTTAACATGGCCCGAGCTCGTTGAATTGAGTGCACCAAAAATGGGAGCCTAATTCTTGGCCTAGGAGCCAATGTCAAATTTCCATTAAATTTATTTTTTTCAACAAATCCAATTCATTGGGTTTTGTGCAATTGGCCTCTAGGTTGAAAGTGGCCCTGAAATTTCAGCCCCTCTCTCCCTTTTTCCTAAGTTTTTTTAATCGGCCTGGCTTCTTGGCCTCAAGGCCTTTACATATGGGAGAATTGACTCATGTTATAATCTGATTTTAATGTGTAGTTGAGGCCGGCCTTTAGCCCAAAAGGGGCTGAAATTTCATGCAATTGGCTTAGAGAGGAATTGGCCTAGCCTCTAGGTGTAAAGTGGCCCTAGGTATAGAATGACACAAAATTTGATCTATTCTATGATGTTCTTCACTATGTGAGTACTACAATTATAATGTACAACTATGGTGGAATTTTAGATTTTTTTATACATTATGAATTTGACATGAAATCTTTTTACTTTTCTTCACTAGTTAATAATACAAATTGCTAATCTTCACAAACAAGTATACTAAGAGTTCAATGTGATAGATACTGAAGTTTCAATTTATGGTCCTAAATTCCATTTTTAAAATGTTATCATTGGTATCATGAATGTATGCTAAGTGCACAAATTAGATGACCCCTAATTTCAAAGCTTTTAGCTCTTTTTTTAAATATTTATTGACTTAAAGTATAAATGACATGGATTTTTTTGCATACATACATAAACAAAAAAATAATATTAAAACAAAAAATTGTCTAAAGATGATTTGATAGTGTGTGTCCTTTGCAATTCATTGTTCAATTTAGTTTTTTAAGTATTTGTAGATGTTGTTATTGTTTGCCAACACTTTCAATGCTACACACATCCAAAATTAGTTCATTGTCTTAACCCCTAAAGTTCCATGACTATGTTTTCATTGAAAATGCTCCAAAATTGCATTTTTAGTATAATTACCAAATTTTTGAAAAAAATCCTTTTTCTGACACATGTAACCGTAGGATCTTGTATTATGTTGACTTGAAAACATGTGGTAAAAATTTCATTGCAAGATATAAGCATTCAAATTCATTGAAATCATTTTTTTGGTCTTGCAGAAAACAAGGTAGTTGCTTTTCACAAGCTTACTTTTCTATGAAAAAATGTCCAAAATGGTGGTGCTTATCTAGATTCATTCTTCAAGTCAAGTTCACTATATGCTTGAAAATTTTCAAATCATTTGAATTGTACACAATATTGGAAAAAAATAGTAAATAGAAAGAAGTAGAAAATGATTCAAAAAACTAAATTGTTCAGAATTTAATTATGGAATTGAAAAATTGGAATCCCAATGGTTGCAATGTTGTAATAAACAATCTACATCCTATGATTTTTTTTTCCTAAAAATATTGAAAATTGTATAAGATAAAGGATTTTCAAGATTATTTTAGAGTAGATAATTCATAACTACCCCACAAACAGAAAATACTCATAACTTTTGACTCATTGATCTAAATGGAATGATTCAAAGTTTTCCATGTATATATAACTCTAGAAAAGCAATTTCAAATTTTTATTGCTTAAAAGAGTGATTTTTTCTAATATGTCTGGACTACCCATTTATGAAAAAAATAGAACTATTAGGCCATAACTTTTGACTCATATTTCCAAAGGTCATGAAATTTAGTGCATATGAAAGATATTCCTTGTCCCCACCTTCAATTAAAATTTGGGCCAAAAACATGGAAATCTCTGGTCACACGTACCTACCCGAAATTGCTATGTAGCCAAAAAAAGGCATGCTCATCCTTCAGGGGTTAATTTCAAGTCCATAAACATCTTGTAACTATGAAAAATTAGCTTTCACAAAATAGTTAGCTTGTCACCTAGTCACTTGGGGTGAGAATCCCACAAGTATTAAAATATTAGTGATGACTTTCCTTGCCCTCAATATAAACCACCCTTAGTCAATGTTTGATGCCCAACTAGACTTCTTGCACTCTTTTCCAAAGAATTGTCAGTAGCAACTTCATTAGAAATTTGATTCCATCCAACAAATATCAAGAGATGCACAATAACACCTTACAATGTTGTGAAGGTGGCAATGAAACTCCAATACCGTGCTTTCTAACTAGAAGTCAATATGGCAAATGATGGTATTATGAGGGAGTCAAAGTGACCGCCTTCTTTATAATAGTCTTGGCAATCTTCAATAAATTTTCCTTCTTTTTGTCTAGGAGGCTTCCAATAGGCACATCTATCCTTTGGAAGCCCACCTACTTCCATGTTTATTCATCAAGCAAACTTCCAAAAGAAACCAATTTTCTCTATGACATAATTTTTCACTGTCATTAGCATTCAATTTACAAAAACAAATAAATTTTTGTTACTAACCTTCCAAATAAGCATTAGGGGGGATTTGAGTGCAAGGGAGGCTTGTTGTAGGGTTGTTCCACTTGTTGTTCAGGAACTCTAAACCAACCACTATTGTCAAAAAAATTTAATTTAAAAAAAATTCAAAAATATCAAAAAGTGTTAAAAATTTTCAAAATTGATTTTTAAAAATTGAAATAAATAATTAATATTATTTGACATAGCACAAGTTTGACCACATCAGATCACTGATGTTATGAGTTCTTGTAGACTAGGAATTCCAACGATCTCGCAGACTTCTTTTGCCTTGAAATATCTTCTAATGCTAGAAAAATTCTTAAATATTCTTCAAAATATATATTCTTCAAGTTTTTGAGGTTTGTGTCATAATTCTTACGAAAGATGTTAAGCATCATGATTCAAAATTATTCATAAATTTTTTTAAACATATCTAAATCTTTTTCAAATTTTTCTTTAAGCATTTGGGTATGAAATTCAACAAAATTAATGTTTTCTTCTAGTAGCAAAATTTGTAGAACACAAATGACTAAAACTTTGCATCCTTTAATTTGCTCTATAATAGATTTTAACTAAAGTGAATTTGTTTTGAAGTATGCCCATGGAAAGAAAAATCAATTTTTTTTTGTTAAATAAAACTTTTGGAAAAATTTCAAAAAAAATTCCCCAAAGTTTGGTGGTGATATGAAATGGATGATAAGACCAAGTTACACCAAGATAAGTCTAGGAGATAAATAGATTACAACGACTTTTTAACCATGTAGTCAAAAGTTACAAAAATTGTTGCGCCCTAATGCTACTCCTTGACAACATGTTGTGTCAAAATTTCAAAGAACAAAAATGAAAATTTTGTCTTGAGTGAGTTGCCAAAAAACTTAGTTGGTCCTTTAGGGTTTAATTGAATTAATTTGAGTAGTATTTGAATTTAGCCCTAAAAATGACCACTTTGGGATTCATTGTACTTAAGAATGAAAATTGCAAAGTATAATGTAGTAAGTACTCTAATTTTGAAATTTGTGTAAATTCATAAAATTGAATATTTTATTGCAGTATAAACCTCTATTTCATAATTGTGATATTCATATTTTGATTATTTTCCAATATAGAGTAAACGATAAATTTGGTTACACTATATCATTTTTCACAAGAAAACACTGATTAGAAATTTTGATCTAAATCGTTTTTGGGTGTTTCTCTAGAAAAAGATCAATCATTCACGATGGATGTGATTTCATCTCTAAAAACAAAATAAAACAAAATAATTGATTTCCACTCGTAAGTAGTGGCAAAATAGATGTAGTGTTTTTTCATTGTCAGTATGTTACCAAATGGAATAATCTATTTTTAGAATTACTAAATTTGGGCTAAAATTGTGTTTTCTTTTTGGAAATTTTTTGATCCATTTGGCCATTATTCATCCAATTTGAGTGATAGATCATCCAATCCCCTACATTTCCTTTAGTTTGAACTGGAAAAAAAATGTTGATAGCTACTCCATTTTGGTTACATTCAAAAATTTGTAGGAGAAGCTTGAATAGATCATATAAAATGGAAGCTATCTACATGAAGATTAGATTTGGAATAAATTAAATCCTTTTTGTATTTAAAAAATATCATGTGTCATTTTGTGATTGGTTCAAGGTGACATGGACTTTTCAAAATCTAATCTAGACACTACAAGAGAACGGAATGTTTCAAATATAGTCCTAGTAGTATAGTCCCATAAGTGTTGACCTTTTAGGAGATTTTTAGTAAAATTTTACTAGAAATACACATTTTTAAGTAAAATTTATTAAAAATCTCCTAAAAGGTCAAAACTTCATCAAAAGAGATTTCGGGGCTAAAGAAGCCCGTAAGTTCCCTGGAGTTCTTGGATTGTGGGAACTTGCCACATTAGCGATGTGACGTGATTGAGACCGTGCCACGTTATGTAATATTAATCATTGAATCATTGAATTACTTATTCAATATCATAGGGGCGATTTGAGGAACATGGTCACTTTAAGAAATCATTACCTTGCTGCCCCTCTCCATGTTTGGATGTGGAAATGAAGCACAGTTGAAAATTTCCTTTTCTTTAACCCTTTAACCCCTCATAGCCTAAGTAGACAAAGTATGTCTCCTTTTCAATGTATTTTGAGATACTCCAAGTAGTAAGGGATTAAGGATGTGTTACCTTACCCCTCCTAAAATCCCATTGTCTCTACATGAGACTGAATAGACTTCGGGCAAGTTTCTGTGAGCAAAAATTTTAGTGAATTTCCTTGAAATTTTTTCATAAGATAAAAACTTAATAGCTTTATAGAAATGGAATTTTTATTTCAATTTGTGATTGGGAGCAAAAATTATACCACAATAAGCCCAAATTTCAACTCAATAGGTAGCAAATGAAATCTACAAAAAGTTGAATTAAAAATTCAAAAAATTTGATATCATAAATTTCATTTTTGTCTATACGAAAAGCTTTGATTCATTCCATTTGGATTTGTGATGTGAAAGTTATAGAGCATCTTATTTTGCAAGCAATCAAAGCATCTTCTTGAAAAAATAATGCATAGGATTTGTTTTAGAGCTTGATTTTCACATTTTAAAAAAAGAGTTCCACATGATTATCTTTGATTGTTAGAACAATATGACCATTGAAATTAGTGTGTACTAATTCCATTTGAGAGCTACTAACAATTTAGTTTTTCCCTCTACCTTGTCCCTACTTCTACTCAACAATTTTTTAGCCCCTAAAGGACCAAACGGTGTTTTTTGGCAACATAGCAATTTCAAGCAGCTCACTACAGATGGAATTTTTATTTTTTTTCTTTGAAATTTTCACACAACATGTGACTGAGGAGTAGCTTTAAGGACCAACAATTTTCATAACTTTTGAATACATGGTCAAAAAGTTATTGTATGATATGTAGTTTTCATTGCTCGGTGGGCAACCCGGGCAGATAAAAAAACTTCTTTAAAAATCACTTTTTTTAAAAATAAAAATTTGAAATTGGTTTTCTAGATTTATATATACGTGGAAAGCTTTGAATCATTCCATTTTGATTTATGAGATGAAAGTTATGAAGGGTTTTAGTTGTGGATAGTTTGTGGGTAGTAATGGAATCTTTACTCTAAAATAAACTTTGAAGTCCTTTAATAAAAACATGAGGTGTAGATTGTTTATTACTATCACCATTGGGATTGCCATTTTTCAATTCCATAAATAAATTATTAACAATTTTGTATTTTGAATCATTTTCTACTTCTTTCTACTTACTAATTTTTTCCTATATGTTGTACAATTCCAAATGATCTAAATTTTTTTCAAGCATGTAGCCAACATGACTTGATGAATGAATCCAAAGAATTACAACCATTTTGGACATTTTTTCATAATGATATGGCCTTGTGAAGTACATCTACCTAGGTTTTTGCAGGGCCAAGAAAAGTCTTTTTGTCACTTCAAATGTTGATATCTTGCAATCCACATGGTAGAAATTTTTGAAATTTTTTCCACATCTTCCCAAACCAGCATATTACAAGATCCTAAGGTTACATTTGTCCAAAAATGTATTCTTTCTAAAATTTGATACATGTACTAGAAATGGCAGTTTTGGAGCGTTCTTGGTGAAAACACAGTCAAATACATTTAGGGGTTAAAGAATGAAAATCATATTATCTGGATTTTTTTCCTATACTCTCAACTCAATTCTTCATGATAGTTATTTTAAAATTCAAAATATGTAGTGCAAAATTTTCAAGTTATGAGGATTCAAAGTCTCATAAGCTAGTTTGTCATGGGTGGCCCAAACCCACATTTTCTTCACTTTGAACGCATTTATCTTACAATCCATGCAATCAAAGTTTCTAAGATTTCTTCCACACATTCTCATACTAGTCCATTGCAAGAGATTATGGTTAAATATGCCCAAAAATTCCATTTTCCATTTTTTTTTGCACTTAGCACTAGAAATGACAGTTATGAGTGTGTTTTTTTATGAAAAGAAAAGAGCCTAAGTAGGGACTTTTAAACGTAAATGAACAGGCTCCTGATCCATCTAGGGTTACTAAGATTGCCGGACATTGGCTTTCCAGGAGTTTCCTTCCTTGCAATAATACTGCATGGCCAACGATTCCTCGGCTTTGAAAGGACGAATCATCAGATTTAGTGTTCATCAAATAATGTGCTTTTCGAGGAGAGCTCCGGACGGAATTGGTCCTTGCATTTCATGCCGCCCTGTCTGCCTGCCTGCCAAATGGTAGCCAGAGACAGAACAAGCAAAACTGTAGCAAAAAATTATTGATCTTCAGAGTTCCAAAACTGATAAAGTTCGTCACTTCCAGTTCAGTTTCTCTCACTCACTTGCCTGCCTGCCTGCCTGCCTGCCTGCAAGTGGACGAAGAATTCCATCTGGGTTAAAATAAAATTATTAAAAAGAGCAGAAATCAAGGCCACTTGACGACTGACCTTAGATCCCAACACTTTGGGGTCCTATGTTAAATTCATCGAACTTCAACGCTTATATCGTGCACTCAATACGAACAAAGTTTCTAGAATTTCTTCCACACATTTCATGCTAGTTGAGTTTAACGTCCTTCAGTTGGATATGCAGAAGAAACAAATGTACAAATTTTTTGTTGTGTGCATTGAAAATTGCAGTTTTGAGTGTTTTTTATGACAAAATGGCCTTAGCACTGGGGGGTGGGGTGGGTTGAAATTCACAACTATTCTAAAACTGTTAAAAAAGTGTGATCACTGATGTTCTCCACCAAAAAAAATTTGTAAATTGACTGACTACTTTGATAGAGGCATTCATTCTTCTACAATTCTACACAGCCAAAAAATTAAAAATCCACACTGTTAACTTATGTACTGTATACTTAGGTTCCCCTGTTTTATTGATACGGTTTTGTATGTATGAGAATCAACAGAACAATTCCAGGCTTTCTAAATTAAGCCGTACTTTACACTCCACGTGAAACAGTCAAACTGACAGGAGGCATTAACTTATATTATTGACACAAATTTCAACATTGACTCCATTGAATCCTACTGCAGTCTGACTGATTACCTCATGATCAAACATTATAAGGTAACTAAGTTACACCTAATTTTGATCACTTTCTAAAATCAACCACTCTGTTTCATTTGTGTCAAAAAAAATAAAAAAATAAAAAATCAACCCCTCTAAATTGTACTCCCATTATTAGTAAGAGTCTATGGTTGGTTTTAGAAACACTTATTTTCAGCACTTTGAAAATTCATAGCCTATTCATAAATTATTCAAAAAAATGCATTCTATAAGAATCTATATTCCCCTGCTAACTACCAGCAAGACCCAACAAAAAGAAATTCAATATATTAATAGAAACCCTGATGAATTACTTATTTGTGTGATTTTAGATATAGTTATTGTAATCTTTCAATCCATGAGTGATATTCTTGGATTTTTTTCCCTTGTCATTTGTAACATGTTTAGTTTGAAGTTGTAAGGTTACAATTCCAAAAAAGTTGATAAAACTTACCAAAATATTGACTTTTTGTTCAATTTAGAGAAAAATCCAATAAGCTCAAAAAAGGCCTTGGGCATTTTGGGGGTTAAGTGAGGTATATTGGGAAAACAAAATTTTCACTTGACCATGCCTATTCACTATATGCTCCAACCTGTCAAACCCTTACCCACTTGTACACCCAATGGAATTTTTTTCTTGGAATGGTCCTTGATTGGATAGTGTTTCTCTCCCAAGACAATCTACAATGAGTATTTCTTGGAGTGTTTGACTTTGAAAAATCACCCCAAGGCACAATTTTGGTTCAAAATTTTTTAAAAAATAGCTAAAAATAAGGCAACTTGACGAACTATGTGAGAAAAATATGAAATTTCAAATTAAAAAGATGAGGAATTTGAATAGCCCCTACATTTGGGTTGTGACCCTAAAATGGTTGATTGGGCATTTAGGGGTTTAGTAAAAAGGGAGGGTCACAAGACCTACAATATATAGAAGGGAGAGTGTCATAAGACCCTTAATCTTGGAATGGCTTTGGGGATCTTCAAAATTTATTAATTTTTGTATTATTGAATTTTTTTTAATAGTTATCCCCTAAGAGACTAAGTGTTCATCAATAGACACTTGAAAATTCAAGTAGTATCCTACAAGGTCAATTTGGATCAAATGTTCAAGAAATTTGACACAAGGTGTAAAGATGTATCCTCATAGTGGGAATATAATTTTTTTTGATTGGGTGCCTAAATCAAATTTTATGCTACTTGAAAGAATTGAGTCAACTCAAGTAATTTGGACATCTTTGGAGCATCTTTTGCAAAAAAACTCATAAACTTTTGAGATTTGGCATGTATGTATCTAATACAACATGGCGTAAAATTATCTAAAAAAAGAAACTTTCTATATCAAATCTCATTCTTAGAGGAGACAAACTTTGTTAGTTATGTCAACGATGTTTCAAGAAAACAACATTTTTCTTCTAACTTCAAGCCCTATTATCTTGCAATTTGTGAAGTCAAAGTTTTTGAGAATTTTTCCCACATATTCCAACCCTCTAACTTTTCACTCCTTAGATTTAAATAAAAAGTTTGCTTATTGCATAAGAAATTATTTGAAAATGACTAGTGTATTGCCAATTTAGTTAACCTATTTGCATTGCAAGGTGATTTAGTGTAAGCTAGACATCTTAGTTGCCATTGAAACATTTCATGAGTGGACCTTATGTCCTCATTTTTTTGTACAACAACAAAATGTATTCCTAGGGGGCTTGAAGTTTGCTAACCTTCTTTTGTTGGACTGAAAAAAAGATTTTTTCTGACTTTGAACTTTATAATCTTTTAATCATTGCAATCAAATGGGATGAAATTTTTTCCTCACATTGTTATAGTAGTCGATCAAACTTTTGTAGGGTTGAAGTTCCAAAAAGATGTTTCTATTTTTTCAATTTTGGACAATGCACAAAAAATGGTGGTTTTGACAATTTTACTTGATCCAAAAACCACCTTGTAGTGTATTTTAGCAACTTTTAGCTCCTTCTTCTATGATTTGAATTTGATCTCTACTAATGAAATGAATTTTGTCAAGTTTGGTCTTTACAACAATTAGGAAATATTTTCATTTTCCAAAAGAAATTACTTAATTACAATTTTAATTTTGGGCTACTATGATTTTGACTACTGATGGATCTCATTGTAGTCATTTCCCTAATTTACGGGGTCCATGTTTCTACTAGTGAACTATTGGAGGAATTTGCTATCTAGGTTAATGAAGCATTCCTAACATGCCTAGATGTAATTTGCTTAGATAGTTGAACCATTTCCAACAAGTGTTTCATTCACATCATTTTTTCAAACTAGAGCTATCCTCCTTGTACAAACTATCCAGTAGTATATACAACTATGGAGATATTTTCAAATTTTGTGAATATTATATTTGATGTGTTTTTTCTTCACTATTTCTTCAATTCTATATTTTCACCCCAAAAGTTTAATTTTTTATGACACATAGAAGACATACGAGTTCATCTTTGATAATTAAAGATTAAAAAATCATTCATAAATATGGTAGAGCCACCCATTACCAACCACTGAAGCATTTTGTGCATGATCTAGAGTAGTAGAAGCTAGGCAACGTTAATTTTTTACCTTGTACAAAGATAGAAATGATGGGTGTTGTCAAATTTTCACAAAAAAATTTCCTTAACTTCAAATGTTTATGAATTTTGAAAGCCAAAAGTTGGCCTTCACCCATCTCCAACACATAGAGTCTTCTAAAACTACTCATCCAAAGACTAATTTGGCTCTCAAAACCAAGCACATTTGTCATGACAATGATGGCTAAAAGATGATCAGAAACCAAGAAACTAATGGTTAGAAATTTTGTAATATTCATAAGTTATGTGAGATTACAAGGCTGGATAGCAGTTCAATAGGAAAGATTCAATTTAGTAGTCATTGTCTCGTCATCTCAATTTTGATTATTATGCTCCCTTCATTGCAATTGTAGATCCTCCACATGGCATCATTAGTGATCACCAGATCTAATCAAGAAGACATCTGAGCCGTTGAATTGAGGAAGGACTTTGTAAAGGAAACTTTCTCTGCTGAATTGGACATAACATTGTTTACCAACGAGGCAGGGGTCCCTTTTATCCGTGGACTTGCCATTTCCAGCTCCAGGCTGTAGCATTCCTATTCAATTAATGTTTTTTCAAAAGCAAAGTCATCCTTTATTTGTGTAAAAAAAACCCCAAAAAACAACAACACGCAAAGTCATGAATCTGGAAGTTCGATTCTGGTATTTTCCTTGGATCAGACGCCAATAAGGTGAGTGGTATTCGATTAAGTTGGGATCATTCCCTTGACTTTCTGCAGTTGTGAATAACTTTAATTATTAGCTTGTGTTTTGCTTTTAATTATTGTGAATTTTATCAGGACTTTATAAAAGGTTTGAAGGCACTCAAATGATTATTTTTTGGGATACTTTTTGAATAAGCTATATGATTTTAAAGAGTTTTCCTCGTAAGACTTTTTACCACATTTTCAAGTATTTTTCGATACAAAATATATTTAGAAAGTAATCTATATTGTTTTTAACCCAACTTGAACTTTGCGTTAGTTAGGTTGGTGAGAGATACCAAAGTTGATATGGAAAACAAATCTATGCTCCATATAGAGAATGTCCAAAATACATTCTTGTAAAGTCAAAAAAAGGTTTAGTGTGAGATTGACTTGAGAGACTATTATAAAGATATCAAAATCATAAGATCTTGGACTTCAAGGCTTTCAGATAGAGTTGAAAAAACAACCCAAAGCAATTAGATACACAAATGTTGAAATATATATGGTTGGATAGGGATGAGTTAAAAAAATATAATTTTTTGTGCACTTGTCCACAACTTCAATGTGAAAACAACGAAGTTAATGTTAATAGTTGGAGCAACAACAATTATGAGCCTACAAAACTTATCATTCTTATTAGAAAATAATCAATTGAATTCCCCTCTATAATTAGATACATCAAATTCTAGAATGAGTTTACTTTTTCAATTGCTTAATAGCTATCAACTACTACAAAGAAAAATTAAAACTCGATTTTATTTGGAGAAAATATATTGTACAAAGAAAAGTTTAATGACATATCTCTTTTAGAATACATAAAAATTGAGTTAATGTTAGAATCTTGGCTAAAACACATTAGGATTTGTTTAGATGACAATTTTTCAAGGAAGGGGACCTCATTGCCCAAATTATCTTTTGATTGGCTTGTAGAATGGATTTTCTAGAGCCTGTCATCTACCTTAACATCCCCAAATCTGAAGCCCTACACAATCTAGTTTATATTTAGGTGTAACACACCTAGAGCACATTCAAAGAAATTCTCATTGGTGGAAAACAAACTAAGTTTAGGATTGTGACTTTTGGTAGATTGGATTTTGTTACATGATTACAAACCTTGTTTTTCAATTTGTTGCCACAATAGACGATGTGGCTAAACCTCATAGGATATTGAAGTGCATTTATTAGTGTGCAACGGGCATGTAGCAATAAAGCACCTCTCCAAAATCAATAGAAGCTTATAGATATAAGATTGAAATTGGGTATAAAGTAGACTCTATGGCGCATTGTCCAAGAAAAAAAATAATTAAAATTCATTAAACCACTCACTTAAGAGTTGCATGAAAGTTTCCTAAACACCAAATAATGATGCCTTAGGCATTCATGAGGGAATTACCCCCTAAATGTCATGCATAATATATTGTATGTGTAATTCATCTCATTGAATCCATATTTATAATCCACTATGAAGATTTTTAGAAGACATATTGAATATTGATGGACTATGGAGGGGATTCTCTTTTCAATGGTGTTTTTTGCAACATCAACATTTGTTTTTTATAAATTAAGAAAAATCCAAAATAACAAGTGCTCATATCTAACTTTCTTGTAAAAAAAGACTACATATGAATAGTAAAAAGCCTCAATGCACATTGGATAAAAAAATTGCTAATTTGCAATATCATATTGATGGGCTTAAAACTTAACCTACCATACAAGAATTCATGTATATGATCAATATTTGATTTTTAGTACATTTTGAAGTTAAATGCTTTGAAATTGATTTGATAACAATCTATAATGTTTGTTTTAGATTTGAAAAAATGCAGAATTTCTAATTATCATGCTTACTGATTTCTTCTCTTGTACAATTTTTTTTTTGTTGAAATCATATATTATAGTACATTTAAGTCATAACTTTTAAGACCTCACAAGCATTTTGGGTTTAATGGTAAAACATTTGGATTATGTTGGATACTTAGATTCCTATTTTTGTCTTTTGAAATAAATTTATTAAAATAATAGATCTAAAGTTAAATAGATCCAATTTGATATTCTAAAAAGAATCTACATGTAAATTTGGATAGATTTATGGAATGTACAACATCTAAAGAAATCCAAAATAGGTACCTTGAACTTGCACTTTCTAACCCCTGAAGTCCAATGAATCTCATCAAGGGAGTCTTGAAGGTTTGGGCAAGGTACCTATGATCTCAATTTTTGAAAACTTTTGATGAAATTTTTTTTAAGATAGGAAAATTGATTTGCTTTATGGGAATATGATTTTTATTTCAATTGGTGCCCGGGAACAAAACTTGTGCCACAATTAGCCCAAAATAGACAACAAAAAGTTCACAAAATTTGAAAGAATTTTAGTTTAAAATTTTTTTCTTGTAGGTTATAATTTTGTTTGTGTGGAAAGAATTTGATTAATTTCATTTGAATAAGTGATGTGAAAGTTCTGAAGTTTTTTCTTTTGCAACAATCTTAGCAAATTCTTGAGAAAATAATGTATTGGATTTGTTTATGAACTCAATTTTAACAATTTTTCAAGAAAAAAAATTTACACTTGTTTTTGTTTGTTGTCTAGAATAATCTCACCATTGGGATTAGTATATTTCAATTCCATCTTTGAGCTACGAACAATTTAGTTTTTCTTTCTATGTATCTCATACTTGCTTTGAGGCAACAATTTATAAAGAATGAAAATGGGGGTAGGTAGGGGTTGAACTCTCAACTTAATTCTTCAATATAAAAGAAGTTCAATTTACAATATGTAGTACAAAAATTTCAAGTTAAGAGGATTCAAAGCCTTATAATCTAGTCAAGCCAAGAGCAAAAAAAACTTGTTTTCTTCACTTTACCCTCTAATAAAGTCCTTTTTCCATCAAAGACCACTCAAAATTGTTGTTTCTATTGTAAAGAGCAAAAAACAAAAATTTCTTTTTTCTCTTATCTAACCATAGGAGCTTGTATAAGACTAGTATGAAAATTCATGGAAGAAATTTTGAAAACTTTGACTGCAATGATTGCAAGATATTTACATTTGAAGTAAAGAAAACAAGCTTTTTATATTACACCTTGCTTGACTAGATTTTTGGGCTTTAAATCTTCTAAACTTAAAATTTTTGCACCAAGAATTTGATTTTTTCATTTTTTGTATTGAAGAATTTAGTTGAGAATCTTTAAAAAAAATTCAACAAAAAACTTTTCATTTTCACTCATTAAAAAATTGTTAAATAGAAGTAGGTTCAAGATTGAAGGAAAAACTCAATTGTTAATAGCTCTAAGATGGAATAGAAATACAATAATCCCAACAATGAGACTATTCTATCAAGCAAACCTCACCCTATCTAACAATTGTTTTTGAAGAATTGTAAAATTGCATTAAAAATGATTTGCATAAGTAATTTCTTCAAGAAGATTCTTAGATTGCCCGAAAAATAAGATTGTCCATAACTTTCTCATCACTAGTCCAAATAGAATGATTCAAAGCTTTAGATATAGAAAAATGTAATCTTTGCTAAAAATATAAATAAGAATAAAAGAAATAAATAAAAAATTTCAATTTTTTGTGATTTTCTAGGGTTGTCCCTTAAGCTATTTATAGGATTTAGGGTGGCATAACTTTTGCTCCCAAATACTGGTTGAAATAAAAATTATATTCCCCCAAATCTAATTGGATTTTCTGTCTTCCAAAAAAGTTTCAAAAAATCATGGCATAAATTGAGATCACATAAGCCTACTTGAAATCCCTAAAGTCCCTTGTAGGGACTTTAGAGGGTAATTGCAAGGCTCTGAAAATAATCTTTCATTGCTCCAATCCTTGTGAAAATTGACATACAATGTTTGGAGAGAACCATTGGTTAGTTCATTGTTAGCTAATGCCTTTGACAAATTAACTTGTTGGAATGTGAAAATAGAGGATCCAAAATGGGAAAAAGAAATTCTTAGGACTAGCATCCAACTAATGTGCAAAAATAAAAGGTGGATATGTAGTTGCTTTTTTTTTGAGATTGTTATATTTATCTACTTACCTTTTTGAATCCAATGTTAATTTTTTGGTTGCTAGAGATGTGTATGTTTTTGGACAAGGCGAGTATTGCTTTAGGATTGATTGTTGAGAGGCTTGGAGTGCTTGGATAGGGAGGGGGCGGCCGCTTTTGGATTGGTTGTGGTGGCTTGCCCTTACATTGCCATTTGTGTTTGCATGGTATAGTGAAATTTGGAGTTTAGCTTCAAAACTAGCATGTCTTTTAAAGAAGAAGATTGTAGCTTTTGCAAATTTGAAGTTGAAAGGATGTAGTTAGTGAAAATTACCAAAGGAAATGAACCAAGAGATTTTAATAAGGAGAAGCTAGATGCAACCGGTGCCCCTTGAAAAACCTTAGATTTTTTCTTCAAAGAAGAGGCAAATTACTAGAGTAGCTCCAAAACTTCCCAAACACTATTAGCATGCATGCTCTTAACTATTTATAATTGTATTTGGTCTGAAATGGCAAACTCTTCTTTTGTGAAAATTTGAGATATGAGCCCCCAAACCATTTTTGCCAAAGAAAAAATAGACTCTTTTATCCCAACATCTAAACATTGTTTGAAGATATCTTGAAATCCTTATAGTCAAGGTGTTGAAAAATTGGAAGGTATATTGAATAAATTCGATAGTGACAAATAAGATCTTGTGGTTAGAAAACACTGTAAGAAAGCCATGTTTAGGTTGTGTTTTACCACTAACGCACAATGTCTAAAAAAATGTGAAGACGTTGAAGGGCAATTGGCCTGGCAAAGGAGATTTTTGTGGACATTGTAGAGAACATTGGTACATCATTGTAAAACTAAATTGATGTTATCATAGATGTTGATGTTTTATTTGACATAACTGAAGAAATCCTATTGTTTTTTGGAATGTAAAAAAAAAAGGTTGCCACATCATCAAGTAGATCCATTCTGACTATGGTTAAGTCAATAAAAATTACTACGGTCTGTAGTAAAATGTTGACCATTTGTAAAAACTTTAGAGGAAGGGTAGCCACATGGCATGCTTAGCCAAAAAAGGGAAATTGATGGATGTGCACTATAGATGAAAAGAGATGGTCCTTCTACAAGTCGGGTGGTAGGAAGTGAAACAATCGATATGGGATATGTAAAGCAAGAAACATATTCAATGTAAAATGTCAAAAACAATGTCAAGATGTATAATGGTCAATTTCCCATATTGTAGTTATCCCATATCTTTTGTCTCACTATACATGAAGAATGGATATAAATATAACCTTTGTACCCTTTTTTCTCACTAACTTCTAATGAAGAAATTCCTTCATTTTGCCATCAAAAATTCTGTTGATGGTAGATGGTAAGTTTTCTTCAATTTTGTTGAATTCAACAATTTTGTTCATTTTTTCTTTTCTTTTTTTTAAATAATTTTCTTTTTTGTTGATCTCGCCTTACAGATAAAAATTTTCAAATGACATTAAAGTGTGTTGACTAGGCATGCCACATCATCATAATTGGTTACCGCATCACTTTTCTTGCCACTATGCCACATCATGGATGGGTTGGATGAAAAAAATCCCACACGGCTCTTCTTGCCTGCGTGGTGCTTACATGGTGTCCAAGTGCTACATTGTGGGGATCTTGGAAAACCATGTTTTTCAGTGATGTTAGAATAAAACAAGCTAAAATTGGGTGTGTTTTTTCAAATTCTTGGATGTTTTTGGCCCATCCATTACATCGAATTGTAGGTGACATCCAAATTGACTACTTCCACGTCAAAATAAACGCCGTGAGACGTTTTTTCTGACATTAAAAAAAGCTCTAGTTCCTTATAGTGAAATGGTTGGAAAAAAATTATACTTACATTTCATAAACAATTGTTTTGAGGTGATTTTGGAGGGAGCACTTCCCTTGGGCATTTAAAGCATCCTCAATCAAGACTTACGATAAACACACACTATTTGTTTGTAATGAACATAGTCTAGAGTTGAGTAACAAAGCAAATAGAGAAGCAAGCTCATCATGCCAATCCACAAGGTCCATTTCCAATGTTTGCTACAATACTATTCAATTCATTGAAGCTAAGATTAGAGAGACAACTACTTATTGGAGGCATATTGGAGAAAATTTTGGAAAGGTGGAAAGATTTTGAGAATGTTAGAGAATTTTGTATTAAATTTTATTAATAATGCTATAGGAAGTGGATTGAAGAGCTCAGCAAAATCTGTAAATTTGATGTGTGAATCACATTGAATATAGAGTCCATGATGAAAACAAGGATGATAAGTGGGTTGACTAGGTCACTACATTTGTCACCACCTTGCTCAATACCATTGCCAAGTCATTTGACTTGTCAAACTAAGGATTCTCTTAGGGGCTAATGAAATACTAGCATAAACTTGTTGCCCTGTGACATTGAACTTAAGAGAATACGGACTCAATCGGCAATCAAAGTCTTATAGAGTTGGATAAAAAAACATTTGGAATGATAGGATGAAATATTAGGGATGAAAATGTGACCATATTTGTGACAATGGATTGTGACAAATTGCATGACAATGTGTATTTTATGTAATAGATTGCTACACTTGAGTTAAAATGTTCTTTATGAACTCATAATTGAGATCCAAAACCAATGATTCTACTTATGGCAATTTTTCACTACGTTGCAATATTGGAAAATAATGTGCCAGATCATTATGCAAATATTTCCTTTTTTTTAATGAATGACTACATCACCAAAAGTCCCCTAACTAGGATGATATCCCCACGTTGGGTGAATGTATATACTTTTGGATGAAGAAATGGTACTTCATCCATGAACGTAAGAAGCTTTAGCAAGATAGCAAGTGGCACTCACTTATAGTAGTATGCTGTTATTCACTATACCAAAATTTGGTAAAATAAACCATAGTCAAAATCAACTACGGTTCTTTTTGCCACATTTTTGTGTAGGTTCACTATGCACGCAATCAACTTCTTTTGCAATTCCCGACTTCAATTTTTTCAATTTTTGGGCATGTAATATACCATTGGAAAGGTATCGTAAAGACCTTTCCAACGGTATATTACATGCTCCAAAATTTTAAAAATTACAGTCAAAAATTGCAAAAGAAGCTAACAACTCATTATGCACACATGCACAAAAACATGGCAAAAAGGACCGTAGTTGAATTTGAGTGTGGTTTTTTTTTACCAGGTTTTGTTATAGTGTTTGTGACCATCTTCTTCAAATAGCCTAGTAGGTACCTCAAAAATGGATTGCCAACAATGTGAGAGCATAATTATGATTTTTTAGGTACTAATTCATACTTTGCCAATGGATGGAATAAGAGCCTGAGAGGGTCCGTTTCAAAGCCAAGGTGTGTCTACTGAATTTTTCTATATGAAAATTGATTGCCCAATTGCCTTCTTACAAATGTTAAAAGAATTTAGGGTTTGTTTAAGTTTAGTAATAGTCGCATTTAGGAACCTTGTATATTACTTTTTGAATGTTGCAATGCATGTTTTTGGTCAAGCCATATCTTTTTTCAGACTGGGTGTGCAGGTTTTGCAAGGCCTATGATCAAGAATAGGTGCCTACCGCATAATTCTTTGGAAATTCATAAGTAATTCATAAATGCTCCAAAAAATATAAAACCACTTGTGTTAGATCCCAAATCAATTTTTCTTCTAGTGAAAAATAAGGTAAAATGTTTTTGGGCATTTGAAAACCATAAAAAAAAAGGCCCAACAGCCCTTAAATGGACGGTTTATGAGCACACTACCTTACCCGGGAAAATTGAAAACAGCATCCCTGCCCAAAACCTGAGCTCGAAGCATCGTGATGACAATCACACACAGGGACTCTTCCATGCATCTTGCCGATGGATTCGTTGCCCGCTCTTTCCAGAGTATTTACGGACTGGGAGCTTGAAAACCAAGCTTCTTAGTGTCAGTCTCACTGCCTTTTGAGGATGAATTTTGCCAGGTTCCACCTCCACCACAAGGATTGGTAGCCACGAACTCGTAAGGTAATGGATTCGATTGATTTCTTTCTACTGAAATCCTTCTTGTCCTGACGTGGTTAGATTTGTTGTCATTGACAAATGGTGGTGCATCTTAGGGTGATCTGCCATGCATTACAATTCCTTACTCTAGTTCCTGAATTTAGGTTATATTCTAGTGGTTGAGCATCGGCATTGACTCCGCAGCCTTGCTGAGCGTTCGTATGTGGATTTTGAATGCTGATGTTGGCGTTTGAAGTTTTATTTTATTAATTTTGATTTATTTCTAGTTATGTGAGTTTCTGAGATTTGATTTTCTGTGCATGTACAGAATGGCACGACTGCAGCTACAGATCCTCAGAAGGATCTGCTCGTTCTCAAATCCGTCGTCAGTTGTGGAGTACCGGGGTGTTGCTGCATTTCGTGGCTTCACGTCCTATAAGAATTACGCATTTAGCAAGAGCTTGGGTGACGACGAAGGAAGAGTTGGCAAGGGTTCAGCAAAAGGTGATTTTCTAGGGCATTTTCGTTGTGCTTCAATAATTCGGACATTGACTACGGAAGGTGGAAAAGAAGGCAAAGATGGGGATACACCTCACCATTCTACCAAAGTTGATGGAGGGGTGAAGTATAGTGTTGTACAAATTGACAGTGATGGTGCATGGCGTACGGTGTTGCGCAATGCTGTTGAGCTTGTGAGTACCTTTAACCCTTTTTTGTTCTTGAAATAAGACCTAATCGCAAAACACTTCCACACATTAATTTTTTAATTTCTGCAAATGGTGTAGTGAAAATTTGGTTTTCAGTGGTTTGGACAAAAATTAGGGTTTCGGAAGGTTTACCACTTGGTAACGTGCCTCTGTCTTGTCTACACCCTTACCAACCAATTAGCCAATAAGCTAACTGGAATTGGTTGCTGATGCCCGTACTGCCTAGATTGTGTCAAATTGGTGTCAACTCCCGCTAACTAGCTTGCAATGAGTTTACATTCATATCCGCCAGTGAACTTATCTTCTATATTTCGGAGAAGTAAACTAATTGGGCATAAATCAATGGATAAAGTTCTAAATCTGCCCGCTTCAGCAAAGTAGCCGGATTTAGCTAACTTTAAAGCCTAGCTCCCCAATAGTTTCCTTGCAAGCGCTCACGAGGGGTTAATTAAATTCCAACTAGCTAATGGGCCTCAGCGTCTCAATCAGCCAATTCACGTTACTTGCTTTGTGTGGGCGAGGCCTACTTGGATTGAATATGATCACAGGTTTTGGCAATGTTCGTCTTGTGACTGAAGATATTGACCTGATGAGAGGGTGGGTTATTTAGGGCGTACACCCTCGAGATGTCAGCATTCTCGCATCTGCAACTCCTTTTATATCACAGAGGTCAATCATAACTGTGCACAACGAGAAGGTGAAGCGAATTCAAGGCGGGAATTGAAGATCTTTGTTTTGATTCTAGAGGCTTATAACGTTGCTGACTTATTACCATTTTTCAAATTCAGTAATTTGCAAGGAATATTTCGTCAAAGCTCTTGTTTCATTAAAAGTTGAATCTTTTTAGGGCCTGCTGACGACCACCTCAATCTTTTTTTTCAGATCATGGTGCGGATGGAGAATGTCAAAGCTCTGTTGAGTAGAGATCACGTCTTACTGTTTGAATCTCGACGCCCACGGTAGATGACCGTGCGCAGCTGTTTCTTTATTGTTAGGCGGCATTATTTGCAGTGAAAGAAAATTTAGGCTTAAACTGGTAAAGATAGTGTCATATCTACTAATTTGATTAATAGCTTCTTATCCATAATCAGGCTGGCGAAATATTTCAGCGGAGCTCATTCTTTTCCAGCAGGGATGTTGAGTTTTGGATTAGGTGAAGCTGACTAACCATTTTAGGGATCTCACTTGAATTTTCTAATCATCTTGCAGGTCATTCAAGGGCCGTGATATTGTGGGAGCAGCTCCTTCCATTGCAGAGTGTCAAGAAGAAGCAGCAGACAGGTTTCTGACTACCCTTCTATGTGATAGTGTTCCTTTTTCTCTCCATAGCAAGTTCTTTCCTACATTTATTTTTACACTTTAAGCCCATTGTCGAATTCACCTTAGCCTGCTACATTGTGAATTACTTCAAAAATGCAGGGCTCGGGAACTGTTTGCAGTTTATATGTCGCAGCAAGCTCGGGCGCCGATTAGCCATGTTCTGGACGCGATGCCCTTTCATCTGCGAATGTTGGAGTGTTTGCTTGACGACACAAGCACTTTCTTTTACCAGAAAACTGAAAGGTGATCCAGTGGTCCCTGCTCAAATATAGAAATGGAATTGGCAGTCCCACTCCTTGAATTGGAACACAAACTGGTTCCTTCAAATTGCAATTCTCAATAAGTAGAATAACATGTACTGGTTGAATTGGTTTTTTCGTACATTCAGGAGAAAGCAGGAATGGCTTACAAAGCTATGGTGAACACAAAAAATCCTCGGAATTGAGTTCTTAAGTGAGCCTTATAGACATCTAATCATCCTCAATTCCGTCAGGAGCAGACTCGAAATTGATTATCCGGAATCTGTGGCTGAGATATAGTGGAATCTGGTGGTCAGTCTTTGTCATTGACAGGATGAAATTTATGTCTGATAAAATCTAGCAAAAATTCTGACATCTAAAGAGAAATTTACTGCAGCTTTTCGTGGGCTGACTTTAAACATGATGTTCTGCAAGGTTGAAGGTAGTCGTGGAGCGTATGCTTGAAGAGCTCACCAGTGACGTCAATATGGGCGGGTACTATCTTATCTCAACCATCGAATTTTGTTTCCAATTAACATGCTTGCTAGATGTGGAGGTGCATAGTGAAATTGATATGTGTGGAGAGCCAATCTTCAGACATCTTCCAAGTTTTCACCTCTTGATCAGTAACAAAGGCTTATTTGTGACTTATTAGAGCTTATTCTGTTTAGTTGCAACAATATCGTAGGACGTCCGAATAAGACACTTTTGTGGTTATTTTGAATGTTTCGATTTAGTGGCTTGAAATTGTGTTAGGAAACTCACCTTGGTTACGATTGCGTTTTGATCGTCAGGCTTCAACGCTTGTTGCCACTGAAAAGAGCACTAACAGAAGTCGAGCATGATGTGAGAGACACACATGATGCGTTGGAAGAGGTGAGTCTGAGAACAGTATCTATTTTCATATTGGACTGGTTGATATCCACGAGATCTCTCTTGTGCATCTGAGTATTCAGATATCATTGATGAATGCAAGTATAGCTTGCTTTGGTTGTAAATGATGGTTAGAAATGTACTTGTGAAGGTGAGGGGCTTTGGATTCACCACTTAATTTTCATCACTTTCAATCATTTCGGATCCGGACGTTGAGATCTGACACTTCATGTGATTTTTTTCAGGTACTAAGCAGCGACGAGATGTTGGCAGCAATATGTCTTAATAAGAAAGAATTGCAGTGGTCCTTTCTCAAAGGCTCCGATGCAGAAAGGTGCATTGCATTGAATCGTACAGCCAGATGTACTCGATTAGCCATCTAGAACCTCTCTTGTGTTTAATGAACGAGTCTTTTCATTCTGCCATGTGGACGCTCTTCATTTCAACTTTCGTTGGAGAAGTGCCTGTTATCCTTGCAATCGTGCCCAGCCTGGTTCATGGTTATTTACTGGAAGGTCTTGACAAATGTCTTGATCTGTTATTCGTCAAGTGAGAATGAAGACTGCAATCGACCAACATTGCGTCAAGCGGCAGCTGACATGCTCCTTACTTATCAGCGTCAGGTATGACTTCGCGCTTCACATTAAATTTACTTCGCATCTGCTATCATTGCGCCTGATAATGCGAAAATAGTCTTTGAATGTCAGTCCAGTGATGTCACATTTCCAGTGCATGCCAGAGTAATTCCGCATGTGTGATACTGTTTATTGCGATATTGTTAGGGTCTATTCAAGGGAGGTTTTCCAAGGCTGTACTCCGTTCAAATTAACTTTGTTTCTGACTTATCTTATTGAAAACTGCACAGATTGACAATGCTGGCGGTGCCCTGGAGGAGCTCAGGAAAGATATCGATGCTACACAAGAGGTTTTACAACTTTTAAGAGTATTCGCTTAGTTAAACTTTAGTAGCATCCGGGCATCAAATTTTGCGTCAAGAAGTTCACCACCTACAGCTTTTGATTTTTTCTGCTGGTAGTGACAGATTTGGGAGCTGGGACTGGACACTACTCGGAACCGAATCATCCAAATGGACTTGCTTTTCAACTTGGGAACTCTGTCACTGGGAGTGTAATTCTCTGCCTCTTCCAGGGCATTGTGATCATACACACTATCCAGTGAATCGAAATATTAATGATCATTCAAACCAAGATTATAACAGGAGAAAGGATAGATAGTTGTTTTTTAAGTAGTTGTTTATAAGCAACGTTTATGAAACATTGTTATAAGCTGAAGATTCTAAGCCATTCATTCGACCTAATCAAGACAGCGTGGTAGTTTGTTAGTTATACTCATTCTGTGCTTGTCGATGATGCTGGGTTTTTGAAATTTCCAGAGCTGCACTTGTAGCAGGATACTTCGGCATGAATCTACCCAGGTCAGTGTTTCAGTCAAGTATACCTTAGCTTGTGAAGCTCGAGTCAGATTGTAGTAAGCCAAGCTACACCTATTTGACTGATACAGAATTAATTTGGCACTAATTTACCAAAGTCACGTTATTTCATTAGAGTAGGCTGCAGTGTTTGTGTATTTTACCAATTTCCACAGAAATAAAATATTATACTAATTTTCCACCCTCGCTTATAGGACAAATCAGTGAAATTTTCTTCAATTTCTTAAGGCATTAAAAGGATTTTAGAAATTGTAATTAAAGTGGCAGTTTTAGGCTGAATCAACATACAGCATAATGAAAGACACTCGAGTGACGTGAACGTCTAGACAGCTAGAAGAAGCTACAAACATAATGCTAAGTCATAAGCAAGAACAGAGCCGAAACTATTCTACCGATTATAAAAATTTACATTATTTTTTGTGCCTCTGGTGCAGTGGATTCGAAGAAAATTCAGCAGCCTTCTGGTGGGTGGTTTTTGGGTCAATGGGCTTAACATTTTCCATTGGTACCTTCCTCGTGTTTTTAGTCCGAGTTTGGCCCCGAGTTGTTGACAGACGGCGCGCGCGGGTTAGTGAAGCACAAACATTCTCGTTTCTTTATTATTTGGGGAGTTGAAAGCTATGGTTTTGATTACTGATGTCTCAAGTAAATTCTCGCAGGAACTAGCCGGATTACGTGAGCTCCTGCAGCATCTTGATGATATTGATGACATCTTTCAAGCTGTTGCACGTGAAGGTCAGACTCCAATTCCGTATTCATATAAATTCGTGGACACTGAGCATACAACTTCCAATAATATAGTGTGTGCAGTGATCTGAATACGCTGTCCTATTGCCATTCGGGAGGCTATGAACCAGTGGCCTTCGTATTTTTGTTGCTTTGATGTTTTTACGGCCCTATTGTTTATATAACGGCATCGTTAAGGCGAAGTAAATACAAGGACTGATATTGCATTTTACTGATGTTTGGTATGATTTTGTCGCTCCCTGCAGTTGCAGGCAAGGCGGTGACGCCGAAAGAATTCAAGAAAATTCTGCAGTCACATCCTACTGCAAGATTTATGCGCCAGGTCTAGCTACAAGCTCTGTACCCACTTTTCTGGCCAAGGAATATTTGTTATTCAGTTGCGTTGTTAGCCGCTAAGTATCCAAAGTAAAAATAGATGTCCACTTTGGAATCTGATCGTCAATTATAGAAATTTCTAAAATATATTTTTATCATTCAAACATGGAGGACGTAACATCGTCTTTCCAGTGGTACATTTTGTTCCCAAATATTCATTCAAACTCCATTGATGTGGAAGCGGCACTTCTGGCGTTTTGGGCAATTAAGGGGTTAAGAGTTCCCAGAGCTGGTTTCCAGCGTTCTACTGATGAATTCAATCTCTGATTGTGTGTTTTTACTTCCCTCAGAGAGAACTCGACATGATGTTCCGGATGTTCGACACTGACCGTAATGGGTTCCTTGAGGTATATATTCACTGTGCCTTCTCCTTACCTTTTATAGGTAGTTCAAGCTCCTAAGTCATCATGATGTGGTGAAGCAAAGACATTTTCCCTCCCTGAATCATGGTATGTTTTATATGTGTGCAGAATATTGAATTTATGGGAAAAGATAAGAAAAAAGACGGTCACGGAAGAGACGACGAGATGCCTAAACATGGCCGAAAACTGTCGTAAGCAGTGTAGATGGGCTGCCTATTTCGTGACGGATTTGTGAACCATTTCTTGCGATTAAATTTCTGGCAAGGTAACGACGACACATTCAGCTCATGAAGATATCATGTATGCATCAATGAGCTCCATCTGGTTCTTTAGCTGCTTCGACGCTTATCCTGCTTGGAGGCTGCGCTGCAGAAGGTCGACATTTGTGGGTACTGGAATATTAACTGTAGACTTGTCACTGTGGTGGCTAGCAACAGAGTGATATGTTCTTTCTTTTGATACCTGAAGTGCTGCAACTGCACGTCTTTCTTTCTAGTGGAATCACTGTCACCAAAGTTGGTAAACTTGAATCATTTCAGTCCAGATTATGCATTTTGAGTTCTCAATTACACAGCGTCTGGTCCTTGGAATGAAAATGAGGTTTTCATTTGTCCCTTCTGCACACCTTCCACTTTGAAATTGGATAAGAAATCCACAGAAAGTGATGATTTTTACGATCTCAGCAGCCTTGGTCCCAAATATTTCTCCACTGCTTCACAGTAATCTCCCCATTCGCTCATGTATCATGGTCAGGGATATTTCATGATTTTTGAGTGAGGTTCTGAATCAGTTCATATGAAGACAGGAAGAATAGGAAGTTTTTGGAAAAGTTCTTGGAATCAGTTCATATCAAGATAGTAAGAAAAGGATATCTTGAAATTTTTCTTGGCAAGTCAATTTTTATTTTGTTTCAAAGTTGCAAATCAAGATTCTCTCCCATAGTACATTTATAGCATGTCATTCACCATTGTGTCCTATTACCCTTAAAGGACAATTGAATATGAAACACACAATTCAAATTTGTTCTTACAAAGTCAAATTTGAATGGATCTCTTTGAAATTTTGACATAAGGTGTGCATACATACACTTTTCATGAGAATTTAAAAATTTGTCGATTGAGCGCCTAGATCAAAAGTTATGTTGTCTAGAAGAACTCAAGTAAGCCATGCAACTTCAATCAACTTTTGCTAGACCCCTCTATTACTTCTAAAGATTTACAAGTATGTAACTAATATGATGCAATGTGATTCTGTCAATTAAAATCTTTACTTGGTGCAAAAATCTGACTCCTAGAGTCAATGAACCCTCCAAGGTTTGACTAGAAAACTAATTCTCTTTTCATTCCAAATGCTATAACCTTGAAATCTATATAGTCAACCACATTCATTTGCAAAATAGTAGAAGCCATAAAGTAGTAGACCTTCTTTGCGCTACTATGTCTTGGTAGCGTACATTCTAAACTTGCTAATGTTGTCCACGAATACATAGTGACTACAAAGTGGTGTAAATCATCACATGGCACAAATAGGGTCTCTTACCTTAATGGCAACAATGCATTCAAACAATCCTTGCTCCACTACTAGTTGTTTGCTTCATCAATTTCTAAAACCCACTTCCTATCACCAAATTCAAATTACTGCACCCATAGTAATGTGATGTTAATGTCATCCAATGAAGACTCCCATTCAATGTGTGTCCCAAAAAGAATGTGGCTCCAATATATCTCGGCAGCAGTGCCTCCTAGGCTCCTCCCTTCCCAAACGTCTCCGGGCAGGGGCCACAATGTGGTCCTTGTTAAGAGGGTTTGTGATGTGGACCTGTTGGATAGACAGAAATGCTTGGGTCTTTAGCCAGGAAGCATGGTCTCAGACGAAGCTGGAGCAGCTGATTTGGGAAGCTACACTTGATATGGTAGGACGGCCTGGCTTTGGACCTACCATCTTTGTGACAAGTTCCCACTTCCCAGACAAATCCAACAAGCTCCTACGCAAATTCGACAACACTTGGCTTCGCACCCCATTCTTTGAAACTAGACAGGATAGGATTATCACTTGGCACCTAAAAAAGCCCACTAGTAAGAACTTTGTGTAAACTAGCATTCTTTGTGGCTTCCTGATTGTTTGACATGTTATTTTTCTCCAGCGCTCTGCTCTTGGCTTTACTCCGTCTGTTCTTGATCGTCTAGGAATAAACTCCAGGTTTCAAAAAACAAAACAAAACAACTTGGCTGTGTCTATTCCACATTCTTTTCTAAGGCTAAGCTTCAGTTCTCTGTCCACATGTGCAACTGCCACAATTTCCTTGACTGAGCAGTTCAGTTCCATATCAATTCTACGGGAGAAGTTGGTGTCGGTCGTGCTAACTTACATATGCTGGTATGACAGGACTTGTATAATTGTCACCATTCCCTCTGGCGGAGGGTTCCTTTGTAAGTTACTCTCGGGCTCCACACCAAAACGGCAAGCTAGCAAGGTCATCGTCGGCTGCAAGAGTAAGTTACAATCGCATCATTCGGTTATTGGAACCCACTCCAGTATTGTTGAATCAGGGCTGACATGGAATACTTATTTCTGAGAGGGAGGCATCGATTTCAAATATCCATGGCAACGGCGGTCCCTCCGCTGCCTTCAGTTCAAGCCCATTGTTCTTGTTTGGAAAGGACATAAGTTAGTCTAACTTAACGATCGGTGGAAAAAGCCTTGGGACTGAAATTTCTAGCAGGCCATCCTTGCTGCCTTGCGTTGGGAATGGACTCCGGAACTTACAGTCTGGAACTTCAGGCGGCGGCAGCAGAGGCAGGGGATTCCTTGCTTGCTTCTCATGAATTGAGGCTCCTTTCACTCAACAAAAACAAACTGGGACCAAAGAGTACAGTTTTTGACATCGACAGAAGCTATTTATCTCAAGTTGTCCTACAAATAGTGTGTGTTACGAAATCAATTTACATGACGTTTTAGAATGGGTAACAATATTCTTCACTTTGTAAGAAGTTAGAACCATATACATGTAAGTTCATTGCATAACATGCACTGTCGTACTAATAAGACAAATCGATGTACATGTTAGGATATTTGAGGAAGACCTTAAGGTACTTGATCAGCGACTCTCTTGTTATTCGAGACAATCCTAACGTTCTGAAACTGTTGACCACGCAGTGTACCGTAACTTAGTGCCTGCTGCAAATTTGGATCACAGAGCACTGGGGTTCCTCCTCCAAGCAATCTTGGTATACCGTATTTAGGCGGCACTCTATTGATGACCTCATTCAATAGTTTCAGTTATGTTGAGCTGGCTTATGTAACAGCCCCTGCAAATTCCAAACTCCAAAGGGAGTTTTTATCACTGTAAAAATAACTTAAGGTAGGAGGCTCATAAACTGAGTATCTAAGGGATAATGGAACTCTGTAGGAAAATCAGTAGAGCGGAGCATTTTTCACGTATTTTGGGTAGAAAGAGAAAAGAGAAACACTTCATTGACCATTTAAATCGTAATTTTTTGACTTAGAATGACTTAACTATGAATTTTCAAAGTGAGGTGCATAGGTTGCTATTGGTGCTCATAGACTAGACCAATCTTAATCAAAATCAGTCTTTGAATGGAGCACTTCAAACTTAGGAAGTTTCTATTATTTTGGCTCTCAAAGAATGATCCACATCATGCTTTCATTTATTTTAGCCTTACATGAATGTATATTTTTCTCAAAGGGATTTAAGAACACGATTAAAAAGCAAAAAGTGTATTGTAGGAACTGTGATCCATTTTTTAAACTCTCTGCATTATTCATAACAGTTCTATTGTACCATCGTAAATGCCCACTCACAATTTGAGCCTCCTACCTTACAAGTTTCCTCAAGGTAGGATCACTCAAAACCAAGTGTCTCACTTGTGTCAAAAATAAATAAATTTAAATGTGTCCTAACATACCTGCTAATGTTATAAATATAGAGAATAAAGATGATTGTTGTCCCATGTTCCAACACAAGTACATTGAAATGAAAGACACACATTTTTAAAGATGGACCAATTTTATTTTGCCCTCTTATGATTTTTGCAATTAGTATTCAAATATCATGATTCGCTAAATTTTAGATGCAATTTATCTATATATGATTAGAAAAAAGACCTCCCCAACACACGATTTTGGATGTCAAGAAATTTGATCGATTTTAGATGATATGAGTTTTGAGCCATTGTTTGATGTAAGTCCAGAAAATTTTAAGATCATTAGATGTAATTCAGCATGTAAGGAGTTTCCATTTCAGTAGTGTAGCACCATTGTTGATTGTAGAATGTAGAGGGTAAAAATAAGCAACACAATTGAAAAACATAGATTAACCTCGAATGTTAGAAGGTCTTATTATCATCAAAAAACACTCAAAACTACCATTTTTATTGCAAAGAGCAAAAAACTTTACAAATTGTTTTATTTAATTTTTTGCATATTTAACTATAAGATCTTGCACAAGACTAGTATAGGAATGTGGAAGAAGTTTCAAAAACTTTCACGAAGTAGATTGCATGAAATTTGTGCTTAAAGTAAAGAAAATAGGCTTTTGAGCATGTTTCGTGACTAGATTATTTGACTTTGAACCTTCTTGATTAAAAAATTTTGCACTAAACATTTTGATTTAATAATAATTTATATTGAAGATTTGAATTTAGAGTCTCGGAAAAAATTTCAAAAAAATTACCTAATTTTCATTCTTTAATTTAAATTGTTAAGTAGAAGTAGGTACAAAATTGAAGGAAAAACTAAATTTTCAATAGCTTTAAAAATGGAATTGAAATATTCTTAATCCCAATGGTGAGATTATTCTAGCAAGCATACTTAGCCTTGTGGATTTTTTTTTTTTTAATTTTAAAAATTAAGCTCAAAAACAAATCTAATACGTTATTCTCTCAAGAGGTTTCTATTATTGCTAGCAAAATAAGAAGCTCTGTAACTTTCACATCACTAATCCAAAATGGAATGAATCAAAGATTTCCATGTAGACAAAAATACAATCTATGAGTAAAAAAAATGTAAGAAATTAATTTCAATTTTTTGTAGATTTTTTTCCTACATAGTCTCCCCCCATTTTGAGCTTATTGAGGTATAAATTTTGCTCCTAGACACATATTGAAATAAAATTACATTCCTTGAAAGCTAAGGGCTTAGACCTTTAAGGGTTAAAAACTACAAATTTTGTTGGAGTCCCAATTGTGAAAAGTTAAATGTTTCTTTTGTTTATAACAATGATATGTATAAAAAAAATGAAAAATCAAACTTCATAAATATAGTTTTTTTAATCTTGAACACCTTTTCTGTAATTTATATTCTAAACCATTTTTTTGATTGGTGAATTAGAATGAAAGTGAAGGAATTTTAATTCCTAGGACAATGATGCACCCAAAAATGTTTGCTTGGGTAATTTTCTAAAATTCAATTAACTTGCCAATTTTATCTACACCCAACCTATAGTTGTATAGGCATCTAAGGAGTGAAGGTCAAATTAAACTCCAAAATGATATTGGACTATATGGCTATTGAAATGACCCCTCATCTCTCAAGGCCCATGAGGAAAAAATGTGTCTTCAAATTTTGGATTGCAAATTTTGGAAAAGTGGAAAAAATCTCATGAAATTTTTAACTAAGTTAATGAAAGAAGCATGTTTAAATATTAGAAGAACACCTTGATTTGCAAATTTTCTAAACGCGTTATGTTGCAAAATTAAGTTTAACAATCTTTTGCATGGAAAAGGTGGACAAGATTTAGGTCAAGTTTTTGTATATAAGTGGAATGGATGGAAGTAACCCATTTTATTACAATTACTTGAAGCAATTAGATACTTGTTTTTTGGTTCTATGAAGGAATGTCTCAATATCTCCTTCTGAACCATTGTATTGAAATTGGTACATCCACTTTGGGAGATCCAAATTATGAAGAAACAAAGATGATTCAAGAATTTGTGAAGAAGTTCCAAAAGTTACATTGATTAAATCTATCATTGGATTTCAAAAAAATGTGTTCTTGTATTTGAATATTTTGTAGGTTCAATTAGTTTGATTTTGGCTATTTTACACCATCATATTTGAAGATGTATAATACTCTAAGAGACTTCATTTTTCATTTTTTAAAATTGAAGAATAAAGGATTTGCTATACATCCTAATCCAATATTTTGTTCTTTGAAAAAATAGATTCCTCATTCTTAATACATCTTCTTTCTAAAAGATGTTTTATTTATTTTTAAAACAAAAATCACACAAGGTTGTTCTAATCTACAAATCCAATAGTCAACATTTTCCACAATCGATTGGATGCATACTACATAGACAAACACTTAAATTTATACAATGATTATTTGAAATTTTAAGCACATTCATATGCCAAAAAAATCCGAAGTGGACTCACTTACAACCAATGTTCTCAAGAAGTTGGATGGGGACTTGGGGAGGTCCCTTATTTGAAAAGCAAGCTAGTGCTACAAGGATATAGTATATCGTAGTGCATTTTTAAAAAAAATTCTCGTTGTACTTTAATACTTCATTCTTAATTTATATTTAGTATAAAAAACAAAAATAATGGAATACCATATCTCAAGGTCTCACCATTCAACACTTAGTTGTTGAAATTGAATTTCCATGTCAAATTTGTAGGGATCCACGCCACCTCACACCAATCACAATATGACATGTAACACTTTTTATTTTTTTTATTTTATTTTTTACAAAAATGACTTAGCATAATTTATGCCGAATCTTCCCTTCATGTAGCCTAGTGAATATAGATACTATTGTATAGTATAATATGTCGACTAACAATTCCCTAAACCCCTATTCAGTATTTAGTTCAAAGGATTTTCTAGCCGTTTATGTTTATAACATAAGAAGTAACTTACTAATATATATATATATTGGTTTGGCTCAGTAGGAGTGGATAGGACCAATGTAGATGACTCTTCTAACCCACTCATTTCTTCTCATGTTCACTTTGATGTGTTTGATCTCAAATCTAAAACTAGTTACTAGTAAGTTATTTTAACCTTAGCTTGGAAGGTCACCAAATCCAAAATAGTAACTTATTGGTTTGAGATGACCCTCAACTATTTAGTTGATAGTGGAAAGGCACCCAAATCAAATGGCATGATTGTGGGTTCGATACTTGGCAGTCACAAGGATTTACCTAGAGTGAAATGAGAGCCTCTCTTCCTAATAGAAAACCCTTGTAGCGTATTGTTCAACCCGCTTGTGTCCCCACAAAACCACACATAGGAACTTACACATAATAGTGAAATTAGGTTGCCTTCACAATTGCCTTACCCAAAAGCATTACCTAATGTGAGAGCGTCTACATTGAGGTCTTGGACCTCCAGAACTAGACTTTCTAGGTGCTTTCTATTGAAGTTGGAGATGCAGCCTCCCCTGCAATCCTTGCATTTTGCATTTGTAGAATTAGAGGGCCTAGATGTTGGGTTAGAGGGGGGTACTTGAAGGGGGAAAAAATGAAGCACTTCCGCAAAATTTGCACAACATTTCAAAATGATATGGAGCTTTAATTATTGTAAAGATCGAAGATCTTAAAGTCATAATTAGCATTGAGGACATTCAAATTGCACCGTAGCTACTAGAAATGGGTGGTGAGCTAAAGCAAAGGCGAGTTCAATGGAAATGTCGAGGTCCACTTGGATCAAATTTTTACTAATGTCTTTTGTAAAATCTAACACTTATATATTGTAAGTAACACAACTTTACAAATTGTGACTAAAATAGTGCTAAAATTGTGCTATTTCCAACACCATTTTGTTAGATTTGACAACAAACATCCCCTAGAATAATGCAAATTTCTTCTAGTAGATATCAAGGCTCCTTCTAAGCCCCTCTATGTCACGACCCTCATCACGAGGTGTGCCCATGTCACCTTGGTGAGTAAGGGGGACATTGGGGGTAACTCCCTAAGCCTTGCAAGAGATGAGGTGAGGGAGACTAGGAGTCCCGAGCGATCAAAGCGTGGTAGCGCTCTAATCCGTACGAATTTGGGGGCGTGTAACATATGCTTGGAAAGGTCTCAAGGAGACGCTTGTAGCCGTCTAAAGAACGCGTGATTTGGACTTGTGAGTCAAAAGTTATGGGCGTTCAAAGGTGGGGGTGTCTTGGTGGCGCCATGACACTTAAGGGCTAGGAGGGAGGGGTTCATGAGGAATCCCTTCATGAAGTATGTCATGTAGCATATCCTTGGAAAGCTAAGAACACAAGGATGCTAGATTGATAAGTATTACGAGGTTCTAAGGTAGGAGCCTCAAGTTATGGCCAAGAGAAGCGCTGTGGTGAAGGCGTGATGCCTCTCCTAGTGGACCCGAATCTTTGGAGGGCGATAGCTTTGCGAGGACTTGTCCAAATGGGGAAAGTGAGTAGTTCATCAGCATATACTCGTCGAGTAGATGTCGAAAATGGGCTTGCATGTGAGATTTGGAGCTCACAACGCAAAGTTATACTGGGTGGAAGTTCGGGAGTCCCAAACAAGGGCGAATCGGGAGAAATGGGGTGGTCTTCCAAAACCAAAGTGGGTTTGGGAGTCCCCTTTGACATACAAGGAGGGGTCTACTGAATCCCACAGAGAATACTATAGAAGGATTTGGTCTCCCTCCTCACTCACTCTTGAAGCCTTGGTGAGTCCCTGTGACTCAAAGTTAGTGGTGTGGATTCACCACCACTCCAAGGCACCATGGGACACTTGTATGTGTCTTGTGGCACCGGTTGGGTGAAGTCCCACTCCTTGCTAGGCTATGTTGAGGTGTCCCGAATTGTGAGTCCCGGTTAGTGACGAAGTGGAAAGTAGCAAATACACAAAGAACCTAGTATGGAGTTGGGATGACACTCAAGGGCGGTTAGGACCATGGTGAGTTGTGCCACCATGGGTCCTTGCACAATAAGATAGAAGTCCCGCCCCATGTTACCAAGTAACATGTCCTGGTGTCATGATGGGTGTGTAAATGCTAGTAGTCCCGGTGACTGGGGCTTAGCATAAAGAGTTGGAATTGGGGACTAACATTGGATGTACATGGCATGTGCAGTGTTAGGAGAGCGTGACCCTTGGTGCCACTAAAGTGTTAAGGGCTTGGAAAGCATTGGAAGGTGAACTTAAGGTGGTAAGTGTCACTAAGAGGCGCGATACTCTAGTTCCAAAAGTTCCAGCCCTTCAATAAAAACATACCCTCACAACTTGTCATTGTAGAAGTGCATGCAACTCTTTGAATGGGACACTAAACTAGTTTACCAACTGATACCACAGACGACCAAGGATTGGAGAATTTTCCCCCTCATTGCCCCAATCAAGAATAATTGTAAAAACTTACCCCATTTTGTGCCTTTATTTCATTTATTTCTTCACGACTTCTACCTAGCTTGGGGTCTCTCACTGCAAATATAAATTCAAAATTTCCAAATTTTATCATGTGTTGCAAATAAAAAAATTCTAGTATTTCCCCTAAAACTAAATTGTGGGGCAATGAGGGGTTCAATTCACCCTCTCTTGTCATACAAGTGTTTCTAGATTGATAAAAAATATTGCATCCTTAAACATTAATAATAAGTAGATTAGGAATGTGGTGAGAACACACATTGCTCTTGTTGAAAGATGGATGATTTTACCTAGAGTATTCTTAGCTTATAAATGTTTGAATTAGAGATTATTTAAAAAAATCTATTATATATTAGAGAGTTTGGGTGCTAGAGTGGGATGGAGTGACATGTAGACCAACTTGTGGGCTATCCATCCAAATTCCTCATTGACAAAAACTTAATTATCTTTTTGCAAAAATTAGACAAATAAAAAAGAAACAGAATACACTAAGGTAGGCCTACAATAGGCTTAGAATCGGCTTGGTAACTTAGAGTTCAAATTGAAGAGAAGAAGCAAATAATGGATTAGAATTAACTTTGTTGAATATTATTCATAACATTTTTGGCCAATGTTTGGGGCCTTCCTATCCTTCTATTGTGGAAGTGCTATTTTGTGATCCTTGGAGTGTGAGCCGAGGAGCCTAGGAGCTTCAAATTTGTGAGGTATTTAGTATGTTGTTCATATTTGGACCTATCATTGTGGTTAAGAAATTTAGGATCTTTACAGCTAGTGAACTTCATAGAATATTTCAATTGGCATGAAATAGGGTTGGGACACTCCAAATGTTCTCTAAATACCTTGTCTACACACACTATCCATTTTTTTCTATTTTTTTTCCTTCTTAGTTGTAACTCTATCACCCTAAAGAATCAAAGATCCCTCTTGTCACCCAAAACTCCCTTCAAAGGTTTGGGGTTTGGGACTCTAAAAAAAATTCAATTTTTTTTCATTTTTTTTGTTGCAACTTCATCAAGCTTGGAAGTCCCCTCTAGGGGTTAAGGATTTGTGACTCTCAAATTTATTTTTTCCAATTTATTATTATGAATATTATTTTTAAAATTTTGGTCACAACTCCATCACCACCACCACTCCAAAAAAACCTCTTGGTACCGAGAAGCTCCTTTGGAGGTTTCAGAATTGGGACTCTAAAAAAAATTATTATTATTATTTTTTTTGAAAATAAAAATTCACAACTCTATCACCCTTAGAAGCCTCTCTCGGTAAGGAGAGCCCCCATGTGGGGTTCGGGACTCCAAACTCTCTTTTTTCAACTTTTTTGCTCATTTTTTTTCCTTTTTTTATCCTTTTTTATCCTCTTTTTTTCCTTTCCTTTTTTTCTTTTCCTTTTTTCAGTTGTGAATTCCTCACCTTGAGAGTCCAATTGGAGGTTCTCAAGGTTTGAAACTCTCCAAACTTTTTTTTTCAATTTTTTTCGCAACTATGTCATTGATTCTCTAGAATGAAGGAAGCCCCAACATAGTGAGTTCTAAGTGGGCCAATACTAGCTCTTCACTTGATCTCAATAGGCCAAGTCCCAAGGTATTCAAGGAGTAATGATCTCTTTAGCCCTTAAAATTTGGGGAGAAGGGAATAGACAATTTTACAATGTTAACCCCTAAAGTATCAAAGTCCTATGAAGGGGAATACTTGGGATTTTAGTTAGGCCTATGTGAACTCAATTTTTTCATGATTTTTTGAAACTTTTTTTGAAGATAAAAAATACATTAGCTTTAAAGGAATGTAATTTTATTTCAATCGGTGCCTGGGTACAAAAGTTGTGCCACCCTAAGTCCAAAATATATTGGACTTTTGTTTAGGTAGGGGGGAAAATGAATTAATTTCTATTCTCATAGGTTATATTTTTGTCTACATAGAAAGCTTTTAGTCATTTCATTTGGATTAGTAATGTAAAAGTTACAAAGCATTTTGTTTTGTGGGCAATCATTGCATCTTCTTGAGAAAATAAGATATTGTATTCATTTTTTAACTTGATTTTTACAATTTAAAAAAAAAAGTTCCATATTTAATTTGCTTGATGGGCTAATCTCACCATTGAAATTAGTATGTTTCAATTCCATCTTAGAAGAACTAGCAATTTAGTTTTTCCTCCTATTTTCTACCTACTTCTACTTAATAATTTTTTAATAAATGAAAATCAAGTTTTGTTTTGTTTTAAATTTAGTTTTTGGATTCTCAACTTGATTTTTGCCCATAAAGATTTTTTACTTCAAACTTTGTAGTTCAATATTCAAAGTTACAAGGATTCAACTTTTTTCCTTACAAATATTACTTTCATTTCATTGTCCACCTTGCACTGCAAACTCCAATGTAAACTAAAAAATGCTTCACATGTTGTTGCATTTTATACATACATTTTCAACTATCTTTTCTTTCACTGAGAACAAACAGGGCATCATTTCAAAATTTTCTCACAAACATATGCTCCTTTAGAATGTGTTGCCTTGTATTTCCATTGATCCAAATAAAACTTCAAACTTAAATATCTCTTAAACTACATGTTCAAATAATCTGAACTTTTTTGAGGTGCTCACTCTCAACGTGAACTTCAAGATCCTATGGTTATAGTATTTAATACCTTAAGAAAAATTGAGAAAAAAAATTCTCATATTCTCAATAGTATTGGTCCATTTTGAAAGTACACCCCTTGGGCTCATTAGGGGTTAATCAAGTTGCATCCAAAATTTTCCGCTTCTATTGTGAATTGCCAAAAAAAAGATTTTTTCCCGATATCTAACAATAGGATCTTGCACTAAACTAGTATAAGAATGTGTGGAAGAAATTTCAAAAACTTTGCCCATGTGGATTGCAAGATATTTGTGTTTGAAGTGAAGAAAAAAGTTCTTTTTGTACCTCGCTTTACTAGATTTTAGGTTTTGAATCTTCTTTAGCTTAAATTTTTTGCACTTTCAATATTGAATTTAAAGAAAATTTATGTTGGAAAGTTGTGTTGAAAGTCTAGGAAAAAATTCAAGAAAAACACACTTGATTTTCATTCTTTTGGAAATTGTTGTGTGAAAGTATATACAAGATTGAAGGAAAATTCAAATTGTTAATAGGTCTAAGATTGAATTTGAAACACAATCATCCCGAGGGTGAGATTGTTTTAGAAAGTATACTAAACCCTTTCAATTTTCTTTTCTTTTAAATTGTAAAAATTGTGCCAAAAAATAAATCTAATAAGTTATTTTTTCAAGAAGGTGTTTAGATTGTTGGAGAAACCAGTCCAAATAGAATGAATCAAATCTTTCCATATAGACAAAAATACTTTCTATAGTGAAACAAAATTTCAAAAATTCATTTTGACTTTTTGTGACTTTTTGTGTGCTACCCAATGAGTTATGTTTTGGGCTTATTGTAGCATAACTTTTTCTCCCATGCACCAATTTAAATATGAATGATATTTTCAAAAAACGAATGTGTTTTCCTATCTTCAAAAAAAGTTTCAAAAAATCATGACCGTTGCCTTTCAAGCTAGGTTGCCTTGGCTATTGTGTCATGTCAATCCAATTGCAATCCTTGAAGGGGCCAAGATGAAGTGCCCCCATCACTCGTCCCCCTAGTCCATCAGCCGGGGTGGATTGACCCCCTCGCTTGTCCCCCCAAAGTCATTCCAAGGGTGCATGTAAAAAAAAGACCCCCTATTTTGTGCTTCAATAATTTATCTTCTCTACCTCTCCTAGCTAATTTGGGGCCTCTAATTGCAAATATGAATTCAAAATTTGCAAACTTCATCATGTGTGAAAAATAAAAAAATTCAGGGTTTTTGCTTAGGGACGAGTGAGGGGGTCAATCCACCCCGGCCAGTCCATCTAGGGGTGGATGTAAATAAAAAGACCCCCTATTTTGTGCTTCATTAATTTATCTTCTTTACCTCACTCGACTACTACTTGGGGGTCTTTCATTGCAAATATGAATTCAAAATTTGCAAATTTTATCATGCATGGCAAATAAAAAATTTCAGGTTTTTCCCCTTAGGGCAGGTTGGTTCACCCTGGCCCTTGACGGTTGTATGTTTCAAAAAATAAAATAAAATTTGCGACCTTGATGGTCATTGAGTTTAGTTGTCTGAAAACGAAAATATGTTCGCCAGGGCCTCTGCCTTTGGTTCTGTGTATTGTTTCCCTTTGCAATGGAAATTGTCCATGTGTTTCAAAAATAAAATAAAGACAAAAATTGAGACCGTAGGAATCTACCCAAAATCCATTTTGTCCCCCAAGGGAGATGATGTTCAGAATTAGTTCTTTGTCGCACGGCGATTAAAATTAATTAGAAAAATTCTGAATTTATATTTGGAATCATAGACCTTGGAGTACGGGTGGTAGAGAGTAGGATTTGTACCTATACAGGGAGACAACTCTACTCTACTCAGTAGAGTAGAGTTGTTGGAAATGAAAAATTGGCCTTTGACCCAATCCCACTGAGCTAACTTACCTCTTTGTTAAACTAAGATCTGCACCAATCCACACTCACACTGCGATTAGTAAGTTACCACTGGCGTTTAACCTGTAAGCTTGCAGACACAAAGTTACTGTACGTGAAGGTCTGATTTGGCACTTGAGTGCCGAAATTGAATTCCCACGTCAGATTCTCAGGGATTTACGGCACATCAGACCATTCACAATATGACACGTGTTCAAGTTTTTACAAAAATGGCCTAATGACTGCTTGATCTGACCTTTGTGTAGGGTATAGTAAGTGTCTGTTTCATGACTTCACCAAAGATTGTAGGTTGGAAAAATAAATAAATAAATTCATCTTTTTTTTCTTCTGAAAGTGCATGAGTACATTTTTATTGAATATTGTTTTTAATTTCCCTCAATTTGGTATTAATGACTTTTCTAAAGAAGAAGGTGCTTAATTGACAGAACCCCCCTTGTACTGAATCTGACCATTTTTTGCTATTCATCCCCACCCATGTGGATTTTAGCCATAAAAATGATAATTTTTTGAATTTGAGTCCAACTAATGAAATGATCTTATCAAGTGCAATTTCTACTTCAATTAGAAATTTTGAAAAAATTCAAAATTTCATTAGTTTATAGCAATATGAACTTTGGACTTGTAACTAATGTTGTTGATTTTCTAATTTGTAAGTGACGAGGTACCTTTGGTGTATATATATGCTGAAAATTATATATTTTTCTAGTATATTATGTATTTGATATGAATGAATTTCAAAATTTTCCTCCCAAATTTGAAAATTTCATGACTTGCATTAGACATATGATTTCATCTGTGAAAAATAAATAAATAAATAAAATTTCATTCATATATGGTTGGGTTTGTGTTGCATTATGTTTTTGCAGATTGAATGATATTTTGATGTGCATGAGAAAATAAAACAAAACCAAGTTGTCTTAAAAAATGATTGACTTAAATTTGTATAATTTATAAATCCATTACACTACTTTGTTCTAATAGAGCTACTTTTAAAAAATGAAAAATGAAAATGTCCTAGTAGAGCATGTGACACTAATTTATCTTAAATCACACTATTTTGAATTAGTCCAAGTTGAAATCTTACTATTTTATACCAATTTCTGTGAAAAATAAAGAAATCAAAGTAATGCTAATTTTTGGAAGTATTGTTAATCTCTCCCTCTCACAAATAGGATAAATTAGTGTAGACAAATGACTCAAATAGTATTTGAAATAATCATAGCTCAAGCAATTTAGTTTTCTCTCATTCTATTATGAACTCTTCTTCAATTTGCTCTTCCTTTTTTGTAATTGAAAAAAGTGAGAGTGTGTTTTTAATGTGTATTTGAAGGGAGTAAAAAAGAATACATCTATGGAGGCTCATTGAAGATGGGTGATCCAACTCATACCTACGTGTGCTAAGCACATGCCCTCGTAGAAATTTGTGTCCTATTGTTATGTGAGTGTTTATTTACCCACCCATGGTAAATAACTTCCACAACAAGTTCTTTTTGTTTTGTCTTATTTTTATTTACTAATGGGTGTCTAAGCGTTGTCCACTTAGCCTTCCAAGCAATGGACTCTTTCCTAAATCCTAAGTAAAAAAAAAAAACTTATTGAAAACAAACAAATTCACAAAGATTAGTCCTAAACAACATAGGGTTGTTCTACTAAAATTGTATTAATCGACATACTTTGAAAATTAATAAAATGTAGATTATTTAATAACTTATCCCGTTCTGGATGTTATTTGGCACGTTGTTGTATAGATCATCGAATTCTCCTTCATTTGCCATTTTTTTGCTTACAGCTTGAAGAGTGGATTTTAATTACAAGTTAGCGGAATATGACTAACGGAGGTTTTTTCTATCCCTTCTCACTATTTCAACTTGCTTATTCTATTCTACAAGTTGACTTGAAAGGATATGGTTTTTGATAAGATTTCCACTAATTCAAGGCAACTTTCTAATCTATCCTATTTTCTATGGTTCTAATCGATTCTTTAAGATTTTCTTGATTTCTATCTAATTTCTATCTAAACTCAAGTTTTTGTACTCCTTCTTCATTCTATCATGCAACTTTGAGTTTGTGACTTCTAATCTTGTTGTGCACTTGCTATACTTCTAAGAGAGAAAGAGTGGTGAGATTAGTGTTGGTTGCTATTTTTCTCCAAACTATCATAGTTTTCCTTCTCAACCTATTCCTATGGCTGACCTATTTTAATTCTACTCTAACTTACTTTGTTTTTTGTTTTTTGTTTTGTTTTTCATTGCACCACCTTATCCCTCCTCTCTTCCTATTCTCCTTCTAAAACAAAACAAAACGAAACAACCAAAATTTATTTATTTATTTTTTGTTGTGAGTGGCAAGAGGCTCCCTGTGCTGGCCGGCCGAGCACCCCTGCTACAAGCAGACAGAGCTCTGGCAGCCAAGGGGCTCTGCCTAACCCCAGTTGGCGGGGGCTCCCAACTGCCGGGGCTTCCACTGCAGCTCTCCCCCTGCGGAGCTCTCTTGCCTTGTTTTTTATAATTTAATTTAATTTTTTTTTTTCGTTTTTATTTTTGTCCAAATTTCAAAGAACTTCTATGAAAATTAGTCCCTCTACCTCCTTATGGCACTAAAAGATTTGTGAGAAAGAGAATTTGATGAGATTTTGTTTTTTTGTTTTTTTTATGCTAACTTGATGAACTTTCTAACAATCTTGTTTTTGAGAAAAAAATTTAGGACTCTAAAATTCAAAGCTTCGCCGTGTTCCCCCAAAGCCCACTAAATTTCTATCTAATTCTAAAACCAAAGTCAAAGCTTCGCCGTATTATAGTAAACACGAAAAATAACACACCCAAAGATTTTGACAAAAAAACTTAAAAGAAGATGAATCAAAAGTGTTAGTACAAAAATTAGTACAAAAATTAGTACAAAAATTATAAACACAACAAGTTAGAGGTTTTCCCTAAGCGGCATCGCCAATCATAAGGGAAGGATCCTCTAAAGTAAGTATACAACACTCAAGTCCTAAACAAAGACTTGAAGGAACAACAAATATACTAAAGAAAGAGTTAGTACAACTAAAATACTACCAAATTTCAACCAAAATCTTCAAAAACAAGTACAAAGACAACAAATAAGACTTGAAGGGACCCCAATGTCCTTCAAAGCTTACAAAATAGAAACAAAAGGAGCTTGAAATGCTCCAAAAACACCACGTTTACAACTTTGGCTCAAAAATGGCCAAAAGTCCACAATTAATGGACCAACGTGTTTACAAAGCCAAAATAATGGCTAGAAGGGGTGATTTGAGAGAAGAATGAGTGCCCTTATATACTCTTTCAAGGGCACCCACCTCCTCTCATTTCAACATGGTAATCTTATCAATTAGGATTTCACCCTAATTTACTAATTTTGACTTTCTACATTGGTCCATTTTCTAACTTTTGGAGATTAACTCCAAATCACAAATGGATTGCGCCATTGGCTTCAGAAGGCCATTTTTAGTCTGAATGGATCCCCAACCCTTTTTCTAACTTCAAAATTTCAACGAAACCTAATGCCAACTTAACACCTAAAATGGTTAAAAACCCAATTTTTGGAGTTTGACTTTTTTGAAAAAAGTAACTAGCCTAGGCTCTTAAGTAGGTGTGGGGGAGTAAGAAAAGACCTATCTTTGACTCCATTCCGCTCTTGTATGTTCTCGATCCACTGGTCAACTCCACCGTAATCTTCAAATTTTGTCAATTGTTGAGGAATCTTGCAAGTTCGGGTTCTTTTGACTATCGGAATGTCTTTAAACTTGTTGGAGCGTCTTATTAACATAAAAGAAGCTATCCTAATTTTTAGTGAGATTTTACCACCACCTAGAGAATTTTTAGGAATTTCTCATCGTAGGTTTGGGCAGTTGACTGTCCGGAAAGGCATCTTCTAACTATCAGAAAATTCCGAAACTTTTTGTGGAACCTCTCATGGAATCCCACAACACATGTGTAGGCTCATATTTTTACTCTACACATCGGCCTAAGGGAATAAAATCCACCCCCTTATTTAATTATCGATGGCCAGGGAATCTTCCACACCGGTGGAAATCTTGGCAAACTGACTTCGCCGTTGTTTCCCGGGCATGGTTTTAACCCTAAGTCACCTTCCTTGGACAAGAGATTCCTCCACAATTCTTTCTTGGTATTTTTAACATCTACAAGCCAATAATTGGGGTTCTACTATTTCGTCGATGAAATGGGGAAACTGGAACCTATTTCCGGGAACTGACCTATGTGCCTCATCAAGATTCCCTCAAACAATATTAGCCAAGTGATGTCCTTTCTATGTGGGATTTTGAGCCTAGTATGCTCCTAACTTGTAATTACCACGATTGGTTAGGTTCTAACCTATTTACAAGTGAAATTTGAATCTAATTAGTAAAAACTCTCAAAATATGACCAAATACTATATTGGCATGTAACACACCTATTTTGGTTTTACACTCTTTTTTGGGTTTTTTGTACTATTTTTCACACTTATTTTCACAAAAAAAATTAAAAAAAAGATAAGTGAGTCCCAGGTGATGAAATAGGGGCTCACATGTTACTCTCCCAATGTAAACTTAAACTACATGCTTTTCAAAAATTGGCATGGCCACTTAATAGTTGAAAATCCTCTTTGTGGATGCAAGATCGTGGATTTAAGAGGATCCAATTGTTAAATCTAGTCTAAACATGGTAATGTGCAGTTGTTTTACTTAGTTGATTTGGAAATAGTTAAACAAAAACAATGATAGAAGGTCGGATCAAAAGAGCGATACCAATGAATGAGGGCCTCTACTCAATGGGATGGTGAGGAATTTTCCTTTGCCCTCCACCCATGCCCCGTAATGGGCCCTTCCAAACCCATTTGACATGTCATTTTTGATGTACTTGGGAAGTGACGCTCTAACAAAGAAGTGCATTCCCTTGTTTGGTTTACTTAATTCTTGTCACAATAAAATATACTACTCATTGGTGTTTTGTACTCTAGAGTTTGGTTGACTTCAAGTAACTTAAGCCAAACAAAATTTTGTCAATTCCTTGGTCTTCTTTCTCTTCAAAACTGAATTAGGTGACTTAGGGTTAAATGTAACCACATCTAAATATGACTATCTTCTGAAACTAATACCTACGATTTCTTGCATATTATGTACCACCTCTATTCATGAGAGTCTAAGACACTTTTGTGAGCACCTTTTTTCAATACTTTGAAAATTCATAGTTTATTCACAGGATGTACAAAAAATGCACAAAAAGATAATATAGAATACTCTTTTGACTTCCAACAAAGATCCAAGAATTTTTTTAATAATAGGAATTGCTTATTTGAATGTAGTTAGGTGTAGTTACCTTAAGCCCAATCCAAAACCAAGAGTGTTTTATCCCCAAATGCTCGACGAACTTTAGACTCGAAAGACCACATATTAACTCCTAAATGAGCAAGGTGCATTTTTTGGCAACATAGAAATTTTAGTTAAGTATGTGTCACTTGAGATTTCCATGTTTTTGGCCCAAACTTTAATTGAAGGTGGGGATGAGAAATATCTTTCATATGCACTAAATTTCATGACATTTGGAAATATGAGTCAAAAGTTATGGCCAAATATGTAGTTTGTTTCTCAACTCAAGCAGTCTAGGCAAATCTCAAAAAAATCACTTCTTTCAAAAATAAAAATTTGAAATTGATTTTTTAGATTTATGTATACATGATAGATTTGAATCATTCCATTTTGATCAATGAGTCAAAAGTTATGAGATGTTTAGTTTGTAGGCAATTATGGATTCTCTACTCTAAAATAAACTTTGAAGTCCTTTATTTCACTCAATTTTCAATATTTTTGAAAAAAAATAAGAACATTAAGTGTGGATTTTTTATTACAACATATCAACCATTGGGATTGGAATTTTTCAATTCCAATAATAAATTGTTAACAATTTGGTTTTCTAAATCATTCTTGACATCTTTCTACTTACTATTTTTTTCCTATATGTTGCACAATTTCAAATGATCTGAAAATTTTCAAGCATGTAGCCAACTTGCTTTGGTGAGTGAATCTGAAGAAGCACCACCATTTGGGAAATTTTTTCATACAAATGTGACCATGTGAAGTGCAGCTGCCTAGTTTTTTGCAAGGCTAAAAAAAGGATTTTTGTCACTTCAAATGCTTATATCTTGCAATCTACATGGTCAAAATTTCTGAAATTTTTTCCACATCTTCTCAATCTAGCGTACTACAAGATCCTACTGTTACATGTGTCCAAAAATGATATTTTTCAAAAATTTGGTACTTGTATAAGAAATGGCAGTTCTTGAGAGTTTTTGGTGATAACATAGTCAAGGAACTTTAGGGGTTAATGTAGTCCATTATTTCATCTTTCTACAAGCTACAACCACGGTGGTAGCAATATTTTGTTCAAAGGTGATACTAGTTTTTTTGAAGGAATACTAGGCAATATTAGGTAAACCTGCCTATGATAGGCAGAATGAGTGGTATGTACTGTTGCCATTAGCAAAATGATTCATATTTTTTTTCCATACATAGACATATGTGAGAATTGAAGGAAGCAATTGAAATTTTATTTTTTGGACAAAGTAAGAATTTTTTATGAATTTTTGAAGTGTACATCCCAATTAGCCCAACAGAGTTTGTAGACTACCTCAAATCAGCAAAAAGGATTCCCATAATGGTCATCTTACCACCTAAAGCAGTCTCAACATTTTCTAAAATGGCTACAACATTTCCTAACATGGCCATGACATGAAGGAATAAGAAAATAACTTCTTATGACCAATTTACACTTGAATGGTGTAAGTGCCCTATGACAGTTACTAATAACTTTATGACCATCTCCCAAGACAAGATTATGGCCACAAATCAGCCTAATGTAGTCCTAATCTCATTTATCACAAAAAATCTGCCATGGGTTGATGTAAGACTCTAATAGGTGGTTTCCTAGATGACTGCATTAGGCAGTTTGCCTGTTATGGGCTGGTTTACCTTGTTCCTCCCTTTCCCTTTTCAATCCTTAAATTGCTACATATTCTTAGGACAATATTGCTCTTTTTCCGATGAATGTGCACTGTGCACATTTTTGGACTAATAATATAAATCTCATCTGCATTTTGCACATTTCAACCATTTCTAGATATGCAAACAGCAGCATCGCTCTAGCCAAGATTCCTTTCTGCACTGCGCAAAATAATTGAAAAGAAAATTCCCTTGTAGCCACCACTTCTTGAGTTGGCTGCATATATTGGAGTAATGGGACCGAATGGGTTAAGTTTAGTGCTTGACTACCCTTGCAAATTGCAATATGCATATGGTATTAATAATTTAATACCTTGGATACCACATTTTATCACTTTACAGTACAACTCTACAAGAGCAAAGCGAACCATATATCATGGCATCCAAAATGAGCAATAACAGCAATGGAAATTGTCCATGTGTTTCAAGAAAATAAAAAATAAAAAATGAGCATTAACTTCAGTTATTCCTGATTAATCAGGATTCACTTCTATTCACACTGGCTGCATTGGATCTGCTAAGTTAAGTTAAGTTAGAAGCCTAATAATGTCTTTTGCCTGGCTCCATCAAATTGAAATCCTTGTAAGGTATCTTCCTTCAACATAATAAAAACCCAACTAAATCCATAGATCCACATTATTTAGGCTGCTGACTAGCAAAGTTAGAGTAGGCATTTTTGATATTATAAGTTATGCTCAAAGACTCATTTGGATAAGCAAGAACTTAAGTTAATGGCACGATGCAATATGTGCAGGCAAGCAAGGGGACATGGCTAAGTTAAGGTATTATTCCATTAACTTACAGTAACTTAGCAGAAAGTGACATCGGAAAAAAGCCCCCCATTGCATCAGTATTGTTGCAGTACTGTTGCAATGGTTGAACAGTCCAATACGGAAATTGGATTGTTGCAATACTGCAATGCAATTAATATTACAACAGTACATTTCAATACATTTTTAGTAGGTCTATTGAAAATGTATTGTTGTACTATTCTTGCAATTTTGTTGCAGTATTGCAACAGTTCAATTTCAATATTGGATTGTTCAACCATTGCAACAGTATTGATGCAATGGGGGGTTAGTTTCCTGATGGAGTTATAAGTGAGTCCATCCATCCATCTTTCCTTTTGGTTTTCACTATTGTTAAAATACATAAAAGAGTGCAACTGAAAAAAGCCAAATTCCGTCTATAAGATACTCCAAATCCTTTGTACACTGAATAGGGGTATTAAAGGGACCAAAAAATTAAAGGGACTGATTCTTGAAAACTATAGATGTTTGAAACATGATGTACATCGCCCGCACACTTCAATAACTACTGATGTAAAATATAGGTAGATATTTATATAGTGTGGAATGTCGATTAATTAGTATGGATCCCCTTAATACCCCTATTCAGTGTAGAAGAATGGAAGAAGAACTCCAACCCCATCTTAAGTTAGGCGTTATACTTTGTACTCTAAATCCTTGGCAAGTTACTGTATTAAGTTGAAAGTTGAAAGAAATCCTTTCATGGGGAAATTATATAAGTAAGACTATGTTATGTGCAGTTGTGCACTTGTTGAAAAATAAGTTAACTTAAGCTTAGATTGCTTGCACTACAATTCTGTCTAAGTTAGTTTATGCTTTCTTAGGAAAGTACAGTACAGTAGCTGATAAATTCTGGTATTGTATGTAAGGTAATTGTTTAAATTTGGTCATTCCATCCGTGCCACCTCAGAATCCAATAATAATAGTCCGTCATTCACTTAAAGGAGGCATCTAATTTAATTTTAAATTATAAGATAGTTTTGGGGAGGAGGCCATATGGGAACATCCCCCACCGAAAGGGCATCCGTCTGCCCCAAAAGCAGTATTAAGAGGGTCAGTAGCAGTGGTGACGTGGAACTACAGGCCTTCATGGTGGCAATGCCAGAGTGGCATGGAAGGGGCCAAATCTGCTTCATCCTGGCTGGAGCCTGGATCACTTTTGACTTTTGACTTCCAAAAGTCGTCTGCACGAGTAACAGAAAATTTTCAGTAGGGACTCCAAATATGTGTGGGAGGGGGGTGGGGGGACTCCTTAAAAAAAAGTTTAAGTAAATTTTTGTATGAAGAAAAATGGAATTGGCATCTAATCCAAGTCGTTTTGTATTTTTTGGACCTTCATGGAATTAGTTGTGGATTTTTGAAGTTGAAATGCAGTAGTCATTAAAAGTGACAACCTCATGAAATGTACACTATTGTTACATTGAAGAAAGAAAAATGTACCTTTGTGTTAATCGTTGATTTTATAGCAAGGGTGCTTTCAAAGCATCCTACCTTACTTGGAATTTGGTGTCTAGTGTTTATCCCATCTTTGAACCAATTGCAAGTATCTCGGTGTGGAAACCCATAAAACAAGTTTATCATTTAATATATTGATTTGTTAACCCTAGAAAGATGCCACTAACACCAAGTGTCTAACGTATGACACATAATCCTTCTATGTAAGTAGGACAAAAGTACGTGCAAATGTTCATCCTTGGAATTTTGTGTGAAAAGAGGAGTTCTTGCACTATAGTTTGACTTCCAATAAGTGGTCTTTGGGTTTTTATAAGCAAGTGATGAAAATGCTAATTTTCACGGTGACCAGCTTGTCCTTCTACTGAGTTAATTTTGTTAACTCCAAAAGAGTGAGACATACTACCAAGGTACTTTGCCAAAAACAATTTGGACATCCAAATGGACCAAGGGCACCAAGATCTTGTTTTGCACCTTCGTAGCCAAAAACCAGAAGTGATGTGTCAAAAACAAAACAAAACAACAAAACAACAAAAATCCAGTAGTGACGTTGAATCATATCATTCACTATCTACAACAATAACAATTATTTTGAAAATTGGATGAATACTGAAATTCTTTTTCAATTATTATCAGCATTGATGATTTTGGTTGTAAATACGAATTTGAAAAGAATTGATGTGCTAAAAACTCATCACTGAAGTTTGTTTTCTTTATGATTTAGTAAGTTAAATCATGTAAGTTTCCATTGACGAGGTATTTACATTTAAAAAATTTAATACTAGCATTCTTTTATATCAATTTGATAAAAAAATCTACAACATCTATTTCATATCTTTCTTCAAGTTTACATTTTCAATCTTATTTTAAAGAAAAATATGGTACTTTGTTATTATGAGAACTGGAATGAATGCAAAGATAAATGTTTGACCGTACCGGTTATTACTAGTAATCTGTCCTTATCATTTTCTTTTTTGGAGTACCGGTATCTATCATCAAAAGTTATAAAAACACACACATCATAACACAAATGTGAGTCTGACAAAACTTCAACAAAAGTTGGAAATCGTTTTGTCCCCAATTGTACAGTAAACAATCCATTTCTTTCGCTGCAGCAGAAATCCAGAGCACTCACTCCGCTTTCAGTAGGTCCAGCACTAATTTAATCAACAGACCTCTTGAGAAACACAATTATATACGCAATTGTAACAACCTTTCAAGGATCGGACCACAAAAAGCCAAGCCAAGAAGTAGTTATGATACACCCGGATCTGTGAAGAGAAGGGGAGGACAATGATGGCTTTTTATTCAAAAAATGGGATCAACCCAAGCTGATGATTCTCCATGTACAGCTCACTTGAGAAAATCAGTTCTATCTTACAAGGGATCCGCTGCTGCTGCATCTTCTTCTTCTTCTTCTTCTTCGTCTCATAATCCGCAGCCTACACCCCGGCCTGCCTCCAAGTGAGGCCTCAACAATGCTTTGAACAAAATGATTACAAAGCGCGATTCCACCATAGTAGCTCCAAAAATGTACAAACGCTCTAAACAGTACCATATGCCCAACAAAGGGATGATTTTCACTCAATCGAGTTGGAAGTTTTGAGCTACATACTCTAATCTTTCTGGAGAACCCATTTGTACATTTTTTTTCCTGTGAAAGCTCCCTCCAGCCAAGTAGAAAGATCTCTGATAAGCTCCAACCTTAACCAAGGCTCGGCAAATCAAATCATGTTTTTGCAAGCTTGCACTTGGGCCCTGTCATTTGTTCAGAACCTAAAGCTGAATTAGTTTTAGGGTCACGAATATGTGTTGTGATCATTTTGGAACGTACCCACAGTTGGCACGATCTCCATCGTCTTTTTACTCGTGTGGGATGGAGGCACAAATGCGAGTTCTCGCGAGATAAGAAAACCTCTTGGTGGGTAGGTTTGTTTGTGCCAAATCGTCACCTCAAAAGGAATCTCTCATGTCGCTCACCGCCAGTTGGGGGGTGAAACTTGTACGCGTTGGAGAGATACTCCAACCATGTGAAAGAACGGTACTTCTGAGGACGCTCGGCTGTTACAAGCTCCTGTGGAGCTTGCACTGTTGCACTAAGAGGTGGGTTCAAAAAGCAGGCCAGCGATAACCGCTTGGAAGTTGCATTCACAGCTGCTCGGTGCAAAACACTCTTGTACCTTGTGTTGCTCAACACCTGTACCCAATTTAAAACAGATTAGCCTACAATCTCAAAGAAAGTAAAAATAAAAAATCTCAACCTCCAAGAGCCCAAGGTGGCCACTTCCATATGCGAAGGAGTGGAAATGAATCACTTAAAGCTTCAAAACAAGCAACAGAATGTATGAACAGAACAAATAAACCATACCCTACAATCTTGAGCGATACACATACGTTTTGCTAGCTACAATTATTGACTACTAACTTCCGGACTTGACTTTCCATTATCAGTTGGCACTCGTGAATGCCAAACATAAAAATAGAGAGTCAGGTATAGAAGCTAGTAGTCGATAATTGTAGCTTGCAAAACATGTGTATCGCTCAAGATTGTAGGGTATGGTTTATTTGTTCTGTTCATACATTCTGTTGCTTGTTTTGAAGCTTTAAGTGATTCATTTCCACTCCTTCGCATATGGAAGTGGCCACTTTCCGCGATTTATGCACTTGGGGGTTTCGAAAATGGTACCCCAAATGCACCAGAAAGGAAACTAAGAGCGCTAGAATACACAAGGATTGGGAGCATACCTGGAAGAGGTCCCCGATGTTGACGACGAAGCACTCCGGTCGGGGCTTGACGGTAATCCACTCGTCGTCGATCTGCACCTGCAGTCCGGCCACTTCGTCCTGGTGCAGAATGGTGAGCAGATGCGGGTCGGTGTGCGCACGCAATCCGATGGCGAGCTCCGGTTGCGGACATGGCGGGTACAGATTGAACCGCATCGACATCATGCGCTCGTCCTCCAAGTAGTGATTGAACCGGTCTCGCTCCAATCCTAGACCTTCCGTCAGAAGCTCCAGAAGCTCCCGCGCCAGTTTCTCAATCTCCGCCATGTACTCTTCCACCGTGGAACTGCAAGGGAGGCGAAGAACAACAACAACAACAATCAGAACAGAAGGATCGGAGCGAGATAAGAAATTCCCATCGTTTCTTAAACCCCCGCCTCCGTGTCCAACGCCTGAAACTCCTCGATTCTCAGTGGGCCTTCAATGAGCATGCTTTTGGTGGAAGGATGAGTATCTATGACCACTGATCTTTGAATGGACATGAAGCTCCTTGATAACAATAGTTGCCAACAGCCTCCGACTCTGAATGGTTACACAAGGATGACAGAAGATTGATTTGAGGAGAGTCTGGTTTAACTATTGAAAGTGGGTCTCTCCCAAAATATATCACCCTGCTACGGAGGTTTGAAGTCTCCTCGAAATTAGGTGAAACAGGGGAAATTTAAATAGGGGTACCTGAACTTGACGGGATCGGCTTCGGAGAAGAGCTTGGCGGAAAACTCCCGGATATTGGACGTAGGGTGCAGTTGCATGTGGAAACTTTCAGCCCAGTGCATGACGGTTTGATTGACCCAGGTATTGGCCCCATAGCCAAACGAGGTTCCTGGCGGGCGATGCACGCGCTCCTTGACTTCCAGCGGCAGCTCGAACATCTCATGCGCCTCCCGCTCGCAGCGGTCAATCAGTGCCTGATCGACGCCGTGGTTGAGCACCTGGAAGAAGCCGAAGCGCTCGCACGCGTCCGAAATGGAAGACACGAGCGCGGCTCGCGCGGCCGGGTCGCCGCGCGAGCGCAGGGGCGCCAGGTCCACGACGGGGATTCGGTCGTCGCCAGCGCTGCTGCTAGCAGGCTCCAGCTTGGGCCGGTGATGCTCCCCGTGGTCCACAAACATGGAAGGCAGCGGGGAGGAGTTTTGCAGCAGCGCCGTGAGCAGGCTGGCGTTTCGGAGCGTGGAGTTCGCGTTCGCAAGCACCGCGGTCAGATCCGTGGAATTGTGACGGGGAGACGAGAGTCGGTGAGCCGCCATTCGGGACCACACTATTCCGACCCTTGCTCACAAACCTCTCACACCTTTCCTCAATTCACACCTCCCGCAATTAAACCCCACCCACACGTACCCAACACACAGAATTCGATCTCTCCTCAAAGAATCAGATGTCCCCAAACAATGCTAGCTAACAATCCTCGCCGCGCTCTCTATCTCCATTGTGTCAAACACTAGCTACCTCTCCGCTGCCTCTCCACTCCCTCTCCAACCAACAACGACAACACCAAGCTTGCGTGCGTGCGTGCGTACGTGCAGACTCTCACTCCACGATTGCTGCCGCAACAGCAGCAGAGCTCGCGATCGAACCCGACGTGGCACCAGTTAGCGCTGAATTATGGCGTCCGTCCCGTGTGGCGTGAACCGGCCACTCAACAAACTCCGGAAGCTCATAGACCGCGAATGGGACAGCCCGCACCCGGTGAGTAGTATCAAGGCCGACCAAGACCCGTTCAGCTGTCGTGGATGCCGCAGCTGCAGCAGCAGCAGCTAGCCCACTCAGACACGCTGTTCCCGCAATGCTGGCGCCCCCAACTCAACGTTCACTGTTGCTGCATCCCACGGGCGCCGGCAGCAGCAGTCATCCACATGCATCCCATGCACACTCACTCCCACCACTACCAGCAAGAGCTGGCTCGCCGGAAATCAGTGCAATCTCTCTCGCTCCGACTGGAAAACTGATGAATGCGCCAGGGCGCTAGAGGAACATCAACATGAATTGATGAGGACTGATGCGTGTTGTGCGGAAATGAAATGAATTGACAGGATTACTGGAATGGGAATGGAGGATGGGATGGACTGGACTGGAGGATCATATAAGTTCCATGACTGGCGTGATCGAGAGGAGGAGACGCATTTATAAAGACACAGGCAAGGCTCCGGCGACAACTCAGCAGTTCCCGTCGCCCCCAGCCAGTGCGCCCGCTTTTCGCCTGTTGCCTCTTTTGCCCACAACCCTGGTCTACGTTCTATTATTACTTGCGGCTTAGTTTAGCATCTCTAGCCTGGTCTCCCGTGCCTCCCGGATGGATCCTCCGCTCCGTCACGCCCTCACTGTTGTGGCCTTGTGGGCCGGGTCCAGTTCAGTTGCTGTGAACTTCACCTCGGTGGCAAGGGTTTTCTTTTCACAGTACGAAATAATAGAGAAAAGAATTGGATTGGATAAGTTATATGGAAAAAAAACCCAGTTGAATACGAGAATTGAAGGAAAATAGTTGGTAAAGCTCAAAAAAATCTCATATAAGGTAACTCAGCCTATGACAGTCCAAATGGGAGCCAACCCATCATAGGCAAAAATATTCTAGAGGTGTATATTTCAGAACTAGAATGTACACCACTACTTTAATTTTGCATGTGATGGGTTGGCTCTCATTTGGACTGTCATAGGCTGAGTTACCTTAGTGTTAAGTGGAAGTGGAATTTGACCACCTCTAGGTAAAATATATCAGGCCAGGGTGACTAACCCCCTCACTTGTCCCCCTGTAAGTCATTCTAGGGATGCATGTAAACAAAATCCCCCCTACTTTGTGCTTAATTAATTTATCCTCTACACCACTCCTTGATAATTGGGGGCCTCTAATTGCAAATATGAATTCAGAATTTGCAAATTTTATCATGCTTGAATTTTTTTAAATCAGCATTTTCCCTCAGGGATGAGTGAGGGGGGCAATTCACCCTGGCCACATATCATGGGTCAACTCGAATAGATTTAGCAATCCATAGTTTTAGAAATCCACAATAAGTTTTGGCTAGTGGTGGCCCGAATGTGGTCATGGGAACCTAGGGTGCATAAACTCTTAATTTTTCAATAAGCAAATATGTGTGAAAAATTTTCCCCTATTGTAGAGTGGTATCTCATAGCTAATTTGGAGTCTCTAGTTCCAAACTATAAATTCCAAATTTTTTATCATTTAGGATAAATAAAAATTCCTATAGAATTTGGAGGTAAGAAATTCACAAGACCAAATGTGGACTAGTCATGCCTCTAGTGCTTAAACTCAAGGGTAGAAATATCACTTTAGAATAATCCTAGAAAATAGTAGGGCCTTAGTGGTTGAAATTTAAGAAAGAAAAATCACTTTTTTAAAATTATGGCAAATAATAAGGCCAAGGTTAGACTACATGTAGTCTTGTGAATTTTTCACCCTAGAAGAGATTGCAAGAATTTTCTATTTATCCCTGATAATAAATTCTAGAAATTTGGAATTCATATTTGAAATAAAGGATCAAAAAATTAGCTTGGAAAAATCATGAAATAAGAAAAATTTACCACTCCACAATCAGGTACAAATTTCTACATGTATTTGTTAAGTGAAAATTTTGGAGATTTTGCATCTTGAACACTATTAGACCACATGTGGTCTAATTTTGGCCAAATAATATTAATTATTCACTATATGCTTAAAATATATAAACCATTTATATATAATTTTTTTCCTTTCTATTGATATATTAGGCAATCTTTCTTAAAGTTTTATCCAATGAATATTAATTCGATGAAGTGAACATTTCAAAACACTCGAAATCCTAAATTGTTCCATTATTGGCTTATCATAGCTTGAAGAATATAGTTTTGGGATATACAAATAAAAAAGTGGTATTGGGGCATCGAGTTTTGATACTATAGTTTAGTGCCTGGAATCATCCTTTCTACTAGGTTTCATCATTTTATATTCATTTACAAAAAAATTCATTAGTTCATTCATCACAAACAAAATTTCCTTTTTAATCCAACCAATTTATATGAGCATCTATCTTCAATAAAAATGTGTTGAATACCAAATTTGTGAATATGTTGAAAATACTTAAAGTTTCCAAAATATTCTCTTTATCTTATTGTAAATATTCAAATTTTATTCATGGTAGAGAATTTTAAATTGACATATTTTCTAATTATAAGAGGATCTCAAATTATATGTATTTATCTTATTGAACGAATATTTTCCTTATAAAATTTTGTCATCTTCTAATTAGATACAAGTATTGGGGCACATATCCTACCAAAATAGTTAATTCTCAAAAGTCAACCTCGTAACTCATTTTTGAATACTTTAAGCAAGTGTTGAAGTCTTAACACCTCTAATTTGCATTTTTTTCCATGATAATATGTCCAAAAAGTAGTATAAAGTTGCCTTCTCAACTTAGAAGTCAACAAAAAATAATTACATAAAGCATATTTTGCATGAATAAATGGATTTAATGCTAGTTCTATCTATGCAAAACAACCTATTTATCCATTAAAAACATGCGTACTTAGATTTACTAAAACTAATGAGGTGTAAATGGATTATAATTACTAAACATCTTTATGTGGAATTCAAGGTCTTGAAATGTCCTTGAACTCTTAAAATGTTTCCAATTGAATTGCATGGTTGGTGAGTTTAGAATTAAAGCATTGTCACATTGCACGGAACAAAAACATTCATATTTTAAAGGACAATTGCAAGAGTAGATTTTTAGCAAACCTAGCATGTAATATGTTGTAGGAATGCTCTTGAGGTTACTTTTCTAATTTTATAAGAAATGTCATTTGGTTCAAAAATAATATAGTGATGGTTTACGAGTGTCCTAGTGGACACAATTCGGCCACATAGTTTTATGTCCTCTTGCTCAATGAATGTGGCTATGTAAGAGCCTCAAAATTATAGCCATTTTAGATGAGTAAGATGATCATTATGGGACCTTTTTTTTGAGGTGACTCAGTGGTACTTATAGGCTTTTGGCAAAATTACTTTAGAACATTATGACTTATTTATGCTTCATAAAAAAACATGATTCTATTTCCTATTACTTTGTACATTGTGTCCTTGTGCTCCATTAATTTTTTATTACTTCTTCAATTCTCCAATGGATCAAACAAAAAAAAAGCTACAACAAATCAACTCACATTCACCTCTAAAATACTAATGATATCACTTTGTTTGTTTTCTCAAATTAAGGTGAGTCCTAGTGACTTATTAACATTTTGCATGAAATTTATAGGATAACTCCATATTATCATGCTTTATATAAGAAGCTTTTATCTACGTCCCTTTAATAAGTACTACAAAATTTATGATGATTTCTTTTATTTCAATGTCAAATCATGCAACCAAAATAAATATTGCTTTTATTTCCAAAAATTTATGCATATTTACAAAAACAATTGAATTTTCCTAGTCCGATTAATCCCTAAAGGACCAAGTGCTTGTTCAACATACAAAAGAGATCTTGGATAGATACATAAGAAGCCAATTTTTTGGTCAAATTTTCACAAAATTTTAATACAAGGTATAAACACGTCTCCCTTTAGTGGGAATATAGTTATTTTTTCCAATTGGGTGCCTAGATCAAAAGTTAAGTGACTAAGATTTTTTGAGGCCCCCATTGTAGCTTGAGGTAGCATGTGCAAAAATAACCTCTTCTACTGTAAAAATTTCACTTTAGGAAGAGTTAAAGCATGTTGTTCATGTTGGGCAAGGTCAGAATTTTTTTTTTTAACTTCAAACATTATAATCTTTCAATTTGTGTAGTCAAAGTTACTGAATTTTTTCCTACAAATTCCCATAGTTAGTAGTCTAGTACAAACTTGTACTATTGAATTTGGAAAGAATTTTTTTTCTAATTTTTTTCATTGACTGAAAAAATGGCAATTTATCACAATTTCTGCCCAAAATGTGCTTTAGTCCATAAGTGGGTAACAAGATGAATGTTACAAGGATTTTTGTTTTGTGGGTAACTAAAGCAAAAATACTTTTGGATTAATTTTTTGCATTCACTTTACAAAAAATTAAAATAAAAACATGTGCTATTTCTTACATACGAAAACCTTTGCATTATGAGGATTGGCACTCTTAATTACAAGTTAGAATTTTAAGTACTTCAGTTTTTTCCTTTCATCTTGTATCTCCTTCTACTTAATTCTTTCAATAGATAAATTTGACTTTCTTTGTGTCTAAGGTTTGTTAGTGTATTCTCAACTCTGATTACCTAATTTGTTGTCTAAATGTGCAAATTCTTGGAATACAATAATTTTCCTTTGGGAAATGGCTAGACAAAACAGGGTTTTGAAATTTGAAATTTAGAGACCAAATGTTGTTGTCAACAAAACTTTGAAGTTAGAGAAAACCTTGTCAAGTTACTATTTTTTTTTAAAAATTTTTAAATTTTTTTGGAAGTCTAGTTTTGTCATCAAAATCCAATTTTGAAAATGAATAATTATGATTTTTCTATTCAAGATTTTGTGCAAGGGTGTCCATTGCAAATCTTGATTTTCTAGTGGTGAGGGCTCTTGAAAAGAAGCCTTAGATGCAGTAGTACTTGGAGAAAAAATCACATTAGAAATTCATTTAAAAACATTGTAGTGTAGATTTTGAGAAGTTGTAAGTTGATTGGGGTTATGCATGTTTTGGCCTTTGAGCTCATATTTTTTTGGTGACCAACTTTTTAGCTTTGACATGTGAAAAGAGGATTTAGAGACTTCAAATTACTTTCACAATTTTAACACCCTCATGATCAAACATTATAAATTTTCAATCCATAAGTAATAATGTTGTATTTTCTTATCCCATCTCATCTCTAACATGTCTAGTTTGAACTTGTATGGTTACAATTCAAAAAATATTGGTAAATCTTATCAAAATGTTGGATTTTTGTTCAATGTAGAGTAAATTCCAAGAAAAGGCCTTGGGCATTTAGGGATTAAACTTATGGTGGTTTGGGACATAGGGAGTTTGGGCCTAGTGTTGTCTGTAAGGCTTTTTTTTGGCTTTCTAGTGCCAAATTGCACTAGAAAAAAATAATTTGTCTGAAAAAAGGCAAAAAATTATGCAGTTTTTCACCATAAAACTTTGAATTAAAAAAATCTTGGATAAAATTGCCAAATTGTGGATGAAAAGATAATAACAAACATGTGATATGTGTTAATGTGATATTTTCTATCCAATATGTAGATGAATGTTGAAATTTGAAGCAACACTTTTAACACTTTATATTGCCACTTTGGCACTTCCTAAAAAACAAAAACAAAAAAACAAAAACTGGTTGTCCAGTACTGTACTCTACTGTACTGGAGAGCGAAAGGATCCATAGCCAGTGAGGGAATTTTCTTCCTCCTTTAATGTCAACGACAAGGTGACAATTTTGCAAGTGAAAAGCATCAGCTGGTATGATCCGGAACAATGAAAGAACCAACCAATCCAACCGCCTGCCAAGGCTCCTGAGTTCCACTAAAATAGCTCAGCTTGCTCCATGATAACTTAACTTCATAACTTTAGTTTTATTAGTTTGCGGAAAGGATCCTTAGCTTGGTATTTCTCTTTGTTTTTGCAGATCACTGCTTTTACTCCGGTTGGCTTTCGCAATGGAAAGTGCTTCCATATGATCGAGAGGAGGGATTTCCACATCCAAAGTGGGGTTGGGGGGTCGTGGCATTCATTTTAAACCTTTGGTGGCTCGTGCTGCTGTCGGTTGGCAGGGGAAAATATGTTGGGTGATGACTGCAGTGCCATGTCGACTTGGGGAAAAAATAACAATAAGAATGCAAAGACGTGTTTTATGGTGTAGGCTATCGTTGAGACAATGGAGGGTTAGGCTTTGGAAGAAGCAACGAAGGACAACAACAATGTATGAGGAAGTTTGAGTAGGACAGTATTTGAAAACCATTCTGCATTGCATAGCCTCTCGTAGCATAGGTGCTTGTTTTTAGAATGATCAATGTACTTGGAAGGCTCGAAGTAAGATTTGGGGTACATTCAATGATCCTTGAAGGTTCAAAGTTTTGAATTGGAATTTTGGGGGATTGGGGTAGGTTCCTATGATGTCAAGTTGTACTGAAATGTTTTGAATTTCGTGAGTTTGAAGCTAAGAGAATGTAATGTAATAATATCTTGGGAACATCATTTTTTTTGGTTGGTTTTAGCACAAATGAAATGGAATTTCATTGTAAAGGTTAAAATGGGAAAATTATTTTGAATTCATTTGGTTCCTAGGAGAGAAAGTAATGTGCCCTCCTAAGTACTAAATGCTGAAGCCTAGATAGGACAAAAAATGCAAAAATGCAAAAATGATTTTGATTTTGATTTTTTTTCATATATTATATTTAAGCCTACATGGAAAGCTTTGATTGTACCATATAGACTAGTGATATGAAAGTCATGAAGAGTCTTGTCTTAGAGGCTTGTCTTGCCATGGAATCTTTATAAAAACAATTTGTAGAATTTGTTTTTGAAATCAATTTTCACAATTATTCGAACTAAAAACATATATAGGAGGTAGATCACTTGTTACAATAATTTCACTGTTGAGATTGACATGCTTCAATTTCATTTTGGAACTTAACAATTCAAACTTTCCTTCCATCACTAGAAGAAAATAGTGCCGGGTTCAACAAATTTGACCTGATGCAAAATGAAGTTTTTGGCCCCAAAACGTAGAAACTGCATTGGCTGCAACACAGTTTCTGCGTTTTGGGGCAAAAAACTTCATTTTGCATTAGGTCGAATTTGTTGAACTCAACGTTGTTTTCTTCTAGTGCATCTTGTGCATACTTCTACCCAACAATTTAAAAAATATATGCTTTTTCTTTTCTTTTTTGAATTTTTCTCCTAGATTTTCAACACAATTCTATACCATGAAGATCTAAACTTCAAAAGAAATAGTGTAAAGTATTTCAATTCAAGGACCAAATCAAAGCATTAAAAACTAGAAAAACAAGATGTAAACAAATATTTTTTTTCACTTTGACCACAATATCTTATAACATGCATGGCCAATGTGTCAAATTATTTCCACACATTCTCATACAAGTCTAATGCAAGATCCTATGGTTGAATATGGAAAAAAAATCCATTGTAGCTCTTTTGCACTAGAAATCGCATTTTTGAAGTAGTTTTTGGTTAAACGAACATTCAAGAGTTAACAATCATATCAAATATTAGATGTGTGCAATAGCCTTGAGATGGTGAAGTTCAAAATAGACATTCACTTTGGAAGGTATTAATAAATTCAAAATACATTTTATGACTCCAAGATACAAGTTGTGATTACATGGATTTGTCCTATTAGTGCATGTGACACCAAATTATCAAAGTGACATTGTTTATAAAATAATTAAATTGGAGTTGGCTAAAATATTACATTGTATTACCAATTTTTACAAAAATATAATTTTGTGGCAATAGTACTTTTATTGTTGACTTTGATTTTGCACCCTCACTAGTAGGACAAATTAGAATAGAGCATTTTACTTTACATTGGTGTATCCTATTACCTTGATTGAGGGTTGTCTATGTCATTTGTTCCCACTCCTAGAACCTTAGGAGTAACAATTTTTGGCCATTTAGTCTCTTTATACGTTAAAAACTAAACAATATACTTTAACCCCTAAGCACTCGGATGTCCAATTTTTGGATGATGAACAGATTAAAACTAGAGTTTCATCCTCTTAACGACTTGGATGAAAGTTATTCTACTTTGTGGAAATATGTTATAAAGTTATTGGCCTATCTAAGGGTTGGATTTGGTGTTACTAGAGTCCATATTTTCTTAAACTTACAAATGTGCAAGTATGTCAAGTGGTCAAATTGCATTGACTTTAGTTCAAAATTGGATTTGCCAAAATGAGGTCATTAATTTGAAGAACACAAAAATTTCAAAAAAATCACCATGCGAAGAGAACCTCATTTCAAATCCATTCCAACAAATTTTACTCAAAAGATGATAATATTTTGCTTGTAATCAAATTTTGAAGGAATTTTGGTATTTTTCTTTCAAAATTCATAAAAGAAAAATATGTGATAGTAGTGGTGAATCTAACTGTACAAATGGACTCTACGAATCAAAATCTACAATTTGTTTAGCATATCAATTCCAAAATATTCTTCCAAATAACACTTTATAATGATATTTTTGAAATTGTCAACTCTAGAGATGAATCTAGATGTTTAGGGTTAACAACACATTAAACTATAAATAGAAGTCAACAAAAAATACAAGATACTTTAAAAAATAAATATGTTCATTTGAACATTTTGAACTTTGTATATATTCAATCTAATTTTCACTAAATTGAAACTCTTTTGTATATACTTAATCTATTTTAAACTACATTGAAAATGAGGACTTGCAATTGAAATTATATTTATTTATTTTTAGGGCTTCTATGCTAAAATGCTTGTTTTATTTATTTTTAAATCCTCTTTATGATTGAAAATGTTATAATTGTCTAATTTGCATAACAACAAAACAAAAAATTACACTAACTACAACATTATAATGAAGGATAGAATGACATTAAGTTTTGTATAGACATGCAAAATATTGAAAGATAGAATATTTTTCTAACTCTTGAAATTCTTTTTGGAAGTAGGTGGGGAAAACTCTTTCAAAGAACTAAACAAAACTTGATTTCCTCATTCAAATGAACAAAACAAAGCTTCTACATTCTATTTCTATCTCTACTTGAAAATTCTAAAAAATGCCTAAAGATGAGCTTTTATTGAAGTATGAAGTTGAGGATCTATAACCACATTCTAAAATATATAATGGTACAAAACTTCTCATTATTCTACTATGCACTTCTATTCTAAAATTTTCAGATTTTTTAAGCAGATTTTATATTTTATATAAATTTTCTTTACTTTTTTCTTAAAAAATTCATAATAATTGAAATTTTAACAAAAAAGAATCTGAATTTTTAAAGATGTATAAACGATTCTTTAAGATGTGATCTCCTCTTTGTAAAATAAGACAAAAAACATTCACTAATAAAGTAGTGTCCAAATAGAGGAGATAAGGTGGAAGATTTTGAAGTTTCAGTATGAAGTTATGGGCTTCTTCTTCAAAGGGTTAATAGTATTGGGTACTTTGTGTTTTTCTACATAATGTTTTTGTAATTGTAAAATCTTCATTTAGTACACTAACACATTGGATATTTAATTTTTTATGTGTCAAATTTTAAAGTATTTTATTTGCCATTGTCTAACAACAAGTATAAAATGGTCATTTGGGTCTTTACTCTTATCCTTCAGGAACTAAGGGCCGATTTCCATCTAGAGTGAGGGCAGTGAAGTCCACTGGTCAACAGTAGAATGGAAGTCCATTCTTTCTAGATCTCCTCGTCTACCGATGATCGGTGGACTTCACGAGCCCCTACTCCACATGGAAGCCATCCCTAAGGGTAGATTATTACTTTAAAATATGGTCCTCAGAAGGGTGGAGCTTGTGTCTATTACCTCAAACTTTAAAATCCTTCAAACTCTATGTCCTATTTTGATACAATAAGTGATTGAAAATTTTTACTTTTTAGAAATGAAATCACATGCTGGGGGGGTAGTGAGTGATTAGAGTAGCAACATACGTGCGAACAAATGACAGGGTATGTTAAAAAAATGGGGGATAAAAATTATAAATGGATTTAGAGTAATATAGGGTATCGAAAATGGCATTGGACGTCTTTAACATACTATAGGGTATGGAATAATAGGTCCCATTAAAAAATTACATAATGATAGCATGTGAAAAAAAAAATTAATATTCATACCCCCCTATAAAATAGTTGTTGTTTGCACCTATATCCTTATTTTTTTAACACACTGACCCCCTGTGATCACATGTTGTCTACTAAATCATAAAAAATTTAGATATTTTTCAAGATTTAATTTTTAATTCCTATATAGAGAAAGTGAAGAAAATTCTTCCCAAATACAAAGTAAGCTCAAAAAATCTAATTTCACCATAGTTGTATAATTGAAGTGAGAATTATTCTAATGTATACAATTTTGTTGTGTCATTCCGTAAATGAAAAATCAAGACACTATGGTTATAGGCCAAATTCAACTGCTATAAAATATTCATTTTAGGAATTTTTTAAATGAATTTGAATAAAAAGAATTTGATTGACTTCATATTTTTTGTTGGTGCCAAATTATAAATATGTGTCATTTTCATTGGTGAAATTTAGATTTAGAACAAAAAGTTAGAAGTTGCCAAATACACTATTAATAAGGTCATAGTGACATAAAAATTTAACCTTGAAAGGAAGGGCCCATGACCATGGATTTGAAAAGGTCGATTTGGTTTATCATATTGTAATAAAATAAATTTAGATGAGACCATATTCTATATTACTAGAATCAATGAAGAGCATTATATGTGTTGGTCAAAAAATAAATCAAATGGAATAAAAAATAAATTCTACAAATGATTTGCTCAAATTAGCTCAAAATCATAAGGGCAAAATTAAACATCTTAATCCTTTAAGGATTAAAATCCTTTCATTATGTATGTGCTCATTTTTTACTATCTATAATTGAAATTTTGTATACTAAATTTTTATAGATAAAAACACATATCTTCTATAAGTCATGTGTTTTATTTTATGAAAGTTTGAAATTACATTTACTTCTTAAAAATGAAAAGAAAATGATATCAAATACAAAATATTCTTGAGAAATTTGAAATTATCTTCATAGATGTATATGTTAGTTAGAATATCACAAAGAAAACATAATTATCTTTTATTTTTTAATAAAAAGAATCACAAAATCACAAAATTTAGAACCTATGGATTGCTAACAATTATCATATGGTTATTGTTGTTTCATGTGTGTGTAGATTAATTAACAATTTATTACATCATTACAATGCACATGATTACTACATCAATTTGGCACTACTTTGTAATTGGTATAAACTACAAGGCTTCTATATGTCACTCAAATGAGCAAAAATGACACAAAAAATCCATGACAATAATGTCATTGCTCTTTGTACTGTAATACCTCTTATTATTTGGTGTAGTTATTAAGACATTAACTAAAATTGATTTGAGTGTAAATCAATTAGAAGCTTCCATTTTGTAAATTGAAACATTCAATACTATAGCTTCAAAATCAACCACAAAAACAAAAAACTTGACAACCCACTCCATGATTAATATAAGCCATACAATCTTCAACTTGAATTAAATCCATCAATAGGCCACCCAAAAATTTGATCACATAGTAAAGGAATCACTTGATTAGCAACAAAATATAGCTTGAATTGAATCCATCGATAGGCCACTAGAGACTTGATGACATAGTTAAAGAATCACTTCACAGGCACTTTGTGGAAAGGCCCCTCTTATACTAAAATCCATTGTTTGTCATGAACACTAAAAGGATATGGGATAACTTGAAGATGAGAGCTTGACCGCTCATTGCCAATTGAAATGTAGGAATTGTGTTGAAAGTTGAAATTCAGACCACATTTAAGCATAGTAGAATTAAATTTTTCAAAAAAAATTCAAACAAAGAAAACTTAGTAAATCAAACTATCTTTTATCCTCATAAATCCATTTGAGATTCAAAGACTCCAATCAAAAGTTATGGACAAAATTCAAAGACAATGTTTGAAAATGTCTAAAAAAATGTCACTTCTAATTCGTCTTTGAACTTGTCCATATTTTTGATTGGAGGCTCTTAATCTCAAACGGGTTTTTGGAGATGAAATGTAGTTTGATTCACCAACATTTTTGACTTCAAAGTTTTTTGAAAAAAATTATTCTACTATGCCTAAATGGAGTTTGAATTATTGCTTTTCAATTGACTTTGTACTCAAATAGTGAAAGATTGAAAAATGCAATGTGAGTACAATAACTATGCATTGACATGATGTTGTGTGATTATTGCATGAGTTTGATAAGTCTTAAATAAGCACTAATGCTGCACGAAATCATTCACCTATCACTAAATCACGAAACTTGTACATTTTCAATCACGCTTAGTTATCGTGTAACTTTAACACTTCAAACTCAAATACAAATGACAAGCTCTCAAGACCTAGTACCTAAAAGATGTGAAAAGATAAAAAGATAAAAAAAAATACATTCTTCCCATCTTGTAAACCTAACACAGTCATGCATTGGCCAATGCAGTGTCTAAAGATTAAAGTCATCCAAAAATATGCATGACATCAAGAACTAAAGAGCAAATGACCACCCCAAAAAAATTGCATGTAACTTGTTGTTTTACATCCTCCAACAAGTTTTCACTGTCATCTAAAGTTTTGTTTCTTTAGGAATTTCAAGGATAACACAACTATTGAACTTCTTGTTGTATGCATATCCCATTGTAATATACTAAAATAAGGAGGTTGTGAGAAGGGCAATGTCATGTCCAAGCACACAACCACAAAGCGTAATCAATTAATCCTTGAAGGACAAAGTGACCAGTCAACATATGCAAGAAATCTCGGGTCAATTTTAGTCCTTCCAATCTTGCTTGAAAGATTGCTGTCTCTTTCAATATCATCACCACATTGAGCATTTGATCTTTTCCTTCTATGCTCAGTTTTACTACCTTTGTCTCCAAGTAAATCCATGATACTTAGACTAATTTTCCACTAGTAACCAATGATGTAATTTATATTGAGACAGAGGGAGTACTGTAAATGTGAGGTAGGGTCGGCACCCTTCTACTAATTTCATTTTTCTTCTGGAAAATAAGGTTCGACAGATGCTCAATATAGATTTTTTTTTTCCAATCTTTTTTTTCACTATAAGTTCTATTTTTTTTTGTTGAAAAAATAATTTTCCTGAAATTTTAGAATTATTTTCTGCCAACCCTGTCCTACAAATACGTGGGTACATGCAGGTATAACTTAGGCTACCGATATTCATCCTCAATTGGAGTCTGTTGAAAGTGACTGGTCCATGACCTCTTCAATAAATATTTGTCAACTTTGGCAATGAATGAAGTGGGTTGCCTTGATTATTGTCAAGGCAACACAATGACAATGACAATGAGCTCAAAAGACGCAGGAACTGCATGAATACAGGCTAGTATACACATGGAGCGATATTGGAATTCCCACAATCAGGGCTGAATCCATGCACACCAATATCTTTGCATGTGCCAGAAAAAGTGGGCATAAGAACTTCAGTTAAGGTTCAAGAGGTCGGTTTGAGGGATCTTCCCATAACTTATTGGCAAACAGAAATTTCATCAATTACTTTCACGTGAGTGAGGGGAATAAAATTGAAGGAGTAGGTGATCATTTGTTTCAAAAGAAAAAAAGAGAAAAAAAAGAAAAGAAAAAAAGAGAGGTGTGATCTAAACAGAACTTAAGCCTGTTGATATTCAACTTTTTATTTATCAAAGACAAAAAATCTTTCACAAAGTGCAACTGGCAAGTTTTATGCCCCTAAATTTCTTTCATGTTTAAGGTAGGTACACCCCCAAAAGCCATAAATTGGTACTATGCATTGTTACTATTACTGGGCTGATCAGATTTTAATCTTTCTTTGTTGGCAAGAGAGGAGGCTCCAATGCACCAAAAAACACATCATTTGGATATTATATGCAAAAGTTATTCACGGTCAAAGTCCATTTCTAAAAGCGCTCTATGCAAATAGGTACATAACTAAATTTAGGAATGTTCACTTGTTGTAGATGGCGCTTTGAGGCACAAGGTGATTTGGGAGGTACCCACCTTAGAGGTTCAAAAATGCTTAAAAATGCTCATCCTTGTAAAGGTTATAATCTTTCTCATATTTATCTTTAAGGGAACCAACCATATTGTCTTTTACTTAATTTGTTCAAATACATCATCACAAAAATTTAGAATTAATATGCCCACCAATCACATGTTCAATGTGTCGAAACTTCAAAATGTAGTTTTTTCTAGTCCTTCCAAAAGGTGAAGTTTTATCTTTCAACATAATTTGAAGAAAAAATGCATATGTCCTATAAACTTGGGCATTTTAGTCAATATGTTTGATAACTTTTATAAGAAATTAAGAAATGTTAGGATATACAATGTAGTGTTGGAAAGCACTCAACAATATTTTTTCAATAGTATATTATAAATGCAATTTGGAGATACATTTTCATTTTTGTTGTATGGATACAAGGAGTCACGCTATAGAATTATTAGCTACAACAAATCAAATTCAATACAAAGATTTGACTAAATTCTCAGTGAAGACAACTTCGTGCCTGAAGCATGAATTTGGCTAATGAACTCTTCTGATTTTTCTATGCCAATTAGTCACACTGACATGTGAAAAATGAATGCATGCCTTGTCTTGCCCCCATAGAGTGGTTGAGTTTTTATTTTTAAAATTTTCATTTCACAAATATGAGAAAATGAGAGCAATAAAACTTGTAAGTTTTTGTTCAGTAAGAATATTTCAGAATTTTTTGAAATGTAGGTCCAATTAGACCAAAGACTGGAATGAGAAAATTTTCCTTTCAGAAGTATTTGGTGCAGTTCAAGCTCATCTAACTTAAGTGTAGAAAAATGATCATTTTAAAATTCATTTTTATGATTCTTTTTAAAACTACAAAAAATCAAAATGTTCATTTACCCATTTTTTGCTAATTTCTGATCCCTTGGTTATATATTAGTCCGTTGTAGTTAGTAGTAATGCATAGTGCTATTGAGTGAGCCCATTGTTGTATTAATTCATTTTAAATTATTTTTTAATACTTCAAATTGATTTTTCTATTGATTTTTCAATGTTTTTATTAATTTTGATTTCATTTAATGATTATTACTGTAGAGCTCCCACATAATATTTGTAGTATTGGCAGTCCTATGGCACAAAACAACGTTTTTGAAACAAAAATATAATGTGTTTCTTGCAACGACCTACCTCCTACTGGATCCGGAGATCATGGTCAAAGAGCATGTGCTTTACCTATTATTTTATTTGGAAAATTTAGTAAGTATATAACTAGCATGATATATTGTGGATTGGTGAAAAAAAATTTAATTATATGTAGAGCAAATTTCACCCAAAGAAGAATACATGTTTGTTATTTTTGTTAGGTAGGATAGAAAAATCTTTTTTTTCTAACTAACCACTATAATCTTGTAATATATGTGTTAAAAAATTTCTTCTTTATATTCTCAAAGTTATAGTGATGAATGAAACGAAGTACCATTTTGAAACATTTTCATTCAAACAACCATACCATAAGCATCAATGGACAAAGTCCAAAAGTATATACACAAAAGTTGTAGTTTGCAACATATTACAAGTCACTGTAGAAGTTTGAAGAAATTTTTTGTTGGGATTTGAAAGAGAAATAATTTTGAAGTTAGTCATGTCTAGAACTAAGTTGTTCGATATGATTGGAAATTACTTTATTTTTTGAAATTTTTTCCTAGAGCTCCAAAAAGACCTTTTATGCCTTCGTATGTTGGTATACATCATTTCATACTGAAGTACACAAAATTGAAGGAAATTAACATTTATAGAATTTAAAGTATCAATAGTTTGACAAATATGCAAATGGTGTTGGTTCTCATAATATTTGATTATTTTCTTGGAATTGAGAGCATGAGATAGCATTAGCCATTGTAAAGAGAGTATAGGTTGCAATATGGACCATTGTTACATCTTAATGCCCTTGCATTAGAAATATTTGTTGAATTGGACAATGTGTTCAATTTTTATTTCACAGTCGTATAATATGTTTATAGGTTGAATTTTTTGGTCCAAAAACTAGAGTTCATGATGCACATAATAGATCCAAAAAATCTCAAAAGAAATAAATTTACTATTGTCAAGATTGTCAAAAAGTTGAAAATTGCCAAAAATTTACACTGACCTTCATAAAATTGGCAATTTGATAATGAACCATGTGCTAAATTAATTTTTTTGATAAATTGTTCAAGTGAAATTCTTTGACTTTAAAGTGAAAAAATATATATATTTTCAAATTTGGGCATTCTATATTTTTTTAACACGTAAAGAACATTTCATGTCTGCACTTGGTCAAACTTCATTAGACTTTTGCATTAAAAACACATTTCAAAATTTTGATATTTTTTGCATGCAGGTCTAAAATTTAGATCTCATTCTTTCATAATTAAAAACAAAAAATTGAATTTTTAGTGAGATTGTTAAGTTTTGTTTCAAAACAAAGGGCCATGGGCATTTAGGTGCCCTAGCATATGACAATTATCTGAGTCACACTTAACCCTTAAAGGACGCAGCCCCTATGACCAAGGTAGTAAGCAAAATTGCTTTGATTATTGGCCCCATAGCTACATTATGTTATTGGTGAAGTGAAGTCTTCCATCAGACACAAAAATGTCCATGTCGAAGTTTATGGGTTAAGTTGGTGCATGTGATTAGTTACAAATCACAAAAATAAAGTTTGGTTAGTCAGAATTCCAATCAGCCAGGGTTGCAACATTTTTATTCTATGTTAACCCTTAAAGGACAGACTAATGACCATGGAAATCAACCCTTTTGGAACTGTGTGACATCATCTACATTAACAAAATAAAAAAAATACTCATTGGAGGTCAAAGTACTAAAGAAGATCTCCCCTTTCCACACAAAATTCAAAGGATGAATAGTTGCAGTTCTATCCTACATAGAGAGATTCTTTGTCATTCATCGGACACAAAACGTCCACTTCGACATTTAAGGGTTAAGTTCCAGTAACTTACAGGCCCTTTTGAAATTCAGGAAATTGCACAGAGAACATGTGAACTGAAGTGAAGGAGCTGGCTGGCCTGGCATGCCTTCGCTTTCACTTGCTAAAATATCACTCCAGTGAACGAATGGCCTGCTGTGTCTTTCTGTATGTTGAGTTATGTATGTATGTATGAGCCCAGAATTGCAGAAGAACCACTCACAGGGGGGATGTACTTTAACTTCAGTTTGGGAAGAAGAACTGATGCAAAGCAAAAGCCTGCTTGCTGCTGTGGAGCTTATTAGGAAGCAGCCTATGACAGGCAAAAGACTCGTCACAGACACCGACAGGAGGGAATCACAGACCCATTAAAGTCTTGTGTCCACTTATGACAGATTTCTTTCAATGAAGGAGATTTGGGCGGCTACATTAGAGTTAAGGTATACGACCTATTTCCGACAGGGTTAAGCGTATTAGCACATTTTTTTGTTTTTTTAGACACAAATGAAACGGGATTTCATTGCAAAGGTGAAAATTTATTAAAAAAAAAAATTTTAATGTTTGATTGAAAGATGTATGTATGTATGGTTGGTTGGTTGGTTCAGGGTAAGTTTTCTCCAATCACTGAATAGAAATGATGAAGATTGTACTATTTTTTTGCTAATTTTTCATGTAGTTTGGAATTAATTAGTCAAAATTAAGGAAGTGTAGATTATAGTCTGACTTGTTTCCAATGTAGAGGCAAACCTATTTCCAAGAAACGCAAAACGCAAAACTAGTCTTAACAACTTCATTAGGTGTCAATGTGTTATTCGTCACATAATGATGAAGTTGCTTAGTTACATAATATTCCCCTCCTTCACGAAAATAGGTCACCCTATCTTGTGCAAATGGAGTCCACATTGGAAACAAGTTGTATATCTAGGTGGCTACAATCAATGTATTGGATGATGGTGAAAGAGTGATGAGGGCAGCTCCAATCCATGAGCACGAGGAATAAGAAAGACACCCTAAGTACCACATCACAAAGTTTAGAGCTTGTGAATTGTCAACAATTAACATGTGGTTACTATTGTTTCATAGGTGCGTAGATTAATTTATAATTTATCGCATCATTACGATGCACATGATTACTACATCAATTTGGCACTGCTTCATCTTGAGTTAGATTCTCAACTTGTCTTGTGTTACAATCCCTAGACCTATGTGCTTGTGATTTTGCATTGGTGAAAGCAAAACTAGGGATGAAATTAAAAATAGCTCTAATATTTGATTCAAAAGGAGTTCGATTCCTAGTTCTCTATTTTTTGGTAATTAAAGGAGAAGAAACCCTAATTTCCTCCTACTTTAGGGCTAACTTCGAGGCAAATTAGTCTAGTACATGCATAATGATTGATTTGTTGTGTTCACATTATTGAAAATTTTAATTTTTTTTCCACATAAAGAAAAATTTTTAAATGGGGAGAGCAATTGAATTGTTTTGGCAAAGTAAATAATTATGGATTTTTGGAGTGTATTGCCCAATTAGCCCAAAAGAGTCTCAAGAATACCCCAAACCAACAAAAAGTGTATTCCCAATGGTCATCTTACTCACTTAAAGCAATCACCATATTTCGTAATATAGTCACAACATGAAGGCCTAAAAAAATACTTCCTATAATTTAATAGGTAGAAGTTCCTATTGCAGTCACTAAAGGATGATGAAATTTTCCTAGATATTTTCCTAGATACACATCTGGAGGAGAAATTCAATTTCTAAACATACTCAAATGAAAAAACTTTAAACTAAAAAGTGCTTCAAACTAACATACAAACACATTGGTGAAAGAAAACATCATTCAAATGACTCAATGTGTCTACAAAATGGCTTTGAAATGTCAAAAAATAGTTTAAAAAAAGTTGCAAAAAACACCTCTAAGGTTGAACCTCCTACTAAAATGTTTTTCAAACATTTATAACTTATTGGATTGATATGAAATTATAAACACACAAACTAAACTAGTATGTGCAAATTTCCTAAAAAATAGTGAAAATGTACATTGTATGAAGAAGAAACAAGTTGTTCAAGTTTAATATAATCTAAAAATGTCTAGATTTTGAACTTCTAATTGCTCCCAAACATTCAAAACAACTTGGATTGATATGAAAATTTTACCACAATAACTAGACTTCAAGGAGAATATAACTTCAAAAATTTTATTGAAAATGAACACTAGATGAAGGAAATCCAAGCCCCCAAAGTTGCAACCATCAAAATGTAGTTTGGTGAACTCAAATTGAACCCTTGAACTTCAAATGGCTTCCAAAAAATCAATATTTCTTGGATTGATTTGAAAGTTTTATCACACAAACTTGAAGAGGGAGTGCATGTTTTTCAACAAGTTTTATTAAATTTGGACATTGGATGCCAAAGTCATAGCACTTTAAGTCGACTTCTAGACTACATGGAGATGCTTTTGGTCTCATGTGCATCACGAAGTTCATTTGTCACAAATTGTCAATAGTAATTGTATGATTATTGTCGGCTAGTGTTTTCATGTAACATTCATTCATTTGGAAACATTGTTACAACACGATATTGACATTCATAATTACAATGCGGTTTAGGCATGTCCTTCTTATTTGAGTTTGAAGTGTTAAAGTTACATGATAACTATGCATGACTGAAAATGTATGATTTAAGTGGTTTAGTGATAGGTGAATGATTTTGTGTAGCATTAGTGCTTATTTAAGACTTATCAAGCTCATGCAATAATCACACAACATCATGTCAATGCATAGTTATTGCACTAACATTTCCTTTTTTATCTTTCACAATTTTAGTACGAGGTCAATTGAAAAGCACAAATTTTGTTGAAAACAAAAATTCAAATGTCATTTAGGCATAGTAGAATAATTTTTTTCAAAAAACTTTGAACTAAGAAAAGTTGGTAAAGCAAATTAGATTTCAGCTCCAAAAACCTGTTTGAGATTTAGAGCCTCCAAATAAAAGTTATGGACAAAGTTCACAGAAAATGTTTGAAAATGTTCCAAAAAATGTCCCTCCTAACTTATCTGTGAACTTTGTCCATAACTTTTGATTTGAGGTTTTAAATCTCAAATTGGTTTTTGGAGCTGAAATCTAGTTTGATTTACCAACTTTTCTTGGTTCAAAGTTTTTTGAAAAAAATTATGCTTAAATGAGGTTTGAATTTCTACTTTCAACACAAATCCTACGTTTTGGCAATGAGCAATCAAGCTCTCTACTTCAAGTTATCCCATATCCTTTTAGCGTTCATGACTAACAATGGATTTTAGTATAAAAAGGACTTTCCACCCCCTATTCCCACAAAGAGCCAATGAAGTGATTCTTCTACCACGTCATCAAGTTTCTTGGTGGCCTATTGTTGGATTCAATTCTAGCTATATTTTGGTGCTAATGAAGTGATTCCTTCACTAGGCAATCAAGTTTTTTGGTGGCTTGTTGATGGATTTACTTCAAGTTGAAGTTGTATGGCCTATAGTAATCATTGAATTTGTAGTTATATTTTTCGGGTTTTTTGTTCATTTGAAGCTACAGTAGTGAATGTCTCAACTTATAAAATGGAAGCACGTAATTGATGTACACTTAAATCAATTTTAGTTTATATCTTTATGACTACATCATTTAATAAGAGGTATTACAATACAAAGAGCAATGACATTATTGTCATGGATTTTCCATGTATTGAAACACATATAAAATGCACGACAATGATAACTATTTTACATGTATAATTTGTGGTTTTTTTGTTCATTTAATTAATGTATTGAAGCCATGTAGTTAATATTGATTATAAAGTAGTGCCAAATTGATGTAGTAATCATATGCATTGTAATGATGCGATCAATTAGAAATTAACATATGCACCCATGAAACAACAATAATTACATGATAATTGTAGACAATCTGGAAGTTCTATACTTTGTGATGTACATATGTATTTGAAGGTGTGAAGATGTTCCTACTACAATGAATTGTTTGTGAACTTTTTGTCATACTTGCAAGGAAGGTCCAAATCTTTTGTCTACTTTACATTGCACAAAGATGTGACTTGTATGATGGCCACATGTTTGCTTTTGTGATAAACATCTTGCTGAAATTCAATGAATTGGTTATACAACATTGGTTTGAAAACAATACACAATTAGTTTATACAAGGTTCATATAAAGATAATGGTTTGTGCATATAAGCATGTATTGATTATGCATGGGAATTGGATGTGGACCTTGTGGCACTTATTGAAGTAACTTTTACTCTTGAAGTGTGTCATACCAATGTCTGGGAAGAACCGACAGCTAGTTCAAAGTTAGCTGGTGAAATTGGTAAAAAACCCAATTGCAATATGAAAACATCGGCTAAAAACCGGTGGATAAAACCAAAAAAATCAATTCTGAATGGGAAATAGAGAAAATAACCGGACTCTGTACTTGAAAAACCGGTTCAATGTGGGAATTGTAGGAAAATAGTCGATAAAACTCAAAAAACTTCCGGAACGTTGTGTCATACATTCCCTTTGATGTAATTGTACTTCAATCCTAATAGAAGGACATTTTCTCCTTCTAGGACATGAATACAATGGGTAGATTTAGGGATTTTGCAAGTAACAAAATGTATGACATTTAAAGACTATGTTCGTCACTATTTGAAAATTCAACAATTTATCAACCTGAATGTATGGTCTTGTCTAGGTACATGAATATACCTTTTCTTTACCTTATATGTTTCACTAAATTATATTGATTTAGAATTCAAATATATGGTCACATATGGGGTATAAAATATATCTCACATTCCCATTATTTTTTCTAAAAATTAGACTATTTGCACTGTCAAGTGGCCCCCAAATAAGGTTGTTCCCACACAGGACTCCAAACTCAAACCTCGAAACTAGCATAGATCACGTCCTCCCTAACCTTGTGCAAAAAGCTGCCATGTCGAAGGTCTCCGTGCCAATCTTTTCATCCATTATGGAAGGATGATGCCTTCCTGCGGAGGAGTGTGATGCTGCGACTGAAGACTCCCGGATCCCGGCTAATCTTGCTGACCACAATGTCGTTTAAAGGTTCCAGTGCAGTGCAGACAGCAGATTGGGGAAGGCAGCCAGGCTCCAGAACTACTCATGACCATCTATGCATAGTGCGGACGCCAGGGAGCATCAGTTTGTGTTGGTGCGATCCCCAGCAATCCGTAGGAGTAGTCAGCCCCAATTCTGTCACCGATGAACGCAAGTTCTGGCACTGAAAGCGCTGGTCGATAGCAAGTATGATCATGCATAGAGCTGAGCTACATTATCACCGTTGTTGAAACCACCTCTACCAGAAGCGGGATCGGAGGAGCTAGTGGCGGGGACTCTGCAAGCAGACAGTCAGTCCTTTGTTCTTGTCTACGGAAAAACATCATGAAAACCACAAGTGGTTCGTGATAAGTTCTCTCTCTCCCTCGCACAACACGAGAATAATTTCGTTGAATCGCAGATTATTAATTGCCAGTTCTTCTTTCCACGTGAAATTGATGCGCGCATGCCTCCCGACAGTGCACGAGCCTCACACAACTGAAGTTAAGGCCTAACAAATGTACTAGCTGTGTGTTCAGAAATGGTCGACGTAGTGGCCATACGTTCAAGTCACTTTACGAGCTGGCAGGTCACAATTGCAAGGTGTGTATATTTTACAAATTTATGTATAAATGAACTCTTCGTCTTTGTCATAAAATGGAGAAAATGATTGCCAGTGTGTGGAGAATTGAACCGATCGAACTTACAAAATCTTCAGCTTGCACACCCAGGAGTCCGTCAGAACTGCAAAATTGGCAGCGGACATTGACTCTAAAAGCTGGATTAACTTACATATAGAAGTGGTGGAATGGCAGAGGCAAATATGAATGCCGATTGTTCGAGACAGTGTTGTAGACAGCTTACGTACCTGTATCAGTGAGCCTTTTAGATAAGCATCTCAGTTTCCAGACGCTTTCACAGTTTAAAGACTTGGGGAACCCTTTCCAGACCTAAGGTAAAACAGCCCATTGCGGACTTTTTACCCATTGTGGACTCCTGAGAATGACCCCATTATGGTTTTCTTTTAGTTATTGAGATTTGGATTCATTTAATGTCTTAGCTAACTGGAATGGAGTAATTAGTGACCACAATAGGAGCTTTCAGTTTTTTAGTGTTAATTCATTGTACAAGAAGTGCCTTTTTTAGGTCTTCTATATTAAAAAATATTGTGACCACTGTAGGTGAGTAAGATGAGTGTTATGGATCAGTTTTGGTTGGTTTTGGGGTAGTCTACAAACTCTTTTAGACGGTGATGGGCTGAACATTTCAAAAATTCATAACAAATTCACACTTTGTCAAAAAAATATAGTTTCAATGCTCTCGCCATTTCTATTACTTGACTTTCTCTAGAAAAAAAATAGAAAAATTCAGAAATGAAAAGAGGGCAAACCCACCATTTGGTCCATAATGGGCTATTTTACCTTGTAGGACTTACATTTGAAAGCCTGAAGTCTGGCATGGCAGGAGATCGCACTAACTTAGCTGTAAGTTGAGTTTTGCTTGCAATGCAGGAAAATATTTTGTCTCCAATGCTTGAACTCAAGGTTGATGTGAGTTTACTGAAAACCTTTACGGTTGGTACTTCACCCTTTGCAATGAAATGGACTTTCATTGTTTAAGAGAAAAACTAAAAAACTAAAACTAAACTTTAGTGTTAACCTGAGAAGGATGCCGATGATACTAAGTGTTTGATGGATGACTTCACTTGAGATTGTAGGATGGAAAAAAATGTTTTTTCATCCAATATTTTTGGGGAAAGTTGCTTGAGCACATTTTCAGTAGATGGTTATACAATGATATCCTCATTAAAGTATATTGACTTTTCTAAAGAAGAAGATGCGTAATCCATGGATCAACCTTGAAGTGTATTGTAGCCATTCCTTGCTATTTACTCTTGAATAATGTGAATTTTAGTCATAAAAAGTATGTTTTTTGAATTTGAGTCCAACAAATGAGATGAAGCTCATCAAGTGTAGTTTTTACTCCAATAATTGAAAATTTTGAAAAATTCATATATTTCAATATTTTAAAGCAACATGAAGTTCAGACCTATGACCATGGTTTGCTTATTTTCTAAATTGAGAGTGACATGGTACCTTTGGTTCATGCCATGACGTTATAAACTATAATATGTACATCACTCATGAAATTTTCAGATTTTTCAAGTATATTTGATATGAATTTTCTGCATTTTTTTTCTTCAAAATTCACAGTAATTTGAAAATTTTAGGGCTTGTTATAGACTTATGATTTCATCTCTGAAAAAAAAATATAAAAATTTTCATTTATATCTAGTTGCAACATAGAGCAAATTGAGTGGTGGACCATAAAGCTTGTAATCAATGGTCATGGGCCTATCCTTCTAGGATTAATATGCAATTACTAATAGGGGTGCTTGAATTAGAGAAATTATCAAGCTTGAGGAGGGCCGCCAAGATGTGACATCCTTAACCCCTAAAGGCTTTTGACTATGTTTTCACCAAAAACGCTCCCAAACTGCCATTTCTAGTACAAGAACCAAATTTTTTTTTATAAACATTTTTGGACACATGTAACCATAGGATCTTGTAGTAAGCTAGTTTGAGAACATGTTGAAATTTTTTCATAAATATCCACCTTGTGGATTGCAAGATATTAGCGTTTGAATTGACAAAAAAACTTTTTTTGTCCCTGTAAAAAATCGGGCAGCTGCTCTTCATAAGGTCATATTTGTCTGAAAAAATGTCCAAAATGGATGTGTCTCTTTTAATTCATTCTTCAAGGCAAATTAGCTACATGCTTGAAAAATTTAAGATCATTTGGAATCGTACAATATATAGGAAAAAAATAGTAAGTAGAAAGAAGTAGATAATGATTGAAAATACTAAATTGTTAAGAATTTTGTTATGGATTTGAAAAATGACAATCCCAATGGTTGTAATGTTGTAATAAAAAATCTACATCCTATGATTTTCTTTTTTTCAAAAAATATTAAAAATTGAGTCAAATGAAGGACTTCAAAGTTTATTTTAGAGTAAAGAATCCATAATTGCCCGCAAACTAAAACTCCTTATAACTTTCACCTCATCGATCTAAATGGAATGATTCAAAGCTTTCCACACAAATAGAAATCTAAAAAACCAATTTCAAATTTCAAATTTTGAAAAAACTGATTTTTACTGATCTGCCCAAGCTGCCCAAGTTGGGAAAGAAACTACATATTATACAATAACTTTTTAACCATGTAGCCAAAACTTATGAAAATTGTTGGGCCTTAAAGCTACCCCTCGACCACATGTTGTGTCAAAATTTCAAAGAAAAAAATGGAAAATTCCACTTGTAGTGAGCTACCCAAAATATCTATAATGCCAAAAAACCATGTTTGGGACTTTAGGGGTTAAGGATTTCCATGTCACCATTGGCCCTACAGAACCTTTCTAATTGTGTATTCACCTTGTATGACTTTCACAAAAGTGAATTCACAACTTAATAATTTGGTGCATCAAAGTACAAGGTGATTAATAATTAGCCCTTAATCCAACTTTGATTATTTATCAACTAAAAATATAAGTTTTTGAAAAATAGAAGATATCCAAAATAAAGTCCAATTACCATCTACTATTGAGAAGCTTATTGATGGCCATGTAAAAGACTTATTTCATTGACATTTTGTGAGGATGATGGGTGAAGACGTCATTTTTTTATAACAAAATGAATTGTCCATCATGAATCCTCAAAGGGTATGGGATAATTTGAAGATGAGATCTTGATTGTCCACTATCAAAACATAAGAATTGTGCTCAATTAAAGTAGAATTTCAAACCTCATTTTAACATAGTAGAATAAAAAAATTCAAAAAACTTTGAACTAAGTTAATGTAGCAAATCAAGATAAATTTCATCTCCAAAAATCCATTTGAGATTTGAAAACTTTCATCAAAAGTTATGAACAAATTTTAGAGAGGATTTGGAAGGGACTATTTTTTTTTTGTGACATTTTCAAACTTCAAACAAAAGTAACAAAATTACATGCCTCAGTTCATGAACTGTATCAAACATCCTAAAGGGGTTATAGTAAGTTAAGTTATCATTGATCAGAAGGCTCCTGTACATACTCATTCAGACCCTCGGTGCTTTTCCAGTGGATGAAATTATCCTGAGAGTTTCTTCACTTGAGGTTTGATTAATTCACGAGTCATGACCGCTTCAAATCTGCACTTGACCACATTTTTCAGGTATACTTACATACTCTGCCAAGCGGTGTAACTTATACCTCGCAGTGCGGCAGGGTTCCAGGAGCTGTCCCAGCTGCCGGCATTGAAAATGCGCGCGAGAGTTCAAGACTGGCAAGACAGGAAGCGTGAGACCGACAATGTTCTTCAATGCGGAACTGCACTGCACAGCCAGCTCTGGCAGGAGTCTGGACCATGAGTTATCATAGCTCCAGAGCTGCACGGAACTGAGTTTAAGTGCTTCAGCTTGAGCTTAACCAATTCAAAGCTGCTGGACGTGAGACCAACCTGCGCAGGCAGATCTTCAGACAAAAAGGCTAAACGGTATGCAAGTGCAGACTGAGGACGCAGTTCCGCACAGCCAGCCAGCCAGCAACTCATGAATCAGGAAGCCACGACCAGGAGTCCAAGACCAGGACCACACTGGAAAGCTTGGGTTGTCTGTCGGCCAAGCTCTCCATGTTGGATGCGAAGAGCATCCTTATCAGTCCGCACTTTGCAAAGGCACGGCAATGGTAAGTCCTCCGTGGGTCCAAAGAAATTTGTGGCCTAATGCTAACAATGTCATCTCCCATGATAAAGTTACCTTTGAGGATGTGGCACTTCTTGGCTCTCTCACAACAGTTTTTGGCTCTTTTTAGTGCCCTCCACGTGAGCCAACAAAATTTTTGACAACTCTGTTTCACTTGAGTAAAAACACAACACTAAAACTCTAAAAACTTAATCGTGCATGACTTAGTTAATGAGGGAGTAGAAAGGGAACATAGTCAACTACAAAGAATTGTCATTGTAATGAGTCAACCGTTGCCTACTCTTGTGGATTGAAGCCCCATTTGGCACCTCACAAGGTTTTACAAAGCTTCCGAATTGTGTGCACATTGGGAAGTTCTACCCTCCATTTCGTACTTTAAAAAGTAGGGCCAAAAAGGGGGCATGGCACCCTTAAATTAAAGAGACTCTTGACACACTAATTAAACTGAAAAGAATTCTTTACTAATCTCCGCTTTACACTTGTCACTAAAATTAATGTAGAACTTAAGGAGAAAGCTCCTTCTAGCCATGCCCGGGTAGATGTTGTGCCACCAAACCCAATTGAGGTTCCTTTCACTGTAAACAAACATCCTCAATTCAAGTGGGCCCCAAATCATAGGTCATTCTATAGCAAAGAATTATTTCAAGTACAATGACACTAAAAACCAACCATGTTTGCTTCCATAATCAGGAAAGTTATGTGCGTTGGCCTATGAACCGTTTGCTTTTTTTTTTAACAAAATCTCAAACAAGAAAATGATTTGTTTGGCCTCATTCATGTACAATACATTGCTGAAATAATCCAACCTGAACCACTGGCTGAGTGTTGTGTAATTGAAATAGTCACATATTTCAAGTAAAACAACCCATTATGGACCTTTTATCCATTGCTAACTCCTAAAAATGATCCCATTACGATTTTCTTTTAGTTATTGAGATTTGGGCCACATTCAATGTCTTAGCTAATTGGAATGGAGTAATTAGTGACCACAATAAGAACTTTCAGTTTTTTAGTATTAGTTCATTGTAGGAAATACCTTTTTTAGGTCTTTTGTGTTAGGAAATATTGTGACTATAGTAGGTGAGAAAGATGAGTGTTATGGAACAATTTTGGTTGGTTTTGGGGTACTCTATAGACTCTTTTAGGTTGTGATGGGCTGAACACTTCAAAAATTCATAACAAATTCGCACTTTGTCAAAAAAATATATTTTCAAATGCTCTCACCATTTCTATCACTTGACTTTCTCTGGAAAAAAAGGTAGAAAATTCAGTCAGAAATGACAAGAGGGCAAACCCCCCATTTGGTCCGTAATGGGCTGTTTTACCTTTACTAGTGACTGGTAATATAGTATGCGGTAACAGAGGAGTGGCGGCAACTCACTCAACGTGGACTGAATACCATCCTGCACTTGAACTTGAGCTTCCTCCTGCAAAGAGACTGCAATTTTTGGAAACCCGCCATTATCAAGATTTGGCCAACCCTGGCACACTTCGTTGATGCTGTTCTGTAGTTCCCCCTTGCCTTGCTGGCTGTTTTATGTACTGTAGAGTTCTAGCAAAGCACAAACAGTTTCTGATCATCTAGATCTTGCAGATTTTGTCATATGAATGATCAATTATCCAGCACAAATAGTAGACAATTTTTTTTGGTGTAAGGTATTGATGTAAGTTATGAAACTTGAACTGACCCATAACAATAGGAACAGCATTCCACCAGTCAATGAGAATTGCAGCTTCCCAATGCGCAGCAGAAACTGCAGATTGGCAGCTCATCGCATAGCCATCCCAGTGCAGCCAAATCAACTTGCCATAAAATTTAGATCAATAAGATAGACAAGCCTATTACCATCCTGATTTGCAATCTGAATATCTTGGGGCCAACTCTAAGAGGGGCACACATTGTTTCATGAATCAAACCCAAGTGGAATTATAATTTTTCGATTAAAATTGTAATTTTTGTGAATCTTTGAAATGGTTTGCCATGGAATTACAAAATCATCTATAGAATGGAGTCATGAGTGTCCCTTAAACAACCTACACCCCTCTTAAGTGAGTACTCAACAATAAGGGATTTCCATGTTATCCTACTTATAGACATTCATTCATTGATTTTGTTAGAAAAATAATTAGATTTGGATGTTTTTCTAGACGAAATTGGGGCCAATATTGGTCTGGTCTACCTTAGTAGGTGAGCTAGCCAACTTTGCAAGATGCTAAAACCATCTCACAAAGTGTGCCATAGAGGGTGAATTTATCCTTGGGGAAAAAATACAATAAATTTTAAATTTGCCATGGATGATAAAATTTGCAAATTGTGAATTCATATTTGCAATCAAAAGCCCCAAATTAGCTAGGAGAGGTGAAAAAGATAATATTATCATGACACAAAATAAAGGGCTATTTTTACCAAACACAAAATTCACCCTTTGTAGCCCACTTCATAGCACAAGTTTAACATCATGTGCTAACTTATTGTCTTTTATTCTTTCAGGCACTCCATGACTTGGCCCCAAGGAATGGAAAGGAAGTAGTAGTGGTCTAAAGGCTCATTCAAAGGAATCTTAATCACCTTAGTTAAAGCTAGAAAGACAAACCATTGAATGCATGTAGAAGAAGAGGAATTTTTGGATTGCATGGGTTTTAGAGCATGGAAGAGTTTTTTTTTTTCTTATCTATAGATTATGAAATGGCGGTTGTAGCTTAGATTATGTTCTACCTCACAAAACTTAGGACCACAAGTTTAGAAGGGGTATCTCAAAGAAAAGGTCATTTTGTCTATTGCCATTTAAGTGTTTAAAGTCATTGGGTTTATAGATTGAATTGATTTTTGCTTTCTTAAGGGTTTAAATATCCAAATGGTACAATCATACAATGAAAATCGCTCTTATTCCCAAGATAATTCAGTCTAACCCTAATACTATTGATAGATATATGATGTCCCAATCTTGTCCAATAGAAGGTTGGCTTATAGCAAATTGTCCCAAGTATGACTTCAATTTATCTATCCAAATGAAAATGGCCTATCACATAGAAAATGCCAAGTTATATTTTATATTATACCTAGTGTGCCTTGTGTTGTTGCCATCGTCAAAATAAAAGTATCATTAATTTTTTCATTTTTTAAACCATAAAAAACTATGATATTCAATAACTTTCACATTGTATGTCCAAATGTCATGAAATGAAGCCCGTGCACCCCTCCTTGCAGAGAAATTTCAAATGGTACCAAGAACATGACCAATTGACGTACAATCCAAAAGATACATAATTGTCATAATTGTCATAATAGCATAATTTAGCATAATTTAAGATTAAAAATACTATGTAACTCAAAAATCTATAACTTTCACACCTTACATCTAAATGTTAGGAAACAAAGCCCATGCACCCCTACTCTACAAGAACTTTCCTATGGTACCAAAAACGCAACCAAGGGACAAGCAATTTGGGATATCTCAATGTAAGAAAAAAGAAAAAAATACAAAACAACCTAACTTATGGTATAGATATATTATATGTTTGGTTCATTAAATATCTTTGATGTTTTTAAGGCCTTATTCATTAAATTGAGACAAGCTGCAATCTCATTTTAATTCACTTCTATTACTAGCATACAAAAGAGTTCATTAAATTGAGACAATTCAATAAATTGAGACTTGAAAATGGAAAAATACATGTTTAATTAATTTACTATTGCTATAACTAGTAGGAAGAAGCCATGTTCAACCTTTGAATATTTTATTTTATTAAAAATATAGACTTTAAATCATGTAAGATGTCATCAATTAAGACATTTTTTGAAATTGAGAGGTGCATCTATGGAGGCCTAATCTTTAGGTTGTTGATACCAAACTTTAATATGGAAAATATCTTTATCAAAACAAATGCAAATGAATAAACTTAATGCAGAGCATTGGAGAGAAATAAGAAGATACAATATACTATTAATAGAAATCAACAAGTATGACATAGTCAGACTACCCTAATAAAATTGACAAAATATATTTCTTCAAACATCTCAAAACATATAAATGCAAAGTCTATTCTAATTTACACCCTAAAACAAAGATGTCGTGACCCTCATCACAAGGCGTGCCCGTGTCACCTTGGTGAGCAAGGGGGACATTGGGGGTGACTCCCCAAGCCTTGCAACAAACGAGGTGAGGGGGACTAGGAGTCCCGAGCGATCAGAGTGTGTTAGCGCTCTGATTTGGACGAATTTGGGGGCGTGTGATACATTCTTGAAAAGGTCTCGAGGAGACGCTTCTAGCCGTCTAAAGAACGTGTGATTTGGACTTGTGAGTTAAAAGTTATGGGCGTTCAAAGGTAGGGGTGTCCCGGTCGCGCCGGGACACTTAAGGGTTAGGAGGGAGGGGTTCATGAGGAATCCCTCCATGAAGTATGTCATGTAGCATATCCTTGGAAAGCTAAGAACACAAGGATGCTAGATTGACAAGCATTACGATATTCTAAGGTAGGAGCCTCAAGTTATGGCCAAGAGAAGCGCCATGGTGAAGGCGTAACGCCTCTCCCGGTGGACCTGAATCTTTGGAGGGCGATAACTTTGTGAGTACTTGTCCAAATGGGGCAAGTGAGTAGTCCATCGGCATGTACTCGTCGAGTAGATGTCGAAAATGGGCTCGCATGTGAGATTTGGATCCCGGATCGCAAAGTTATTCCGGGTGGAAGTTCGGGAGTCCCAAACTAAGGCGAATCAGGAGAAATGGGGTGGTCTTCCCAAACCAAAGTGGTTTTGGGAGTCCCTTTGACATACAAGAGGGGGGGGGGTTTGCTGAATCCCAGAGAGAGTACTATAGGAGGGGTTGGTCTCCCTCCTCCCTCCCTCTTGGAGCCTTGGTGAGTCCCGGTGACTCAAGGTTGGTGGTGTGAGAGTCACCACTACTCCAAGGCACCATGGGACACTTGTGTGTGTCCCGTGGCACCGTTTGGGTGGAATCCCACTCCTTGCTAGGCTATGTGGAGGTGTCCCGAATGGTGAGTCCCGGTTAGTGACGAAGTGGAAAGTAACAAATACACAATGGGCCTAGTATGGAGTTGGGGTGATACTCAAGGGCGGTTAGGACCATGGTGAGTAGTGCCACCATGGGTCCTTGCACAATAAGATGGAAGTCTCGCCCCATGTTACCAAGTAACATGTCCTGGTGTCATAATGGGTGTGTGTGTGCTAGTAGTCCCGGTGACTGGGACTTAGCACAAAGAGTTGGGATTGGGGACTAACATTGGATGTGCGTGGCATGTGCAGTGTTAGGAGAGCGTGACCCTTGGTGCCACTAAAGTGTTAAGTGCTTGGAAAGCATTGGAAGGTGAACTTAAGGTGGTAAGTGTCACTAAGGGGCGCGACAAAAGATTACTTATATATCTACAAATTATTCATCTTTCCGCCATAGCTTCATCATCGTTTTAATTAGCCGTAAGGCTTCCACTGATGCTTTGATGATGTCAATTTGTGGCTTCGAAATTGCCACCTTTGGATTTGAAGACCCCTCTCGCATACATGCCTTCTAAGCCGTCATGATACAATTTGTGCTCGACCATGTTGATTTTATTGCTCGATCTTCGCGCCACACATTCCCTTTTTTTGTGTCCCATCTATCATGCATTTCTATGTTAATGTGTTGATCCGAAATTGGCATCCAATATTGGATTTGGATCATATTCATATGCCCTAGATCCAGATTTAGATTCGTACTGGCTCTAGCAAGCCATAATGGCTTGGAGTCACCATTAGTAGACCGCACCATGACAAAATAACTTGCAAATATATCGCGATTAACACGGAAAGAAGCACATGGATGATCACGCCTTCGTCTAACAAAGGGTGCATCCTCTACATCCCCTTCACGTAGTGTACCATCCCGTTGCTTGTGATCTGCTTTGTTATGGATGATCCTCGAAGCCGGCTAGAATCCATGTAATAATGTCTCATGTGGCTCTAGATTTGCATCGAGAGCTGTTCGAACACCTTTCCAATATTCTTTTATAGGGCCATTCTTCTTCTTGAATTCTCTAGATTGGTCATTGTTTGCCATTCTGCTCCAGTGTGTAATGAAATTGTTCAAACCTCTCTTGATCTCATCAAGAGAACGCATCTTCTCGGGTACTAGAGGTGGTGGATCACTGCTTGGAACTATTGGACGCCCATCTTTAGTCTCAGACCACAAACGAATTCCATTGTCGTGCTCTGGCAACTAGTTTCTGTTCGTATATAGATTCTTATACTCCATCAAAGGCCATCCATTGGAATTCTTGTGAAGCTTGAACTGCTGGGACTTAGAATGACCTTCCAAAAATCTCCTCCTATGCCTCCAAACCCATCTACATATTACTTGAAATTAAGAACTTCCTCAATGAGATGAGGAATGACAAGATGCGTTTTGCAATTTATGAAGGATCTCATGAGTTTCGGAAGTGTCGAGTAGTTGTTTGTCTTCAATTTGGTGCTCCAATGACCAAAAAGAGCATCAATGTCTTCATGAGTGTGCCTAACAATGAGGAAATTGATGTACACTTTGAAGAAAATCCCTTTGTATACAAGTAGGGAACAAAAAGCAAAACCCCATCTATTCTTATTGTCCCCGGATGCATTATCCAATTGCAAAGTTAATATTGGTGGCAGAGGTTGAGTTGGAATCAATTCTTCAGGAGGAGGAAGGAGAGAGTGCAAGCAAATATCTTCCTCTTGTAGAACCGCCTTGGTTAATGTAGATTGTGTCTCCTCTTTAGAGAATAGCTCGCGTGATGAATTCTTTGGTGGTTCTTCAACATCACGAAATAGCTTTGCGATGGACCCAATGGTATGGTTTGAGTTTGTGGGAAAAATGTCTAAACTATAGTGTGCATGTTGAACATCCCCATACCCATGAGCAATCATACCCATAACTGCAACATGCATTTTCATATAGGAATCCGTTGTTTTGATCTTGTGAGAGAAGTGTGAAGAAGCGGTCTTAGAGTGATCTGATTTATCATGGATGATGGTCATCATTTTCTCAAGATATGTTTTAGAAATATGTTGATTTGCATAGTACAGTTTTCTATGGGCCCTTTGGCCCACAAGGTAGGTATCCAAAGCAATGGACCACCTCTCTTGCGCATACGAAAGGGGAGTGCACACATTCCTCAACTGCTTGTATTTATCACACAAGCCACATCAAGCAAAAGTATCTCCATATGTGTTGTAGCACAGGGCAGGTGAATTCCCCGTTATACTCATAAAAATCACTCTAGACCATAACTAAGTGACTCTAAAGATCAAACCCACAAGATCTTGTGAAGTATTTAGTTTTATTAAGCGAGTAAGCCTTACTAACCTCCAAACCTTCCTTCTGGTCCTAGATCTAAAACTGGAAACAACCAACCACCAAATAATCTTGGACCGGATTCCTCCCCTTCCGGTTCCCTAAATATCTAGTTGATCCAATCTAACCCAATCCCAGGACCGCACTACCTTTGGTCTTGGTACTCCTCTAGACCAATCCGTTCCGGATTGTTTGTATGTCTTCTCACTCCTCTTCCGGTTTAGTTTTGCCTCTGTTGGACCATCAGAGGGGGCACCGCTTGATTTTGTGAGTGGTAGGCCCACCATTCCTTCCATGAATTATAGTGGCTGAAGAACCACTATCCTATCTCCTCCTCTCCTAAACTAACTCAGATCTGGTTTGATCCCTCACAACAACTCGAACAACAATCCAGTTTGCAGGTCACACAGAGACCCCTTGTACGATCCTCCCATACTACAACAACCTTGATGCCACCTCCTATCTGTGTGAAGCTAGGTGGTTACAAGTGCACTCGTCCGTTCCAACACCTACAAGAGCTATTCCGTTTACCAATTAAGACGGTAAGACCTCATAGAAGATCAAACACTCAACCGGATTTCCCACCTAGGAATTCTAGCACGACTAAGGATACCCTCCCTATCCGCCTAGCCTAACAATGGCTTTCTCACCCGGAACTCAAAACTCTAGATCTGTTGAGGCACTAAAGTCCACTCCCAACACTTCCACAACTTGCTCACATACACTAAGGATCGGAAACGCACACACCACGGGGAGAAATCTATTCACAAATCAGTCCTACACCTTCCTAACTCCATGCCATGCAACCCTACCATGCTTGGGAAAGACACACACAACACAAGAGCGCATACAAAGGTACAAGAAGTTTGCAAAAAGAAGACTCGCAGTACCCTTCGCAGGGACTGACTTATATACAACCCTAAAGTACAAACATGTAGAAAAGCCCGTGAAAGCCTTGCCACCATTCAAGCTGGACTTTTGATCCTACCTAACCTAACCGGATCGGAATAGGATCCGGATCCGTTCCTATCCTTCCTAATATTTACACAACTATTTACACACTTGAGATCTAATGGTGGCACTCTCGGCTCCCGGCTCCATCTGCTTGAAGATCTCGTTGAAGTTCCGGTTCCATTCCCCCTCCTGAGGGTTAGGAACTGGGTTGCTTGCTGCGGATCCAGGGGTCGGATCCAAATTGATGGTGGATCCAGGTGTGTTGGCCAAAGTCGCCTTTCGCACCGATCTCCTGGACTTGGAGGTGACATCCTTCTCCTCCCCTCTTGAGGTTTAGGAACTAGGTCGCTTGCTGCGGATCCAGGGGTCGGATCCAAATTAATGGTGGGTCCAGGCGTGTCGGCCAAAGTCGCCTTCCGCTCCAATCTCCTGGACTTGGAGGTGACATCCTTCCCCTCCCCTACGATCGCATTCAGGAACGAATTCAGTAGTGAGATGTCCGAGAGTTGAATCCCTCGAGAGCAAATAGCTCCCGACAATATTTGGCTACTCTCCTCCATATGGTCTGCCACTTTTCGCACCTCCTTCATTGTCGCTTCGACTTGTTCGACAAAATTCGTGAGAATCCGGACCATCCAGGAACCGGATGGCTTCTTCTCGTCGTGCACCTTCTCGTCAAATAGTTTGGCCTTGGCGGCGGCCATTCCGGTCTCCCCGAAGGTGGCCTTCACTTGCTCAACCATTTTTTGAGCCTCCTTTGCCATCGCACGAGTGGCGGATGAGTTCTCCTTGAGCAGAAGGAGTTCTGCCTTCAATCGATACACCTCCTCATGTAACCTGCAGATCTCTACTTCTTGTTTCCAGATCTCGATCGGATTGGAGATGCAGCTAGCCACCTTTTTCGGTAGTTCGTTGTCTAGCAGCGCTCCCACCAACTTTCCGATTGCACCCAGGATCCTTCTCTTCAATTCCCAATCCGCTCTCACATCGCACAAGATGGTGATGAGAGGATTGAATAGATCCTCAGGGTCCGATTCCTTCAATGTGGTCTTCTTGACTTCCAATCTTCCTTCCGGGGCTAATGTATCTTGACCGGTTGGCATCCCTCATTTGTGAGGAGGTGTCGTCTTCTGTTGCTTGATCGGCGGCATCAACGGCTCCTCTTTTTCTGACTCGGTTTCCTCTCCCGAGTTGGAACTGGAATCGACTTCGTCATCCATTTCCAATTCTCCATACTTCAGGAGGACTTCCTAAGTCCTCCACACCTTCTCCTTTGCAATGGTCAGGAGTTGATAGGAATGGTAGAGATGGATGAGGTAGGGACACACGGGAGTGGCCCTACTCTTTCCGACTCTACCTACGAGTTGGATGACCAGATCGGAAATGATCTGGACCCAGTCGACTTTTCAGTTCCTGCTCAGGGCGTTGAAAATCGTGTTCGCAAGGGAAATTGTCCCCCTCATTGGCTTATCTGGATGCAGGATCGAAATGAGGAACTGCAGGAGCCGGCGGTGGTGATCGTCAACGCAGTCCTCTATGGCATATCTGTCTTTTGGGTTGATGGTACCCTGGAACTTGCCCCAGACAAACTTGTCCTTTCGGTTCGCCATTCCCAAACCTCCTGTCCGGAAACTGTAAACCGCTCTCCAGACCTCCTCCTTCTAGAGGTGCGGAACCGCTCTCAAGGTGTTGTCGAACACGTTGGATAGTTTGACCAAGAGTTCCCTCACCATCAACTCTTCCCTAAAGCCCTAGGATTTCTTTGCAAACCCTAGGCATCCCATGGAGGTTAAATCTTCCATGAGCTAGGACTTTTCTAGTTCGGTAGAGGGGATGACCGGAATCACCTTCTGGAGCTTCACCTTTACTGAGGATGTGCTAGCCTGTCTGATTCTACTTCTCTGGAGCTGCGGCATGGGCACAGATGCGAGCGCGGAACCCCTTTCCGGTTCTACTTCATCCTTTCCTAGCTGCATGTCCTGTTCCTCACTTTCCCTCTCCGATCTCAACCGGAAACCAAAACTATGGGAGTAACAATTCAATCCTCGAAGAAAACACTCTCACACAAGTCCTACATGGAAGGCTAAGTCACAGACGGAAACAGAAAGCTTAGAGTGTAGAGAGTGCTAAGACAGGCGAAGGCGCAAAAGAGGTTCAACTGGGTAGGCCAGCCCTTATATAGTCGTTGGACCCTTGTCATCCCATCATGACCTTTTCCGGTCCGGTCCTCCTAGAATCCGGTTCATCCCTGATCTGGTCCGGCTTCCGTTCTCTTGTAGTGACCGGATTGGAGCTGGTCCATCTACTACCTCATTTTCCTTCTCTATTTTAGCTTTTGACGGTTCCTTAGCTAGATCCGGATTCCTACTTCTGGGTTTCCGGTTAGTCTTCATAGGTAAACCACAAAAACTAAAATTTAACGTCGTGACAATGTGCCTTTGTAGTGAATTCTGGAAAAGAAGCACGTCGAATGTTGCTCAAGCCACTTGAAGAAATTGGTTGCAAATTCAAAGTTGCATTGGCCTTATTGATTTTTGGTAATTGATCACTCCAACGAAATGCAGACGACAAAACCATCACAGGGACTTTCTCCCCCAATTTGAGTGTCTTTGTTTTGTGTGGTATTTTGTCAACTTGAGGAACTACTAGTGTTCGAAGTGTCGTAGTAGCTTGCACAATATGTTTCCTTGGTTTTTTGGACCCCAAATTCCCATGCGCCTCTGCTTGTTTCCCATCTTTGGCCATCTCTTTGTATCTATAAAAGGTAGCTTTCGAAATCCCATGAATGGTCCACCATGCAGTGGGATACACTTCCCTTCCTTTCAAGGTTATCCACTCCTTGCCAGTGGGATCTTTGTGGATTTGCCTATGCACCTCAAGAAGACACTTCTTTCGAGCATATATCCCATCATAACATGAAGTTGAGAACGAATGGCTTGAATTTACCCACACGGAAAAGGTTGCAAACAATTGTTTGGACAACAAGTTTTGGTGGAGACTTTAGTGATCGCTTGAACAACCAGGAGGGCCTCTTTTTTGAGATAGTTGAGCTCCATTCTCTCACGAAAGCTTTCATACGATCGGACCCCTTTACAAATTCTTCTATTAGTAGCATTCATGGCTATGTTGTAAATATGCATTTGGTCATGGTCATGCAAACTCACACCGTGGAGAAAAACTTGCTTGATGTGCCAAGAGTGAATTAACCACATCCATCTGGTTGGGACTTCTTCCTCGCACAAAGACTACACAATTTGAACGAAAACTCGATCATCGCCGAGAGGCTTTCTGTCGCTGTCTATGACAACATCTGGATCAACGCTCTATAATACTACAGTTGTGACATCATCCCCTGCTTCATTACGGAGAGTGATTGGTTTAAAGTTCCACTTCGCACGAGGAATCTTGTCACAAGTACAAACATCAAGGTGTAATGTAGGCACTAGGTTTGCAAAATCTTTAGGTCCATGAAAATCCATTATGTGAGAATCACACAAACAATCAAATGATATCTCATATTTTTTGGAAATACACATGTGATGTGCAAAAACTACAAGATCAGTACACACTGATTCAGGAAATTCGTATTTTCTTAAATTCTTAAGTAATGTTATTTCAATAATCGCAACCACATCCCATTGAGAACCGTCATTTTGAGACTGAATTAACCATCCTACAAGTCAACACTTTACACACAGTAAAAATTCACATTTTATATTCGATTATAGAGAAACAAAATAATGGAGATTGATTATCCTTGTATCGAGGATAACCCTCAATTATGAGAAATAAAGGAGTACTCCATTCTATATTCCGAAAATGATACATACAAATCATCTCTTCATAAAATTAATTTGCATATCCTCAAGTCGAGGATAAATGTCATAATGATACTTAACTAATCATGGACATTCTCTATTATCAAATTTAGGAAAATTTCTAACTCCATTACCGGATCAAAGATGATATAATACAAATGACAGACCTTTGTTAATCCTCATCGATAAGTACTGCACAAGAATACAAAACATTGAAACTATTCATTTTTATTTTCATTCAAATCTAATATGAGTATTTCCAACGATTTAAATGCATATCATCGAGTCGAGGATATTGACACTCTTTCTTAGAGTTTAGAATCATTCTATCTTATCCATCAATAGAACATAAACATAAAGAAAGTATCAAGTATATACAAGAATACACTTGATATCATTATGACATAGACCATGTCTACTTATCCTTGAGTCAACAATAACTACTCACCACCTAATACTTCTTCATTCACAAATATATACCAGATCTATTTATCCTCGAGTCGACGATAACTATCAAACAGACTAAACCTTATCCTTCACAAATATATACCAGATCTATTTATCCTCGAGTCGACAATAACTATCAAACAAACTAAACCTTATCCTTCACAAATATATACTTGACCTATTTATCCTCGAGTCGATGATAACTATCAACAACCTAAACCTTATCATTCACAAACATATACCAAATCTATTTATCCCCAAGTCAACAATAACCAACAATTGTCAAAACCTAAGAGTTGTCTCGGAGCTAAGGACATCTTGCACATGAGTTATGAATGTCGATGAATAAGTTCTTCCATATTTTTCGGCATAAACATCAGAATCCCGTACCATGCTATTATGACGAAGAAAAATACAATACTCTCTCTGTCAAACATAAACAAATCAGTTTCTGTGATTCAATGACTTCCTCGTGAAATCACTAATCGAAAATGCTTCACAACACTCTACAAATCAACAAAGACAAGTACCATCTACTCTACAAACTAGTGAAAGCATAATAATACTTACAAGAAAGTGATATGTAGGCACACTCTTGCTCCTCTTAAATTGTATATGCTTTGTAAGAATTTGTAAAGAAGGACCAGGGTTGTTCTATCGAACACATTTTGGGGTTGGGTGTCGAGTTGTTTGTCTGATGTCGCATGTTGTACAAGACGAGTGTCGTGTATACATGACAATTTTGACGAATAAAACCTTATCCTAACACCAGAGATAATTTGAAATCTCATTTTATTTATGATCCATAATTAAGAATGTAATAAGTGATTATTAAATTGAGACACTTCAATAAAATGAAACTCAAATATGTCAAGATTGGAAATAGAAAGTGTTTTATTTGAAAGTCAACCTTAAAGTTGACTTTATTAGATGGACAAGGGGGTCTACTAGACGTGTTGGATGTCGTGTTCGTCGTGTTGTCGAGTTGTTCGGCCGAACAACCATGAGAAGGACCCAAAATATTTGTGAGAAACAAAACGACGAAGCAATGTGAGAGTCATACAAGAACAAAAGAACAACGAGAAGAAAGGAATGGGGTCGTTGCACACGACACACAAATTGCAATGTAAAAGATACTGGGCAGAGAAGGCGGAATTTTCAAGGAGGAAGGAGTAGGAAAATATTGCCACAAAAATTAGAGAATTCAAATTTCTTTGAAAATTATGGCATCTAATTGTGCTTATTGTTCATTCTCTCTGCCAATACTTTACTGCCACTTTCTTCATTGGCTATTATCAACTTCCACCTATGAAGATGTGACTCTAATAATACCATCCTAAATAAGGTTAGTCCACTAGAATTTCGTTGCGTTTACTGCATCACTTACACTTTCTAGTTAGTTGGCTTTCTTTTTTTAGGGTTTTTTAGGGTTTAGGGTTTAGGCATAGGTTTCAGGGTTTAGGTTTTAGGTTTAGGATTTAGGGTTTAGGATTTGGGGGTTTAGAGCTTATGGTTCAAGACAAAAAGGGTGATTATAGTTTAGGGTTTTGGATAAATTGGAGTTCTAGATTTCAAAATTCTTTGTCATTGCATTTTTTTGGCATCAACCTTTGGAGTTATGAATGTAGTTGCCCTTGGAATTTGACGTTTTTGTTATATTTAGTTTGACTATATGAAATTTTTAATTTTGGTTGTCGTACACTATTTTTTTGATATTTGACACTACTTAAATTATATTATTATTATTGTACAACAATGTATTGCTTTTGAATTCGGAGTTCTCGTCAATGAGATTGTGAGATTGTTGAAGCTCTATGTAAAGGAAGGAGAATATTGTAAGATCAATTAGTTCATTTTCATGGAATGTTAAGTAGTTCTCTTGCTCTAAAGCAATCTAATTGTTAAAGCAACATAGTTTTACTCTTTTATGTACATTTTTTCTTAGTCAATCATGTGTCCCTCAAAACTAGCCTTTTCAAACATGTGCAAGATCCAAAAATTTATAATCACACATTGGTAGAAAAATTTGTTTGTATCTTCTAACAGGGATTGTGAATTTGTGATGCACATTACCAATATTTATTGATCTATTTCATTTCAATATTGAGCTAAGTTAAAGTTCTCTATTGTTATGATTTTAGATTGGAGTTGTTAATTTAAATATTAATTAAATTTTTTCATACTAAATTTCAAATTAATATTTAATGATAGGCATTTTTAAGTGAATCAACATATGTAGGATATAATAGATTCATTATTACTAACAAAGTATTCTAGATTTGAAATCCTATTAGTGGAAGGTGGATTTGTTAAAAGAAATATGTATTCTTCCAAAGTGTAATAATGAAATTAATGATTTATTAAATGAAGTTTAAATGTTTGAGGATAGTGTAATCCTTCACTTCGAGTTTATTCAGGAAAGGAATAATGAAATATACCAAATTTGTGCATAGTGAAAGTGCTATATGCTCCATGTAAGAAAATGTTCATTTACAATTTCCAGATACGTACTTTAAGGGCTCACTTGGGATAAAAGAATAATGTCAATGAACTCAATACTTGCTTAGTAAAATATAATGTAGTGAATACTATAGAATATATTTTATTCTAACAAATTTTGCCGTTATTTTATTTTTCAAACAATTGATGCAATCATGTTTGTTATTTATGTTTTTAGAATTCCATAAAATACATTCTCTTTGATAGGGTTAAACTTGAAGGACATTTTCAACCATTGAGGATAGCATTTTCTTTGTCAAACTTTTAATTTTATCAGTAAATGCTGAGATCCTTCAAATTTTTCATTAATGTCAAATGTAAACAATTGTTCTTCTGTTTGACTTCAAGAATCTTTAGTTCTTGAATTTTATTTAAATGAAAAAATAGACAACCATGTTCCAAATTATATTGTTGTCACATAGAATTGATGTTCACTTGCACTTTACTAAGCAAGCATTAAACTCACTCATATAATTAACCCTTAAATGACCCATGGCTTTTTTCTGCAAAAAAACACCCAAAACTGCCATTTTTAGAGCAAAGAGTAAAAAAATTTGAAAATTGTATTTTTTGCACATCTAATCATAGGATCTTACACCTAAATAGTATGCAAATGGGTGGAAAAAAATTCAGAAATTTTGACCGCATAGATTGCAAGATATGTGCGTTTAAAGTGAAGGAAACAAGTTTTTCCACACATTGTGGGACTAGGTTATTTGACTTGGAACCTTCTTAACTTTAATTTTTTGCACTACAGAGTTCAACGATGCTAGCGTGTGAGCTTAGAGCCGTGAGCCTGTGAGCTGTGAGCTGTGAGCATGGAGTATGTGAGCCTAGAGCCTCCAAAAATTTTGGTAGGCAATTTTTTGCCCCATAATTTTTTTTGTTCATTTTTCTCCCAAAATAGACAAAAATTTCCTATTTTTAGTGAATATTGTGACCTATGACCATGTCCCCTAAAACCGTGGACTTTAGAATGAGTTATTTTTTATTCCTCTGAAATTGCTTATTACTATGGGAAAAGATTGTCAAATTTTATTGGAAGGTTGCAGCACTTAGTTCAATGATTACAATGGGAAATATGCTAGATGGTTTCAATATTATAGATAGATGCCATTTAGACACAACTTAGTTGTGATGTTTTCACTACCTAATTTGAAAACATAGGATTTGGTGTTTGAATATCCTCGAACAATTGGGAATTGTCATGTGAGTTTGTATAAGTGCATATGTTTAGGTTGAGTAGAAAACCTCAAGGTTTGTGTGAAATGATGAGTAGAACCCATGGTGGATTAAAGGTCGGCATTTGACTCGAATCTTTAGTTTTGGTGGATTACATAATTTACAATTATAAAATTCATTTCTCTTCATAATTGTAAGAACTGCCAAAATGTTGACATCCTCCCCCAAATTGTAGAGAATGGAGAAGATAAATGAAATGTGAAAAGGAAAAAGAAAGAGGAATCCAAGGAATGAGGAAAGGGAAAAAATGGGGAAAGAAGGGAGAAATGGGAGAAAGATAAGAAAATGGATAAAGCCAAGAAAATGGAAAAAGGAAAAAAATGGGGAAAGAAAAAAAATGGGGAAAGGAAAAAAATGGGGAAAGGAAAAAAAATGGGAAAAGAAAAAAAAATGGGGAAAGGATAAAAATTGGGAAAAGAAAATTGTGGACAGAGAAACTAAATAAAAATAGAAATTTAAAAAATGGGAAAATGGATGGGAACACATGGGAAGTAAAAAGGCTGTGAAGACGTTTGAAACTAGGAAAAATACTTGGAAATATAGTCATCTCTATGAATTGGCAACAAAGCACTTCACTTATAAGATATGCTTCTATATTTCATGAATGCATTAACATTTTCCCTTAGTACACTGCAAATCATTTCAATCGCAATATATATGAATGAATACTATGTAATTGACGTTCATGGATAAATGTAGGGTTGCCTATTCTCGAACTGTAATGATTCCTGCTCGAACTAGGAGTACCTTCAGTTCATTGAAGCTATAACTAGGTGCATGAATGAATTTGTCTTCATGAATGTCCATCTTGCAAAAGTACCTATACAAGTAGTACAGGTGTTTGCAATTCACGTATTGCTGTCAACCTCCAATAGCTGAAACAACCATATTCACGAAGTCTAGGCATGTGCACGTGGGGAACATACCCACTGTAATTCGATTGATGTTTTTGTTAGTGTCTGTCCCTGTCTCAAGCGCCACTATTGCACCAAGGCCTAGAAAGGGGAGCAAGGTCACTCCCACTATTTGTCTTCTAACATTTCCTGCACTTTCCCACTTGTTCCATTGTTCCGTAGTTGGTGCATTGGCTATCCTCCAAATGGTTCGGTTGTTCCTAACTATTGGATATGCATCCGAGTTCTTGGGCATTGGTTGGTCATACAAGACAGTTTGGAAAACCTTCGACATGGTGAAGAGTTGCCGTGGGGACAATGTTGGCCTTTCTTGAAGGTGGAAGCCTACATGTTGTAGCAGCAGAGTCTCCTCCCTATTGAGGTTGGTTCCACTGAGAACGGGCCACACCTCTGGTACCTCAGGCCAATCAATGACACACTTCCTTTTTGTACCTTTTACACATCGTTCAATGTCATCCCAATAAAACCAGAAGTCAACGACCACCTCCTGCTTGCTCCTATAATCTTCTTTTTGGCCCCGATAAGTTGGAGCTGGTATTCCCTTCCTTCCCCTTGTGATTTTGGAGGCACACCTGATGTTGGTGGTTTGTTGTTGAGCATGGCATTTTGCATTGGACTTGTGGCTGATTCTAGCAATGTGCCACTTGGAGGTGCCACAGTCACTTTCAAATGCTGTTGTGACATATTTAGGGTTCTAGGTTTGAGGTTGTTCACTTGGGCCTTCCAAAGATTGAAGAGAAGCTGTTGTGGACCTAGTTCTCACACGCGGCTGAGAGAAGTTCACTTTGTCCGGTCTATGTGAATCTCCGGCATCACCGATGGGTATGTCCAACTTCATCTTTGTGCTCCCAAAGATTTCCTCTCCTTCTAAGTGTGGTATTCTTGTTCCCACCCCCTCTGCTCTGGGCAACGTGTTCAACGCTTCTGCGATTTTCTTGGGACATTGACTTCGTCTCGCAGCTCTGAGTTTGAGCTCCCCCTTAGACGGCCCTGATCCAGATGCATGTCCTTTGAGGTATGCCCGATAGTTGGTCATTTGCATCCATGCATGAATGCTTTCATCACACGTTGCGTCGAAGAGGTTGTTTCCTTGCTTTCCTGAAATTTGAAGCCATTTGTTGTGAACCGTTTCAGACAAATTGCAGAAAGGTAGGTTGATTATCTCCTCCAAACTCAATTTCTACAAATCCATCCATCCATAACACATGAGTGAGGACATCCAATCTCATATGCAAGGGTCAATAGCCCATGTGATCATCCCGGACTCATTGCAAATGTATGAACCCCATTTGCTTACACAACAAGACGTTCGTGAATGTAAAAATACGAAAGAGATTCTTTTCTCTACGAATGAGCACTACACGAGACGTCTACCTTGGAGGAAAAAGATTGACATGAGATTCTCAGGAGGGGGTCCAAGAGCTCCTTCTTGAGTGGGAGTCCTTAAAAAAAGAGTAACATTTGGGAGCCCAAAACCTTCAGTCGGATCCGACTATGGTCTAGGTGCCCTATCCTTGAACCCCTCATTTGGGTCCCCCCTCCTATGCTCATCAATAATTTCATAAAAGTTAAAAGTAATTCCTACTAGAATATTCTCAATCAAAGTCGCCATGTACATGCCTCTAAGTTTGGAGGGTACACCTCTATTTTTCAACAACCGCTTTAAATAGAGGAGGATGGATATTTCAAAATCAACTTACGAAGTCACTTACCATAGTCATGAAGCCTCCCCACTGGAGGTATCGGAAATGCCAGAAGGTTAGCCAGTGGTCCAAGTGATGAAGATCTTCTTCACTTGCAGCACTGGACGACAACCACCAGGATTGAATTGCGAGGTACCGTGTCTCTACTTCTTCGATAGTCTTGGATTCTTTGTATTGTTTGCACAGGGTAATGTGCTGTTGTTGGAATGCTTCTTTGATGTGCTTCTGGGTATGCTTGTGTAGAGAACTACTCCAATGCAATAAACATATCCTCTCCTGATTCTCCATCTTTTCATCAGGCAACCCACTTCCATAGACAATCCGTGTCACATTCCAATTGGCCATCGCGCTATTTGCCATGAATCCTTTGAAGTTGGTGTGCTCCACTCTGTATCTTGCCATGACCATGTTTAGAGATCTCTAGAATTGGACTTGGATCTCCGTGTTCTTTGATTGCAGGTGGCCACAATCATGACTTTTTTGTACTCCGCATCGTACACGTGGCATGCCGTGGTGCTCCACTCATTGACGCGTTTGACGTGGTCAAACATTATCCACGCGTTTTGTAAATCCCCTCCTGGTTGCATTTGTTTGACGAGGTCCACTCCACTTTCGGGTCCTTTTGTGAGCATTTTGAAGAGGTAGACTTTCTCCTTTCCTTGTCCTAGGAAGACACTGTCATGTATGAACTCGAACTTTGACTCTTTCTTCATTGTCATGATGTTGTCGATGACCCCTCCTTTGTTGTTGGAGCGAAACGATGATATGACATTCCTAATGTTTGGATTGCTAAGATATTGGAATTGATCAATGATTCCTCTAGTTCCTCTCCCTTCAACATCTCTTTCTCCCCTTCACCATTGTGAAACAAATAGTTCGTGAGGAACTCTTTGTTGGCAGAGAGCGCAATTACAGAGTTGGTGGCCGTGGGTGTTTTGGCTACTTGTTGTGCAATGAGTCTTGAGATTTTCTCTGCAGAATCTCTGTACACACCCTTTGCTACAGGGTGCGTATGATCTCTGAAGTGTATAGTGGCCCTAGTCATTTTTTCATTATCGTAATATACGTAGTATATTCTAGCATCACATGTATTCAAGCACAAGGGGGGTCTCTTGCAAACTTTGCATACTAGAGTACAATCATTGGGAGGACTCCCCCTTCAGCAAAGGACAGATCGTGTAACCGGTCCACTCTGTTTCATTCATTTTGGAAGCCCTTTTTACATAATCATAGTCAAGATTTTGACAAGCAAGGTGTCTGGCGTAGTATGACTTACAGAATTTGAGGTTGTCGGAGTTGTGAATGTTCGTGGTCATCAGCTTACACCATGGGTGTCCGTCATACCGCCTATCCATTCTCTCGAGGTTCTTGGCTGCCGAGGACGAGGACGCAGATCGACACAGAGGCAATTCGAAGATGACATCGCCGTTGAAATGTGTAGGCAAGTACTGCACACGATGGTGCTTCACGACGTCAACATCCATGTTGGACAGTTCATTCCGAGAATGTCGTACAATTGCCAGTCTCTTCAAGCACTCCATTATACTGACTTGGTGAATCGGAGATGGGGGCACTAGAGGACATGACAATAGAGATGGGGTTGGACTACTGGAGGGGGTGTTTGGTTCTGAGTGTGTAGAAGCCCTTTCCCTCGACTCAAAAGGGATTGGGTGTTGTTGCTTTTCAAGCATCACATCAGATGACTCCCCTTTCGATTCACTCGACAATTCTATGATGGATTCTAATTTCTCTACCTTGACTGACCGTAGAATTGTATTGTCGGGTAGCACTAGGAAGACTATACAAGGTGGACTGGGTGATACCTTGCGTGCAACATATGGCATGTCAACTGTGGAGTTGTTTGACTGTCAACTCCAAATTTTCGTTGAAACCCCTAGCATGGAGAGCTGAAGACCATAAGCCCTATAGTTCCCGAGGGCTAGGTACCAGCAATGGCTATCTCCATCTAGACTCTTGACAACCGAAATGGATTGCACCAATTCACCTGACTGGGACAACTTTTCCTCTTCAATGTAGATGGAGGACTCTACAAATCGAAAGCGAACGTGTAGGAGGTGACTCATGACTTTGGCATGTTCTCCCTCGTCTACAAGAAACACCAGTGGAACATCTTGACCATGCACTCGAATGCAAGCCATCCTCACAAAGCAGGGGCAAGAGGTGGTGGAATTCTCAAGGGTTTAGGGTCTTTGAAAACAGTGAAGGCAACCCAAATTCTGTGGCCTTATGAATATTCTATTTCCATGAAAGTTAAATTTAGGTGAGCAATTAGTAAATTGTAGTACGTGTGTTAATTTTTCACCTTAATGGAGCAATAGAATCCACCGCCATAGGAAACCATAATTTGTGCACCGCCATCTCAAGTTTCATTTATTACGTATTGGGGACTGTGGACGCATTGAAACGGCCTGAGCATTGAATTCCAACAGTCCTCTCAATACATGCTAGAGTTGCCACTCCTCAACATTGGAAGTTGGGCAAAGTTAATTTTGGTGTGCGTTCTTAAAACCTCCAGTTTAATTTAATTGCCCTTTCCAAGCGCATTCAAAGGTGTACCATGAAGTGGAGTTAACGTCCTTGACAGCTATGGGCAGAAATTATTTAATGGAATTCACATCCTAATGTCCTATGCCTAGGAAAACTATAGAAGACCTTGGACCATTTGATAAGTCTATTGTGGCATCATACTTGATCCAATTTTAGTTTGTTCGTTTCACATACCTTGTGTAGAGGAGAAGGAGGCCTTATGTCAACTTCATTCACCCCATGCTTGTAAACACCCGGAGAGTGGAGCCTGAGTTGATTGACGTGAGGAGTAGAAAGAGGCGTCGTAGTTTTTATTTCTCATCTTCTAAGGCTCTCAAGAAGTCCAGGATGAACAAGAAGAAGGTAGTGTCCAAGGTTTCTCAATCCACCCTTGGAGAGTTGAGGAAGTCCCTTTGCTTCGGTGGAGGAAGTAATGTAGAAGAAGAAGACACTACACTGAAGAATGCTATTCTAAGTCATGAAATGCCACAGAAGTCTGGAGGTGTCCAAAACCAAGAAGAAGACAATTGCATTGCCATTGTGAGTATTTCAATCATTTCTTGTATTTATGTTATTGACTCTCATCTCTTTTTAGTAGTCCTTTATGTAAAAGAGTGATACGATTCCAATAATCAAAGGGTCTAATATGTATGTCAAGGCAAATGATTAGAGTTGTCAAACAAAAGATTTTGAAGAATACAATCCTAGTTGGACCTCAAATTGGAACGAGCTCACTAAGATATGTCGGGATGGAATTAGAGATTGAGAGAGGAGTATACGAATAGGACTAGAAATTCAGAAAGTTTAACTACACCCAAATCAATAAGTTCTCCATGAAATTTCCTCTAAATACTTCCTCATGCCATCAAGGACGACAAATGAAATTGTCAATTGGAATGTCTCATATCCACCAGCGCTCGTAGAAGGGGTTTACGGGAATCAAACGAAGGTTGATTTTAAAAAGAGTAATTCAAATTTAGCACTGAGATCATGAAGATGTGAAGTAAAAACCGAGAGAAATTCACCCAAATATCAGATGGTCGCGGCCACTCCGTGAGGTGGCCACATTTTCTTGTTGCCTCTGGTTTACGCCATAAACGACAAAGCATGGCACGCCTTCATTGCGCCACGCGGTCGCAACGCTGACAATTCACCACTCCGACACAGCAAGAGCACCATGCCTCGTTGTCGAGCATGGCCTCTTCCATTGGGCCAATTCATCATCAACACAAACCAAAAGAGAGATCGGTTCTTGTTGAAGCGGATGGACTTTCGAAATCGAAATGCAGGTTGAGGCAAAAATGATGGACGGTGGGTGGACTACCACGGATTTACTTTCTTCATTGCTGGGCCACCCGATGTATCTAAATTTGAACCTCCACACCCTGTCAACAACTAGCTCGCCATGTAATACTAAATATAGCACCCAACACTTAAGCACCCAAAGGGTGATGAAGGCTGCCTGGGACAACACAGTGCACATTGGGATGGGCATTAGGAAAGACTTTAGATCCAAAATTCAGAACAAAGACAAATTGGTTATTATTGACCAGCAGTTCAGTAGTCTTTGGTCCTCGGTGTTCGGCCACCTTGGACTTAACGTTTGGTATTTCAATTTGCCCTCCACTTTACTATAACTTGTTTTTTCTTTGCTTGTGGTAATTCAAAGGGGGCCCTGAGCCCTTGCCCAATCGCTGGTGGCTTTAACAGCAACTGGCTCACCGCCACCCTTTGCGGGCTAATCTCACCACGCCCTTTATGGGAATTCTAATTTGGAAGATTCCTTCCTCGTCTCCCCGCATGCCCATGACACTGGTCCACTGATCACCTCCACTAGACATCGAGGGTCTCGGCCATCTCCAACGCCAATCTCCCATACTTACAGTTAATTCAAACACTTGCAAGCTTGTGGTCCTAAGGATATAGATTTCAAAAATTTGGTACTTCAATCACAAATTTGATCTGATGATGAATGCATAAAGGGAGGAGACATTGCTCTAGACGAGGACCACGCGAAGCCGCACGAAGGACGCAGACAAGCAAGAGGAAGAAAGCTCTACACCACAACCTCAAAATCTCGTCAACATTCGCAAAGTACACATCTTACGCAATTCTCACTTATATTTTCAAAAGGCTTGATTTAGCTCACTTGCTTGAGGGTCACCGCACGCTCACCACGCGGGTGTTCACCCCCAACTCGTGACAGGCGCTAGGCTCGCGGTGAGCGCGTCCGGCCACCCGCCAACCCGCTATATGACTTTGGGTCGGGTCCTCGTTGTTTGATTCCTCTAGGATTGTGTGTCTGGCTCCGTGGCCGCACTGGCGCAGCTAGGGCCACTGGGATTCTCGGTCACTGAGGTGATTGTCAATTCGCACTCAAGAAAAAAAGGGTCCCACTTTGAGGGGGTCAAGCCAACACCCCTGAAGGTCAAGTCGGATCTAACTGATCCCTGGGAGGGCTCGGCTTGACCCCCTCAAAATGGGACCCTTGTTTTTTTGTTCAATCACTTGAGGGTCACCGCACGCTCACCACACGGGTGTTCACCCCCAGCTCGTGACAGGCACTAGGCTCGCAGTGGGTGCAACCGGCCACCTGCCGACCCGCCATATGACTTTGGGTCGGGTCCTCCCTATTTGATTCCTCCAAGCTTGTGTGTCTAGCTTCGTGGCCGCACTGGCGCGCCCAGAGCCACTGGGATTCCTGGTCACTAAGGTGACTGTTAATTTGCACTCGAGAAAAAAAGGGTCCCACTTTGAGGGGGTCAAGCCAACACCCCTGAAGGTCATGTCGGATCCGACTGATCCCTGGGAGGGCTTGGCTCGACCCTCTCAAAATGGGACCCTTGTTTTTTTGTTCACTCGCATGAGGGTCACTGCATGCTCACCATGCGGTTGTGTATGCGCAAGTTTGTCCCTTGACCAGCTCTTCAGCAGACCAAAATATTTATCCCTTGTGTTTGCTTCAGTAGTTTTGTCATATTCTATTTTTTGTCTCACTTCTAAGTGTATGCCTTGACAGTTTGTTTGGAATCTATGAAATTCTTGGAATTGATCATTTTTGGTTTTCCCTTTGGATCTAGGGATTCGGCGGACAGAGCAGTGTTCTATACACCTTGATGGAGCCAATGGTGCCAATTGTAGTTGGAGTTGATGGAGAGAAGTCTAAGCCAAAGACTCCTCTTGATGTGGATGTTGATGTATCAAGTGAATCCGAGGAGGAGGATGAAGAGGACTTGGTAAGGATTCAAGATTTTAAGATCCCGGCTTGTCCTCCTGTAGGTGCTTCCATGGACACTAAGCTAAGTCGCAACACCAATTGGCCCAGCCACCTCATAGCAGGATACTCTCGAAAGCGTAGGCAACCAGAATTTTCCCCCGAGAGTTCTGAGACCGAGTACAACTCGGAGCCTGAGATCTCCATGTCCATTAATAGCCCTTTGTTTGAAATGTGCGATGGTAGTGATAGTGTGGGGTGGACCGGAGAGGTGATCATTCTCTTGAGCTCGAATTCAGAGAGTGATGTGGAGATTCTAGAGGGTTGAGTGGACTCTATTCAAATATGTACTTTTTCATATATGATGTTTGTGGCAAGTGACATTTGAGTGGACTTGTATTGGGAGAACTACCATCCTATTAAACACAAGTATTTTTTGAGTTCTTTGTTGAAGTAAAACATTGACATTATTGTGTGTTTCAATTTTCATATTTGTCCTGCATCATTCTATTTGTTCCATGACAATTGTGTCATATTCTTCTATCGTTGCCTTGATAGATGGATGTCTCGCCAATGAATGAAACTCAAGAAGAGAGAGTTGTTGAAACTTCAGGGACTGATGATACTACTCAACTAGAAATCGGAGGGGATGAAGAAGGGCATGCAATGGAGGAAGATGTGGTGGATGACAAGGAGAAAGACCTTTTGGAAGATGAACTATGCAAGCTACAAAAAGTGGACTTCGTATCCACTATCAATTCACTCAAGATGAAGCCGGAAAACATGTTCTGATTTCTTATTCTACTTTGCCGCCTTATAGCCATGCCTATGGTGAGGCCAACACTTTCGTGTGATGTGAAATTTCTTGAGCAAGAGTTTGCATGTGGATACCGTGATGGGGCAGCAGTCTTCTACGTTTCCACCACAAATGAGGCGAGCGAGACGTCAAAGTTCACAGCAGAGGAGATGGATGAGTGGGACCCTCTTTGGAAGGAAAAGAATGCTACCTTTGAGGAGTATGTGGATTTACAACCCGCTCTCAAGTTCCTGAAGAACTTGAAGTTCTTCGTCTGCGACGAAAACCACTGACACTTGGCCTAGATGAACGTCATCTCCAGGATGTATTCCACAAATTCTGAGTGGCACTATGTAGTGGATTGCATTCTTCTGGACACCAAAGGCAAAATTGAGATTGTCATGTAGGTCATGTACAACATCAACAAGTGTGTTCACTAATCCCACTGGTCATTCATATTCAGTTTGATTCCATCTCATGCCATTCGTGAAAATTGAAGTACTCATAGGATTGTTTTCTTCTCACTACGTAGATCTATTGAGGACTCCCACATAAAGACAAACTTGGTACACATGCTGTACCGGGTGCAAAAGTATGGTCTGCTTCCCATGGAAAGGTTCAACGACATGCTGAGGCCATTGGAGAGGAAACAATGTGTTGCGTTGCTACCAAGAAAGACATGGTACTCTATGCCCGCAAAGGTCTTCACCTCATTTGTTTTCAAGGTAAGAGAAACATTCTCTACATAAATCAATTGTATTATTTTCTATTGTTTCAATTTTGAGTGAATTATTGATTTAAGATCCTCGTGTATTTGCAGCAAGAGATTGCACAGGCAGCAGATGTAGCGCTCCAAAGATACCATGAGACCACACCAATGGAAGAAAAGACTGTGGAAGGGGCGGCTCATGCCATGAGGGTAGGGGCCAAGGAGAAGAACATGAAGCTCTACGTGAAGATGATCAAATTCCTCATAGTGGCCAATCCCGCTCATGGGGCGGGCTTCCTTGAAGAGGTAAGTTCTAATGTTTTGTAAATCATGCAATGATTTAAGCTTTTTTTTTTCTTTATATACGCACATGACACATTTCATTTTGGTTGGTGTAGGTGGAGAGACATCGGAGCTCTAACGAGGTGCCAGAGTTGACACTTGAAAAATTGCAAATGGTGGCCACCTACAACACCACAGTAGAGCACAAGACCAAGTTCCTATAGTGGTGGAACTCCTCCATTCCATCACGAGATGCAAGGAAGTTCCCAACCAGGCCTGTCTCCGAAACACACCTCGGGCCTTTCTTAAACAAATGTGTTTGGTTTGCAGGGGTAAGCGCCTCACTCAAATTTATTTGTTGAATTCTAGTGTATTGTAGAGGCTATGGACCACGAGATATGTCAATTTGTAATTTGTCTTTAATCTTCATGATTGAGTGAAAATACTACTTAACCTCATCCATTTGTACAAGTCGAGGATGTAGCAGTGGAGTACTTCGAAGTTGTTGTCAAACAGGACAACATCAAAATCAACATGAATGTCCTACTACAGCCAGAGACATTGCAAGAGTACATTGAGGGATGGAGGAGGAAGATCTGGGACCAAGGATTCCATCCTTATCTTAAAGGAGGAAACTATTTCAAGAAAGGAGACTCCTTGAATTCCGAGGGGTCTAACTTGGTGGTTAGGAGGATCTTCTATTGGTATGTTTGTATAGTCTACATTATTCTTTGATTTTTAAAATGGTCTTCCCGTCGGAGGACAGAGTATGCCTCGTTCTTCATTTGATCTTCATTCTCTACTTACCTCTATTGACTGTTTCTTATTCTCTATAGCTACTTCAAGTATGAGCTTGAAGCGAAGGGTGCCATCGAAAGGAAGGACCTACCTCCCTTCCTCGCGTCATGGTTGGACCGTAGCTCAGGGGACTGCATGTTCTCAATAAACCAACTGTGCACATTCACCACGGCTCACCTTAGTGGAGGAGCATGGTACTTGGATTGCACACCAGCATTCACTCATCCATCAGAGGTGTAGCTACGGGCATCTTTGGATGGCAAGGGCACCATCGATTTGGATGTGGATGAGTTTGCGGGAATGACGAACAGGCAAAGGAGGAAGGCCATCGCAAGGAGGGAAGCCAATGACCGAAATAAAGAGGCCTGGTTCCAAGTCCTTCTCACCACCAAGGAGAAGAAGGAAGTGGAGAGACTTGCCAAGCTTGCGGAGAAGGACAAGGACAAGGACAAGGAAGAGAAGGCCAAGACAAAATGCAGGAAGAAGGCCGAGGCTGGAGGCCAAGTTCTAGATTCATCAACGGTGGATCAAGGCTCAGAGATGCAAGTCGGATTGCAGAGTGGAGTGAAGAGGAAGGCCACTCTCTCTCAACTCATGGAAGAGGTCATCACTCATGTGACCAAAGCAATTGTCCTCACTGAAGATGAGCTCTCCAAGTTTGAGAATCTCATTCTCAACATCTCTATTGATGACCTCGTCAATGACATGGAGTCCAAGAAAAAGACATGCTACAGAGAAGTCTTGGACTTCTTCAACAAGGTATGCGGTTTTCATTTGAATTTGAAAATGTGGATCTAAGTTCTCATTCAAATTATTGTAGTCTGAGTTTATTTCTCATCATAATTGGATGCACAATTTGTTGGCAGGTGTCAGCGGGGAAACCATCCATGTTCCATGGTGTCCCTAAAGCTAGGCCGGGGGTAGACGTCATGTTCTCCGACTGTCCGGAGAACTTGCCTGTGCCAGGGTTGTCTTCTTCGCTAGATGAGGTGCCGGAATGGAACAAGGACGTGGGAGATGAGGCTCTGCAATCGGCATTTAGCTTTGCTTCCAATCATCTCCAAGAGCACGGCTGCATCATTGTATTTCATTCATGGAGTGCCAAAGCAAAGTCGGATATTGCAGGATTGTATGAAATGTACGATATGCTAAAGGAGTGGATGGGGATGAACCACATGCACTTGACCTCAGTTATAGACAAAACAAAGACGGTAAATTTCATTCGCTTTCTCAAACTTCTAAAAGAACTTCAAAGTGCATTACATTCTTCTCATTTCTCATAATTCTACACCTGTCTTGGATGCTTGTGTAGACGCAAAAGTTTGGAATCACCCTTGTAGTAAAGGACTTAGGCGCAAAAGGGAAATCTAATTTCTCTTTCAAACGCACGACCACGATGGTCAAGGCTAGTGTTGACATTGCACAGGACAACATGGTCATGAACTACACCCATCCGGATGACAAGGCCATGAATGATGGAAAGCCTTGGCGCGGGGCTCGTGAAAAAGATCCAAGGTTTTTTCAAATCCTCCTTGAAGCTACGAGTGTCGAAGGAGATGTGATTCTTGACTGTACTACATCCACAGGTCAAGATTCATTTCATTCACTCTACCATCTCTAGGTTTGGTTGTAATCATTCTACCACTTTCATTTCTCAACTAATGTACTTGAATTTCCTTGCCTCCAAGTGCATCCATTATCGCTTGTCATGGAACAGGCCGCCACATTGTGGCCTTGGAGGAGCACAAGGACATTTCCGATGCCATCCTGAAACCCATGCGAAAGTCCACCATGGCAAAGGTGGTGACACCTTCCCCGCCACCAAGTGCAATTTCTCAAGATCCGGATGAAATGCCCGTGGTGCCTCGAAAATTCACTCAGAAGGGAAAATTTAGTAAGTAAGTTGGCACTCTTTTAATTTTTTCTTTGTGTGGTGACGTCCACGTAACAAAACTCTAACATAGTGCCCTTTTTGTTTGCAGTCATCTAGGATTGATGTTAGCAAATGCTAGCATGAAGAAACAAAGTCTTCTATTCAGTCCAGAGAAGACTTACGCCCTTCCTCTTTATGCACAACAGATGGCAACTGCCTTTGCGGATTTCGGTTGCTCCAAACCAAAACGCTGTAAAGACACTTATGCTCTAAATGTCTTACAGTTCATAGATGGATCTATGTCTGAGGGTAGAGAGTCTTCAGGCATGTCCGATACATCAGATTCCTTGACCGAGTCCACAGCCTCTTAGACTCATGAGATTGACATATCTCATGTGTTATGCTATTGTTTGTTGATTGGTATTATGATTGGATTTGTGTGTTTTATGGCTATATTTTAGAGGTGCATTATTCTCATTTTTATTTTTTATTGTATGAATTTCATCTATTTTGAATACATTTTGTTATGGGAAAATCTTAGAATTAAAAAAAAGTGTAAGAGCTTCAAACGTTGAAAAATAAACTCTACATTCTATGCACTTTTTACTTTCTTATGTCCACAATCATAGGTCCCTGAGTCATTTTACCTTACAAAAAAACTTCCTACTCACAGGCTCACATGCTAGCAACCCTGGGTTTGGGATATATTTATTTTTGTTTAGGATCAAGAACAAGGGAATGAATGAATGCAGAATTCATAGTTCATGACGAACTACACAAAATCCTAATTTCCAAAAAACAATTAACCGTAAACTAGATCAAAATGAAGAGATATTTTTGAATATCTACCATTGACATTTCAAAGATAATGGACTTATTTTATAATACGGCATTCACATTTTCAGTTTCCAAATATCCAATATTCTAGTCAACAATCATTTTAGTATTGAGACTTTGGCATAGTATGACCAATTGAAGAGGGTTACATACAATAAAAGGGTTAGGCTTGTAATTTTGAGGTCAGCCACTCAGAACTTTTAGATCCCTAGATTGCACTTGAAGTGATTAGCTAGTGATTGATTGGGATGGGTGCCTTGTAGTGTATTGACATACAAGGCACTACAAGAGAAAGGTGTGTTTTAAGTATAGTCTTAGACATATAGTCCTACAAGTAACGACCTTAAAGGGATGTTTTTTAATAAAAATTTACTAAACACACATGTATTAAGTTTTTCAAGTTTATTTTTCAAGTTTTTTCAATTTATTTATATTAAGAGTTTACAGTTCAAGAACATATAGTATTAAAAAAATTGCAAAAATTGCAACCAAAAATGCAATCCAAAAAACTTCAATCTGAAGTGCTCGATCGTCCTTTGCAATAGTAAAGATATAGTTGGAGACAAGATTACTAGAAAATAGAGCTTAGTCTAGGGGTCACAATGAGCGCCAACCAAACACTAATCCACAAAAAACCTCCTTCCACACGCTTTGAGAGTTGCAATGTTGTTGTTTGAATTCTTAAAACTTGGTAGGCATGTTTTTGATTGCATTACTAGGATAAAACTTGCATTGTATTCATTAATTTGCAATTGAAGAGAATTTTGAAGTAGTGTTGTTAACATTGATTGTATATTACACAAAGGAAGTGAAATGAGGAGGAGATTAGCCACGAGTAGTGTGACCATTGGAGGTGGAGAAGTAATAGAGATGGATTAGGAGGCAACGTTGAGAGGGGTCAAGACAAGAAAAACTCCATTGAGATCATTGCAACGTCAACAACCTATGACAATGATGTAAGATTCTACAATCGATTTTGACTTGATTGTATATGTGCTTAGGGTCTGTTGTTACTTTTGATCACATGTTGAGTTGTTCAAAGGATCTCTTAGTGCCAATGGCAACCCCTAACCTTGCAACTAGTGTTTAAAAATTATACTCTACCTCTTTCATTCAATTCTCGCGGACCTATTTGTATACGAAATAATATTTTTAAATCTTGTCTTCAAGATTGGTATTGAGGTACTTGTGCTTGTGTTTGGGTCAAGTATTTCTTCTTGATCACTTGCTAGGTTGTGAGGGTGACCTTTCAGCACCAATGGGAGCCCCTAGCCCTGGCACCAATGATAAAAAAAATTGTACTCTATCTTGATCAAAATGATTTAGTCATTGAGAAGACCTAGTCTTTTTTTCAAAGATTCTAAAAGTAATTTAACCTTGTAGCTAAATGTGCATTAGTTGTACTTGCGCAAAATTAAGGTGTTTTTTCCTAAGCACTTTCTAGGGCACGTAGAGATCTTTCAGGGCCACGAAGAACCTCCAACCCTGCAACCAATGATCAAAAAATAAATTGTACTCTAATTCAATCATGATGACCAAGAGGACTTGCTCTTTTTCACAGAATTAAGAAGAAAAACTAAATTAACCTTGCAATCAGAATGTGCTCTAGTTGTGCACTTTTCATGATCACTTTCTAGGGGGGCAAGAAGACCTCTCGGCGTTGAGAGGAACCTCCAACCTCACAGCTAGTGATAAAAAAAATTGTATTATAATTCAATGAAGATGAACTAGAGGATTTGCTCTTTTCCACAAAGTTCAAAAAAATTAATTTAGCCTTACAACTAGAATGTGCTCTAGTTGTGCATTTTTCTTGATTACTTTCGAGGGGGAGAAGAAGACCTCTCGGCACCGAGAGGAACCTCCAACCCTATAGCCAGTGATAAAAAAAATTGTACTCTAATTCAATCATGATGGCTAGGAGAACTTGCTCTTTTCTCCAAATTTTCAAAACAATTAATTTAGCCTTGCAACTAGAATATGCTCTAGTTGTACCTTTTTCATGATCACTTTCTAGGGGGGGAAAAGACCTCTCGGTACCAAGAAGAACCTACAACCTCGAAGCTAGTGATAAAAAAAACTGTACTCTAATTCAATGAAGATGAACTAGAGGATTTGCTCTTTTCCTCAAAGTTTAAAAATTTTAATTTAGCCTTACAATTAGAATGTGCTATAGCTGTGCATTTTTCTTGATTACTTTCTAGAGGGGGAAAAGACCTCTCGGTGCCGAAAAGAGCCCCAAACCCTGAAGCCAGTGATCAAAAAATTTATACTCTAGTTCAATCAAGAAGAACTAGAGGACTTGCCATTTTCGCAAAATTAAAAAAAAATTAATTTAGCCTTACAACTAGAATGTGCTATAGCTATATTTTTTTTCTTGATCAATTTCTAGAGGGGAAAGAAGACCTCTCAGTGCCGAGAAGAACTTCCAACCTCATAGCTAGTGATAAAAAGAAATTGTACTCTAATTCAATCAAGATGAACTAGAGGACTTGCTCTTTTCCGTAGAATTTCAAAACAATTAATTTAGCCTTGCTAGTAGAATGTGCTATAACTGTGCATTTTTCTTGATCAATTTCTAAGGGGCAAAGAAGACCTCTTAGCACCAAGAGGAGCCCCCAACTCGGCATCCAGTGATAAAAAAAATTGTACTCTAATTCAATGAAGATGAACTAGAAGACTTGCTCCTTTCCACAAAAATTAAAATTTTAGCTTTGCAACTAGAATGCGTTATAGCTATATTTTTTTCTTGATCACTTTCTAGGAGGGGAAGAAGACCTCTTGGCGCCAAGAGGAGCCCCCAACCCCGCAACCCGTGATCAAAAAAAATTGTAGCTTTCCAACTAGAATATGTTCCAATTATGCTTGTGCAAGGTTTGGATGTTTGTTTCTTGATCAACTTCTAGGCGTGGATGGGTTCCTCTCGACGCCGAGAGGAACCCTCAAGCCACAGGAAAATTTATTAAAACAAAAAAAAAAAATTTATTTTATTTTTTTTCTTTTGTATGTGTGTGTGGTTGATTGGAATCCACCAGGGGGCAGGCTATGCCAATTCCCCCCCCCCCCCCCCCCCCCTCCCCTTTATTGGTGATGAGATAAATTTTCCATGCAATTGATAAGTACTATTTTTTATGTCCAAGTGTAAAAATGGTGAAGTGCATATTTTTAATTCTTTCATTTAGCTTTTGAAGACTTGTTCATGACTTTGTGTATACGAGATTTTTAAAAATTTTGGCTTTAAACTTAGATTCAATATGGTTGTACTTGTGCAAGAGTTGATTGTCTTTTGATCACATGTTGGGTTGTTCAAGGGAGCTCTTGGTGTCAATGGGATCTCAACCACATAGCTAGTGATCAAGAAAAAATAAAATTTGTACTCTGCCTCTTTTTTTCAACTCTTGATCATAGCATTTGGTTATTCTTTTGATCACCTACATTTACATTCGAGGAACCTTTCGTGGCGATGGAAGCTAAAGGCCCAAGCTCTAGTAGTCTTCAATTGAACTAGAGGTCCTTTAATTCTTTTGAAACAAATCAATTTAGAACTTATGGTCTTTTGCTTTGAACAATCAGTTATTTTTTTGATCACTTAGTGAGATCTAGGTTTGAGATCCAAGTACTTTGTGGCATCGATGAGAGCCAAGGCATGAGCTCCTATGACCTCAAAATCAAAAACAAATTATTATGATGCCAATTCAGTTTCAATTCAAGGCCCTCCTCAGTAGAATTAGGTTTTGTTTTGATCGACTAGCTTTAGATTTGGAGAATTTGTGGCATCAATGGAAGCCAAGAGCTCCAAGCCAATGTTTTCAAAATCAAAATATGGGGTATTGAATTAAAAATAATAATTTTGATGCTAATTCATTTTCAAACTATTTGTTCTCATATATAACTTTAGCTTGTACCTTGTAATTACAAGGCTATTGATTTGGGCTAGAGACTTGGATTGCACTATTGACACTAGATGAAAACAGTGTCCGAATTGATATGTCTAAATTAACTAACAGTGTCTGAATTGACAGAAAACTGATAGATTTTTCCGTATCAACCCCTACGAATTGACTTAAAATACCCGAATTGACATTGCTCCCTTGTAATGTGAGGACACCCTCATAAGATTGCAGAAAATTAACTTTGTGACTTCTATCTCTAGTCTTTGAATGAGGCCCCATTTTATATCTTGTCTTTGTATTTCATCGTATCATCTTGATGTAATGATCATAGTGAGATGAACATTGCAATGGAGCTTGACTACGCTTGAGCAGGAGTTTGTATATGAATATGAAGATGGTTCTTGCATATTCTATGTCTTCATTACAAATAAGTAGGGAGAAGAAGAACATGTCTCTAATGTAGAGAAATGTAAATTGATCCTCTATGGAATGAAGAAGCTAGGAAAAGAACATTTTCAATGTCACTTTGAATTTTACTTCTAAGTTGTAACATATCTAGAATTCAAAATTCCTTGTTTGTCATGGAAACCACTGTCTATTTTCTTGGACAACTAAAATATCTCATCATAATAAATATGACTGAGATTGATATATATTTGTGGATTCCATTATCTTAGAGACTAAAAAGTATATTGGCATTGTCATGTATATTTAACACAACATCAACAAGTATGTATAGTTTGCTTTACTTATTATCTTTGTTTTACTATTTGAATGTCTTTTAGAATTTTATAGATCTATCTAAAATGATTTGCTCTTGTTACTAGACATACTGAAAATTCATTAAGACTACCTTGATACACACCTTATACAAGGTCTGCAAATACAGAGCTTTGTGTTTGGATAGATTCTCAAAACATCTCCATTCCTCTGAGATGTGATAGTGTCAAAAAAACTCGAGGAAGAGTTAGTACACCATGTCAACAAAGGTCTTCATTTATTATGTAAATTTCACACTAATCTTGTACAACATTTCATTTTTGTGATTTTGGAATTTGCCCTAGTGTCTTATCCCTCTTGTTTGTTTCTATTCAATATTGTAGCACAAGATTGTTGTTGCATTTGATGCAATAGTGCGGTTGTACAAGGAAGATACACTAGAGGAGGGCCAATCAGAAGAAGGTGCTTTGCAATTTTTCTGTGTGATAGTTGTAGAATCAAAGAATGAAACATCATTGGTTGATAGTAGTAGCCATTCTTAGTCCATGTCTACATCTTCTATGTGATTTTATTTCTATTTACATTGCACTTGTTGGATTTTATTTTCTCATATATTGCACCTTGTTTTATGTACTTCTACTATGACCACTTTATATAGCCAAAATTGTTATGTTCTAAACTTCTCCTTCCTATTGAAATTTGTTGGTTATGGATGAAATTCTACTCAATGTATTATAGTGTTGCAAAATGTGAAGATGATTTTAGTATGCAAATCCCAATTTTTCATTACTCCAAAGTCCGCGGCCATAGGCCCCTCATCAAATTTCAACCCTTAATACTTGTAGGCTCACAAGCTCACAAGCTCGTGCTCACAGGCTCACAGAATAGCAACCCTACCTCATGGATGTCTTAAACTCTTGCATTATAAAGAAAAACAAACAAATATGATTAGGATTTCAATGCTTAGAGAGAAATTTTAGATTGATTGACAATTTAAAATCTCTTCATATAGAGATTTTTAGAAGAAGAGATCTCAAATATCATAAATTTAGAGGCATTCACTAACATTGACTACTAGGTGAAGACGTTATGTGATGACATACCTTTTCAACCTCATCACATCATAATAGGAGGTGACTTGGCTTTTTGCAAAGAATACATGATGCTTGCTGGCAACCGCGCATAAATCTTTTGGCATCATACCTAATTGCAAAAAGAATAATAATAGTATCACCTCATTGACACCATTCAAAAAAAATGAGCAATTCAATGTTGGAGACATAAGAAGCCTTTCAATCATCAACCCTTTAGCATTCACAACTCAACATACCTTTTGAAAACTTTTATTCTCATACTCCAAGACACTCAATTCAAGATCTACTTCCCATGGTGTGTTACAAAATGGGCAATAGACCTGTACACAATCCTTGGAAGTTTGTTAATATGAAATTTCAGATTTAGGAAATAGCAAAGGAGATGAAATGTATATTGTATTGAAAACGATACCAATAGATGTGCAGGAAGATAGACATATCAAAAGACTTCAAACTCACCAATCCCGCAATATTTGCTTGTCCAACTGAGTCCTCAACTTGACATTGCTCATACTTGGCAAGCACATCAAGAGGCAAGGCTTGTTTCACTTGTAAATTATGCAATAGAGATACAAACACAAATCAAATGCGTTGAGTATGTACTTGGAGACAAATAGAAATAGTGGAAATTTGATTGAATGACAAGCTTACAATACCTCAAACCATAGGAAGGATCCTTCACAACCACTTGTATCCATGCAAAGAAGGGAATTGGATGCTTGTGATCAACCAAAAGTAATCTCTTCTATTATATGCTGCAAACATGTGAAGTAAAAAAGGTGCCCCTCTACATACTACAAGAGTGTTCAAACTTAAGAATCCATATTTCAAGATCCAAACACCATCTAGGAATGACAAATGAGATGAGGCTAAAATGCACGGGACATTGAAAAGGGGTTTCACTTGGACCATTTTTTCAAATCGGTATTTTGAAAAACAACATCTGCACTCAGTGTCTACAAATGCCTCACCCTCACATGCATCCACATGAGTCCCAAACTGAAGACGAATATCCATCTTCAACTCTTCTATAATCAGTTTTGCCCCTTCAGGATTGGAGAGTGGTTTAGGGTTACATTGGGGGCTAGTCACCACAAGCATTGCCCTACAATTCATGATTGAAAACATTAATTAATCCTAAATCTCTTCATGAACAAAGCCTTGATTCGAATGCACTGCAACATTGTAATTAGTTACATGTAACACTCTTGTTGTCAATAGAGAATTTATTGAAGCCATACGTTGAATTTTTCTCCTTGATAGAACCAAACCATATTAACACGCGTTGCTTTCCACAGTTGAACCAAGTTAGTATGTGTCAAACTCCACTTCTTGCGATTTATTTTGCTCTCTCACAAATAGGGCATCTATTTAATCATTTGTAGTGGCCTAGAAACTAGTACATAGATTATTATATGCTAAATATTGCGGTTCATCCGCACAAGTTTCCATTATTCCTCCTCAAGCCTTAAATACTTGTCTACTAATGAAATGGGAAGATATGTGAATATGCTTGTGAAGAATAGATTAAAAATTTTCTAAAAGTTGAACTAATTCACTCCAAAATAAATTCTTCATTCAAGTAACTAGGAGATTGAAGTCAAGAACCAAAATTGGATTTTAGAATGGACCAAGTTGTTTCCAAACTGCGTGTAAATATGAAGCTATTGAAAATTCACATGCATGTGCAGTACTTAAGCTCTCAACGAAACTTGATAATTCATGCCATCCATTGTGCCTAGAAGTTGATTAGTGCAAACATCCTTGACAATCCATGCCAATGGCCAAGCCAAATCGAAATACATGTGCTGAATGATGAGAAGTTGGGTCACATTTGAAAGAATTAGATACACAAATGAGCACCGAGAGATTATCTATGGTTCTTGGATAGCTAGTCATTCCCAATTCCCAGATTGTCAAGAGGCTAGGGAATTGTGTGCTGCAAATTTTCCTTGATGGCTCTAACATTTCTCTGATTCCAATCCCTCAAGAGAATATCAACAATTTTCGAAACAATTTAAGTTGCACTAGGACAAAGATTAAAGCTTATGAAGAAGAAGAAATTGAAATTTCTTGAAATGTTGGACAAGCTCAAATGAAACTCAAGCAAACTTATTTTTTCAGAGTTCGAAGACCAGAGACAAACCTTCTAATTGGCACTTCCAATTGGTGATTGCATCACATGATGTGCAGCACTGAAGTTCCTCATGAGTTTGGAGAATGCATTAAAAATTTTCAAACCATTAAGCTCCGCATGCTCAAATTTCAAACTTAGGTGGAGCTATTTCATTTGATTCAAAAACAAACAAATTGAAGTGGAGTTGGGAGGGCCTGCAAGCCTTGGGGTGGCAACTACCACTTTCTTTTTGCTTAGTGGAGCTACCCTTGCTTTAGGTAAGCTTAGTGGAGCCGCCTTTTGTTTACAATATGAATGAATGACACCTACCCTCCACTCCCTATGAACCCCCAATTCATCACTAGGGACTCACTTTTTCTTATTCTTTTTTTCGTATTTTTTAATTTTGAATATAGTTTTATATACAAAAAGCCTAAAAAAAGTGTAGAACCAAAAAATTCCATATTTGTTATATTGAGACTTTTCGCAAATTTTGAGACAAAATGCTAGTTATTGGAAAATTCATTTAAAAAAATAGTAATTGAAACCAAAAATAAATAATGTTCAATTCTTGATCCTATAATGAAATTCTAAAAGTTGGTGTTGTTACCTATTAATAAAAAATACTAGTGAAGAGATAAAGTAGTTTATCTTTGTATCAAGGATAAAAATGAGACTGCAAAAAGTCTCAATATAACAAATATGGCCTTAAAATAGATGTATGACATACCAACATAGTATTTGGTCTACAAGTAGAATATTATAACTAGAATGCCCCAACTCACGACTTGTACATAGGTTAGAACCCGACTAATTGTGGTATATTAACAGATTATGTGTTATGGGCACATCAAGCTCAAACTCCGCATAGAAGAGACATATGTAGGTTAATATTGGTTGAGGGAACCCCAATGAGGCATTCAGGTCAGTTTTTGGAAATAGGTTCTAATTTCCCCATTCCATCGACGAAATAGTGGAGCCCCAATTGTTGGCTTGTAGGTGTTAAAATTACAAAGATGGGACCATGGAAGAATCTAAGGTCAAAAGAGGGTAACTTTGGAGCAAAACCACACCTGGAAACCAACGGTGAAGTCGATACAACAAGATTTCTTTTGGTGTGAAAGATTCCTTGGTCATCGATAATTAAACAAAAGGGTAGATTTTATCCCTCATAGGCTGATGTGTAGGGTAAAAATATAAACCTACACATGTGTTTTGGGATTCCATGAGAGGTTCCACAAAAAAATTTGGAATTTTTTGATAGTCAGTAAATGCTTTTTTGGATGGTCAACTATCCAAAGTTCCAAACCTACTATAGAAAATTCCTAAAAATTATCCAAGTGACAACAAAATGTCACTAAAAATAAAAATATATTCTTTTATATTAATAAACAGACCCCCAAAAGTTTCAAGACATTTCAGTGGTTAGAAGTACCCAAACCTATGAGATTCCTCAACAACTAGTAGAATTTAAAGTTCATAGCAGAGTTGACAAGAGGAGCAGGAGTATATGGAAGTGGAATGAGGTCAAAGATGGGTCATTTCTTACTCCCCCATATCTAATTAAGAACCTAGGCTAGTTATTTTTGTCAGAAAAGTCAAACTCCAAAAGTTGAATTTTTACCCAGTTTTCGCATTAAGTTGGCACTAGGTTTTGTTGAGCTTTTGGAGTCAGGAAAAGGGGTGGGGATCCATGTAGTTTAAAAATGACCTTCTAAAGCCAACAACGCAATTTGTTTGTGATTTGGAGCTAATCTCTAAAAGTTAGGTTTATGACCAACATAGGATGAAAACCCTTGAGGATGAGGATGAAAATCCCCCAAAATAGGGTTACCTTAGATGAATGAAAAGAGGTGGGTGCTTAGGAAAGAGTACAAAAGGGCACCTCTTCTCTTCTCTCACCACCCCCATTTATTGTATTTGAGTTCATTCAGTTCAATTAATGTTGGAATTGTGGCATTTTCGACCTCTACTTCGTACTGGGGGGGGGGGGGGGGGGGCTAAACTTTATTTTGTTCCCAACGTGTTTTAGGAACTAAACTTTGTACAGAAAAACCATGAGGGTTCAAGGTTCATCTATGTAGTGGTTTTAACATACAACTAAAACTCTTTAACCCACATGGGGTTCAAAGCTTCACCGTGGTTTCCACCTCTAATATACAACTAAGGCTTTTGAACTTTAGAGGGTTCAAAGCTTCGCCGTCCTAACAAGACCCACCAACCTTCACACACTCTTGGCCCCCACCCCTTAGGACCACTACATTACTATTGAGGGACAAAAAGAACAAAAAGAATTCTTGAGAAAAGTTTTGAGGTTAGTTACTCCTTTATGTGAGTCATACCAAAGATTACAATGGCCTCATTTGTTTGGCGAATCAATGACATTGGACATAAATTAATTGATTCTTACAGAACTGAGGCACATTTAGGCACTTTGTGAGCCCCTAATTTGTCACTAGAGGCTCATTCTTTTTTTCTTTTTAAAAAAAAAAAAAATTTAAATGCCATTTTATATATAAAAAGCCCCCAAAAGAGTGCAGAATCAAAATAGGTGTGTCACATACCAGAATAGTATTTGGTCTAATTGTAGGATATTATAGCTAGATTGGCCCAACTACGAGTTGTAAATAGGTTAGAACCCAACTAATCGTGGCAAATTGGTCAATTGCAAATAGTGGGCGTATTAGGCTCAAAATCCCACATGGAAAGGACATCTCTAGGCTAGAATTGGTTGAGGGAACCTTGGTAGGGCATAGGAATGAGTTCCGAGAGATAGGTTCTAGTTTCCCCATTTCATCGACGAAATTTTAGAACCCCAATTGTTGGCTTACAGATGTCGAAAATATTAAGACGGGACCATGGAGGAATCTAAGGTCCAAGGAGGGTGGTTTGGAGTTAAACGCATGCCCAGGAACCAATGGTGAAGTCAGTTTGCTAAGATTCCCTTTGGTGTTGAAGATTCCTCGACCACCAATGATTAAATGAGGGGGTGGATTTTGTCCCCCCTAGGCCGATGTGTAGAGCAAAAATATGAGCCTACACATGTGTTGTGGGATCCCATAGAAGGTTCCATGAAAAGTTTTGGAATTTTCCAATAGTCAAAAGATGTCTTTCCAAACAGTCAACTATCTAAACCTACGATGAAAAATTCCTAGAAATTCTCCAAGTAGTGGTAAATTCCCACTAAAAATTATTGTAACTTTTTTTATATTAATAAGCTGCCTCGACAAGTTTCACGACATTTCGATAGTCAGAAGTACCCGAACCTGCAGCATTCCCTGACAATTAATGGAAATTAAAGTCCATGGCGGGTTTGACCAGCGGAGCGGGAGCATACGAAAGCAAAATGGAGCCCAAGATAGTTCTTTTCTCACTCCCCCATACCTACTTAGGAGCCTAGGCTAGTTATTTTTGCTAGAAAAGTCAACCTCTGAAAGTTGGGATTTTTCCCATTTTTTGGCATTAAGTTGGTACTAGGTTTCGTTGTGATTTTGAAGACAAAGAAAGGGGGAGGAAAGTTTCCAACACTAAAAATGGACTTCTGAAGCCAATGGCCCAATCCGTTTGTGATTCAAAGTTAATCTCCAAAAGTTAGCTCAACGGACTAGCATAGGATGAAAACCTTGAGTTTGGATGAAAACCCAAGAAGATAAGGTTAACTTAGATGAACGAGAGGAGGTGGGTGCCCGGGAAAGAGTGTTAAAGGGTACCCCTTCTCCTCTTTCACCACCCCTTTTTTGTGTAATTAGGTCCATTGGGTCCAATTTATATTGGAATTGTAGTATTTTAGCCACAAGCTTTGCAACGGTGTTTCTTAGGTACTTTTGGCCGGGTTTTGTTTTTTTTGAGTTTGTAAGGTCTTTGTAGGTCCCTTGCCTTTTGAGTCTGTAGAGTACTAACTTTTTCAAGCTTGAGCTTGGAGGCTTTTTACCTTATCATGTTACTAAACGTTGTGTGTGTTATCTTTGAGGAACCTTTGTTGTCACTCTCCTTGCTTTGTTGTATACTAACCTTAGAGCAATCCCCCATATGACTCGCGATGCCGCTTTGGGGGGCCTTTAGTTCAAGTCATTTACGTTACTAATTCGTCTCACTAGCCTTTTGAGTGTCAAAGGTCCCTTCCTCTCCTTTGTCTTTGTTCCTAACATTGATATGGTATTCCTTGGTGAGAGACACGAGGGTGTAAGGGTAGTGAGTCCCGCCCATATGGCGAAGCTTTGAACCCTCGTGTGGTAAAAAAGTCTTTGTAGTGTATTAAAAGAGGGTACGATGGTGAAGCTTTGAACCCCTTTTGGGTGAAAAAGTCTTAGCGATGTGTTAAAAGAGGGAACAATGATGAAGCTTTGAACCCCCTAGGGGCAAAAAGTCTTGGTGGTGTGTTAAAACCACCTCATGTAGGCACCGTGAGACCACTTGGGCCTTTCCTCCACAAGGTTTAGTTCCCCAAACATGTTGGGAACAAACCAAGGTTTAGGCCTCTAAAATAGGAATGAGAGGTCGAGTTGAGAACGAAGGATAATTAGGAGAAACCCAGTGAGGTCCTTCCCCCACAAACTTAGCTTACCCCCTCCAACCATGAACATGGGTTCTTCCAATCTCCTTTAGAAGTTAGTAAAATATCAACAAAAAAGGGGATCCAATCCAACTAGACGAGCATCCAATACTAAGCCAACACCTCGCATAAGTCTGCACCCAACATAAGCCGGCGGCTGCACGAGCGAATACCAGCCTCCACCAACACTCAACCCCATCCCTCACCCTCGATACTCGGGAAGGGAAGGGATGGGGCCGGGCATTGAGAAGGGGGGGGCAGTCATCGAGGGGGGGTTCAATTAATCAAACATTGGGCTGTCCAAGGGGTGGGGCTCTGTTAATCAAGCATTGGGTTGTCTAGGGGAGTGGAGTTACGATAATCAAAGGAGGGGAAGGAGACCAACAAGAGCATTCAGCTGCACTAATAAAACCATTGAGGCGGGAAATCCAACTCTCCACCTCCTATAAACATCACCAAAGCAACAAGCAAGTGGCCACAAGAATGAAGAGGTGATGAGAGGGAAGGACAATTTGAAGGTTAGGAGTGGAAGTAGATAAGGTAGGAGGTGAAATCCTTGGGGCTTACTTAAGCCCTTACATTAGAATTAGGTGATCACCACAAGATTAAGTGTGAGACGTAAGTATAGGAAGTAAGAAGTAGCTCAACCTTGGAGGATGGTATGACACATCCTTAGGATTAGCTTAGTGGATAGGAGGAAGGGTGGTTGGGCCACCTTAGAGTGTGGGAGGAAAGACAAAAAGGAAGGAGAAAAGAAATAGGATAAAATCAACAATTAACCTCTTGTACCCAAATATTTTATGATTAAAACGATGGTTTGTTGTCTTACGGCACGGGAGTTCATGGCAGAGGAGGTAGAGTTTCTGGTGGGTGTGATCAACTACTCAAGTTCTGAGGTATGAATTCACCCCTTCCAACCTTTCCCTAGGCCTCTAATTAGAAGCTAGTAGCTTGGGCCGAGGCCTACCCCTAGATCAGACCCTTAGGACTGTAGGTCAGGTCATTTTCAGAGACATAAACTTAAAGAAGAAGTCCGTGGCTTTCCAAAACCCTAAGGCACGCCCGAATCGGGTCTAAAATGAGGAAGTTATCCCCGGATTAAGTTTAGGGTCAAATTGGATGAAGAATAGATAAACTCCGAATTTGACAAAGAACTAAGTAGGTTAGGATGAGGCTACCAATTAGGGTCCAGGAGGTTGAAAAGAAAAGTTAATTCCGAATTATAGGTTAGGAGAAATTGGCGGATGAAGTTTAGGTAAGGCTTGGATGAAAATGTTGTGGGAATCCCCAATCAAGGCACAACTCCAGATCTAGGTAGGAGAAATTCTTGTGACCCATCCCTAAAAATTTCGGATCTTTTTGAATTAGGGAGCTAGGTGCAATTGATGGATGAAGTTTGAGGGCCCGAGTAGTGGTCAAACTTCATCCACCCATAACTTTGTCTAGGGAGGTCGGATAGGGTCGATTTTTATTTTTTTAGAAATGGAACAAGATGAACTAGAGTTTTCTTACGTTAGTTCTGCCTTGGCATAGGTTCCATCTAGATCATACAGCAGGTCGTCCATTCGGTCGGCCAAAGCCTCAGAAGTAGATTAAGCGAATCTTGCAATTCGGGGTCACTTAGGCACTTAATAAAAAGATCCATTTTTTGGAAGTCAAAATGGACCACGCTTAGACACCCAAAAGTAGGAATCACTTAGCCAAAACCTAGAACTTGGTTGTGTTCGCAAATTACAAAGGGTGGGTAATTTGGCGCTCACACACTTAGAAAAAGATCAATTGCTTGGAAGGCACAACATACCATACTTAGACACCCCAAAGGAAGATTCATTTTGTCAAACCCCAAAACTTGGTTGTGCTTGCGATTTACTAAGGGTCGGTAAATCAACGCTCATAGTCCTCTAATGCCACTTGTCAAACCAAGATTACATAGGATCCATAGAAGTGAGATAACCTTCCTTGAGCCTCATCTTCCTTTCCCATATAAAAGATGTGTTCAACTACCAATCTCTCCCATACTCTTTGTTGTACCTAAAGCTCCCAAATCCATTGCAGGTACCTCACATTTAAGTTTTATGTGTAGAAATTTTTCACTTCGAACTTAGGGTTTTATTGGTAACTACTTTTGCTCAGTTGGCATTTGTGTGCCGCACTCCCTTCAAGTACAAAAATATGATCACCAACACTAACAAAAAGTGCAATTGAAGACGAACACTGAAAATTTTATACATTAGGTTAAGCTTCGTTGAATTCTTGAAAGGGTTTAGATATGCAACTTTCTATTGAATTTCAATTTGATATAAAATTCAGGATACAACATCTACCGAAAATGTAATAAAATTGCCATCACAAATTAGTGCACCAATCATACACCAAAAGCTTTGCAAATTTTGTCTCTTGTATTGAACACAATGCCAAGTAAATGACATCAAGTTAAAATCAAACCAGTAAAAGCCTAAAAGGGCTCTACTCGGCAGGTTCCAAAAACTCCCAACCAAGGACAATTCTAATTGTTGGCTCACTATAGCCTTTAGTACATTGGTTCAAATGCCATCATGACTTCCCAAATCTTAAAAGTTATTGGATACTCTTTGGATATACATGCATGATCTCAATGTCACCGAATCTTGAATCCCTTAGCTCTTAAAAGTTATTGGATACTCTTTGGATATATATGCATGATCTCAACGTCACCGAATCTTGAATCCCTAAGCCCCGTGAATGTCCAGGCAATTGAGTGAAGTATATATTCACTCCATTCTTACCTCTAAGTATCAATCTTGCATAGATCCATGCCCTAATGCAATTACAATGAGTAGTGTTCTTATTAGTATGTGGGTACAAGAGAGGACTTTATAAGACTACCATTGCTATCCAACAGATAGCAAAATGCACAATGAGATGCAAATCGTGATACTCATGAATCATGATCTCAATGTCGCCAAATTTTGAAACCTTAAACCCTATGAATGTCCCTAAAACTAAGTGAAGTATTCACTTTATTCATACTTCTAAGCCTCAAATTTGCATAGATTGGTGACTTGATGCAATTATAGTGAAGAGTGTTGTCACTTGCATTTGAACACTAGCAAGGACTTTGAGAGCCTACCATCATTATTTTACAAATCGCAAACAACATACTACAATATGAATTGCTCATGCAACCTACAACATCTTGAGAAATTTGCAAATTTTTTTGAGAATCAAAGTGATCCATAGTTCTAATTTCCCTCGAAGTTCCCTACAAGTTCCCCCAATGGCGTCAAAGTTCCACCCTCCCTCCCTCCCTAGGAGTGTAAGCATGACCCTCCAAATAATTTGAGAATTGTAGAACCTCAAAGTGATCCATAGCTCTAATTTCCCTTGAAGTTCCCCGAGTTTCCCTTCAAGTTCCCCCAATGGTACCGAAGTTCCCCCTCCCTTGTAGGGACCCTGAAAATTTAATTTGGGTGGAGGCAAGAATTCTTCTATCCTTCGAAATTTTTTCCTTCAAGTAATTTAGATGAAGCCCTCTCCCACTCTCGTAAATTTGTTGTTTTAAGATTTTGGATAAATAAGTGTTCTAAAACTCCTCTTCAAGGCCCAAATTCATCCACTTTGGGGGGCTTCATGGTGAATTTAAATGTGGTTTGGGCATAGAAGAGTAATTGCTTGAAAGATTGGAAAAAAATAATTGTGCATGAGTCATGGATTTTTGATGAGTGTGCTAGACTTATTTGTAAGGGCTAAAGTAGGGTCCCTTTTGATGCTGCAATGGTGATTTTAAGGTGATTTTGGACATGGGATGTAGTCCAAGGCTATAATTAATAGGAATTTATTGCTTAGAAGGCAACTAGATTAGGGTCCCATACACTCTCTATTGGCCAATTCTAGGAGTTTCTTTTGCCATTGTAGTGAAAAACTTTCATACCTTGCCATTGAATTAGTAGTGTTGGACACGTAGCAAGTCGTAAATGCATCTTGCTGACAAATGGACAGCTTGGATTGCAACTTTTTTAGAAAGCAAACCTTAGATAATATCTTGAGTCAAACACTTTTCTACTTCTATGGTGGCTATCACACAATAGGTCATGATTGCATATTATTGATTAGTCATAGATTAATCATAGTGTAGTCATAGAATACATTGTGATGATTGTAATGATGGGCATTGGAAACAATCAACGATGGTATATCAAAACTCTAAGCACAAGTATATAAAAAGAAGTTGTGCAAGATAATTAGCACTTAGAGCTTGGGGAAGAAAGGTGGAGTGAGCTTTACACTTAGAATATTAGCTCATTTTCCAAGGTTGGGAAGTTGGTTTAAAGACAAGTAGTGAAAAATAGAAAGAGAGAATAGTTGACTTTTTAAATTCTAGGAATTAGTTAGTAGTTAGTAGAAGTCAAATCCATTTGTCTTTAAGTATTTGTTGCTTTTTGACAAATTAGCAAGGAATTTAGAGATAAAATTTGATAGGATTTGGTTTACAAAAATACCCTTAAAGAAAAGAAAAAAATTAGAAAGATAAAGAAAAAAACAAGAAAGAGTATTAGGGAAGAAGGAAGGACCTAAGGAAGGATATCTCAACAACCCAAAGCAATTACAAGTGCACCAAAATCAACAATCAAACACAAAAGACTATCAACATGGAGGTCAAAGTTGGAAATCACAAGGACGTAGGAGTGACGTACAAGGGCATGGTTTTGAGATTATGGAGGCACGTTAGTGAACCTATTCCCTTTCCTTCCATTTCATTTCAAAAACAACTAGATTAGATTAGGCATTAAACACGGGAATTGAGAGTTAGCTTCAGACCTTTAGAACCAATAGAAATTTAAGATTTGAATTCAAAAGAAGGTAGGAATTTTTAGTAGCTTTCCAAAAAGGTATTAAACATAAAAAATAGACAAAAACTCTAGAAGTTACGGACAAATGAAAAGTAGTCCTTAAGTTAGATGAAAAGTTAGGACCACGTGGTAGCATCCCACTAGGTAGACCCCTCTATTGGATGTTCACTAAGCAAATTGATGTGACGTGCTGATGTGGCAACCTATGGTTGGTTGGACCCCTCAAGAGGCTTTGAATGTATTGCTTTCAACTAGTTGATCTATCTTGATTTGGTTTGGATTCTTTTGCTCTTTTAGGGCCTTTCTACACCTTCTCTTTAACTGACTTGGATCTTTTCTCCTATGACTAATTCTCTTTTTTTGGAAATTTGAATACTAAATTTTATTTTGTTGCTAATAAATACAATGATGTGTTAGAGGTTGAAACTCTAAACTTTGACACCAAGCTAAATAACTAACTTGGGTTATTGGTTTCTCATTTTTTTGAGTCTAAACTTGGTGTTCCAAAAATAAGTTTTGAAAATGAAATTTGACAAAATAGTATAGAATTCTAGCAAGGCATAACTTGTGACTAAAATTTGAAAATTTCTCTAGAACTTATAGGTTCTAAGCTTTGCCGCCTTATCGTATTTTCAAATTCTAACAACCACTTAAAAACTCCTAAAGTTAAAGCTTTGCCACCTAATGGCAAAACCAAGGAAAAACTAAACAATTTAAACAAGGTTAGTAATGTTAGTATGAGCCACCACATTGACTCACAAATTAGAATTACAAAAATCTTGACAATTAAGGTGAAATGGTAAGTTAGGAATTATTAGTTAGATGAATTTAAGCTATAATTATGAACTAATGGATTTTCTAATAGGTAGGAATGGAAATTCTCAAACAATACTATGAAATTTAGAAAATTGCAATTATGCAAAAATGAAGTGGAAATCTTAGAGAAAAATTAGGAATCTAAAATAAAAAAACACATTACAGAAAAAATATGAATTAAATTAAATCAGAAAAATGTTTAAATGTAGAGAAATTGAAATCAAAATACTACATGAAAAAAATTGCAAAAAAAATGAATTGCAAAATAAAAAATGCAAATACAAAAATACAAAATGAATTCATAGAATTATAACAACTCTTAGAACACTAACATTGTGAAAGACACTCCAAAATAGAGAAAGAAACAGTAAAATAGTGAGATTTTTAGTAAATTAGAGAGATTCACAATAAATTCATGCAAGTTTCAACAATTTTGTGAAAGTTTTAGTAAAGTAGAGCAAGGATGAAAATTCAATGGATGAATCTTACAATTACCAAATCTTAACCCCTAAAGGACCAAACGGTGTTTTTTGGCAACATAGCGATTTCGGGCAGCTCACTACGGATGGAATTTTTATTTTTTTTCTTCAAAATTTTCACACAACATTTTCCCGAGTAGCTTTAAGACCCAACAATTTTCATAACTTTTGAATACCTGGTTAAAAAGTTATTGTATGATATGCTATTTTCATCGCTTGGCAGGCAGCTCAGGGAGCAAAAAAAACTTCTTTAAAAATCACTTTTTCTGAAAATAAAAATTTGAAATTTGTTTTCCTGATTTTTATATACATGGAAAGCTTTGAATCATTCCATTTTGATTTATGAGATGAAAGTTATGAAGAGTTTTAGTTGTGGATAGTTTGTGGGTAGTAATGGAGTCTCTACTCTAAAATAAACTTTGAAGACCTTTATTTCACTCAATTTTTAATATTTTTTGAAAAAAAATAAAAACTGGAGGTGTAGATTGTTTATTACAACAATTTCAACATTGGGATTGTCATTTTTCAATTCCATAAATAAATGATTAACAATTTAGTATTTTGAATCATTCTCTACTTCTTTCAACTTACTATTTTTTTCCTATATGTTGTACAATTCCAAATGATCTAAAATTTTTCAAGCATGTAGCCAACATGACTTGAAGAATGAATCCAAAGAGTTACAACCATTTTGGACATTTTTTCATAATGATCTGACCTTGTGGAGTGCATCTGCCCGGATTTTCGCAGGGCCAAAAAATGGCTTTTTATCACTTCAAATGCTAATATCTTACAATCCAAACGGTGGAAATTTCTGAAATTTTTTCCACATCTTCCTAAACCAGATTTCTACAAGATCCCACGGTTACATTTGTCCAAAAATGTATTTTTTCTAAAATTTGGTACTTGTACTAGAGATGACAGTTTTGGAGTGTTTTTGGTGAAAATATAGTCAAACACATTTAGGGGTTAAGGTATGAGATTAGATTTAGAAGCTCTCTTCTCTTCACTTCTCTCTTTCATGTAAGTATTGGAAATGTCTCATGATGTTTTTGGAGGGTTGTTGTATTGTGGGAATAGGTAGTGGAAGATGTTAAACAATTTATTGAGTAGTGTCCACCTTCCTACATGAACAATGGGTGGAAAATGAGTAAGTTAATGAAAGTGGATTGAGGTTGATCTAATACTTAGATGTATTAGGTGGGGTTGATTATGGGGATTAGTGGAATTTTAGGAGCTTTTAGAGTTTAGTGTATGTGATGGATCTAAAAACTTATAGCTAGGGCAAGGTTCGGAGAAACCTAGTGCACTAAATCAACATCAAGACTAGGGGAACAACCCATGATTTAATCCAATAGGACGAGGAGATGACAAAATGAAGATGGATTCACGACCAAAATCAAGACGAAAACACAAAATGAGAATGAAGCATCCAACCTCAAGATGGTAGCAATAACCTAGAACATGACAACTAGAAGGAAGAACTTGGAGGTGACAAGATTGAATGAGGTCAACCTGCTTCTCGGGGTGACAAGATCGAGTGAGGTCACCTAGCTTGAAAAGAGTTGAAGAAATGGCTAGAAAATCTTGGCAACAAGTTGAGGTTCCCAAGTTGAGTAGTAGACAAAACAAAGAGCATGAGCACTAAGACTCTATAAATGCAAGAGATCATTTCTTCAATTAATTAGGGCTCAAGATGTGTGAATTCAAATTGCTGGTGGTTGTTGAGTTCAATTGAATCAATGAGTGATTCTATACAATATTGTGAATGGGAGTGAATGTATTAGAGAATGGCTCAAATTACATGGTTTGAAGAAGGTGATAATTGAATGGTGTAGGAATAATAGAAGTAGCGAGAAGTCAACCTAGGGTATAAATTCACATGTAGTGGCTTAGTGTAGTTGGAAAATCCATTACTTGGAGGGCTAGATAGTAAAAACTCCCACCCAACTCTTTTAGGTTTTTTTTTGCCAATCCAATGGAAAACACTCATAGTTAGCCTTCAATACAAATTGAAATGCACACGATACAAGTTAGTACAATTTTGGTTAGTAAAACCATTGATTAGTGTAAAACTAGGCACATACAAGTTAATACAATACTTTGTTAGTACATTGAAACTCAAAAATCCATGCTAGAGGCCTTCCAAAGCAACATTGCCAAAGTACAATGTGGGGTTGTTCTAGGATTAGGACAGCAATTGAAAGAATACAAAAAAATTCAACAAAAACTTACACAAAGTTATTAGCAACAACTCCAAACAATCACAAGATGTACTGGTAAGATTTGGAGGGACCCCAAGTCCTTCAGAGCTTGGCAAAAACAACAACAATGGAGCTTTAAATGCTCCAAATACACACATATGTTTGACAATTTGACTCAAACAACCAAAATCCCAACTAAATAGATCCAATGGTATTAACATTGTTTCATTGTAAATGCACATATTATGTAAAACACATATGGATATATGGAATTGGAGGGGGGGGGGTATAGTCTTAAGAGCAAAAAAAATGATGTTTTCTTGAAACTCTATTTTTTACCTTTGTTAAACAATTCTATAATCCTAGTTCTTTTATTTTTATATAGTAGAAGAAAAACGTGTTTGCTACAACTGACTCAAATGCAACTATGGTCCTATGCAATTGCCTTACAACTATAATCCTTTGTATTTGCACCAACTTTGACATAGTTACACTATAGTTGCAAAATAGTCGCAATTGTAGTCGCAAAATGTATTTATAGTTACAAGAATGTAACATAAGAGTTGATGTGAGGTATTTTACATCCAAAATTCATCAAAATTGTCAATGTGGACAATTTTACATTTGTAGAGTCGAATGTGCCTATCTACAATTGCTTATTATTTAAATTTGATAGCAATTCAATTAGAAAGCAATTCTAGTGCAACTAGACTACAACTAGAAAGCAACTACAATGCACCTAGACTACAACTGGATTGCAACTACAATTCAACTAGAGTTTGTTTAAAAAATGACTAGACTTTAACTAGAATACAATTAACATGCAACTAGGAACCAACTAAATTGCAACTAGAAAACAACTAGCTTACAACTAGGAAACAACTAAAATGTAACTACTATTAAGTCTTTTATTAATTGTCCCATATCAATTGTCAAGAATACCATTAGGTTAGACATATAAGAAATTTTGTAAGTTATAGCATTCTTGAATAATGAATTTTGATAATGAAATTCTAATATTTCTACAACTTATAGATTTCTATAATCTATAAACATTTAAAGTTTAAGAAATTTTTGGATTTGGCTATCTAAAAAAAATATAGATATGAGATTTTGAATCTACTAATTTCTGAATTACAAACCAATTGTAAATAAGTTGCAAACTAATTGCATGTCAATCAAAAATCAATTGTAAACTAGTTACACGTTAGTCACAAACTAGTCACATACAAATGACTTCCACACCATCAACCATGTTGGAAGAATTCATCAACAAACTTTCAAGTAGTTTGTTCGGATGAGAAAAACCTTGAAATTTTTTGCAACTACTTCACAACTAGTGTGACTTGTCCATTGCAACGGTGGGCTCTAAATTGTCACCTAGTTGCAAACGTCTCATGTAACTACAAAACCAATTGTAAACAATAGTTGCAAAATCCCTTGTTTTCTTTTAGTGATATAGAGAGATATTTTGAAACTTTAAATCATGTGTTTAGGGATTTTAAAGTGAAAGGCAAAGCTTATTCTATCTTTCCTTTGGATTTAAAAAAAGATTTAGACTCAATGTAGGAATATGGATAGAATTATGGGAATAGTGGAGTTAGCCAATGGTAAAAATAGAGTGCATGTGATATTTTAGGGGTGAACACCCACTTGCTAAAATAAAAGGTATGGAGGATGAGGTAGAAGATAAGGGGGAGACCCTTCTTCTTCCTCCTTATATTAGTTGGGAGATATATATTAGTTTGGAAAGAGCCATGAATTTGGAGGTTCATACTCAATTTTCACTACCCCCAATCAGCTTTTAGATGTTTGATTTGTTTTATAAACACTACTTGAGGATGACTTGAGGAGTTTATGTGTTTTAAGAGTTCATTTATCACTTCATTTTCGGATCCTTCATATCCTCAACCAAATCTAGTTGCAGTTGGAAACTCAATGTTTTCCTAAGACAAGTCTTTTTTACCCGACAAATTGACAAAAAAGGCAACAAGGGGTGTACAAGGATGGTTTGAGAGGAGAATGATGTGAGTGTTTTAAACTCCACCTTTTGAGTTAAAATGTGCACATGGATTCTAGCGGCTTGTTAAATTAGTTATCTTAGGGTATTGTTAATCTAAGTTTAATTTCCACCTTCCAAGCAATGGACACTTTGTTTTGTAATATCTTAATTGAACTCAAATTGTATAAATCCTAAACTTTTAAACTACGGTTAACTAAATCAAATACCTTATAAGAAGATGAATTCAAACTAAAATCAATCTAATCTAAATTATAGAATGTAAATTGTCCTTTCCGAAATGATTAAGCAAGTTAAATTCTGACCTTTCCTAGTGAAAGAAATGAGTGGATGAAATATTGACCTCTAACCTACCTCATAAACTTCATCTACGAAATAAAAATAGTAAACTTAATAAAAAAAATTTTAATTTTAGGGTTGAGTTTTTAATGATGTTAATTATCTAATTCTAAGACTAAACCTAATTTGACCAATAATCAACGAACTTCATCCAAATTAGAACCAAACTTCATCCAACCTTTTTCCTCTTAAAATTAAATTATTTTTTAAATAAAAATAGGTTCTAGAATCCTTGAAAGATTTTCTAGTCGATTTCTAATTTAAATGATTCCTTCGAGATTCTTTAAAGATTCTTCCTTAATTATTTTCTAATCTAACTTAAATCAAACTTCCTATTCTAAAATTAATATTTTTAGGGTTTTATGTTTTTAAGATTGAAATTCAGAAATTACCTTTCTAACAAGGTAAGCTACTCAAAAACTAAATTCCTAATGAAAAAGTTATTAATGAATGAAATCTGTTTAAAAGTCTAATGAATTAAATTTCACTCAATAATTACCCTTAATCTAAACGAACAATTGTAATTTTTAATTAATCTAAAATTTCTAAATCCTCTCAAGATTCTAAGATTTCTTTGTTTGTTTTTTTGGATGAAACTATTAATTTTCATCCAAAATTCAAATAAAATTCATCTAATGGTGAAATTTTTTATTATTTTTTATTAAAATTAAAATTTTATTAAAAAATTTTTAAGGTTAATTTTATTTTCTAATTTTCCTAAATTTTTATAAGTTTTATCCTATCGGGCAAATTTTTAAATCAATTTGAAATTTAAAAGCAAAATATGAAGAATTTAACATACCTTTCCCATGAAGGGGTTGATCGTACCATCCTCAAGGATTACAAGATGAATGATCTCTTAGTAACCTGCTCCCTCTTCCTCCATTTTTGCTAAGCCATTGCATAATTTGAAATTAATCCTTGTTCATTGTCATATTTTTGTTTTAACTTTATTTTTCCTACTAATGGTTATAAGATTTTATTAATTTTGGTTGTATTTAAGACAATTTTTAATTAATTAGAAATTATTCTAATACCCCAAAAACTTTAAATCCACTAAATCAAATCAAATATAATAAATTCTAATTATTTTGTAATTTTCTTAATCATCCAAAAGATATTAGTTGGCGTTTTGTTTTATCTATTTGGCTTATTAGGCCTAATAAAACAAGAACAATGCAACTGTGAGGCTCTGTCCTATTCATAACACTAACAAACTCATACAATTTGTATATCTATAATAGAATAAAAATTTGAAGAAAATTTAATTTAAATTTTGTTTTATTTATAATAAATAGTTTTATACCATGTTTCATATGTTACAATTAGTCCTCTAAATTATACATGATATATATAATATATAGGGTAGCTAAACCTATTCTTGCACATTTAACCCTTTGACACACCAACGTCCATATAATGGACAATGAACAAATTATAAGCCTTCTCTTGACTACATCCCATACAATTTTTCATCCATTCAAATTTTCCTTTATTCTTGTGCTAGTTGACTACCATTTGTACAAATTGAATACCTTTGTATGGTATGGATTTTCAAAATAAGATATTGTGATCTTTTTTAAATGAAAAAAATGGTTTATATCAAGTTTCATTCTTAGTTTAACCCCTAAATGTTCAACCATCTAGAAAGTGAACAATGTACAAAATCAAACATAGTTTTCTCATCCATCATTGACTTTTTGTAGTGTGGATTTTTTAATATATATTTTATGGGAAGTTAGTTTCATACATGTGTAATTCAATTAGAAAGAGGATGATTTGTGAAATTTTTATGCCTCATTTCATGTAGTGATTCATTCAAAATTTCAAAGATTTTAGTGAAAAAGTGCTCTAAAAAAAGTCAACTCATGAAACTAAGCAACCAAAAAATCTCAAAAAATCACAAAACTTAGAGTATTACATTTCAACCAATCACAACAATTTCATGTACAAATTGTCAATATCTTATTCGTAATCAAATTACAAAAGAATTTTGAATTTCAAGTTTTAGATTTTATACAAAAATCTTGGTGATAACAATTATAGATCTAACCGTATGGATAGAATCTGAATTTCATAATGTACAACTTTTATTCATACATCCAGTTCAAAATATCCCTCTTAGTTACATTTTACAAGACATCTTTGAAATTCTCCAAATTTGGAGAAGGGTGAGGGTGTTTAGGAATTAAAAAGTGAGACCTTAATAGTGATTTTCCAAAATAATTAAAATCAAATAATTAAAATTGTACCATCTCAAAGTGCACATTATTCCAAATTTTTTATAAATATTTTTAATAAAAAATTATTAATTTGGGAATTTTAATTGAATTTCAAAAGATAACCTTGCAAAATTAATTTAAAACTATGAATATTTTTTTGATAAATCCAACCGTATAGTTGTGATCTACAAATTGAGATTGACAACTTTTCTTTGTATATCTACATTTTTGTGATTCATCAACTATTTTATAACACGTCTTTGAAATTGGTGGTAGATCTGTTAAGGGGTTAAGACTTTGAAGAGCTATAAACTGTTCATTTGATCATCTTTTTGTGTAATATTTGAGCCATAATGGAGGTTGGTAAATCGGCTTTGATAGATATCCAATTTGTGGATCTCCTAAATACAAATTTTTCCACGAATTGTACAAATATACAAATATACAAATATACCTGCAAATGTCCAACATCAAAGAGTTAGTTTGAGAAAATAGGATGAAAAAAGTATCTTGAACCATAACACAATTAAGACCTAAAAAATGTACACATGACCCACTAAACAATGAAATGCTCTCAAAATTGAATTGTGTCTAGATGAAAATTCACAAGGACCAAGCTAGCATCATCAACACTAGAGATTAAATCCTAAAGGATCAAGAACTCATGGTTTCAATATGACAAATTCATATTGTGAATTATATAATCATAGCATCAAAATCAAGAACTTTACATGTGTTGGTAAAAAACAAATAAATTTGAACAAAAGGAAGTCCACATTCTACCTACTCAAAATTGCTAGAAAAAAGAAAAAAAGAATACAAAACATGAGACCCAATTTAGGCTTCTTGGTTTAACCATGCTCACAAACAAAACCCAAACTAGAATTTGTTCGATAGGAATGGACGCCAAAATTCAGGCATTGAACATCTGAGAACATTTATAGTCGTATTTGACAGCATAAAGTTGGGCTGTTCTTCATTTGGGTAGTGTATAGCTTTGACGTTGGACCCTACTAACAACGTAGATCATATAACGATACAAACCATCTCATAAGGTGATGTATACATAATTGCTGAGTGAGGTCAAAGAAATCATGTACACCAATTAATCTAGGTTGTAAGCACATTGGTTGCCTTGAGTCTTCATGAAATGACCAATTCAATTCATTTCACATGGCTACAAAACCTTGAATGTAAGAGATGATTTATTGCCCTAAATCAACCAATAGGACCAACAATTTGTACCTTAAAATCGGAGTTCCAAAGAGCGTTGATGAAGCCCTTTCCTACTTGCATTAACTACCACCTTTTCTAGAAAACCAAAGCTGCAAGGATAGATTGTCTTTCCATCAATTCACAAGGTACCGTTCTTAGTACCTATGAGTGCCACATTACCCACCCTTGGTAATTCGCAAACACAACCAAGTTTTGGGTTTTGGCTAAGTGACTCCTATCTTTGGGTGTCTAAGCGTGGTCCATTGTGCCTTCCAAGCAATGAATCTTTTTACTAAGTGCCTAAGTGACCCCAAATTTGCAAGATTCGCTTAATCAACTTCCAATGTTTTGGCTAACCGAATGAATAGCCTACTGTATGATCTGGATGGAACCTATGCCATGTCAAAACTAACCTAAGAAAACTCTATTTCATCTCGTGTCATTTCTAAAAACATAAAACTCGACCCTATCCGACCTTCCTAGCCAAAGTTATGGATGGATGAAGTTTGACTGCTTCTTGGTTCTTCAAACTTCATCCATCGATTTCACCTAGCTCCCCAATTCAAAAAGATCCGAAATTTTTAGGGATGGGTCACAAGAATTGCTCCTACCTAGATCTAGAGTTGGGCCCTGATTAGGGATTTCCACGACATTTTCATCCAAGCCTTACCTAAACTTCATTCGCTAATTTCTCCTAACCTATAATTCGGAATTGACTTTACTCTTTGGCCCTGGACCCTAGTTGGGAGCCTCCTCCTACTGTATTTGATTCTCTGTCAATTTCGAAGTTTACCTATTATTCATCCAATTTGACCCTAAACTTCATCTAGCAATAACTTTCTCAATTTTCTCCCGATTTGAATGTGCCTTAGATTTATGGAAAGCCATGGCCCCTCCTTAAAGCTTATGTCCCTAGAAATGACTTGACATATAGTCCTAAGGGTCTGGCCTAGGGGTAAGCTGTGGACAAGCTACTAACTTCTAATTAGAGACCTAGGAGAGGGTTGGAGAGGTTTAACTCATACCTCGGAACTTGAATCATTGATTGTGCCCACCGGAAGCTCTACCTCCTCCGCCATGAACTCCCGTTGTTGAGTAGAGAGGCCTTGTCTTGGGAAAACGCGGGGCTTCTAGCTACAACTAGATGTGGCCCAAATAATAGAAGATCCCGTGGCCAAAGTCACAAATCACTAGAAGAAAATCATGTCCGCTACAACCGACTGCCCTGCAACTACTGTCCTATGCAACTGCCCTGCAACTACAATCCTCTATATTTGCACCAACTTTGACATAGTGAAACTACAGTTGCAAAATAGTCGCAAAGTAGTCGCACAATGTAGTTATAGTTACAAGAATGTAACAAAAGAATTGATGTGAGGTATTTTACATCTAATATTCATCAAAATTGTTGACGTGGACAATTTTACATTTTGTAGAGTCCTATGTGTCTATCTACAATTGCTTATGATCTAAATTTGATATCAATTCAATTAGAAAGCAACTCAAGTGCAACTCGAGTGCAACTAGATTGCAACTAGAAAGCAATTAGACTTCAAATAGACTACAACTACAATTCGACTAAAGTTTGTCTAAAAAATGACTAGACTTCAACTACAAAACAACTGGCATGCAACTACAAACCAAGTAAACTGCAACTAGAAAACAACTAGCTTGCAACTATAAAACAATTAAAATGCAACTACTACTAAGTCTTTTATTAATTGTCCCATATCAATTGTTAAGAATACAATTAAGTTACACATATAAGAATTGTAAGTTATAGAAATCTTGTGTAATGAATTTTGATTATGAAATTCTAATATTTCTACATGTTGTAGATTTTTACACTTTGTAGATATCTACAAATTGTAGAAATCTATAAATTGTAGATTTCTTCGATTCGTAGATCTCTACAACTTATAGATTTCTACAATTTGTAGATTTCTATAATCTACAAATATTTAAAAATTTAAGAAATTTTTGGATTTGGCAATGTAAAAAAAAGATAGATATGAAATTCTAAATCTACATATCTATGAATTATAGACAAGTTGTACATTAGTTGGAAACTAGTTGTATACCAGTTGCAAATTAGTTGCAGACTAGTTGCACACCAATCGCAAACTAGTTGCATACTAGTTGCACGTCAGTCGTAATCTAGTTGCATAAAAATAACTTCCACATCAACAACCACGTCACAGGAGTTCATCAACGAACTTCCAAGTAGGTTGTCGGATGAGAAACAACCTTGGAAATTTTTCCAACTGCTTTACAACTAGTGCAACTTGTCCACTGCAACTGCGGGCTCTTTTTTGTCACCTAGTTGCAAACATCTCATGCAACTACAAAACTAGTTGCAAACTGTAGTCGCAAAACCTCTTGTTTTCTTCTAGTGAATATAATAATAATCCCCCCCTCCTCGATGATGCCATATGAACCAAAATATTATCACATTTCCATACACCCCTCCAAAGATGTCATGGAGTCTCGATATACATCATGTGATAAAAAATAGTAGAAACAAAGTCATATCCTTCATAAACTCCCCTTGAAGAAGTGTCTGATAAATGAATGAGTGTCACGTCTTCTATACAACTCCAAACTAAGAGTGTGATATGTCCCTAGAAAGCTAACAAAAAGTTCTACAACCCTCTCTAAAATTCACTCAAAACTAAGATACTATCCAACTTTTATGGTCAGTCAAAGTTCACCCTTCCCAACTAAAAGGCAGCTCACCTATACTTCACTCTCAAGCCTAGAACTTTCTCATACTAACTCCAAACCAAGAAAATAAACCCATTTTGTAAAGTTAACATGAATATCTACAAGCTCTCTAAGTTTCATTCAAATCTAAAGTACTGTCCACATTTCATAGCCTTTCAAAGCTCACTCTCTTGAAAACCCAAAAGTATCTCTTCACCCTTTCACTCTCAAGCCTATAACTTTCTCATAATAACTCCAAACCAAGAAAATAAACCCATTTTGTAAAGCTAACATGAATATCTACAAGCTCATTAAGTTTCACTCAAATCTAAAGTATTTTCCACATTTCACAGTCTACCAAAGCTCACTCTCTTGAAAGTTTGAGGCAGCTCCACAACACTTCACTCCCAAACTCATAACTTACACATACTAATTCCAAACTTGATGAGTGATAACTTTTTGGAAACACAAAAACAAGATACACAAGCTCTTAAAATTTTATTACCAAAATCTTCATGTACAATGTCCCAAGTTCTCCCCAAAGTAACAGGTCTCCTAAGCAAACAAGGAAGAGGAAGAAGATGATCCTTCACTTCAACCTCCATGCCATCCACCTAAGCTAGTGAATTTTGATCACTAAGATGACACATGGGTCGTAATACACCCATGGGCCACCTCCTATCCTCGAAAAGTCTATGCACATCATCTACGTAGATTTCTAATCTATTTTAAAAAAACAAAAAACAAAGAAAGGTAAAACAAGCTCTACCTTTTGTTTTTTACAACTTCAAACAAATAAACTAAAATATTAGAACATCTTCAAGTATATAAATTAAAGAATTAAATGTTTGTCAAATAGAGGTAAAAAAATAGAGTTCAAGTGGAGTATAACTGCATTTGTTTCTTGAAACTCTAGAAAAAAAAATCCTCCAATTTAACAAACAATTATGTGTTTTCACATAATGAACACATTTACAATTCAACCCCGTGCTATGAGACAACGAACCACTATTCTAAGCATAAAATAAATTGGTACAAGGATTTAATTGTTGATTTTTCTCGTATTTCTTTCTTCTTCCCTTCTTTTTTTTTCCTCCCACACTCTAAGGTGGCCCAACTAACCCCCGCTCTTACCTACTAAGCTAATCTTAAATATGTGTCATACCTTTCCCTAAAGTTGAGCTACTTTTTACGTCCTATACTTACGTCTCATACTTAATCTCATGGCGATCACCTAATTTTAATCTAATGGCTTGAGTGGGCCTCAAGAATTACACCTCCTTTCTTATCCCCTTCCACTCCTAACCTTCAAATTGTCTTTCCCCTTGTCACCCTTCCTCATTCCTCTGGCCTTCCGCCATCTTCCCATCATTTATCTTCCTTGTTCCTAGTGACGAATTAGAGGCTCACATCAAGTTCTACTCTTCTTCTCAAAGCGGATTAGGATACGACGAAAGTCGTAGGAGCAGCGGCTACAACACCATTGTATTGTATCGTTGGCACGCAAACGCCATTGCGAGAAGGTTTTCTTTGCGTTAGAAGGTTTTTTTTGAGAATTTTTTCAAGAAGATTGTTTTCCTATGGAGGGTCCAATGAGTTGGGGGAGTAACAACCTTTGGAAATTTAGAGTTGTAGAATTCTTGCACCTTATCTTTGTTTTCTTTTGGCCCTCAATTCAACCTTGCATCTTCTTTTCATTCAAGCATTGCGAGCATCCAACTGTTGCCACTTCATACAATGTTTGCAAGTGTGAAAATCCCACTTGGTCCAAGCCCAAAATCATATGGATTGTCTGCTTCACCTAACTAACTTTTTGATCTGTGAAGGTCAGTTTCTCTTCTCTAACTTGAATAGAAAATCATGTTCTACTTTGCACTCTTGATTGGCTTAACTGTACTTTGAATTCGTAATCAATGGTTGTAAAAAGAGCCTAAAATCCTTGCCTCCCACTACAGAACTGTGAGCTCCTAATTCATCACTAGGGGCTCACTCTTTTTTATTTTTTTTATTTTTTTATTTTTCGTATTTTGTCATTTTAAATGCACTTTTATATATAGAAAGCCCTAAAAAGAGTGTAGAACCAAAATAGGAATGTCACATTCCAATATAATATTTGGTCTATTCTTAGAATATTATAGCTAGAATGGCCCAACCATGAGTTGTAAATAGGTTAGAAACCAACTAATTTTAGTAAATTGGTCAATTGCAAGTAATGGGCGTATCAGGCTCAAAAACCCACATAGAGAGCATATCTCTAGGCTAGAATTGGTTGAGGGAACTTTGGTGAGGCATATAGGTCAATTCCTAGAGATAGGTTCCAGTTCCCCCATTTCATCAACGAAATAGCAGGACCCCAATTTGTTGGCTTGCGGATGTCGAAAATACCAAGGATAAACATGGAGGAATCTAAGGTCCAAGGAGGGTGCTTGAGGATGAACCTATGACCAGGAACCAACGGTGAAGTCAGTTCGTCAAGATTCCCCCTGATGTGGAAGATTCCCGGATCACCAATAATTGAATGAGGGGGTGGATTTTGTCCCCCCTAGGACAATGTGTAGAGTAAAAATATGAGACTACACATGTGTTGTAGGATCCCATGGAAGGTTCCACGAAAAGTTTTGGAATTTTCTGATAGTCCAAAGATATCTTTCCAGATGGTCAACTACCCAAACCTACGATGGGAAATTCCTAGAAATTCCCTAGGTGGCGGTAAATTCCTACTAAAAATTCTTATAGATTTTTTTATATTAATAAGCTTCCCCGACAAGTTTCACAACATTCCGATAGTCAAAAGTGCCCGAACCTACTAAATTCTCCAACAATTATCGGAAATTAAAGTCTACAACGGGTTTGACCGGCGGAGCGGGAGTATACAGAAGTAGAATGGGGCCCAAGATAGGTCTTTTCTCACTCCCCTATATCTATTTAGGAGCCTAGGCTAGTTACTTTTGCTAGAAAAGTCAAACCCCCAAAGTTGGGATTTCCCCCGATTTTTGGTGTTAAGTTGGCACTAGGTTTCGTTGTGATTTTGAAGAAAGAAGAAAGGGAGAGGAGTTTTCTAGGACTGAAAATGGCATTCAGAAGCCAATGGCTCAATCCGTTTTCGATTTGGAGTTAATCTCCAAAAGTTAGCTTAGTGGGCCAGCATAGGATGAAAACCTTGAGTTTTGGATGAAAATCCAAGAAGATAAGGTTAACTTAGATGAACAAGGAGAGGTGGGTTCTCAGGAAAGAGTATAAAAGGGCACCCCTTCTCTTCTCTCACCACCCTTTTTTTGTGTAATTGGGTCCATTGGATCCAATTTATGTTGAAAATTGTGGCATTTAGCTACAAGCCTTGCAACGGTATTTTTTGGGCACTTTTGGCCATTGTTGTTGTTTTGGGAGCCTGCAATGTCTTTGTGGGTCCTTTGCCTTTTCTTTTGATTGAGCATGGTACTAACTAATCCAAGCTTGAGCTTGAAAGTTTTTGCTAACTTACTATGTTGCTAGAGGTTGTGGGTGCTTACTCTTGAGAGACCCTTTTTTTTGTTACTCTGCTTGTGTTGTCGTGTTCTAACCCTCGAGCAACCCCCCATATAATTGGCGATGCTGCTTTGGGGGCCTTTAGTTCAAGTTATTGATGTTACTAACCCTTGTCGCAAGCCTTTGAGTGTCTAAGGCCCTTTCTTTGTCTTTTGTCCTTGCCTTTAATGGTAACATGTTATTCCTTGGTTGAGAGACATGAGGGCGTGAGGGTAGTGGATCCCACCCATACGGTGAAGCTTTGAATTCCTGTAGGGTAAAAAGTCTTAGCGGTACGTTAAAAAGGAAAACGACGACGAAGTTTTGAACCCCCATATGGAAAAAAAGTCTTAGTGGTGCGTTAAAAAGGGGAACGACGACGAAGCCTTGAACACTTCTGGGGTAAAAAGTCTTAGTGGTGCGTTAAGAGAGGGAACGACGGTAAAGCTTTGAACCCCTTAAGATAAAAAGTTTTAGCGGTGTGTTAAAACCACCTTACAAGAGAACCATGAGACCACGTGGTCCCTTTCTCCACAAGGTTTAGTTCCCAAAATGTCTTGGAAACAAATGAAGGTTTAGGTTCCAAAAATAGGAACTAGAAGTTGAAGTAGCATAGGGGTTAATTAGTGAAGCCTTTGCCGAAGCAAGTCTAGCCCATCATCCACTAGCAATCTCGCAACCCTTCAACAAACCTCCTTTTTTTTAGAAATTGACATAGGAGAGGGAAAAACAACCTTTTCACAACCTCCCTTTTAAAATCGACATAGGAAAGATAAAGCTACCTTCAACAGCCCTCCAGTAGCCTCTAGTAGCCCCTAGCCACCCAATATTCAGGCACTAGGGTTGCTGGGGTTGGGCACAAGGCTACTAGTCGGGCACTAGGGAAGGGCGGGGTTCCAAAAATCAACAAAGGGGTGGGGTTCCAAAATCAGCAGAAGGGTGGGGTTCCAAAATCAAACTAGGGAAGGGTGAGGTTCCAAAATTAGTAGAGAATGGGGTTCCAAAATCAAGCCAAGGAGGGGTGGGGTTCCAAAATCAACAAGGATTGGGGGTCCAAAATTAAGCTAAGGAAAGGTGGGGTTCCAAAATTAAACTAAGGAAAGGTGGGGTTCCAAAATTAAACTAAGGAAAGGTGGGGTTCCAAAATCAAGCTAGGGAAGGAGAGAAGAGACACTAGTTAAGGTCCCTACCGCTCTAACATAGCCTCGAGGCAAGGAATTTAACTCCCTGTTTTCCATAGACCTCACCACAGTAGTAAAAAATGAGCAAAGGAGGGAACAAGGATGGCGGAAGGTTGGAAGAATGAGGAGAAGCGACAAGGGGGAGGACAATTTGAAGGTGAGGAGTAGAAGTGGATGAGATAGGAAGGGAAATCCACAAGACTTACTTAGGCCCTTAGATTAGAAGTAGGTAATCATCCCAAGATTAAGTGTGAGACATAAGCGTAGGACGTAAGAAGTAAGATGTAAGAAGTAGCTCAACTTGGAGGAGGGAATGATGCATACTTAAGATTAGCTTAGTAGGAAGATCGGGGGTTAGTTGGGCCACCTTAGAGTGTGGGAGGAAAGAAAAGGATGGGGGGGGGGGAGGAGAGAAATAGGAGAGAAAATCAACAATTAAATCCTTGTACCAATTTATTTTATGATTAAAATAGTGGTTCGTTGTCTCACGGCATGGGAGTTCATGGCGGAGGAGATAAAACTTCCGGTAGGTGTGAACAACCACACAAGTTCTGAGGTATGAGTTAACCATCCCCAAACTTTCCCTAGGGCTCTAACTAGAAATTGGTGACTTGGACCGAGGCCTATCCCTAAATCAGACCCGTAGGACCGTAGGTTAGGTCATTTCAAGAGACATAAGCACAAAGAGGGAAGCCGTGGCTTTCGAAAACCCTAAAGCACGCCCAAATCGGGTGAAAATTGAGAAAGTTATAGCTGGATGAAGTTTAGGGTCGAAGTGGATGAAGAATAGCTATACCTCGAGGGTGACAGAAAATTAGACAAATTGGGAGGAGGCACTCAATTAGGGTCCAGAACCAAAGAGAAAAGTCAATTCCGAGTTGTAGGTTAGGATAAATTAACGGATGAAGTTTGGGTAAGGCTTGGATGAAAATTCAGTAGAAATTCCCGATCAGGGTCCGACTCCAGATCTGGGTAGGGGCAATCTTTTTGAACCATCCCTTAAATTTTTGGATCTTTCTGAATTGGGGAACTAGGTGTAATAGAGGGATGAAGTTTGAAGAACCGAGTAGCGGTCAAACTTCATCCACCCATAACTTTGGTTAAGAAGGTTGGATGGGGTTGAGTCTTACATTTTTAGAAATGGCACAAAGTGAACTAAAGGGTTCCTAGGGTAGTTCTGACCTAGTGTAGGTTCCATCCAAATTGTCCAATAGGACCTCTGTCTAGTAGGCCCGAAATTTTGGAAGTAGTTTAAGCGAATCTTGCAAATTTGGGGTCACTTAGGCACTTAGTAAAGAGATCCATTGCTTGGAAGGCACAGTGGACCATGCTTAGACACCCAAGAATAGGAGTCACTTAGCCGAAACCTAGAACTTGGTTGTGTTCGCAAATTACTAAGGGTGAGTAATTCGGCACTCATACTTGATACCCTTTATCCTTTAATACCCTCCAATATCCTCCTTCAAGTGTGAATGAGGACCCCTTGACTAGTCAAACCCTTCCAATCACACACCCACTAGTTGACCCCCCCGACTAGTCAGACCCCCCCAATCGGATGTTAAGTAGTCAAACCCCCAACTAGTTGGACCCCTTGACCAGTTAGATCCTCCCCAATCAAATGCCGAGTTTTCGAACCCTCAACCAGTTGGACCTCTGACTAGTCAGACACCCCCCCCCCCAATTAGACGCCCAACAGTTGAACCCCAACCAATTAGACCCCCCCTATGGACTAGTCATTGGACCTCCGACAAAGCAACCTCCAATCATGCACTGTAAATACGGTTGTAGATAGAATTTGTACTATCACATACCAAAGTCGATGGTGAGTTGTTGCCATAGTCTTTGTCCAAAGGACAAAACCAACAAACCCCAAACAACAATCCAAAGCCCCTAATTCCCTCAAGAATCTATTTAATAACTAACAAACAATTTAGTGAATAGTTTAAGGAATAAAATCTAGTGACATGACCCTACCTATTAAAAATAATATTCTTCCCAACTATCCATCAGCCAACTACCAAGACTTCTTAGTTGTCACTTCCAAATGGTTTTGTTCATTTGGTCGTTGGGAAGTTTGATGTGAGGTTGCAACTTTGTGAGATTAGACTTGATTTTAAAGACTTGCACTTGTTCTTAGAGATTGAATTCAAGTTTTAGGTGTGTGATTACCTCTTAGAAACTTTAGCTTATCAATCAAATTTATAATTTTGAGGAACCAAATTTTGAATGAGTTGGATTGTAAGTATACATACCAATTAATTTTCAAGTTCTGGCTTCCCAACTAATCCACGCTCTAGCTTCCCAAACTGGTTCGTGCTCTGGCTTCCCAAACAATGGTTTGGCCTACCCCCTCATGGTGATATGTGGCGGTCTGGATTTGTCAAGACCCCTTTCCAATCGCCCCATCAACCTATTGCAACTTGCTTAGTGGCTCCGTTCAAGTGATCCGACTTTGGTTCATTTAATTCAAATGTTGCAACTCCTTGCACGGCTTTAGGCCCTCCTTTGCACATTCTTGGACTCTTCACGATTTTGGCCTCTATCTACCTTTTCGTACTGACAAACTATAATTTGTTGGTCCAAGTGCAGGCTAGTTGATTTGGGCCTAACTACTAGTCTTCAACAGCTGGAATTTTGATCAATTTTCAACTAACAAAATGCTAAAGAAGAAAATATGAGAGAAGAAAACAAAGGGCTTGAAATAATTCTAACTCTAACTATCCTAATTTTATGGGTTTGGAAAATTTTCCTCTAAATCTAATCTTTGAAGAACTCTAACTACTACTATCAATTCTAATGTTTTTGAATTTTTGGTGATTTTCCTAAAAGCAATTCTAGCTAATCTAATCAAGCAAAAGAAATAGAGGTGAAAGAAAGGTCACTAATTTAGAGAGGAACAAAAGTAAGAAAGACTAAATATTATGAACTTAAAAGCACTTAAAGGTTGTCATAGCTTCACCTACCCAAATCACACCTAGAAGATAAATGATTTGATGGAAGTATAAAGTTAAAATTTCTCATAAAAATAGCCTCAATTCAAAAGATATGTGGTAACTTTAGACCATTTAGTCCATAGCTTATAGTTTTTTATGAAAATTTAAAACAGTCAAAGCTTTGCCATGTAGAAGCGACCCTAGGTATACATGGTGTTAGTAGACAATTAGTAATATTTTGAAAGTTTTAATCTTTAAAAGAGATACATATAACAGTGTTTAAATTGAATTGTAACAATTAAGTCTCAATTTCTGTTATACAATGAATTTTGGGTGAGAATTAGTCTAACACACTTTCAGCAAAGTCAAATTTCGCCACCTTAAGCGTATTACTACTAAATGTTGTTTGAATACCACAATGTGTTAGTTTCTTAGAAATTTCAAAGCAAATTAGAGTTTGGAGGTCTATTCCTTCTAAAACTCATACAAAACAAAGAAAATGGTGGCTTAACCTCTTAGAACTCAAAGAAATCAAATAGAAATCACTTTGAAGGGACCTTCTCATCCTTCAAAGTATACAAATAAGAAAATATAATGAAATAAGGTTAGTTCTCGACCTTAATCAATGCTTCACCCATGCTAGTAGTACGAAAGAAATGAAAGCAAAGTTTGGATATGAGAATGAGGGTACTGACAACCTCAAGGGGGGGGGCCTTTTATACTTGTCTCAGGCCCCTCCCTAGTAAGTTGTCGAAAGAAAACATTTACTTTCGATCTTTAGAGATTTTCTAAACTACCCTAATAGTATTTCCTAAAGAATTTTTGTTTAATGGAAAAATTCTCTAAAACCCTCTCCAATTAGCTAATAAATCTTCGCTAAATCAAATCCAAGATCTTTCCTCAAAGATATTTTGAAAATAACCCTAACTAACCTAGATATTTTGCTAATTAATCCAATGTATTTCTAAATTGTCTTTATTTGAATCATATATGGCTTGTTACGAAAGAAAAGAAATCTTGATCAAATCCAATCTTTGATTTTCCAAAAGATATTTCAAAAATTAACTTTGAATTACCACAAATTACAACTAAAAAATCAAACTAAAAGCTGACCCTCTCAATCTTTTAGGGAACAACTCAAAATCAAAAACAAACTACGCCATCAGGTTCAAAAGACCCAAAATAGAAAAGAAGACCCCTTACCCCTACATCCTAGGCCATTTGTAAGTATAAAATCAACCTACGGTAAATCCAAAATAAAGTCAAAATTTTAACTTTAAGAATTTGTCTCTTTTGAGGAACCCATTTGGCAAGAGTTACTCAGAAGGTTTGTGGGAGTAAGAAAAGACCCCTCACTTGTAACTTTTGGACATCATCAGCTCTTGGTACTTGGGTCAACCTGCCACCAAATTGTAAATTCTTTAAAAGTTCAATGTCATTGCCAATTCTAGTACTTGAGAATGTCAAAATGTCTTCAAACATTGTTGGAAACTTTATTAGTATACAAAACTTTATCCTAATTTTTATGGGGATTTTATTGCAACATGGGTAATTTCTAGGAATTTATGACCATGTTTAAAGGAGGTTGACTTCCCATGGAGTCATCGTGATTGTTTCGTAAAAATTCGAAATTTTTTGGGTAGCTTCCAAGAAGCTTCCAAAACCAAAGTGCAACATTATCTTTCTCTTTGAACCATTGATAGAGAAGCTTAAATTAGCAATTCCCTTTTAATTTCCACTTGAGGAGGAAATCATTCTTATATCGGGGAATCTTGAAACAACTGGCTCCAATGTCGGCTCTTGGCATGCCTTTAAAGTAAAATCACCTTTCTTCATGCTCTGGTTGCCCTCCCTTCATCTTATTTGTAGTTTGGTTCATTCTTCTATAAGTTACTTGCAAATAAGAGTTTACTAATCCAAATTCTTTACGAATCGGATGGTGACCTATACTAGATTCTCTAGACCTGAAATAAACTTAGCTAATTTTTCCACATGCATTTTCAAGATTAGTTTGACATGGACAAAATTCTAGGGTTGGCTAACACTTGGACCTTTAATTCTCTTGGGAATAGTTAAATGACCTTTTAAACTCTCAACTAGATACTAGAAGTAGAAAATTAGAATATTTCAGATACTCCATACTTCTAGGATGCCCCCTCACTATATTGGTAGGACTTCTACCAAATACCATTCAAATACTCTTTTTATGTCTTTTTGCACATAAATACGCTAAAACCTAACAAAAATCAAAAACAAAAAAACCCTAAGTTCTAAGTGCTAACTTGAGGGCTCACAAATGAGTGCTCTTTATACCCTTCCAAGGGCATCCACATCCTCTTATTTTTCTAGTGATAATCTTATATTCTTATCAATTACTCCCTCCTTCTCAAAATGATCTTCTTGTTGGACAAAATGTTCTAGATTAAGGTTGAAAATCAAATTTTTTCAAATTTTTTTTGAATTTTAAGTAGAATTTGGTGCACTCCTATCATCCAAAATTTTCAAGTACTTGAACCCTTTCCAAAATGCAATTTTGGAGTGCTCAAAAATGAGATTTTTGACGCATTTATGAGGAGCACTAGTAGCGATGCAATTATCCAGTTTCTGTGGATAAGGATGAGTACTCAAATTGCCATTTTTTTTATAACAGTACCCATGTTTGTAGGTTAGGGCTTGTGGACCAAGGCATGAGCTGATTGAACTCTCACCCTATGGCCCAACCCCATGAGGCCTCTGACCAATGTCTTTTACTTTTACTTGAGACATCATTAATACTAGATGGTGGTATGGGGGAATAATCCCAATAGTGTATGCTCAAAACAATCTTCTTATTGGAGTATTTTTCTGTCTTTTTAGCAATTGTCTCCAGCCTTCTAAATCGGTTCTTTCCATGTTAGTACTTGCACCCAGAAGATCATTTTGGGACAAAAAATGAAGGAGAACCGGATGATCATTTGGGGATAGAGGGAGTATAATTTTCATCTTCATCTTCATTTTTTGACTTTCTATGTTGGTCCAAACTTTTAACTTTAGAAGAAAAAATCAAAATTACAAACAGATTTGTGCCATTGACTTCATAAGGCCATTTTTAGTGTAAAGAAAGCCTTCCCTTTTTCTTCATGAAAAAAACCTCAATGAAACTTAGTGCAAACTTTACACCAAAAAGGGATAAAAACTCAATTTTTGGAATTTATTTTTTCTATGAAAAAAATTAGCCTAGGTTCTTTAGTAAGTATGTAGGAGTAAAAAGAGACCCTAATTTAGCTTCCTTCCAATTTTATATGCTCCTAGAACGCTAATCTAGTTCACCATAATCTTTAAATTTGTTGGTAATCGAAGAATCTTGCAAAATGAGGTATTTCTGACTATTTCAATGCCTTAAATTTTTTTAGAGAATTTTATTAAAAAACATTTAGTGAGCTTTTTTATTGAGATTTTATCGCAAACTTGGTAATTTCTAGGAATTTTTCATTATAAGTTTACACGGTTGATTATTCGGAGGAAAAACTTCTACAAGTTAGAAATTCAAAAATATTATATGGAACCTTTTATATAATTACATGAAAAATGTGCAAACTCATATTTTTACCTTGCACAATTGTCAAAGGAGAAGAATCCAACTATCTTATTTAATTACGAGTGGTTAGAGAATCTTTCACATGGAGAAAAATCTTAACAAACCAATTCTGTTGTTGATTTTTTAGAATGATTTTAATTGTGGAACTCCATCCTTTGGCCCTAGATACCTTCCACTAGTATGTCTTAATTTTTTTCCACATGTAGGCTAACAATTATATTTCTTCTAATTTTGGAAATCAATTTCAAAGCTAAAACCTATTCTTGGAATTTAACTTAGGATTCTCATTGGGTTTTTCTCAAAGTAATCTAGCTAGGTTTTTTCACATATGTAGTAGGTTTAGGATATTTGCATAATTTCTATTTAATATTTCTAATTTGTACAATTTCTCGGTTTCTAGCCTATTTACATGCAAGATTTGGATCTACATTGGGTAAATCACTCTACTTATGACTAAATACTATATTGGCATATAACATATCTATTTTGATTTTACACTCTTTTTTGGGGGGGGGAGTATATGATAATCTTAGCTTAAACAAGAAAAACAAGAAAACAAGAATACTATGAGTCCTAAGTAATGAATTTGGGGCTTACATAAGACTAGTTTAAAGGGACCGCAATGTCCTTTGAAGTGAGCTCAAATTTCTACAAAAGAAGAAAATAGCTCCAAATACAATTCAATAACAATTTTTTTGACTAATCACCAGAAATTCCAACAACAAGCCAATGAATATGGCCAAACAAGACAGTAGGAAAAGGGGTCCAAAGTGAGAGGAAGGAAGTCTTTTTATTCTTTTTCCAAAGCCCCTCATGTAAGCCTCCAATTCATCACTGAAGACTCACTATTTTGTTTTGGGGGGGATTTTGCAATTTTGAGTGTAGTATTATATACAGAAAGCCCCCCAAAAGAGTATAGGATCAAAATAAATATGTTACATACCAATATAGCATTTGGTCTAAAATTAAAATATTATAGCTAGAATATCCCAAACCACCACTTGTACATAGGTTAGGACTTGTCTAATTGTGGTATATATTAAAGAATTATGTATTATTGACAATATAGGCTGAAACTCCGCATGTGAGAGGCATCTCTAGGATAAAATTGTTCAAGGGAGACCTAGTGAGGTATTTCAGTGAGTTCCCAGCGATAGGTTCTAATTTTTCCATCCCATCTACGAAATAGTAGAACCACAATCATTGGACTACAAGAGTTAATTATACCAAGATGAGACCATAGTAAAATCTATGGCCAAAGGAGGGTGACCTCGGGGTTAAAACCATTTTCGAGACTCAATGGTGAAGTCGGTTCACAAAGATTTCCTTTGATGTGAAAAATTCCTCAAGCGCCAATGTGACATTGTATATGTGTTCATTGTATGAAAATACATAATTATTTGTTAAATTGGAGAGGGTTTTCCAGAGTCTTAAGAAACAAATGGGGTCATACTCCACTTGAACTTTTTTTTTTTACCTCTACTTGACAAACATTTGATTTTAGTTCTTTGATTTCTATACTTGAAGATATTTTAATATTTTAGTTTATGTGTTTAAAGTTGTAGAAATACAAAGTAAAGCTTGTTTTACCACTACAAGAAAAGGGGGATCTAATTAGCACAAGATCAATTGATTTGTGTTGATTGTGAGAAAAATTAAAGCTTGTTTGTTGATTTAGCCACTACATTTCTTGAAAAAAATAACAATCATAAAAAATATGTTGATTGTTACCAAACCAAAATTTGCTTAGTTGATTCGGCAATCAGTTAATAATACTATAAGTAAAATTTAAGTGCTTCTTGAATTAGAATTCGATTTGAGAAGACTCCAAGAATTTAAATTAGTTAGATTATTACATCTCCAACTAGTAAATTTCAAGAATCATGTACAATGGTGGTTTATGAGGTAAGAAGACAAGAGTTTTATACAATTGGGGTAGTAGAAGGTAGGACAAACCATATGGGATATGTCTAATTAGGAGCTCAATTGCTCATAGCTAAGTTAAAACTACTAAACATACTTTTAGTAGAATTTCGAACCTTATTTAGGCATAGTATAATAACTTTTTTTTAAAATTTGAACCAAGAAAAGGTGGAAAATCAACCCAAATTTCACCTCCAACAATCCATTTGGAATTTAGGGTCTCCAATAAAAAAATTATAGACAAATTTCAATGAGGAAGTTTTAAATTATCAAAAAAAATGTCTCTTCCAACCCCTCTCTAAAATTTGCCCATAACTTTTGATTTGTGTCTCCAAATGTCAAACAGATTTTTCGAGGTGAAATTTGGGTTGATTTCCCACCTTTTTATACTTCAAAGTTTTTTGAAAACATTTATTCTACTATGCTTAAATGAGGTCTGAAATTCTATTAAAAATATGTTGACTAGTTTTAACTTAATTATGAGTGGTCAAGCTCCTACTCCTCCAAGTACACATATCCCATATAGTTTGTCCTACCTCCTACCACCCCTCTTGTATAAAGCTCTTATGTTTTGTACTTTGGCTCACACCATGGTAGAGAGTCTTCTAAGCTTCATATTCAAGTTCATAGTATTCGAATACTAACAAAGTATTAAAATGGTTTGAGAATCAAGTTTTAATCAAATTTTATAGTCTAGTGTACATGGCGAGTACATAGACGTGATAGCCTTGCATATGTGGCATATCTGTTGATGTGGTAACTTTGCCTAGGTGGCAATTGTGGTAGAATTTTTAATTATAGAAATTTGATAAAATCAGAAAATAAAATCAATTTAGTTGTGTTGATTATTGTCCAAATCAAGATGTCCTAATCAATAGAACTAATGAACATATACTAGTTCATTTTCATGTTAGATCGGACATTGTTTTTTCTTGTAGTGTATCTTTCTTTGGTTGTTTTTAATGGATTAGAAGTCCACATAGGTGATATAGATAGACTTATGGAGAATACGAGGTAGCTCATGGATTTTTATGACCCATGTGGCATTTTAGTGGCCAAAATTCCTTAGCTTAGGTGGATGGCATAGAGTTTGAGGTGGTGGATGGAGTGGAGGGTCATCTTCTTTCCCCTCCTTGTTTGTTTAGGAAAGCCGCGACTTTGAGGAGCCATTGTACATTGTATATAGAGATTTTTTGCAATGAAATTTTAGAGATTGTGCACCTTGTTTTTTTGATCCCGGAAAGCTATCATTCACTAAGTTTGGAGTTAGTATGTGAAACTTATGAGCTTGAAAGTAAAGTGTAGTGGATTTGCCTTGGGTTTTCAAGAGAGTGAACTTTACATGACTATGAAAGTCGGACAATATCTTATTTTTAAGTGAAACTTAGAGAAGTTGTAGATGTTTATGTTAGCTTTCCAAAATGATATTATTCTCTTAATTTTGAGTTAATATATAAAAGTTATAAACTTGAGAGTGACATAGAGGTGAGTTGCCTTTGAGTTGGGAAGGATAAACTTTGACTGACTATAAAAGTTGGTCAATATCTTAGTTTTGAGTGAATTTTGAAGAATTTGTAGAATTTTGTGTTAGCTTTTCAAGGACATATTACATTCTTAGTTTGGAGTTGTAAAGAAGTTGTAGCACTCATTTTTCTATTAGACACCTCTTTAAGGGGAGTTTATGGAAGGTATGAGCTTTTAACACTATCTTTTATAAAACATATGATGTACGTTGAGACTCCATGACATTTTATGAGAGATATATGGAGATGTAATATTTTATTAGTTCATATGGCATCATCTAAAAGTTTATTATTATATTTGTGAGTTTATATGACTATAGAATCTTCCATTTTCTGAGTCACATTCAGTTGCAATTAGAACCTTGCTTTTTTTGAAGGCAAGGCCTTTCTACTTGACACCAATATTTAAACGAGAAGATGAATTTTATTCCCCCTAGGTCAATGTATAGAGTAAGAATATAAGTTTACATATGTGTTATGAGACTCTATAAGAGGTTCCACAAAAAATTTCAAATTTTTTGATAGTCAAGAGATGCTCTTCTGGATGGTCAACCTCCAAAACCTATAATTGGAAATTCCTAGAAATCACCCAAATGGTGGTAAAATTTCACTAAAAATTAGAAGATATTTTTTTATGTTTAGAAGATGCCCCTACAAGTTTCAAGATATTCCGATAGTCAAAAGTACCTAAACCTGCAAAATTCCCTAACAATTGGCATAATTTAAAGATTATAATGGAGTTGATCAACAAAGCGGGAGCATACAGAACTAGAATGAGGTCAACGATAGGTCTTTTTCTACTCCCTCATACCTAATTAAGAGCCTAGGCTAGTTACTTTTGTCAAAAAAGTCAAATTCTAAAAATTGGATTTTATCCGATTTTGGTGTTAAGTTGGTATTAGGTTTCATTGAGATTTTGGAGTTGGGAAAAGGGGTGGAGGTTTCTACACAATAATATTATTTTTTTGAAGCCAATGATGCAATCCATTTGATTTTTGGAGTTAATCTCTAGAAGTTAGGTTTACAAACGAATATAGAAAATAAAAAATCCTTGAGGATGAGGATGAAAATTCAAAATTATAGAGTTACCTTAGATGAATGAGAGGAGGTGGGTGCCCGGAAGAGAGTTTAAGAGGGCCCCCCTTCTCCTCTCAAGGCCCCCCTAATTGTTGTATTTAGGTTTGTTGGGTCCAATTTATGTAGGTATTTTGGCATTTTAAGCCAAAAGCCTTGGAATAGTGTTTTGGGGGCACTTTTGGCTTGTTGTTGTTCTTTCTTGAGTTTTTTGAGGTCTTTTGCCCCTTGTGCTTTAAGTCCTCAATACTAACCTTCTTAAATCTTGGGGCCTTGGAGAATTCATTCTCATTACCTTCGAGAAGTTGGGATTATATTATCGTTGAGGGATTCTTTTGGTCACTCTCCGCACCTTGTCCTCATACTAACTCTAGAGCAATTCCCCATATAACATGGCGATGCCGCTTTGGAGGGCCTTTAGATTAAATTTGTCGTTGTGCTAATTCGGATGTTACTAACCCTTTGGCCTTTACGTGTTCTTTTGTCCCTCAAATCTAATATTGTTGTCTACCAAGAAATTTTATATAAAGAGTGTGTGAAGGTTGGTGAGTCCTACCTTGACAATGGAGCTTTGAACCCCATAGGGTAGAAAAAGTCTTAGTTGTGTATTAAAAGTGGAAACCAGGGTGAAGCTTTGAACCCTCTACGGGTGAAAGAGTCTTTGTTGTGTGTTAAGGCCACTTCATGGTACAACCTTAATCCACCATGGCTTAAATTTCCAAGGTTTAGTTCCCAAAACGCATTTGGGAACGACCAAAGTTTAGCCTCTAAAAAATGGAACATAGAAGTTGAGATAAGCATGAGGGGTGACTAGTTAGAAGAAGGGTAAATGCCTTCAGTCACTTGAATATAGCCATACAAAATCTCTTAGCATAAAATTAGCCCTACATAGGAAAGAAAATGAGTATCCCAAAAGACCCAAATACCTCGAAAAACATCTAAATACCTCGATCAGCATTCAACCCTTAGACCAACATCTAGTACCCCTCTAATGCCTCCAAAGCTAGATGTAGCTAGATATTGTTGGGGAGTTGAGATCTAGGCTTCGAGGAATCGGACTGGGCGTCAGGTACCGTTGGGGAGTTAGGTCAAGAAGTCAAGGCTGGAGTGTCAGGGTTCGGGCTTTAGGAGTTCAGTTGAGAAGTCAGGGCCAAGGTATTGGAATCGAGTCGAGGGATCAAGGACTGGGCTTTAGGAGCCAAGTTAGAGTCGGGTACCACTAGGGAGTCAAGGTTTGGACTTAAGGAAGTCAGGCTAAAATTACGTTGTCGAGTAAAGAGAGGTTTGCTTCAGGAAATCACAGGGATCTTGGTTGCAATTAGAAATGACTGAAGAACACAAGTAAATGTATTCGTGTAAAATCTTGAATCTTGTTCGTTGAATCTTTTAAATCGTTGTAGAACTGCTTCTCATTGGCCTATCCTGAAATGGACTCTAAATGGGTGTAACAGTCAAGGTAGGTGATAAGAAACCACAAGCCTCGGACGAGTACAACGGGACAGTCAAACCACAAGCTAAACAGTTAGAACACAAGTTGAACAGTCTGAAAGATTGGCTCTTAAATTTCAAACTCCCGGTGACTAGCAATCGTACCTCACCGTAAAAATAAAGAAAGTTTTAACCATGTGGACCATCAACCCCACTTTATCACCACATTTCAAAATGAGGTTAAGTAATGGTTTGACCCATGCCACCCACAAGTCACAACACACAAGTCTTCAAAATCTCCTCCAAACTCCAACTCCATGGTTGAACTTTGATTTGATACCACTAATGTTCTACAAGTCCAAATGAAATGAATGATAGCTTTTTGAAAAGCTAATATAATTCTCCACTCATCCTCGAAATCTCAAATCAATCTAAAACTCTGTCCAACTTCTATGGCCACCTAAAATTTCGGCCTTTGAAATTGAAGGCAACAGACCTTTCTTCACTTTGACACTCACAACTCACTCATACAAATTTCAAATGGAAGTAATGACAGCTTCATAAAAAACTAACAAAATCTCGTTCATTTTTTTCAATTTTTATTTCAAACAAAAGACCTATTTGTCTTCTATGGTCGTTCAAAGTCTCTGTCCTTTTATATAGAAGGCAACAGACCTTCTATCACTCAAACTAGCACAACTTTTGAATGACAACTCTAATTCAAGCAAGAGAGATCAATTTAAAATCAAAACATCATGATACACAACTCTTTCAATTTTCATTTCAAAATTCGTAAAACTCAACACTCTATAGCTCCTCAAACATTTGGACCCTACAAACACAATGAGAGAGACGATGAATAATGCCCCTTTATCCTCCACCTTATCTTCTATCTTAACCACACAAGTCAAGTAGACTTCAACCCATACCTTAACCATGTGGCTCCTCTATCATCCATTGGTCATCAATTTTGACCATTCAATTCAATCTATATTTTTAGGTGGAAGATAAATCACTCCAAAATCACTAGAAGGCAAAGTATTTATATATTTCTCTCCTACAGCTTCACACATACAATATAAAATTTGAAATTACTTTTAAATTTAAAATAAAAGAACTAGGATCTAACATATGTCTATTAGAAGTAAAAAATAGAGGTTCAATTGAAATATCACTCCGTCTTCAAGAACTTGAGGATGCATTTAATGGTAATTGCCACATATTCTGCACGGATTGCCTTAGTTAAAGGATTGACTAGTTCTTTTAACCAACGTTGGTGGCCATGACTCCCCTTGACAAGCTTGACCATTCAATAATATTGGTCAACATTAAGACCCTCAAAACACCTTTCAAATGTCACTTCTCAACTCCCGGGTTTAACACATCCAACCTGCATCAAAATCACCAACACTCGAGCATCGTGCTAAAGGTTCTAGTGCCATCATTACTTTAATTGAGTTTGCTTTGGTAGTCGAGAAGGCCCAGCTTCTTCTTGTGGATGCTCATGTGGCGGTGCAAGGCGTAGTGGCAGAAGAAGTTGATCCGGTAGTTGTAACAAGAGAAATTCAAATTCAAATTCAAACTCCGGTTGAGATTCTTCATTTTGAGACTCAGAAAAAATCCTCAAGTTCGACATATAAATAATTAAAGTAAGAAACAAAGAAAAACTATATCAACTTAAAGAAACTCTTTAGTGATTCCTTCTCTTTATAGTTTGTCAAAAAAAAAGCATCATCTTGAAGCTACTTCAACTGACGTCATTCATATTTCACACTACATTATTGTAATCAAATCCATCCAAAAACATGAAAATATACATTTTTATATAATGCTCGCATTTACAATGCGACAATGTACCGTTGGAAAGTCGGAGTTTGGGCTTCAAGAGTCAAGCTAGGTATTAGGTTATACTAGAGAGTAGAATTGGGAAGCAGGTTGGACGTTGCAATCCATGGCTTCAGAGAGCTTAGGTCCAACAATGAAAAATTGGGGTTGAATAGTGGAGAAATTTGTGGGAGTGTGAAAAAAAAGGTAAAAAAATAAACAAAACAAAAGGGAATCAAAGCAAAGATCGAGCTTGACCTTCTTTTAACCAAGTGTCAGAGTAGGGAAGCCAACCCCTGGTCTCCTACAAAACAAGCAAAGGAAGAAGCAAGGAAGACAAGTATGTGGAAGTTTAACTCAAGAAGTGGAGAAAGTGTCAAGAAGTGGAGAAAGTGTCAAGAAGATGAAGACCACTTAATGTTATATAGGAGAAAGTTGAGGGAGATAAGATAAAGGGGAAATCTCTCTACTTTGTTTTGACCACTAGATTAAAATTAGGTGAGTTATTGAGATGCTAAATATAAGAGGTAGTTTGAGGCTTAAGAGGTAGTGACGCATCCCTAATTTGCCTAGAAAAGTGGAACAAGAGTAGTTAGGTTGCTTCAAGGATGTAAGAGGAATAGGGTAGAAAGAAAAAGAGACAAGGAAGGAAAAAGAAAGAAGGAAAAGTTGGTAGGAGTAGAGAAGATCAAATATTATATTGACTCCCCACTTTATCAAAATGGTAAACATTTGTACCATGTCGCGAGAAGTCATGATAGAGGAAGAAGTCCCCTGAAAGGCATGATCAACATTTGGCATTAGCTCTGAGGTATGAAGCCAAACCCCTCCTTAACTTTCCCAATCTACCTAATTAGCAACTATTAACCCTAATCAAGGCATAGCCCCAAGTTAGACCCCTCGTATTAGAATTCATGTCATTTTCAATTTAAAACCTTAGAAAGGAGGTTTGTAGCTCTCTAACACCCTAAGATATACCCTAATTGGAGTGAAAATGAAAAAGTTATCGCCGGATGAAGGTTAGGGCTTAAATTGGATGAAAAATAGTTAGACGTAAAATTTGGGAACAAATTGAGAGAATTAGAAAGAGGCCATTAATTCAAGTCCAGAAATGAAGAAAAAAAAATCTATTCCAAATTGTAGATTAGAAAAAAATAGTGGATGAAGTTTAAAGCACCAACTAGCAGTTAAACTTCATCCATCAAGAACTTTTAGTAGGAAAGTTGGATTAGAGAGTATCTTACCAATATAGAAAGCTAGAATTAGGGGATACAAGAAGAAGATATAAACTTATTAAAAATAGTAACCAGACAAAAGTTAACCTGGACCTAGAATATTGACAAAAATTCTAATAAGAAACTTAGAAGGTCACGAAGAATAGGGAAGATGGAACCATGGGCCTATAGAGCAAGTTAAGGAGAGATCATAGAACCCCCTCGCTTAGAGAAAGACCAAAAATCTAGGAAGAGCAAAGAAGATGAAGTTTAACATAGGTTTAAATGAAATATTCTTAGAAGTGTCCAATTAGGACCAAACTCCAGTGTTAGGTAGAGCCAAGCCTCTTAGACACCTCCATGAAATCTCAAGTTATTGTGAATTAGGGAACTAGACTTAAGTCATGGATGAAGTTTAATAAACTGAGTAGCCGTTAAACTTCATCCACCCATAACTTTGATTAGGAAGGTCGGATAGGATCGAATTTTATGTTTTTAGAAAGGGCAAGGAAGTCTCTAGAAGATTTTGCTAGCAATACTACTCTGAAGTGTCTTACACCAAAAATCACAGCAGCCTCATCCATTCGGCCAAATACTGTTGTGGTTGCATTGGAAGTTAAACTTGGTGGTGTTATGCTCATTTGGGTCCGCTTAGACACTTAGAAAGATCCATTGCTTGGAAGGCACAATGGACCACGCTTAGACACCCCAAAGTAGGAATCATTTAATCAAACCATAAGAACCTAGTTGTGCTTGTGATTTACCAAGGGTTTGTAAATTGGCGCTCACACCTCTCCTTTTCAAATTACCTAAAACTATCTAGAGAAGAACTTAAATTACTACAAATCATTGTTGTGATTGCTATAACTTTTGGAGAAATGCTCCAAATGGCAAATGGATTGTGCCAATGACTTCATAAAGTCCAAATTCATTTCGGATTTCCACCCCCATACTTCCCAACCATTTGGCTCACAAAAGCCAACAAATTCCAAATCAAAGAACAGATTAAAAAATTCAAATATTGGAGTTTACACTTTTTAATGGATTTGACTAACTTGGATTGTTTAGAAGGTTTAAGAAAGCAAGAAAGATTCCACTTTGACTTTGTTTGGACATTGCAAGCTCTCAATACACTAATCAAAGTTAAACCATCAAATATTTTCAAATTTTGTTAAAATTCATTGTAGTTGGTGATTCTAGTACTTGCCAATGTTGGAATGCCTTGAAACTTGATTGGGCACTTATTTATGATTAAAAAAAGAAAAGGTATCATAATTTTCAATGGGAATTTACCACTACTTGAGTAATTTCCATGAATTTTCCATCATGTATAAATGCGGTTGACTTTCCATGGAATCATCTTTAGCAATTTGGGAAATTAGGAATTTTTTTGGATAACTTCCAAAATGTTTGCAAACACTAAGTGTAAGATTACATTTCCACTTTCCATTATTCATAGGAAGATGGAAATTAATTATCCCTTATTTCATTCTTCTAGGGAGTAATCATTCATATAATAGGGAATTTGAACAATCCAATTTTGCCGTTGGGCTCCTACTATATTTTCATGCAAAAAATACCTCACTCCAATCTTCAATTGTGTGTTCCTCACATCAGTTGGATTTTACCTACATGATGTAGAATGAATTTTTTCAAATCTCTTGGAATGGATGGTGACTTCTATGCGGGTCACCCAAATTAATTCTAAGAACTTGATAAGATATTTCCTATCCTATCCTATTAACTCCTATAGCTTGTATTCAATCACATGCACTTAGAGGTATGACTCTAGTATAACCTATTTTAAGCATCTTTCTATTATCTTGGCCAATGGAGCCAAACTATCTCTCAAAATCCTAACTAATCTTTTAGATACCCAAATCAAAACTAGAGGTAAAAAATGAAAGTGCTTAAGGTACTTTTGAACCTTTAAGAAACTCAATGCATTTGTTGGGACTTTTGTCAAATACTATGCAAACACTCTTTTTAGGTCTTTTTAACTATAAATTCTAATAAAAATGATAAAAAGTGAAAAATAGAAAATCCCAAGACCCAGGTGAAAACTATAGGGCTCACAATTCTCTAGGATGCAAGGGTGGCATGTTAGCACCTTAGAGAGCTAGTTGCAATGGACACTGTAGCTTTTGTTTTTTTATGCCCATCACTTATTGTGGAAATAGAACAATTTTTCTCATATATTAGGGATTTCAGTGGCATTACATCGCATCAATCTTCTAGAGAGTAGACATTTTGATGATATTTTAGAAGATGGTCAATCTGCCCAAATAATGGTACATGAAGATCAACTACCACTAGCTAAAGGCAATTGTGTAGGGATGCCTTGATTGACATTTTTATATTGATGAATTATCCTTGGTCTTTTATTTTTGCAATGGGAGATTGGGCTTAGTGTTTGGCAACTTCTCCATGCGATTGGAGGAACCACGTACTATTAAGTGAGAGCGGGCTATAGATTTTTCTACCAACATCACTTGTGGATCTAGTTTAACAAAGTCTCAATAATGTTGTCTTGGATAAGCCATGGAAGTGACATCTATGGTTTGATTCCTTAGAATGCGTATGTCTAATAGCTCAATGGTTCAAGGAACTTAGTTTTGAAGGCCATTTGGGGGCAAATGCTTTAGGTTATAGGGCAAAAAGTGTATATATATATATATATATATATATATATATATATATATATATATATATATTAGGCTACATAAAAACATCATGTAGTAGTAATTTTTATTAATAAGTTAGCTTTAACACATAGAGGCAATGCAATTTTTTTTAGTACTATGAGTATAGATAAGGACAAATAATTTCATGTGGATGATAAAATGGACACAATCAAGAAAATCTACAATGATTGGTGGTTGACTAAAATTGTGCCATGGTACTAATAGTGTATATATCAAAAACATCAAATGTAAATGTAAGAAATTGTTTACAAATGACACAAATTATTACATTGCACAAATAGTGAGGTTTACCTTAGTGGATTCAATGACTATAAATTTGTACAATATGAGGATAGAATTTATAGTCCATTTAACCTCAGTCTTTGAGGACATATGTATTAAACACACAAATATTGAATGGGATGTTCACAAGATAGTTTCAAACTTTTAGTGGGGATTTTGAAATGTTCAATGGTAAATTTGTTATTTATAACCGCCACTTTGTTAATGACACTTGAATTGAATTGATTGTTGTTGGTTTCATAGTGTATATGCATGTAGTAGAAGGAAGAGAAAATTTGTAAAAAAAGGCAACAATGGAAAAAATTTGGACACTTAAATATTGTATGTAAGATAGTCCCACTAAAAAAATTGCATGAATGAATTTACAAAAAAACTTAGGGTATTGAAAATACACCCTTATAGATTTTATGTAAAAATAAGGTCATCTTAAAAGCAATTATATAGGTAAATAGCCCTACATCAAATACCCTCTTCACTCAGGTGTATACCTTAAATTACAAGGAGTGATCTCCCTGAGAGAAGATTAGAGCCAAATATGTTGTAGGGTAGCTTGTGGCAAATGATTTGCGAAGACAACGTGTATTGATAGCATTAGTCAAAGACTTGGGTATAGAGGATGCTAAAGAGAATTTCAACATGGTATTTTTTGCAAAAGAGAATCCATATAATTATTATTGCATCACCTCACTCTATGGATGGTGTGGTTAATGATACTAGTGGAGATAATTAAGTTGGAATGAAAGAGGGTGACAATGCATCTATTGTCTTGAACAAGAACAGTGGTGCAAGTTCTACCAACTAGTAATCAAACATAGTGTCAATACTACTAAAGGTGTCTCCAAAAGAGGAACTAATCTTGCCAATTAGCAAAGATTGGGATATGGACTTAGGCATTGGACTCACTAGTGTAGAGATACACAAAGTACAAGAATTCATTCACTCATATAGAGCTTGCTTTGCTTTTAAACTCACTAACTTGGAGGGTTATAAAGGCAAGTGTGTGACAATCCAACTACAATGAATAGGGGTATTAAGGACAGGGTTGTTTCGGACATACATGTGTGGCAAAATCAGGTCCAAAAATCAAATGTCCTAATGCCCAGACATTTGGTTTCAATGGACGCGGTGAATACAATTGAACGTAGCCCGGTCACCATCTAGTGGATGGGCAAATGGCGCAGACGGCTAACTTCAGTCATCATTTGCAGCTTCGTTTTTAGGAATTTTGGGGCGTGTAATATACCGTTGAAAAGGTCTTAAAAAACCTTTCCAATGGTATATCACACACCCCAAAATTCAAATGGCGAGAGAAGATGGTTGTCTGTCCATCCGCCTCCTCAACAATACATTGGATTTCGAAAAATATAGATCCACCTCTAAAGACTAGTATTCAATACTACAAGCATTCAATGTAACATTAATGACTAAAAATGGAAAGAATAATTGAAGGTATTCTCTTACTTATTCAAATTGACATTTTAAAAGCTAAACCCTAAACCCTAAATCCTATACTGTGAATCTTACATCAATTACTATAAACATTGGTGCATTGTGTAGATTTTATTTGACTTTCCATCACTTTTTCATGTGATTATTAAAATATATACTACAAAAATAAACCTCATGGAGTCATGGACTTATTTATTTATAATTATTATAAATGTTTTTTTAACTTTTATGGTGTACAACATTGAATATTATGTACCACTATACAAATGTGAATTATAAAGTATTTAATTATAACCTAAAGTGTTTATTTAAGTTTTGTTGTAAGATGCATTGAGAGTTGAAAACACCAAGGTATGCATAGTACTAGCAATTGTATTATTTTATCATTTTATTAGAGAATGTTATTAAAATACTTTAAGCACATTATTGTAATTCCATGTAATTTTATATAGCTCTAGTTCAACATGTATTATTATAAGTGCACCTAATAGTGACATCTAAAAAACAAATAAAATGTTATATTTTAAAATCTTGCATAATGTCACCATGTCAAATAGGTACTTTCAAAATATATAGTTTTATTTTACTACATTGCACTTTATTATATTAAAGTTAAAAGACAACCATATATTTTTTAATTAAATACTACACATTTGTATAGTGGTACATAATATTCAATGTTGTACACCATAAAAGTTAAAAAAACATTTATAATAATTATAAATAAATAAGTCCATGATTCCATGAGGTTTATTTTTGTAGTATATATTTTAATAATCACATGAAAAAGTGATGGAAAGTCAAATAAAATCTACACAATGCACCAATGTTTATAGTAATTGATGTAAGATTCATAGTATAGGATTTAGGATTTAGGGTTTAGCTTTTAAAATGTCAGTTTGAATAAGTAAGAGAATACCTTCAATTATTCTTTCCATTTTTAGTCATTAATGTTACATTGAATGCTTGTAGTATTGAATACTAGTCTTTAGAGGTGGATCTATATTTTTCGAAATCCAATGTATTATTGAGGAGGCGGATGGGCAAACAACCATCTTCTCTCGCCTTTTGAGTTTTGGGGTGTGTGATATACCATTGGAAAGATATTTGAAGACCTTTTCAACGGTATATTACACGCCCCAAAATTCCTAAAAACAAAGCTGCAAATGATGATTGAAGTTGGTTGTCTGCTTGTCTACTCATCAAATCGGCCGCCCGCCCATCTACCAAGCGGATGACTTCGCAGATGGGTGGACAACCAACTTTTGGGGCAGATAGGTGGATAGCGATCTTCTCATACCATTTGTGATTGAAGTTCTTGGAGCGAACAAGTAGATGGTCAACTTGTTGGACGGACGGGTAGACAACCAACTTCAATCACCATTTGTGATTGGAGTTTTTGGAGTTTCAAGGTGTATAATATACCAGTGGAAAGGTATTTGGAAGACTTTCCAAAGGTATATTACATGCCCCTAAATTCCTAAAAACGTAGTCACAAATGGCGATTGAAGTTAGCCGTCTGCCCATCCAACGGACGGGGTTAGACTCTTAGTATCTATGTCCCCGGATGTCCAGGAAGTGGCAAATGCAAACGATGGACATCCAAGCATCCATGCAACCTTGATTAAGGGAAACCGTACTAATTAATCGACATGTCATACTATATAAAGATCTATCTTTATTGTACATCAATAGTTATTGAAATGTTCAGGGGATGTACATCATGTTTCAAACATCTACAGTTTTCTATAGCAACGACGCTAGCGTGTGAGCTTAGAGCCGTGAGCCTATGAACTGTGAGCATGGAGTATGTGAGCCTAGAGCCTCCAAAACTTTTTGGGGGCTATTTTTTGCCCCCAAATATTTTTTGTTCATTTTTTCTTTCGAAATAGACAAAAATTTCCTATTTTAAGTGAATATTGTGACCTATGACCGTGTCCCCTAAAACCGTGGACTTTGGAATGAGTTATTTTTTATTCCTCTGAAATTGCTTATTACTTTGGGAAAAGATTGTCAAATTTTATTGGAAATTTGCAACACTTGCTTCAATGATTATAATGGGAAATATGCTACATGGTTTCGGTATTATAGATAGATGCCATTTGGACACAACTTAGTTGTGATGTTTTCACTACCTAATTTGAATACATAGGGTTTGGTTTAGGGTATTCTAAAACAATTGGGTTTAGGGGCGAGTTTGTATAAGTGCATATGTGTAGGGTGAATAGAGAACCTCAAGGTTTAGGGGAAATGATGAGTACAATCCATGGTGGATTAAGGGTTGGCTTTGGACTCGAATCTTAAGTTCTGGTGGTTTACATAATTTACAATTATAAAATTCATTTCTCTTTACAATTGTAAGAACTGCCAAAATGTTGACATCTTCCTCCAAATTGTAGAGAATGGAGAAGGTAAACAAAATGTGGAAAGGAAAAGAAAAGAGGAATCCAAGGAATGAGGAAAGGGAAAAAAGGGAAAAAGGAAAAAAATTGGAAAAGGAAAAAAAAGGGGAAAAAGGAAAAAAATGGGTAAAGGAAAAAAAAATGGGAAGAGAAAAAAAAATGGGGAAAGGAAAACAAATGGGGAAAGGAAAAAAATTGGGAAAAGAAAATTAGGGACACAGAAATTAAATAAAAATTTAAATTAAAAAAATGCGAGAATGAATAGGAACGCATTGGAAGTAAAAAGACTATGAAGACGTTCTGAAACTACGAAAAATATTTGGAAATATATTCATTTCTATGAATTGGCAACAAAGCACTTCACTTATCAAACATGCTTCTATATTTCATGAATGCATTAAAATTTTCCCTTAGTACAGTGCAAATCATTTCAATCGCAATATGTGTGAATGAATACTATATAATTGAAGTACACAAATAAATGTAGGGTTGCCTATGCTGGAACTGTAATGATTCCTGCTCGAACTAGGAGTAGCTTCAGTTCATTGAAGCTATAACTAGGTGCATGCATGAATTTGTCTTCATGGATGTCCATCTTGCAGAAGTACCTATACAAGTAGTACAGGTGTTTGCAATTCACGTATTGATGTCGACCTCCAATAGTTGAAACAACCATGTTAACGAAGTCTGGGCATGTGCACATGGGGAACATACCCACTGTAATTCGATAGATGTTTCTATTTGTGTCTGTCCTTGTCTCAAGCGCCACTATTGCACCAAGGCCTAAAAAGGGGAGCAAGGTGACTCCCAATCTCCCACAATTTGTCCTTTAACATTTGCCGCACTTTCCCACTTGTTCCATTGTTCCGTAGTTGGTGCATTGGCTATCCTCCGAATGGTTTGGTTGTTCCTAACCGTTGGATATGCATCCGGGTTCTTGGGCGGTGGTTGGTCGTAGGAGACAGTCTGGAAAACCTTCGACATAGTGAAGAGTCACCGTGGGGACAATGTCAGCCTTTCCTGAAGGTGGAAGCCTGCATGTTGCAGCAACAGAGTCTCCTCCCTACTGAGGTTGGTCCCACTGAGAACAGGCCACACCTCTGGTACCTCAAGCCAGTCAATGACCTACTTCTTTTTTGTACCCTTCACACATCGTTCAATGTCATCCCAACAGAACCAGAAGTCGACCACCACCTCCCGCTTGCTCCCATAATCTTCCTTTCTGCCCCGACAGGTTGGAGCTGGTGTTCCCTTCCTTCCCCTTGCGATTTTGGAGGTGCACCTCATGTTGGTGGTCTGTTGTTGAGTGTGGCATTTTGCATTGGACTTGTGGCTGATTCTAGCAATGTGCCACTTGGAGGTGTCACAGTCACTTTCAAATGCTGTAGTGACATGTTTAGGGTTCTAGGTTTGAGGTTGTTCACTTGGGCCCTCCAAAGATTGAAGAGAAGCTGTTGTGGATCTGGTTCTCACACGCGGTTGAGAGAAGTTCACTTTGTCCGGTCTATGTGAATCTCCGGCATCACCGATGGGTATGTCCAACTTCCTCTTTGTGCTCCCAAAGATTTCCTCTCCTTCTAAGTGTGGTATTCTTGTTCCCACCCCCTCTGCTCCAGGCAACGTGTTCAACGCTTCAGAGATTTTCTTGGGACATCCACTTCGTCTTGCAGCTTTGAGTTTGAGCTCCCCCTTGGACGGCCCTGATCCAAATGCATGTCCTCTAAGGTATGCCCGGTAGTTGGTCATTTGCATCCATGTATAAATGTTGTCATCGCAAGTTGCATCGAAGAGGTTGTTTCCCGACATTTGAAGCCATTTGTTGTGAACCGTTTCAGATAAATTGCAGAAAGGTAGGTCGGTCATCTCCTCCAAACTCAATTTCTATAAATCCATCCGTCCATAACACATGAGTGAGGACATCTAATTTCATATTCGAGGGTTAATAGCCCATGTGATCATCCTGGACTAATTGCAAATGTATGAACCTCATTTGCTTACACAACAAGACGTTTGTAAATGTAAAAATACAAAAGATATTATTTTCTGTATGAATGAGCACTACACAAGACGTCTACTTTGGAGGAAAAAAACTGACATGAGATTTTGAGAAGGGGGTCCAAGAGCTCCTTCTGGAGTGGGAGTCTTCCAAAACAAAATAACATAATGGAGCCCAGAACCTTCAGTCGGATTTGAGTGAGGTTTGGGTGCCTTATCCTTGAACCCCTCATTTGGGTCCCCCCTCACATGCTCATCAATGAATTCGTAAAGGGTAAAAGTAATGCCTACAGGAATATTCTCAATCAAAGTCGCAACGTACATGCCTCTAAGTTTGGAGGGTACACCTCTATTTTTCAACAACCGCTTTAGATAGAGGAGAACGGATACTTCAAAATCAACTTACGAAGTCACTTACCATAGTCATGAAGCCTCCCCACTGTAGGTATCGGAAATGCCAGAGGGCTAGCCAGTGGTCTAAGTGGTGAAGGTCTTCTTCACTTGCAACACCCGATGACAACCACTAGGATCGAATTGCAAGGTATCGGGTCTCTGCTTCTTCGACAATCTTGGATTCTTTGTATTGTTTGCAGAGGGTAATGTGTTGTTGTTGGAATGCTTCTTTGATGTGCTTTTGGGTATGCTTGTGGAGCGAACTACTCCAATGCAGCAAGCACGTTCTCTCGCGATTCTCCATTTTCTCATCGGGCGACCCACTTCCATAGACAATTCGTGCTGCATTCCAATTGGCCATCGCGCTATCAGCCATGAATCCTTTGAAGTTGGTGTGTTCCACTCCATGTCTTTCCATGACCGTGTTTAGAGATCTCCAGAACTGGACTTGGATCTCCGTGTTCTCCGATTGCATATCACAAGTGGCCACAGTCATGACTTTTTTGTACTCTGCATCGTACACGTGGCATGCCATTGTGCTCCACTCGTTGACGCATCTGACGTGGTCAAACATTATCCATGCGTTTTGTAAATCCCCTCTTGGTTGCATTCGTTTGACGAGGTCCACTCCACTTCCGGGTCCTTCTGTGAGCATTTTGAAGAGGTAGACCTTCTCCCTTCCCTGTCCTGGGAAGACACTATCATGTATGAACTTGAACTTTGACTCTTTCTTCATTGTCATGATGTTGTCGATGACCCCTCCCTTGTTGTTGGAGCGAAACGATGATATGACATTCCTAATGTTCGGACTGCTAAGATATTGGAATCGATCCATGACTTCCTCTAGTTCCTCTCCCTTCAACATCTCTTTCTCCCCTCTCCATTGTGAAACAAATAGTTCGTGAGGAACTCTTTGCTGGCGGAGAGCGCAATTGCAAAGTTGGTGGCTATGGGCATTTTGGCCACCTGTTGTGCAATGAGTCCCGAGATTTTCTCCGCGGAGTCTCTGTACACACCCTTCGCTATAGGGTGCGTATGATCTCCGAAGTGTATAGCGGCCCTGGTCATTTTTTCATTCTTGCAATATACGTAGTATATTCTAGCATCACATGTATTCAAGCACAGAGGGGGGCTCTTGCAAACTTTGCATACTAGAGTACAATCTTTGGGAGGACTCCCCCCTTTAGTGAAAGGGCAAATCGTGTAACCGGTCCACTCCGTTTCGTTCATTTTGGAAGCCCTTTTCACATAATCACAGTCAGGATTTTGACAAGCAAGGTGTCCAGCACAGTATGACTTGTGGAACTTAAGGTTGTCGGAATTGTGAATGTTCGTGGTCATCAGCTTACACCACAGGTGTCCGTCGTACTGCTTGTCCATTCCCTCGAGGTTCTTGGCCGCCGAGGAGGAGGATGTAGATCGACACGGGGGCAATTCGAAGATGACGTCCCCGTTGAAATCAATCGGCAGTTACTGCACACGGTGATGCTTGATGACGTCAACATCCATGTTGGACAGTTCATTCCGAGAACGGCGCACAGTCGCCAGTCTCTTCAAGCACTCCATTATACTGACTTGGTGAATCGGAGATGGGGGCACTGGAGGACGTGACAATAGAGATGGGGTTGGACTATTGGAGGGGGTGTTTGGTTCTGAGTGTGTAGAAGCCTTTTCCCTCGACTGAAAAGGGATCGGGCATTGTTGCTTTTCAAGCATCACATTAGGTGACTCCCCTTCCGATTCACTCGACAATTCTATGATGGATTCTAGTTTCTCTACCTTCACTGACCGTAGAACTTTACTCTCAGGGAGCATCGTGAAGCCTTGACGGGGCAATCTGGGTGACACCGTGCACGCAACATATGGCATGTCGACTGTGGAGTTATCTGACTGTCGACTCCAAATTTCTGTAGAAACCCCTAGCATGGAAAGCGGAAGTCCATAAGCCCTGTAGTTCCCTGGGGCTAGGTACCAGCAATGGCCATCTGCATCTAGACTCTTGACAACCGAAACGGATTGCACCAATTCACCTGACTGGGACAACTTTTCTTCTTCGATGTAGATGGAGGACTCTACATATTTGAAGCGTACGTATAGGAGGTGACTCATGACCTTGGCTAATTGTCCATCGTCTACGGGAAACACAAGCAGAGCATTTGTGAGCCCTCAAGTTGGCACTTGGAACTCAGGGTTTTCTTTTTTTCGTTTTAGTCAGTATTTTAGCGTAATTATATGCAAAAATGCATAAAAAGAGTGTTTGAGTGGTATTTGATAGAAGTCCCTACCAATACAATGAGGGGTCATCTTAGAAGGGTAGAGTATATAAAATACTCGAATTTCATACTTCTGAGTCCTAGTTGAGAGTCTGAGAGGTCAATTAAGTATTTTCGAGAGAACTAAGGGTTTGAGTGTTAGCCAGTCCTAGTGTTGTCCATGTTAAACTAAGTCTTACAATTACATGTGACAAGCTAACTAAGTCTATTTTAGGTCTAGAGAGTCTAGTATAGGTCACCATCCAATTCGTAAAGAATTTGGATTGGTAAGTTCTTATTTGCAGATAACTTATAGAAGAATTATCCAATCTGCAAATAAAGTGATGGGAGAGCGACCAGAGTATGAAGAAAGGTGATTTTTCTCTAAAAGCATGCCAGGAGCCAACATTGGAGCCAGTTGTTCCGAGATTCCCCGATACAAGAATAATTTCCCCTTAGAGCGGAAATTATACGGGAATTGCTACTTTTAGCTTCTCTATGAATAGTGCAAAGTGAAATGTAATGTTGCACTTTGGTTTTGGGAGTTTACTAGAAGCTACCCAAAAAGTTTCGGAATTTCCTGAAACTATTACAATGACTCCATGGAAAGTCAACTACCTTTAAACATGGTCGTAAATTCCTAGGAATTACCCATGTTGCGGTAAAATCCCACTAAAAATTAGGATAGTGTGTTGTGTGCTAATAAAGCGTTCCACAAAGTTTGAAGACATTCTGACATTCCTAGGTACCAGAATCAGCAACGACAGTGGACTTTTGAAGAATTTACAACTTTACGGCGGGTTGACCGTTGTACCAGGAGATGGCGGTGTCCAAATGACATGAATGAGGGGTCTTTTCTTACTCCCACAAACCTTCTAAGTAACCCTAGCTAGATAGTTTCCTCAAAAGAAACAAATTCCAAAAGTTAGAGTTTTCACCTTTCTTTGGAGTTACCGTAAGTTGATTTTACACTTACGAAGGGCTAGGAAGAAGGGGATAGGGGGTCCCCTAGGCTAATTTGTGTCTTCTAAACACAATGGCGCAATCATTTTTCAATTTGGAGTTGTTCCCTAGAAGATAGGAGGGGTCCAGCAGTAGGTTTGACTTTTTAGAGTAAGTTGTGGTAATTCAAAGTTAATTTCGCAAATATCTTTTGGAAAATTGAAGATTGGATTTGGGTAAGACCTCTTTTCTTGCGTAAAAATCCATCTTTTGTTTAAAGAAAGACAATTTAGAAATACTTTGGGTTAATTAGCAAAATATCTAGGTTAATTAGGGTTATTTTTAAAATATCTTTGGGAAAAGATCTTGGATTTGATTTAGCCAAGATTTATTAGCTAAATGGAGAGGGTTCTAGAGAATTCCTCCATTAAACAAAGATTATTTTGGAATTACAATAGGGTAGTTTAGGAAATATCTCGGGATCAAAAGTAAATGTTTTTCCACCGACAACTTACCGGGGAGGGGCCTGGGACAAGTATAAAAGGCCCTTCCCTCGAAGTTGTCAGTACCCTCATTCTTATATCTAACCTTTGCTTTCGTGCTATCGGCGTGGTCAGAGCACTGATCCAGGTCGAGATCCGACCTAAGTTTCATTCTAATTCTTGATTTGCACACTTTAAAGGACGAGAGGGTCCCTTCAAAGTGATTTCTATTTGATTTCGTTAAGTTCTTGAGGCTAAGCCTCCATTTTCTTTGAATTGTGAGAGTTTTGGAAGGGATAGACCTCCGAACTCTAATTTCGTTTAAGATTTCTTGAATACTAACAAATTGTGCTCATTACAATAGAATTTGGTATTAATATACTTAAGGCGGTGAAGCTTGACTTTACCAAAAGTTTATTAAAACAACCCCTGCCCAAAATTCGTTGTATAACGAAGATTGGGACTTTAATTACTAAAGTTCGGTTTAAACGCTGTCATGCGTACCTCCTTTAATGATTAAACTTGGATACTTGGAAATTTTAGAGAATTAATCTTTAAAGTTCGGTTTAAACATTGTCATGTGTACCTCCTTTAAAGATTGACTTTCAAAATACTAAAATTTGATCTTTGACACCGTGTATACCTGGAGTTGCCCCTGCACGGCGAAGCTTTGACTTTGAAAGATTTGAAATTAACACTTGGGGAAATTTCCTTATTTGCATGCTTGGAAAAATGCTCTGCAGGTATACTAATTAGGAACGTTTGATTTAGTGAGAAAGATTAGAGAAAAGTAATCAAAATTGCTTAGTTTGAATTCTTGATAAAATCCTTAGTAGTAGTTAGAGAAAATCAAAATTTAGATTAGTTTCCCTTTAATTATAGTCATTAAAATTATCCTAGGAAGAGATTTTTAATTAGCTTAGAATATTTAGTTGTTTAGTCTTAACTTTTAATTCTTTCCTAAAAATCCAAAAACATTAGATTAGTTAGGAAGTTAGTTAAACCTTAAAATCTGAAAATTAATTCGATTAACAAAAATACAAAAAAATCAGTAATGAGAAGGGCTATGATCCAAGGCCAGCGATCGAAACAGGCGATCAGTGGACAGGCGGATGAAGACCAGCCATAAGACGGACCAACAGCTGTGACCGGACGACTAGTGGTCGGGACGGGCCGGAGCAACGGCCAATAGTGCTTCGCCACGTGGCCAGCGCCAAACGATAATTGGGAAGCTGATCTGGGGCAGTAAGAGAACTGATCAGGGAGACCAGGAGCTGCTTAGGAGTCAGGACAGACAGGGAGCTGCTCGGGACAGGCTGGGAGCTGCTCGAGAGCTGAGTGATCAACATTTGATTTACAACTACTGATCATCTTCAAACTGGTACGTATGAAGCTAAGGCAGTGGTAGCCACGCACAAAACTTTTGATTAAATTTTCAAAAGAATTCTCTTTCCCTCCATAGCCAACATAAACTCTAAAAAGAATGAACACATCAAAACAACAAGTAAGGAAGATGAAGTGAAGGAGTTTCGAGAGTAGGAAGAAGGAAGGTGAAAAGGAATCTAGATAATTAATGAGGTGAGAATCGTTTGAATTTGATTTTATTCTAATTACTATTTACTAAGTTGTTGGTTAGTCATTGATTAGGATTCTTTTAGGAATTAGAAGGGTAGGCTTTGGTTAGGTTTTGTTTTGTTAGGCTTTATAAGACAAATAGATAAAGACAAAATGACAACTAATATCTTTTGAAAGATTAGGAAATTACGAAATAATTAGGATTTATTAGATTTGATTTGATTTAGTGGATTTAAAAGATTTTGAGGTATTAAAATAATTTCTAATTATTTTAAATACAACCAAAATTAATAAAATCCCATAACCATTAGTAGGAAAAGAAAAATTGAAATTAAAAAACAACATCGAACGAGATTTAATTTCAAATGGCGTGATGAATTAGCGAAATGGAGGATGGAGCGGGATACTACGAAACCATTCACCTCGTGATCCTCAAGGACGGTACGATCGATCACTTCGTGGGAAAGGTACGTTAAAATTCTTTATATTTCATTTCTTTCAATTCTAATTTGATTAAAATCTCACTTGACAAAATAAACCATTGAAACCTGTAGGAAAATTAGAAAAGAAAATTAACCTTTAAAATTAAAACTATTCGTTTAGACTAAGAAATAATTAATGAATGAAATTTAAACCGTTAGACTTTTTAAAACAAATTTCATTCATTAATAATTTTTTAAGAATTAATTTTCAAGTGTTTTACCTTGTTGGAAAGGTAATTTCTGAATTTTCATAAAACCCTAAAAATACTAATTTTAGAATAGAGAATTTAGTTTACAATAGATTAGAAGATAATTAAAAAGAATTTCTAAAGAATCTTTAAGGAATCATTTAAATTAGGAATCAATTAGGGAATCTTTTGAAGATTCCAGAACCTCTTTTCATTTAAAAAATACTTTTAATTTTAATTTTAAGTGAGAAAAGGTTGGATGAAGTTTGATTTCAATTTGGATGAAATTCTTTAATTAGTAGTCAAATTAGGTTTAGTCTTAGAATTAGGTTACTAACATAACTAAAAACTTAACCCTAAAATTTAGATTTATTTCGAGTAGTTTTACTATTTTTAATTTGTGGATGAAGGTTGTGACGTAGTTTAGGGATCAATATTTCATCCATTCATTTCTTTTATTAGGAAAGTCAAAATTTAATTTGCTTTACCATTTTAGAAAGGGCAAATTACATTCTATAAAGTAGGTTAGATTGATGTTAGTTTAGATTTATCTTTTGATTAGTTAATTGATTTAGTTAAACATAGCGTAGAAAATTAGAATTTACTTTATTTAAGTTTAATTTGGATATTTAAAACAAAGTGTCCATTGCTTGGAAGGCGCAAATTGAACTTAAATAAAAATCACCCTAATAATATTGATTGATAGGCCGTTAGAACCCGTGTGCACATTTTGACTCAAAGGGTGGAGTTTAAAACACTCACAACATCTTGACCATGCACTCTAATACAAGCCATCCTCGTGGAACAAAGGAGGAGCTGAGGGAAGTTGAGAGGCAATGAAACTTTGGGATCAGAGAAGGCATCCAAATTCAAATGGCCTTATGTAGCACCCTTTCATTTTGGAAATTAAATTTGGGTGAGCAATACATTAATTAGGGTAGGTATGATAATTAATCATCTTATTGGAGTGATAAAATTCACCACTAGAGGTATCTGCCCATTATGCACGGCCGTCCAAGTAGTCCTTTATTGCATGTCTGTGACCTTGAGAAAACTGAAACGGCTTCATCATTTATTTATTGCCTTTCATTAAGTGGAGGCACTAGATTCGTCACCGATGCATTGGAAGAGGAGCAAAAACAATTGTGTCGGTTGATCTAGAAATCCCCAACCTATTTAATTGCCTCTAGGTGGCACATTGAAAGATTCACCATGAGGTGGAGTTAATACGATTGGCTGCCCGACGAGCACCAAGGAATTTATGAAATCAATGTAGTACACATAGGACGTAGGTCTCGAACAAGTGCATACGTTTTGAGTCTCAACTTCGCCATGTCCATTTTAATTGGTGACCATCTCATCGGTTGTAGAGAGGAGAGGAAGGTTTCATGTAGAGTTCTTTGCCCTTATGCTTGGGGAATCCCCAGGAGCTGAACTTGTGCCCATTGACGTGAGGAGTAGAAAGAGGTGTCGTAGTTTTTTTTTCTCCTCCTCCAAGGCTTTGAAGAAGTCCAGGATGAACAAGAAGAAGGTAGTATCTAGGACTTCTCAGTCTACACCTGGAGAGTTGAGGAAGTCCCTTCACTTTGCTGGCGGAGGAAGTAGTGGAGAAGATGGCCCCGCACCAAAAAACGTTGTTGGAAGCCAGCCCATGCTAGAGGAAACAAGTGTCAAACAGAAAGAAGAAGAAGACAACTTTGGCGCCACTGTGAGTATTAATTCCATTTTTGCTATTTCATTATTCCAGTCCCAATTGACATTCTCCGTTTTCTCTTGTCCAATTAAGGTATATGATTCCATAAATCAGTGTGTCCAATGTGTTTGAAAAATTGAACAATTAGGAAAACACGAGATCCCGTAAGGGTACTCAATTACCCATAAAGAACAGTCTGGGGCGAATCGTGGATCCCTTGAGAGAATCAAGTGATTAGTCTCCGTCGCGAGAAGAGGGCTATTGGGAAGAATCGTAGACTCTCACTATAGAGAAGTAGCGGGCCATTTTTATGGTTACGAATCATGCTCTTCGTCTGTGAAATTTGGCATATAAAAAATAAAGGAATAGGGGCCGTAGAATTCGGGACTGAAGATGAATAGGTAGTATTACTTTGTAGAATTTACGAAGATAGAGACATGATTGACCTTTAACATGCATGACATAGGTAGATTAGAAATATCGTCCATTTTCTAGTCTGAGCACGATGAAGCCTAGGCAAAGCACCGTAGGTGACTGCGGCGTCGCGACCACCGCATGCATGGCGACAGTCTTGCATGGCTACATTTCCTCAATCACATTGTCGGTGAGGTCGACATTTTAAGTAGTTCATGCCCTCTGTTAATCCAGTGAGGGATGTCGTGGAGAGAGATGGGAATGAAAAACTATGACTTGTTGGTCGACCCTCCCCGCCTTCCCCTCCACCTCAGTGTTTCCCCTCGCAGGGGCAGGCACACCGATGTAGGCCGCAGCTTGGGCCGCCGCCCATCCCTCCCTGCAGTTTCTATTTTCAGGGTCCCCGCCTCCTTATCCTCCCCCCAATCGATTCTCTCCACCCCCAGCTCATCGCCGAGCACCACCGCTTGCGCGTGGCCTCCCTCCCCCTCTCAAAATTCCGAATTCCAGAGCTGCAGAAGTCTGTGACTTCTTGCCAAATTCTCACGGTCCGCCATCATGACACGAGCGCAGAGGGAGGAGAGCGCGTTTGGGAAGCGAGCAACACGAAGCTGCGCAAAAGATGACGTGAAGGACGTGGAAGCGACACCAATGATGTGGACACGCAAGCCCAACGACCAACAGAAGGTTCGAATTCATTCCCATTCCTTGAGCACGAAATTAAAGTTGAAACCTTCGTTGTCGATTTAGAATTCAAAGCAAAAAATGGGACCCTGTGGATTTGGGTTTGCCGCTGTGGGCTCGCGGATCATGGTGAGAGGGGCCACGGGGAATGTAGTGGGCTCGTGGCGCCCTACTGTGGGCTCATCCTCTATCACGATTCTCAGTCAAATGAATGCCGCTGTGGGACGAGGTCCAGCCCCTGTCCACGGGTGTCCTCGGTGTGGGCTCAACCAGTGTCTTGATTAGCTTTCACAGGAATGCGGTTCCCCTGCCTGTGTTGTCGCTTTGGGCTCACCCTCTATCCCGATTCTCAGTCAAATGAATGCCGTTGTGGAACGAGGTCCAGCCCCTGTCCACGGGTGTCCTCGGTGTAGGCTCAATGAGTGTCCCGATTCGCTTTCACAGGAATGCAGTACCCCTGCCTGTGTGAGGCGAGGTCCAGGCCTTGGCCGCGCGAGCTGGTCACCGTTTGGTTGAATTCTGGTTTTTTGTTTCGCCCCCTTGGTGAAAATTCAATCCCAATAAGTTTGAGGTCCCACTTTGGGGGGGTGGAGCAAACACGCCCAAAGCTTCCGTCGGATCCGACTTGACCTTGGTAGGTGCTAGCTCCACCCCCCAAAAATGGGACCCCGTGGATTTGAGTTCGCCGTTGTGGACTCGCAATTCGCGGTGAGAGGGGCCGCGGTGGATGTGGTGGCCTCGCGGCACCCTCACTTTGGGCTCACCTTGTGTCCCGATTCTCAGTCAAATGAATGCCATTGTAGGACGAGGTCCAGCCCCTGTCCACGGGTGTCCTCGGTGTGGGCTCAACGAGTATCCCGATTCGCTTTCACAGGAATGCGGTACCCCTGCCTGTGTGAGGCGAGGTCCAGGCCTTGGCCGCGCGAGCTGGTCACCGTTTGGTTGAATTCTGGTTTTTTGTTTCGCTCGCTTGGTGAAAATTCAATCCCAATAAGTTACCCCCCTAATTTGCAGACATCATGGTTGATAGTGCTTCACTTCTGAACCTCAATGGAGCCCATTTCAGTTGAGGTGTTAAGGAGTGGATATGGAGAGCAGGGTTCAATCTCAAAGCCTTGTTCTTCTTTACAGTTATGATGTCATGTTTTAGTGCTAGGATTAAACAAGATCCAACCATTGAGATAACATCAGGTTACTTGTAAAGCCTTGTCATGAAAAAAAAATAATCTTTTGTCTCTATTCTAGTTTGACATGTTATTTCTCATAGTAAGTTTCTAATTTTAAGATATCTAAGATAATTACAGCTAAAGTCTTCCAAATAAGCATTGAGCATGGTGCCCATTATTATTGTCTAAATTTTTGCTAGATCTTATTGAGACTCGAATGGGGATTTGATATTCTCTTTGCATTCATTTTCTGGACAACAAATGAATCAACTATGAATTTTCCAGAAGTGCTGAAAATAGCAATGTGTATCCAAATTTGACCCTAGGCTCTCAAATTCAAAGGGCTTACATATGAGGCGAGAATCTTGATGGGACAGTTTTGCAAACAAGTCATAATTAGGTGCATTTATACCTAATTCTGATCTGTTTCTACCCAACACCTTAATACGCTTAACTCACCTCTAATAAAAGTGGGCCAGTGCTTCTTGCAAGTAAACAGGTTCCTATGCCAAAGTGCTGTGTGATGTGGTATTCCAATTATCTGAGCTTGAGAAACATATAGAAGGGAGCAACAGAATTGCTACTTGCCTCCATATTCCACTCAAATTCATATTGAGGGCAAGTAGCAATTCAACAGTTGAAGCCAGAATGCTCTTGCGCTTTCCATGGACTTGATATCTTCCTGGGATGGCACGAAGTACATTTGTTGTGTCATCAGAAATTGACACAAGGAATGTTGGTCATTTTATTGAAACATCTCGTGCAAATTATTTGCACAAATCATACAAGGAGTAGATTCTCCTGAGCTACAACACACTCATCGTGTTGTATGCCTTCAACAATCATAGTACAACTGCTCATATAATGCATTGACCTTCTGAATTCACTTGAGAGTCTTCAGTTCTCACAAAGGGGTTTTGTAGAAAACTATCTTACTAACTTATTCAAGTCTTCCTGTGGAAGGTATAGGAGGTCCATAAACCTACCCTTCCAGCCTATGTACCTCATCAATGACAGTAATAGATGTTTCAAGGAACATGTCACTCATTCCCAAACAGGGGACACATTTAGAACCTAGTTGGTTATGGACCTCTGACCTTAGCACATAACTTATGCGTGCACTTGTGATTGACAAAACATATGACCTAGACTGTCATGGGTGCTTGCCATGACTGCTTCTCATGTGATATCACCGTGTGTCTATTGCAAACAATGGTGTGTGGAAATCATGAATTATCTCAATGCAACAGACTGAGCTATGTATGCAGAATTACAGAACCTGTAATTACACTCAGACAACATCAACAGTCCAAGAGCTCACAGGAGGGCTTATCAAAAGGGGACGTCATGGAATGCCCAAATCAGGAGCCCTTGACAAACTGCTGCAACTCAGGATGAGAGTGATGGACATCACATTCTTTGTTCCAATCCTCCAATCGAGCTTTCAAACAAATCATGGGCCTTCTGCACTTTGAAACTCAGAAGTGTTTGTGTGTGCGTGTGTGTTTCACAATTAACTCTTGATCAAGGACATCTTCATGGGCTCTGGTTCCACTAGGAGGAGACAAATTGCATCAACACAAGGTAGTCTATAGAACATCCATCGTGGAAGTAAGAAAGATATGCAAGCTAAATGCAAGGGCAACAAACAGGGGATCTGAAGTGTTGGGAGCGAAGGTGTGGAGTGAAGAATTTTGGATATGTGACCAAGCTCATTGCTATGGGAGTCACATATCCGGCTACTTTGACATTTTGTCATTACAGTTTGTGGTGAGAAGCAACGCCAATTCTTTTGTACTTAAGGTATTTATGAATGATCTAGTTTCCAATAGAAATATAAGTCTTGTACACGAGAAAAATTATCATTCAATTGTTGTCAACTATTCTACTCAACAGGATTCACTAGTAGAAAATAATGTCCAATTCAACCTTTTGAGTCCATTCAGACATGTAGATTTGTACATTTTTGTGTTCATTTTGGACATCTTTGTATTGATTTAGACATAGTTAGTTGAATTCGGACACGTTGATTTGCTTGTGTTTTCTACTAGTGATTATTATTATTTGTAAGTATTTGATATTTCATGTGTCATGGCATCAATCCACATAAAAATCTTGAAAGGCCATGTGTTATGGTATTAGAGAATTCTACATATGTTGATGGGTACAATAAGAATCCATTAGAACATCCTTTCTCTACAATAATTCCAATAAATTCCTGCATCGAGAACATCTAAAGTCTAGCAACATACATCTTGGCAATACATATTACCCAACTAGGCAAATAATTTGCCGAAAGAGGGAGCTCAACATACATCTTAACTATTCATACTTCCTACTCTTAGTGAATGGGTATGCTATCGTTTGCCCATTACCTACCATAGCAAGGGTACACCTTCAATTTTTTTTGACAAAGCTAGCTAGGATTGTATGTGCACAACAAAAATGGTTTCAACATACAAACCAAATATGATGATGATGTTGATCAATGTTCACTATTTGAAATAAGAAGAAAACCTCATCTCCACCTGTACCAAATCCTTGTAATGTCATCCCACATGATTTTTACCAAGAATTGTGGAGTGTTGTAGAGAATAGTCCTCCTCTCGGATCAACAATGGGAAGCTATGTGATTTTTCCTTGATTGCCTATAATGTATCTTCTTCTTTTTCAAAAATGAATTGACCAAAAGACTTCTGAAATATTCCCAAATTGACCAATCTTTTGCTACAAAATATTTGTGAATCCAATCAAAGTAACCATGCACATTGACCAAATGGTTCACAATGAGCCTCCCACCATGTACAGAAATTTCACAAAGTTCTTCATAAGCGCTGGTTGTAGAACCAGCAAAACAAGCGGAAGAAGTTCCTTCATATGCTTGTCTCAGTGGCCCTCCCTCCGTTCTACGTGGCTGACTTGACTCAACTCGGCAATTCCACCCACAAAACACAAACAGAACCATCCAGAGCTTCAAAGTGAAGCGAACCGGAGGGCATGTTCACTCACCGCAATGCTCCAGTGCAACAGCATTCATTCATTCCTGCTTGTCCTTCTTTGGTGCACACATCTCTACGCTGTGACTGTAATCACATAACCTGCCCATCATTCCAAGAAGAGGCACCAGCACTCCCAATTTTAACATGTAAAGCTTCTTTTCACTGAATCTCATCAGATTACACTAGGTGTTCTAAGATCGCGGGTATTTGGAGAAGTGCATGTAGGCTGCAGAGTAGGGTACACCAGCCCATTACCGTTCCGCAGCTCAATTCCATGAATAGGCCAGCCCAATTCCGTCACCCACTCTTGGCCCCAATTCCACCTAACCAACCCCCACCACCACCACACACACACAATTCCCTTCATTCTTTGACAAAATCAGAGTCTTCTATGACAGAATTAGGGGTTTTATGACAAGATGGGGTAACGTGTCACTCCATTAATAGAGAATATTTAGTACTTCATTAGACGGTTATGGATTAGTTGTGGGTTGTTTATGACTTTAGTCTAGAGGCGGTTTTGTAATTTCAAGGCTGACCACTTCAAAAATTCATAGAAATTACAATTTCGATCAGAAAATTACAATTCCACTTGGATCTGATTCAGGAAACAAGCACACACCTCTGAAAAATATGTGTCCCTGTTGGAATTGACCCCGAGATAGGTAGATTGCAAATCAGGGTGGTAATAGGCTGGTTTGCCTTATTACATTGTTGTACAAGTGAGTGCTACTGCAGGGGATTAATTAACTGTTTCTTGATGTTCAAATGATGTTTCAGCATTTGCCATTCAATTTCTGTGTTCCATTTCGAATTGAGCTTTTATCTGAGTTTTTTAGTTGCAGTGGGGCCTCCGCCACCTTGGTTTGGGTACAGCGTCAACCATGGACGAGGCATTTGCTTTACCCCTGAAGGAACGAGTTCCAAATTGGGGCGTCATGTTTTTTTAAGCACTTTTGAGTGGGTCATATAGGGATTCTCTTTTGTTCAATTTTGTTTTAGTTTTTGTCCAACACATGCCATGTTCCTCATTGATACTAAATTTGACCTGTGAGATCAATCAAATTGGTTGTTTCAAAACCATGAAATTTTGGTTGAAACCAGACTTTCAAACCCTTCACACTGAAATTCTAAACTTAGAAACAAGCTGGGGAGTTTCTGTGTTGGCTCACTGCGTCTACCGGGATTTCTATTCTACTTTAGATAAGTGCATGTTGACAACTAAGCACCACATGCATGGTTTAACCCCTAAAGGACCATTTGGGTCCGGGCAGGTTTTTATTGTCTCAATTTTTAGCGATATTTTTTGGAATTTTTTGAGGTTGTGTATTTTTGCAAGAGCTTTGGGAAAATATATTTTTTTATTTTAATCGATGCCCGGGAACAAAAGTTATGGCATAATAAGCAAAAATGGAGTTTAGCGGGCAGCACAAAAAAAATCACAGAAAGTCATAATAATTTTTTTTTCAAATTTTTTTCTCCAAGATTATATATTTTTTTTCTACATGTGAAGCTTTGTTTCATTAAATTTGGACTAATAATAAAAAGTTATAGACAATCTTAGTTTTTCGGGCAATCTAAGCATCTTCTAGAAAAAATGACTTGCGGAATTCATTTTTGAATGCAATTTTTAGAATTTTTCTAAAAAAAATGCTAGAGAAGGTTAGATTCTCTTGCTAGAACAATCTCACCATTGGGATTATTATGATTCAGTTCCATCTAAAAACTATTAACAATTTAGTTTTTTCTTCAATCTTGAATTCACTTCTTCTTAACAATTTTTTAATGAGTGAAAATTAAGTGCTTTTTTTCAAAAAAATTTTGTAGATTCTCAAGTCAACTACTTAACATAAATAATTAGAAAATCAAAATCCGTAGTGCAAGAAATTTGAACTAAAAAGATTCAAAGCCAAAAAATCTAGTCAAGCAAGGTGCAAAAAAACTTGTTTTCTTCACTTTAAATGCATATATCTTGCAATCCGCATGGTCAAAGTTTCTGAAATTTCTTCCATGTATTCATATACTAATCAAGTATAAGATCTTACGGTTGGATATGCCAGAAAGAATAATTTTTAATGATCTTTTCTCTTTGCAATAGAAATGACAGTTTTGAGTGTTTTTTGATAGGAAAATCACCTTGGTCCTTTAGGGGTTAAATTGCTACCCTAATGTCCATGAGTAATTGGTGTTTTCAGCAGTTGCCATTGAATTTCTGTGTTCTGGACAAGATATTGAGGAGAACGTCAATTCGTTTTTGCAGGACAAAATATTGATTTGGAGGTGAAGACTTTGTGAACTCATCTATCCGCATTCTGGAGGAAATTGCCCCAGGAGCTAGTGTACCTCATCTTTGCCCGGCTGCCAGTCGCAGGGATTGTTCGCCTCAAAGCTCTTTGCAAGCACTGGTACTGGAATGTTGCAGCTCGGAAGTCGATATTCAGGAGGGTATGTGCCCAAACGAACGACAAATCGGTTCCTGCTCCTTGTGAGAGGATTGGATGCTGGGGAGTTTGCCATTCGGTTGTATGACATTGACTCCCGTCGATGGCACTGTTGTTTCATCTCGGGTTTGGCTGAACTGCTCTTCCATGCCATGGGTGCAACCGATGGAAGCTTAGTGTGTTTCACTTCCAGGTCGACATTCAAGGACGAGGATCCTTTGGTGATCAACGTGTGCAATCCCTTGACGAGGGAGTGGAAGCAAATACTACTGGAAGGCACTGGTTTGAGCACCGTCCAATCGAGGATGGTGCAACTGGTGATGAATCATGCCATGAAAGCTTACAGGGTGATCGTTGTGAACGGTACAGTCAAGCAAGCTTATGCAAGAACCTCAGATTTTCCTCTGGCAATGGAAGATGGAGCAGCCAACATTCAGCCCAGGATGCTGTTTTAGGTGAATGTTATGAATGATTAGGGTTGGACGACGACGACGACGATTATGACGAACCGTACCTTGAAGGATGACTGGGGTTGAACATGCTGGGAGCCTGGGACCGAGTGCTCTTGACACTGCAACCAACCAATTTCAGGTGGGTGATTTGACACTGATGCACTTGCTTTTTCGTGGTAATGAGCAATATTGAAACTTCACTGTATATCAAATATTGATTGCTTTTGGACTTCAAATGAACCCCTTAGGGTCAATTTTAAATCTCCATGTACGTTTAAGTGTACTTTCTAAGAAACTTGGATGTACATCTTAGAAACTTTCCGAGTGCTTAGATCTGCACCATCCCGTATTGAAGAACAAACGTTCTTCTTTCCATTGGTATACTAAATGCCCCTTCCTAGAACTTTCCAAATTATTCGTTTAAAGTCACATCTATATGGATATGGACATTTTAGTCCAAATAGGCATTAGGGCCATTGGTTTCTACATGTACATCGGTAAACCTACCAAATTGAGTCCTTTTTGTTCTTGTCACACAGTCAACCAAATGAGTAACTCGTAACGTGGAAACTCTCAGGTGCTAGATGATGACTCCTATGCTGGAGAACTGCGGTCGATTTTGTTGCAATGAGAGACAAGCTCTTTGTGCTGCATGGCTTGAGTCGAGAGATGAGCAGAGATATCAGTATGTAATCACTGAGTATCAAGGGCGAAGAAGCAAGCCCCATTGGTTGAAATTGAGAGACCACAAGTTTACAGAGAATACGCATAACTTCTATTCAAAACTTTAGGCATGTGAAGGTTTCATTTCGATGATTGGAGGAAAAGAGGAAAGCAACAATCCTAGATCACAGTATGACCCTATTCTCGACCTCGTACATCTTGGTGATTTGTCTACCGGGAAATGGTACAGGATTCCAGCCATGCGACAATATATAGACGATGATGCTGTCAAATGTGAGGCCCGGTGGGATGCCTTCCCCTGATGTAGATCTCATCACACTCTCTTGTTCATGTGGTCATTGACTGGGTGTTGGGGTAGGGGAATCTCAAATTTTGCACAGAGCATAGCATAGAGCAAACCTCCAATGGATTATTGATGACAAAAATATGAGGGTTCAGAGTTTGATTGGTGGAGCCTATGTCTGTTTGTCCGTCCCCTTGCTCCTTTAAGCGAGGGTAATCCTTTTTTCTGCAATGAAATCTCTTCACTTGCGTTTAGAGAATAAATTGAAAACAGAGTTCGATCGGTGGATTCTAAGTTATATGTACTTTTTTTGCAAGATTTCAGAGTGTTGGAATAGGGTCGAAATGTCGAAATGCTGGTGAGCTTGCAACGCGTACAATCCCAAGCTATTGCACGAAGTTGAAGCTTCCCAAATTTGTAGCCACGGTCGAGGTTAAGCACCCGGAAACTACCTTCGGGCACAAAGCAAACGATCGAGGAGATGACGTCTCTCAGCTACATCCACATCAGGACACAGCTAATTCCAAATTGTGCCACTTCCCAGAGAGATGATCGAGTACAGAACAATACTCTTCCCCTTTCCGAATTCCACTGTGCACTGTAGGTGCGAGCTCTAAGCCTGGCGGTGGAGCTGAAGGCCGGCTAACAGTAGACTAGCTTTGGCACTCCTCCTTCTCCTCCGCAACCTTGAGAACGCTTGAATCCGTGTAAAGCATCGCCTGCAGCGCAACCGACTCCTCAAACTGACGACCAGAGGCTTTGGCAGTTGCTAGAAAGACATCACAGGGATATCATTCTGCTTCTCATCTAAGGAAGTGCACTCATTGTGGACACCACCAGCAACTATGAAGGTTTGAGCATACTCACTATTATAAAATAGAAATGTTTGTTAAGTTATTGGATCTTGTTGCCAAGTGTTGTTGCCAAGTGAATAGAGGATTTTGAAACACTTTAGCATGCATTATTTGGACAGTGTATGAATAAGTTAAAATTGTGGGTGTATCATAAACCCGGCATTCATCTTTCCTAGATTCTCCTGTTCTGATTGTGTAGATCTTGTATCATCAATATCTAAAGTTTCAGTCCCATTTTGGGGTCCAAATGTAGGTGTCGCATTTGGGTAGTGAAAATTATTGGTGCTCGTACCTTACGAATATCCATGACAAGATGCGGAGATGAAAAGATCTGTGAGAGAGTCCTGCTGTGGGGTGGATTACCGATGATTCTCATCCTTGGATGATTCTCATCTTGCCATCCGAAGTGATTGGCCTGGGTCAGCAAGTCAGTTCATCATGTCGGTTCTGACGGTCTTTGGTGAAACGTTCATTACAAACACTCTTTACACTGTCAGTGTAAGTTTGCCATGTTCTGATGGGGCTGCTCACATCCGATCCAATGCTACCAGAGTTCGTACATGATTGAATTTAAGGCTAGAATAGTTAACCCTAAGTTATATGGTAGTCTTCTCTTAAAGCAACCATTTAAGGGCTGGTCGGCCTTTTCGATGGTTCTTAGATGCACGAAATTATTTTTCCTTATTTTTCATTTGAAGAAAAATCGATGTGGAATCTAACCCAAGTGGTTTCATAATTTTCGGAGCATTTTTGAATTACTTATGAATTTTTAAAGAATTCTGCCATAGGCATCTATTTCTTGATCGTAGGCCTTACAAAACCCACACATGCATAGTCTGAAAAAAGATATGGTTTCACCAAAAACAAGCATTGCTGCATGCAGAAAGTAATAGACAGGGTTCCAAAATGTAACCTTTACTGAACTTTACCCCTACAGGGCCAAGGCCACTTTTTTGGACAAAAATCACTCGAAATTGTAATTTCTGTTGTGTTTGTTCAAGAAAAAGAAAATTAAAATTAAAAAATCTAACTGTAGGATCTTATACAATACTTGTATGAGATTATGTGGTAAAAGTTTTATCAAGTTTGATTGTACAGATTGGGAAATATTAGCATTCAAAGTTGTGGGGGAAAAGTTTTTTGAATACATGTAAACATTTCAGAAATGGACCCACCTTGGCTCTTATTCCATCCACTAGCAAAGTATCAAGGAACATTTGACAAATGTTAAACTACCCTGACATCATTGACAAAATGTTCAATGCTTAACACATATCCATATTACAACATGTTAATGTCCATTTCAGACCCTACCTCGGGACAGTCTAAAGAAAAGAGGCAAATTAGAGCACACTACTATACGGCTTGTATTTAGCTTTATAACTCTTCAATTGTATTTTAATATATGAATTGTGAAACAATATTATTAACCCCTAACTACCCAACTGACCATATATGGTCAATATGAAATTTTAGACTCATTTGGGGATAAGTAGATAAATATTTGTGATTGGTTAAAAAAAACTTATGGGCAGTTTCAAAGGTTAACTACTAAAATTCTTTATTTTTCACATAAAGAGGTAAATACTTGATTTTTGAGAGGTCCTCAAGGGCATATATGTATCTTAGTTGAAAAGTAAAGCTTGCAAATTTTACTTTATTTCTTGGCTTTGAGCAAAGCATGCCAATTTCACTTGATTTGAGATCTAAGCAATTGTAATTATCCATTTGCTTTGAAAATGGTCCAATGGAAAGAGTAAAGTGTTTTCATGATTTTCACCATTGAAAATTTAAACATGCAAATGTTGATTTGGAGTTAATTGTGATTTCTACTTATAAAAAAAATTGCATTTCAACAATTGCAAGGTGGATTATGTAATGAATTTGATAGCTCTTCATTTGAACTTAAGGTTTTTGGAAGTGCATTTTAGTGTGCTAACACAATTTTTAGTTGGTCTTGTCACCTTCAATCTCAAAAAAATTCTTATATGCAAATTTTTGAAACATTGTGGAAAAGGACAACATACTAAAAATAGAAAATGTACATTTCTCCTCTTATAATCTCACAACTCCTATGCAATTTTGCTCTCAAAATTGGTTAGAGTACTAATAAGCAAACTTTTTAGACATCTATATGGTTAGATTTTTTTTTATAAATTTGTTGTGGATAACTTTAAACCTATGCTCTTTTTTCATAGTCAAAACATTTTTGGAAAGGCTTAGGTATTTAGGGGTTAATGTACTATCATTATCACTAATTAACTTTGTATTGAAAAGTATTTGGTCAATGTTTTTCTTATCAAATACCACTAAATTTATAATAAACTAACCTATATTGTAACCACAAAGGGCTTTCAGACCCTTCAAGGATTAACCCTATAGCCCTGTGATGTCCAATTTTTGGACAACAAACCAATTGTAATTCATGTTCCTTTCCCATAGTTATTTGGATGAAAGTCATCATAATTTATGGAGATATGTGATGAAGTGGTTGTCCTATCTAATGGTTGGATTTAGTGTTACTAGAGTACATATTTTTCTAAAATTATAAATGTGGAAGTATGTCAAGTGGTTGACCAATCCAAAATTGCATTGACTCTAGTTTAAAACAAGATTTGTAAAAATGAGGTCATAGATTTGAAAAACACAAAAATTTCACAAAAATTCCATGTGAAGAGAACCTCATTTCACAAACTTTCAAATAAAATTCATTCAAAAAAATGGTATTATTTTGCTTGTAGTCAAATTTTGAAGGAATTTTGAAATTGTCCTTTCAAAATTTATAAAAAAATATTGGTGATAGCATTGGTACATCTAATCATACTAAGTGATGGAATCTAAAATTCAAAATCTACAATGTTTATGTGTATTCCAATTCCAAAATCTTCTTTCAAATAGTACTTCATCATGATTCTTTTTTGAATTGTTAGTTCTGGAAAACACTCTTAATACCTTCGGGGTTTAAATGAGGATTCAAATCAATTCAATATCTCTTCTATCCAAATTCTTTGATCCTACATTGCTACATGTAAGATGAGATGATAAGTTTAGATTTAACCCTTAAGCACTGCAACATCCCAATTTTGAATGATGAATAAAGAGGTTTTAGGTATGTGTTATTTACCACAAAACTTCTCATTTATCCAAACCAATGCTTGACTTTAATAAAACAACTTTATATATGATGAATTTAATGAAATTGAGGTAATCAATATGATATTCAAGAAATGGTTTTGAAATAAATGTGCAAATATTGAAGAAATGATTCAGAAATGAATCTGAAATACTCAAAAGGCCTACAATGCATCACATTTATTAATTGAATAAAGCAATTAAAAAAATGAAGTGCTTATGTTGTGAATGGAAGGAAATACAATTCTTCAATGTACTACATGATGTATTACTTCCAAATTTTGACAACAAACGTGACTATGAATTCTATTAATCATTAGATGTTGCTGTTTTATTTGAATTTTCTTTCAGTTATTTTTAGGGATTAAATTTGAAATTAAATTCAAATTGCTCAATATTTTGAATAGAAATTGAATTCGCTTTGTTACATTGATTTGACTTCAGAAGTTCCTTCCCTATTGTTGCTAAAACTGCCAAATTTTGTTTAGCTCCAATTGAATCACAAGGTAGTTCACATGCCAGATTAATTGATAAATTACATTATATTCATAACACTTCTACTAATTGTATATTTAGGGGGCCCCTATTGCATTTCCTAACATATGTGGTGGTTCCTCTAGATATTGCAATTGTTGGGAGTTGAAAGTTCCAACCTCCCCCAAGCATTCAAAAATAGCATGTCCTTCTTTTTCAAGGTATGAGGGTAAGGTTGAAACAATAATGGTAATGAATGTTATACATTGTATCACACTAACATAGAATTCTACTAGACATGCAAGAATCCATGGTATTATTTATGGGGTTTTTTTGTAATGAGGTAGAGGTCCATAAAGTGATTAAAATCTAGAAGCATACTCGAACACAAAGGAAACAATTGCATTTATATTAGTGTACCAATAATGAACATACTTGGAGGGACATTCTCAATGTTCTATGTGATTCCAACTTCAAATTTCATAACTAATTCCCAAAAGATCCAAAAAATATGGAACGATTTAGATAAGATGCCAATTCTACTTATCTTTTAAGGAAATTTTATTGAAAAGTAGAAAAGAAGTCAATTTTCCAATTATTGGAATCAAAATTAGAATCAAATGGTAGATTGTCACTTAATGAACTTCCTACCTTATCATGTATAAATTAACCTTTATAATACAACCCCCAAATTAAACCATTTTATTTTATATAAAAAGAAATTTCTTATCCCCCCAAGTAATAATATATTTAGATCTTTCAAAGATAAAATGAAATTAGTCCACTTGTAGAATTATGTTTTGTGTATATTGAAGCTTAAGACTACATATTTTGTAACAAGCAACTTACAAATCACAAAATCTAATTTTAGCATGTTGTCATTTTTTTATTGTCTCACCTTTACACTTTGATGCTACAACTAATGCCACTAGACCCACAATCTACATCAAGCCACTATGACATTCTTCAGTGGAACAATGATGTTGTTCTATATCACATATTGTTTTCAGCCCAACTACTTAGTTTAAGAAACCAATTTATAGTTCTTTTCTAATAGAGTAAGTGACCCATTCTCGACCCCCCCCCCCCCATTTTCACAGTATAGGCTAGTGTATTTCCAATCAGTTGTGTTTTACATTTCTGCTCATAACTGACATGTATTAGTTGGAGCAACATAAAAGTTCAAGAAGTGTACATTGAAAGCATAGAATGATCACAACATATACATTGAAAACCACAATTATCACTCTCATTGGTTTTGTAACAAGCCTATGATTAGAAATAGATTGACCTATATTACAAGAATAGGTTTCATAGAATCTTTATGAAAAAAATTCACAGTAATATCATTTTTGATTAAAAAAATGAAAAAAAAATCCAAATCCTTCTAAAATCTATTTCCCTACATGAGGAAATTTTTTCCTTCACCAAACTCATCTTGCAACTATGTTCAATTCCTTAAGTGGTTGGAAATGGGTCATTTACTATAATCATGTAAGGAATTGTTCTTATGATTCATAAAAGAGAAGGTAGAAGCAATTAATGTTAACTACTATTCTTAAGTTGAATTCTTTCAAATCCAAACTTTATTTGGCACATGGTAAATCAGATCAGAACTTGCATGAGGGGGGATGAAAAGGAATGCAAAACTATTCATTTGCATCCTTGACTTGGCTCAAAGGCAATTAATATACAAATAAATGCATGTATTAGTTGCATTCATGCAGAAGGTGCAAGGACATAACTTAGTCGCTTCTAGGCGAAGAAACACCACCTCAAAGTTATCAAAGACTTCAAATTAAAATTAAAACGCATCTCCGAAGGGAAACCAGCCAGGCAACTGAAAGACAATCACTTGCGAACCAAATATTACGTAAATAGTCCAAGCTGTCAGCAACCCTACGAACAATTGATATCCGGCGGGATAAGGTTCAAAAAATGCCGGAACGGTCCTCAGGTGGACTCGGTCGCGGCCCATAGCCGGTGACGAAAAGCCAAACCCACGACTGGAGCGACCGGGAAATGCGTCAGGGAACCGGTCCATACGGTTCCTCCAATCAGGAGTCGTCTCTCCCGCTCCATAAGGCTGGCAGGGAGACTCTTGGAGCTGCCATAGCCGCAGTGCTGCACCATTCCCACTTCTTGGAGGCGTCTTCGTACACGCCTACCTCGAAGCTCTTTCAAGCGCTCGCTTTCACCTTCTGCGTGCCTTTGCTCTGCGTATAGTCGTTTTTGTATCGTCGCATTTGCTTCGGTAGCCTTCTCGATCCCGACTTTTAAGCCTTCGGGGCTAGTTGCGTGAGTCCAGCCAGCGACAATGAGAGAGTGCATCTCGATCCATATCGGCCAGGCCGGTATCCAGGTCGGAAACGCGTGCTGGGAGCTGTACTGCCTCGAGCATGGCATTCAGGTATGTGGTGTCTTTCTTGTATGCATTTGTCGTTTCCAGGCTGACTGTAGTACTGCTACTTCGTTCACTTTCGACTTGTAAACATTCTGCATTGCCAAGCTCTTGGGCGACGTGGGAGGCAATGTAGCTTCTACGGCACTACAAGATGTGTTAAGGTTGAGTTCTAAGTGACTTCCGTGTCTGTGGACCTGTTGTACAGCCCGATGGTCAGATGCCGAGTGACAAAACGGTCGGGGGAGGAGATGATGCTTTCAACACGTTCTTCTCTGAGACCGGAGCCGGGAAGCACGTCCCTCGCGCCGTATTCCTCGATCTGGAGCCGACTGTGATCGATGAGGTGCGTACCGGCACGTACCGTCAGCTGTTCCACCCTGAGCAGCTGATCAGCGGAAAGGAGGATGCCGCCAACAACTTCGCCCGCGGTCACTACACCATCGGGAAGGAGATCGTGGACCTGTGCCTGGACCGCATCCGTAAGCTGGCGGACAACTGCACAGGCCTGCAGGGCTTCCTGGTCTTCAACGCAGTGGGAGGAGGCACCGGATCCGGTCTGGGCAGTCTGCTCCTGGAGCGTCTTTCTGTGGACTACGGAAAGAAGTCGAAGCTCGGTTTCACCGTGTACCCGTCCCCGCAGGTGTCTACCTCCGTGGTGGAGCCGTACAACAGCGTGTTGTCCACTCACTCTTTGCTGGAGCACACCGATGTGGCCGTCCTTCTCGACAACGAGGCCATCTACGACATCTGCCGGCGTTCCCTGGACATCGAGCGTCCCACGTACACCAACCTGAACAGGCTGGTGTCTCAGGTCATTTCTTCTTTGACCGCTTCGCTTCGATTCGACGGTGCGCTGAACGTGGATGTGACGGAGTTCCAGACCAACTTGGTGCCTTACCCGAGGATTCACTTCATGCTCTCGTCTTACGCCCCCGTGATCTCTGCGGAGAAGGCTTACCACGAGCAGCTGTCGGTAGCAGAGATCACGAACTCTGCTTTCGAGCCTTCTTCTATGATGGCGAAGTGCGACCCCCGCCACGGGAAGTACATGGCTTGCTGCCTGATGTACAGAGGAGATGTGGTCCCCAAGGATGTCAACGCTGCGGTGGCCACCATCAAGACCAAGAGGACCATCCAGTTCGTGGATTGGTGCCCGACCGGGTTCAAGTGCGGCATCAACTATCAGCCGCCGACCGTCGTCCCTGGAGGCGACCTCGCCAAGGTACAGAGGGCCGTGTGCATGATCTCGAACAGCACCAGCGTGGCCGAGGTGTTCTCCCGCATTGACCACAAGTTCGATCTGATGTACGCCAAGCGCGCATTCGTGCACTGGTACGTCGGTGAGGGCATGGAGGAGGGAGAGTTCTCGGAGGCCCGTGAGGATCTTGCGGCTCTGGAGAAGGACTACGAAGAAGTGGGTGCCGAGTCCGCCGAGGATGGTGGCGAGGACGATGGTGAAGAGTATTGAATGTCTTGATTTCTGTAGGCTCTGTTACCCATCTGTAATGGTTCACAGTCGTGCGTGCAGAGCTGGTTTTTGTAAATGACACTACCGTAATGCCATGGCTTTTCACCTTTCACTTCGTGCACGTCTGTTGTGTGCCGGCCTGAATGTGTAGCGCCTATTTAACTCCTGGTCATCTTTGGTTTTTTTCGAGGGTTTTGATGCTCCCCTGCGTACCTTGCGTAGCATTACAGTTCGAATGTCGACATTGGGCTCTGAGAGGGTCGACAGGCAGAAGTCTTGCGTGCTTTGCTGTCTTCAACCGCTCGGTGTGAGGGTCGTCAGTAATTTTCACGATGAATTCCAGTTCTCTCGATTACAGCTTCCAGCATTCGCCTGGAGTGCGGAAATTGTGATGCAGAAACTCTCTCCTCGCGAACACTTCATCTGAAGTTCACTGTCAGCATCGAACCAGTCACTACCGATTGAAAAGAGTGCGCCTTTACAATATTATTCACCAGTGTACGTGCCCATTACGTGTTGGTTCTGATGAGTCGACTTTGCTTTTGTAATTTACGTGATGATGGCTGGAAGGGTTACAAACCTGAGACCATGATGCTGAGTGTCCACAATTCTCAGTTTTTAGGGAGCATGCCGGTGAACGTTTCGGAAGGTGTAGATATGATGACTGTTGTACAGAGCAATCTGTGTATAATCCTTCACATTCGGAAGCAGTTACTATGTCTTCACCTCTTGAGACAAGGTCTCATGTGATCCACAAGAAGATGTTTGAATGTCATGGTTGTTGCATTGTATGCAAGGACGGAGACCTTCAGATTGCAGAAGATGAAACTGTAACTAATGGTGCAAACATGCCCTTGGACAATAATTAGGAGGCTGAAATAATCAGCCAAGTTAACAAAGTAAGGGGCCATGTCAGTGATATGAACATATGACCTCGTATGAGAGAAATATACAAGCCTAAGGATCCTTCCCGCTGCCCTTTGAACATATGTTCAAGAACTGAAGACTCGATAGTGTTCTTCAACTTGTACTTGTAGATTTTCGCAGAACGGTCTTGGTTTGATACAATCAATTCATTCACCTGTGCCTTGGGACTATGAATGATCCATTGAATGTCCCCAAATTCTGTCCAAGGATGGTATGTTGCATTTCTCCAAAATATTGAATTTCTTCAAAACAGAGTTCCACCTTTCATGTATAGAACAATTGAGTTCTAAATTTAATCATAAAATTGTGATTTTAAGTATAAGTCTATTAAAGAATTACTAATTTTGTAATTCAAGTGGTATCCTTTGCACAAATCTTTTGATTTTAGAATAGAATCTATGAAATGCTTACAATATACAATAGTTTAGATTCAACCCTATATATAAAAACAACATTATGATGTTGAGGTTATTAGTTTTGTGCCTTTTGGTACAATTTTCCACAATGGTTTTGTTGATAGATCTTTGCTCACATGTCACTATCTACTTTTGTTGTTTTGTTGCTAGTGATCATAGACTAAGTTTTGTCACTTGTAGTTTGATGTAACAATATAGTTTTGCAATAATTACCTTCATGTTTTAATATAGTTTTGTTGGTAGATTGACAATGCTACCTCTCTCTTCCTATAGTATTCATTCCTTATCTCACTTTCTCTATAATGCATTGGAAGACAATTGAAGCCCGAGGAAGGCCCTTAGTTTTAGTGTTGTTCCCAAGCTAGGCTCTATTTGTCATTACCATGTTCTCAAATGCAATGGACACCAAAGAATGAGTTTGGATGTGGGTACCTTGTTATGTATTGCATCAATTATTTCATGTTGCGACCAAGTTTTGATTTTGTCAATTTGTAATTCTTGACTTTTTTCTTTGATGTGGGCATGCTTGTGACACTTGTGCCTTGATGCACTTGGATCTTATTACCCAAATGTTTTTAGTAACATGTTTGCCAAAAGTGCAATGCAATTCCTTACGTGGCTTCATTGTACTAAAGGAGGGTTGTAGTGGTGACAAACTATCTAATGTTCTTAGACCAAATTATAATTTTTATTTATTTTTGCATATGAAGAATATTGGTATTTTGCCACTATTGTTCTTTTGGAGCGCCCCATTGAAGAACTTTGATGCCTAGGTCTCAAAGTCACCTTTCCTGTTGACTTGCAACTGCAAAAAAAAGTTTAGAGTGCATCTGTTCATTGAGTTTTAGTTTTAGCTTTTGGAATTCTAAAACATCATTAGAGTAGCTAGTATGCTTCACATGTTGAGTTCCGAAAGAAATTCCACAGCAAAAGATAGTGTAGGACATCATCATGGACAACTCTAAAATGATTTACTTTTGTTTTTGTCAACAACGAATGCCAACATGGCATGTCTAGCAAGCTTAAGCAAGGGATTGAGAGATTCGTTGAACTTAGATTGTTTCCTCACCTTCTATTGAAATGTACCTACTCTTTGAGAGAGTAGGTCTTGCCTCATGTCAAATATCATGTGCTCAACATTGACTAGTGCCTATGTGCATTTTGGATGGTAGCTTTAGCTTCTTATTGTGTGATTTTAGGGTGGCATTAAGCTATGGATGTTGTTGGAGGGTTACTAATTGTTGCATCAAAGGCCTTGGTCAATCATTTTGCAATCCATGTGCCAACAATATCTATGAGTTACAACTGGAGTTGCAACATGCTTCCTTCCTTTCTTTCTTTGAAGTCTCTGTGTGTACTCTCTCTATGAATTCGTTCATAGTTGTTGCTTTCTTACCACGTATCAGCCTATGACTTCAAAAAAGCAGGCATACAAATCATGGGGGTTGGCTTCGGGCCTTCGCTATTGTTTCATTCAATAAAATGTAGTGAGAGGGTTTCTTTTTCCAAGAGTGATGAGTGAGGACAAACTATTACCTTGAGGGCTCTCTGTTGTAAGTTCACATCTACTTCTATTGCTCTATTGGCATCACTTTGCATTGCATACTACAAACAAGGGTTGTAGTTTTAGGTTTGTTAATCTTTGGACAATCTAGTATTTTGAAAGTGAAAAAGATGTTGTTAGACACTCAAGATGTGTACAAGGTTCAAGCTAGAGTGTCAAGAAAATACAACCCCCCCATAATTTGAGGTCATCCTCTTCATGAAAAACCTTTGAAATTTAGTTTCACAGAGAAACAAAAGACAAGTACAACAAATGTGGACCTTTGTCTTGATGGATCCATTTACATTGTAAACAAAATCACCCAAAGGTACCCTCTTTTTTGGTTACTACTAGATGTTTTGGAATTTGTAGGTGACATGAAAGGGGTTTACTTGGGTATGTCAAGAATTTGCAAAATTCTGAGGTAAGTACATCACAAAGATTTTGATTTTTTGAGCCTATTTTGATGATTTGATGGAATTTTTAGTTGAAACCACACCAACTTCAAGAGCTATAGAATGCAAGAGGTCTCACTTCTGCAATTAAGAATTTTCCATCTACAAACGGAGGTCGCTCAATTAAAACAATCGCTCTGGGTCTTGAAAAATGATCATAGCAATAGCATGCAAGAGCTAAGTCATGAAAGATAGGCCTTGGACATTTTGAGTGCATAGTTGGAGAACTTACATGATCAAAATGAACTAGAAATGCAATATTTGTGGAAGCAATAAGAATAGGTAAATTTTGTCTTGAACAATAGTTTAGGAAGAGTACTACATATTATACATAAATTGAAAGAAAAATTTAGAGGATTAAGGAGACAATATTCAAGATTTTAGGTATATAAGTCAAATTAGACCTTGTAAAAACATTCTATCACTATCAAAGTTTGGAGGCCAAGCAAATGCAACTAGTAGGCTTACACGTGGGCTTACAAGAACTATCCTCACTCCACCTACAAGTATGAGTCCCAAAACAGAATTGTACATCATTTTCTTATAAATGCCTTTGTGGAGGCATTGAAGACCAAGCTACAACCAAAAAATTGTTTGCTTTACTTCTCACAAAAATTTAGCTCCAATCTCTCATTCAAATGCGAGCACTAAGTGATACAAGAATGCAAATAGAAAACTCCTAATTGAACAAGATTGGTTGATTTGTTGGACCTCACAAGATCCTCTAAATGTCCAACAAAGTTGGCATTATTGAGAAAGGTTTTTCCCCAGGTTATTCAGAAATCTACAAGAAATTCAAAGTGGGGCTCTAGTGTGCTAGCAAGAACTTGAAATTGGGATGCCTCCCCAATCCTCATAATGTCTCCATTGTCAAGGTCCAAATGAATTCAAAATTGATAGAGCTCATAGGAAATTGCTATACCATCAACATGGAAGTAGAAGTTCTACAGAAGAATAAGGTCACACGAAGACTACATAGTTTGAATGAGTTCAACACTTTCTTCGCCAACTTGGAGAGTGCAACGTAACGGACTATGGTGAAGTTGTACATCATCACTTCGACTCATATGAGTACAACTTCAATGATTTAAGTGTGTGGACAATACTAATTTCAATGACAATGTCATTTATACTAGTGCTAGTAGTTCAATCCATAACTCCCATCCTCAATTTAGTCCTTATATACTATAGGTCAACCATGTACTTTCTTAGGCTTAGTGCATCGACTTAGACCCAATGAATCCTTGAAAATCTTGTATTTTTATCTTTAGAATGGTAGATGCTCTAGCTCACAAACATGCACAAAGGTTATTGACATCCGAAAATGGAGACAAACTTAGTTTTTATGCTTCCATTACAATTCCAATGAAGTTGGTATTTATATACCCTAGCAACTTCATTTTTTGGAAACATGTGTGTTCCATGTGGTCACCAACTAGAACATCAATGAGTATAGAAAAGCTAGATAGGTACACTCCTGCTTGTCTTGGTTACCTTTACTAATTCCTATGACAATCCAACTTGAGTTCATGATTACTCATCCCTTAGCTTTGTCATGACTTTTGATCACATAAATATATGTCCTTAAAATCAAACACTAGAGTGTTAGGGGGTCAAAAAAGTAGTTTTCATTATTGAATGAGGTCATCCAAAGTACTTGCCCTCTAGCTATTCATCTTTCTTTAGGATCCTCCTACAAGTAAAAGATGAGAGCAATGTCTCATAATTCAAATTATATCTTAAGTACAAAGCTTCATTGCCAAACTTGTTTTCATGTTTTCATTGTCAATTTGAGGAGTCTACTTGACTTATTGTTTGATTGACATAGCATTGATGGAAGGATACCAACAAATAGTGCACTTTGAAGTCCTTGATTTCTGTTCTTGGGTCTCGTGCTCTCCCAGCAAGATTGTCCACCTTTAACATATCAACCTACACAAAGAAACATTGATGTGCAACAATTAGATATCTTGTCACCTTAGATCCTAAGACTTATGGTGCACATTGGTGACATAAACAATCCAAAAATGACAAGGTCATGTAGTTGAAAACCTCACTACGGAGCTCTCTAGGAAAGTTGTGGAGTACTACAACAATCATCATGAAATTTTTAAGTACGTTTACCATTCATGCATCCATGGCTAATCCTTCACTATGTAGAGATTAATGGCCGTCTTCTAATCTTTGGTCTAAGGATGAACAAAGCAAAAGTAGTCAGTAAGTAGAATATGGAATGCATCAATATCACACTAATGAATAGAGCACTGGACCCTACTACAAACAAAGACTCTGAAGAATATTTTTCTATACAAGTTGAAAGAGAGATTTGGCCAATTAGTTGCTTCCAAACTCCTAAAGAGAATTTCGAAATTCTATCAACAGTTTTCAATAAAACTACTAATCCCTCTATCATCCAATTTGAAAATGATGGTCGGAGATGAGCTGTTGATGGGGTTGGAGAATTCTAAGTGCAATGGCATTTATAGGTGACATGAAAACTATCAAAGCTTTCTATGAACTTGGAAATGGAGCAAATGGACCTCATAGCATATATTGGAACTAGAAGAGTAGAAGAAGACTACAGATAAAATTGTATTAGCACCATAAGCTGTAGCAACTATGCAAAAATGAACCACAACTTCGACTGGTGGTCTATTTCTGAAGTATGTGACAACAAGACCTATTTCAAACCCTTTGAGCTTGGTATAGTGGCAGCCTATTTTTCTAATTCCATTAGATTGAATTCATGTCTATACATTTCACGGGTTCAATCAAATGGTTGAAAAACTTTTGTATATGCATTTCCAATTTGTTTCAACTATTTGCAATGTCCAAGTCGAGAGGATTGCTATCAAGGACTTGCAAAAAGTTCTATCCACCATTGGTATGTATGAAGGAGATGTTCAGATCTTCGAAGACAAGGATCTATAAAGTGTGAGTTACCCTGCTAGCTCACAAATTAGAACTAGGAAAATTTAGACAAATTAGGTGAAATGGTAAGTTATGAATTATTAATTAAAAAAAATTAAGCTATAATTATGAACTAATGGATTTTCTAATAGGTAGGAATGGAAATTTTCAAAAAATGGTGTGAAATTTAGAAATTACAAGTATGCGAAAAAGGGGGAAATCTTAGAGCAAAATTAGGAATTTAAAACCAAAAATGCATGAAGTAAAAATATGAATTAAATGAAATTAGGCAAATGGATAAATATAGATAAATTGGAATCAAATGCTACACGAAGAAAATTGCATAAAAAATGAATTGGAAATCCACAAACCTAAAATACAAAATTAATTAGTAGAGTTAGAACAACTATTAGAACGCAAACATTGTGAAAGAGACTCCAAAATAGAAAAGAAAAACAATAAATTAGGGAGATTCACAATAAAATAGCACAATTTAAAGTAAATTAGTGCGGTTTCCAACAATTTAGTGCAATTTTCAGTAAAATAGCGTGAGGATGAAATTTTAATGCATGATTATACAATTATTAGCTCTTAGGGTAGAAGTTTAGGTTTAGAAGCCTTTGTCTCTTGTCTTCTCTCTCTCTCTCTCTTGTGTGTATATTTTGGGGATTCCTAGGGTTTTGTAGAGGAGACTTTTTTTCTTTGTGAAGGGAAGAAAGTTATGTAGATTAGTTGGAAAATGGAGTGTAGCAAATTTGTCAATTAGGTCCTATGCAATGGTTGTGTGGGAAGATTAGGGTAGAAAAAAATGTTTGGAGTTGCAGATAAATTAGAATTTGATGGAATTGTTAGGGGATCTTGTGATGAGTTTAAGCTTTATTGAAGTGTAAACAATTCCTAGCTATGAAACCAAAAATCCAAAAATGCAAACGATAATCAAGCCTCATAAAATCTAATCCAAGTTGGAAAGCTTCTGGAATGACCAAGTAGGAACATCAGAATGAGGGATAGTATGAATAAATGATGAGAAGACCAGGATGGTGACAAGCTTGGGAACAATGGTGGCTACAAACTCTAGTGAACTTGAAGTTCGAGATCAGAAGGCCAAATGAGCTAGGGCCAAGAGGGAGATTAAAATAGAATTATAGCTTGGAGCATATTAGATTCTAATTCGAGCCACATTCACAAAGGAACAAATCTCGAGCATCAACAATGTGAGAGAAATGATGAGACCATGAAGAGCAATGTGACTAAGAGAGGATGATTTGAAGATCGACCAAAAGACAACAAGATCCACAACATGAGAACCAAGGGTGCAACAACTTAGAATAAAGAGGGAAGAATCTGCCATTGGTTATGAAAACCAATCCTAAGGATGAGTAGATGGAGCTAAAATTTTCAAGCCCAAATAGGCAAGGAAGACTAGCTTAATAACTTCACGAGCTTGGAGGCTAAAGTATCCAATCCCTAGCCCCAATTTGGTTGATTGGTGATTTTTTCATTCTAGTATCACTAAATTCTTTTGTAGAAGCTAAATGAATTAGAATTAATGATATGAATTGTGATAGGAATGAGGGTTAGCAAGCACTACAACAAAATGGGTGTTTTATGACTACAAAAAATGACTACAATGAGTTGTAAAATCTCAAAATATGACTCACATAGAAAACACTGTAGATGACACACGATATGACTGGGTCTAGTCATTACCGTCTAGTCAAATTTTTCATGAGTCATATTTGAAGTCATTTGTATTGGGGGTACAATTAGGTGTATATTGCCTACGTGATGTATATGTTGACTATCTTTGGAGGCTTGACTTTTTCTTGAGTTGCCCAGGCAAATGAAAAAAAAGCCTACATGGCACATGACTCCATGTAGTCATATTTTAGGTTGATGTGGAATATGACTATGGTGAATTATATTTTGGTTGATGTGGCATATGACTTTTTGTAGTTATATTTTGGGCTGATGTGAGATATGACTTTTGTGAATCATATTTTTTGTTGAGTGAAAAATTACTTATGAATCATATTTTTTATCAATGTGAAAAATAACTCTCATGAGTCATATTCTCTACATGTTGATGTAAAAAATGACTCTAGTTGGTCATATTTTTTGTTGATGTGGAATATGACTAATATAAGTAATATTTTTGGTTCATGTAGTAATTCATATGGAATGTTACTAGTATGATTTATGATTGAATGTAGTCATATTTTTAAAAGTATAGAGTTATGTTACTGGCATTATTGTGAGTATTATATAAATACAAGAAGTCATATTTTGGCTAAGATATATTATAAAATATGACTCAAGCAAGTGATATTTGTAATTGGGGTAACTTGAGGTTTATGGTAGCTTGTCATAAACTACAATCACATTTTCTTTACATTCTAAATTGACATGTGGCATTGCAATCATGCATCAATATGGTTTAGTACCTAAATAAATGACTCCATGCAATAAAAAATGAGTACATATGATTTTTGAGATGCATAAAAGACAATCATATTGAAGAGAAAATGCAAAAAGAAATGTGACTCTTTTCAATAACATTTATTAGTCACTAACACAAAACATATCACAATGACACTCTGTAGATGTATATTCCTACGCACTCTAGGACTTATATTTCTTACTGAAATGTGAAGAAATTGTCTCTTTAATGTTGTAAGTAGCCTCCAATAACTTCATTTCAACTTTAAGTGCCTACATGTACAATGAAAGAGGTTAATTTCTAGTGAATGAACAATATAGCTCAACCTTCAAGGATTTAAGGCAACATAAAATATGAAGCAAAAGTTTAAGGTAAGAAAATTGTATAATCACTAGATCTCTAGAAATCACAAATAAATAAGAGGAAAGAACAACAATAGTAATAAAGGTAATAAGAATTAAAAGGTGACAAGTGCTAAGAGATAATAACAAGTAAGAAGATGTAACAAAAAACAAGAAGAATTAAGAATTAAGATGCACCAAAAAGCAACAAGAGACACAAGTTAAGATGCAATAAAATAATAAGAAGAAGTAGGAACTAAGATACAATAAGAAGCAATAAGAAATACAATTTAAGATGCAATAAATAACAAGAAGAAGTAGGAACTAAGATGCAATAAAAAGCAACAAGAAATACAATTTAAGATGCAATAAATAACAAGAAGAAGGAAGAACTAAGATGCAACAAAAAGCAAAAAGAAACACAAGTGAAAATGAATAAAAAAGAAATTAAAAGCAAGAATTAAAAAGTAACAAGAGACAAGAACTAAAAAACAAGAATTAAGATGTAAGAAGAGAAAGTAAAAGCAAGGAGCAAAAACTAAGAAGCGAAAAGAGTCAATAACTCGGAGGTAACAATTAAGAGGTAACAAGAAGAAACTAGAAGCAAAAATCAAGAATGAAGAAGCAACAAAAAGTAAGGACTAGGAAGTAACAAAAAATAAAAACTAAGAAGCAAGAATTAAGAGGAAGCAACAAGTAACAAGAAGAAACTAGAAGCAAGGATCATGAACTAAGAAGTAAGAAGAAGCTAGAACTAGAAAACAACAAGAAGCTAAACTTAAGAGGCAACTAAAAATAAAGAAGGAATAGAAGAAGAAAAAAAACCAGTAGCTAGGATTTTTAAACCCTAAATTAGTGGCAACTACATAGAAGAAGCGATAAGGGTTTTAAAACCCTAGTCATGCACATGACTTGCTCTAATCATATGACTTGATGTAGTCATGCCACTCACTAAATATGACTATACTAAGCATTTAAGCTATTTTAATAACAAAATTTGTTACAAAGTAAATGTATGTTGCAATACAATTCTACAAAACTTCTAAACAGAAATTGTAAGGCCTTAATCAACTATAGTTATGGCAAAAAAAAGACAACTAAACAAATGTCCTACATCAATCAAAATATTTATGTCTATGCACTAAATATATAAGAGCAAAAGTATTTGATAGAGGCACTATTTGAAAGCATCTTTGAAGTAAAAAAAGAGATTATGTTTTTATTGTCCATATCTTTATATTAAGAACATTCAAACAACTATCTTTTAATTGCAATACAAGCATTTATATTATGGTGAGCCTCAATCTTTATATGAATAATTTTGTGAATTCTAAATGACCTTACAGAGATCCTTTATAAATATGGCTTATATGACATTGCAAAAAAACTTTATAAGAAAGAGACGAACTTCAATACATGATATATGTAAGTGTTCTATCTATATCCTTGAAATAAAGCAAACACAATTATATTTTGTTGTTGTTGGGCTTCAAATCTTAAGTTAGATATTTGTTCAATGGGCATTTTAAACAATGAAAATTTTTATTCTACTGATAAATTGTAAGTGTGTGAGTGTTTATTTACCCCCATAGTAAATAACTTGCACAACAGGGTTTTTTTTGTTTTAATTTATTTCCTAACAGGTGTCTAAGCATTGTCCATTGAACCTTCCAAGCAATGGACTCTTTCCTAAATCCTAAGTTCAAAGAATTTATTGGAAGCAAACATATTCACAAAGATTAGTCCTAAACAACATAGGATTTTTCTACTAAAATTGTATTAATTGACCTATTTTGAAAATTAATAAAATTTAGATTATTTAATAACTTACCTCATTCTGGAAGTTATTTGGCATGTTGTTGTATAGATCATTGAGTTCTCCTTCATTTGTTATTTTTTTGCTTACAGCTTGAAGAGTGAATTTTAATTACAAGTTGGCGGAATATGGTTACCAGAGATTTTTTCTATCCCTTCTCACTATTTAAACTTATTTATTCTATTCTACAAGTTAACTTCGAAGGATATGGTTTTTGATAAGATTTCCACTAATTCAAGGCAACTTTCTAATCTATCCTATTTTCTATGGTTCTAATTGTTTCTCTAAGATTTCCTTGATTTCTATCTAATTTCTATCTGAACTCAAATTTTTGTACTTCTTTCTTTCTTCTATCATTCAACTTTGAGTTTGTAACCTCTAAACTTTTTTTGTGCAATTGCTACAACTTCTAAGAAAGAAAGAGTGGTGAGATTAGTGTTTTTTGCTACTTCTTTCCAATCTATGGTGATTTTTTCTCTATTCCTATGGCTAACTATTCTAGTTCTATTTCAACTTGTTTTGTTTTGTTTTTTCTTCCTAAATTTTCATTTATACATATCCTAATCTAAACAACTAAAAGAAATTTTTTATCTTTTTTTTTAAAAAAAAAAACAAATTTTTTAGAGAGGGGAAGTGATGAAATCCTCCCCTAGCTCTCTGGTCCGTAGCTCCCTGCTCAGGCATCGGCTCCCACAACCGGGTGGGGGCTCCCTAGTAGGCCAGGGCTCCTACCTGGCTCCCTACCTAACTCCCTGCGCAGTCTCAAAGATTGGCCTTCGGGCTGGTTCCTATTTTTTTTTGTTCTTTTGATTTTTTTTTTCCTTTTGACAAACTTAACTTCTAAAGGAAAATTTTCCCTAACAATTAGTCTCCATACCTTTCCAATTGCTAGAGAATTTGTGAAAAAGACTAACTAGGTGAACTTTTTAACAATCTTGTTTTTGAGGTATTTTTGTATAACTTTAAGGTTCAAAGCTTCGCTGTGGTGGAAAACTTTTGACAAACTAACATAGAATTTCTAAACTTAGAGTTCATAGCTCCGCCGTATTCCCCCGAAGCCTACTAAATTTCTATCTAATTCTAAAAATCAAAGTCAAAGCTTTGCCTTGTAATGATAAACACAGAAAATAACACACAAAGATTTTGACAAAAGAAAATTAAAGGAGGATGAATCAAGATTGTTAGTACAAAAATTAGTACAAAAATCATAAACATAACAAGCTAGAGGTTTTCCCTAAGCGGCATCGCTAGTCATAAGGGAAGAATCCTCTAGAGTTAGTGCACGATACTCAAGTTCTAAACAAGGATTTGAATGGATAACAAATGTACGAAAGTAAGAGTTAGTACAACAAAATACTACCAAATTTTTGCCAAGAACTGGAAAAAATAGTACAAGGACAACAAATAAGACTTGAAGGGACCCCAATGTCCTTCAAAGATTGCAAAAGAGAAACAAAAGGAGCTTCAAATGCTCCAAAAACACCACGTTTACAACTTTGGCTCAAAAATGGCCAAAAGTCCACAATTAATGAACCAATGTGTTTACAAAGCCAAAATAATGGATAGAAGGGGTGATTTGAGAGAAGAATGAGTGCCCTTATATACTTTTTCAAGGGCACCCACTTCCTCTCATTTCAACATGGTAATCTTATCAATTAGGATTTTCATCCTAATTTACCCATTTTGACTTTCTACGTTGATCCATTTTTTAACTTTTAGAGATTAACTCCAAATCACCAATGGATTGCGCCATTGACTTTAGAAGGCCATTTTTAATCTTTGAAACCACCATACCCCTTTTGTAACTTCAAAATTTCAACGAAACCTAACGCCAATTTAACACCAAAAAAGATTAAAAATCCAACTTTTGAAGTTTGACTTTTTTGAAAAAAATAATTAGCTTAGACTCTTAAGTAGGTGTGGGGGAGTAAGAAAAGACCTATCTTTGACCCCATTCCACTTTTGTATGCTCCCGATCCACTAGTCAATTCCACCATAATCTTTAAATTTTGTCAATTGTTGAAGAATCTTGCAAGTTCGGGTTTTTATGACTATCGGAATGTCTTGAAACTTGTTGGAGCGTCTTATGAACATAAAAAAAGCTATTCTAATTTTTAGTGAGATTTTACCACCACCTAGAGAAATTTTAGGAATTTCCCATCGTAGGTTTGGACAGTTGACCGTCTGAAAAGGCATCTTCTGACTATTAAAAAATTCCGAAACTTTTTGTAGAACTTCCCATGGAATCCCACAACACATGCGTAGGCTCATATTTTTACTGTACACATCTGCCTAGGGGGAACAAAATCCACGTCCTTATTTAATTATCGATGGCCAGGGAATCTTCCATACTCGAGGGAATCTTGGCAAACTGACTTCACCGTTGTTTCCCGGGCATGGTTTTAAGTGGAAGTGACCTTCCTTGGACTAGAGATTCTTCCACGATCTTGTCTTGGTATTTTTAACATCTGCAAGCCAATAATTGGGGTTCCACTATTTCGTTGATGAAATGGGGAAACTCGAACCTATCTCCGGGAATTGTCCTATGTGCCTCACCAAGTTTCTCTCAACCACTATTAGCCAAGCGATGTCCTTTTTATGTGGGATTTTGAGCCTAATATGCTCATAATTGATAATTACCACGATTAGTTAAGTTCTAACCTATTTACAAGTGAAATTTGAATCTAATTAGTAAAAATTCTCAAAATATGACCAAATACTATATTGGCATGTAACGCACCTATTTTGGTTTTACATTCTTTTTTGTTTTTTTTGTACTATTTTCGTCACTTATTTTTGCAAAAAAATTAAAAAAAAGATAAGTAAATCCCTGGTGACGAAATAGGGGCTCACAAAGTGCTTGACATTTAAACTAAAACAAACACAAACTATAAAAGTTAGAGGTTTTAGATGGTTGTGGCCAATGTAGGTCAAAACTCTAAACCTCCAAATCCAAGTTGAGAAATTAAAATTTATTAGTTGAAGTTGTAGAGTGTTGCATGCCTATTCTAAAATAGTAAAGATATTTATAATGGAATATTTTTAGCAAAAAATATAGATGGAGGAAGGTTTGTCTCTAATTAATCATTCAAGATTTCATCCAACATTTTTTTTAGCCTATAAGTCTAAATTCATTTTTACTTTCAAAATTGAATTCTAAATGTCACTAAATTTGAACTTTTCTTTTTGACTTGAATTGGATGAATTTTGGTATCTTTTATCCAAAGCTAACGCTATAGATTATCCAATTTCATCGTGCTCTATCTTCCATAAGTTTTATCTATTTTTAAAAATGTCATATGTTATTAGAATCCTCTACAAATTAACTAAGTGATCTTGAATTTAAAGTTGGTTTTAATAAATTCTTAGAGGTTTAATCTAATTGTCTAATCTGTAGTACAACTATAGTTTCTATAAGAAGAAAAAAAATTAAGTGCCAAATTTAAGGACATACCTTGGAATCTCTTTCCGCAACATTCCCATTCTCCAATATATATTGTAATTGTATCATGAGGTTTGCTTTAATCCATTTTTGTTGCGTTTTTTTGTGTTTTTGTATACAATTTAAATAACAACTTTTACAACAATGAGTATAAATTAGATATGTGATCTAATTATTTTCTTTCAACCTATTTTTTTCTATTTCCCCCTCTTGACTTTCTCCAAATTATTTTCAAATTTTTTTTTCCTTCATTTTTTGGGATAGTTTAGAATTGCAATCTTTGACTTCTATTACTACTAATTGATTTCTAATTACTCTAGGAATCAAACAATTGTAATGACATCAACATCATAAGTGCTAATGAAATATATATTTAAGACTTGAAAAATTTATTTGATCAACTATATATATTGTAATCAACAATCTTTGTTTAATACATAGTCAAATCCCTATAAGGGGGTCATATTAATCTCTTAACCATGTCCAAAGCTTTGAGTAGCAACTTAGAACCTACACTTCTTCAAACACTTAGAGACTATTAACTTAAATTGCACTCCTTACTTACTCTTGCTCTATGGCTACTCGGGTATGAATTTTTCTCACTCTTCTTTCTTCTCCTTGGAATAGATTTTTTTCAAGCTTCAAGCATTTTTTTCTAAACTCCACAACCTTCAATCTACATCACTAGTTTAAATGCATTAGATTTCGCTTTGTATGAGCTATTAAAATCAATTCACACAATTAGTCAACCCCACGGCAAGTTCCAATAGTGGGTCAAAGCAGGCTTGGTTTTCATCTTGGATTCTCAAGCTTAGTTCCACCTTGGTGCTTTGGTTTCTCTATAGGATTTTATTCCTCTCTAATTTTTCTATAATTCCTCAAAAAAAAATTTATTATCTCCTATTCTTAATTGTTTTATTCCCCTCTACTCCTTTTCTAATTTCTATGAAAATTTTAAATATATTAATTAAAATATAAACATGTGCTACCCCAAATTATTTGGACATTAATTCTATAATAGACACATCATATAAAAGAAAATAATTTATTTTAATAGGTATAAAACAAAGTCATACCTTAATTCCAAGGAATGGCCTCTAGGAGCAAAATTTAAAAGACATAATTTAAATTTCCCACCTTTTCCTTAGGCTCCTCTTAGAAAAACAAAACTACCAAAGAAATATATCTTCAAAATAAGACTGCAAAATGTGACTAAAGTGAAAATATGACTAGAAAATATGACTTAGCACTCTCCAAATATATTCCCTACCCAAATTTTCTTCAAGTTGCCTAGAAGGAAAAAAATGTGACTATCATAAAAATAGGACTAAAGCAAAAATAGGACTAATAAATATGGTTGTGTGTTCCCCAAATATACTCCTTATAAAACCCTATGAAGTATTTTAATATACCCATCCAATTTTTTTGTAAGTTGCCCCAAAAGAAAAAATTTGACTATCATGAAAATATGACTGAAAAATATGACTTGACATTCCCCAAGGATGTTCCCAATCGTTCCCTACAAAGTACTTTGGTGTTCCCAATGGATGTATATTATACACTTGTAAAGTATAAATGTAAAATATGATTGCTAGTCATATTTGTAGTTATTTTTTTTTCCAACATGTTGACCTCCAAAAATATCACTCAAATGAGTCACCAGTCATCTCTAGTCATATTTTCTAAGTCATAAAACATCCATTTTCTTGTAGTGAATTTCAAGACATTTCAATAGTCAGAAGGACTTGAATTAATGAGATTTGTTGAAAATCAATAAAATCTAAAGATTATGGTGGAGTTGACCATCGGATCAAGAGCATATGAAAACGGAAGGAGGTCAAAAATAGGTCTTTTCCTACTCCTCCATATAAACTTAAGAGCCTAGGCTAGTTACTTTTGTCAAAAAAGAGAAACTCCAAAATTTGGGGCTAAGTTTTGTGAACTCTCAATTTGTCACGTGGAACTCATAGTTTTTCTTTTCTTGACTTTTCGCAGTTTAGCAAGTTATTAGTTGTAAAAAGCCCAAAAGAGAGCCTAAGGCCAAAATAGGTCGTCATTTATCAAATTAGATATTTGGCCTCTTTTAGGGTTTTAGGTTTAGTTACCCCTTAGATGCCTACTTGTACATAGGTTAGAACCACAAATGGTGGAAGTTGGTCGGTTTAAGTGTGATTGCCCAATCATGCCTTAGCTTACTAAGTAGTAGCCCCATCTAGCTAGAAATTGTGTCAAGAGAATCTTGGTGAGGTCCCTAGGTAGATCTCTATTTCCCCATTTCACTGTTAAAACCATAGAGCTCAATTGTTAGCATTGTAGGAGTTACCAAGACTAGCTTGTGGAGGAATCCGCAAGTTCCAAGCGTGGATCTAGGGTCCAAAGTATGCTAGAGGATTGGAAGCAAAGTCCATTTGCCAAGATTCCCTTGTATGCAAAAGATTCCCTATTTCCTATATAATTAGCGAAGGGTGGGATTTATCCTCCCCATTCTTACATGTGCAAAGTAAGAAAATGAGCTTGCATGGCCATTAAGGTACTCCTTGAGAGGTCACACAAAAAGTCTCAAAACTTTTTGACTTGTAGAAATGTCCTTTTCGGATGGTTAATTACTGAAATCCACTACGGGAAATTTGTGGAAATTTCGTGAAGGGTGATAAAATCTCACTAAAAATTAGGTTAGATTATTTTTATGTTTATAAGGCTCCCCGGTGAGTTTTGTGACATTCCGATAGCTAAAGGTGCCTAAACTAAAAGATTCCTTCTAAATTTAACGATGTGGCAATGGGGGCGAGGAATTGACTGGTGTCTCGAGAACGTATGAATTTGAAATGAACTCTATGAAAGGTATTTTTTTTCCCTGTTGGGCCTTTCCAATCACCTTGGCCGATCACCTTGCTCAAAAAAGGCAACATTGACAAACTAGATTTTTAATCCTTTTTTTACAAGGAATGGCACTAGGTTTTGATGGATTTTTTTGGAGGGAAAAGAAGTGGATTTTTTTCTTCAAAATAAAAATGGTCTTCTGGAGCCAATGGCACAATCTGTTTGCCAATCGAAGTTAAACTCCCAAAGTTAGAAGTGGACTAGTAGAGAAACATAGAAATCAATACTTAATTAAAGCCATAGATCTTGTGAAGATTAGGGTTAGGACGTTCCCATCTTGGGGACGAGGTTCTTGCTTGTGAGTGGTGGGAGCTTAGTTGTCAACACCCTTGCATGGGAAGAAATCCTGAGGCAATTTAGGGTTTGTCAATACCCGACATAGGTTCAAATCTTTTACGAAATCTAGGGTTTTTAGGGTACCTTTCCATGGGAACGGAGTTTGTGTCTTGCAACTTTGAGGTGAGCAAGGGTCTCCATCCTCCTATAAAAGGGGGTGCCCTTCTCCTCTAAAAAAAAAACCCATTTTGTATTTGGGTCCGTTGGATCCACTTTGATGAAACTTTTGGCATTTTGCCAAAAACTTTGGTGGTATTTGTCTTTTTGTTGCTCTCTTTTGCGAGTCTTGTTACTTTTTTGCTTTCTCTTAGTTAGTTGTTGCAAGTTGTAAAGGTCTTGAGGTTCCTTTTGCACCTTGTTTCATTATTACTAAGTCTTAAGTTCCTTTGTGGTTGTTTTGTCATGAATTAGCTCAAGTCTTGAGCTCTTAGTTCTACTAACCTTGGAGAGGGCATCGCTCCTTCTTCCATTAGTGTCTTATTACATTTCAAGAGGTCTTGAGGGTCATTTGGTTTATTGTACTAACCCTAGAGCCAACCCACCACCGTATGTTGGCAATGCCACTTTGGAGGGCCTCTAGTTTGTTTTGAGTGCTTGCTAACTTTGCTATATTAATCCTTGTCACGAGGTGGTGAAAGTGTCTTAGGTCCCCATAGAGTGCTCACTTTGTCTTACCTTACTCTTGTCATTGTAGGTCCCTCTGGGACAGCGAAGCTTTGGACCCCTTAGGTCCTTAGAGTTTTAGAGTGTGTCTTAAGGTCTTAATAACAGTGGAGCTTTGAACCTACCCAGTGTTCATCTCCAAAGTTTAGATTGTCTTCAAATCATATGTCATAGGAGAATGATAGAATAAAAAGAAGATAGAAGGAGGGTAGAATAGGAAAGAGATAGAGGAAGGGTAGAATAAGAAGATAGAAGAGGGGTAGAGTAGGAAGAAGATAGAAGAACGATAGGGGAAGGTTTGGATAGGAGAAGTTAAGCAAGGATAGAAGCAACACTATAGTAGAAGCATAGAAAGGATGAGCCATAGGAAGGAGCCTCACAAACTCATTCTCTCTTTGAAATCCTAACTTTCCAACACAACACCAATACAAGTGAAGGAGGAGGAAGGGGGATTAATAGGAGGAGTTAAGAGGGATTCTCCATCCATTAGGAACTAGGATAGGAGTCATGAACATTGATTAGGAGGTAGTGGTAGTTCAAGGCGTAGTAGTCATTAATCCTTGGAGTTGTAGGTAGTGGGATTAAGGTCATAAAGTAGGCATAAGTGGTCATCAAATACTTAGTGTAGGGCTTTAGAATAATAGGTGACTACCCCAACTACCCCACTCTACGTGGAATGAGGGTTAGAGTAAAAAGAAGAGAAGCAAAAGAAAATAAGAACAGAATAGAGCCGAGGCCTAGGGGTGGATAGCACCCTTAGAACCAAGATTCAGGTTAGATCTAGCTTCAAAATCATAGATTAGACGTCGAGGAGGGTCCGTGGGTATAAAATACGCCCCAAACCGATTTATAATGAAAAAGTTATGAGTGAATGAAGTTTGGAGGTCCAACATGGATGAAGTAGGGTGAAATTCATCCATCTATGACCCAACTTGGAAATTGCACACTAGATTCTAGGTTAGGGTTAGGGTCCAAAAATCTGCATCATCCGAGTTGAAGAGAGGGTCCGAAGGGATGGATGAAGTTTAGGCAACCTCTTCAAGGGCTAAACTTTATCCGAACGTAATTCCTTAAAGGAATATTTGATTTCCAAATATCTTAGGTTTTTAGAAATGGAATGAATTGATCTGCAAGTTAGTAATAGTAGATTTAGACCACTTTTAGTTTACTAGGAAGTCATAGTAGTCAAGGAATTGAGATAGAAGTTCTACAATTAGGATAGTTTGAGGATTCATGGTGAACAATAGGACTTAGGAGGCTTATAAAAGATCCATTGCTTGGAAGCCACAATGGACCGACGTTAGGCACCCATTAGAATAGAGTTCACCCTCCAAATACAAAAACCTAGTTGTGATTGTATGTTCGTCAAAGGTGCACAAATATCTACTCACATGTTTTGTCAAGGTTTTGGAGTTAGGATTTAGGAGAAGGTGTGAAGATTCTCATAGAGTCAAAATGGCCTTTTGAAGACAAGGGAGAAATCTATTTGCAATTTGGAGTTAATATCTAAAAGTTCGATTTTAAACCAAAGTGGAAAGTGAAAATCCTAAAAGATGAGGATGAATATTCAAAATAATAGGGTTACTTTAGGACGAATGAAAGGAGGTGCTTGTCTAAGAAAGAATATAAAAGGGCATCCTTTCAGCTCACCTCCATTTTCTATATTTGGGTCCCTTGAATTCAACTTATATTAGAAATTTTTGGCATTTTCAGCTAAAAAATGTGATGGTATTTTTTGGGTACTTTTGGCCATTGTTGTTGTTCTTTGGGGTTGTGAAGGTCTTGGTGATACCTTTATGCTTGGTAATCCCTAGTGCTACTTATTTGAATTGGTTGAAGCCTTGGTTGCTCCCCTCATTAATGCTAGCAGAGAGTTTTCACTCTACATGGTTCCTTGGTGGAAGACTTTGAACTTTCATTTCTTTTGTGTCCTTGTACTAATCCTAGAACAACCCTCCATGTGTCTTAGTGATGCCGCTTTAAGGGTCTTTTAGTTGAATGTTGATGCCATACTAACACAAGTCTCACTAACCCTTGGCTTCTAGGTGTGCTTTTGTCCTTCATGCCTACCTTGGTTGTCTATAAGTGGCCCCAATTGTGTGCAAGGTTGGGTGGATCCCACCAACATAGTGAAGCTTTGAATCCCCTTGGGATGGAAAGAGTCTTAGTTGTGCATTAAAAAATTGAACCGCAAGCAAAGCTTTGAATCCCCTCAGGATGAAAGAGCCTTAGTTGTGTGTTAAGGTCTCCTTAGGGTAGAATCTTAAGTCCCCATAGTCTCCACATCCAAACTTTAGTTTCCAAAACATGTTGAAAACTATTCAAAGTTTAGTCTCCAAAAGTAGCTAGTGACAACTAAATTAAGTTAGGTAGTGACTAGTGAATAATAGCTAAGGCCATCTTCTATTTAGCCACTTCTTACCGGTTTCTCCCTTTAGCAACTAGTGTTGCGGCCCTAGTAACACCTTACAGCTCCAAATAGACTTTAGAAGCCCTTTACAACTTTCAAGGCTTACCACGTGTGAGCCTTGAAGTTGATATTTGGAACTCATGTTTATTTTTTTGTTTGTTTTATTAGATTTTCAACATATTTTATATACAAAAAGGCATAAAAAGAGTGTTTAAGTGGTATTTGATAGAAGTCTTATCAATGAAATGAGGGTTTATCCGAGAAGTACAGAGTATCTAAATTATTCCAATTTTCTACTTTTAGCGCCTAGTTGAGAGTTTGAGAGGTCAATTAAGTATTTTCGAGAGAATTAAGTATTTGAGTGTTAGCCAATCCTATTAGTTGTTCATCCTAAACTAAGTTTAGCAAATGCATGTGATAAGCTGACTAAGTCTATTTGAGGTCTAGAGAATCTAGTATAGGTCACCATCCAATTCGTAAATTTAAATCAATAAATTCTTATTTGCAGATAACTTATAGAATAATGAACCCAATAGCAAATAAGGTGAAGGGAGAGCAAGTGGAGCATGAAGAAAGTTGGTTTTAGCATGAAAGCATGCCAAGAGATGACATTAGAGCCAGTTGTCTCAAGATTCCCCGATACAAGAATGATTTTCTCCTTGGGCAAAAATTAAAAAGAAATTGTTAATTTTAGCTTCCCTATGAATAGTGCAAAGTGAATTGTAATGTTGCACTTGGGTTTGAGGAGTTTCTTAGAAGCTATCCAAAAAGTTTCGGATTTTTCCAAAATAATCATGATGACTTCATGGAAAGCCAACAACCTTTAAACATGGCCGTAAATTCCTAAAAATTATCCATGTTGTGGTAAAATCCCACTAAAAATTAGGATAGAGTTTTGTGTGCTAATAAAGCATCCCACAAAGTTTGAAGATATTCCGACATTCTCAAGTACTAGAATTGACAATGACATTGAATTTTTGAAGAATTTACAATTTGACAACATGTTGACCAATGTACTAAGAACTAACGATGTTCAATTGTTGTGAATGAGAGGTCTTTATTACTCCGACAAACTTTCCGAGTTACTTTAGCCAAACAATTTCTTCAAAAGAAACAAATTTTCAAAGTTGGAGTTTTTACTTTTCTTTAGAGTTACCGTAAGTTGAGTTTACCCTTACAAATGGTTGAGAAGAAGGGGGTAGAGGATTCTTTAGGCTAATTTGGGTTTTCTTAATACAATGGCACAATTGTTTTTTAATTTGGAGTTTTTTCCTAAAAGATAGGAGAGGTCCAATAATAGATTTGACTTTTTAAAGTAATTAGTAGTAATTCAAAGTTAATTTTGCAAATATCTTTTGAAAAATTGAAGATTGGATTTAGGTAAGATCTCTTTTCTAGTGTAACAAGCCATCTTTTGCTTAAAGAAAGAAAATTTAGAAATACTCTAGGTTAATTAACAAAATATCTAGGTTAATTAGGGTTATTTTTAAAATATCTTTGGCAAAAGATCTTGGATTTGATTTAGCCAAGATTTATTAGCCAAGATTTATTAGCCAAATGGAGAGGATTCTAGAAAATTATCCTATTAAACAAAGATTACTTAGAAAATACATTAGGATAGTTTAGGAAATATCTAGGAGTTGAAAGTAAATATTTTTCCTTCAACAACTTATCAGGGAAGGGCATGGAATAAGTATAAAAGGCCCTTCCCTCATGGTTGTTGGTACTCTCATTTTTATAACCAAACTTTGCTTTTGTTTCTCTCATGCTACTAGTGTAATCAGAGCATTGATCCACGTTGAGATCTGACCTGATTTTCATTCTATCTTTTGATTTGCACACTTTGAAGGAAGAGAGGGTCCCTTCAAAGTGATTTCTATTTGATTTCTTTGAGTTCTTGAGGCTAAGCCTTCATTTCCTTTTATTTGTGAGAATTTTAGAAGGAATAGACCTCCAAATTCTAATTTCTTTTAAGATTTCTTGAATACTAACAATTTGTATTCATTATAAGAAAATTTGGTGTTAATAGGCTTGAGGCGGCGAAGCTTGACTTTACCAAAAGTTTATTAAACCAATCTTTGCCCAAAATTTGTTGTATAATGGAAATTGGGACTTTAAAGGCTAAAGTTCAGTTTAAACACTATCATGTGTACCTCCTCTAGTAATTAAATCTTGAATACTTTGAAGTTTTGAGAAATTAGTCTTTAATGTTTGGTTTAAACACTGTCATGTGTACCTCCTTTAAAGATTTAACTTTCAAAATACTAATCTTTGACCATTGACACCTTATATATTTGGGATTGTCCCCGCACAGTGAAGCTTTGACTTTGGGAATTTTCAAAATTGATACTTTTTGAGGTTTTTCTAAGTATTTAAGTACTTGAAACCATAAGAGAAACTTTTCTTTGTATGCTTGAAAAATGTCATTGCATGTGGAAGTAATTTGGATCATTTGATTTCGTGAGAGAATTAGAAAGAAGTAGTCAAAATTCTTTAGTTTGAGCCCTTAAGAAAATCCTTAGTAGTAGTTAGAAAAAACCCAAAATTTAGATTAGTTTTTCCTTTAGTTAGAGTTATTAAAATTATTCCAAAAAGAGAGTCCCAATTAGATTAGAACACTTTAGTTTGAATTTATTCCAAAAATCCCCCAAAATAAGATTGTTAGTTTAGAATTTAAGAAGTTGGAAAATTTCCCCCCAAACCCCAAAACAAACCCAATTGAATGTCATAGTCATAGTCATAGTAAAAGTTTGCTTAGCCTTAAGAAACTTTCAAAAAGCCAAAAAAATCGATTAGTTTAGTTAGAAAGTTAATTAGTTTTATTAGTATAAAATTAGCTAAAATCAGTACAATTAGTGAAAGTTTCCAAAAAAATAAAGGAAGCACATAGGATCACCAAAGTATGATAAAGAGTATAAAAGACCACACAGGGGCCAAGCCCAGGTAACACACGGGGTGCCAAGCCATCAGTTCATGGGTGAACTGTGCCTCGCCATGTGGCACTGCATCTGGAGCTGGACAGGGAGTTGCGTAGGGTAGCCCAGCTTGACCTAGCAGCACGCAAAGAGCTAGCTCAACTCAGAAGTAGGCAAGAGAGATTAGCTCGAAGAAACCTTGAAGAAAGAGTTAATTCGTGCAGAAGTTGTGAAAGAAAAACATAACAAAGGCTAAGATGAGTTTTTCAATTGTTATGGAAAATTTTAATTGAATGAAATTAGCCTTAAGAAAGTGCTAACACTCTTAAACACTCATTGAGTATCATCAATTCACCTAACTCTTGAAAAATAAAATGCAACATAATAAATAAGAGAGTTGAAGAGTTGAAGAGTTGAAGATAGTTGGAGACAAAAGGAAGAAGAAGAACAAAAAGAATCCAAGCAAGTAATAGGTATGAATCTTTTGGATTTTATTTGAAATTTTATTTGAAATTTTATTCTTGTTACTATTCATTAAATTGTTGGTTAGTCATTAATTAGGATTCTTACAGGAATTAGAAGGCTAGACTTTGGTTAAGTTTTATTTTATTAGGCCTAATAAGATGAATAGATAAGACAAAACGCCAACTAATATCTTTTGGATGATTAGGAAATTATAAAATAATTAGAATTTATTAGATTTGGTTTGATTTAGCAAATTTAAAAGGTTTTGAGGTATTAAAATAATTTCTAATTAATTAGGAATTATTTGAAATACAACCAAAATTATTAAAATCCCATAACTATTAGTACAAAAAACAAAATTGAAATAAAAATACAACAATGAACGAGGATTAATTTCAAATTGCATGATGGATTAGCAAGAATGGAGGAGGAAAGAGCAGGTTACTACGAAACCATACATCTCGTGATCCTCAAGGACGGTACAATCGACCCATTCATGGGAAAGGTACATTAAAATTCTTCATATTTTATTTAAATTTCAATTTGATTAAAATTTCACGCTATAGAATAAACCATCGAAAGCTTTAGGAAAATTAGAAAAGAAAATTAACATTTAAAAATTCTAATTAGATTTTAATTTAGAAAATAATCCAAAATTTAACCAATTACAATTAGATAAACCTTACTTGAAATTTGGATGAAAAATTAATATTTCCATCCAAAATAATCAAACAAAAGAATCTTAGAATCTTGGAAGAATTTAGAATTTAGATTGATGAAAAATTATGATTGTTCGTTTAGATTAAGAGTAATTAATGAATGAAATTTAATTTGTTAGACTTTTAAAACAAATTTCATTCATTAATAACTTTTTCATTAGGAATTTAGTTTTTTCGTGTCTTACCTTGTTGGGAAAGTAATTTCTGAGTTTTCAGGGTTTTCTTAAAACACATAAAATCCTAAAAATAATAATTTTAGAATAGAAAGTTTGATTTAAGTTAGATTAGAAGATAATCAAAAAGAATTTCTAAAGAATCTTTAAAGAATCTTTTAAATTGGAAATCAATTAGGAAATCTTTTAAAGATTCCAAAACCTATTTTCATTTAAAAAAAATACTTTAATTTTAAGTGAGAAAAGGTTGGATGAATTTTGATCTTAATTTGGATGAAGTTCTCTGATTATTAGTCAAATTAGGTTTAGTCTTAGAATTAGGTAAGTAATATAATTAAAAACCTCAACCCTAAAATCTAGATTTATTTTGATTAGTTTTATTATTTTTAATTAGTGGATGAAGGTTGTAATGCAGTTTAGGGTTCAATATTTCATCCATTCATTTCTTTTACTAGGGAAGTCAGAATTTAACTTGCTTTATAATTCTAGAAAGGGCAAATTACATTCTACAAGTTAGGATAGATTGATTTTAGTTTGAAATCATCTTTTCATTAGGTATTTGTGAGCCCTTAATTCGTTACCAAGGGCTCACTCTTTCTTTTTTTCGTATTTTTTCATTTTAAATGCACGTTTATATAAGGTAAACCTACCTATGACAGGCAAACCACCCATGACAAGCACCTAGGAAATGACCCATTAGAGTCTTACAACAATCCATGATAGATTTTCTCTAATAAATAAGATTAGGACTACATTAGGTTGGTTACTGACGGAAATCAATGGCTTGAATGATGGTGATGGAGTTATTAGTGCCTGATTTAGGAACTTCTAGCTTTTGAGTGTAAATTCATCAAAGCAAGTGATTTTTTTAATTCTTCATGTTAGAAAATATTGTACCCATGTTAGGAAATATTCTCATTGCTTTAGGTGGTAGGATGGCCATCATGCATACACTTTTAGCTAGTTTTGGGATAGTCTACAGACTCTTTTGAGTCAATTGGTAATCACACTTCAAAAATTCATAAGAAATTCAGACTTTGTCAGAAAAATAAAATTTCAATTTCTTTCTTTTTTTTCTCACATATGTCTTTGTATGGAAAAAACTCTGAGTGTTTTTGCTAATTGTAACAAGGAAAAACACTCATTCTGCATGTTATAGGCAGGTTTACCTTACAAACCCCCCCCAAAAGAGTGTAGAATGAAAATAAGTGTGTCACATTCCAATATAGTAATTGGTTTATTTTTAGAATATTATAGCTAGAATGGCCCAACCACGAGTTGTAAATAGGTTATACCCAATTAATTGTGGCAAAACAATCAATTATGAGTAATGGGCGTATCAAGCTCAAAACCCCACATGGGAAGGACATCTCTAGGCTAGAATTGGTTGGGGGAACCTTAGTGAGGCATAGAGGTCAATTCCTAGAGATAGGTTCTAGTTTCCCCATTCCATTGACAAAATAGCAAAACCCCAAATGTTTGCTTGGAAGTGTCAAAAATACCAAGATGGAACTATGGAGGAATCTTAGGTCCAAGAAGGGTGATTTGGGGTTAAAACCATGCCTGGGAACCAACAATGAAGTCCATTCACCAAGATTCTCCTCGGTATGAAAGATTCCCTAGCCACCAATAATTAAACGAGGGGGTGGATTTTGTCCCCCTTAGGCCGATGTGTAGAGTAAAACTATGAGCCTACACATGTGTCATGAGATCCCATGGGAAGTTGTGAGTGTTTTAAACTCCACCCTTCGAGTTAAAACGTGCACATGGGTTCTAATGGCTTGTTAAATCAATTTCCTTAGGGTGTTTTTGATCTAAGTTCAATTCGCACCTTCCAAGCAATGGACACTTTGTTTTTAAATATCCAAATTGAACTCAAATCATGTAAGTCCTAAACTTTTAAACTATGGTTAACTATATCAAATACCTAATCAAAAGATAAATTCAAGCTAAAATTAATCTAATCTAACTTGTAGAATGTAATTTGTCCTTTCCAAAATGATAAAGCAAGTTAAATTCTGACTTGTGTAGTAAAAAAAATGAAGGGATGAAATGTTGACCCCTAAACTACATCACAACCTTCATCCATGAGTTAAAAATAATAAAACTAATCGAAATGAATCTAAATTTTAGGGTTGAGGTTTTTAATTATGTGAGTTACCTAATTCTAAGACTGAACCTAATTTGACCACTAATTAAAGAACTTCATCCAAATTAAGATCAAACTTCATCCAACCTTTCCTCACTTAAAATTAAAGTATTTCTTAAATGAAAATAGGTTTTGGAATATTTAAAAGATTCCCTAATTGATTCTTAATTTAAATGATTCCTTAAAGATTCTTTAGAAATTCTTTTTAATTATCTTCTATTCTAACTTAAATCAAACTTTCTATTCTAAAATTATGGTTTTTTTAGGGTTTTATGTTTTTTTAAAATGAAAACTCAGAAATTACCTTCCCAATCAGGTAAAACATGGAAAAAACTAAATTCCTAACAAAAAAATTATTAATGAATGAAATTTGTTTTAAAAGTCTAACCAATTAAATTTCATTCATTAATTACTCTTAGTTTAGGGAATGATTATAATTTCTAATTAATTTTAAATTCTAAATCCTCCTAAGATTCTAAGATTCTCTTGTTTGATTATTTTGAATGGAAATATTAATTTTTCATCCAAATTTCAAATAAGATTTATCTAATTGTGATTGGTTAAATTTTGGATTATTTTCTAATTTAATTGTCATTTTTAAATGTTAATTTTTTTTCTAATTTTCCTAAAGTTTTCAATGGTTTATTGACTTTATTCTATCAAGTGAAATTCTAATCAAATTGAAACTAAAAATAACAAAACAACAGATGAAGAATTTTAACGTACCTGGCCCATGAATTGGTCAATCGTACTGTCCTCGAGGATCACAAGATGAATGGTTTTGTAGTAACCTGCTCCATCCTCCATTTTGCTAATCCATCACACCATTTGAAATTAATCCTCGTTCAATGTCATATTTTAATTTCACTTTTTCTTTTCCTACTAATGGTTATGGGATTTTATTAATTTTGGTTGTATTTTAAACAATTTTTAATTAATTAGAAATTATTTTAATACCTCAAAACCTTTTAAATTCGCTAAATCAAATCAATTCTAATAAATCCTAATTATTTTGTAATTTCCTAATCATCCAAAAGATATTAGTTGGCATTTTGTCTTTATCTATTTGTCTTATTAAGCCTAATAAAAAAAAACTTAACCAAAGCCTAGCCTTCTAATTCCTATAAGAATCCTAATTAATGACTAAACAACAATTTAATGAATAGTAATGAGAATACAATTCAAATAAAATCCAAGAGATTCTTACCTTATTAATTGTTTAGATTCCTTTTATTCTTCTTTTTCTTCCTTTCGTCTCCAACCTTCCCCTTCAACTCTTCAACTCTCTCATTTGTGTTTTGTGTTTCATGTTCTTAAGATTTGGTGTGGTGTGCCTTAGCACCCTCTAAATTAATTAGAATTTTTCAAAGCACTTTTAAAAACTCACCTATGAGTTTCGGAACTTGATTTGTCTTTCCTTTGGAAGTGTTTGGCTCGAATTGCCTTCCTTCTGCAGCTTGCGGGTTGAGCTAGCTCCCCATCAATATAGGGTCAAGTTGGTCTCCCTATTGGAATTTTTCGTGTGCAACCATGTGTCAACATAGCTGGCCGTCACCTTTTCTAATGGCTCTTCAATCAACACCTCGATCGCCTTGACCCTTCAATTAGCTCTATTGGTACCGACTAATCCCCTTTTGGGAGGTTTCTCATCTTTGCCCTCTGTGCCCTGGTCTTCTTTCTCTCCAGCTCTGGTCTCTGCCTCTCTGGCCTTTGTCTCTTGATTTTTTACTCTGGTGCTACACTAATAATGATATTTAGTGTTTGCAACACTAATGACGAAGTAAAACACTAAATGTCAACAATCTTTCTAGTGTTGCCAACACTAAATATCAACATAGATACTATTTGTCAACTTAAGTAGTTAAATGTTTTAAAAGATTACATTTAGTGTTAGCAATTATTTCATTAAATTATAATGAAAAAAATATAAACCTAAATACATTAATTAATGTTAAAAATTGAAAATGAGTATTATAAACCTTTGAAAATTAGCATTCCATATTTTCATAATAAAAGCAAAAAAACTTAGAAAGGAGTTGTCTTTGCATAATAAAAATGAGAAATTTAAACAAAGACTAATTAAATTTACAAACACTTTACAACAAAATAATCATTGAGACTGAAAATCAAACATGCAAAATTCACAAATGATATTACAAAATGTATCATAGAAACTTGTATTTGAAGGAAAAAAATAGGAATTTCTATTTAGATACAATATAAAAAGAACAAAATCAATATCTAATTTGGCCTACCAAATTGAGCTACATCTTGCCCATCAAAGTATGGTCGATGTTTGGCAACTATTTCTTGAAGATGTAGAAACAATTGATCTAAACTCCAAGAGCCATCAACACCTAAAGCCATCCTACATCGAATCATGGCTTTTCTAGCATAAGACATATTGTTGCAATCTACTTGTCTATTGACATCTTCAACACTATCAACTGCCAATTGAAGAAAAAATCTCTTACCAGGATTGGTAAGCTTACCAAACCATTGACCATCTCCACGAGCAGTATTTTGCCAAGCATTGGCTTCAATTAATTCTATCTTCTTGGCTTCCCACGGCTCTGTCCAAGCATCTTTTATCTTTGAAATGATAAATGTATCCACAGGTTGACAAAGATGTGTTGAGCAAGGTGGCAAATACTTCAAAACTATTTGCTTTTCAGCTAACACAGTCTCCAATCTTGGAGTGATATTGTGACTAGTACAATTATCAACCCAAATTGTTTTAGTTCGTTGTTGCACATCAACTTGAAATGCTCAAGATTCTTCAAAGTATAGAGGAAAAAGTTTTTGATCCATCCATCCTTTTGGTCCTATTCTATAAGTCACACCTAGAATGTCATCATCAAGGCCTCTAATGGGATAATTACTATTTGCATTAGTAAATATTAGCATAGGAGCTTTTATCATGGCCTGACGTCTTCTAGAGATTCTAACAACCATAGTCATGGAATCTCCACTTTAAACCACTTCAGCATATTTGACAAAAGTGTCTCCTCGAAATCCTAAAGTACGACCGTTGTCAATGTTGACAATGAAATGAGTTTCATCAATATTTTCTATGAGGTTTTCATCTAACAAACCAGATTGAAATCCCCTTTGCAACTACCCAAATGGTATGTTGTATGCACTTCAATCAATTGTTCTTTCTGTGCACTACATGTCAATCTACCTCGTTGAGATGATAGAACTATATTGTGAACATCCATAAATTGTTGCATCCAACTATGACATATTTTTTCTGTAAGTAATATATCATCTTTTGGATCTCTAGACTGGTGTGTGTATATAGAATCTTGAGCCAATAATATACTAAGTACTAGCTCAATTAGCAAAATTGAAGAAAACTTGACTCCCGTTTTTTTTAATCGTTCAAATGCATCAAGAAGTTTAGGGTAAAGCCACTGCACCCAATTAGAGCGTTTTTGGCCACATCTAGAAGTGGCCTTTGTATACAACCGCTTTCGAACTCCAAGACAACTTCTGCTACAAGAAAGTGCCAAATTGGAATCTTCATCCATGTCATTGAAAAATTTGTCACGTAGCTTCCACCATCATGATGCTCTCATAAGGTTGGCACTTTTCTGTCCTCGGAAGTGTTGTGGAAAAGCTCCAACTGTACATCTGCAAAGGCCTCTGAGAACATGTAATGCCTCATCTTCAATCATCCAAGCAATGACATTTTTGCATGTTGCAATAGTAGAAACTTGTTGCAATGCACGTGAAGTACCAACATTTGGATCCAAATTGTGAAGAGGTGGAGGAGATCGGCAATGCAAATTAACATTCATGGCGCTAGAAGAAGAAAAATCCTAAAATGCAAAACAAAATTATAATTAGTGATAGAATAATGCTTGAAAGAGATAAAGAAAGCTCATAAAAAAACACCTTGAAAATCAAATCTAACATTTGAAATCATCTCTGAAACATTCAAAACCACCATAAATAACATATTTGGCTTTTAATCCCTAATGAACTAAAATTTTCTCACAAAGGTATACTCCTTCAAAGTATGTTGCCTTGTATTTCCATTAACCTAAGAAAAACTTTAAAATTAAATATCTCCTAAACCGTGCAGTCAATTAATTTGAATTTTTAAAAAGTGCTCACTTTCATTGTTAAATTCAAGATCCTATGGTTACATTCTATCTGATCTTAAGGAAAAATGAGAAAAAAAATTGCTCAAGTTATTGGTAGTTTGGGCCCATTTTAAAATAACACCCCCTTTGGATCATTAGTGGTTAAATGACCACCAATCAACAAGAAAAGATAAAATAAGATAATCTATATATGATGATCAAGGGCTTGCCAATGGTCAAGATTTAATAGTACAATCTAAAATTAGTTAAATTCAAGCTTCATTGATGCATTGAATATTCTAATCAATATGCATTCATGAAGACAACAATGGGTTTAGATTCTCTCAAAGACTTATCTAAAGCTTGTGTACTTACAATCACTTTAGACCAAGGCTATATTATACATCAATCTCTCCTTTCTTTGGTTCAAAACCTTTCGAATCCACAACCATCTAGGTCATGGAACAAGGAAAAAAATCATCAATCTTGTAATTAATAAATACTAAAGACATCACATTGAATTCTCACCCTTTGGCATTGCTCAAGGTTCATCAATATTAATTACAAAATAGTATGAAGACTCGCATGACCAAACCCTAGGTACTATGCGAGGACAATTTTGTTGGTTAAGCCAATGCAATCTTCTTAAAAGAAATCTACTAAGCTCTCTCAACCATTTTGAGGTGTAATCCTTCTATCAATGTGTGATTTACAAAGTTGTAGAAAAGAATGGAAAATAATTGAAGACATCTTGCAATACAAAGTTGACTACCCACATTCACCACAAAGTGAAATGAAGTCAAACTCTAGAACAGTAGAGATGGATCCTCAAAGTTCTTTATTGGCCTCAACAATATTACTACAATTTAGAACTCTAGTTAATTTTTGCATCTAGACAAACTAAAATGAAACCAACCACTCTATTTGCTTTGAATTATATGAAATGAGGATTTAATAAAAAAGGTTGGACAACAATTGAAACTATCATAATCTTTGTAACATTCATAACCAAGCCTCAAAACAAAATCCAGAGTCTTATAATGCACCTAATTTGACTATCAAATGGAATGTCATACTTGTAGCGGGTGTGGGGGGTGAGTTTGGAATGAAAGTAATCTCAAACACCTAAATAACTATTTGAACTTCTTGAAGAATCCTTTTCAATAACTGATTCATGCAACTCCTCCCAATCAAACAAGTGTGAAATTGTTTGCAAAGATAAAGAGAGAACCCAATTTGTTTCGCATAGAAATCTTCATCTTTTACCCTAGTCTCAAAACTTCACTATACCACCCTCAGTTCTCCCATAACCCCAGAATCCCACATTTGATCATTCATTCTAGGAAAAACTTACAAATTCTGAATCAACTTGCAAACGACTTCTAATCCTAATTCATGGAGATATAGCGACTAGTAATCATGTAGTCAACTCTTTCCTCGTTGAAATAGAGTCCAGAAAATGAAATATACTTCCATTTCTCCCTTCGAGTTGAGACCAAAAATCACAACTAAACTATGAAATCTAACAGGAGAGCAAATATACATCTCTCAACTTTACAATTGACATATCTATAGAAAAAAATCCACAACTGCTTTTGCGCATAGAATGACCACTGCGAATCTTTCCACCAAACAACAAGATTTCTTACATCTTACAAGCAATTTAGATATATTCTCTTTTCCTTGCCATCAACCAATTCAAACTAAGCAATTGGATACAAATTCATTCTCTTCATGAGGTATGCTTTGATCACCTGATGTAAATTGTGCCGCCCCTAGTGCTGCCCTACTTGCCAAGGACGTCTCCCAATTCTTTTGACATCATAGGACCTCAAGCACCAACCTACATGTCACTCCCTTGTCCCTTCTGACCAATAGAAAATGCGACACTACAAGTGAGCCAAATGTACAAGGCACCTGCAATTTAAATCAAGACTGTAAGCTCACCAAGAGCAAAGGGAAAAAAAATTAGCAAAGCAAAATGGATCGCATGCCAAACCTTGTTAGACAAACAATTTCGCAAGTTACTTGGCAAAGAAAAGCTTCAATTCCAAAGGAAGGCTTAGAGAGGGTGGCAAGGTGGAAACAAAGGACGGTCTGGCAAGGTTACGAAGGCAAAGAGAAATGACACTAAGGGAAGTTTAGGGTGGCGGAGAAAAAAGGCGGCGGTCAGGGAGGTGGAGAGAAAGGACGGTGAAGGGAGGGTGAATCCTAAATACTAAATGCAAACTACTTGATATTTAGAGTGGGTGGGGTAAAAGTAAACATAACACTATTAATAACATAACACTAAATATCATTATTAGTGTAGTTCTAGATTTTCAAAATTTCACTCTCTATTCTAATTTTTACTAATCTCATAAACTAATTAATTTCTAACTAATCAATTTTTAGGGTTTGGGGGGAACTTTTGAACAAACTTTCACTAACTATAATTATGATTCAAATGGGTTTGTTTTGGGTTTTGGGGGGAAAATTTTCAACTTCTAAAATTCTAAACTAACAAACTAATTTTTAGGGATTTGGGGAATAAATTTAAACTAAGTAAATCAAAGTATTCTTATCTAATTGGGACTCTCTTTTCAAGATAATTTTAATGACTCTAACTAAGGGGAAACTAATCTAAATTTTGAGGTTTTATCTACCTACTACTAAAGGTTTTATCAAGAATTCAAACTAAAGAACTTTGACTAATTTTCTCTAATTCTTCTCATGAAATCAAATGTCTCTAATTGCTACCACATATAAGGCATTTTTCAAGCATGCAAAGGAAGAGATTTCTCTAATGGTCTCAAGTATTTTAAATACTTGAAACCACTTTTAAAAGTGTCAATTTTGGATATTCTAAAGTCAAAGCTTTGCCATGCAGGGGCAACCCCACATATACATGATGTGAATGGTCAAGTTATAGTATTTTGAAAGTTCTAATCTTTAAAGGAGGTACACATGATAATATTTAACCGAACATAAAAGATTAATTTTTAAAAATTTTAAAGTATCCAAGATTTAATCACTGAAGGGGGTACACATGACAGCATTTAAACTGAACTTTAGCAATTAAAATCCCAATTTCTGTTATACAACGGATCTTAGACAAAGGTTGGTTTAAGAAACTTTTGTCAAAGTCAAGCTTCGCCACCTTAAGCCTATTAACACCAAATTCTGTTGTAATGAGTACAAATTGTTAGTATTTGAGAAATCTTAAATGAAATTAGAATTTGGAGGTTTATCCTTTCCAAAACTCTCACAATTAAATGAAAATGGAATCTTAGCCTCAAGAACTTAAAGAAATCAAATAGAAATCACTTTGAAGGGACCCTCTTGTCCTTTAAAGTGTGAAAATCAAGAAATAGAATGAAAATCAGATCAAATCTCGACTTGGATCAATGCTCCAACTACGCCGGTAGCATAGAAGAAACAAAAACAAAGTTTAATTATGAGGATGAGGGTACTGACAACCTCAAGGGAAGGGCCTTTTATACTTGTCCCAAGCTCCTCCCTAGTAAAGTGTAGTGGAAAAATATTTACTTTTGATCTCGAGATATTTCCTAAACTACCCTAACGTATTCCCCAAATAATCTTTGTTTAATGGAAGAATTCTTTAGAAACCTCTCCATTTAGCTAATAAATCTTGACTAAATCAAATCCAAGATCTTTTCCCAAAGATATTTTAAAAATAACCCTAATTAACCTAGATATTTTGCTAATTAATCCAAAGTATATCTAAATTGTCTTTCTTTAAAAAAAATATGGCTTGTTATGCAAGAAAAGAGATCTTACCCAAATCCAATCTTCAATTTTCCAAAAGATATTTGCGAAATTAACTTTGAATTGCTACTAATTACGCTAAAAAAGTGAAACCTACTACTGGACCCTTCCTATCTTCTAGGGAACAACTCCAAATTGAAAAACGATTGCGCCATTGTGTTTAGAAGACCCAAATTAGCATAGATGACCTCCTACCTCTTTCCCAGCTATTTATAAGTGTAAACTCAATTTACGGTAACTCCAAAGGAAAGTGAAAACTCTAACTTTTGGAATTCGTTTCTTTTGAAAAAATTGTTTAGATAGGATAACTTAGAAGGTTTGTGGGAGTAAAAAAAGACCCCTCATTCATATCATTTGGACACTGCCACCTCTTGGTACGTTGGTCAACCCGCTGGCAAGTTGTAAATTCTTCAAAAGTCCAATGTCGTTGCCGATTCTGGTACTTAGAGATGTTAGAATGTCTTCAAAATTTGTGGGGCGTTTTATTAGCACACAAAACACTATCTTAATTTTCAATGGGATTTTACCACATCATGGGTCATTTCTAGGAATTTACAACCATATTTAAAGGTTGTTGCTTTCCTACGAAGTCATTGTAATTGTTTCGAAAAAATTTGAAACTTTTTGGGTAGTTTCTAGGAAACTCCCAAAACTAAAGTGAAACATTATATTTCACTTTGCACTATTCATAGGGAAGCTAAAATTAACAATTCTCTTTTAATTTCCACCCGAGGGGGAAATTATTCTTGTATCGAGGAATTTTAGAACAACCAGCTCCAATGTTGGCTCTTGGCATGCTTTTAAAGTAAAATCATCTTTCTTCATACTCCGGTCGTTCTTCCATCACTTTTATTTGCAGATTGGATCCTTCTTCTATAAGTTACATACAATTAAGAATTTACCAATCCAAATTCTTTACGAATTGGATGGTAACCTATACTAGATTCTCTAAACCTAAAATGGACTTAGCCAACTTGTCACATGCATTTGTAGGACTTAGTTTAACATGAACAACTACTAGGACTAGCTAACACTAAGACCCTTAATTCTCTCGGAAATTCTTAATTGATCTCTCAGACTCTCAACTAGGCACTAGAAGTATGAATTTGGAGTATTTTAGGTACTCCATACTTCTAGGATGACTCCTCATTACATTGGTAGGGACTTCTATCAAATACCACTCAAACACTCTTTTTATGCATTTTTGCATATAAATATGCTAAAATACTAACAAAAGGAAAAAACAAAAAACCCTAAGTTCCAAGTGCGAACTTGAGGGCTCACAATGGGGAAACCAATTCCCCGTCTCACTCAAACCATCACCAAGGCAACAAGCAACCGGACAAGAAAATGACGGTGTGACAAGAGAGAGTACAACTTGAAGGTTAGAAGTGGAAGTAGATAAGATAGGAGGGGAAGTCCTCATGGCTTACTTTAGCCCTTAGATTAGAATTAGGTGATCACCACAAGATTAAGTGTGATATGTAAGTAGAGGACGTAAGACATAGGACGTAAGAAGTAGCTCAACTTTGGAGGATGGTATGACATGTCTTTGAGATTGACTTGGTAGGTGGGAGCGAAGAATAGTTGGGCCACCTTAGACTATGGAAAGAAAGAAGAGGAGAAGGAGAAAAGAAACCAACTATTACCCTCTTGTACTAAAATATTTTATGATTAGAACGGTGATTCATTGCCTCATGGCACAAGAGAAATTAGTGGATGAAGTTTAGGTAAGGCTTGGATGAGAATTCAGTAGAAATCTTCGATCAGGGCCCAACTCTAGATCTGGTAAGGAGCAACTCTTGTAAACGATTCCTAAAAAAGTCAGATCTTTCTGAATTGGAGAATTAGGTGAAATACATGGATGAAGTTTGAGAAACCAAGTAGCGGTCAAACTTCATCCACCCATAACTTTCGCTAGGAAGGTCGAACATGGTCGAGTCTTATGTTTTTAGAAATAGCTCAATATGAACTAGAGGGTTCCTAGGATAGTTCTGCCCTGGCGGAAGTTGCATCCAAATCATCCAGCAGGCCCTCCATCCGGTTGGCCCAAAACATTGGAAGTAGTTTAAGCAAATCTTGCAACTTGGGGTAACTTAGGCACTTAGTAAAAAGATCCATTGCTTAGAAGGCACAGTGGATTATGCTTAAACACCCAAAGGTAGGAGTCACTTCGCCGAAACCCAAAACCTGGTTGTATTTACAAATGTAGTGTGGAAAAAACTTGGTGAAAAAAACCCAAGGAATTCCCTAGTGGTAGTTCTTTAATTTGGGAAAGGTCAATTAGTCTATCGTTTTGTATCTAAGATCACTTTTAATATAGGATACTCACTCACTTTAATAATTAAAGAAATAAAAGATTAATTTTGTTGATTGGTTCAAGGAATGTGTAATCAAATTCTAGCCTATCCTAGTATTCCGTCCAATTCCCATGAATGCAAACATACAACATGACGTCCGAGTCCTATACTAGAATTCTAATGTCAATTTGTCAAGGGTATGTCAAATAGTCATAGATCCTGTTCTATCAACTTAATTATCCCACATATAGTATATGCATTTTGTTGCATACATACAATTGCAATTCTTTAATTATTTCTTCAATTTTAATCCATTATCAATTAGTCCAGTACCTAATTGATTAATCTAGTTACTACAAATGCAATTATGGAAAATCACAATTCTGTAAGGTCAATTTGTCACAGTTATGCAAAGCATGCAAAAGTTAAAGTTCATTCCTGTAAATTACGCTCCAATCAATTAGACATAGCTTCTTTCTTTCTCCAGCTCCATCTGCCATCAACAATAAGTCAATTGGTCCATTTTACCACAAGTTAGACTCTCACAGTCTATATAAATTTGTTATTCTGTCAATTTGATTGGGTACTTTAACAATAATTGTTATTGTGGAAAAGCTATAAACCATTTCTATTTGATCATAATTAATATCAAATTGTCAAGCACTTGGCTTCTATATAACCTAATTGTCAATTGGCCAATCCTATTTTAATTCCAAATTGCTAATCCAAACTTACACAATATTCTATCTCTTGCTTTATTTCAAATTGATTACTTGACATCTCAACTACCAACAACCAAGTAGGCTATCAATTTAATACACTTAAGGCAATCGGCCGAATAATCACCAAAGTGCTTGGTCTCCTCCGCATGTCAATTTGTCCATTGTTCACATATACATAAACCACATCAATGGTTAACACCTTAATCCCAAATTATCTCTCACAAACAATTGGACTACAACAACCACCAATGTAACACAGACAATTGGACAATTAATTACAATCTTGAACAACTCCAAATAATTTAATTAACTCCCAGTTCACATTGAATAATTACCATCAAGCTAAATCATAAAATGAAACCAATCTATTCCAGACCAATAGACTCAATAACAAAATAATTGATGCCAATCCCTGGCTTATATAATCATATTCAAAATTTTAGACTATTTGACTTCTACAACTTCCTTCATTAATCTCACACTCACATGAAGCTACACTATCTATTTGACATCGCAAACATATGCCAAATTAATCTTAACACAATTTATAGACTCAATGGTTGAATTGACTTAAGTTCCAACTTAAGAAAATATAATTATACAAATCTTAGGTAATTTAACTACTTTCATTCACACACCAGTAGATATTATATAAACTTACATACTAATAAGCTGCTAACCAACTTAACTTCTACAAAGCTCTCACAACTTGACTATTAGACTGAAATTAAAGTAGTGAACAACGCCAATCCCTGGCTTATTGTCCTTCACATAATAACCCTGCCAATCCTTGGCAAAGTTGGCCACTAGACTCACATACACAAGAAGCTAAGTGCTTCACCATACAAAACATGACTAATTGACAATCAAGAAATTATAAAGAACCCAAGCCAATCCTTGGCTTATTGAATCACAATTAGAAAAGACAATTTGACTTAGTTCACAGTTCTCCAACAAGTAGATAAACAAAAGAAAACAAAGCAACCACCAATCCTTGGCTATTTAACTTGCTCTCCTAACTCACAACCAATCACTGGCACCATATCTATTTGACCTACTCACATACGCAAATACCCTCTACACAAAGAATAATAAGTAAATAAGACAATTAGACTTCTTCTCCAAAGCTCAGCTACACACACAACATAAGAACAAAACGATTTGACAAGTTCACTGCTCTATGACAATTAGACAAAATCGAAAAGAAAATAAACAAAGGAGACAAAGTCAATCTCTAGCAACTGCTCCAATAAAATAAATAACAAAGTGACGAAGCCAATCACTGCCTAATCGACAATTTGATACACAAAATTAATTAGACGAATAGATTGTGTATTGAAGGAATGCACAAGTACAATAGACAAGGTGGCAATCACTACAAACGCTTGAGAGAGAGAGAGAAATGAAAATCATAGTCTATTAGTCTTATGCTTCTTGACCGTTGTCGTATTGTAAATGTGTTCATTATGTGAAAATGCATAATTGTTTGTTAAATTGGAGGATTTTTTTTTGTAGAGTTTCAAGAAACAAATGAGGTTATACTCTACTTGAACTCTTTTTTTTTACCTCTATTTGACAAACACTTAGTTCTTTGATTTCTATACTAGAAGATATTTTAATATGTTAGTTAGTTAGATTGAAGTTGTAAAAACAAAAGGTAAAGCTTGTTTTACCTTTTTCCTTATTTTTATTTTATTTTAATGGATTAGAAATCCACGTAGATGATATGGATAGACTTATCGAGAAGAGGAAGTGGCCCATGTGGATATTATGGCCCATGTGGCTTCTTAGTGGCCCAAATCCACTAACTTAAGTGGATGGCATGGAGGTTGAGGTGGCGGATGAAGTTGAGGATGATCTTCTTCTTCCTCCTTGTTTTGCTTAAGGAAGCCGTCACTTTGGGAAGGAATAGCACTTTGTACATGGAGAGTTTGGTAATGAATTTTTGAGAGCTTGTGTATCTTGTTTTTGTGTTTCCAAAAAGCTATCACTCATGAAGTTTGGAGTTAGTATGTGTAAGTTATGAATTTGGGAGTGAAGTGTTGTGAAGCTGCCTCAAACTTTCAAGAGAGTGAGCTTTGAAAGGGTATGAAATGTGGACAGTACTTTGTATTTGAGTGAAACTTGGTGAGCTTGTAGATGTTCATGTTAGCTTTCCAAAATGGGTTTATTTTCTTGATTTGGAGGTAGTATGAGAAAGTTATGGGCTTGAGAGTGAAAGGGTGAAGGGATATTTTCGGGTTTCCAAGTGAGTGAGTTTTGAAACGCTATGAAATGTGGAAAGTGCTTTTTATTTGAGTGCAACTTGGGGAGCTTGTAGATGCTCATGTTAGCTTTCCAAAATGGGTTTATTTTCTTGATTTGGAGGTAGTATGTGAAAGTTATGAGCTTGAGAGTGAAATATAAGGGAGCTGCCTTTGAGTTGGGAAGGGTGAACTTTGACCGACTATAAAAGTCGAACATTATCTTAGTTTTGAGTGAATTTTGGAGAGGTTATAGAAATTTTTGTTAGCTTTCCAGAGGCATATCATACTCTTAGTTTGGAATTGTATAGCGAACGTGACACTCAATCAACTATCAAATACTTCTTCGAGGGGAGTTCATGAAGGATATGACTTTGTTTCCACAATTTTTTACTATGCATGGGGTATATTGAGACTCCATGACATCTTTGGAGGGGTGTATGGAAGGATGATAGTATTTTGGCATCATTGGGGGGATTTATTGTTAAGTTTGTGACTTTGGCCACAGGATCTTTCATTATTTGAACCACATCTAGTTGCAGCTAGAAGCCCGGCGTTTTCCCAAGGCAAGGCCTCTCTACTCGACACTGTAACTAACTCACAGTTAGCTGCAATGTCTATTTGTCTAATTGCTCTGATTCTAAACTAACCCTAACTCTCCATGCGGTTGTCTAATGATCTTTTTCATATTAATATGTCTATTTGACCTAATTCACATTCTATTCAGCCGTAAAGCTAGCTTAATTGGTCCATTAGTCTTTTACTTTCCAAAATTACAAAAGTAACCCAAAAAGTTTGTCTACAACGAATTACCAAGGGTGGATAATTTGACACTCACAATATACATGGATGAAGTTTAGTAGTAAACATAGATGAAAAATAGTAAAATTCATCCAAAAATGTCAAAAGGGAAAATTAAAATTTAGATGTGCAAAGAGTCTGCTTCAAGAAAATATCTAATTCATTATCGCAACTGAATGAGATCTAAAATATGGAGGTTTACTATAAATCATGCAGGGATATGAGTGTAAAAAGGTTTAACATACGTGTATATAACATGTTATATAATGAACATATAAACTAATACATATCAATACTTGTATGATTCAAAATGTATACATACTCGTAAGATATGTACATATCAAGATTTATACATATGTGTATATGTCAAGGTATAAGTATACATATATAATAATTGCATTTTATAGTGTATTTATACTCATATATACCATATATAAAGAAAGAATAAACCAAAACCCATTGCAAATATTCGTACAAACCCTTGTGAATATAGTCAGCACTCAAATGGGTGCCACAACTACATTTAAATTTTTAATCAAGAGTATGAGAGCTTTTTTAAATGCTAACACAAGCTTCTATAATCCCTCTAAAAATCTAGTCAAGATATTATACAATCTGATTTTCATAGACGATCAAAGTACCTTCTTTTGAATTCAATAGCAGTTCACCACATATTTGCTTTGAAGGTCATATCTTGCTCATAAATGTTCTATATTCTTAGAGTCATAATATTCTCGAAGTCTAGAAACATCATATATAACACTTCCAAAATTTAGCTTGAAATTTAAAATACTCCACCCTCTATGACGCTTTGAATTAAAGGCACAAAATTCTAGCAACAACTCTAATCTACCATCCTCCCAAGCATATCTCCCTCTCAGATCCAAATTGAGCATGCTATGACCTTTTAGAAAGATTAAAATTTGATATACAACTATAGAAAGTTTCAAAACCATACTTCTTAACCAAACCACAATAGGCAGTCAAAACTTCTAACTTAAAAATCCCAGAGCAACTAACTTCCTCTCACTTTGCAAGGCATCACTTTTACACATATACTCCAAAAGGTGTGAGTCATATCTTCTAAGATTTACAACGAGAGGAACATCCTTCCAATAATTCATAACCAAAATCTCTATACATTGTTTGTAATCTTTCTTCAAACTTACAACAAAAATACTACAACTCTAAAAACACTATGGGAGAAAGGGGACAGTCGACCCCCCCTTATCTTCCCTTCCAAAATGGACACCTTAGCCCATATCTAAGCCACATGGGCAACTTCCTACCCATTGATTAGGTCATTTACACTCCATAACCCCAACTCAACTCCCCATATGGGACTATAAGTCAACAAAACAAGATAAAGAAAGGTAAAATAGTCTCTACCTTTCTTTTTCTACAACAAAGCCAAACAAATCTTTATTCTAATCTTCTTTAGTAAATAAAGGAAAGGAAAATTTTCAAGATAAGGTTCTATAAGTATAATAGAGATGTATATATTTTCCAACTCTCTGAATTTGATTACCAAGTTGCACACTTGATTGGCTACCTAAGTCCATTGAAGGTCAACTTATCTATCCAAGTTTGATTCCCATTGAACCTGTTGAGGCTATAAGTGGCCCGCAACTTGGCACTTGCTAGTAAGAACACAAAATAAACAACCAATCGGTAGTAACATACCCCCCCTAAGTTTGTGACAAGATACAATACACCCAAGCTCCAATAACAAGCTAATGCATGGCAACATGAAATAATTGATGCAATACATAACAAGGTACCCACATCCAAACTCATTCTTTGGTGTCCATTGCATTTGAGAACATGGTAATGACAAATAGAGCCTAGCTTGGGAACAACACTAAAACTAAGGGCCTTCCTCGGGCTTCAATTGTCTTCCAATGCATTATAGAGAAAGTGAGATAAGGAATGAATACTATAGGAAGAGAGAGGTAGCATTGTCAATCTACCAACAAAACTATATTAAAACATGAAGGTAATTATTGCAAAACTATATTGTTACATCAAACTACAAGTGACAAAACTTAGTCTATGATCACTAGCAACAAAACAACAAAAGTAGATAGTGACATGTGAGCAAAGATCTATCAACAAAACCATTGTGGAAAATTGTACCAAAAGGCACAAAACTAATAACCTCAACATCATAATGTTGTTTTTATATATAGGGTTGAATCTAAACTATTGTATATTGTAAGCATTTCATAGATTCTATTCTAAAATCAAAAGATTTGTGCAAAGGATACCACTTGAATTACAAAATTAGTAATTCTTTAATAGACTTATACTTAAAATCACAATTTTATGATTAAATTTAGAACTCAATTGTTCTATACATGAAAGGTGGAACTCTGTTTTGAAGAAATTCAATATTTTGGAGAAATGCAACATACCATCCTTGGACAGAATTTGGGGACATTCAATGGATCATTCATAGTCCCAAGGCACAGGTGAATGAATTGATTGTATCAAACCAAGACCGTTCTGCGAAAATCTACAAGTACAAGTTGAAGAACACTATCGAGTCTTCAGTTCTTGAACATATGTTCAAAGGGCAGCGGGAAGGATCCTTAGGCTTGTATATTTCTCTCATACGAGGTCATATGTTCATATCACTGACATGGCCCCTTACTTTGTTAACTTGGCTGATTATTTCAGCCTCCTAATTATTGTCCAAGGGCATGTTTGCACCATTAGTTACAGTTTCATCTTCTGCAATCTGAAGGTCTCCGTCCTTGCATACAATGCAACAACCATGACATTCAAACATCTTCTTGTGGATCACATGAGACCTTGTCTCAAGAGGTGAAGACATAGTAACTGCTTCCGAATGTGAAGGATTATACACAGATTGCTCTGTACAACAGTCATCATATCTACACCTTCCGAAACGTTCACCGGCATGCTCCCTAAAAACTGAGAATTGTGGACACTCAGCATCATGGTCTCAGGTTTGTAACCCTTCCAGCCATCATCACGTAAATTACAAAAGCAAAGTCGACTCATCAGAACCAACACGTAATGGGCACGTACACTGGTGAATAATATTGTAAAGGCGCACTCTTTTCAATCGGTAGTGACTGGTTCGATGCTGACAGTGAACTTCAGATGAAGTGTTCGCGAGGAGAGAGTTTCTGCATCACAATTTCCGCACTCCAGGCGAATGCTGGAAGCTGTAATCGAGAGAACTGGAATTCATCGTGAAAATTACTGACGACCCTCACACCGAGCGGTTGAAGACAGCAAAGCACGCAAGACTTCTGCCTGTCGACCCTCTCAGAGCCCAATGTCGACATTCGAACTGTAATGCTACGCAAGGTACGCAGGGGAGCATCAAAACCCTCGAAAAAAACCAAAGATGACCAGGAGTTAAATAGGCGCTACACATTCAGGCCGGCACACAACAGACGTGCACGAAGTGAAAGGTGAAAAGCCATGGCATTACGGTAGTGTCATTTACAAAAACCAGCTCTGCACGCACGACTGTGAACCATTACAGATGGGTAACAGAGCCTACAGAAATCAAGACATTCAATACTCTTCACCATCGTCCTCGCCACCATCCTCGGCGGACTCGGCACCCACTTCTTCGTAGTCCTTCTCCAGAGCCGCAAGATCCTCACGGGCCTCCGAGAACTCTCCCTCCTCCATGCCCTCACCGACGTACCAGTGCACGAATGCGCGCTTGGCGTACATCAGATCGAACTTGTGGTCAATGCGGGAGAACACCTCGGCCACGCTGGTGCTGTTCGAGATCATGCACACGGCCCTCTGTACCTTGGCGAGGTCGCCTCCAGGGACGACGGTCGGCGGCTGATAGTTGATGCCGCACTTGAACCCGGTCGGGCACCAATCCACGAACTGGATGGTCCTCTTGGTCTTGATGGTGGCCACCGCAGCGTTGACATCCTTGGGGACCACATCTCCTCTGTACATCAGGCAGCAAGCCATGTACTTCCCGTGGCGGGGGTCGCACTTCGCCATCATAGAAGAAGGCTCGAAAGCAGAGTTCGTGATCTCTGCTACCGACAGCTGCTCGTGGTAAGCCTTCTCCGCAGAGATCACGGGGGCGTAAGACGAGAGCATGAAGTGAATCCTCGGGTAAGGCACCAAGTTGGTCTGGAACTCCGTCACATCCACGTTCAGCGCACCGTCGAATCGAAGCGAAGCGGTCAAAGAAGAAATGACCTGAGACACCAGCCTGTTCAGGTTGGTGTACGTGGGACGCTCGATGTCCAGGGAACGCCGGCAGATGTCGTAGATGGCCTCGTTGTCGAGAAGGACGGCCACATCGGTGTGCTCCAGCAAAGAGTGAGTGGACAACACGCTGTTGTACGGCTCCACCACGGAGGTAGACACCTGCGGGGACGGGTACACGGTGAAACCGAGCTTCGACTTCTTTCCGTAGTCCACAGAAAGACGCTCCAGGAGCAGACTGCCCAGACCGGATCCGGTGCCTCCTCCCACTGCGTTGAAGACCAGGAAGCCCTGCAGGCCTGTGCAGTTGTCCGCCAGCTTACGGATGCGGTCCAGGCACAGGTCCACGATCTCCTTCCCGATGGTGTAGTGACCGCGGGCGAAGTTGTTGGCGGCATCCTCCTTTCCGCTGATCAGCTGCTCAGGGTGGAACAGCTGACGGTACGTGCCGGTACGCACCTCATCGACCACAGTCGGCTCCAGATCGAGGAATACGGCGCGAGGGACGTGCTTCCCGGCTCCGGTCTCAGAGAAGAACGTGTTGAAAGCATCGTCTCCTCCCACCGACTTGTCACTCGGCATCTGCCCATCAGGCTGCACAAAGGAACAAAATATACAAAGACGAAATGAAAAGTCGACCTAAGATATTGTGAACACCTACATTGTCCTTCGTGAATCACCAAGAACCGCAGAAAGCGCTATGAGGGCACATTGAAAAATTGTAATTTCATAGTACCAGTCAGCTTGAAAATGATAATTGTATACAAGTTAGACCACATACCTGAATGCCATGCTCGAGGCAGTACAGCTCCCAGCACGCGTTTCCGACCTGGATACCGGCCTGGCCGATATGGATCGAGATGCACTCTCTCATTGTCGCTGGCTGGACTCACGCAACTAGCCCCGAAGGCTTAAAAGTCGGGATCGAGAAGGCTACCGAAGCAAATGCGACGATTCAACAACCACTATACGCTGAGCAAACGGACGCAGAAGCTGAAAGCGAGCGCTTGAAAGAGCTTCGAGGTAGGCGTGTACGAAGACGCCTCCAAGAAGTGAGAATGGTGCAGCACTGCGGCTATGGCAGCTCCAAGAGTTTCCCTGCCAGCCTTATGGAGCGGGAGAGACGACTCCTGATTGGAGGCACAGTATGGTCCGGTTCCCTGACGCCGTTTCCGGTCGCTCCAGTCGTGGGTTCGGCTTTTCGTCACCGGCTATGGGCCGCGACCGAGTCCACCTGAGGACCGTTCCGGCATTTTTTGAACCTTATCCCGCCGGATATCAATTGTTCGTAGGAATGGTGACAGCTAACTCCGCTTCGGTAACTCCAGGCCTGTTGCGGCGGCTTGAAATTCAAATTCATAACGCATCTTCCACGGGAAACCAACAGAAACACATTCAGTTGCGAACTGAAGATTACACAAATTCAAAACGAATCCAAACATGGAGAGGGGTGGTAAGGTAACAACTCCTTAATCCTGGAAGGAGGGGCTTCTTCTTGAAAAGACGGGTTGGTGACTGTGGAAATCATCCCTTTTGAAATCATGTGACATCATCTCCTTTAAAAAAATCAAAAATATTTATTGGAGTTCAAACTATTGTGGAAGATCTCTCCTTTTTGCATAAGATTTCGAGGATGAAAAGTTGTTCTTCTGTCCTTCATAGAAGGATTCTTTATCATTCATCGACTAGAAAATGATTGCAACCTCGTTTATGGGTTAAAGTGACCAAACTCTTTACATCACCCCTAGAAAAAGGACTAGTATATTTCACCCTTGAAAGATGCCACAGACACTTGGTTTCCAATGGATGACAAAGAATCCTCCCATGCTAGACAATAGTGCAATTGTTCTTGTTTAGTAGCTTACCCTCCAATGAGTGTTGTTAAATTTCACTATACACATTAGTTCATATGGTACCAAAAAAGTTGATTTCCACAATGACGAGCCAATCCTTCTAAGGCTAATTGTAAAGTGAAGGATTCACATACATAATTCATTACTTGTCTTTACATATTGTGCACACAATATTGAAAACAAATTACTACTTGTGTTCACATGGTGTACGAGTAAAATGGAAAGCTAGAGGAGATGAAGTCCAACTAGCCCTAAGATGGAGGCCAAGGTGAATTGACCCCTCATTACCCTAGCCAAGGATAAATGTAAAAAATTGCCCCCGCTATTTTGTGTTTGATTAATTTTGTATTCTTCCACTCCTCCTGATTACTTTGGGGACTCTAATTCCAAATATGAATTCAAAATTTTGAAATTTTATCGTGGGCATCAAGTAAAAAATTTGAGCACTTTCCCTAGGAATAAAATGCAAGGGAAATGAGGGTGTCAATTCACCCTAGCTAACTAAGAAAAAGGCTAATGTAGCATACAAGAAAAAATATAAATAAATGAGAAGCTATAAATATTTTGTTTTCAATAAGTAGAAATATACTAATGAATATTCTTGTTTTGATTAGTAAGGGACACTTTCTGAACCCATATTGCTTGCCATTTAAATACAATAATTGTTGTGGGGATACATCATCATGGCCTATTCACATAACTTGGCCATGTCATTATTATGCTACCACTAGAAGAAATTCATGTTCATCTATTTGGTGTGTTTTTGTTAAGTAGCACAAAATTGTGTTGGAAACAATGCATATTTGCATAATTGTGACTAAAATATTGCTAAACTGTATTTTTTTCAACACGGTTTTGTGTTACTTGACAAAAACACATCAAGTAGATGAATGTGAATTTCTTCAAGTGTACCCATCAATTAAAATTGTGGCCTACATGATGGTTGGATATATTTACTCCAAAATGCCCTTTTGGCTCATAAATGGGCCACCCAACCGTACTTTGAATGGGTCCCTCTTCAAAACATAATAAATGAATCAACCAAATGTGTTTTTTATCTCCTATTCTCATGAAGTATACATTAAAAAATTTCTTCTTGAAATTGAAATGTTCTAAAATTCCAAAAGACTTTTCACACAAACAATACAATTTGTCGCACTTACTTAAATCATTCCAAAAATGTATTTTAAATACCAAATGATGTCATTTTGGTACCAATTTTTGAAATGAAGTACATTTTGATATGTTTCATTTGAAATGATTACTTTGAAGGATTAAAAATATTCTTGATTTTCTGATGCAATGCCTGCAAACGATCATTTTAGGCAATTTTTTTCACAAAGTACAATTAAACAAAAATTAATTAATTAAATTTCATTTTCTTGAATTGCATTATTTCATGTCTTCTAGGGGCACATATTTGTTTCATTGTTTTAGAAATAAAATTAGTCACTTGAAATGGACAAATTTTTCAAAAATAAAAAATTTAGAAAGTTTTATCATAAAACCCTTCACCTTTTGTTGTTCATGCATGAGAATTTTGGCAATTTTAATTTAGTGTTTCAACATCAAAAATTAGAATTTTCCTTTACATTTGAGCACAATTTTTCATATTCTGTTGAAAGGTTGTTAACATTGTTTCGGGCATTGTTTTTATTGTATTTTTGTACTCCCTCTCACTTTTTCTTGAGTATGCAACAATAGTTTGGGATTCAATTTCTATGTTTAGAAGAATTTTGTAGGTTTTGTGACTAGATTACTAGCATCCTTAGGCTAATATCTTGTGCCTCACTTTGTATTTACTTTGAGTATATGCATTATTGGTTTGCATGGACAATATAACTTATCAATAATTTGTTTAGCTATTTCAATATATTTGGATATTATAGATTTGTAATTGTCCATTTAATCTCTTTTCATAGTACATTTGAATCCTTTATTGAATCTCCAATGATGACTTGGCATTCTTTATTTTGTCAGTAGTATTTGTGCAATGTTTGATGCCTTTTAATCCTTTTTATTATGAAATTTTGTATTTTATTTTACACAAATCTACTACCATTTCAAGTTTGAATTGAATGTTTTGTCAATTTTACAATAACATTTCCATCTTTTGAAGTATCTTGTTTTTCAACAAAATTACATTAGAAATTCATGATTTCATAGATTTATGACTTTATAGATTAAATATTTTAGAGATTCAAGGTTCATAGATTTAGAGCTTCTAATTTCTAATTTAAGACTTGATAGTGTGGATGCAAATAGAAAAGTTGGGATCTTTCTTATAGTGAAGGATCTTGGGGACATTCAAAGGAAAATCCAACTTTTTTTTCAAACATATTCCTACCATGGAGAAGGCAAGGATGGACATTGATTGAGATGACATCTTGATGAATTTTATTCACAAAAAAGACTTGACCATGAATGGTCCTAACCCATCATAAGGAGAGCAACAAAAGGCCCCCTGGTTTGTGGAGCTCTTCATTAAAGTGACAACTAATGAAGATAATGTTGTTATGGATTGCATTGTATCGATTGATGTTGACCAATACTATTTGCAATAGATTCAATTGCAAACTTCATTTCAATTTTGTTTAACGAACCCATCAATTTATTATTGTAGATTTTTGTATCCTAGGCGCCACAATCAAAATTGCCCATGATATAGTATACTAGAAGAAGATGATGAGGTTTTTGAAGGTCTCCTTAAAGCCATAATGAAGAATAAACCCAATGTAATAGCACTAGAACTACGAATGCTGATTGTGGAAATTAAAGATCTAGATGCCACATCCATCATATCCCAAAAGTTTGTGAGAAAATTGAATTTGAGTAAGTTGGTCAACTTACTCATCAATCTAACTATTATATATTGTTGTCATATATGATTGGATATGTGTATTTTATGGTTATTTGGTTGCTATGTGCAATTTTTTTTCTTGAACTATTGTTTGATTGATCAATTGGAAATATATTACATTGAGGTGTTGCATCCAAGACTCTTATTAAAAATTTCACTTTGCCCTCTTCCCAAAAATTACTTCTTATTTCTTTAACTTCTAAATATTTTAACCTATAATCATAGGTCCTTCAATTCACTCATAGGCTCATAGACTCACTTGCTAGCAACCTTAATTCTATTGGGTATAGTAGACCTTCTAAATAAAGACTTTTTATTTGGTGCTAATTACAATGTAATGCACTTCTAGATTCATGATTTTGGTAAAAAGACTCTTAACTACTTCTATTTATAAGACTCATAATAATACCATTTACCTTCTTGAATGCCAATTTTCATATAATTTAAGGTTTAAAGGAAACTAATGTTAGACATTGATGAAGGCACAAAGAAATTACCAATCTTGAAATGTTGATGATTTGTCATAGATGGGATATATATATATATAAAACTCAAAAAAAGGTTTAAATTTTTTTTGTTAAAAATTATTGCAATGAATTTTTTATTTTGTTGCTATGATCACATTTAGTATAAAATGTAGTGTTCCTTCAATGACTTTTTATTTGAGAATATCATACTAATTCTCAACTACTAAACACAAAAACTATTATTTGATGAATCTTCAAATTGAAATACTTCTCAATATTGACAATTGTGTATAAATCTTATTAAAAAGATCGTATGAATAATTTCTAAAAATTCCATTTGACCTCTTTATTTGCATTAGAACATCAACAATTGAGGAAATCATATATTTTAGTTCTTCTCAGTTTTATCCAAAATATTTAAAGATTACTTTATTCAAGTTTTAGAGGGTAGAATTCTATTGCTCCAATTTATCTTAATAGTGCATGTGACACTAATTTACAAAATTGATACTATATGTAATGTATTTAAATCATGAGAGGCTCAAATATTATTTATGGTATTCTATTTCTACAACAAAACAATTGTAGTGTGAAATTAATTTTGCTTCCTCACCAATAGGATAAATTAGTGTAGACCTTTGGGAATCCTTAGGATGCCCAAGTAACATATACAAGGATGATAAAGATTTCAAACTTTATTATACAAAGATATTTTAAAAATTTAAATTATCTTATTTAGAATTAGTTTAGAATTTTGAGAGAAAATATAATTAGAGTGAAATACTAAGAACAAAGTACTAAAATTATTTCCTCCATTATACATGAAATTACCTTAGATTGTTTTGGGTGGGCTCTACTTTTTCCTTCCAAATTTGAAATTATAAGCAAACACTTCAAAATCAGTCCCCAATACACTAAGGCCCAAGGCCTAGACTTTGTAGAATCTTTCATCAGGTCCAATGGTTTTTGAAGGTGATGCTCTCAATAGAAGTGCCACAAGAATATATAAGAATCAATATCTCTTACTTACTACACAATCAGAGACAATTGTACGGAACAATACAAAAACAAATTTGCGAAAGCCACAATTGAAGAAACTCCACAAAATGGCAATTTGCAAGTTGTTTGGGTGGATGAAAATCATTGATTATCCAATGCACAACAACGCTCAGGGGTTAAGTAGTTGTAGAGTATGGTAGGAGGTTCTTAAAGCACTCATGCTCTAAAATCATCCACCTCCTCAAATGTACTCTATTTGTACATGTTGCTTTTTCATTGTACCAACAATGTACAAATAGGTGTATACATTTGAGGATGTGGGTGATTTTGAAGCCCTATGCCATTTCAACTTCTAAGATTCATATCTAATTTCACAACACTCCAAAAAATATGAAACAACTTGGGTTAGATGCCAATTCCATTTGTCTCTTAAAAAACATTTACTGAAAAATATTTCAAGAAGATCCACCTCCCCACCCCAAATTCTGTTTTATCTCTTAAATGGGTGCTTTATGGACCTCCTACCTCAATATACAATCATGTCCGGATCATATCATAGACGAGAATCAGATACAGTATCTCTGTCTCTCTCCCAGGCTTCAGCCATTGCGTCAGTGTGAGGTGGCGCTTGCGCTAAGTTGCAAGCAATTCTTGTACACGGGTTCAGGTGTTCTTAAGGTTGCGGACGAGAAGTGAAAGCTCTACGGTGAAGCTGACCTTCAGCTCCACCGCCAGGCTTAGAGTTCGCATCTTCAGCAAGCATTGGTTTAACGCTTCTCTCTGGGAAGTTGCGCAATTTGGAATTGGCTCTGTGTCCTAGTGTTGATGTAGTTGAGAGACGCCATGTCCTCGTCGGGTTTGTGCCCGAAGGCAGCTTCCGGTTGCTTAACTTCGACCGTGGCTACAAATTTGAGAAGCTCGACTTCCTGCAATGGGTTGGGATTGAGAACACGGGTAGGATTGTACGAGTTTCTGGGTCGAAATGCTGGTGAGCTTGCTTATTACAAATCTCTTCCGTTCATACGAGTGGAATCTACTGCGACTGCGCATGCCATTGCTTAATTGTGTCTATTTTTCGTTCTTCCTTAAAGATTCTTGCGGTGATTTTCAAGCACATTACGGAGGGGTTTAGGGTTTAGGGCTTATGATTTAGAGTTTATGGTGTCGTCATTACTCTTATCTCTCAACCTTTGTATTTGGAATTTTGTTGGCATCCTTGCGTTTTAATTCGTTTGAAAGCATCTACAACCTCGCCTGGGGCCTAGTTGCAGTTAGAGACGATTTTTGACAATTTGAAAACCCCTTCAGTTCAAGATATCGGCCTTCTGTGATGAGCCCAAGAGCAGTCAATGTTGATGTCGAGGAGTTACCTAAATTCTCCTTACTATACATTCTAAGTTTTTGCGCTGCTTTGTTGTGAACTATATTGGGATTTTACAAGTCTCAATACGCTGATGCTTATCATTATGTATTTGCAGGGAAGTCTTGTCTAAGGTGCACAGCCCTGCATATGCAAGATGGATCTTCTCTTTCAAAAAATCCCCGTAGACATCCTCCTACAGAGGATTACCGAAAGAAGGATACGAAGCCAAAGCTTCATCGTGGCTGGTATCCCGGTCAGAGAACCCAGGCACCACCTGAAGGCAGCACCTCCATTGTCATAGACAATGAAGTGAAGGAGCTCCCTTTCCTTCGGAAACTTGTGGCAGATGAAGAGACAACGACCAGAAATCAATATTACAGGCGGCCAGGTAGCAATCAACGTAGTCCAAGCCAACAGCGAGAATACTTGTTTGACGCCGAGGATGCCGAGGATGCCGAAAGATTTCACAGCGATGATGAAGAAGTAGAAAGCGACGACGAAGATGAACGCTTTGATGAAGTTGAGGACAATCAATTTGTCTCTGAAGGGAGGGACGATTTTTTAAGAAATCCAGACACAGATTTAAATTGTAAACACTTCTCCAGGTATTTACAATCTTTTTGGTTATATCGACTAGTGTTAGATATTCTTGTAATTGGTACATTTCAAGTGCGTGTCTAATGGATCTATTCACTCTCTCTGTTCACGTATTATACTGTGTTCCTACGATATCTTCTTTTGTGAGTGATTTTCCTATCACTTGCATCGTTCATACGAGAGTGTGATGGTCGAAAGGGCGACAAAGGGCGACACTTTAATGGAAACAGTTACCGAACTTTTTTGTTTCGAAGACTGTGATGGCACTAGTTCACTGTTCCTTTTGGTGATGGAGTGCAGGTGCTCTGGTTGTGTAATAGATGTGGGTCTAGATCAGCCGCCCATAATGAATGAGGCGAAAGCGTTTTTTGCGGGCCGTGGTGTGCCAAGCTTTTCCCTTGTGCCCGGCCCTTTGGTAATATATCGTTCCCTTCTAGGGGTAGGAACTTGTATACGTGGGCATCTTGTGTTTTTTTAGACAATGTGCTGTTAGTTGGAAATTGCTATTCGTCTTGGTATTTGACTTGTTCACTTTATTATGGGTTAAATAATTGTAAAGCGAAATATTGCTCTTCTTGTTATTGTTCTTTCTGTTTGCATGCCAAGTTCTACTTGTTGAGTTTCTTTGAAGAAGTTATATCTGCATGTTTGAGAAATTTGTGGATGGGGCTATCTCACATTAAGAGGAAAGCAGGTTGAGTGGAGGTGTCGAGCAAAATTGGCTGTGCGTGGCACTTCGGAAGACCCTCAGATAGGACTCTTTGAAGAGGGAACTCACTCACTTGTTGACATTCCATTATGTCGCAGTACGTTCCAATTCCATAGAGTGCTTTCTTTTGTTGTTTAAAACTCCTTTGAACATTATCATGCAAGAGAAATCGAATTCTTGTGCAGTAGTTGTGATGAAACTTCAGTGTTCAGTCGTTCTTGTGAGTGTTAAGTTATTATTCATCCAGTTAGGAATGATATTTTGTTACTGGACCTCCTGTGGATATCAACTGTATTTTGTCACCTAAAACTTTTTTAACATTTTCAACGCGTATTTGTCACCGTTTCCATATGGGGTTGGGTATGGTATTTCAGCTCATCATCCCAGCATTAATGACGCCGTGAAGCTTGTGAAACAAGGTAACTCTCAATCTTTCAGTTCTTGTATGCCTTGTTCGAAATCTTTGTATCGAAAATAATTTGCAGATTAAATCAACTTCATGCTTTGTCGTGTAAATCTTGAAATATGTTTTTCTTGGTGAAAATTTTGTAGAATGGATACTATGACAGTTCATTACGACTTCTTTCTAGGTTGCTCAGTATTTTATACAGTGCAGCGAGGCCTTACTCTGTAGAAAGTGCATTACTTGTGTTTTGAGATGCCTCGCTCTCAACTGAAATCCATGTACTCAAGCCGTATTTATCTGGTGTGCTGCAGCAATTCGGGATCTTGGTGTTCAACCGTATAATGAGGATAGGCACACCGGCGAACTCCGCTATGTTCAGGCAGGTTCTTGCATCGCCTTTCAACTACACTTTGTATGTTGAGCTCATTGTGGTTTTTTAATGATCGAAGTCGATGGAGAGCCTTAATTTTAATTTAGTCCGCACGCTTGCACATTTGCACCTCGCTCATAACTTTTTGAAAGTATTCGACTTTGAATATAGGTTGAGAACTTATGGGCCCCCTATCCTTTATTCTGCTGTTATTGATCATTTGTGAATCGCAATTTGTGCAGATGGTGGTTACAACATTCAATACCTCCGTACCTTCAGCATCGCGATACGCGAAAGGTAGTTACTTACCCAAATTGTCGTTGGACGCCATATGTTGCTTATTGTTCAATAGAGACAATTCTAGGTAAAGGAGCACATTTTGTAATCATCACATTACTTCCAATATAGCTTGGCATGGAATCAACACAGTAGGTGGGTGCAGTGTGCATATCTAAATTCCGTAGCGTCTCATTATACATGCAGTATTCATGTTTATAGGTTGTGCCAGCTAGATCCTTAGGGCTTGTTTATCTCTCATTCTTGACGCATATTTATTAGTGAATTTAACCCTTTTCAGTACGACTTTCAGTTCATAACTTAATGATACTGTGTATGATATTCTGTGCAACTTAAGTTCCGACTCCTTGTCAGCGTTTGTTATAAGGACTAACAATTACTGTTGAATGCCTGATCTAGAACAGTTTTTTTTGTTGCCAGGTAAAGTGCAAATATCTCTGGTCTGGAATGCAAGAGACGAAGACTCTGTCGATGATGACAAACTACGCAAGATGGCTGAGGTGATTCACCTGCTCAGCTTCATATGCACAAACAATTTATGAGTCGACTTCCTCTTGGATCTGTTCGAATGCTTCCCTTGTCCGTTTCATCATCTTCTGAAGCTAATTGTCATTCTTGTGATTGCAGATGCTATGGAGGAGGGGTAACCCGAAGACCGTCACTCCTATTCTACACTCAGTGTGGGCTAACTTTCAGACCTCACGGTCTAATGTACTATATCTCCGTAATTGGACACTCGTTTTGTTTTAGTGCTGTAACTAGTTGTAACTTAGTTCTTTGTTTTTCCTTAAGTCTCACAGTTGCACTCTCAAGGTGTTTTAAGGGTTCAATTAACGTACTTCAAGATATTCAATGTCGTGGAGTGGTATTTCAAGTGATAATTTGAAACGGGCCAAAATATCATTTTCTGCGTAGACTTCGTCACTTAATAACCAGCGATATGTGCTCTGCCAAGTATCACATTTATCCTTATGTCTGTTGATGTATTCTGTTCAGGTAATCTTTGGTGGACGGTGGAGGCATTTAGTGGGAGAGTCCGAGCTTTGGGAACGTGTTGGGGGTGTTGATATTGCATTTACACCAGCCAGCTTTGGGCAAGCTAACACTCAGGTTCTCATTTTGTCTTACCTAGTTTTATGCATTTCTTCACTCGTGGTTCGTATGCTTATTGGTAGAAAAAATTAAGTACTACATCGGGAACCTTCTACGTTGTATTGAGATTCTTTTTCTGCGTTCTAGCAATATGCTTATTTTGATATTACCATCAAGATGAGGGTGCCATTTGTGAGAGGACTAAAGTGTTCGCCACGCTCTTGGGCAGGCATTTGAAGCGTTGCTAAGGAGACTGCAGAAGGTGGTTAAAATAGGAAGTAAAGTGGTGGAGCTTTATGCAGGCGTTGGCGCCATTGGTCTCAGCTTGGCTGCTGTTCGAAAATGCAGGTAGCCCTTCTTCGTACGACCTGACCTTGCTGTCCATTCGAATCAATCAAAATTTGGCAAAAGTATCGAGTGTCTATCAAGTTGAGATTTATGTAGTAGGTCTAAATCTTTGGTATCCTGTCTAGATCTAATATCATTTGGGGTTGTCACAAATTTGCAGGATAGTGAAATGTGTAGAGGTTAACAAAGAAGCTAGGGCTGTATTCGAAAGATCCCTGGCCCGGCTTCCTGCTACTGTCAATTCTGAAATCAGTTGGCATTGTGCTGATGTCTCTGTGGTAAGTAGATATACTTTTCAAAGTTTTGTTTCGTAAGAGCTATTTAGATGTTGAAATTCTTCGTTCACTGGGCCACGCTGAGCATTTGAAAGCTCTTGGGGGGTTTGTCACATCATTAAGAAGTATGTAGGGAGACTGTGGAAACTCGATTCTAGAATGAATCGTAAACAGAGCATTTGTAATTCTACGTAGATATAATCATCCGCAGTACTGTTTTTTACGCATTCCCTACGTTGGTCCTCCACTGCCTGAAATTTTGCCTCTAGATCAGGTTTGAGCGTGTAGTCCTGTCCTTACCTTGTTAGAAATAATTTTAGCCTCAAAGGAGATGCTAGTGACTCATGTAGGACATCGATTACTAAGTTCCGATTGTTTGTCTTGAAATTTTTACACTTCAATACAAGATTCTGATAGTTAATTTTACTTGATTGCAGTCACCAATCAACTGGTTACAGGGGTCAGATGTTGTAGTCGTGGATCCTCCTAGAAAAGGTCTCGATGAACCTGTACTAGAGGCCTTGCGACTTGCTGCATTCCGGGGCCTTGGCAAGAAGAAGGCGCCTTCTTCTAAAACTACTGATAAGTAAGTTTTAGGTCTTGACCATTCATTCTATTGAAATTAGTGTTTGTGTGTTGTTTTCTATAAGTATGCGTTCTCGCATGGAATCTTGTTAGATTGGCTGTACTATGCTACAGCACAACAACTCAAATCGTGCAATTTAACTCAAATTAGTTTATGACTCAACTGGTAAGCGTCCGCCTTTATTTTCTGATTTATATTATAGGTGTGGTGAAAATTGAGTATCTCTTGTTAGCACCATCAAACCAATTTTGAGATCTCATTCTGAGATATGGTTATGCTTGTTTTCTAATCTATATCGATCTTCCATTGCATGAGCTTGGATTGAAGCGGTTGTCATTGACAATGTTGCTTAGCAGCAGTGCACAGTTTCTGACCCCATAATCAGTACTTCCTGGATCCGAACTAATTTGGTCATTCGTGCAGAACTGAAAAGCGTCCTTGGATAGTAAGAGCTAAGCAAAGTGGTGTCCTCAAGGAAGGCTCACCAGATTGGGAAGATGATGACTGCGTGTGGCCTGGCACGCTCCTTTATGTCAGCTGTGGATGGAAAGCGTTTAAGTTGGTATGAATACTACATTAATTCGTATCCATGTATCTCCACAATAGAAGTATCTTATGAGGTTGTTACATGCATCTCTAACCGGCTGCTCTAATATACTAGAATTCCTGGTAGCCCTTTGAATGAGTCATAATTGTAATTTCTTGCAATGTGCTGAAAGGTTATCAATTTTAGTGCGGACTAATATACCGTAGTAGAATTACTGCTTCACTGTAAGACTACCATCATCAAGACTTACCTTAAATCTCCTGAAATTCAAAATTTGAAGAAATTTTAGACCAAATCATTGTCTAGAAATAATATCGGTCAGTTGTTAGGTAGTCATCGGGCCGTCAATGGAGCCACTGAACTCTACGGATCGAAAATTGTTTGGAAGCAATGAACACGAGAACTCCTATAAACGTTCTTGGCAGACCATAATAGTCAAAACTTTCAAGCCTCGTGGATGCTCTAGATTTAACTACATAGTCTAATGTGGGGCCTTTGACTGAGGTGAAATCGTAACAAGGTAGCCGTAGGGGAACCTGTGGCTGGATTGACTCCTTTTTTCCGACTAAAGAGAGAAAAAAAGAAAGATTTAATGAGTTACTTAGAATTCGTTAAATTTGAGTTTTGATGCAAGTACCGCAAAGTCGCACTGGAAGAAGTCACTAGATTCAAGAGTCTGGTATTCTAACCTTGAGGGTTGAGAGATGGAAAGCTCTACTCCGTCGTCACTCACTGGATTCATTACAGGATTATGATGCTCTCGTCAAAGGGGACGCGTGGCACCTTGACACAGCTCATGCTTTTAATTTCTTCCCGGGTACAAACAGGTGAAACTTTCTTATTCAACACTTCACCCATAGTTACCGGTCTATTATCTATTCATGCACATGATACTCTTTCAAGTTGAGCACTAACTTTTTGATAACTGTTCTAAGTTCCCTTCTTATTGTATTTGTGTGGGCTTTCCAGTATTGAGGTACTTGCGGTTTTTAAGCGTGGTAGAAAGCTCCCAAAGAAAGCTGTAAGGAAAGGATCAGGAGTACGATCGAAGTCAGCAAAAAGTTTAAGGTTTACAAAGGCAGGGAAACGGTTAGCTCATCTTAACGAGAGATTAGGATACACTCCGTAACTGATTCAGTCAGGATGTGGGGATTAGAAGGTATTTATGAATGATATAATGAAGGGAACCACTTTCCATTCAGTTTCTTTTCTGCGCTACTGTCATGTGTTGTTCTACAACTGTTGGATGCAGAATTTGCGAATCTGATATAGATGAGCTGAGATAGTATGATGCCATCGCCTGGAGATATGTTTCTCATTTTCTCTTTGGCATCATGTTTGCATTTTGTTATGGCCTACAAGCTCCAAGAATCCATAGATGTTTTCACACAAGATTTTGAGAGCAATATATTGCTTCTTGCGCATTAGTATTTTCTTGAGTCAGACCCCTTCAACATCAAGTGTTGCTCAATGCAGCTGAGAATTACAATTTTCCGGATTTTATTTATACAAACAATTACTGTAAATGTAGTTTGACATTAAAATGATGTGGAATATGAATTAGAACAAATTCCAAGAAGCTCTAAAAAGGCCTTGGGCATTTAGGGGTTAAAAAAATGGATTCTGAATTCCCATTGAAAACCTACATTGTAGATGTTGAAATCTCATATTTTATTTGTGAAATAAGATAGGCAATAAAACACACTACTAGAAGAGCTTAACCATTGGTTTTTCAAATTTAAATAATGATAGTAGACAAGGAAATGTAATTTTTCATCCAATTCATTGAAAGTCATAGTTTTTATATTCTGATTTTTCATGATGTTTTAAAAAAAAAATCCATTTCAGCACTTTTAATATTTGGGTCCTCAAACTTTATTTTGACTTTAAAATGTTTTTTTTTGCTTTAGATTCAAATCAGCACAAAGTTCCTAAGTCTAGTTTTTACTGCACTTCAATTTTGAAAACATCCTTAACATGAATAATTATTCTAGTTTGGAGTTAAGTATCTCTAAGTGCATTTCTAAATTAAAAAGGCTGGAATATTTTAATTTGCACCATAATATTCTAGACTATAACATATATCAATGCTTAAAAAATGATAACTTATAGAAGACATGGTTTTATCCCTGGAAAATAAATTAACTACATGCTTTTTTCCTATTAGTGAGTGGGGGGGTTAGTGTGACCTAGAAATTTTTTTTGCGAAATTTTGTTCAAGTACAGTAATTTTCCAACCTGCACTAATTGAAAATACTGTGCTTTTTGGTAAATTAGTGTCACGCACTATTCGGACAAATCTGTGTACATGGTCAGGCCCGTCTTTTTTCAGGGTTAAAGAATGTACAAAAGCGATGGACCTATATCTATGCAGAGAATAGATTTGAAATTTAGGGTTAGGGTTTGGCCGCCGTCTCCCTACCTTCCAACCTATTACTCCGGCGTCGTTGCTTCTCGTAGTATATAGTTCGAGCCTGCCTCTATTGACCGTGTAGTTCTTTTGTTCGTCTGTGTTTCTTGAATCTCAGGTTTGCCGAGCTTAGAGTATTTTTGCTGTCTTTTAAGTTTGTTGTTTCTCTGTCTTACTAGAGTAAAGTCGACATGGCGGAGATGATGATACTTTCCCCAAATGATCGAAGCTGATTCCATAGATGCTATTTAGCTCGAAAGAGCCAAGCCAGAAACACTGATCCTTCATGTCGCATGTTGTCTCAATATTCTGAACCAGCATTCCCGTGTGTACAACACTGTGGCTTGTATCTACTCACAGTTAGTTGAATGGTGGATATGCTAGAGCGCAGGGGAGAATGGGCAGTTAGGCAGACCTTTATGTCTGGATTAACAATCAATCATTGACCCTACATTTACACTACATCGTCTGTTTGTTTTTCACTTGTTTTAAGCTCTGATGATCTACATACCAGTCTAAGCCAGTTCTGCTACTGAAAATCTGTGAATGAGAAACTGGTCACGAACTGAGCTTATAGCGTATGTTTGGGGTGTACGTTGTTCGTGGTGATGACAAGAAAATTTCGTCAAGCTCAACAGACTTGATACGGGGACAGAAACTTTGTTTCTCATCCCATATGATAGTTAACCCGCTGATCTGAGCGAACACGTCTCCGAATTTGTTAGGTTTATGAAACTGCCAACATCGGTGATGATAAACTTCTAGGCTTGTTTCTCAAACATTCGCAGTGGCCGCCTAAAGCTTTCGCCCTGCCGGGCTTGAGAGCTAATGCAGCTTCCAAACCTTCCTTGGATATCTGAGACTTTGGCAATCCCTTACGCGTCGTTTGACAATTTCGCTTCAATATAATTTTCGTTAATATTCCTGTTTTCATAATATTTCGAGCATCCAGTACTCTAAGATGGACTGGTTCTCAAATTTACAATTCGCGCAATAGCATTACTGCTGCGAGAATGCGTATAGTTCTATACGCATGATTTTAATTGATTCAGTTAACACACTCTGTTCACGACATTCTGGGGATCGGACATGACCTGTTAAGAAACGCACCGAGAGGAACTTCAACAGCCTTACCTCAGAAGTGTAAATTAAGTGTGGGGCGGACGGTACAGTCCACTCCACTCTAATCCTACACCCTAACCCTAACCCTAAATTTAGTAACGACAATAAAATATCACTAATGCGGGTACTCTACAACCTCCAAATCGTTCTCCGGCTTCAGTATGCTACAGCGTATTTTATAACTGGAGGTCTTCGAAACCCCACCTCGTAACACACTATGAACATCAAATAGGAGGTGATTCAACGTATGATGTACTATGCCGGGGCACAAGGAGTTAACCTAGCACATAGCACATCTGACATCCAAGGAGCTTTTAACTTGCTAGCAATCGCGAAAGCAGTTCCAGGTTAGTGTGCCCGAAGAAGAATATAATGGAGAGTTTTATTGTGATGTAAGATGCACATATTTACATCCTGCAACATTCACCACAGGTGACGATGCGGACTTGCGGTGTGTACAATGAATAACAATTAATAAAAATAAGCTTGTAAAAATTTGCTCTCAAATCTGTCCTTACTTGAAGTCGATACATGAGTAAGAATAGAGAGAAAACAGCTGTTCTCATTGCTGACTAAGAAGCCAAAAACAGTCCAAAGCCCGTCACCTACTCTGACCTACGAAAGGACGACACACAGAGCACTGCCTCTCACCCTAAGCTCCATAACTTGTGTTAACCCCTTACGGTCCTTGACGATGTTTCCACCAAAACCCCTCCAAAACTGCCATTTCTAGTACGAGCATCAAACTTTTGAAAAAAACATTTTTTGACACATGTAACCGTAGGATCCTGTAGTAAGCTGATTTGAAAACATGTGGTAAAAATTTCAGAAATTTCTACTGCGTGGATTGCAAGTTATAAGCATTCAAATTCACTAAAATCATTTTTTGGGCCCTGCGAAAAATCGGGCAGCTACACTTCATAAGCTCACTTTTCTATGAAAAAATGTCCAAAATGGTGGTGATTCCATGTATTCTTTTTCCTAGACAAGTTATTTGAATGCTTGGAAAATTTCAAATCATTTAGAATTGTACAACATATAGGAAAAAAATAGTAAGTAGAAAAAAGTAAAGAATGATTCAAAATACAAAATTGTTCAGAAATTTTATATGGAATTGAAAAATGTCAATCCCAATGGTTGCAATGTTTTGATAAACAATCTACATCCTATGAATTTATTTTTTTCAAAAAATATTGAAAATTGAGTAAGATAAAGGACTTCAAAGTTTACTTTAGAGTAAATAATCCATAATTGCCTGCAAACTAAAATTCCTTGTAACTTTTGACTCATAGATCAAAATGGAATGATTCGAAGCTTTTTATGCATATATAAAGCTCTAGTTAACCAATTTCAAATTTTTTTTTCTGAAAAAGTGATTTTTCTGATCTGCCCGGACTACCCGTCCAGAGAAAAAAGTAACATATTAGGCCATAACTTTTGACTCGTATTTCCAAATGTTATAAAATTTTGTGCAAATAAAAGATATTCCTCATTCCTACCTTTTGTCAAAATTTTAGCCTAAAATGAGCAAATTTCTAGTCATACGTACCTACCCAAAATTTATATGTTGCCAAAAAATGCATGCTGGTCCTTTAGAGGTTAAATGGAAGATTATGCCTTTGTGCTCAACCAAACATTTCACAACATCGAGGTGGACTAAATCAATGTCCCCATGTGGTGAACCCATACGAAAAGCTGCCACAATCCCAAAACATATATGATTCCTCACAATACTCAGTCACAATATGGAACAAATTATTAACAAAACGCATCACAAAATCAATGTATGTAAAAACAATATATTTCTACTTAACCCTTAACCCCTGAGCGCCTAGAGTGTGTTCACCAAAATCTAGACCCTTTTTGTCACGACCCTCATCACAAGGCGTGCCCGTGTCACCTTGGTGAGTAAGGGGGACATTGGGGGTGACTCCCCAAGCCTTGCAAGAGATGAGGTGAGGGGGACTAAGAGTCCCGAGCGATTAGAGCGTGTTAGCACTTTGATACGGACAAATTTGGAGGTGTGTGATACATGCTTGGAAAGGTCTCGAGGAGACGCTTCTAGCCGTCCAAAGAACGAGTGATTTGGACTTGTGAATCAAAAGTTATGGGCGTTCAAAGGTGGGGGTGTCCCGGTGGCGCCGGGACACTTAAGGGCTAGGAGGGAGGGGTTCATGAGGAATCCCTTCATGAAATATGTCATGTAGCATATCCTTGGAAAGCTAAGAACACAAGGATGCTAGATTGACAAGCATTACCAGGTTCTAAGGTAAGAGCCTCAGGTTATGGCCAAGAGAAGCGCCGTGGTGAAGGTGTGACGCCTCTCCCGGTGGATCCGAATCTTTGGAGGGCGATAACTTTGCGAGGACTTGTCCAAATGGGGCAAGTGAGTAGTCCATCGGCATCTACTCGTTGAGTAGATGTCGAAAATGGGCTCGCATGTGAGATTTGGATCCCGGACCGCAAAGTTATGTTGGGTGGAAGTTCGGGAGTCTCAAACTAGGGTGAATCGGGAGAAATGGGGTGGTCTTGCAAAACCAAAGTGGTTTTGGAAGTTCCCCTTGACATACAAAGGGGGGGGCTACTGAATCCCACAGAGAGTACTATAGGAGGTTTGGTCTCCCTCCTCACTCCCTCTTGGAGCCGTGGTGAGTCCCGGTGATTCAAGGTTGGTGGTGTGGGGTCACCACCACTCCAAAGCACCATGAGACACTTGTGGGTGTCCGTGGTACCAGTTGGGTGGAGTCCCACTCCTTGCTAGGCTATTTGGAGGTGTCCTGAATGGTAAGTCTCGATTAGTGACAAAGTGAAAAGTAGCAAATACACAATGAGCCTAGTATGGAATTAGGGTGACACTCAAGGGCGGTTAGGACCATGGTGAGTAGTGCTACCATGGGTCCTTGCACAATAAGATGGAAGTCCCGCCCCATGTTACCAAGTAACATGCCCCGGTGTCATAATGGGTGTGTGTGTGTGCTAGTAGTCCCGGTGACTGGGATTTAGCACAAAGAGTTGGAATGGGAGACTAACATTGGATGTACGTTGCATGTGCAGTGTTAGGAGAACATGATCCTTGGTGCCACTAAAGTGTTATGTGCTTGGAAAGCATTGGAGGTGAACTTAAGGTGGTAAGTGTCACTAAGGGGCGCGACACTTTTGAACTCATTCTAATCAAACTATCATCTAGAACAAGATCCACAAAAATTAACCATATTGATAGATAGTGGAGAGAGTTTCTCAGCTTTGGAAGAGGAAGGACAACTAATTTCATTGTATTATTGAAAAGATTATAATAGTCAAACATGGCAACCAATCATTTTTGGAAGGCCAAATTAGAGGCATTGGGGTGCTCAGGGGTTAATGCCTTGCAAGGCATATAAGTCCCATTCATCACATTCACCCATTGATTTCATCCACTAGGAGTATTCTTAGATGGCATATTCGGTATTGCTAGACTTAGAAGTTAGAACCGCAAGCTAACTCTCGAATGGAGCAATAGTAATTGCACCTAAAATGGCACAAATAAACAATTTATCATGATTAAGCAATGTTCCCATTATTATATTGGAAAATTTATTATGGGGTCTTATTGGTAGTCAAAAGGAAATTCTAGATTCTTTAAAAATGCATTTTTGGACACTGTATGAATAAACTATGAATTTTCAAAGTGTTGAAAATAGGTGTCCCTAAAAACGATCATAACTTCTCATGAATAGTGGGAGTACATTTAAGGCAAGAATTTGTAGTGTGCGATTTTAGGAAGCATGCAATTTTAGATGTAGTTTCCTTATAGCTCCAAGAAATGTAGGTTCTCTTGAAATATGACAAATCCAAACCCCTAAGTATGTCGATAATTTTTCTTTGCTCCTAAAATTATTAATTACAGAAAATTGTAAGGCTTTAAACACACTAACTATTAAAATTTGCAGACTTATTATATCTTGTGATTAACAATTAGCCTGTAGAAAATATAATTTTGATAAACAATAAGTTAAATGTTTTTTAATCAATTTGACTAAAATCTGTGATGATTTGCCATGGATAAAATCTTATCACCATGCTTAGCATCATATTTTTTTGATATCAACTGCAAAATAGTTGTGGAAATCATATTTAAAAACACATCTAAGGTCTCTCCAAGAGCTGGTAGGCCTGTACTGGTGAGTCATTGTTCTTACATACCAGTTCAGCCTTGAGTATCTTGGGAACTTACAGGCAAGTCCCCTATGCAAGAGAGCTCTGGACATAGTCCAAATCTCTGTATCTTGCAGCATGAAGAATCCCAGATTTACGTCCCAAAATGTTATGCAATCCTCAAAACTAGAGTAACTTATCTCTTTCAAATCTCACAATGCAAATCAGATGTTTGAAGTAGCAATTGTTTCCCTGAATAAAATAATCTAAATGAATGATTCAGCCGAAGAGAATGCCAGAAATTTTAATCCAATCAAGGGCATAGCCCAACATTTCTCTCCGTTAAGCAACAGATTTTGGTGCTCATTTGTCTAATTTGTCACATAACACACTTCCACTTTCTCACAATAACTATGAGGGAGATCACCAATTCCCGACCAGCCTCCCATTCTTGCATGTTAGGCTGGTATATTTTTTATCAACTGTGTTTTAGGTGACAACTCACATAGAGCAGGACCAACAAAAGCAACAGCTAGAAAATTAATGTCCATTAAGTGCACATTGAAAGCATACAATGATCACATGTACATTGAAAGCCACAATTATCACTTACATCAATTTTGTAACCAACCTACGTTTGGAAATAGGTTTCATTGCCTACATATTGAGAATTGACAAATAGAATCTTCATGAAAAAAATTTATGATAATTTTTTTTTTGAAGAAAAAAATGTCCAAAAATTATGAAATCCTTCTGAAATCTATTTCCCCACATGGGAAAATTTTTACTTCAACATTCCCCATGCCTCAAATTGGCTAAATTGCTTAAGTGGTTGGAAATAGGTGATAATCTTGATAATTCCCAATAACAACTACCACACCTCATTATTGAAGGCAAATACAATCATTCAATACATCATTGGCAGTGGAATATTGAACTAATATTCTAGAACACTTAACCCCTATGCATCAAAGAAGATGTTTTTTGGACTATGAGAAAATGGGATTTGTAGGATACCAGATTCATCAAATATTATAATCTTGAAATCTGCATGGTGGATTCTCTTAGAAATTGCAAATTCGTACTTATCAATTACTTGGCTTCAAATCGCAGCTATGAAAACTTTAGTAACCAAGTAGTTCTCAAATTATTTTGGATTTTCTAGATCCAACTAAAAAAGCTCCTCATGTAGTTCTATAGTAGAACCGCCCATGACCAACCACTTAAGGAATTTGTATATGGTCTGGAGCTGTAGAAGGCAATTTTAATTTACAGACCTGTGGACAAGTAGAAATCATGGGTATTACCAAAGTTTCATAATTTTTTTCCTTAACTTGAAATTACTATGAATTTAAGAAGCCCAAAATTGGCTTGCTCCCATCCCCAATATATAGATTCTTCCATTATTGTTCACCTAAAGACTAATTTGGCTCTCAAAACAAAGCAAACGTGTCATTACAATGATGGCTACAAGATGTTGAGAAACCCAAACTTAATGGTTACATGTCAGTCATCTCTTTGTTGAATTTCCCATTACCTAAGTATTGACCATGGGTTCTGGATGGTAATGGACAGTTCTACCATATGTAGTTCTCTCTGTAACGCTCACGGGTTAAGTAGATTGCACTTAGTGATTCTCATATTCAAATCCCAATTTGACCTCTTCATTGCAGTAACACACACTCTTGAGTCTAAAACAACTTGTACTCTTTCCATCTTCATACAAAATGGATGTGGAATACAAAATTTTGAGAAATTGTCACACTTTTGAAGCAAAATTATTTGATTCCTAGGCATGCAATTACTGCAAATGAACTCATACTAGCACAAACTTGTTGCAATTTAACATTGAATTTATAGTAGGTGAATATGGATTGAGTGAAAAACATTTGGGATGACAGGATGAAATATTTGGAATGAAAACATGACCATATTTGTGACAATGTGTATTTAATATAATAGATGTTGACCAAAGATGTATGAAAGGAAATAAATAATTCTAACATGAGTGGCACTTGCCTTTGCAAACATAACATGACCTCAAAATTGTGCTCAATTAGGATTTGTAGAATTTCTAATAATCCTCACTCTTTGAAGTAATAACCTCTCTAATTTAATATTAATAGTTGGTCCTAGTTGAGGCCACATACAAAATGTAACAAGTGACTACCATATACGCACATGAGAGCAAGGAAGGTGATGTTTGTGAATCAAGTTTTGCCTCTATGTGCAATATGTCCAATGTTTCTAGTTTGTTTAGTATGTGTCCAATGTTCTTTGATTTGTACAATACCATATAAAAAATCAATGTGAACTCATTAATGTAATGATTGTGAACATTAGTAATGCAAGGACCCTCCCTAATTGTAATAACTTCTCTAATTTAATGTGTTAAACTACTCCTAGCTCTCTACATTGAATAGTGAAATTAGGTTGCCCCTCACTAATTTCTTGACATTTGACATTGAATAAATATTTACAATTACTGCACTAGAATGAACTACTTTTGAATTTCATATCACTATATTTGGGACTCATGAACCTCCATGTGTACAAATGAAAATATTTTTAGAAATATTTGTTGACTTTGATGGCTTGTAAAGTAACTTTCTTGGGGTAAAGCAACCTAATTGTTAAGGCAACCTAATTTCACTATTTAGTGTAGCTTATTAGAAGTTTTACTATTCTTTCCAAGTGTGTTTAGGTAGCTCCTCAAATGTAGAATTGCCCAAAATCCAATATGAACAAAATTTTGTAAATCCAATAGAGTGTTCAAACCTAGATGTTAGCATGACTTGGAATAAAGAAAACCTAGATGTTGGCACAACCTGGAATAAAGAAGATACTAATTCTCGTGTGAGAAATGGTCATTTCTACAATCACATCTCTTGAGTGGATTGTGAAGTAAAATCTGACCACAAATTCCATATTCAATGAAAAAATATAAAAGAAATTCATACAATACTATAAGGTAAACCAGCCCATTACCAACAACTACCTATTTCTGCCATCTGACTTTTGGCCCCATCTCCATCACAAAACTTATCCAAATCCATTCATTTAATGACAAAATCAATACAATAATAACAAGGGGTCATATGTCACTCTTTTATCAGTGTATACTGAAGTGCTAATAGATAGAAGGAATGATGGTTATGGGTTATTTCTAGGACATTTATGACTCCACTCCATGGGTGGATTTGTAATTTCAGGGCAGATCAGTTAATAGATTCATAAAAAATTACAATTTTAATCCGAAACTATAATTCCACTTGGGTTTGATTCATGAAACAAGTGCACACCCCTGAAAAATGTGTGCCCCTCTTGGAATTGTCCCCAAGATATTCAGATTGCAAATCAGGGTGGTAATAGGTCCACCTTACAAACGAACATTAAAATTCTGTGGAAGCATCTCATTTGAACATTCAGACTCAATCAGCAGCATTACAATGGCTGCGATTGAATGGGGATCTCGTCTGGAGCAAATCACTTAATTCAGTCATTCATAACAATCAGCAGTGACATGTTGCTCTTATAATCTTGAGCACTTAGACTGCACACTGTGATTCTCAAACTAAAACCCTGAAACCAAAACCCTAATCCGTCCCTGAAAGATTATCTCGATATCCAACGAGAACAAGTATCCAAACAACGAGGCGTCCAGTGTCCAGCACAGCACATTGATGGAACCGTCAAGATTTAAGCTTCAGTAATTTTCTAGAGAATCAGTTTCCTGGACTTAGAGATCTATCTATGAATGAGAACCTATGTGAACTACAAGCCATTTACAGCTTCCTATAAAACTGACGTAACTCTGCTGAAACTATTTGTGCCAAAACAGGAACTTTCTAAATTCCTAGCCAGTACCTTCACAGTGAACAACGACCGTGTTGAACACAGGCTTAGAATACATGTGAGCAAGGCTTCTCTTGACAGACTCGTGAGACTAACATTGGAGTCAACTAAGATAAACAAGCTGAAACAACTGCTGCAGTTACCTATGATATCCATACAATATGCAGTGACGCATCAGTCATAAAAATTTAATACCAGCTGGTAATGCTGAAAGCTCTTAGTCGTCGAGCCTTTGTGCAGCAAATACAGCAGGCCAGAGAAGTCGCTGCACTGTTTGCTTCATGCTATTCATTCTCCACGCTCCTTTAACTCATAATATTTCTTCCATCCAGTGTATTGGACTTCAGAGAGGGACTCTGCTTGCTCTGAGATTGCCCTACAATGCTTAAGCTCGTCTCTTACTCAGACGCCATGAATTTGGCTCATGGTACCGATCATAAAGAGGTTCGATTCGTTCTTGCCGTTTCCTCTTGCTCATTTTGGTGGGATCAGCAACCTTGAAGAACCGTGGAGCCAATTCAACCAACCATTTCGGGTCCATCAAAGTCACTTCCCGCATGTACTCCTTTGTGGTCATGACCAACTCATGGTAGATAACCCAGTCAGGTTGCCTCTGAAATAAAGCACTACTTGGATGAATATAAACTGGTTGGTTCTCTACCAGAGTCCGGTAGCCTTCCTGGGGGTCCTTCCGTGCAGCATGGAAGAAATAGCCCGCTGCTATTGCTTTTCTTATCCTTGTAAAGTTCCTGCCCGCACTCACCACGTCCAACTTGTACCTGTCCATGATTGTAAGAAGCTGTTTCCGCACATCCTGTGCCCTCCTCAATGACCGAGACTGCACAAAGTTCTCAAAACACCAAGGGCCTGAAAAGTTCTTCGCCTTCCAAGCTTCATACACTGCCAATAGTGTCAAATGATCACCCTCTACTTGGAAAAACTTGGCTCTCTTCTGATCAGCCTGCGCTTGTTTCTCTCGTGGTCTGTAAAAAATATTCTGAGCTTGCAACATGGAAATTATGGTCAGGATCTCGTCACTGCAACCCAAGTCTACACTGGCAAGAAGCATCTTGGAAAGAGGCGGCTCCATAGGAAATTCTGCCATCTTCCGTCCGAGTTTCGTCAGAAGTCCCTCCTCATCCAGAGCTCCAAGACTGTACAGCTGTTCCATCGCAGAGATAAGTGCTTGAGGCGGAGGGGGATCCATGAAATCGAATGATAGGAGATCATTGATTCCCATTGCTTTCATTGTCAGGGTCGTCAAACCCAGATTAACCCTTTGAATTTCTGGTACTGTTGTAGGCAGCATCTCATTCCGATATGCGCTTTCGGTGTACAATCGGTAGCACTTGCCAGGTCCTGTCCTTCCAGCACGTCCAGCTCGTTGCCTTGCAGAGGCTTGTGATATGGGAGTGATTACCAGGGAGTCTAAACCTAGCTTCGGGTTGTAAACATTCTGCTTCGCAAATCCAGGATCCACGACGTAGTAGATTCCATCAATGGTGAGAGAAGCCTCAGCAATGTTCGTTGCAACGACAACCTTTCTTGTACCTGGTGGTGGGGCCTCGAAAATCCTTGTTTGCATTTCACTCGGCAAAGCACTGTAAACGGGAAGAATAATGAGTTCCGGAACATTGGGTCCCAGACCCTTCATCCGCTCAAACAGAATTTGGCATGCGGTGTCAATCTCTTCTTGCCCTGTCAAGAAGATAAGAACATCCCCTTCAGGCTCTGTAAGGTGAATCTGCATGACAGTAATCAGAGCAGCATCCAAATAATCAGTCTCTGGCATCTTCGTGTACAGTATTTCCACAGGATAAGTTCTTCCAGGAATGGTAAAAATAGGGCAGTCGAAAAAGTATCTCGAAAACTTCTCCGCGTCCAGCGTTGCAGAGGTGACGATGAGCCTCAGATCAGGCCTGCGTTTCATAAGGCCTTTCAAAAGCCCAAACAAGACATCTGTGTGGATGGTACGCTCATGAGCTTCATCAAGCATAATGACCGAATACGAAGAACACATCTCGTCGATCAGAACCTCCCGCAACAGCATGCCGTCTGTCATATATTTGATCACCGTCTCAGGTCCAGTACAATCCTCAAACCGGATCGCATACCCTACCTCCTCCCCAAGTCGGCATCCAAACTCTTCCGCTACTCTCTTTGCCACAGACATAGCAGCGACTCGCCTGGGTTGCGTGCAGCCTATCTTCCCCCTGGTAGTATACCCAGCTTCTGCGAGGTACTGCGTCATCTGCGTTGTTTTCCCCGAACCTGTCTCTCCAATCACCACCAACACTTGATTATCATTCACAGCCTTGATGAGCTCATTCTTGAGTTTATATATAGGCAAACTCTGTCTCTGTTCCTGAATCGAAAGCTTGGACCGCTGCCCGAACGTTGGAGCCTTCCCAAAGGCGTCCTTCTTCCACTCCGGCATATCGTAGGCCGACAGACCTACTCCCCTCAGCTCTTGGGCGAGATGTCGCTCACCAGTCTCTGGCATGGGATCCTCCCAGGGCCTATTCAAATCCTTCGGTATAGAATCCAGCATCGTCCGTTGTTGCTGCTCTCTCAACTCTCGTCGCTCTTTCGCAAGCGCCGACTGCGTCATGGCAGCTCTTTGCAACGACCCATCAGGGTTCTTCACAATCTTCACCGGCGACACATCAACCGAATACCTTGTTTGACCGCGAAGAAAAGCCGGTTCATCTTCATTCAGCTCAATCTCGAGCTCCTCCTCCGCCCCTTCATCGTGATACAACATTCCTCCCCCATCATCATCATACATCGGATAATCCTTGACCCCCAATACACCTGACGCAATCAGCTGCTTGGCCTCCCACCGCTCAGGAGAACTCATCCTCTTCATTGGCCTCCTGCTCGACGTGTTCTCATCTTCTTCGACAATCGTAATCCCCGAAAGTCCCTTCCGCATTTCAGGAGCCAGGCTAGAGCTAGACGGATTCGCACGAAAATTCTCTTCCTCAGCAGTGATCCGTTTCATAGGAAGCAAATCCTCTCCAGTCTTTTGATCCACATCTCGCATACTAAGACTAATCTTCTTTTCACTTACAGACAGAACTTTCACCCACACTTCTTGGTCCCGCTCCACAGCATCCTTCGCATTCACAACACGCCGCGACGCAATATTATGCACGTGAACCAAACCCTCTTTCCGATCCCTAACCCCTAACAACTGCACAAAGCAACCATAGTCCATGATCCGGGAGACTCTGCCTCGGTAAATCCCGTAAAGCTCCGGCTCGTCCACCACCGTCGCCCTAGCAACTGCCCGATCTCCATCCTCGATATCATCGTCCCTACCTCTCCCTCGACCACTCCGATGCCTGCTATTCCCTCGTCTCCCGTCTACATCCCTGCCCCCACGCTCGGAATCCCTGTCCCCGCGCTCGGAAACCCTAACCCCGACGCCATCGGCCTCGAGCTCGTCCTCCAATTCCCGCACGCGCTGCTTGCTGTCCGGCACAGCCAACCCCGGAAAGGCACTCCGCTTCAAGTCCTTATTGTCCCCGCCTAAACCCTTGCTCAACTTGTCCTTGCTCACCGGCGGCAAGATGGCGTGAATGATCGTCAATAAGGTCTTCACGAAATACTCCGGCATCTCCGCATCGTTGGCTTTCAAAACCTTCCCGAACTCCTGCTGCGTCTCATGTTTCTGCGCCAAGTCGATGATAAACTCCGCCAAGATTTTGTCGCTGCACCCGATGTGCGCCTCCAACTCTGTACACACCTTGGACACCAACGACAGATACTCCAACTTCTTCAACCCCTCCATCGCTAAACCTAAACCTAACGCCGATGGAAATTGTCCTCCTGCGAAATATATAAGGTGTGATGATTCTGGAGACAGGCAGGAAACCCTAACGCCAATGGAAATTGTCCTCCTGCGAAATTATTAAGGTGCGATGATTTTATACTCAGAGACAGGAGGTCTGGAAACGGCGAAAAGTTTCTGGAGGGCAATGGTAGGCCCACGCACATGGGGGCCGGTGAGGGCCCACTGCGCCTCCGAACGCACAGGGGGCGGGACCCTGTCCTTACAGGTCTGTAGCTGGGGACGCCCGCTGTCCCGACACCTGCCCCGGATTAATGGCGGCCACGGTAAAACCCAGAAGGGTGTGGGCCAAAAAAGTGCCGCCCCCTCTATCACTACTGATAAAAAAACAAAGTACCTTGGTTAACATGTACAGTATAGAGATGTATATAACATCTCTTTTTTTATATCCTACCGAGGTTTGTAACATTATTACAAAGTAAAAAATTATTAAAGCATAAACATATAAAGGAACAATGCTACAAAGTAAATTATAATTAAATCATCTACAAAAAAAAGACATATGAAAGAAATGAATAAAAGATACATAAATTAGGATTAATAAAAAATAATTAAAAAAAATCCATGACTTTCACATTGTATGTCCCAACACCACCAAACAAAGTTTGTGCACCCTTCTTTGCAAAAAGTTTTCTAACAGTACCATAAATGTGACTGGAAGATGCGCTATTTGAAAGATTCATTATTTAGGATGATTTAAGATTAAAAAAATAACTAAAAAATTTATGACTTTCACACTATATGGCCAAATGACACAGAACTAAGCTTGCTCATGCCTCTTTGCAAAGAGCTTTCTAATGGCATCAAGAATGTAATTAGGAGACACATAGTCCAAAAGATTCACATTTTATGATTGTTTAAGATTCAAAAATATCTCTAAAATTTGTAACTTTTCCACTATAGGTGCAAACACCATAAAACAAAGCCCTTGCACCCCTACTTGCAAAAAGCTTTCCGACAATACCAAGAATGTGACCAAGAGACTCATAGATCAAAAGATACATAATTTAGCATAATTTGAGATCCAAAAATAATTCAAAAATACATAATTCTCCCACCATACATTGAAATGCCACGAAACAAAGCCCTTGCACCCCTTCCTCACTGAGGGCTTTTTGATGGTATCAAGAATACAATTGAGGGACACATGGTCCAAGAGATCTCAACATAACAAACAGAACAAATAGCCTAATTTAAGATATGGATGACAGTGATGAGCTATATGTAATAATAGGGAGCAAAATTTGGTTTGAAGCTTGGAATAGCTTAGAAGAGCTTGAATTTCATCACTAATTTTCTTTGTATGTTTCTTTGTTTTTTTCATTATTGTTTTTGTAAATGGCAATATATGTTGTAGGAAATGTTTCTATGATTTTTTGTCATGATCCTTGTCACAACTCTTTGATGAATGCATTGATAGATGAGATAATTTTTGATGATTGTGTCATGACCTTCATGTCATGGCCTGTGATGGATAAACTAACACTACTAGAAAATCTGTGTCCAAATTAACAAAAAATTTGCAAAAAAGTGTTGATTTTTTTGCTAATTCTTTGTTGATTTGGATGAGTTGATTTGGATAGTGTCCAACAAAAAAGTGTTGATATTTCTATTCGTTTGGTCATTTGTAGATATATATTTTTAAAGCTTTAAAAGACCCTACCAATGGACACATGCCATGTGGCAAGTGCCACATCAGCTAAATGGAGGCCATATAGGCAACTCATTAGAAGGGTAGGCAACCTAGGTACTTTAAACTACCATGTAGGCAATCCACAAGGTAGGCTACCACCCAAGAGACTTGAACCCTAGACCTCATGGTTGAGGTCCAAGGACTTTGCCATTACACCGCATACAAGATTACATGAAAGTAGAAGAAGTTGTTTTTTATTTGTATAGTTTTTAAAAATTTAAAAATTTGCTTTGTAAATTCAGCAAACTTCATAGGCCTTTTTGACATAGTAGAATAACTTTTTTGAGAAAATTTAAAACAAAAAAAAGTTTACAAACCATACTAAGTTTCATCTCCAAAAATTCATTTGAGATTTAGAGTCCACAATCAATAGTTAAGGGCAAAAATCAGAGACAATGTTTGAAAATGTCAAAATAAATGTTCATTTTGAGTTTCGACTTGTCCCTAAATTTTGCTCATAACTTTTTCTCGAAGACTTCGAATCTCAAACGGATTTTTGGAGATGAAACTTAGCGTAGTTTGTCAACTTTTTTTTGTTTTAAGTTTTCTCAAAAAAATAACTCTACTATGCCAAAAAGGCCTTCAAAGTCTGCTGAGTTAAAAAAGAAAAAACTAGTTTAGAATGATTAAGTTTAAAGAGAACATTATTGTACATAGATTTCCAACCATGATTATTTAAACATTTTCCAAATGACAAAAAATAATTTAAAACTCTTGTAAATGAAAGTGAGCAAAAAAGTGTTGATTTTTTTGTTAATTTAGACGTTGTACTATCCAAATCAACAAAAAAATTGTAATTGTTTTCTATCAAAAGAAGCTCCTGAAGTTCAAAGGGGCCATGTGACAGTGTGGAAAGATGTCATGCTTCAGCTACAACATACAACAATGATACTACACCCAATACAAATAGAAGGAATCCTTCTAGTAAGTGCAGTTGTTTATCCTACATTGTACTTGACTAAAGTTTATTATGAATTGAAGATCCATAATTATGTTATAGTAGAGAACCATTTCACATAATTCTAGTTGTTTGTGCCCAATTAGAAGCACAAAATATACCAATGTCTGTACAATGTTCACTGTAATATGTTCATTTTGAAAATTTACAAAGACTAAATGTGGTTCTTAATGTAGTGGCAAGGCAAATAAGGACATTGTATGTAAGATCCTCCAGCTCCATGCCAAGTCCACAAATGGATTTACAAGGCCAACAAAGATTGCGTCGAGGCTTTGGGTTATGTGAGCCCCCAATTTGTCACCAAGGGCTCATTTTTTTTTTTTTTTTTTTTTTTTCATATTTTGTCATTTTAAATGCACTTTTATATACAAAAATCCCCCCAAAGAGTGTAGAACCAAAATATGAATGTCACATCCCAATATAGTATTTGGTCTAGTTTGAGAATATTATAGCTAGAATAGCCCAACCACGAGTTGTAAATAGGTTAGAACCCAACTAATCGTGACAAATTGGTCAAATCTAAATGATGGGCGTATCAAGCTTAAAATCTCACATGGAACGGACATCTCTAAGCTAGATTTGGTTGAGGGAATTCTTGTAAGGCATAGGAATCAGTTTCCGGAGATAGGTTCTAGTTTCCCCATTCCACCGACGAAACAGCAAAACCCCAAATTGTTGGCTTATAGATGTCGAAAATACCAAGGCGGGACTATGGAGGAATCTAAGGTCCAAGGAGGGTAGTTTGGGGTTAATCCCATGCCTGGGAACCAATGGCAAAGTCGGTTCACCAAGATTCCCCTCGGTGTTGAAGATTCCCTGACCACCGATAATTAAATGAGAGGGAGGAATTTGTCCCCCTTGGGCCGATGTGTAGAGTAAAAATATGAGCCTACATATGTGTTGTGGGATCCCATGAGAAGTTCCATGAAAAGTTTCGAAATTTCTGATAGTTAGAAGATGTCTTTCTAGATGGTCAATTGCCCAAATCTTCAATGGGAAATTCCCAGAAATTCTCCAGGTGGCGTTAAAATTCCCACTAAAAATTAGTATAGTTTCTTTTATATTAATAAGCTACTTTGACAAGTTTCACAACATTCCGACAGTCAAAACTACTTGAACCTGTAGCATTCCCCGACAATTAACGGAAATTAAAGTCCACGGCAGGTTTGACCAGTAGAGTTGGAGCATATGGAAGCGAAATGGAGCCCAAGATAGGTCTTTTCTCACTCCCCCATACCTACTCAAGAGCCTAGGCTAGTTACTTTTGCTAGAAAAGTCAACCCGTGAAGGTTGGGATTTTCCCTAGTTTTTGGCATTAAATTGGCGCTAGGTTTCGTTGTGATTTTGAAGGTAGAAAAAAGGGAGGGGGATTTCATTGGAATATGAATGGTCTTTTGAAGCCAATGGCACAATCCTTTTGTGATTTGGAATTAATCTCCAAAAGTTAATTTAGTTGACCAGCATAGGATGAAAGCCTTGAGTTTTGGATGAAAATCCAAGAAAATAAGGTTAACTTAGATGAACAAGGAGAGGTGGGTGCCCGGGAAAGAGTACAAAAGGGCACCCCTTCTCCTCTCTCACAACCCCTTTTTTGTGTAATTAGATCCATTGGGTCCAATTTGTGTTGAAAATTGTGGCATTTAGCCACAAGCCTTGCAACGGTGTTTTGGGGGCACTTTTGGCCATTGTTGTCTTTTTGGGAGCTTGCAAGGTCTTTATAGGTCCCTTGCCTTTTCTTTTGATTGAGCATGGTTCTAATCTTTGCAAGCTTGAGCTTGAAAGCTTTTGCTAACTTTCTAGGTTGCTAGAGTTTGTCGGTGCTTACCTTTGAGAAACCCTCTTGGTCACTCACCTTGTTTTGTCGTGTACTAACCCTAGAGCAACCCCCCATATGACTGGTGATGCTACTTTAGGGGGCTCCTAGTCCAAGTATTTGATGTTACTAACCCATGTCACTAGCCTTCGAGTATCTAAGGCTCTTTCCTTGTCTTTTGTCCTTGTCCTTAATAGTGACGTGTTATTCCTTGTTGAGAGACACGAGGGTGTGAAGGTAGTGGGTCCCACTCATACGGCGAAGCTTTGAACAACATAGGGTAAAAGAATCCTCGTGGTGTGTGAGATAGAGGGAAGATGGCGAAGCTTTGAACCTCTTTGGGACAAAAGGTCTTAGCGGTGTGTTAAAAAGGAGAACAACGACAAAGCTTTGAATCCCCTTGGAGTGAAAAATATTAGTAGTGCGTTAAAATCACCTCACGGGAGAACTATGAGACCACGTGGCCCCTCTCCCCACAAGGTTTAGTTCCCAATACGCGTTGGGAACAAACCAAGGTTTAGGCCCCCAAAAAATAGAAGTAGAAGTCAAAGTCGAGGGTAGAGAACAATTAGAGAGAAATCATGTGAGGACACCATCCTACAAATATAGCTTACATCCCACAAACTATAGACATGGCATGCCACAACCCCCACTAGAATTTTCCAAAAAATAGCAACATCGGAGGTTAGTCCAGAGACCAACCTAGGCCAACCAGGACCCAATCTCCTACTCCATCGGACCTCCAATACCTAAGGGGCCAAGGCCGGGCATCGATGGGGTGTGTGTGTGGGGGGGGGTACCGATGGCACCAACAGCTACTGGCCGTAGGTCAGGCAGGGCTTAGATGGGGTTACTGATTGGGGTCACGGGGCTCAATACAAGAGTGACCGGGGTCAATACTAGGGCGGGGGGGTACTGACTAGGGTGACGAGGTTACGAGTTGGGGATGACAGGATTACTACGGGGGTTACTGACTAGGATTACGATGGGGGTTTACTGACTAGGGTTTCGGGCTAGAGTTAAAAGAGCTATCCAGACAGAGGATGGAAAAACGAGGAATTGCTAAGGCTGCAAGAAAAAAGGGGATTGTCCAAGGAGGGAAGAGAAGAAAAGAGTGGCCAGTAATGAGCCAGGAGTAGAAGAGGAGGTCTAGAATACAATAAACCACTCTAAACAAACTGTCAAGGCCAGGAATCCAACTCCCCATCTCCCATAAATCACCATCAAGGCAACGAGCAAACAAACAAAAGAATGAGAAGGTGAAAAGAGGGAGGACCATTTGAAGGTTAGGAGTAGAAGTAGATAAGGTAGAAAGGGAAATCGTCAAGGCTTACTTAAGTCCTTGGATTAAAATTAGGTGATCACCATGAGATTAAGTGTGATACGTAAGAAGAAGACTTAAAATGTAGGATGTAAGAAGTAGCTCAACCTTAGAGGACGGTATGACATGTCCTTGAGATTGGCTTGGTAGGTAGGAAGGAATGGTAGTTGGGCCACCTTAGAGTGTGGGAGGAAGGAAAAAAGAAATAGGATAAAAATTGACAATTAAACCCTTGTACCAATTTATTTTATGATTAGAATGGTGGTTCGTTGTCTCATGGCATGGGAGTTCATGGCTAAGGAGGTAGAGCTTCCGGGGTGTGCAATCAACAACTCAAATTATGATGTATGAGTTAAACCTCTCCAAACTCTCCCTAGGGCTCTAACTAAAATTTAGTATCTTGGGCCAAGGCCTACCTCTAGGTCAGACCCTTAGGATTGTAGGTCAGGTCATTTTATGGGACATAAGCTTAGAGAAGAAGGCCGTGGATTTCCAAAACCCTAAAACATGCCCAAATCAGGTGGAAATTGAGAAAGTTATTGCCAAATGAAGTTTAGGATCAAATTGGATGAAGAATAGTTAAACTCCGAGTTTGATAGGGAATTAAATACATTAGGAGGAGGCTCCCACCTAGGGTCCAGGGCCGAAGAGAAAAGTCAATTCCGAGTCATAGGTAAGGAGAAATTAGTGGATGAAGTTTGGATTAGGCTTGGATGAAAATTCAGTAGAAATCCCCGATCAGGGTCCAACTCCAAATCTGGGTAGGAGAAACTCTTGTGAACCATCCCTCCAACTTTTGGACTCTTCTGAATTGGGGAACTAGGTGTAATAGATGGATGAAGTTTGAGGAACCGAGTAGTGGTCAAACTTCATCCACCCATAACTTCGTCTAGGAAGGTCGGACCGGGTCGAGTCTTACGTTTCTAGAAATGGAACAAGATGAACTAAAGGGTTCCTAGGATAGTTCAGCCCTAGTGTAGGTTCCACCCAAATCATCCAGCAAGCCCTCCATCCAGTCGGCCCAAAACTTTGGAAGTAGTTTAAGCGAATCTTGCAATTTGGGGGTCACTTAGACACTTAGTAAAAAGACCTATTGCTTGGAAGGCACAATGGACCATGCTTAGACACTCAAAAGTAGGAATCACTTAGCTAAAACCCAAAACTTGGTTGTATTCACGAATTACCAAGGGTGGGTAATTTGGCGTTCAAAGGTTACTATTGGAGGGATCATCTAAAACAACATCACCTAACATGCCTTCCTAGAGAAATGAACAAAGGTTCCAAGCAACTCATGGAAGTCCTGTTGAGTTGCAAAATGCTATCGAACAGAATGGTCAACAAACAACCATTCCGCAGCATTGAAATGTTGATATTCTTGAGCATTATTCATCATATAGAAGATCAAGGAGTCCTCAACAAGAAGAATATTGTGGAAATCTAGATACTTGGAACAAGTGTCATGGAGGAGAGGTAAGTCACATACCTTCTTGGTTGTGAAGGTCCCAAATGCTAGCGTTTATGATGTTTGTTTGACATGGCATTATAGAAATGTATTGTTACAAAACAGTAGGGAAGAAATGAAATAGATTTTTGGGAGTGAAAGAAAGAGGCAATTGGTTTGTAGAGGATACTAGGTAGTAAATATGTATGTTCAAATGTGAAGATATGCAAGTGAAGATGGAGACACATAGAAAAAGTGCTTCACACCCTAAAACCTATATATTTGCCAATGGCAATTAAAGTTGTCTATCTTTGTAGGAATCATGCATAAAAGTTAGCCTAAAAAATGCATAGGACAACTTACTTGAAAAACACTACTACAAACTACATGAGTAGAGTGCTCCTAAATTATGAGGGAAAAAAAGGGTGCCTGTCATATGCCCAATGAAAATGAAATGAAGGTATCCTTATTTTATACATCTTGTAATTACTAACAATGAGATTTTTGAGCTCTATTTTTGTAGGATGATGGCATCAACTTCAAAGATTATGAAGAGGAGATATGGCGCAGGGGACAAGCCATAGAACAACAACAACCACAAACATTTTCCTTCTACGATGATGATTGTGATGTTAAACCAAGTGGCAACAATGTAGAAGATGGAGAACCAGCTAGTATAGAAGAGACCCTAAATGAATACAAAATCCAAATTGTGGATGAAGAAGTTGATGTGCAACCATCAAAGACTAACAAGCAAAGAGAGAGGAGGTATGCATTGGCATCACGTATAAGAGAAGGCGGTAGGTAGTGCATTCAAAGAACTACCTCTTGGTTGATGAGTATCAGGGGGAGCCTTATGGACACGGTGTGGGATCTTGGAGGAAGGAATTGATGTTACTATCTAAGAACTTAGACCCTACTATAGGAGATATAAATAGACAACCAGAAGATGTTGTGAAAGAAATAGCTAAATAGATCCAACACACATGGGAGTATAGTAGGCCAATCAAGTGGAAATTTGTAAAGGATGTTATAGCTTGTGGAGTGAGTTTGAGGCACTCCAAGTTGTGGAAGAAAATTCGTAGGAAAGAACCAAAACCAAAAGAAGTATCTGATGAAACATGGAACACATTAGAAAAGGAATTGTAGAGTCCGGCAATGATGAAGAAGTTTGAGAATTGTAGCAAGGCAAATGCATGTCATGTGAGCTTTGGAAGGACTAGACCATTAGGCGAGGTAGGAGTGCGGGAGAGGCTACAAAAGAAATTGAAGAGATCTCCATCACTTGATGAGATAAGAATTGAAATGGCTCGGCCTAAAGGCTATGGCGAAAGGTCAAGACGTAATAAAAAAGTGGACAATACAATACACGGAGATGGAGGTATAGCTTGCAATCTGGAGAATGGGCTGAATAGTCTTCATTGTCCATTGTAGTGAAGGAAGTAGGAATTTACTTGATACATGACCACTTGGAGGAGGAACAAGAGTACAAGGTGCCATCGATGGTATTGTAGAAGGAGAAATTCATAGGGCTCTCCAATCAGGAGTGTTGTCCTTATTAGAAGACCAAGTTATGCAGCATCCAACATTCATTCACATTATGCAATGGTTGGCAATACTTGAGAAGATGGGGAATACTAGTACCGGTGAGGTTGATGGTAAGGAAGAGAATAAAATACCTATCCCAGAGGCATTGGAGACTTCAGAGCAAGTACAAGTGGAAAATGAGGTAAGTGAATATAACAATAAAAGAGTATATCAGCAATCATTATTCAAGCCATTGATTTTTTTTTTTCATACTTTGTGATGCATTGTAATTGCACTACAATGTTTTCTATTAGTGAGTTGTCAATGTTGAATCTTCATTAATGTAGATAAGGTGCTTAGTGCATAGTATTTATTTTATAGATTGCAAGACAAGTAGTCGAAACGACCACTATTGTCCCAGCTCATAGATGTGGTTGACAAAAGAAGAAGGCACAGCAATAGTGGTGACGACCAATCACCTCAACACCAAATAATTGCCCTTGTATTTTGTAAGTGTGGTAAAAAATATTGTGATTGTGACATGAAGTTCTAGAAGTCTTGTTTGTACTAATAAAAAATAAAGGATAAGGTTGTTGTATTATGCATGTGATGTGTAGCACCATTATATGTAGGTTGCAATTGAACCAACTTGAAGACACTATAATGTTTTCATCAATTTGTTGAGACATTCAAGCGTAAGTTTTTGATTACCATGTATTATTACTTCCATGCTGTACCATGAATTCACTTGCTAAAATTAATGAAGAGGAATTATTGGATATTGCAGGTGGAAATCAATACTCAGTATGTGTAAAAGTTGAGGATCTAAACATTCAAGCGTGAATTTGGAGCGTGGAAGAGGCATAAGAAAGTCACAAGATTTGTATGAACCCAATCTTGAATATAGTGCCTTTATGTACTTATCATATGAAGTTGTATTTGATGATATTTGCAATTAGCTTAGCATAGACCATGCAATGCAATGGCATAAATGCTAACATTTTTGAAAGCTACTTTGCCAATTGTATAAGAATGGGATTTGCTTCAATGTATGTAGCAAAGTCATATATTCATATACAAGGGTAGTATAAGAAGGTAAACAGGGGACTAGTATCACCCTGGAAAAGTCGTAGGAGCGGCATACACAAGGAAAGTTTTGAAGGCATGAACCAATGGAAGTAGATACGATTTAATATATTTTTATGTTGCATAATATTTATCAAATTTTTTTATGTCATATCTATTATATTTTGAATACATGGAATGTTTTTTTGAATATTTCAAATTGTATGGTTGAGAATGGTCCATGATGTGTAGGCACCCACCATATGTAATATGAAATAAAAATAAAAATAAAAAAAATTCCCAGACCTCAATAGGGACATAATTTAAATAAAAAAGAACACTTGGAAGATCCAAAATGTCACCTCAACTCGCTGACATTTTCCTAACATGACCCTTACAACTTGCAGGGAATAGTAAAAACCATAGAATTTTTTTGGGATATAAATAACTTGACATGGAGGGGTAAATCCACTATGGCAAGGAGGACTGAAAAAGAGCATGATGATGTGTATCCATATCCTAAATGACAACCGAATTGACATAATTTTGTCAACTAATTGTCCGAAACAAGTACTCCTAATCTACAACATAGTTGACATAATTATGTCAAATTTTTTGTCAATGAGGACACTACAACCCTTGTAGTGTCATTTCTGAAATTTTCTACTTTTTTTCCTAGAGAAAGTTAAGTGATAGAAATGGTGAGAGCATTTGAAACTATATTTTTTTGACAAAGTGTGAATTTGTTATGAATTTTTGAAGTGTCCAGCCCATCACAACTTAAAAGAGTCTATAGACTACCCCAAAACCAACCAAAACTGATCCATAACACTTATCTTACTCACCTCATCAGAAAAGTTGGGCCAGATTGTTTTGATGCCATTTTGACACCAAAGGCAGCATACAGGTCATTTTAGTGTCATTTTATCCATACTAGGTTGGTATGGAGGTTGGCACCAAATTAACATAATTGCACTTCAATGCACCATTGTGGCACCATGTTCACATGCCTTGAAGTTCCTGATGCTATTGTGGTAACAATATTTTCTAATATACAAGACCTGAAAAAGGCACTTCCTACAATGAACTAACACTAAAAAACTGAAAATTCCTATTGTGTTCACTAATTACTCCATTCCAGTTAGCTAAGACATTGAATGTGGCCCAAATCTCAATAACTAAATTAAAACTGTAGTGGGGTCATTCTTAAGAGTCCGCAATGGGTAAAAGGTCCGTAATGGGCTGTTTTACGTTAGTTACTTTAATTCTGCCTGTAATGAGGAGGTATTTCGCCCTCGTCTAACTGAAGAATATGAAGATGGGAACATCTCTGGGGAACTTCGTCTCGCCCGAAACCAGCTCGATTTCAGTTTCGGCTCAGGAAGTTTTAATCGATCAAGGTTTCAAGGGTTTTTTTGTTTGGGGGGGTGGGGGTAGGTTTTTAGGGTTCTTAGGGATTAAGGTTTTTGGCTTGAGGAAGCGGAGGTTCTCGGAACCAATCGTCCAGCGGGTTCAGGGTTTCTGAGTACTTAACCACAAATTTTCTGAGTTTGAATTCTGAATTCTGAGTTCTGAGTTCTGAGTTCTGAGTCTGTCCAAGTGAAGAGCCGCGACCCCTTTCTTGTGTCGGCTTCTCCAGCTTTTCGTTTGAATGGATATGGAAGGTTTGGTGAATTTATCAGATGGATGGGAAGAGCAGCTAGTACAATTGAACAAGGTTCGATACCCCTGTTTTTCTTGTTATCTGTCTCTACAAGGGAACTATGGTTTTTAGAGGTCAAGCTGAACCCCTCAAATATTAAGAATCCCAAATTGGGCACTAGAATTTGTCCGGTTCTATCATTTTTATTTATTTATGGACCTGTATCGGCAATGTTCTTCGCTGATTCTAGTGATCCTCTCTGAATTCTATGATTTTCACAATATGATCGATCGAATTAATCACATTTATTGAGCTTGGATCCTTGTTCTTCTATACTGCAGTTTAGAAACGCGTGGCAGTGTTAATCTCAGAGCTATATCGAGTGTTGTTTTAAAATTGTGTGAATGTGATATTGTATAAATGGCGCCAGATTTTTACATTCTTGGCTAACGCGAATGAAATGGAGCGAACTGGCGTGGGTGTAGGAGTTTCTGTAAGCTACCTCTCTTTACTTTTATCTTTTCAGGAGTTGGACCATCTTGGAAGGCTAGGGAATACCCCTGATAATTAGAGTGGCCTATTGGCTTTCGAAATTTAATCAATGGTTTGATATTTCAGTACTAGTTGCTCGTGATTGACGCGATTGTTTTTTACATTCTTAATTGCACCGCCCTGTCATGACTGATTTGATCACTGTACTTGGGGGTGGAAAGAGAAGAAGCGAAACAGATTTCAGGATCATGCTGGTGACGAACATATAGGTGTGACCAAGTCAGTTTCACTGGATGATATCCTTCAGAATGTTGCCAATCTGGTAAGCACTTGAATCTATGAATTTTAGGTTAGGTGATGGAAGACCTTTAAAATAGAACACGAATACCTTTGTCCATCTTCGGAAACTGTACTAGAATAGGTTTTGATAGAAAGATAGAGGATAGAAAACCCGTAGAGACCTGATCCCGTCTCTTATGTCTTAAACCCTAGTACCAACTACCAACAGCAACTCATCTAGTCATGCTCTTAGTTGGCTTACCTTAGCAAGTGGAGTAAGTATGACTTGGCTAAATGTCATAGGCCAGTGATCTTCGAATTGAAATAGGGTTGTCTATTGTCAGCGATAGTGGTCTACAACCTCACTTCGAAATTCTTTTGAGGACTTCATTCATAGTACTAAGAATTTGATCTTAACAGACTTGATTCTTGTGCCCAAAGTGATCTCTCCTCAGCTCTATAGTGATCTCCCGATGAAAGCACACTGTATAAGTTAAAATACTTAAAGTGATGCAAATAGTATCCTCTACGTTAGATAATTTGCTGTGAGGTGTGCTTATTTTGTGGTAGTACTGCAGGTTTGTCTTATAGAAGCCGAGAACGACTTTGTGCGGCACTCTGTGAAGAAGATTCTGATTGCTTTATCAGATTATTATATCTTAAAGGCTCAGGTACCTGTTTTGCTATATCAGGAATAGAGTGACTTTGCATCTTTCTTTTCTGCTCCGAGACTGTTTTCTTCTATTCTTCAAGTTGTGAGCAGAATCTGAATTCTCGCAATATTGTACTTTCATAGTCCACACCTGTTGGGTGTGCGTGACAGCCAGTCTCACACCGAATTTTTTTATGCAGATGTCGTCTTGGTGCTCCCTCCTTAATCACGTCTGGGATGTACTTAGTCGGGATCGTGGTAAAGGGATGATAGTTGAAATAGATGGCCACAAAGAAATGGGTGTTCCGAGTTCTGTGAACCAACCAGTAGATCGTAAAGTAAATGATTCAAAGAAGATCTGGGGCCCTGTTGTTTGTGGTCTAGAGATTGTTCGATGCATTTTAAAATCTTGCGTCAATGAGAACGTAACTGCGGATGAGCACACTGAAGTATTTCTTAGCCTTTTGGCAGAAAAGATTTGCATAATAGTCAAGATGACGTGTCTTGAGACAGGCAACCAAGGCCATTCCTTGTGTTCAGAAAGAGGTCTAGCATGGAGTGCTCTTCTACAACTTTTCTGCACAGCTATAGGATGCTGTGATCTGGAGACCGAGGGTGTGACCTCTACGAACACAGAATTACAGTTGATATTAGTTGAGAAGATTGGAGGTTGTATACCGCTGCTTTCTGAGATTGCCTTGTCACCACATCAGCATACTCCTTCTGTGCGTTGTCCCCCTTCGTTCTTGCGACATAAAGTTCTGGTATTGCTTGCTCCACTTAAGTGACTTTTCTGAGTTTGTTAAACGCACGTTTGCCTTGAAATTTACTAAGGTATATTTTCTATGATGTCGTGAACTTGATCCTAAGTCATTTTGAAATGTTTGGTTATTGTGCAGCGATTAATGATCGGACTCTCCAAATGGTTTGAAGTCAAGACCAGTCTTGCTCTTCAATGCTTGCAAGCCTTGCGGAAAGAGGGCGCTGATCTTATAAGCTTCTCCCTTCTGGAAAATGGTACCTGTTCAAAAGATAACAGCCTTATGCGTTCTTCCTTCCTTACGTCGTTTGTACATACTCCGGTCAGCGAATCCCTTCCTGGTTCTAGAAAACACTTGCAGTGTCGAGCCGTCTTCCTACTATTTCGGATATGGTCCCTTGCAGTCAATCAAGGCGATCCAAACCAAGCTGTTCGTCAGCGTGGTTTTCAGCTATTTTTTTTCAATAGAAATAACCCGGAGGACCGAAAAGAGCTTGAGGACCGTGCTCCTCTAGCCAGCGCTGAAATTCATCACCATGGGTTGCACTGCTCGAATACTTGTAGCAGAGTTTGGGGGAGGTCAGTAGATACTGGAGACATACAAACCTCATGTCAGTGTGGAGTTCTTTTAGAGAAACATCTGAAGCAAGAGGCAAGCGCAGCTATTCAAGAATGGCTACGATTACAGAGTGATGCCGTCACTGCTGACGGACTTGAAGACCTTTCCATGGCGTTTGTGGGATTATATTTGGATGAGGATGATTTGATGATTGAAACCTTACTATTGCTCACGAAGTTGAGATCATCGTTACTTGCCCTAGAGGATACAAACTTAGCCATCGCCACTGCTCTTAGTCCAGTGGAGCTCTTTCATGCTTTCCTGCAAACGCTGTCTTATGATCACACGGTTTTACTGGACTTTTTGATCTCGGAGACTACCGGTACTTTGTTCTTGCGATACCTCATGCTCTGCACTGGACTCCTCATCAAGCCTGGGACGATGGAGCTCTCACGTAAACCCGGTTCTCTGGGTTTGGCAAAGGAATCACTTAATTGCTTGTCTCAGTTGAAGGCCTCTATTGAACGGTTGTGCCAACGAAAATTGTTCCCATACAACCCGTCTTCTCTTCTAAAACGGTATGTTCACTTTTCTTACATTGCAGTTTATCATCTTTAGTTTTCGTATGGATTTAGAAGAATGGACCAGTGCCTCTCTTCTTCGTATCCTCAATCTTGTGTATGCATGGGACCAGATACTTCGATGCAACAAAGATGTGTTATAATTGCTTAGATGTTGGATTCTCCAACATGTAAGACCCAAAACTGATTTCAAGCAGTGTCTGTCAACGGAAGCTCGATATGGTCGCAGCTCTCTAAGAGTGGATCTGTTTGATGACTGTATTTCTGGTCATGTTGGGCCACATTCATGTAAGACTTTCATTTATATTGTAGAAAATCTCTTTTATAATCTAGAACTGTGACCTTTGTCTATGATGACGTTTACGATTTGGCAGCTTGGTTATGTTTGAGACGTCGCATCAACGGCTCTGACGGTGGCTTGCTCCGTTTTATCGATCTACCAATCACGGTTTTTTTGGAAAGTTCCAAATCTTCTGAATCAATTCCAGGTGTTCAGTGAGTTTCTTAACTTTCCTTGTTGAGAACATTTGTCTGCCTGTAGTCGCTGTCTGGTGCTGATTTCTTGGATATCAGTTTTGGCCGCATTCTTGAAAGCTTTGAAACTAATTCTATCACCATCTTTGTGTGTACATTATACAGGTACCTCTACTTGGACAAAGCGAGATTCTCATGCAGGGTCTATGACCAAACCCTGTGACAAGGTTTCAGATTATCGTCGATTCTCCTTTCTCCCTCTATTCGAATCTATAAGCATTGGAAGGACTTGTACTGCTCCAGTTCAATCGTTCCATTTCATGCACAGGATTTATCAAGTATGGTGGTTGGTTGTCGTAGCGTGCGCCGAGGTAATTAGAAGAAGATTCAGAGTATTGAACAAATTTCCGACGGAGATGAGAATTACAAGTGACAAGCAACTTCACTACGAGAGGCACTGTAGCACTGACTCACTTTTTGTGTAGCAATCTACTCAAACTTCCTCTCATTCACTTTAAGGTAAGTGCCCCCATAATCGTCCCTAATAACAACTTGGTGCAGTTTCTATTATTAAACATAAATATTTTGATAGGATCTTATTGGCAAGTGACAGGATTCCATCTCACTTTAGCATGCATTATTTGGACATTGTATGAAAAAGTTATGAATTTTCAAAATATTTATGTCTCTAGGCAACTGAAAATTGATCCTAGGTTCTCATGTTCTGATTGTGTACATCTTGTGTAATCAACATCTAGGTTTAATGTTGCATTTTGGACAGTGATGTCACATTTTGCACATACGTTTAGTTGCATTTTTTTCTCAATGGAGAGCCTCCTCCCCTTTTGTCCAAAGCCAATAAATTACTGGCAACCGGTAGACATGATCTGTGCTGGAGGTCGTGCATCTACCTACACTTGTGTATACTTTCTGAATTTCAGACATTGTACAAGCTTGTGAGTGTGATACATTGCACGCTTCTTGATGTATTAGGACTGGTTTTGTGGTCATGTGAACATGATATTATAAAGCAATGGTTCTACTGTTAGTGTAGACATCCCATTCACTGTGTATTGAATTTGGCCTCAAGGATAATTAAGGTTTTGTGCCCATGTGGCATCAACAAGAACTACATAATATTAGATTAAAACCTTGAATCCAAATATCAATGATTGTTTTTACATTGCTTGTCACCAAACATATGGCCTTATTTCTTGGACAACCTTCCATATGATAGATCACCCAAATCTAAGTAGGTTTTTGAAAGCAACCACTAGAAAAAATTTGAAATTTATTTCAAGAGGAGTTGAAACTAAACTTCATAAGTTTTTCTTTGTTATTTTTGCTCAAAAACAAAAGAAATCATTTCAAGTGTCAAGCAAATTTTAACCCTTGAAAGGCACTTAGGGGCCCTTTATATGACATGTATTTAGCTTTATAATTCTTCAATTGTGATTCAGGGAGATTGCAAGAAACACTTCACGTTTTTTAATCAAAATTGCAATTTTTTGCCACATGATTGGTAGTACTATGAGGACTTGTCAAATTCGCGCATCAGCACTACACTTATGAATCTAAACTGTTGATTTCAGCGCCTAAGAATCTAAACTGTTGATTTAGTACTATGTAGTACTCTGAAGTACTATAGAGTACTATAGAATACTACAGAAGCCACTAGCAATAGAAAATAGGGAAAACACGATCTGTTGATTTTTTCATTTTTAGTAATTCAAAAAAAATTCAAGAAAAAAAGCCATTTTGCTAGAGAAGATTGCACTCCCATTGCACCAAAAAATTCATATAGGAAATTTTTTCCCTCTCTATAGCCTTCGCACAAAGGAAGGTCACTTTGACCCCATGTGCACAACCGACATGTTGCTATTTTCACAAAATCTCTTTGTCAATCTTTGAAAAGGTAGTACACCTCCAACATATCCAATTTGTGGCTTCCAATTTGCTTTTTTGGGTCACCAATAGTACTAAAAAACTCCAAAATGGCCAAAATAGACATCCAATTGGAGCCAAGTTAAAAATAGTAGAATAATTTTGAAAATTTTGAAAAAATTATGGAATGTCTGAAACTTCCGCATCTACCTTCCTTTCAAATTTCACGCCAAATGGACTAAAGATGACGAAGTTATGAGCACAAAACCACTTATCCAAGGGCAAGAAGACAAGAAATAAGACAAGTGCTTCTTGCAATCACCCTTTAATAGATGATTTATGATACATTTTTATTTGTATACTATCATGATCATCAGTTTACTTTGTATTGAAAAGTATTTGGTCAATGTTTTCCTAATCAAACACCACCAAGTATATAATATACTATATAGCTACAAAGGGCTTTTAGGTCCTTCTAGGGACAAGAGGAAAGACCTCTATGTATAGAAGTGCACTAGATAGTATACAATTTTTTTGATAAACTACCTCATATAAAAAAATTAATTCAAATGTCAATGATGTGGATATAGCAACAATCAAGTTGCATACAAAAAAATTAGATGAAAACCATCCATTCCTTTATATGCAAAAAGCCTAGCTGACTAATTAAAAGACACAAAACATCCTTGGTGTCTTTCTAAGGTTAATTATTTTGTGGGAGAATTGGATTTAATTGCTATCATTTTTCTATTGAGATTCTCTTTGACTCTATGCTTGTAAAAGTTGTACGCACCTACTCATTGATGTTCAATTTTCTTCTTTGTTGTGGAGTATTGTCAATTACAAAGTCATGACTATGCTCTCCATTCAACAATAAGTTTGTGCACTTGAGTGTCACAATTTTGAGCTCTAAAAAACATCTTTTGCTTATGGCCAAGCTAGTAGATTGATAGGGTACAATTGTACTCATAAACTATAAGGGAAATTGGGGTTTAACAAGAATCATTATCAATCTTATGTGTTTTCCATATTGTAATGGCTACGATACAAATTTCTTCCAACTTGGTGTTGTACGATTGGTTACGAGCAAGTGGATTATAACCCATAATTAGCAATCTTCATTTCATTAATCAATTACATAATTAGGTTAATCATGAAGATTGGCAAGTAGCAATTGATTTGACATGAAGTGGTTGTTTATAAATTAATTTACTTATGCATCTAGAACATTTTCACAAGGTAATTGTGGAAGAATGCAAGCTCATTAATTTGATTTTGCATCAAAATTGATTTATTGCTATTAATATCATTTAGAAATCTCCCAGTGAAGAAAGCATTTTCATGATATATCTTCAAGAATGACTTCCACTCTTGGGACTACACCATTTGCCGATCAAAACTGATTTAAAAGCTTTGTGTTTGTAATCTAGTATTGGTCAAATCTAAACCATTGTAATATTATCCAACAACAACTTGTGTCTCAATATAGTTTTGATTTTGATTTGATAAAATCAATTATTATATTGGATTGATTTTGAGCAATACCAAATTGACCCTTTACAATTCTAGATTGACTCTTCATAACATTAGATTGGCTCTCAACAACATCAAATTGATTCCTAGATATAATAACATTCAATTGACTCATATTTGGTGAATGAATATATTGTATGTTGCACAAGAAAAATTTGTTGTATTAGTAGAAAGCTTCTAGAAAATTGCAAAACAAAATGAAACAAACATCAATAATGTCAACTACCAAAAACCAAATCAAAAATCAATACTTTGACTTTGAGCATCAATAGAAAATTCAAAGGTAATTGGAGCCAAATGATCATCTCACCATAATAAGATGTTTCAAATTCGCAATTGGAGCTTCCAATGGAAACACTATGTCCCTATCAAATAGAATGAGCACCCAATTGGCAACTAGCACTGTACCTAATGTTGAAAATTGTGATTGTGGTTGTTACGAATGATAATGGAAGAATGGACATAGAGGCTAGGTGCCAATAGGCTTGTAGGATTTGCTCTCATCTCTACCCAACTCAAAGAAGCAATCCTACAAGCCATATTTGGCACCTTCTATGACCATTATCTTGTTCATATTGTACAATTGATAACCACTAATTATAGGGACTTGAAAATTGTTACAAGACATTGGCAGCAAACAACAATTGAAAATGATTATAAAGAATTTATAACAAGCTCATGGCTGTGTGTTATGAGATTGATCAATGGAAACAAGATTATAATGCTACTAGGAGGTAGTGCCATGCCCTTGTTTCCATCATCCCTCATAGTAGGAACCCATTGATATTGATACCTACCAACTCAATTTGTAAACTCATTTTCTATCTATACATTAGAAGGAATTTGGGCCCTTGAAGTGCCCTCTAGAATGGCCTTAATTGGAGACCTCAATTGGATTTAAATGCATATTTGGGTGATTGCAAAAAACACTTCACGTTTTGGGCTCAAAAACACAATTTCTAACCATAGGACTAACAATATTATGTAGAACTATCAATATTGTGTATTAGTAGCTTATCAACGAATCTAAACCATCCTTTTGAGGTGCCTCTGGATTTGAACTGTCGATTCAATACTATACAATACTATGAAGACTATAGACTAGTATGGAGTACTACAAAAACGATTAGAGTAGAAAATAGTAGAATAGGGGTCTATGGACCTTTTCATTTCTATTAATTCAAAAAAAATCCATAAAAAATGACATTTTGCTAGAAAAGATTGTGCTTGCATTGCACTAAAAAATTCATGTAGGAAATTTTTTCCCTCTTCATAGCCTTTATACAAAGGAAGGTCACTTTGACCCCATGTGTGCAACTGACATGTTGCTATTTTCAAAAAAACTCTCTCTAGTCCTAAGAAACTTAGTACACCTTCAACACATCCAATTTTTGGCTTCCAATTTGCATTTTGGGTCGAAAATAGTACTAACCACACCCAAAACGGCCCAAATAGACATCCAATTGGGGCAATTTTAAAATATTAAAATAAATTTTGAAAATTTTGAAAAAATTACTCAATGTTTGAAACTACCGCATGTACCTTTATTCCAAATTCCTCACAAAATACATAAATGATGCAAAAGTTATAAGCAAAAAAACACATGTCCAAGGGCAAGAAGACAAAAATAGGACAAGTGTTTCTTGCAATCACCCACTTGGCAAGGAAGAAAGGATATTTTCCCCCTATTTTCCACCCATTTTTAACATCATGATGTTTACACAATTTTATGCCTTCTATTGGACAATGGGACATTAGGTACTTCTTGTCATTCAAATCCTTAGTACATTGAGGGAACATATAGTTTTATTTTATGAAAAAGGACAAATTTGGTGCAACTACATACTAGTGGCTCATGATGTTGCATAATGAAATGCTTCTTATTGGATGATGAGACAGTAAGTACTTCTTGTCATTCAAGTCCTTGGTATTGTGAATGAATTTTTTATTTTGAAAAGTGCATTGGTACTTGATAAAATTCTTAAAAGTTAGGGACACAATTATGTACATATTTGTGTACTTAGGCTATCATCTATATCCTTCAATAAATAGCTTTGCATGTCAACTCTTGAGGGCTCTTTGAGGGTTCAAATTTTCCTAATGGTACTATGTTTGAGACTATATCCCCAAAAAGGGATATGTCAAGTTTTTCATTTATAGTAAATCAACCATAGTGGAAAAAAAAATTGGCAATCTCTAAGGACTTGATGGTGATGAGATTGCACCAGAAGAATGAGGTCAAAACCATCTTCAATATTTATAAATGCACTTTCTAGGGAGACCTATTTGCACAAACATGGAAGAGATAAAATAATGTATTTTTAAATGCCCCTTGATAGAAACATGTCCACCTATTGTGGGAATATACCACAAAAATTTCAGTTCTAGATCATTAATTTAAAGTACTCAAATTCAATACTTTTACCACCACCCCACCCCCCCTAAACCCAAAAATTTGACAAATTTGCAAAATCGAAATTGACTTTTAACTATAAAATAAATTTTTTTAATTTCTAAAAAATAAGGTATACCATCAGAAATTCACAATCAAGACATCCTCCCAAAAAACTCAAGTTCATTGGGTTCATGCTTCAAAATTTACAGTCAAGGAAACAAGGACAAAACCATTTTGGTGAAATGCTATGGAAACAACCAATCTTTCTTGCAACAAAACCCTAGTAATTTCAAGTGGATATGTACTTTAAGTTTACAATATGGAAATGAAATATGTTTTTCCATTTTCAACTCTCCTATTAGATTTTTGTCAAAAATTCAATAAAATTGACTTCAAAGATTGCCAAATAGAAGTTAAATTTGGAATTTAACCCCTTAAACCCCTATAGGATTGAAGAGCCCACTTTGGATTTTTTGAGAACTCAAGCAAGACCTATTGACTTCACAAATTGAAACTTTTGCATGAATTTTTTAGGATGGATGCTAATCATCATAATCTACATGTAAAACTATTTTTCTTGTCATTCCAAAAAATATTTTGGATAAATGTTGCAAAAGTTATAAGTTTAAAAAAAGCTTCAATGTGGATAGTTAAAATATATTCTAAAAATTAATTGATTAATTTATTTGATTAGGTAGATTGATACCTATTCAAAAACATTGAACCATTCAAGTCCAAATAATGAGACGAAATTTATATAGAGTTTTATTTTACACACAATGAAGGTAGAAAAAACATATAAAGTCATTTCTAAACTAAATTATGAAAATCTCCAAATAAATAAATAGGATTTTCATTGCTTACTATTGGGATTTTCAATCTTCAATTTCTTATAAAAATTAATAGCAATTTCGTTTTTTCTTTCATCCAGTGCCACCTTCCACTTCATAATTTTTTTAAAGATGAATACAAAAGTTTTTTGGTTATATATTTTTTTCATGTAATCTCAAACTATTTTCTACATAAAGATTGAATTGCAAAAGGTATAGGACATATATGTTATTTCCCTAAAATGTTGAAAGTGAAAAACTTCACCTTTGAAAAGGACTAGAAAAAACTATTTTTTGAAGTTTAGGCACAATGAACTTGCAATTGGTGGAAATTTTCACTCTAAAATTTTGGAAGATGTTAGTCTTGAACAAGTTAACTAAAGGACTCCTATGGTAGGATTTACTTGAGAATAAATATGGATAAAGATTTTAGCCTTGATTTAGATATGAGTAATTTGAAGGAGTTTTGGGCTTCAAAAGACTACAATATTTTAGAAGTTACATTTGTAAGGGTTTTGTAGCTTCTTGGAGTATGTTCTAAGCAATACTAAAAGCTAAACATTCTGTAACTAAAATTGAAACAACTTTTTTGAAATGTTATAGTAGGATCTTAATCTTTGATTGCCCATTCTCATCTTCATAGACACTATTTGTGTCATTTAATACCCTCGATCCATTTATTTTTCTTTAGATCCTTGTACGAGCTTTTAATACACAGACAACATTTAATTTCAAAATTCCTATTTTCAACTATTTTATACATTGAAAAATGCAAGTGTGTTTTATTTCAAAAACTAATATACTTAGTTCACTAAAAATGGCCATTCAAATATAGCTTCATTAAATAAGTAATGTAAAAATCACCAAAATCACTAAAATTTATATATAATCTTTTGAAAATCACTCATCATCAAGCTACAAATGACTCTAGAATTTTTTTTTAAATTAGGTATAATATTTCATCAATATATGTTGGTAGATGCAATTGTATGTATATGATCAATGATTTGTAATTTTCAACTTTTGCTTGAAGTGCAATTGATTTTCTAATACATCTTCACATATTTGGAATTTTGGATTGAGGTAGGAGGTCCTTAACCCCTGAAGTTCTTTCATGTTTAGAAGCCCAAAACTGCTTCAAAATACTAGTCTCCAAAGTAAGGCAAAAATCTTTAGCCATATTTACTTTTTAACAAATCCAACCTTAGAATCTCTTACTTACTATTTGTGCTAAACATACTTCAAAAAAGCTCAAGAGCATCACCACCTGTCTTGCAAAATGCGGGGTAATCTAGATGGCAAAATAGGAGCCATCCAATTTGCAAGCCAAATTGCCCCACTTGTAGCATGCTATAAGTTCCCAAATTTGGACGGCTTTGCAAGGTCCATTCAATGGGCTATAGCACTAAAGGTCTGTACTTTTGGAGAAAGTGCCGGTGCTCTTGTCTCATGTGGTTTGCAAGCCACACTTTGACTTGCAAAACAATCCGATATTGCAAGCCACCCAAGGCTTTGGGCCTAGCCTCTTAACAAGTTCATCCGTTTTGCAAGATGGGTGGTGATGCTCTAACAAATTCATTCTTTATTAGAAAATTATAATTTCAATCACTATTGCAGAATTGCTTATTTTTTACATATTTTTTTCTAATTGTGAAAAAATAAAATAAAGAAATGAACCATCTCAATAAATCAAGGCAACTATTTTGCAACAAGACATAAGGTAGATCATTCATTCTCAACCAACCTCCCATTCTTGTAGGTTAGGTTGCTATATTTTTGATCAGTCGTCAATCGTTTAGGTGACAACTCACATAGAGCAGAACCAACATGAACAATTATAGAAATGTCTAGGAGGTGTACATTCACTAGAAGAAATCAACATTCAGTTGACACAAAATTTTATTTTCTACTAGATAACGAAGAAAATACGTGGGCCGCAACTTAGTTTTCTGAAAACTACGTTGCAGCCAACACAATTTCTGCATTTTTTGGCAGAAAATGAAATTTCGCGTCAATTGAATTTTGTTCAGTTGAACATTGATTTCTTCTAGTGATTGAAAGCATAGAATGATCACAACATGTACATTGAAAGCCAAAATTATGACTTATACCAAATCTATAACTAGCCTATGGTTGGAAATGAGTTTGCCCATATATTGAGAATACAACAAACAAATCTTCACAACAAAAATTCATAGTAATTTTGTTTTTTAAGAAATTTTTCTTTTAAAAATAATTAAATCCTTCTAAAATCTATTTCTCCACTACATGAGGAAATTTTTTCCTCAACCTTCTCCATGTTGCAGATAGTCACTAAATTGCCTAAGTGGTCAAGATTGGATGGTATACTATATGTAGAATAGAAAAACTTTGTAGTAGAATGTCCCACCAGCTAGAGACATGTGGGAATACCTATATATACTACCACGTGGTTTCCGATTCTACTAATATCCTTAACCCTTAAACGACACCATGCCCATTTTTCAGCCGATGAATGACAAAGAATCTCTCCGTGTAGGATAGAAGTGCAACTATTCATCCTCCCAATTTTTTGTGAAAAGGGGACATCTTCTACCCAATAGTTTGACTTCCAATGAGTGTTTTCTCCATTATTTGTAATCCAACAATTCACATGGTACCAAACCAAAATAGATGATTCCCATTATGACTAGCTTGTCCTTCAACCCCTCATTGCCTGAGGGGACAAAAAGTGTCCTCACATTGTCTAGCAATCAAATTCAAAGTACTAATTTGATGTCTGAATTCAATAAAACTTGTTAGAAAAGTTGTGCATATTATTCTAGTTTCATTGGTAAAATTTTTAGATCAATACAAGATGTATTGAGTTTTTAAGAGCCCTTCGAAGTTCACAGGTTCAATTTGAGTTCACCACACTGCATTCTAATGGCTGCAACTTCGGGGGCTTATAACTTTTTCATAAAATGTTTTTTTTCAATAATTCTTTTTGTTTTTTTATTACTCTTAAGGTCTAGTTATTGTAGTAAAATTTTCATGTCAATCCAAGTTGTTTTGAATGTTTGGGAGCAATTCGAAGTTCAAAATCTAGACATTTTTGCATTACAGTGAACTTTTGCGGCTTATAACTTCTTCATATGTAGTCCGTTTTCAATCATTTTTGTTGGAAAAGTTTTACATACTAGTCTAGTTTGTGTGTTTAAAATTTCATATCAATCCAAGAGGTAATGAGTGACTGAGAAGCATTTTAGTAGAGGGAGGTTCAACCATAGATGTGATTTTTTGCTACTTTTTTCACTGTTTTTTGACATTTCAAAACAATTTTGCTGACACTATGAGTCACTTGAATGATAATTTCACCAAAGTGTTTGTCTTTTGGTTTTGAATCACTTTAAAGTTTAAAGTTTTTTCATTTGAGTAGGTTTAGAAATCGAATTTCACCTCCAAATGTGTTTTTAAGAAAATTTCAGCATCTTTTTTGAAGACTAAAACATTATAATCATTCAATCTATATGGTCAAATGACCCCAAATTAGTTTCACACCATCTACAATATGCACACTACAAGATTGTACAGTTGAGATTTTCATACTTTAAAAAAATTTAGACTTATAGCACTTGAAAAGCAAGGATGCTTTTACACATGATTGTTTGGACTTTGGGCAATGAGGGGTTAAGGGTTAACTTAATCTTGCTTGGAATATTCTAATTGATAGTGTCAAAGCAAGACTTGAACTAAGGTAAAATAGCCCATTACGGACCAAATGGGGGGTTTGCCCTCTTGTCATTTCTGAAATTTTCTACTTTTTTTCCAAAGAGAGTCAAGTGATAGAAATGGCAAGAGCATTTGAAACTATATTTTTTCGACAAAGTGTGAATTTGTTATGAATTTTTGAAGTGTTCTACCCATCACAGCCTGTAGACTACCCCAAAACCAACAAAAACTAATCCATAACACTCATCTTACTCACCTATTGCAATCACAATATTTTCTAACATAGAAGACATGAAAAAAGCACTTCCTACAATGAACTAACAATAAAAAACTGAAAGTTCCTATTGCAGTCCCTAATTACTCCATTCTAGTTAGCTAAGACATTGAATGTGGCCCAAATCTCAATAGCTAAAAGAAAACTGTATTGGGGTCATTCTTATGAGTCCACGATGGGTAAGAGCATCGCCACCCATTCTTGCCAAAGGTGGCTTGGGAAATGGGGTGGCCTGGGCCTTGCTTCTCCCGGTCTCCTCTTGGCTGGAGAGGACCCCTAGTCATTCTCGCTTTCTGTGACACGCCAAAAATGTCAATCATGTAGTTTTAATGACTTGTAGAGTTACGTTGCTTCATTAGTGGGTTGTCAAGGTCATTGAAATTCAAGAAGGAGAAGAAAAACTTTGTCGCGGAAAGAATTTTATATTTAAAATGTATAATTACAAGAATAATAAGACCAAATAAAAAATTATTCTTTATATATACACTAGATCAATATAAAAAATAAAAAAAGTGTATTTAAGTAGGCTTGGATTAAAGCAAAACAATGTCTTAAGGTAGGCATGGGTTAAAATAAAAGAATCTGTTGAGTTTTTTTACTTTTTATATAATATTTGAATAAAAATAAATTATAAAACACAAAAAGGGTATTGAAGTGTGCTTGAGGTGTGCTTGAGGTAGACCTCAAGCACACCTCAAACTTTTTGTTTTTGTTTTTACATTGAAGATGGGGTTGTAACCTTGAGGGCCGAGGTGGATTGACCCCCTCGCTCATCTCCCTCAATTAATCCAGGGGTGCATGAAAATAAAAAGACCCCCTACTTTGTGCTTCACTAATTTATCTTCTAGAACTCCCAAGCTAATTTGGGGCCTTTGATTGCAAATATGAATTCAAAATTTGCAAATTTTATCATGTGTTGCAAATAAAAAATTTCAGGGTTTTTCCTCAGGGACAAGCAAGGGGGTCAATCCACCCCAACCACCTTGAGTTGCTCTATGCTTAATTAAAGCGACAAGATTAGGTTATAGTTCAGCTCAACAAAACATGAGCTAACAAAACATACTGACAGAAAAGAAAATAGTCGACAAGTGGCGGGGACACTGTCATAGTAATTGGCGAGCCATTTCAACAGTGACTGGGCTCCCGCTCTCCCTCCCCAGGTCCCCAATGGACTACTTTTTTCTCATCAGGCTCGCCCTAGATCGTTCTGGTCAACTTTGGTGAGAATGGGTGACAATGCTCTAAAAAGTCCATAATGGGCTGTTTTACCTTATTGGCGGTGCTGCCAGTGCCTTGAGTTTTGTAGCAAACCTTGTCACTGACACATACATGTGTGATCAATTGCAGAGACTGATCAATTTGTAAAGTTACAAATCGATCAGCCCTAGCTTCTTGATGGCTCATAGACAAACTTATGGTTTTCAATTTTTCCATCTACCTTGTCTGCATGGCATCCAGTGTGATAGATTTAATGTACTTCCCAGTCTGTATCTACCAGAAGTAAGTAATGTTTTTGTACTATGTGCTATATCATTATCTGGAACTGCATGGCCAGACCAGGTTGTAGACTGTATGTAGACAGCCACGACTTGTACACCCGCCCCCCTAGTGACAATTATTTGCACACTTGCGGGAAGCTCTTCATTTTTGAACTAACTGATGACGTAGGTTATCATGGTTTCTGTCTCTCTCATGAGAGCCTGCCTTTTCAATGCCAATGCTGATGCTGCCACCAGGTTACAGGGAGCACCTGCATTGGAGCCCCATGTGTATCAACTTTTGGCCCAGAAAGTTGTGGACAGTACGTTAGCAGCACAGACTGGATACTGCATTGAATAGCAGTTTGCACACTCAAATTCCTCCATAGTAGAGTAAACTAACTTGCCTATCACTGCACAGCACACAGCACAGACAAAATTCAAATCCTTCTTCTCCACATAAATATAGAGACTTGTATGTATGTTTTGAAATTTGTTGTGATTATTGTATGTCATATGAAGATTGACATGTGAAAAATAGAATGCAAAAATATTTCTTCCAGTAAATTTTACTGCAATTTAAAGGGGATGAAGCGAAAATGTAGTTAAAAATTCTTTGCAATCCTTCATTGCATAGTGTGCGGTCATTGGGCGGTGATACAATCGCAATTGAATTGGTATTAGTAGCATTGTGTGGTTAGTGTTTGGTAAATGGCAATGGTTGTTGTGTGGTTTTTCGATGTGTGCAGTAAATGACAGGTTTACTCTAACTGCATCTAGCTTATTTCCCATATGATCCATAGGCCTTACCTTGTGTTGTGTTTTGACATTCAACGTGGATGAGCCCTTGAAGTAAGATAGGTAGGAGGTCCACAAAGCGCCTACTTAAATTAATTTGGGGAGGTGAAATCTAATTTAAATTAATTTGTGGTATTGGAATTTTTCAATTCTAAAACTATATTCTTAACAATTTAGTATTTTGAATCATTATCTACTTCTTTCTATTTTCTACTTTGTTCAAGTACGAATATGAAATTTATTTTTTTAGAGGTATTTCAAAGTTATTTCTTCAACATACTATGGAGAATTGCAAGTTGTAGGATCTACAAATTTGGGTGTAAAATATTTGAAAGATGAAATCTAACCATTTGGGAAGAGTTGAAAATACTTCTTTTTGAAATCCAATCATCATGATCTTGCGAATTGAAAAGTTTTTTTTATTCTGAAATTTTGGGAGGGTGTAATCTACCAAGTCACTTGGTAATTGTCCCTAAAAGTGTATTCATAGTCGTCATGTTACTCACTAAAATTGGTTGTAGTATTTTCCTAAAATGGATGCTATTCATTCTATGAACCCCTAAAGTTTCATGAGTGTTTTTTTGTCAAAAGAAACTCTACAACTGCCATTTTTTATTGCAAACAATTTATTTATTTTTCATTGTTTTATTTGCCGCACAATCTTTCACTTGTCTTGTATGAGAGTGTGAGATTCTCTATTTAAACTTTAATTATATAGATTGCATGATATTAGCATTTAAAGTGAGGAAAAAAAATAATTCTTTTCCTCCTTTCAATACTAGATTATTAGACTTTGAATCCCTTGAACTTGAAATTTTGTTGTAAAGAGTTTTGAGGTGAAAAATCTTTATAGTGGAGAATTGACACCCTACATACCTTATCATCCATATTATTATGATCTTTTGTTTCCTACTCAATTCAATAAGTTTGATTTGATTTTACAGTATCTTTCTAGTTCACACCCTATGAAAATCTACATTGAATAGTGAAATTAGGTTACCCCACACTAATTTCTCGATATTTGACACAATATAAATATTTTACTCCTATTCTACAAGAATGCACTACTTTTGAATCAGGTATTGTTGTAATTGGGACTCATGAACCTTCTTGTATACAAATGGAAATATGTGTGAAGTTTTTGCTGACTTTGCTGGCTCGTAAAGTAACTTTCTTGGGGTAAGGCAACCTAACTTAGTTGTTAATGCAACCTAATTTCACTATTTAGTGTAAATGATACCACCTACTGACCGACCTCATTGTTTCATTGTTTGCACCCGAGATGGTGGTGAATTGAATATAATAATACTTCCCTACAATTGAAAGTACTCTCTACTTATTTTGAATTTTGAACTTTGAATTTCTAGCTCTGTAGATTGATTAGGACACTTGCTCTGGGAGTCGTCGCGTAGGGGCCACGGATCGGAGAAAGTAATGACCGGAGTATCGATAATTGCTCTGATTCTGGATGATCGAGATTGATTTGAAATTGAAAAAACACTATTAAGCCGATCGCTGAAATTCTTTGCAATCTGCTCGAGCTTTGATTTTTTTGATGATGAAAGTGCGAAAATCTAGCGACAGCTGTGTAAATAATTTTTAGTGAACGGAAGCTTCAATGTTTTCTTTTGTACAATCAATGAATTTTTGTAGAATCGTGCACATGATTAGAAATTTTGAAGAATTCTTTGCAGGAACAAATTGAGGAGCAGTTCGAGAGTAATTTTGCTGTGGATATGAATTCTCTAAGAGTGCATGCTTCAAGCCATTTGAAGAGTGTTAAAAATAAAATGGTTAAGTAGTTGAGGTTGCTGTATCGCATCAAGGTATTTCCGATTAGAAGGTACAGTGTTCTGGTTCATATGTCGCTAGGATTCAAGGAGATGGAGGAAAATAATAATCACAAGCCTCTGTTACAATGCGATGAAAAAGTCAGAACGACAAGAGAAAGGGATTCAAGTTGTCACTCTTAATTACGACCTCGATGGAGCTCCTATACTATCAAGCCATTCGGACAAATGGAAATTCAAGTATCATTGCATCGTGTCAGGCGAAGAGTTCTGTGAATCGCACAATCGTTCTCAAGGTAAGAAAACTATTTTCACCAGAATTAAGCAATACCTAATGTTTTTGATGTGATAAAGTACTCGCAGAAAGAAGAAGCTCGAGAACTTCATTTGCTGCATCACGTTGCCCATGAATTTAATAGTTCTGGAATATTCAGTTGCCTGAACAGTCTTGATCTGCCTCTTGAACTTTCAAGAACTTCAAACAATAATCACTCTTAATCTTGCTATTTTTGTCGAGATTGGATAGGATAGAATTACATGAACATCTTCATATCAGGTAAAAAAACTCACAAATCGAGAGCTGCACTATACTTCTATGAGGTTTGGTTTATTCATAGCCATCTATGAAAGGGAAGAATGAATTGGTCTTAGAATCAGATAATCACATCAAGATTTGGCTCAAACGACTCATAAGAGGAGACATATGGTGAAAAGATCCCTGTGCGAGTCCTCCAAAGAGCATCCGAAACTTTGGTACCTTCGACTGATGTGGTGATAATTCCGATTCTTAATAATTTATAGGGATCCCCTTTTAACTGGTCTCCCACTATGGCACACTGGTCTATTGTAGCAGAGCAGCGGGAATTCAGCAGGAACCAAAGGGAAATGCTTGCACGGTTTCATGAAATTGATTCTATGTCTCTTGGACCCACAAGAACCTCGAGTTCGAGTACGGAAGAAAAGTACCACGAAAGCTTTGCTATCAATTTTTCGTACCTCACGAATCTATTTCTCTTCATCATAAAGGTACACGAAAATTTACGAACCTTTTCATTCATATATGTAATCGCCCTTCCGAATACATGTTCCCTCGCACATTTACTCGGCCCATCCTTGAGTTAGCCGTCCAATTGAAAGACAATGATCGTCTTGAAGTACGACATTTTCTTCACAACAAGAATCTTTGCGCCGCAGGGATGCTAGTAATGCTTACAGGAATACAGGAGTTGATTGAGGCAAATAGAAACTATAATTTAAGTACTTGGGAGCGAATATGGCTTGTATCAGTAATGTCTACCGTTATCTTTAGCAAGCTAGGTCTTTTCCTCTACTGCCACACCTTTCAAAGTGGAATTGTGCAAAGCTATGCCATGGTAATCATAGTCTCTTTTGACAGCATGACCTTCAGATAAATGCGGCTCTAAGCTTCTAAATTTGTTGCTGAAGTCCTTTTCTATTTGTATGAACGAATGGGAGTGTTGTCTTGCTACAGTGTACAGTCCGAACAGCAGACTTAAATCAACGCATATTAGCAAATTCCTGATGTTTTCCCAAGGTACAACTAATTTCTCTTAAATGTTAAAGGCTGTATTCAAACTTACTATGGTGCTAGTGTGCATACAAGCCAGAATTTGATTCAGCATTAATAATTTATTTATGTATCTAGATTCGGGAAACAGATTGATCCATACAAATTTCAGTATTCAGATGTTGCTGTCGACAGCCTTCATTTTCTAACGACGTCCGTAAGAAAGTATTTGACCACGTCTTATTCCTGTCTACTTCGGGATCACAAACTTGACATACTGACAAATTCGGTGGGATTAGCAGCTGCCTTATTTGCCGATTGGTCGGAGTGGTGTCCACTAGATCCACCTGGTGCCATACTGCTCGCCCTGTACACCATTTCCAACCTGGAGCACTTGAGACATTGATTGAGAATGCGGGTACATCCTTGTCTGTTGCTTTGACTACGTAGAGGAGTATTTCTTCGCAATGTGTTTGATAAATACTGACGTAAAATATCTTCTCTGTATGGTTTCTAAAAGTGCTTTTGTACCAAGAATTGAACGATTACAAGTACGATGAAAGGGCTGCCAAGTACCATTTCAGACCTGGTAGGTCCTTGGCATCAATTGCTGGGACATTATTCGATGCAGCATATCTAAGTAGAATGATTTTCATCATTTTCAGGATCTTTGGTTGGATGGTCTGCTACACCAGAGTTCTTACAGCTCGTGACTTACGTAGCGTACAACCATCACCCACAGATCCTTCGGTTGGACACAATTCGCGTTTAGTACGTGTTTGGAGGTCTTTATTTTGTGGAGGGACGATTCATTTGATTGAATTGATGACTGTCAGGGGAATTCAGTTGCATATACTATTTGGCATTAAACTTGCATGGGAAATTTCGTTAGAATGGCGGTATTCCGTATGCCATTTTCCATTTATTTCCTTCTACAGTCCTAAAGTCTAGGACAGATATAGATTTCAGAATGCACAGTCTAAACGTAAAAAGTTTGTGGAATATCGCCATTTTAACGAAATTTTTTTTGCATGTTGATTCAACTTGCTTTCTTTTTTTTCTGGCCAGGGTGGGCATAGAACTACCAGAAGATATGGTGTTGCGAGAAGCACACAACATTGGAGAATGAGACACTTCAAAATAAGTTGGAGGCTTTTCCAGAAATGGAACGGGCGTATGTGCATCTTGATTTTGAATGTAGTTACAAACCAAAACATTCTGGAGGATCATTCAGTGTCTAATATAAGAATTTTGGTACTGAGTGCCATTTATCGTCGAGGCAATACGCCCTACCAAGACTGGAACAGGTGCAGATTCTCGTCGCCTCTCAAAGATTGTCATAAGAAAAACAGAACCAAGGTTGGTGTTCTGAGACACCTCCATCTATCACATTAGCCGCGGATAGCACCAGTAGTTGATTTGAAGTATCTAGTTACAAGAGCGAGTTATTCTTCCACCTATTCAAGCTGCAAATTGGCTGGTTTGCAGAATTCCTATTTTCAACCACAAATTCATGAAGTCCCTAGCGAGAGTGAATATTATTTACTAAGAGCTTTGCTCGATTAGTAGAATGGAACTCACATAACCAACTGCAAGAAAATACTCACAAGCTGACAAGCATGAAAACGGAAGTCGGTGATCCCTCATTTCCTCCGGTGTTCTAGGGCACAAACTTTGTACTACTATCCTACAGATCCTACTGCTCTTATTTGTACCAGAAACTATGGTCACGCATCACCTTCTTGGGATAATTCAGTACCGCCTATGTAATGATAACGCCAGGGTTACATTGACTATCAGACTCAATTAGCTTACTTTAACTCCTTCAGAGTACCTATTAACTACTCGTACCCAGGCTTCGTAGCACTTACGCCGAAACAAGTGATACCACCTTGAGAGAGGCCCGTTCAGAACACGTACACCACATTTGAGCCTATTTAGAAAAGGTACACAATCGACAGCTGAAATAGAAGCAACGAAATAAATAATTACAAAAGGAAACCTGGGACTGCTCCAAGGGCCGCCATCCACGAGTTGTACCGCCACGCACCAGCTGCTGCCTTCAGATGTCCTGAAGCTGTTGGTTGGTGAAAGTCTTAGTGCTGTTGCATCTGTTCTGGACCTTAAGAGAAAGCCTTGTCGACGTCGTGATAACCGGCAAGAGGAAGCCATGTGCGACAGTAAGTCCAGGTCGCCAGGATGATAAGTCAATTATACAGTTTATCACTCAGCTCTACCTAATGCAGGCAGGTAAAAACGACAAAGGTATATAGTTCAACGCAAGCTGTCCTGCCTTGCCAACCCATGGTACCGACTGAAGAGCATTCTCATAACCCTAAACTTCGGAAGAGCCTTCTTCTAACTCCGGACTTTGAAAACGTGCTTTGCTAATGAAGGATAGGGGCTTTGTAAAATGAGAGAATTGCGCCTCCATGATCTCTGAGAAACAACATTTATGCAAATTGCAAAAGATTCACGGACGGAGGCCTATCACCTATGAGACAGAATGCCGGCGCCTTCGTGGTTTAGGGGGGCGGACATCAGGGGTTAGGGGAATTCCAGTGCCGTTCACCCCGGCATATCCATTATTCCTGAAGTCTTTGGATTCACGACGAAGGAAGGGGTTTAATTTGCTGAACTTCTTGGATACGGTGTCGATGAAAGTTTTCCCCGCGCCACCCTTGACAATGTCCATTTTCATGTTGGTTTGATCTCTTTCTAGCTCCGTCAGTCGCAAGCGCATCCTCGCAATTTCAATCTTCAGGTCTCGATTCTCCCTCCTCGCAGATTCAAAGTTTATATCACTTGATGACTGGACTACTGAATTTCCAACAGTCATCCTTTGAGATAATTGGCGACGAATAGCCGGATCTCTGTTGTTTATAGTGGACATAGTATTTCGCAATCGCATTTGTTCGAAGTAGAGAACTTGGACAACAACTTGCACAGGTAGTCTCTCGTTCTGGGCAGCGTGCGTACAGGCATCCTGGGAAAGTTTCTGACAGTCTATTAACTTGCACAGTGTCTTGCGTTCTGCCTCGTTAACCGCTGGATGTGCCTGCATTGTGTACACTTTTAAATCAGTGCACACACAGGGAGAAGCAACTAGTGCCTGGATGCATTGGAATAAGTAATGTTCAATTCAATGAACATAGTGCAATTCCTGCCATCTTCACCAACGAAGCTTCAAGCTGAAACACTGATAGGTTCCTTCGGAGAAAATAAGGTCTACTCTCAGGACCTCGGCGGCTGAAAGAAGGAAAAATATAACAAAAGAGTTCTTACTAAAGGGGTGGTGAACAGAAAGGCATGTAGGTACAATCGAAGTTGTAAATTACCTTGAGGAAAACATCGACGGCTCTATATAGCCCGTCGTCAACACTTCTGGCATGCTCTGGCAGAATCTCGGCAAGCAAGATGAACTTGTTGATGGTAAGATTTGCGTCAGGTGCAATCTCCGCTAGATAGGTATCTAGTAGTTTCGCAACTTTCATCAGTGCATTTTGAGTTGGAGAACCCGCGACTTCGACATCGTACACAGGATGTGTGTCCTGAAATGAGAAGGCTACCGATCATCAGAATTTTGCATAAGCTCATTAAGTACCTCAAATATTTACTCTACCGAGCGTTGATCAGACGATAATCTATTTTGAGCAAATTGAAGACACTAATCCTTCCAAGCCCTAACTTAAATTGCGACCCGTAAAAATCACTATACCGGAGAAAAAATACTGCATTTAGTGAATTGAACTAAGAATGAGATGTCACAAATCTTACGCTAAAGTCTTCAGCGCCATCTTGCTGCATAAAACAATTCAAAATCCTTTGAATTGCTTCTAGGTCGAACAGTGTGTCTCCTTTGTGGCTAACTGACGGGATCAGCAGATCATCCAGAGTAGCTTGCTCCAACTGCAACCCGATGCGTCGCTCGAGATCAAGGCGACAGGCTAAAGTGGTCTCCAAAACGACGGCCGCACGCAACAGTCCAAACAAAAAACTGCAAGAAATGGCGTTCCTCTCTGGTGGCATAATACTGACAATCGCCTCCACTAAAATTCGTTGCTCATGCTCCATTGACATTGCTGGAGAAGTAACCTGCAACAAATTTTCATGAAATAAATAAATAAACTGGATTAATAAGATTTTAAGGGATTATAAACTTGCTTCAAGAAAGCTTAACGCGACAGAAAATTCCTTGCGGTGCTTTAGATGCTATGCACAACCTGGACACATTTAACTGAAACAAGTGTGCAGTCGCAATCAAATGCATTGCATTGCTGCGGTAAGGTACTCCAATGTTCAGATAAATGATCCTGTACTGTAGTCGAGAACATAAATTCGTGAGGAGGTGCAGGGGAGTAATTACCAATACCTGAGGTTTTGATGATTTCATGATCTGTCTCTTGTGTATTCCTTTCAAGGCACGATGAGCATAATGCATCACTGCTCCACCGATACTCTCGGGACGCAGGCCTTTGGTTCTCATCGCAGCAAGTACTCTTTGGAAAAAATCGAAGCGAAGGACTGAGAGATCTTCTGCCCACCATTCTACGACTGGTGCAACCGGACCATCGTTAAAGGAGAGCTTAACATTGTCCAAGCGCAAGGATCGGTCGTAATCTGTACGATTCAACCCGCCACCAACTTGATCCCTTCACGACAGAGAGGGACATTCATAAAACACGATTTCAAACACAGTGGTCAAACTGATCGTAGTTGTTATCAAAACCTTGATAAAATTCGTGAAAAGATCTTTCGTAACATTAAATTTGTAAGACTTTCAACAGAATGTCGTCATACCTGATAGCTTTTTGAGCTGCAGCGTTAATGCACCTGTTAACTAGTTTCAGGTCCTCAGCAATAGGCAGAAGGCTTTCACAATTATGCAGCACAGCAATAGATTCCGCCAGATTTTGAAGCACAAATTCATTGAGGAATTTCTCTGTGCGCTCCACAAGGTTATTGTCACCCCATTGTTCATTCATTTCCAAATATTCAGCAGCGCACCGGAGTAGGGCCACATTGTACGTAGTAATATCATAGTTAATGCCGTAACAAAATTTGGCTGCCAGATCAAAAGCTTCAGATCCGCCAGGTAAATCCGACAAATGTATATGCATGATTCCGTCCTCGTCGTCTCTCTCGCAGGCAACTAACCTCCTGATTTTACCGCTTCTTGCTACTAGAGGAAACTATACAATACACCAGGTGAATTGCCGGTCACAAAATTGCTTTCAAAAGCAATCGCATACATAATTGCGTTCCTTAAAATTAACCCGAACTTTCAAACCCCGCAAACCGAGGATTTCAGAAACGAAACAAAGTTTAGGGATGACAAAAGTCATAATCATCACGAATAATTGCTTGCATGGGAATGAGTGTCTTCAAGTACAAACTGACAGAGATACTTTCAAATGAATCGTTCGGACAGTCAGTTGAAATGATACCTTATGCAAAGAGAAGCTCTGACCGCCAACTTCAACCGCGATGTCAGTGGGAGCATCCGTGGACACACGCCTGCAACACCAGGAAAGCAGCACGATTAAAATTGTACGGCTTTACAAACTACAACATCAGACGTTCTACGCGTCCAGGCATTCCGCAAGAGTCGTGGTAACGCATGAAATTAAGCAGCACGATTAAAATACTAAGGATTTACAACTTCAATATCAACAAGTTCTACACGCCCACAGTAATCACTGCAATTATGGCGAAACAACGATCTGACACAGTGAATGACGAAAGTCAGATAACATAATTCAAACTTAGGCTATCAGTGTACAAGACATTAGCTCCCAACGCATTGTAAAATAAACTGTTTGACAACACCCTCTGCCATGACAAGATTTGCAGTTCCTGTTACAAGAAACACCGCTATTACAAAATGTAATCTACCCTCGTATTTAAGATAAAAGCAATGAATTCTTGCGGAGATGGCTACAAAAGAACGTCCGCAAACACTAGGGAGAAGATGTTTAGGATCAAGATAATCGAGAACTCTACGACAGTCGAGATTCAAGTAGTTGGAACTATACTCCACCCTCAGAAATTTGAAAAAAACTTAACATGCGAGAAGTCCAAACATGGTCTAGGACGGACCGCTCCTATCAGTGAGGAAAATATAATACCACTGCTCATTCGCGCGCTTCAACGTGAGGCTCGACCTCGACACTCGTTTCGAAGAGGGCATTTCATTACTCATCGATCGTCTCACAGGATTGAACGGCGCATCAACAGTCATGGATCGTCTCCCGTGGCTACTCGGTTTTTCAATGCTCATGGATCGTCTCGAAGACACCGCGGGCACGTCAACACTCATCATTGTATCTACTGCCATTTCCTCGCACAAGCACTGCTATAAAAACCTCAACCTATCTAAACTGCCTCCTGCCTCCAAGAAACCTCGAACTCCGGTCACTCTTTTTTTCCAGGCAATTTTGAATTAAGTCCCCCCGCTCCTCAATTCACAAATTATTGACCGCCGGTATTTTGACCCTGGCAGTTCACCTGCCCCGCTCTGCTAGCTTGCACAACTCATAAAACCTCCCCAGGCGCTATCCAATCCTCCAAAACTACCACGGAATTATATTCCACCATCATCAACAACGTCCAAGCAGGTGAGAAAGTCGCCTACAAACTCACTCACTCCTACAATCGCGAACCGGATGTGAACCCCAGGGATCACTTCACCTAGGCCAGAATCTCAGAAAGTAGACAAGCCTCATCCATCAAAATCCACCCAGAAGAAAACGGAATCCGGAGCTGGCCGGGGAGGCTATATCCACTCCTTTCCGCGTCACACGCCGCACACCTTCAAAGAATCCGTGCAACCAGACAAAGGATCAAGGTAGCTGCACCATATATACTGCAGCCTATAAGGGAGCAGATGTAAAGCGAAATCGCGCCGAGCAAATGATAAAGAGCATCCAAGCGAAGCCACAACAACCGAGACTGCTGCTGCTCCCGACCATGGAACCCACACAGAGGAACGGGAGCCACAATTCCCAACCAGTCCAACTACCGAATTCGGCTTCCTAGTGCACGCGTTCATTGGCCAGACGAAGTTACTAGTGCACGCCCGCGGCCACCGGTGACCGGTCCCCGCGCGGGGATGGGCATGGCAGTGAGCTGCGCCACTCGCTATTTGCGGTAAGTGAGTTATGGTAAAGGGAATATATAAGCTTAACCCTGTAACGACGCTGAGGACTGAAATTGTCCGATGAATGACAAAGGATATCTCTGTATGTAAGTAAGCTTAGTAGACAGAGAAGCAATTCTTCATCTTCTGTTTTTATGGTGACAAAGGATATCTCTGTAGGCTAAGTAAGCTTCCAGTAATAGACAGAGAAGCAATTCCTCATCTCCTGTTTTTATGGTGAGAGGTTCAGTTGGCATGTGTACTGTAGAGTTCGTAGGCATGAGTCAGCCCTCATTGAAGGCCTTTCTCTTTTCAGAAGTACATACAGAGATTCAATTCCAGCAGAACCCAAGAGCACCCCCGGCCGCGTCGTTCCCGGCCTCCAGGGTTAACTGTCTTCCAGAACTGAAGGACAACAGGAGATATCGGGAATTTGGACGCCTTGGAAGTGGGAACTTGATGGCAACTGAAGTTCCCTGACAACGCATTAACTAACAACTTGCTCACTGAGTGAGCGTCCCAACAATTGCTAAATATAGTAACTTGAGTAGCAGATGTCGTGTAGCCGAATCTGGCACTCAATCCGGCCCCAGCTGTGAAGACTTGAAAAAGGCACTTCCTACAATGAACTAACAATAAAAAAACTGAAAGTTCCTATTGTGGTCACTAATTACTCCATTCCAATTGGCTAAGACATTGAATGTGGCCCAAATTTCAATAACTAAAAGAAAACCATAATAGGGGCATTCTCAGGAGTCCACAATGGGTAAAAGGTCCATAATTGGTTGTTTTACCTTAGCAAATTTCCCACTTGCAAAATTATGTTGCCACAAAATATTTTAGTTGGTCATTGGTCATACTTAGAGTCCCGGGGATTAGGTTGTTAGAACTTAACCCTTAAATGTCGACACAGATGTTTTGTGTCTGATGGATTTCACTGTTGATTGTAGAAAAATAGAATGCACCTATTGGACCAATAATTGGAGTAGTTTTGTTAACTACCTTGGTCATGGGGGTTGCGTCCTTTAAGGGTTAACTTGCTTGCTTATTGGAAAGTTTGGGTTCATTGTCCCTACCATCACTCACTGGCAAAGTGGCCTTAGGGGGGTCGGCCATAAGGTAGAAGCACCTAAACGTAACATGATCCATTTGATGACACCTAAAATACAACTTAAATCCAAACACTTATGAACCTAAAGTAGACAAGTAGGATTCCAAGAAGCAACCAATCACCTGTACTTGATCCAAGTTTTAAGAGTGTTGCTTTTGGGTGTTTCCGTGTCCACTTTGGTGTTAGTCTAGTGTCTACAATAGGTGCATCTACAAAATACTTTTCAAAAATTCGTATGATATTCATACAAGCTCAAAAAAATATGAAATCAATTTTGTCAGTTTCCTAAATCATTTCCTAACACACGCACATCATTTTTTTCTTGTATGCACCCTCCATATCAAGAGATCTAAAACAAATGTCACATTTAGGTGCTTCTACCTTACTTCAGGCAGAAAGCGATCTTCACAATCTAGAGTGATGAAGCTATTTTAGATCCATGGAAAGGGATGAAACCTACAATGGATACATGGATGGATGGAAACTTATTCATTTATCTAAAAGAGTGTAAATTCATCCAAAATAGAGTGATTTGGTAGTATTTTTCAATTTCAGCGATTGACAAGAAAAATAAGCAAAAATATCTCGCCATGTATTCCGTAAACAAAGTCTGCATTGTTTTTTAGGGAAAATTTGTTCAAAAGACAAACATAATAGGGGGCTTTAATGTTTAAGATTTTCTTTTGAGTTTCACTATCTATTTTCCTTCCAAAGCCGGCCTATTGTCAATTGTTTTTTTCAAGTATCCAATCAAGTTTTTGTCTCTATTTTTTTCACTAGAAATTTTAAAAATTCTAGATTTTTGCATTGGGGGTTCTTTTGTGCTTCTAAAATCCAACCTATTATTTTCTCATTTTCACTAACTCACTTTGCACTTCCCACCACTTTTCTTGAACATTGTGTGGCCTTTGTACCCTTACAATTCTCTATAGTTGTTTTGATATATAGAGAATTTTTTTTAAAGTGAAATTTAGAGTATTCAATTAGATTTTGACAACATCTACTAGTGGTGTTAGTACCTTGCAAATGTAAAAAGTCACAATTTACATCTACTATTCCATGCAATGTGAAAGCAAACCACCCTTGAATTGGCAATATTATCCATGGAATCTTTATTTTCTTTTATTTATTTACTTGTAGGACTTGGAAAAAACATCTAATTGCATATTCACCATTGGCACTTGTCAAAATATATACCTATGTGGGTGTATATAACATTATTAACCTTTAAATGATCCCCCAATGAAACCCTTTACATGGAGTTTCCAAGGAATTTTACTTGCCACTCCCTCAATTGAAAAGACACTCTATCAACGTCAATTTTAAGTCTTTTGAATTCAAAATTCCATTGTTTTTGTCTTGGCTTCATTCTACCATTTTCGTCCTAGCTTTATTTTGTTTTGTCATGGCTTCAACTTTAGTTGTGGTGTCACCTTATAGTTGCAAAGTGAATCCTATATATGTCAATACATATATCCCAAAGGTTAGTCCAAAAATTAGCTAAACTAGTTTCAACTTAAGGGTCATCACCTGTGTTAAATATTTAGCATAAAGTGTTGAGCAGTTTTGATAGCCAGATATGATGTATGATTTTTTCTCTATAAAATATCATTTTTAATTCACTAATTCTTTTAGATTACCATTGAAATCGTGTAGGGAATTAAAAGAAACACATTAGAATTAACATAAACAACTGTAGTCTTCTCTAAAAACAATAATGGTAAGCCATACGAAATATATGTTTTTGCTTAGACCACCTATTATATGTTGGTTTTGTTTTTCTTAAAAATGAGTTGAATAGAATAAGTTGTAAAAAATTCTCTAATTTGCTATTCCATTATTAAAAAGATTATAAATCCAATAAATCTAAATACATAATATTTGTGTAATGACCAAAGGGACCACAATGGGTCATCATACCTTATTCATAGTGACCTTCACACTAATGTCACACTTCATCTTTTCTTAACCACAGTTTACACCAAGGCCAAACCATTAGAGGAAAAATTAGGAGCTAGAATAGAGCCCTTTGCTTTGCCATTAAATGGCTTAAGGCAATGGTTACAAGTACTACTCGTGACGTATTGAATATTTATTTAAGGAGCACTCAATACAAGGGAAACACTCTCAAGAAGTGATGATGACAACCTTTGTGGCATCTCAAGGGATGACGACAAGCATAGATGGCATGGAATTGAACCAATGTGGCCTAAAAATCAATGATGACCTCCATATTGGTGCCATAATCAATGCATGGTGGCACACTCAAACCAGTTTGTTCCATCGTGAATGCCATGTGGCACCAATGTGGAGTGTCCCATACCACTTCAAAATGACCATGTAAAGTTAAAAAGATAGGGCCCTATTCTAGCCCCATTTTTCCTCTAATGCAAGGACCAAAATCACTGCAAAGTGCCCCACTTTGTGAGATGTAAGTGATGTAACCACATAAAGCAAGAACCTCATATGGAATATAGTAATGGCACTTTGCATGGTCTCAACATAAATCCAAGAGAGACCATAGCCACTCCATATCTATTTATTATTAGATTTGACATTGTCAACTACAAGATCAATAATTAAATAAACAAAATCTATGGTTGTGAGGTTCTAACCCACTATGGTTTCCTTGAAATCCGTTTGTCCTACCTGTCAAAGAGGTGGTCCAGAAAAAAGCTCCTAGAAACCAACAATACATTATCTACTTTGGTCAATATAGGATTCCAAGTAGACTTTTCATCCATGAAAAATGACATCGACCTTGGCCAAAGCATAAACCCAACTTGGACCACAACTATCTCTCCGCCAATCCCTGGGCTTTGATAATTCAAGAGGATCTTTGGTTCAGCCCTGGTGCCCTTGTATCACTAAAAATGGACAAATGTTAGGGGACATTCCAGTCAGGTGCATTTCTATCTGGTTCTTTTTATCTTTTATTTTCTTATGCATCTTTTTTTATTCCGTGACTCCGGTATCTTGCAACTTACAGCATTGATGTATTTTGGGTAGCTTTTCACTGACAGAAAGCTTTATTAACTGAATGTCAGGAGTTCTGTAATCTGTACAGTGGCAAAGCCTTACTTTATTATTGCGATAAGATAAGACGGGTTTCCCATCAATATTTATGTTTAAAAGTGTGCAAAGTATGCATTGTCACGATTCTTGTCACAAAACCTTGTCACATTTTCATCCCAGAGAAATATCATCCAATTATTTCATCTGACGTTCATGATGAAAATCTGTAGTGCTATGAGTATTCATGTGAATTGTCATGCACATGTTTCTCTTGTCTCTTGCCTCAGTTGAAATGTATATGCAACTAATATACTGTAATATTAAGTATATAGTGTCACAACTCCTGTTACAAAATCCATCACATTTTCATCTTAGAAAAATATCATCCAATTTTTCACGTGATATATTCATAATGAAAATGTGGAATATGATGAGCATTCTCATAATTTTTCATGCACACACTTCCCTCCTGCATGAGCCTAGCAAATTGTTGGAAAATAGATTGAGAATATATGGGGAAAAAAATAATGATTTCACATTCATCTTTCAAAAAAAATGTCAAGTGGACAACACTAAATCATGAAGAAAAAACTAAGCCAATGAGAATGTTCTAGAAAAACTAATAACTTTGATAAGAAATTGAGAATTGTATCATAGCCAATGAAAATGTTCTAGATAGCAATATATATTCTATATTTTTGTTTTTAATTGGAAATTTTGAAAAAGACTTTAGATGTTTTTCCTACCTTCATTGCCTCCAAATAAAACTTTTCATAACTCTCATCTCATTAATCATAATAGAATGGCTCAAATGTTATTTTGTAGGTAACAATTTGTACAATCTATTGAAATTAATTCATTTTTTTCTAGGATGAAATTTTAGTTGCTTGCTTTAACATTGAATTTTTTTTTAAACTCGTAAATTTTACTCATCATAATGATGAGAAATAAATTTGCACATGTAGAGTATGATGAATAGAGGCTATCCTAAAAATTACATGCAAAAATTTCCAAATGTGAAGTCAATAGAACTACCATAATTCTTGTTCAAGACCACTAAATATAATCCAACATGTAAGTGAGTTGCCATTTTAGTGTAGTAGTATCATTCTTGAATGTTAGAGGTGAAAAGTGGAAACATGATTGTAAATAAAAGAATAATAGTAATGATATCAATAATTATTCATGGTTTCTTGAGATGACATTTATATCAAAAACATTTCAAATTTCAATCCATCATCAATTCATATTTTGGCATATAGACCATTGGAGATTGCCAAACTAAGATTCTATACCTTTGATATAATCAGAAGTTTTCAAATTCCATTTTTACAATTTCTTAAGTTCTTAAACAAATTTCAAACATATAAAGGTCAAATTTTAACAATTTTAGTGAAGTTGGGTCTTACTTATACAATATATTAACCCTTAAAGTTTTGAGGAACCAAATCATGGTTTCCACAATGTAAAAAATAGAAATAACTTATAGTTTGAGAGGAATTGGCAATGAGTTAGGAAATAGATGAATCCTTTTTGTATCTCAAGTAGCATTGGCATTGTTTTTTGAGGAAATAGTGAATACTAATTGAATGGCATAAGACAATAGGTATTTCCACAAAAAAAGAGTTTGTTGTAAAGAAATAGGACATGTAATATTCTATATAGTAATTTTTTTAATACTTTCATTTATTATGGTAAAAAATGTGCTTTTTCCTAGTCTTCTTTCTATCTTTGTTGTAGACAACAGCTTCAACTACTCCTATGTAAGTATTGATTAGTCACAAAATAAACACAAACAAACTTGTGTCAATTTTGAGTATTAGAAGATTCTATTTATGCCCTTGTTGAGTGCTTCTCATATAGAGTGTATATTTTAGACACTGAATGTATAGTTTTCAATGCTGATTGCTCCATATGAATCGTGAAAGTAAAGCTTACTAATCCAAAGGTCTTCAAAGTGAATCTTTTAAGAAACTTTGAATTCTCATAGTAGCAACAATGAATCATCCTCACCCACTATCTATCACTCATTCTTCAATTTGGTATGAATTACTTTCTCTACTTTGGCTCCTATGTCTTCAATAATCCTACATCTACTAAAGATTTGATCTATATTCTTGCTCTAACCAAAACCACTCTAGGACCTTAAGGGTTAAGACATGCCAAAGGTATACATATAATTGTATATTGAAAATACAATTTTAAAATTTGTTTTACAACATTTAGCAAAATAGTCTCAATATTGAGTTCAAATGGTTGCAAACTATGAGATTCATTCACTTTTGAATCATCATTGCATTTTGCTTCATGCTTCTGTAGAAATGTGCAATGCCTCACATACAACTTCAATGTTCACACTACTATAATTTCTTCACTAATTCCTGTGCTATGACTTTCTCAATTCGAATGTCCCAAACACTGACTCAGTTTTATGAGTCACTGTGTTGCCACAAGGCCAATCCTGTCCTTTATGGGCCACGTTTGAGGATGCCCAGAACACTTTGAGACGGCAAAGCGAGTCCTTCAGATCTACCCTGGATCTCTTAAATGCCTGGTCCGAAGGACTCCCAGGAAATTTTGTGGAACAAACTCTTCATTCTTCAACTGCACAAATCCAGTCAAGACCTCATGACAACGAGAAGTACACGGACGGTCAATTTGCATGAACATGGAGGTGACCACAGACACTATTTGACCAGGTTCCCTTTGAAAAGAAGTCATCAGACAGTACCATCACTCACAAAGATTCCATCCGATTTTCCTGATTATTCCAGGTGAAACTAATTGAGGCACAGCTCAGGTTGTAATAATCAAACATCAGGGAGGTGTTCGTGAAGTAAGAATCTGCAAGGTCCAACCATAAAATGCTCAGAGGGTGAAGATTGAAAGAAAAACTAATGAGAGAATCTCATTGTGGAAAGAGAGAACCTCTGGGAGGGGAAAGAGAACATCGACTGACGAATCCGCGAATGATAAAACGTCTAGTACAAACGTGACATGGTAGGACTACATGTTTATTTACTTGCTATTGATCAATTAATAATATGATATACATGAATTCGTATTATTCCAAATGTCAGCTACTGACAGAAGAATCTCCTAGTTGATCCTGATCTCCCCCAAATCTCGACCTACCGAGAGCAAGCACGAATATCATTCTAATGACAATTCTAACAAGTCTTACAAAATGGTACAATGGACCAGTAGTATCCCTGACGTGTCGAGTAACTAGAGACAATATAATCAGCCTACAGAAAAAGATGAGAAGACTCATGCTTCTCACAACCTGAGAAAATGAGAACGGATAGCGCTTTCTGCCAAAGAATCATATGACAGCGCAGCATAATGGTGCCTTCATAGGTGTCTGAATAATTTAACAGTACCATCACCGCCACAGGATAGGAATCCATCCACGTTGGGTTGGATATCAGTCACTGCTGCTTGCTGCAACCAGGAAATGAAACACAAGATTAGATTTCCAACGTAAGCCCTGACCTATTTGATCTATTTCTCATCAGGAATATTCCTCAAAACTCGTTTACAAACAAAGTCACATTCATCGTTTTGCCCATTCCGAGATTGGAAAATTGTACTCATAAAATGATGAGTTTATTAGATGTTGGGCCGATCGGCCGTTGCATAGCAACATCTTGACACTTGAAACAGTGCTTTGCGTACCCAGATGAAATTACCAACAGTTACATGCATCGAAGTGCTTGCCTGAATTATGGAGCCTAAGCTCCGTGAGTTCACTTGGAGAAATGTGTGTCGTTCATGAACTTTTTGCCAGTGACCCACCATTGACTGCGTGCTCACGTCCCAGAGCTTTATGTCTCCATCTTTGCTTCCTGTAAAAAAGTACGGGCTACCTGGGACTGCGGTAGCCTTTGTGACGCTTCCTGTATTCATCAAAATCGATCTTGAATATTAATACGTTTCCCACTTCAATATGGAACAGAAATTAATGTGTCACGCATAAAAATTATTCTACTGAAGTCCTCGCACAAAGCTTCATTACTCCAGTACTATTTAAGGCTGAAATTTGAACATGCAGGTGTCTAATTCGTCATGTACGCCTAAATTAAAACGTTACCTGCATGAGCCTTGGGGACATGCCAAAGCATCCCATGCTTTCCAGTCTCATCTCCATCGTTCTTCGAATTTGACGCCGAAGGAGATTGAGGTCGTTTCCCCTTTTGAGACAAGATGTAGCGAAAGTCGTGCACGGCAATGTCACCTCCCTTCCCTCCACTTACTATCCAAGGCGAGCTTGAACTCCCTCCGAGCGCAACATCCAAAGAGGCAATACAGCGAGCACCACCTGTAGCAACCATATCCTTTCGTCAGAATCAAATAGTTTAAATGCTTAGTGGAGAGCGCAGATGTGGTGCAAAGGAACTTATTTGCCAAGTGAAAGATCAGGGATCTATTCCTCATCACCCTTCATCTATGGGCTTCATGAAATATCAGTGTTTACATTTCGTGCTGAGGCAGCGTTTTCTGATAAATCCTCCTCTTAAAAGCCTAACATATACGCTTGTTCGATGGCCAAACGAAACGAGGATGAGGTGGCAAAGTCGCACAATGCTTCTGATCCTCATACAAAAAGACTATTAGAAGTATAACGAGTTCTCAAGACGAATCAACGAACATCAACGAACATTGATCGTCAAGTACATCACAAATGAAGGTACGTGATCATGATTCAGTAACGAACCTTCATGACAAGAATAAGATTGGCGGTTTGAACTGGGAGGTGCTAAAGTATCCCATGCTATCAAATTGTTCCCAGTGCTGGTACTTCCCGTGGCAGCCACAAGTGAACTGCTGCCAATAATAAATGTTGCATCCCTGCCATGACGCACGTAGAGCAGGAAAAATGAGAACGGCTTCAAACAAAGAACACTCTGGTACTGAATACCATACTTTCTTAACAGAAGACAACCCATTAATTGTCCTGAGATACCACACTACCATCTTCATTCTCCGGGGTAGGAACCTAATCTTTATAATAATCCCGTTAGGTCATGAAAATGAAGCAACATGCCACCATCTACATTCAAGATAAGAAACATGCAAAATTTGACACGAATTGTTTGGTCAGAGTGACAGTACTAATGCAAATCACATCCAACATCTTTACTCAAACCTACACAACTAACAACATTATAAGGGAAGCGGAACTTCAGGGAGTTTCTTACGAGGCATGGGTCCCAAAGAAGAGACATGATTCCGAGGGGCGAACATTGCTGCGCCCTCCAACTTCAAGCTGCCACGTGGACACAGTACCATCCATAGCTGCTGTGACGAATCGGTGCCCCCCAGAGTCAAATCGAACTGTTGCAACAGATGGGATAACATACGGAGGTGGCACGTTGGCTGCGGGTAAGACGCCATAGGTTGCTGTTGCGCTTGGCTTTCCATACTGTTAACAAACCATCACGGGCATCAATTATCAACTTATATTTGCCTCACATTACCTGGATTGGATCTGAAACACGATATTCTGAGTATTGTGCTTCAATTGAAGCAGAAATAGAATACACTCTTGATGATATAAGAGGATGTTTCTGGCAAACATACCTCCCAAAGGTAGACATGTGTATTATTCGACCCGACCAAGAAAATTGGTTGGGATGGATGAGCTGCCAATGCCTTCGTTCTCACATTATCAACAGTAGCAATTGGGTCAACGACACTATCAACATCTTCCCAGTCCTCCCAACCGCCCCACGCACCCATGCCTCCATAACCAGGCATACCAAATGCAACACCCCCTATCTTCACAGCTTCCTTTCCTGATTTAAGAGTTGCACCTGCTGCAGGACCGCCCAAACTTATACTAGAATTTCTTTGGCTCTTGAGACTAGACCCTGGAGTCGCCACTGCTCCTGCCCAGCTACTTCTTGGCCAGTTGCCTTGTTCCAACATCGATTCAGAGGTCACAGTGAACGGTCCACGTGCGTGCAGATCCAGATACATGAGACCCTGCAATTGAAACCACAATACTATTTACTACTCATTCGAATGCGGGGAACTTACATAATCGGTGGCAAAAGCATGCCCACGACATGTAAGAGGATGCTCGGTACAATCCTCTTCAAGTTATGCTCAGCCCTAGGAACACGTTATAGCAAGTTGAGGAAGACCATTAAGTGCGAGCATGGAAGAATGTAACCCACAAACTTCCAGTTCTTACTGGTAAAAGGTGCTTAACCTAGCCAAGACAACACCGCTGCAACAACAGAGGATCGTATTCCTTGAATTTTGTACTGCCATAATGAAACGGATAGAAAGTTCTGCTTTAAACGTTACTTCTGTCTTACCATTCGTTTGCGATTTTCATGGACTTGAAAGCAACATAATTGTGTAATTCCAGTCTTCAAATTACAGGTAACGATAGTCTATAGCTATCATGAGTCTAAGATTAAGAGCTTTGCATAATAACCCTCGAGATATAGCAAGATGACACCTCATACATGTTTGCGAAAAAAAGTGCAAATTCATCAACTTCTTCACTTAGATTCTGAAGTATCAGTGGACCTATCATGTTGCTTGTTAAACGAATAAAACAAATAAAAATAAGAACCAAAACCATACTGCCTCCATATAAAAGATGAGCACATGGACTGAGAAGCTTGTAATAAAAGGGCGACCCTGATTTAGTAACGTTCTGCCCATAAATCTCTTCAGCTTCACCGACGTTCGGTCCTAAGTTACTAAAGTATTTTGGCCATGCTAGTTAAAGTTAGAACAAATCAGTCCCAAGTTTCAAGCCATATCCACAGAAAACGATTGACTGAATGAAGAAAGTAAAATACCTTGCGATTGGTGGCGAGAACAACTTGGTCTGGATTACAAGAGTTAACACAAAATCCCTGCCACAGCCCACAAGAGTGTCAGGGACAATCAAGCTAGCCAGAGCTTAGTTCTAATGACAGAATCTTACCACCCTTAACATGATGTTCAAGAGAAACAATATTTGCCGGAAACCCTCAAAAGCAATCAATCAAAACAATGTTAATTTTGAGAATATGCTCAATATACTTGCAGTTCTAATGTCTAATGCAAAGAACAACAAAATCTATCAGATTGTTCCCCTGACAAACATCATCGCTTCGAGAGGATGCTCACAGAAATTCAATGGCATATCGCAGAAATAATGCATTAGACGAAAAGTTCACCTCAATAAGTTCGCCACTTAAGGAAAACATAACTTCCGGCTTCTGAAATTCTGGAATATAACGCCCGTCGGATACTGCTGAGTTTCGAGTAGCACCAGGAATGAGAGCTTTGTCATCAATCTGGGTAGGAGAGGCTGTCGAAGCGTGTCCATCTACCTCAATAGCTGAAAGAGCGGACCTCCTCCTTGATTCTCTCCAGTCACCCTTTTTCACGCTCATCGTCGAAGATGAAGGCCCAAGAACTCCTTCCATTGCCAGAGTGGATCGAACACTTTCCCTTACAACTAGAAGTTTCCAGAGTTCCTTGCTAGATTCATCGTCCCCCCCCAACAGAATTTCTGGATAGACAATAGGCAATTGCTGCCTGCCATCGCCGGTACTTGCTGGTTTGTTTGACGACGTTCCTACTTTCGGAGAATGTGAATCCTCTATCTTCACATCAGAAGGCTTTCCCCAAAGCCAAATCACCAAGGGGTCATTGTCTCCTTTCACTTCCAACAAGGATTGCAGGTGCGCAGCTAATTGCTGTTGAAGACCGGTTGCTATGCATCCTAAAGAGCTAAGTAGAGATAAATAGAGATCTCCGTAATTCCTGCTTGACCTTGGACTTTCAACCACTCTGATACTATCGTGGTCACTTGGAGCTGAGGAACTATTCATCGCCTTTTGCGTATCATCCCGCATCTTGTTCTTTATTTCAGACCATGCTGCGGAGGAAACAGATGATGTGGATTGAAGACCAAGGCCCATGAAGGTGGCCACTAACCGACTTGATGAAGATGTGGAGGGGACCTGCGAAGGCCTAACGTCATTAGTTGATGGCAGATTTGATGAGCTTTTGGGTGGGGTTTGTTGGACTGAAACACGGCCAAAACCACTGTAACTAGTCTCCTTCCCCGTTCCTGCCAACTGCCTCTTGACATAAGCGACCATGTGAACCCAAAGAGCAACACCTGTAACTCGCCATATTTCTTCCTCTGGTAAAATAACTGCACTCGTGTTCCCAGAAACAGGAAATCTCGTCAAAATGTTTTGTTCTTCATCAGACTGAGAGCAGAGATCGTGAAACCATTTCACACTAGTAGTGCTTTTGGGTAAGTCAGGGACCTTGGTTGGGTCGCTGATTGTGGGACCAACCAAGGCAATGAGAGCTTTTCCATTCTTTCCCAGCCACGCAGAACTCACGTAGCATACAAACGCAAGGAGCATCATTGCTCTCTGGGTCTTTTTCTTCAGGTCTTCGTTTCCCAAATGCGCTAGATTCTCCTTAGGTTGATTCTCAGTAGAATCGGCATATCCACTCAATAAACTTGCAAGTCTCTGAAGCTCTCCTCCATAACGTACAAGTTCCTCAATTTGCTCCCTTGGCATCATCGATTTCCAGGTAGGTGGTTTAGACGTGCTATTAGCCAAAGAGATAACAGATCCACCACAAGCCAGAATCATCCGAGCGAGAGCCCAAGGGGGCTCTTTCCATATTGACCCCAAATTGTCGGATCTCCAAGGCAAGCCTACTCCAGAGCTTAAACTGAAGCTCTGCTCTGGGTATTTAAGTCCTGCGTGCTGTGCAAGTAGCAGGCGATAATAGACGTACAAGCGGTGATGATTTAAGGCCCATGTAACAACCTGTCATCAGCAAATGGACAAATGAAAGTACGAACAATAAAATGAACAAACTTTCTCTCCATACGCATCCAGGATTCAATATATCTGAAAATTTGAAGTTGAAAAGAATAAAACAATATCTACACAATTTGATTGCACACTTTACAGGCAGAAATAGTTTCCTCTTGCACATTATCAAGGGTTACTGAAAATACAAAGAGAAATCCAGCTTTCAAGGTTGAGAAAAATACCCCCGCTACGATAGCGGAACTATCTAAAGAAAAAGTGCTTGTCAAAGCCTCAACTCCTTCTTCGATCTTTTTCTCTGGTTCTTCTACGGTTGAAGATTCCAACTGAGTACTGTTGGAAGATTCACCGCCTTCATAGATGCCTGAAAGCCTACGTGCAAAACTTTGTTGTGCAACTGCCCAATCTGAATACTCTTGCACTAGTTGTGAGATGCACTGAAGAGCGAGGTTCTGTTTCGTAACCTCTTGGACATCAGCAACTAGTTCGGGAAGAAGCCAATTCATTCGCTTACTTCCATCTTGAGGGTCTGTTTGTTCCATACGGTCCAAGTTGAAGCCCACACTGATTGGCGAACCCTCGTGATGACCGTTTTCAGTAATAGTTTTCACACCAGAGCTAGCTGCCATAAGCTCTAGTGCTTGTAACTGAGACAGCACACAATATTGTTCACATCATTTTGAAATATTAATACTTCCAACTAGAGACACAAAAGAACCACGCACGCAGATTAGCGAACTTTGGGTACGATCTAAAGAGACGTTCAACTCAATATGACTATAGCCACAATTCTCCACTTGCAATAGTACAACACTCTAGGCTCAATTTCAATATTAATCAGTCCTCAGAGACATCACACAAACGTCAACAATGACACTACGGACTACTATTTCCAATGCAAGAGACCTTAACATCGAACCAAAGAAAACAGAACTATAAAAATCAAAGCCACAATTTAACAGTCCAAAAGAAAGGCATTGTCAAGGAAATAATAATGGGTCCGCCAGCACGTTCTGTCAACGCCACACAACAATGCGTACAAAAACTTACAGGAAGACCAATTCTTCTCAGTGCTAAAGAAGCTCGCAGTGTGGCTTGCTTCGAGATGGCAGTTACTTTTTCCCTTTGAGGTTCACGAAGCAAACGAGGCTTTAATACCAGCACGGCACAGTAATCTGAAACAGCAGGATCCAAGGGAATCGAATTACTGGTCCTTTTAAGTTTAGTCGTCTTCTCCTGCATGTCTTGGGCAGAAGGTCGGCAGCCAGATATGACCTCGTGCATGGTTTCGATTCCATTGCCTAATAACCACTGTATGACAAAGCAGATTCCGCATTGTTAAGAAAGAAACGGCTAAGGTGACAAATCACATCTACATCTTATCTCAAGATACTTCTACAATCTCCACGAAGACAGTGAATCATACCGAGAAAAATCATGAAGGTGGTCACTGTCCAGAGATTAAATAACTGTAGTAAGTTCCACTTGTTTCTACTCGAAGTATGAGACCCAGAGTTACAAACCTGGCAAAGACTAGCAAGCCAATAATCCCCAGCCCTTATAGCCCCTGTAAGAACATGCTTGCTTATCAGTTTACGTCCAATTGGACCATCAGAGCCCTCTACAAGACGACATACAACCAACCCAAGTTGCGGATCCTCCAGATTCTTTGTGCAGACGGAAACCGCAGAATCAACGTCTCCACCCAACAGAAAGAATGCTGCGGCTAACTCATGCCTATGTTTTCCCATCAGGACATATGCATTCTTGAGAGCAGCAGCCTGGTTCTTCTCTTCCTACCAGCCAAAATGAAGCACTGCAACTATGTTAAGAACAGGCTAAGGAAATCGCGTACAGATAAATCCTTGAACTGGACTACAATAGATTGAATTGTAGGACCTCCTTGAATTAAGCACAAACGTGAATTGGAGGATCTAAAACATCATACGGAAAAAGTAATAATCCTGCGCTAAGGTGATAGATCCTCTGTAAAAACACATTGAACAAGTCCAACGTATAGACATATATAACACAACATTTGCGTCCTTGATCGACATGTCGGGCAGATAACTTACTCGAAAATCTCGAGTCATGAAGTCAACAAGGGGTCTATCACGTTCATCTTTACTTATTTTAAAAAGACCTGCCAACACAGTGCGTCGCTCCAAAGCTATATACAGCAAGGCACTGTCTTTGGCATCTCTGCTCGCCATAAATTGTAACCGAGCTACTTTCTCCATCTGCAATCACATCCAATCAATACCAAGTGTTGAGGTTTCCGAAATCGTACATATAACTGCCAAGACATACTCCAACATCTGTGTCATCACACTCACGTCAGTTTTGGTAACCAATATACGAAAGCAGAAGGATCACATCTGCCACACATGACAAAACCAGCCATAAAATACATCATGCAAAGGTTCACCAAACTACCATGAATTCTTCCTCATCAGCTCACAGAGCGGGACAAATAAGTACGTCAAGACCTGCCCCATTCCATCCAGCATAAGAAAGAAAGGAGCTCTATAATATAATCCCGGACTAAAACATGGATTCGAGCAGATCTTTAATACCACGCCTTTCTGTCTTAATTAGACAAAATAGACAAATTAATCCAGTACTAATTGCCCACATTCATAAAATTTACATCATACCACAACGCAAGACAAACACAACCTCGGAACCGTATGTTTCCAGCACACAAACACATATTCGAAGAAAATTAGAGGCGGAAATAAAGCCAATAATCTGAAATAATCAAGCAAAATAAGATGAGGAACGACTAGTACAGGAATGAAGTTAACATGGTACATTTACCTTCTTCCTTAGGGGAACAGCATCAGTAAACCAATAGCCAACACCTAGCGCACGCAATTCTGGCCACAATGATTGCTCAGATGCGCAAACGTTCAGCAGAGTTTCCTTTGTATCAGACTGTAAAGCCCACGCAAATGCATCTGAAGACTCTTGTATGCCTTGTGCACCTTCCTTTTTTACACCTAACTGGGACGCAAGAAGACTTTTGTACCGATGCGCCAGCCAATATCTAAACCACAATAAAGTCAAGCACATTGATCACTGTCAAGTTCATTAAGTTGCAGATTCTCTCACGAGAAGTGGATTAAAATCAGAATGACGTGTGGTTCAAGACTTGGAGTCCTTCCTGTTATGAAGAACAATAAAAATTTCACCTTCGCGTAGTTAGTTTACCTTTGTCCAGAAAGGTCAAGACCTGCACATTGTGCAGCTTGGCAGACACCATCCATCTCCCCCACCACCTCCACAAGCGCAAGAACCTGCTTAAGTTCTTCTTTGGAAAACTGTAAACCCCTTTTGCTATCTTCTATAAAATGCAAAATGGCGTCCATTTCGGATTTGGAGAAAGGCTCTGAACCACCAGTCTTTACAACGCCTTGGGATTGAATACTTCTTAATGGCTTCACCTCACTAAGTTCATCAGAAAACTCGTCCAACCATGATGTGCTGTTCAGAAACGAATACTTATCACTACCGTCTGTACGTCTCGACTGAGTACCGCTAATAAACGAAAAACTTGAGTCATACGAAGAATCTGGATTTACTGAGGTTTGTGTCGTGCTAGAGACATCCTTTTGTAGAAGTCTGGCCAGCCCCATGCCAGGAATACGGATATGATCCTCATTGATCCTATCAGAAACAAGTGTTCCATCTTGTTTTGAAGCAGGTATGATAGTAGAGTCTGCTAAGTGATGAGCAAGATGACGAATACGTGCCCGGGCTTGTGACTTATCTCCTGAAAACATTCATCCGTAATTGGTCACAATCTCTCATCATGATCTTTTAGTATTTTTAAACAGGTTTCAGCAACTTTCGAATGTAAATAAAAAAACAGTCACATTACAATGAAAGTAGATATAGACGTAGGGATAAAATATCTGAGAATGTTCTTGAGTAGCAAACTTTCCCAGCTAACCAATGACGCCAAAGCAATGAAGCACCAAGCGTAGACAACCAAAATTAAAACAGTGATGTTGAAGAAGCTCTTACCTCTAAACAAGCTCCAAAAGAGTGCTCTTGGGTGATAATCAGCTAAAGGAGAAACAAGTGCTTCTGCAGCTTGAAGAAGACTACATGAATTGCGTGAACCTGGCTGAGGAACTCCAAATGACGAATTCATGTCACTACTTTCGGAACTCGATCCCAACTTAGCACAAACCCAGGGGCTGAAAACCCATATGTGCCCCTGTGATGACAATATAGGTGAACCCTGAAAGCTCCATAAAAGATGATCAATCACAGTGTTGAACGAGAAGGAGGCCAAACAAATCCAGACTGTAGATTTTGAAACTTCCTTCTGAGAAGATCTCCGGTCCTGAACATAAATGAAAAGATCAAATCTTGTTGCAACAGCCAGGAGTACACAACCCATGCCCGTATTAATCCAACTCAGTGCAACAATGACTTGTGGCAGAGTAATTTGGCCCTCGAATTCAAAGTCACCATTCTCGTTGCAGCTGTCAACCTCCCAAATCTTAACTGATTTGTTGTTCTCCGCATCTCCAACCGAGGAAAATTTCTCTCCAGTACTAGTTGTAGCAGTAATAATTACTGGAGTGCTGTGAGCTTGGACAACGCCTATGCATCGCCAGAAGAAGGAAGGCCCAGTTTGAGACAAATCAGAGTGCAACGCATTAGCCTGAGAGCAGAAAACTTTATACAACCTAATGCAGCCGTCTGCACATCCTGTCAAGATGTCATACGGGTGGGCCTTCTCGTACAACTCTAGATGAGCTGACAAAGAGCCTTTGACAAACCCTGAAACTAAAGCAGTGCTCGTCACAATCTGTCCACCATCAAAGTTTACAGACCCTATAAAGCTACCTTTAATGAATATTCGCTCCTGAGAGGCAAGAGAACCTGCATAAATAATATATCCTAACTTTTCCGGGGATTGAAACTTGGAGTCAGTTGTACAAAGACTTCCCTCAGTCTCCCGCTTCATACCGTCTTGGGTATTTGCTACTGCAGCCTTATCGTCTTGGCTACTACTTGAGAGCGCAGTCAATTGTAACTGCACTGCCCATGAAGCCAAAATCCCACCCCCTTTGTCGATTCCTACGATAAGAAAGCTTCTTTCTTCATCAACCTGCTGAAAAGCATTCAATGGCATTGGAATTGCATTGAAGGCATTAGGGTAGTCGCCATCGCTAAGAACAGGACAATGCAGGGAGTACATGTGATCGGAGATAACAGAAGTTACACCCTTCCGTTGCGAATCGCTCCTGCCAACTAAAAAGCAATCGATTTTCAGTGTGTCACTGGCAAGTAATATGCCTCTGCCTTTAGGTAATGATGAAGGCGCCCACGCAATATGGTGATACGACGAACAAGCGGAGTTCTGGGGACCTGAGATTTGACCAGCCAATTTCCAACCTAATGTTTGTGAGCTCATAACTTTAACCTGAGGACTAGACCACGCAGATAGATCCCACAAAAGGATAACTCCTCGGTCATCAACAGAAGCGGCAAGCGCAACTGTGGGGCTGGGATGGAAAGCCAGTTGAACGACGGCACCACGATGACCATCTAGATGTACAACTTCTGATGATACCCCCCACATACTTTTGTTTCTTCCTGTTTGTGCTCCTGACCCCACTTGACCACCTCCAGTTCCTATGGCAGAAATAGGCGGCCATAGACGCGACCATCGGAAATGTCCACTTGGAAGGGCTTCAAAAAGATCTAGAGAGGAAGGAGGAACTGCTAATGCGCCCTCGGGTCTCTGAACAACAGCTTTCATCATTAGTCGGTCCGTAGCATTATCATCTCCTCGAAATGGATTAAGGGTAGATGGTGGAGCAAACACATCATCCCCTTGTTGCCAAAGAGTAACTTGTGGAGAACGAGAAGGTAGTATATCATCCAGACTGTGAATAGACCATAGTGCAACTTTGCCACGAGGTCCAACTCCCACCAACCACTCACACGGTGCCAAATCCCGTCTTCTGACACGGTCGTTTCTCATTGTGAGCCTCTTCTCCACAGAGCTACCCCCAGTCCTGCTTTCAGAAGCCCAGGTCACAAAGATGTCGTGTCCCAGAACTCCTTGCAAGCACGTGTTCACGTCAACCACAGCAGCCACGGAGAAAGTGGGTCTCTTCTTAAGTTCATGACTGTCTCCAAAGCAGAAACTTGAATATCTCGGACCTTCCATGTCCAGCCATAGGCGAATAGAGCCGTCTCTTGAAGATGTAAGAAGGACTGGCCGGTAAGTGTATGGATCTTCACCGTAACCATTTGACGGCCTCCACTGGATCATAGAAACCTCGGAAGGGTGCTGTAGCTCAATCCCTTGGACGTCCTGCCCTACTTCCCACCACCAAACTGTTGCTTTTCCACTCGATGAGACCGGAATCCCGTCATCTGCCATACATTCTTCCTCAGGAGCTGAACTAGGGTGCGTCTCAACTGCATCATCTCCGCTGGCTACCAAGCCAGCAGAAGACCATGACGAAGCCGCATGTGCTTGGGTTACAGTAGGTCGGACTTGCCAGAGGACTGAAAACCCTGTTTCGCCCCTTTTCCACATTGTGATATCTGATCCAGCAGATAACAAACCATCTCCTGACTCGGTCCATGAAAAAGTAAGAACCTGAAATGAATGTTGCAAGACCTGTTTCGTCTCCCACCCCAAAGGAATTTCTGCAGATATTAAACCAGCGTTTTAAGACCAAGTACAGCAGCAGGGAAGGCAAAATCATTACTCCAGGAAAAAATCTTAAAATTCAGCAAGATCATCCCCACCCTGAACTGAAAAGATAGCTAGACATCAACAAGTGTATGTCAGACCGACTGCGCATTTCTTGCAGATCAGATGCACACCTGAATAAGAAGGGCAGGATGTTACAGCCGACGCCCTTGACAACATTGTGGGAGAATATAAGTGAATGTTTTTGCCAGCCGCAGCTGCTAGTTGACCAACAGAAGGACCAACGGGTGCCCATCCTACACTTGTCACCAGGTTCCTTCCTTCGCAATTGTCTTCGTCATTACTCAAACATGTTTCAAGAACCTGAAGAAATAGACCATACAGAGAGAAGGGTTTCAATTCCGACAGCTCCCCTGTAGAAAAATACCAGTAATCTGGACACAGAAGGATACCCTGGTAAATTAAGAATCGAGTATTGCAAGGAACTTAAGAAGTAGGCATTACTTCTTTTTCCTCACGGAACTAGAGCTTTGAAAACAGCAAGGATACTGCAGACTATACAATATTGTCAAATTGCTCAGCGCTGACTGTGAACCATACAAAGGCCACGATGATCTGAAACATATTTCAAAAGACACACTTAAAAGACTTCAGAAAAGAAGCTGCAAGTTCGCACTGGACATCTAATGAACATATTGATCTTAATCAATATAATGTACTAGACTTTGAGAACGGGCTAGCTATATACTTCTACGTCTTATCAAATTACTCACGCTTGAGATGAATAATCGAAATTCATTCCCGATTAACTTAGATATATATCCAACTAGAAACTCTCACACCACAGCAGCCAAAGAATTTTCTAAATCTTCATGATCAACCTTTATGAATCTCTGTCACTAATTATAATCATCTTACCTGCTGGAAAAAGCGACCGGAAGAAGAATCTCCAGGATTCAATGGAGCAGCAGCAGTGGCAACCACAACCGCACTGCTAGCAGCATATGCCAACCAGCTTGAGCCTGCGAATCGGGGCAACCAATCTGCACATTGTGCCCCAACATTTGGTGCAGGGGGTAGATCTTGCTGAATTGAGAGCTCATACAGAGCTTCCGGCAACGAAGAACGCATGTTTGCTATGTTGATGCATGAGAACGATCACATCTGCATCACGCCAAATAAAGGCTGGACTGGAAATAGGCCAAGAAGATCAACAGTTTTCCGCGTCTGCATTCCGGTCACACTCTAAAAAGCTGATGTCAAACATGGGAGTGCAATCAATGAGAAAACGAAAGAATTCAAAGAGCAAATCCACTGCAATTAAGGATTGGAAGCGCAGTACACTCAATACAAGCTAAAAATTGAATTGTAAACTTGAAATTCCTAGTAAAAGAAATTCATGCTGGCATATCACTACCTAAAATACGCTCACGGAGAGTGATTCATAATCGCAGAGTTGTTCCTTCCGAAAACCTCCGGCTTCCTTCAACCCTAAATCTTAAACCCTAAAAAAGCGACCCCGATCGATTGAAACGTCCTTTGAATTCTGAGATCGAGACCAAAGAACTTCGCTCTCGCGATTCGAGAGAGACGAAGTTCCCAATGACGTTCCCATCTCTGGTGTCACGGGAATGTTGTCCATGTACTGTAGTTAAAACGTTAGAACCTGGGTTTCCAAAATCAGTTGGCGACTTCAGCCCTAGAAGGACGCACGGCCACCAAGTGTCCGACGGATGACTTCTGAGACTGTAGGATGAAAAAAACGTTTTGTCATCCAATATAATTTTTTTGCCTACATTTTCAGTGAATAGTATTGCAAATTTCCTCATTATGGCCTATTATTGACTTTTCTAAAGAAGATGCATAATCCAAAGATCACCCTTATAGTGTAATTTGAACAATTTTTGCTATTTACTCGTGATGTGAATTTTAGACATAAAAATGATATTTATTGAATTTGAGTTCTCAACTAATGAAATGAAGATTATCAAGTGCAATTTCAATTCCAATTTGGAATTGGAAATTATTCGTAAATTTCAATATTTTGTAGCCATATAAACTTCGGGCCTATAACCATGGTTTGCTAATTTTCTAATTTTGAGTGATATGATAACTTTGGTTTATACCATGATGCTATACACTACTCTATACATCTAAAGTGAAAATGTTAGATTTTCAGATTATATTTTTCATTTGATATGAATTTTCTTCATAATTTTCTTTAGAAATTCACAATAACTAATTTCAAATTTTTCCAAAAAAAATTCAAAAATTTTATAACTTGTAGAGGACATTTGATTTCATCTTTGAAAAATAAAAATAAATTTTTTCATTCATATCTAGTTGCAAATTGGCAACTAGCAAAGTAATAGACAATGAGGCTTAAAATTAGTGGTCATGGGCCCATCCTCCTAGGGGTTATGCCTTAAAGGACAAATCCTATGACATTGAAAATCCTAAAAAATCCATTGCCATTCATATTCCTTATTATTCCATATATTTTGTTCTGTTTTGTTTTTTAGAGAGATGCAATCACATGTTTTCTAAATATCATGAAATTTTCAGATTTTTTTTGTATAGTTTTAAAATGATTTTGTATTTTTAAAGAAAAAATGAAGAAAATTCATATCAAATACAAAATAGGCTTAATCCCTAAACGACTAGATCCATTGAAGAAGTAGAAGTAGACTTGGAAAGTAGAAAACTGATGATGAGTGATAGTGAAAATTATTCTTTGGGATGCAATGAAGTAAGCACAAGATTTGTTATGGTTGCAAAATCTTTGTTGGAAATTGAAGTAAATTTCAAAAAATAAATTTTAGATGTAAAGATTATGAGATTTGACTATGTTGATTGTTGTGTTAACTTTCTAATAATGTTTTTACATTAACCCCCAAATAGCCTAAAGGCCCTCTGGGTTTTTCACATATTTGGATATGTGATTGCCTGATTTAGGGTTTGGGATGTACAACAAAGTTTGAGCAACTACAAAGGTGTGTCGAATGTTGCATGCTATTTCTCGTAATTCACAATAGAATGCGCATAGATGAAGAGAATACACGATTAGACCTATAGAACAATGGCGATCAGATTCCTATGCATACAACAATTGGAATAGCAAGCACAAGACTTCTTCAAGCAATTTAAACTCAAAAAAATTTGTAAGTAGTCCTTCACCATTGTAAGGCCATCCACCGGAGCAATTGCGTGACACTTGAGAAGAAAATTCAGAAATTCGGTGTAGAAGCCAGTGTCCTCTACAATCCAACATGTTTCCATAAAATTCTACACACCGAGTTAGTCCGATGCCTCACAAAAATTTCTACATGACCTCAGGCTTACATAAGGTAGACCAACCCATTTCCACCCGCTTCCTAAAACCACCATCTTATTTTTGGCTCCATCTCCACCATATAACTCATCCAAATCCATTTGCTTTTCTAACAATTTCAATGCATTAATTCCAACTTGGTGTGAGATCCCAATTCGTCACCAAGAACTCACTCTTTTCTTTTTCTCGTAATTTGTTATTTTTAATGCAATTTTATATACAAAAAGTCCTAAAAGAATGTAGAACCAAAATAGGAGTGTCACATTCCAATATAGTATTTGGTCTATATTTAGAATATCATAGCTAGAATGGCCCAATTACGAGTTGTAAATAGGTTAGAATCCAACTAATCATGGCAATTTGATCAATTACAAGTGATGGATGTAGTAATGTACCAAGCTCAAAATCCCACATAGAAGGGAAATCTCTAGGCTAGGATTGGTTGAGGGAAGCCCGATAAGGCATAGGAATCAGTTTCCGAAGATAGGTTCTAGTTTCTCCATTCGATTGACAAAATAGCGAAACCCCAATTGTTGGCTTGCAGATATTAAAAATACCAAGACAGGATTGTGGAGGAATCTCAAGTTTAAGAAGGTGACTCACAGTTAAAACCATGCCCAAGAACGAACGGCGAAATCAGTTTGCTAAGATTCTTCTTAATGTGGAAGATTCTTTGACACCAATAACTAAACAAGGGGGTGGATTTTGTCCCCCCTAAGCCAATGTGTAGAGTAAAAATATGAGACTACACATGTGTTGTAGGATTCCATGGGAGGTTTCACAAAAAGTTTTAGAATTTTCTGATAGTTAAAAGATGCCTTTCCGGACAGTCAATTGCCTAAACTTACGATGGGAAATTCCTAGAAATTCCCCATGTAGTGGTAAAATCTCACTAAAAGGGATTGGGTATCATCAAACTAAAATTTTTTTTTTGAAGCCAATAACGCAATCCGATTGCGATTCGGAGTTAATCTCCAAAAGTTAGCTTAATGGATCAACATAGGATGAAAACCTTAAGTTCTGGATGGAAATCCAAGAAGATAAGGTTATCTTAGATGAACAAGAAGAGGTGGGTGTCCATGAAAGAGTATAAAAACGCACCCCTTTTGCTCTCTTACCACCCCCTTTTTGTGTAATTGGGTCCATTGAATCCAATTTATATTAGAATTGTGGCATTTTAGACACAAACCATACAACAATGTTTTATGGGCACTTTTGGCCATTGTTGTTGCTTTTCAAGCTTGCAAGGTCTTTGAGGGTCCCTTGCATCTTGAATGTGTGTAGTACTAACTCTCCTAAGCTTGAGCTTGGAGGCTTTTTTACCTTAATGTGTTATTAAAAGTTGTGTACATTTACCTTTGAGGGGTTCTTTTGTCACCCTCCTTGTCTTGCCATTGTACAAAACCTAGAGCAACCCCCCGTACAACTAGCAATGCCGCTTTGGGGGGCCTTTAGTTTAAGTCTTTCGCTATACTAACTCCATGTAGTCAATCCGTGGGTATCAAGGGTTCTTTTCTCTTGTCCCCTAATACTAACGTGGGTTACCTAGAAAGGTCCAAGGGAGTATGAGAGTTGATAGGTCCCACTGTGACAGTAAAGCTTTGAACCCCTTTGGGTTCAAAAGTATTAGCAGTGCGTTTAAACCACCCTATGGGATGATTGTGAGCCCTTGTGGTTCCTCTCCCCACAAGGTTTAGTTCCCAAAATGCGCTGGGAACAAACCAAGGTTTAGGCCCTCCAAAATAGGAGTTAGAGATCAAGTTGAGTGTAAAGAATAACTAGTGAAAATTAGGGTGACACCTTCGCCTCTACAAACCTAAACCACCCCACACTAGCCATAGGCATGACTCTCCCAAGTCTCGTTAGGAATTAGCACAAAAATCAATCAAGAATAAGACAACCCCAACACCCTAATACTTGGAAAGGGGATTAGGGTCAGGTACAACTAGGTGGATTAGTATCAGGTCCCGTCGGGTGAGGGAGAGGAGGGTTCAGTGATTAAGGAGGACCGTGGGAGGGGGATAGTGATTAAGGAAGGTCGAGGAGATGGGTACAATGATTAAAGAGGGCCGGAGGAGTGATACAATGATTAAAGAAGGTCAGGGAGAGGGGTATAATGATTAAGGGAGGCCGAGGGAGGGGTTTAGTGATTAAAAAGGGCCAAAGGCAGGGGGGGACAGTGATTAAAGGAGGTTAGGGAAAGGGGTCCATGATTAAAAAAGGTTGGGGAAGGGTTCAGTGATTAAGAAGGGATCGGAGGGTCCAATAAAGCACAAGGGAGGGACCAAGGGAGCTTGGCAGTTGGAGGGAGGGCCAGGGAGGTTCAGTAACTAGAGAAAGGTCAGGGGTTCTAGTAATCACAGCAAAGGGGAAGAGGAAAAAAAAATCAACAAGTCCAAGGGTCAAGGGAGGGAGGAAGAGACCGACAAGAGACTCCCCTTACACTAAAACAACCTTTGGGACGGGGAATCTAACTCCCTATCACCCATAAACATCTCCGAGGCAACAAAAGCAAGCAAAGAAGGAAGGAGTGAAGGCAGCGGAAGGTCAAAGGAATGATAGAGTGACAAGAAGGAAGGACTATTTGGAGGGGGAATTTGGGAGGAGATCAGATAGGAGAAGAATCATCAAATATCATTAGGGCCCTTATATTGAAATTAGGTGATTTACACAAAATTAAGCATAAGATGTAGTTCAATATTGGAGGATGGCATGATGCGTCCTCAAGATTAGCTTCATAGGTAGAATCAAAGGTAGTTGGGCCACCGTAGTATGTAAAAAGGCGTAGAAAAAAAAGAAGAGAGGGAAAGAAATAGGATAAAACCAACAAATAAACTCTTGTATTAGATTGTTTTATGATTAGAAGGGTGGTTCGTTGTATTATGGCACGGGAGTTCATGGTAGAGGAGGGAGAACTTCCAGTAGACACGATCAACAATTCAAGTTTCAAGGTATGAAATAAACCCTTCCCAACTCTTCCAAGGTCCCTAATTAGTAATTAGTAACTCTGGTCGAGGCCTATCCCGAGTTCAGACCCTTAGGACTATAGGTCACGTAGCTTCTTAGTATATAAATTTAAAGAGGAAGACTGTAGCTTTCCAAAACCCTAAGGCACACCCAAATCGAGTCAAAAACAAGGAAGTTATTACTAAATGAAGGTTAGGGTCAAATTGGATGAAGAATAGTTAGACCTAGGGATTGACAAAAAATTAAGGAGATCAGAAGGAGGCTATCAATTAGGGCTCAGGGCCGAAGAGAAAAGTTAGTTCCGAATTATAGGTTAGGAGAAATTAGCATATGAAGTTTAGATAAGGCTTGGATGAGAATTTCGTGAAAATTTCCAATTAGGTCCAAACTCCATATCTATGTAGTGAAAAATCTTGTGACCCATCCCAAAAAATTATGAATCTTTTTGAATTAGGGAACTAAGTGCAATCAATGGATGAAGTTTGAGGAACCAAGTAGCGGTCAAACTTCATCCACTCATAATTTTGGCTAGAAAGGTCGGATAGGGTCGAGTTTTATGTTTTTAGAAATGAAAAAAGATGAACTAGAGGCTTCTTAGTTTATTTTTGCCCTGACATAGGCTCCATCCAAAACATACAATGGGCCATCCATTTGGTTGGTCCAAACACTGAAAGTAGATTAAGGGAATCTTGCAAATTTGGGATCACTTAGGCACTTAATAAAAAGATCCAAAGCTTGGAAGGCACAATGGACCATGCTTAAACACCCAAAAGTAGGATTCACTTAGCCAAAACCTAGAATTTGGTTGTGTTTGTGATTTACCAAGGGTGGATAAATTGGAGTTTATACTTGGGTAACATGTTAGTCCTTGAATGGTGGATACTCAAGTGCTAACAAGTACATGGAATGGTAGTTATAGGTTTAGGATAGGACGTTCATGACTCTAGTCTAGTGGCAATTTTGTAATTTCAAGGCAAACCATTTTAAAAATTCATAGAAATTACAATTTTAATCAAAAAATTATAATTCCACTTAGGTTTGATTTGTGAACCATGTGCACACCTTTGAAAAATATGTGCCACTTTTGAAGTTGATCCTAATATACTCAAATTGCAAATCAAGGTGGTAATAGGTTGGTCTACCTTATCAACAATTGAAACGACTGGAATCCCAATATGCCATCGAGAAAGCTCTTCCTTGAAATTCAGAGGTGACCGTATTATTTGGATACGGCGCCATAGAAGAAGAGCCAAAGGGCAGTTCAAGGGTTAATTCTAGAACATCCAGACTCATCTCCAAAATTGAGAATTTGAAAGAAATCATTATGAAGTGCTCTTTGGAAGCATATTTTGAAATTGATATATATACAAAAGTTGTAGACTATGAGTTATAGATTTCATCCGTATGGTTAGATTCACCAATGTTATTATCACTATTTTATTATAAATTTTGAAATAGAAATTTCAAAACTCAATATGGGCAAAATATTATCATTTTCTTAGTATAAATTATTGGAATGAATTTTGAATGAGGTTCTCTTCACATGGTGATTCTTTGAAATTTTTTTGTTCTGAAAATCTATAACCTCATTTTGGCAACCCTTGTTTTGAACTATAGTCAATTTTGGCTTAGTTAAACACTTGACATACTGACACATTTGTAATTTTAGAAAAATGCGTACTCTAGTAACACCAAATCCAAATCTTATATAGGACAACAACTTAATAAAGTATCTCCATAAATTAGAATGACTTTCATCCAAGCAAAAATGAGAAGATACAACAATTTCAGTCTACTCCTCATCCATTTTGGGGACATTGGAGCACTATAGTGTTAAATCTAGGCTCGAACTAATACATCATTGTACGTTTAAAATAACATAGATATATTTAACTTAAAACCATCATCTAGAATGTTTTTTTTGTTTGGATTTCTACTAGTCTAAATACCTTAGATTGTATGAGTTCAATAGATATAGTCAAAGCATTGCGAAATTTCCAAGAAAATTTGAGGATACAAAGAAAACTTCTAAGAATGTTTTTATTAAATTTCTATCAATGTCAATGCAATGAATTTCAAAATTTACAACATGCAATGGGAATGGCTTTATAGAAACAATAGAAACAATCAACGTCGTCAACAAGCCCAAATTTCAAAACAAAATTTTCCACTATGGAATTTACTAGTCAATCTATGAGGTTGCTAGCATATAAGCTTAGGATCTTGAGCCAAGGGTCTATGAGCCTAGTCACCTTCTATGATTATAGGATATCTAAGTTATAGCTACATATATTATAAGCACCTTCCATGGTTATAGGATACCTAACTTATAGATATGTATCTTACAAGCATTTTCAATGGTTGTGAAGTACCTACTTATATCTAAGCTCAAGACTTATAGGCTTGCATTTCTAGGTTCACATGTTAACATCATTGTAAGGTCAATGCCTAAGTATAATGATGTGCACAACAATGTTCCAAAATGAATAATATAATGTATTGAATGTCACTTTTATAGAGTCTAATGGCATTATAAAGATAAATTTTTAAAGAGCATTATGCATATCAAGCTATAAGCCTATAATGACCTCAGAAAAAGGCAAACAAATATCCTTGTTTCAATTTCTCCTCCCCCCTTTTGGAAAAATTCAAAGCCCAAGATTTAATTTTTTTTTAAATTCCCCCCTTCTCCAATGCCATTGATCTTGAATTAGAAAAGTTTGACATCAAGAAACAATCTAGGCTATCAGTATTTTAGGCTAAGGAACATAATTCGGATATAGATATGGTTACAAATGGAATATGGATTATGAATAATACATGGAATATGTGGGATACATATGGGATATATTCGTATCGATATGAATTATACAAATATACATACAACAAACAATTTTAAGATATCCCATATCGTTTGCAAGAGTTTCGATGTCAGAGAAATACAAATATGGGTGGGGTGCATAGTGTGACAAGCACCTCCACATTTTCTCAATTAATGGTAAAGTGACATGTGTACCCCTTCAAGGATTTTTTGGAAAAGTTTAACCACCAATGGCGAAATGACACATGTACCCCATCAATTTTTTAAATATTGATTTTTTTCAAAAAAACACATTTTCTCACAATGACAAGAAACTCTAAAGAATAATTGCCTTTTCTCATTGACTACATGACTTTACACATGATTGCAAAGCCATGTCGACAATTCTCTTTTGAAATGTTTGTACCTACGTGCCAAAGAATTGATTATGTTTATACATTCTAGGAATGAATTAAAGCCTAATGTTATTGCCTTCAAAATATATCTCCCTTGCTCTTACAATGTCTTTTTAACAATTCATTTACTATGGGCAATAAATTTTTTTAGAAAAACCTAATAGGTTTCAGCATCAAAATTATTCACAAATTTCTCCTAACATAATGAATCTCAAATTCATTACCAACTGAGCCTCACATTAGAGAAAATTTGGCCCCTCTGGAGGTCTGTTTGACTTTTGGCAAATGTGCAAATCTAGAGGAAATTTTTGTTTTGTTTTGTTTCAATATTTTTTAGTCCCCACTCTTGTGTGGCACACCATGTGATCACTTAGGCCAAAAAAATTAATTAATTAATTAGTTTTAAATTTTGTAATTGTACATTCTCTTGCAATTAAACAACCTTGTGCAAAGTCCACCTAGATTTCTTCTAAAGACCCATCACTAAAGGCGATGAAAAATGGATGAATGGTCAAAGCAAATCATCTATCTATAGTGAACTTTTAGATTTGTACATCATTAAATTTGGACTTTGGAATGCTCCAGGGTTAACCCTTAATTGCCTGCAAAGTCACAAAGTGGCACTTAGATGATTTCAAATGCATGAAAAAAAATGAAGAATTGCATGCATTTGAAATCATCTAAGTGCCACTTTGTGACTTCTTTGAATGTATATGCACTACACTAAATCATTTGCATTGAGTGAAATTAGGTTAGTTGAATAATCAAGTTGCCTTCTCCCTAGAAGTTACTTCCAAGCCATTAAAGTCAACAAATTCTATAGATATTTCTGTTTGTACTCATGGAGGTTCATGAGTCCCAATTACAACAATATCTAATCAAAAATTAGTGCACTCTTGTACAATAACATTATGTATTGTACCTCTTTGCTCTAGATCTAAATTTTAGCCAAAGAAACTATATTTTTTGAATTTGAGCTCAACCAATGAAATGAAGTTAACTAAGTTTGCTTTCTACTCCAATTTTCAAATTTTTCAAATTCCTTAAATTGAACTATTTCTAAAAATTTGACTTTGGGCTTTACAACCATGGTCATTGCTTTTACAATTATAAGATGACATAAAAATCTAGATTAAACCATGATGCTACAAACTATAAAATACAATTATAATGAAATTTTCACAATTTTCAAACATATATGTATTTGATATGAACTTTCTTTACTATCGCATGAAAAAATCATAGTAATTTCAAATTTTCTTGAATTTTTTTTAAAATGTTAAAAATATGTGATTTCATCTCTGAAAAACAAGAAAAAATATTTTCATTCATATTTAGTGACAAAATAGAGTGTATACAATAAGAAATATTGAGGTGGTTTTTATTGTGATAGCTTCTTTAAGGCATAAGATGGGAACTTACAATCACCATTTTTTACCATAATGAATATGGATATAGAATTCTATATAAAGGGATGCATTAGTTCAGACTTGAGAGGTATGTATTAATTAATTGTGGCTATAAATATATTTAACTAATTAAATGGATTTTAGAATGACAAGGATCTTGATTTACAAGTGGAAGTTAATTAGATATAAGTGAACTTTTGACTTTATATATAGTATAGGGAGCTAAGTAAATCCATTGTCTATTCTAAACAACTACTTATAGACTTGCCCTTTGAGATTGATTCTTAAACATCAATAGTCAATGCACACAAGGCCTTGCTTGTCGTGCCCCTTAGTGACACTTATCACCTTAAGCTCATTTTCCAATGCTTTTCAACCTCTTAACACTTTAGTGCCACCAAGATTCACGCTCTCCTAACATTGCACATGTCACGCACCCACAATATTAGGTTCCAACTCAAGTCACGGGGTTCCCCATTCCTCCGTGACTCCCAATCCTTTCCTTCCAACACTTAACTCCCACAAGACACTGGGCATGTCATTTGATGACATGGGGTGGAACTTCCATTGATGTCCAAGCACTCAGTGGAGGCACTACTTCCCACCGGTGCTAACCGCCCTTGCATGGGATCCAACTCCCCACTAGGCCCAACGCAACTCATTTCGGGACTCACCAAACGGGACTTACACCATGGCCTAGTGTGGAGCAAGACACCACTCAACCGATATCAAGGAGTGCACAAGCACTCCATGGTAACACACAAGGGGTGGTGAAGCTCCAACACTAACCTCACCACCCGGGGCCACTTAGGCTCACCATGACACCATCCGGGAGGGAGGAGGGAGACCACCCCTCCTCATAGTACTCTCTACGAAATTCAGCAACCCCCCCCCCATACTAGAGGTCACCGGAACCCCCCAAGATGCACCCCATCTTGGAAAACCACCCATTTCCAAGTGGTATCCCCCAAACCGAACTCTCAAAAGACTCCCGATCTTCCCATCGGGATAACTTTTAGCTCTGAACTTCAAATCCCAAGTGCAAGCCCATTTTCGTGATCTACATTTTATGTAGATTATCGTTCACTATTCACTTTCCCCAATACAACAAGTATTGAGGAAGTTATGGCCCTCCAAAAGTACGAGTCCTCCGGGAGGTGTAGTTCTCCGGGACTCCACCCTCTTTGAATGCCCCTTACTTTTAGCTCACAGCTCATTTCTTCATGAGCCTTATCATTCTAGAAAGCTTGTCTCCTTAGCTTTCCAATGATATGTGGAATGCCCTATTTGGCTCAAAGGAACCCTCCCTAACCTTGTTTCCCACGTCTCTATGTCTTGGGACGCGACCGGGACGCGACCGGGACGCTGCCAACTTTGAGGAGCCATATCTTTTGACTCTCAAGTCGGATTCTCGCGTTCTTTAGACCCATGGATGCGTCTTCTCACAAGCTTTCCAAGCATGTGCGACACGCCCCCAAATTCATCCGGATCAAAGCGTTACATCGCTCTAATCGCTTGGGACCCCTAGTCCCCTTCACCTCATCTCTTGCAAGGCTTGGGGGAGTCACCCCCAACGTCCCCCTTGCTCACCAAGGTGGCCGGGCACGCCTCTTGATGAGGGTCGTGACATTGCCTACTCTACTTGAAATCTATCAAGCAACATAATTTAGGTCCATGAGATGTAAAGACATTTTATCTTCTAATTTTTGGGTATGTTGTATAAACATCTAATCCTAGTAAAAATTTCAAAAACAATGTTCAAGATTCAACTTACATAATCCAACTTGGGGGTTTAAAAATCTTGAGGGGAGTTTATTGTCAACTAAAGAAGTTAAAGCACAAGACTATTAAACAACCATGATGTTGTGAATGTGTTAGCAAAAAATTGTAGCCATTTTTGTAAATAAGATGACTATATGCACAAAAAATTCTTTGTTTTAGGGTGGTCACCTCATAACACTTATGGGCTTTGGGAGTTCCACACTTCAAATTCACAACAAATTAATGCTTTGTTGGAAAAATATGATTTCTTATCGATATTGGTATCCCTTTCACATTATTTTGCCCATGTGAAACTTTCTAATTAATTTTTTTTTCTTTTTTACCTCACAAGGTCAAATCAAAAATTGTATAATTGCACAACCAAGGTGCAAATTCATTGTGTGTAGTTTGTCAAGTGGGCCAGATGTTATGCGACCTAATCTAGCTCCTTGAGTTTCTTACACTTAAAATGCAAGCATGGTCAATTTCATTAAAATGGCTGTATTCAAATGCCATTTTTCAGACCGTGCAGTCTGAACTGTAAAAGGAACATCTCAAACTGTTATAGATTTCGGACATCTAGGACACATACATAGATCTCAGAAATCTAAAAATGATATAGATTTCAGACCACGCCATCTAAACTATCTATGACATGTCTAGATTTTAGAGATCTAGATTTCTAACATCTAGTACAAGTTTAGATTTCAGACCTTGCCAAAGTAATGAAATGGACCACCAATTTACTGGAACACCACCATTTTAATGAAATTGACCATAAGCCTGAAAGTTGTCCTTGTACCACATCTGAATTGTGATTAACGTAGTTGTAAGGCTGTACCCTGTCTTTTGAGTGGATAGTGATTAGTGGTAATTAAGAGATTCTTAGAAGCCCTAAAAATTAAAAAAATCTTTAAAGAGCTGATTACGGTTCTTGGTAGGTAAAGTAAGTAAATGTCCCAGCATTGTTCATGGTTTACTTTACCTACGGTTACAATCTAGAAAGCTAACAAAAGCTACAAACAAGAGAACGGTAGAATGAGTGTCTTCAGGCACATATGATTGGCAGAGAGTTACTGTCTTCCTGAATCGGTTTGCAGTCTTAGCCTAATTGTTCCCTCTCACCGCAGTATGGCAAATGGCAAAATTCCTCGATTCCATCCTACAGTATTGAAGTACTGATCGACAACCAGCGCCAGCATTCACCCCATAAAACAATGTTTGTAGCAACGTTTGAAAGCTGAACACAACAACGTGATTCCACAATTGGCACTCAAAGTTGCTCCGTGAACAACGTTTTTGAACATGCTTGCTGAGAAATGTTGCGTACACGTTCACTGAAGTGCGTGCGTTCCAAAATTTGCATTTTTGCTGAAAAAACGTACGTTGGCAAACGATCTTCCAAAACGTTGCTATGTACAAAGGTGCTAAACCCTCCAAATTCTAACGACAGAGGCTTTTACTCAATGAAAAGTGTAGACTGAATAGTATATCCAGAATAAAACAAGCCAAGAACAGAGTGAAAGAGACAAGAGGAGTCGATGCATCAACATGATAAACAACAAGGTTTTATTTTTCCTCTTCAATGAATTCAACATCCTGGAACAACTAGCTTGACAATTAGCCAGAAACGCAGTACAGCATAAATTACTCGTATGCACCCGTCAACTATTCTACTCGCTCCAGGACCAATTCTCGATCGTAGACATTGAATTCAAGTCAAGGGCTGGTCGAATTCTCCTTCGATTCTTCAACCTCGATCCGGATGCAATCTCCTGCAGCACGTCACCGATTCAATCACCAACACACAAATTTGATCGATTCTGAAACCAGGTCCCCACTCCCCACCGCCCGGCCAGTACGAGTTGAACATGCAAGTAAGTATAAGACCGATCATAACCGCTCAATGCAACACACAAGTACATAAGACCCATATATATATATCAGCATGCGTATAAATACTGCTATCGAATTTAATTCCAGCAAAAACTAAACTTACTAAGACCAGCACGCGCGAGTACCACATTTTGCAAAACCACTTCCAGTGCATACGTACCTGCTTTGCGGGAGAATGATGCATTGATCGGTCAGTAGCCTCCAGCAGGGGGAGTCTGGTACTCCGGAGCAGGCTCCGAAATGGGAGGAGGTGGGCTATCAGCATAAGGAGGCCCAGGCGGAGATTGATACTCAGGAGCACTCGGCACATTATAAACATCCGGTGCCGGCGCCTCCACATCCGGAGGACTGTAGGAAGGCGTACTGTAAGCAGGCTCTGGAGCTGGCGCCTCCTCTGCAGGCGGCGGTGGGCAGTCGAGGAAATGGTCGATCAGCTTGTCCAGGTTCAGCAACGCCCTGCCCTCAGCCGGCGCCACCAGAAGCATGGCTGCTACAACCAGAACCACCATGGAGATCGCCTGCACGCCCATAGTCTTCATCGGTGTAGCTTTGCAAAATGTAAGCGTCGACGAGGAGGAATGCACGCAAGTGAAAGTGGGGGTGTACTGGAATTGGGAAGACGGCTTTTGAAGTTTATATACCATGCCATGGCCAGATTGAGACTTTAATTAAGAGGGTTTTAGCTTGCATCCCGGTTGCATGGGTAATTGCGTATGTCAGGGTCGATGGTGGACTTAATTGGTAATTGCAGCGACGAGTGAGGGTGGGTGTGGAGCCGGGTGGTTGATCAATGCTGCGGGATTGCTAAGTTAGCTAACTATCTGCTTCCATACTGAATTGAATCACAGGGAGCTAGCTCATATTAAATCTCTGGTGTTGAAAATGTACATCGTCCCACGATTTGTGTGGGACCATCCACCCTATGTTTACACTTTACAGAGTGAAGATTCAATATGAGGCGCCTGTGCATCGGGATTGCGTTATTAGAAGTATTATTAAAGCTGAGTCCTTGTTGGTGAAGGAGGCTTCATTAGTATCGTATGTCAGTAGATGGAGTGTGCTTTACGTGGTTCGGTGTCTGATCGATCAGGCAAAAAATGCAATCCTTAATTATATTGACAAAGTTTCCGATTGCCAAACATGCATGAAATGCATATGAGCAGTTTCACCTTTGTAAACCAAGACATGCATAGGTTTAAGTGCAGAACAATTGTCAAAAATATTGCCTTCTTAAGTATTTGAGAAGGCAAATTTCATTGAAATTCTTAATGTAATTGAAATCCTTTAATTGAATATAATACTTTATAGAAAATTTGTTGAAAATCAAAAATTGTATTGTAGCTCCTTTAAGAACTAATTAAAATATAATGCAAATTATGTCTGAATTATTGGCCTCAACCAAAACTTTGGGACCACCGCACTGAAATATGAAAGTAATGAAACAAGTGGCATAACAAACAATCATTTTTAAAAAAAAAAACCTTCAATCTACAAACATTTAGCATTTGCACTAACTAAGGTAGTGTGCTCATGAAGCGACTGGCTTTAACCCCTAAATGCCCAAGGCACCAAGTTTTGGTGCCAACAATACTTTGAAGTTAGATAAAACCTAACCAAGTTACTATTTTTAGTAGCTTCTATTTTTGAAAAAATCTTTATGAAGTCTAGTTTTAGCATCAAAAATCTGATCTTGAAAATGATTGATTATGATTTTTCTATTCAAGATTTTGTGCGAGGGTGTCCATTGTAATCTTGACTTTCCATAGTGTTGGGAGCTCTTGGAAATGAGCCTCAAATACACTAAGGTAAACTCCCCCATTATGGGCAAAATATAAAGTTAACCACCATTACAATTTTGCCCACAATGGGTTTGTTCCCATTTTGCCTATAATGGGGTTGTTTACCTTAGATCTTGGAGAAAAAATCACATTCAAAATTCATTAAAAAAAATTGTAGAGTAGATTTTTAGAAACCATAAATTGATTGGGGTTAGGCGTGTTAGGCCTTCTAACTTTATATTTTTTTTTCGTGACCAACTTTTTAGATTTGACATATGAAAAAAGGATTGAAAGACTCTTCAAATCACTTTTGCAGTTTTAATACCTTCATGATCAAACATTATATTATTTTAATTTATAAGTGATATTATTGTATTTTCTTTTCCTATGTGATCTCCAACACATCTAGTTTGAATTTTTATGGTTACAAATATAAAAAATTGGAACAATTTATCAAAATGATGGATTTTTCCCAAGTACGCAACTCTTGTATTATATACAGGGTTCGTCAACTTTAAAATAGCTTAGAGAATGGCTTTTGTAAAATTATATCAAATTAAAAAGACCAAAAATTTAGGTGAAGAATAAATTAAAAAACATTAAACGTAGAAAATGTTGGGTTGCATACATTTTAGAAAAAAATCACAAATATATATATGAAGAATTTAGACACTTATGCATAATTTTTTTAAATCCATACAAGAAGTTTCCTCCAATTAAAATTAAAATTCATTCATCATGTTTTATTTATAATAAAAGAAATTATTTTTATTAAAAAGCCCCCAAAGTTGGGTAGTTTGTTCCACAATACATGTATTAGAAAACTCATATAATTAGGTTTTGAATGCTATTATTGTCCTCAATGAATAATCATTTCATGTATATAATTATATTTTTGTATTCCTTGTTAAGAAGGCTACTCGAATTTTCTACATTAAAAGAAATGAAATCCCTTGCGATTGGACTAAAATGCATTATAAGTAATTATAATCAGGGCCACATAATACAAGAGTTGCTTACCTAGGGGATTTTTATTCAATTTAGAGCAAATTCTTAGAGGCTCAAAAATGGCCTTAGGCATTTAGGGGTTAAGGGTTGGTCGGCCTTTTTGATGGGTTTCCAAAGAGAAATTAATGTGGAATCTAACACAAGACTATTTCTTTCAAAATTTTCAAAGTATTTTTAAATTACTTATGAATTTCCAAAAAATTATGCTATAGGCACCTATTCATGATCATAGGCCTTACAAAAACCACACATGAGTAGGCTAGAAAAAGATATGGCTTTATAAAAAGAAATTGCATCATGCAAATAAAAATACAAAAGGTTCCAAAATGAAACCATTAGTAAACTTAAATGGATCCTACATTCTTTAACATCCTTAAGTTGGCTACCAATTTTCATTTGGGATGCATGTCCAGTGTCCACTTAGTTTGAAATGGACCCACTATGGCTCTTGTTCCATCCATTGGCAAAGTATGAACCAATATTTCACATATTCTCAACTGCTTTGACATTATTAGTGGTCCATTCACTAGATAGTGCATAGTGATCCATTTCACATTTGCTTACTATCCATTATAGAGCTTCTTGTAGGAACAATTTCAATAAGAGAGTTGCAATAAGAACCCACTCCTATAATACCCATCTTGGTGTCTAGGTGAGATAAATTTACTTCATTATTAATTTGTTAGTGTTTTGAATGAACTTATTGAAATCTAATTTATTGAGTAGTACAAAGAGGCATATAATAGAAGATGAAAAAATTGTACAAATAATATTGTAGAACTTGCCACCCAACTATCCACTGCTTTTTGTGCCAAGAGAATAGAAATGAAGTGCAAGAAAATAAGGATGAATTTATAATGAAGTTTTAAAATTCAATGAATTGACTAACATCAGCTATGATCTTACATCTCTAGATTTCATACCTCCCATTAACCATTTTACTGAAAAACAAATATTAAAAATCCAATAATTCAAAATATATAAAAAATTGCAAAATACTTCTCCATTTTATAACAAATGAAATCATTGTAGAGCTTTGATGTCTCATGCACTTGTTTTTGGATATGTGCATGCCAATCATTCTAAATTTGTTAGTTGATTGTGTGTCGTGGAAGAAGAGAATTTCATACGTTTAAACTTCAATGGTGTACCAAGAATTTCAATGTTTATTTACTAGCATCTACTTTGAAGATGGGGCACTTGTGATTCCAAAAGTTTTGAGAGTTGTAAGGTTTACACCAATGAAAAAATGCCCTAATAAATGCTCCAAATTTGACTTATAAATTAATAATAATTTAAAAATATTAGTTGTATATTTAATTTGAATGCACCTTGCAGCATACATTGTATATTACAAGGCATAAAATAATAATATTTATTCATTCTTTAGTGATTTCTTCATATTTACAACTATATAAATATGAAGGCAATTTTTTTTCCAATGAGGTATATTTGGAAGTAAAATTATATACTCTATCTTCTCCAATGATACATTCCAAGTATACCACTATACTAGTACATACAATTTTTTTTTAAATTTTTGATTGAATTTCAAAGTTAGAAAATGAAATCCGTATATGTTTTTTGAATATAGGAATATACATGCTTCAAGAACTAACATCTTAAAAGACTACTCCTAATTCCTAAGAGCTAAAAATCTAAGTCTTTACAATCTTCCTAAACAAAACTTACAAACGTCGACTACACATGTTATTATTATGCAACAATATATTATCATACATCAACATACATTGTGGTATATTAATGGATTATTAATGAATTAATATCACTAGTATATATTTTCATATTTGGAAATACTCCACAACATGGAATGCAATGACTCATATACCATTTGAACTTAACCCCTAAAGGACCAAGGTGCATTTTTTGGCAACATAAAAATTTTGGGCAAGTACATGTGACTAGAAATTTGCATGTTTTTAGCCCAAACTTGATTAAAGGTGTGGACATGGAATATCTTCCATGTGCACTAAATTTCAGGACATTTGGAAATATGAGTCAAAAGTGATGGTCTAATATGTAATTTGTTTCTCAACTCAGGCAGTCTGGGCAAATTATTTTTTTCAAAAATTAAAATTTGAAATTGGTTTTCTAGATTTATATTTACGTAGAAAGCTTCGAATCATTCCATTTTGATCAACAAGGTGAAAGTTATGAGAAGTTTTAGTTTGGGGGTAGTTATGGATTCTCTACTTTAAAATAAACTTTGAAGTCCTTCATTAAACTCAATTTTCAATATTTTTTGAAAAAAATAAAATCATGAAATCTAGATTGTTTATTACAAAATTACACCATTGAGATTGGCATTTTTCAATTCCATCACAAAATTTTTAACAATTTAGTATTTTGAATCATTCGCTACATCTTTCTACTTACAATTTTTTCCCTATATGTTGCACAATTCCAAATGATCTAAAAATTTTCAAACATGTAGCCAACTTAACTTGAAGAATGAATGTAAAGAAGCACCACCATTTTGGACATTTTTTCATAAAAATGTGACCTTGTGAAGTGCAACTGCCCGGTTTTTCACAAGGCCCCCAAAAGGCTTTTTGTCACTTCAAATGCTAATATCTTGCAATCTACGCAGTGGAAATTTCTGAAATTTTTTCCACATCTTCTCAATCTAGTGTAATGCAAGATCCTATGTTTTTATGTGTCCAAAATGATATTTTTCAAAATTTTGGTACTTGTATTAGAAATGGCAGTTTTTGAAGGTTTTTGGTGATAACATAGTCAAGGAACTTTAGGGGTTAAAAATCCCAAAGCAATAGTCTATAACCCATAATTGATTAAAAATACATGCTTTGAGTGACTACTTTTAGCACCTCCAATATCAGAATGCAAGTTAACCCTTATACTCTCTATTGTTCATATTTTGAACGATGAATAAAATATTTTATGCAAATATTTTGTCCAACTATAGTTTTCATTCATTCCAAGCAATTAATGATCACTCCCCTCTTGCACTTTGGTAGTCCTTGGTGCCGAGGAGAGCCCCCTAGTTGCTAAAAGCAAGAAAAATAAAAGTTTTTTTGGGGGGGTTTCACGCGTGTGGTTGGAGGGATCCCCTTAGCGCTAGGGGGTACCAAGAAGCAAGAAGGGAGTGATCAATCAAACCACCACCTAATCAAGGCGGAAGAGCTAGATCCCTGGGAGGTTCCAAAAGACAACAATGATTAACTAATCATCATTTGGGTGTAACCAAAGTCATTCCTTACACAAATATTTCCTATCAACCAAATAATTTCTTAAAATCTTATCAATCTTAACAATCTTTTCTAATATGTTAACAAGCTTGATAATTGACAGATTAAGACATAAATGTAGGTACCTCTTTCTTTGGCCTTGAAAAGATCCACGCTACTACAAGATAGTGATCAACAAAAATGAAACTTAGTGCTACTAATTTTTTTCCACATATGTAATGAAATCTTATCAACATTTTTTTTCTTCTAAAATCTAAACAAATCCAATAACAACACATCAACAAAAAATTATTGGTACCTTCCCATTGACCTCAAGAGGGTCTATGTTGTTATAGGCAATGATCAACTAATATTCTATACAAACTTATTTCCATCTCCATTCATCTCTCACATCAATTGAATGGATTCTTCATCTTCAAAGTGTATACTTCTAGACAATATTGAAAATTAGAATTCTCATTTAAATTCTATATATCCATGGTGATAGGTCTATGGTAATAGGTTCACGGTAGTAGGTGCTAAACTTTACTAAAACTAATAAATTTTGATCCACATTTTAAGTTGGAAACTATTTTTAGAAATATTATTAAATTTTCTATTGCTTGTTCAAATTTTTGAGCTCAATGCTCACAAAATCCCTGCTTAACACTCATAGGTTCATACTCACACCCTCACAAAATATCACCGCTACACCTAAAAGAGAAACTTTTTGTTCTTTGACACCTAAAAAATGGCCTCGAATGAACACTTTGAAGACTCAAAACCACAACAATTTTTCAAAAGCAACCAATGAGAAGTGAGGAGGTTTTGAGCAACCAATAAAGTTTGTCAAGACATTTCATGCTTCCAAGGTGTCCATGGAAGATGAGTCTAGTGTTAAGTTTAGGCTTTCCTAAGTTTGAACTTTGAAAATTTGTGAAATATTACTAGAGCATCAAAAAACTTACAAAACTAGTTGAATTGCATTTCTCTTGAGTTAGCCTATAACCTCATCAATTTTTTTGGTCATTTTGATCTTTGAGGAAATGAAGCTACATAAGTGTCTTCTTTCACTACTAGCTTACTTTAAGTTGTGACATAAATCAGATAGCTTCTAAGTATCATAAGGTAGGAGGTCTATAAACTACTTGATAAATTGTCCGATAAGGACCAAGGGATAGTCTAAATTTCCAAATTTCCATATTTATTATAAAACACAACTTAGAATAAGAGTTTGATCCTAAAGTCCTAAAGTCCCTTTAAAGAACAAAATGGATTTTGGGTAGACTCATGTAACCTCAATTTTTGAGGTGATTTTTTGAAACTTTCTTTAAGCATAGAAAAATACATTATCTTTCAATAAATATAATTCTTATTTCAAGTTGGGCCTAGGAGCAAAAATTATGCCACAATGTAGATTATATTTTGGCCTACACAAATTTTTTTCCTTTAATTCCATTTGTATTAGTGATTTGAAAGTTATAGAGCTTCTTCTTTTGTAGGCACTCATAGAAATTTCTTGAGAATATAATATATTGGACTCATATTAGAACTCAATTTTCACAATTCTCAAAAAAACAAAGTTCAATAAGGTTTTGTATGCTTGACCATCAGAATTAGTTTGTTTCAAATGCATTTTAAAGCTATTGACAATTTGTTTTTCCTTCAATCTCATACTTAATTCTACTTAACAAGTTTTTAAAGAATGAAAATCAAGTATTTTTTTAACGGCTTGTTTTTCCTAGACTTTCAACTCAAATATTCAACAATCTTTTTTTGTAAATCAATTTTTTTTGCAAAATAATTATTTTAAGAAGATTCAAAGTCAAATAATCTAGTCTTGAAACGCTCTCAAGAACCTATTTTCTTCACTGTCTTTAAGTACAAATATCTTGCAATCTAAGTAGAAAATTTTTTTGAAATTTTTTCCACATATTTTGATATTAGTCTTGTAGAAGATCTTATGGTTAAATATGCAAGAAAAGCAATTGATAAAGATTTTTTCTCTTTGCAATAGAAATGACATTTTTGAGCGTTTTTTGATGAAAAAAGGCCTTGAGACTTTAGAGGTCAACAACAATTCTCAAACCATCCATACCTTGAATTAGTTAGTTAGTTAGTTTCTTTTCTTTTCTTTGTTACAGTGAGATCTCCTAGACCATGCTTCCCCTGATTAGGTCCTTGGTACTGTTGGAAAGCCCTTAACAAGGAAAGGTGCAAAGACTTCATTTCATGGCATTTGCATGCATAATAGGAAAGATACTAATTTTTGAGTTATTTTTGGACCTTCAATTATCCTAAATTATGGATCTTCTAGATGGTGCATCTTCCACTCACATTCTTGGTACCATTAGAAAACTCTTTGCAAAGAGGGTTGTGCGGATTCTGCACGTGGTATTTGGACCTATGGTGTGAAAGTTATTGAATTTTGAAGTTTTGATGAATTGAAGAATTAGAAAATTACTTTTATTTTACTTTAGATGTGGCAATGGCATAGGACACACTAGTCTAAACCTTGAATGAAGTTGTTTTGTTTTGTTTTGTGCAATAAGATCTCCAAGACCATAGATCCTCAAGTTATGTTCTTGGTAATGTCCAAAATCCCTCTTCATGGAGGGATGCATGGACTTTTTTTTCATGGTATTCCAATTCAAGATAGAAAAGATATTGAATTTTGAATTTTTTGTGAATTAAAAATTAAAAAAAACATTTTCATTTTACTATATTATGTCTATGACATAGGGCTTATTAGTAGCTATAAAATATGATTTATAGATCATATCCATATAGTTAGATCAACCATTATACTAACTGATATTTTCCAATTAAATTTGAAACTCTAAATATGAAATTCCTTCTAAAATCAATTGTAGGTTGAATATTTGTAATTTTTTACAAGATCTTTTTTCATTTAAGTTCTAAAAGTTAAATTCTAATTGTGGTGATATTTTAATATTTTTGGTTTACTTTCCTATTCAAGTTGCTTTTCAAATGATCATTTTTTGAACTAAAGTTACTTGTCAAGGCTAGACCTACTTGTACTGGCTTTGTATCATAGAATATTTGCAAAACAAAGTCTTTGGAACATAAGAATCTACAAAAAATTATCGAATGAAAAAATAAGCTTTAATGAGCTTTTGATGTATTTGTGTTCATCCATTGTTTGAAATGCAATGGAGGACAATGGAGGTCCTTAATCACTGAGTGCTCCAACATTCATTTTTGGAATGATGAACATATTGAAATTGAAGTTTCATCTTCTTTACTGCTTGGATGGAAGTTATTCTAATTTGTAAAAATACATTGTCAAGTTGTCCTATCTAAGGGTTGGATTTGGTGTTATAAGGATACATATTTTTCTAAAATTGCCAATGTGTAACTATGTGAAGTGGTTGACCAAGCCAAAATTGCATTGACTCTAGTTCAAAAATAGATTTGCCAAAATGAAATCATAGCTTTGAAGAACACAAAAAATTCAAAACATCACCATATAAAGAGAACCTCATTTCAAATCCATTCCAACAAATTTTACTCACAAAATGATAATATTTTGCTTGTAATCAAATTTAGAAGGAATTTTGAAATTTCTATTTCAAAATTTATAAAAAATATTGGTGATAGCATTGGTGAATCTAACCATATGAATGGAATCTACAACTCTCAATCTACAACTTTTATTTGTATATGAATTCCAAAATATGCTTCCAAATAGCACTTTATAATAATTTTTTTCAAATCGTTGATTGTGGAGATGAAACTGGACATTTATGGTCATAAATATTTCAAGGAACATGTCACTCATTCTTAGATAAAGGATGCACTTAGAAGTAAGTTAAGGTAGTCTGCTCTTAAAGTGACCATGCTCTAAAAGCGATTATGGCATAGGGGTACATTTTGCTTTCTTTCATGTACCAACACTGTTCATTTCAAGAGATGGTCGCTTTTAGTGACTACTGCATTTCAACTTCAAAATTTTGTAACTAATTCCACAAAGGTCCAAAAAATATGAAACAACTTGGATTAGATGCCAATTCCATTTTTCTTCCTACTAAAATTGACTGAAAATTGTTATAAGGAATTTTGCTTCCCCGAAAAAGCAATCAGCTCTTAAATGGTTGCTTTAAGAGCAGACTACCTTAGACGGTATTTTTATGGACCTTCTACCTTCATTCTCTTCTGCCTTACCCGCATTGGAAACCTTGACACCACTTCATACCCGGGACCATTCCCTGGCCCCCCTCCCCCCCGGGTATGACAGCCAAGAAGCAACTTGGCCGCAACCGCTTCCATGGGCACACTTGGTCTGGAGCGTTGGATACCGTTCCGGCGTTCCATGAAGTTCCCGTTGCTCGTGCTCTTTGCGAAGGTTTTGCTATCTTCCTCAGAGATGGAGCATTTACAGCCCTTGTGGCTTAATGATGCTGTGCGTGTGAAGACCTCCTGTCGTTATTGATGGCGACGCTGGTGGAAATCGCTATGATGCAGCTCCATCATCTCCACTTTGTCGATCGTGCACTCAATTCCCTTGGAGCTTTGTCCAGTGGATTGATCCACGCAGCAGTTTGCTGCGTACGGGGTTTCTGAATTGCATCAAGTGCCGCCTAACGGATTTACTGGTGTGGTCACCAATTTCCCAGCTGAGAGTTTCACTGAGAGCGAATCTTTGAGGATTGAGCGAATGATTGACAGGGTTTAGGGGAAACAGACAAACAGGGCGTGGATTCAATGTTGACAGAGTTTCATGTCTCTCAATTGTAGACTTCGGGTGTGCCAGCATTGAGCGTTGTGAGAAGAGGAGTCTAGGCATTTTGCATTTGTTGCTGAGTCTTGATGCTGCGAGAGATGAGTATTGTCGGAGGGTGCTATTGTTGTTTTTGGAGGTTTGGAGGAAGGTTTGGGTGGCGTGAATGTGACTTTATGAGGATGTGAAAGAAAGGGGGAGGATGGGGTTTGTGTTCAAGAGTTGCAGCTCCGAGGACTTGCTGGTCCAGCAACGAAGTGGGTGGTCAAGTGCCAAGGGACGATTGAGACGAGAGGATTGCGAATTCGTCAAACATGACAAGCTCTTCTCCAATTGGAAGGTAGCGTTTGTCTATCTAGTATGGCTGAATCTTGATCCTGTCGATAGCAAGTGCAAGCGGTTTCTTCTGAGTTTACCTCACATCAGGCAACAACGATTTTTTAAAGAGAAACAATCATCTGTAGTGCCCCAGCAGACGAGTGCTCAGGTTACACCGGCCCCGGGAATGTATACTCACCAGCGAACATACACTGGGGGTCACTTGAATGGGACGCCACCCGTGCCCTAATTATGTCTCACTCGCTAAAATTATACTCCACATTTGGTTCGGCATTAAGAAGATCCATTAGGGTTCACATAGTGCCCAGTTTTGTTGAGGGTTTTGGAGTTTTGGGGGCTGCTAGGGCATGGTCTTTACTATTCTTATTGTTCTCCTTGAATGCTCGTTGTCTCATTTTCTGAATGTCGTTGGGTTCTAAAATTCTGCTGTTTTTGGTGATGTAGATTCTGGTCGGTCCTTCAGATTGGAGCGAACATATGGCTGGAAAAGATGGCATAGACAGATACCATCTGCATAACCTGCCAGCTGCTCACTTTGGGCCTGGAGTGTATGAGCTGGGAGTGACGACCCCATCATGGTCTCCCACTTCGCATCGCCAAAGCACACGCACTTTGAAAAGGGAAGACGTCATGGCCGTCTACGTTGGCCAGGCTGACAACATCCGTCTCCGTCTCCAGAAATATGGGCAAGGGGGGTCACATCTTGAAGGTTCCAGGTATGAATTTCTCCATCACATTGATGCTCTGGGGGTTTGATCTCCTCGTTTCTCTTGTTTAGGCTGAAGGATATGTGTGCCTAATTGAAGGTCAACTAAGTGTATGAATAGATCAAGTGAATTAACAACTTGGTTAAAAGCATGACTTTATTAAATATCTATCTTTGAATGGAAAAAATCAGGTTGTGTGTATGTAGTCACTTATAGTGTTCTACAACCTCCCACTTTGACATGGCATAAGAAATTCATACATTGATAAAAACATGATCTAAACAAATTTTGCTCTTGCATCCAAAGATCTCTCCATGGTTCTATTGTGATCACCCGAACACCACACTACTTAGGGATGTGAATAGAACCCTATACCTTACATGGCATGAGTGTCACCAACTCATGTACTTGACAAACAAGGTTTGGATTTGTGAAAATGCTCACAGATTGTTGTCTACAAATTTGTACCAAAGAGATGATGACTCAATATCCGGTGGGAGTACTAGCAGTCTAGGGTCAATTGACAATGGAAGCAAGACATCATATAATGGGCCACATCTCTTCTCGGAGGTTTTTGCTCTTGGTAGTGCCATTGCCTTTCGATGGGCACAGGTAATATATGTTTTACCATTAATGGTCTATTTCCAATCTTGATTGTGTCATATCATTTCTTTATTTTTTTATCTTATGATATATGCTTCTGCACTACACTAATAACAATATTTAGTGTTCGTAACACTAATTTGAAAAAAACCCAATAATCTATCATTGTTGACTAGTAGTGGCATGGCATTGTTTGAGAATATTGTCAACTATGAGTTGTATCGATTACAATCAAGAGCAAATCAAACATAATTAATCTTTGTCATGCTCATATGAGAAGACAATGGTTCATTAACTATGAAAGAGTGTCAACCATTTGTTATCATGATCACCAAGGGTTTATCTACATTGTTATGTAAATGTACCATTATGCTACAAACACTAAGCGTCAACCAAACACTTGTAGCCATTGATTGGAAGTTCACGAAGTTTGACCTCGAATAAGTTTTCAGAGAGGTAACACTATTGGGTGACTAACACCAAATGCCTTTATTAGTGTACTTTTTAAATGGCCTGTACATTGAAAAGGGTCACCCTAAATCTTGTTTCAGCAGATTTGTTTCAAAGATGACTCCTTATTCTTGTGAATATCTTTAACAGACAGACAGCAAGGTGGTAGCGAAGCAAGTGGAATCAGAGCTTCTGGCTGTGTTTGATTACGCTTGGAATAAAGGCAGCAATGGTAACCGCCGTTCTCGTGATATTCTTGCCAAGCTTTTCATGGTCTGGCCGAGGAACGACGCCTTCTGCAATCCTTTATTCTCAGGCAAGAAGTACATCTTTTGTGGTACAAATGCTGTTGGTATCAAAGTGGCCTTGCGAAAGCCCCTAGATGCTCCGTCCAAAAGCAACAAAAACTTGGGCTACTTCGTGACCACGCCACCCCAGGTCCCTGTAACTGTTCGCAGCCCAGTGAGACTGGCCTCTCTGGAGTTGCGGTGTGGTGCGGTAACCGACAAAGGTACACCTTGCAACACTCCTCCTGTTAAAGGTCGTAAACGGTGCCTGCAACACAAAGGAATGCGAGTGAGAGGGGCTCCAGCTGCAGGCAACGCTCCCCTCCTGCCGACAAGCGAGGAATACAATGTGAAACGGGAGTCTGTCAAAGTTGGTGGAGGGCCAGTTTGCTTACCCAGAGGCTTCCTCGGACGAAGTGGACCCAAGTCCAGACCAGTTTTCTCAACAGATTCCAAGCCAGTCTGCGAGACTGAGTGCAAGGAGGAGCCCCGGGTTGGACGGCGACAACTGAGCCTTTCTTTCAATACATGGATGAAAATGGAGAACGAAAGGGCCCATGATAGTCAAGAGCCTTCGTGGAGTCAGGCTACTGAGAATGAAGAGGTATATGCTGACATCTTGCTCCACAAACACGTGAGTGCCATTCCGAAACACAGAGTTCGACAGATCGGCTCCAAGTACACTCCCGTGCTTGTGGATGATAGTAAGAGGAGGTAGAGTTGCAGAAGGGGTGGTTCGTGTGTACAGTTTTAGAAGTGTGCTTTCTGTGATGTTCACAGGTAGTCTTCAGAATTTAGAATCTTGATCAGACAGGCTCCCCTTTCTGTCAACTTTCCAGGTACTGTACTGGATTTCCGACTGGGGTAGTCCGTAACCGCTCTGCAGAGTGCAGAGTTACAGTCCACCCTTGACATCTGTTACCCCAATAAGTGCTCGAATCGCATGTGTTAAGAAAAATTGCGCTCCCCCCCCAACCCAAAAAAATAAAACTCAAAAAAATACACTAGTAAGTGTTAATTGTTAACTGTGAAGAGGATTTACAAAAACTATGCTCCTTTCTTCAATGCATTCACCTCGATAAATGTTAATTTGGATGAAAGTGAGGTTAGAAATATTCATAACTTGGATGAAATTGAATTATGTCCATCATGTAATGTATAGATCATGTTTTAGTTGGCATTAACACCTAAAGGACCATTGTCCCTTTGTGGGATACTTGGGATTTTGGGCAAGTACCTATGATCTCAATTTTTGTCTTGATTTTTTGAATTTTTTTATGAAGATAGACTAATTGATTAGATATGTGGGAATATAATTATTTGCATTCGGTGCTCGGGAACAAAAGTTATGTTGAAACAAGCTCAAAACAGAGGAGGGAGGGCAATTAAATTTTTCTTTTTTTAAAACTTGAATTGAAATTGAAATTTTTTTTTCCTCATAGAGTATATTTTTGTCTACATAAAAAAGGTTTGAGTCATTCCACTTGGATTGGTTATGAGAAAGTTATGGTTAATCTTGTTTTATAGGCCATTAGAGTATCTTCTTGAAAAAATAACTTGTAGGGTTTGTTTTTTTAATGCAATTTTTACAATTAAAAAAGAAGGTCCAAATGGTTAAATTTGCTTACTAGAATAATCTCACCATTGGAATTGGTGCATTTTTATTCCATCTTCGAGATATTAATAATTTAGATTTTCCTCCTATCTTGTACCTATTTCTACTTAACAATATTTTAAAGAATAAAAACAAATTGTATTTTCCCCCCTACACTCTCAAGTCAATTCTCCACCATGAAGATTTAAAGCTCAAAACTTTGCAGTGCAAAAAATGAAAGTTAAGAAGGTTCAAAGTCAAGTACATTAGGAAAATTCTGAGCTCTAAACAAGGTTACAAATTCTACACCCCCATGGTACAATTATGGAAAAAATTTAAAAATTTAAAATTTAAAAAATTTAAATTTGGAATCTGATGGGACACTACTAGTGCCACATCAATGCCATGTTAGAATGACTGTTTTTTTTTCTTTTAAAAAATATTTAAAATATTATTTTTCCACAAGAAATTTTTTTTTATATATTTTCTATACTTGCATTGCGGGGGAGGGGGGGGGGCGGCGAAAATCTAATACTCGCAACCTTGTTTAGAGCTCAGAATTTTCCTAATGAATCTAGTCTTGCAATGTGCTGAAAAAACTTGTTTTTTCACTTTAAACGCAAATGTCTTGCAATCTATGGGGTCAAAATTTCTGAAATTATTTCCACATATTCTCATACTAGTTAGGTGTAAGATCCTATGGTTAGATGTGAAAAGAAAATACTTTTCAATTTTTTTCACTCTTTGCTATAGAAATGATAGTTTTGAGTGTTTTTTCGAAGAAAAAAAGCCTTGGTCCTTTAGAGGTTAATAGTACCATATATAGCTTACAGTTTCATCATGCATCGTCCATTCTACATCATGCAAACAACATTGGCCATTAATTCCATCAACATGTTTGGGATTTAAGCTTCAAGCTCCCTTGCATCAATTTCTTTTATATTCTAGTGTTGTGCCATTTGAGGATTTAACAATGTTATGATGTTGTGACAAATTTGTGATTTGATGATTTAAAGAGGCTAGAAGTTTAGGTCTACGATGGAGAAGGGTTTTGAATTTACTTTGGTGCAAAAGAAAGAAATCCTTCAATATCATTAGAGATGTGCACAAGAATCTCATCAAACAACTTAAAATTCATTCTCCCATTATGCTTTGATGTGTGATGACAATCATATTTTATGTATTTCATCATTTATTTATAGAATTTTATTTATTGTTAATTTCAAAGTCACATAAATGTTATTCATGTAAGTGTTACAAATTGTCTATGCTACCCTCCATAAGTGCTAATGTGTTAACACCTCACAATGTTAAATCCTTTCTTTGAAGGTGGGCTTGATTGACGTGCCACATAGGTTGGATGATGGTTCCCAAGTAAGTGCCCAAGTGGACAGGCACAAATGCACAACTGCACCCCCAACAGAACCCCATGACTGCTATACAATTTTAGTGTTATTTAGGTTCTACATAGAATGTACATAGTGATGGTTTTTAGGGTTTAGGGCCATGGTTTAGAAGTTGGATTTCTTCTTTTATCCCACATATCCTACATGATTTCTTTTACCTCCTATCATTGCATATGTATATAAAGGCTTGTCCTTTACAATTCAAAATGTAAATAATGGATGGCTTTTGAAGCTAAGTGATGTATATGTTGAATTCAATAAGTGGTATGATCAAAATTCTATAAGTGGTATGAATGTTTTTTGAGAGCACTTCCACTTTCAAAATATCATTGCATTTTTTTGCTTTTCAAAGAAAATTTTGATAGACAATGCTTACAACATTGTTTTCTCAACCCTATAGAACAATATTTTGTAGGGCAATTCATAGAACATTTTTTTGAAGTTCTTGTAGGACATAGAAGCAATAATCCCCTCTCCATAAAATTTCTAATAATCCTAAAATAATTGAAGTGATTATTTTGTAAAAGACTTGTAGAACGATGAAATTCTATTGCAACACTCATTTTTAAGAAGTACAAGGTTCAAGGTTGAGAAAACAATGTTATGAGCATTGTCTATCAAATTTTTCTTTGAAAAGCAAGAAAATGCAATGACATTTTGAAAGTGGAAGTGCTCCAAAAGAAAATTCATACCACTTATAGAATTTTGATCATACCTCTTATTGAATTCAACATGTACATCACTTTGCTTCAAAAGCCATCCATTACTTGCATTCTAAATTGAGAAAGACAAGCCTTTATATACATATGCAATGATAGGAGGTAAAACAAACCATGTGGGATATGTGGGATAAAAGAAGAAATCCAACTTCTAACTTGTTGCCCTAAACCCTAAAAATTGTTGCCTAAAATCCTAAATCTATTGCCATGTGCATTCAATGCAAAACTTATAGAGCACTTAAATTATATTGCGGCATATGGTTCTGTTGGAGTCGCGATCATGCACTTGCGCCCATCCACCCATGCGCCTCATTGGGTAGCCATCATCCAACATATGTGCCACATCAACCAGGCCCACGTTCCAATGGAGGATTTAACCTCTTGTGATAACACTACATAAGGTAGACAAGCCTATTACCACCCTGATTTGCATTCTAGCTATGTTGGGGTCAATTGCAAGAAGGGAAAATATTTTTCATAGGTGTGCTTGTTATATGAGTCAAATCCAAGTGGAGTTATATTTTTTTGATCAAAATTGTAATTTTTATGAATTTCTGAAGTAGTCTGCCCTAAAATGACAAAACCATCCATAGACTAGAGTCATAAATGTCCTAGAAACAACCTACAATTGTCATTCCATGTATCTATTAGCATTTGCTAAGTGACCAATAAAGGAGTGACACGATACCCTAAATGACATTACTTCTCTGATTTTGTCAGAATCTGGAGCAAATTTGATTATTTTCTTGACAGATTTGGATGCTTAAATGAACGAAATTGGGGCCAAATATAGGGTGACGGAATTAGGATGCAGACGGAATTGGGCAGGTCCACCTTAACCCTTAAACGCCTAGCTGGTGACCATAGAAATCAGCCATTTTGGAACCATGTGGCATCATCCACTTTAGAAAAAACAGAGATACTCATTGGGAGTCAAACTACTGTAGAAGATTTTTCCTTTCCACCCCTAATTCCGACAATGAATAGTTGCAATTTTGGTCTACATAGGAGAATTCCTTATCATTCATTGGACAATAATCGTCTGCCGCGTCCTTCAAGGGTTAAGTGTTACAAGTTTCCTTGCTCCCAAGCGTCAACATAAGTTAGCAGATATCGAGGGTGGGCTATACAGTGTACACAGAACTACACACTTATACCATGATGAAACTGTGCAATTTGAAAAGAGTTTCTTCTATGCGGTACAATTATATAGTTGACAAGCGATTACTGATTTCTGACATGATGCTATCTTCTAGATTAACTTAAATTAGGATTATCAGATCTTGGAGATCTACGACTCTGTGAGAGCCTGAGAAAGATGGCAATGACTCTAGAGTCTAGACCCACTTTTGTACCAACTAAATGGCGATGAATCTAATGGCGGATTTGTTTGAGTCTGAGAGATTTATTGTTTGTAAAGCTAAACACCAGATATATGACAATTCGGTTGTAAGTTGTCTTCAAGACGCGTTTGTGGTTCATTTTCCGGGGTGAACTGATCTTCTCGCTTGTCCTCGAGGGAAAATGCTGAAATTTTTTATTTGACACACATAAAAAAATTTGCAAATTTAAAATTCATATCTGCAATCAGAGGCCCCAAATTCCCTCGGAAGGATGTGCACGACAAATTTTTCAAGCACAAAATAGGAGGTCTTTTATTTTACTTGCACCCCTGGAATGACTTGGGGGGACGAGCAAGGGGATTAGTTCACCCCACCCGTTCATTTGTAGATGAACTTATCTCGTATACTTCCTATATGCAGTGGTGCATGAGTGTAAGTTAAATGGTTTCACCATCGAGAGCAGGGGACCCCACACAGCACAAAAATAGGGCGGCAAGTTAATAATGTGGGTCTTATTCTTAGGAAATACACATGTGGATCTACAATCTCCCCTCAATAGAATGATATTCATCTTCTCAAGTGCAATAAGTGACTTTCCTTTAGTTGTATTTCACAATCGCAGATCTACTTCATCTGAGAAATGTTTGACTCAATATAGTCCATCTTCTATTGAGTTGTGATAGCACAAACCTCACTACTATGCTTCTCCTATGTTCAAAGAAGAGTACACAGCCGAAGTGCAAATTTACATCGGCTTCTAATTCTTCATAGTCGTTGTGTGCCACAGATCCAAGAAACGAACCAAACCTTTCTAATAAATAGAGATGTTTGGTCCTCTTTCGTATAAATGAATCGCTTAAAAAGATGGTCTTGGAGAGTCAGAGAGGATATCCGATGCAACAGAAACGAATAAGAAAGCCTGCATTCCACCACATGACAATCTGCCATAAAACATGATTTAGTTAGACAAAATGAAGTATAATGTAGGAATGATTCCGCATGTGGCAAATCCAAACTCAATCATGTAACAGTAAACTTCATCCACTAAAGGTAACCAACCAAATATGTAGCATGAATTGTGCGCAAGGTACAACTACCACATCTAAATTGCAACATATAATTACTTGGCATCAATAGAATGATGGAGACTGGTAGTAGGAGTTCGCAAGAAGTCCAATCATTTACTTGAAGTTAACCATCTTGTCCAAAATCAAGATTAAAAAATTATGGTCTTCTCACGAAGAATAACCATGTTTCTTCTCCACATTCCCCTGCCTCTTGCCCAGACTCCTTGTGAACCTTGACTGAATTCTATCCTCACCACTACACTCAATCATATGTGATGACAGACCCTGCACATTCCCTGTATATCTTGAGAATTTGTCACCTCGTGATGACATCTAATAAAGATCTTCCACATCTCAGGCTGTGGTCACATGTGAGAGTACACTTTGAAGTACATTTGTTAGTGTCATTGGAAAGGGTTGAGTGTATCGTCAACATCGATTCAAACATTCAAGGGTTTCCTTGCCGAAGGTTCACTTCGGCCATTGATGAGCTATTTGATGCTTCTTTTAATAGGATTGTAGTCATCTGCAATGCCTTTTTCCAGGTGACCTAGAGCTTCCACTTCCCACTTTGACGCCAGAGCCTTGCTCCGGTACATTCGGCACATGATGATAGAAGTGTGCAAGGACAGGGTCTTATCTTCCAAAGTGTACTCGCAGAGCTCCACGTCGGTGGTGACATCTTTCAGTTGCACAAAGGAAGTCGGAAATCACTCAACGTCGCCCCGACAAACCTACTCATGGTGAAGTAGAGCTCCTTGATGTCCAAGCAAAGTCCGAGAGGTTTATGTCGATGGTATGATTCCCTTGTTGATTCTCGTAGTCCATCACATCTCCGGAGTGTCAAATCGCTCCACATAGGTCTTGGATATGGCTATAGTCGACCAATCCCCTAAAGTCCATGTTAATATTGTAAAACAAGCAAGAAGCATCCAGGTACCGCATTTCATCACCTAACCAACACCATGATTCCAGCATCTTCATTGTTCTCATGTTCACTGGCACACTGTATGACTTCCCTTTGACATGATTGTCGATACTCCTCGCCTTTGAATGTTCTCAAATTGAGTCCCCCATTTGTGATAGCCTTTCCAAAGCAAGTTTTTCCAGCATTGCCTCAACCACTAGGTAAGATGCGCCTTCATCGGGACATGCATGCCCATGATTCGGAAGAAAAACGGCCAATCGTCCTAAGTGTAATCACCTTCTTAATGAAATCCAGAATCCATTTTTTCAAAAACGCCGAGGGCATGCTATACAACGCGTCATAGCCAACAGTGATGTCCTTCAATGAGGTACCACTTGGACACCCCAGCAAGTGCAGAAAACCATCATGAAACATGTTCAACCTCAAGGTAACTGGACTCCCTTCCTTCATTGCAAGCAACAACTTCTCATCAACGACTGACAATCTCCTTGCCTACTCGTAGTGTGTTGCAATTGACGGATCATGCTTGCAAATCCAAATGTTTGTCTGGTCGAAGACTTCGTTTGTGAGGGGGTGCACAACCTCCTTCCATGCCATGGCTTCTGAGAAACACACACTGAGTCATGCCATGAGACTCCCCAAATTCGGGCATTGCTCTTTCGTTTGAGCTCCCGGAGACTTTTAGAACCTGATGACTTTCTGCTCAGCCTTGCTCTAGAGATTGAATCTCTGGCAAAAGGCGAGAAACAAATGGTGCATCATGTAGTAGCCCTCAATGGCATGCTCGATGGCACCCACTCCCTTGTCGCACAGCAAAACCATCATGGTGTTGAGCACCTTGGGCATCACGTCTAAGACCATTTTGGGACGAAAAGCTTTAGAGATTCCATGACCCAGAGGGCAAAGCTCCACAATGGTAGATTGAATCGTCGGCAAGGCACGCTCGAAGTGATCCTATGTGATGTAGAGAGGGAGAAGGAGTTTGAACTTGTCATTGTCAACGGTGTTACACACACTACTCGCATACGCTCCTCAGGAGAGGATGTCGAGATGGACTTAGATGTAGTCGACGTCATGCGTGTGGGGGTTAATGATGAAGGAGATCAAGAATCCAAGAACTTCCTCCTTGAAAATGCACTTTTTGTGGAAGCAACACAAACTCTCGATGATGTTGTTTTGCTAGAGGAGGAAGATGTGTTTCCAATCCTCCAAAGAAGTAGCATGGAGGGAGGTGGCAGGGAAGTGGCAGTGAAGCAGTAGTTTCCACAAGTACCCGTCCTCGCTAGCGGCATGCCCTGGAGATAGAGCTCACATCCTTAGTAGACAACATGCACATGATTGTTGTTAGCGCCTCTTGGGGAAGTGGTCCAAAGTTGCCCATGGCTACTTCAATGCTCGGTTTTGTTGGAGGAAGATCTGGAACACTGGTAATAACCTTCTAGTTCATTCTTGTCATCGCCAAGGATGTATAGTTCTTCCTTGAAGTCATAGTCTGCCACTCACTTGTCACCTCCTTCGACACAACAACCGCATGATCAGCTTGTGGCTTCGAAAGCTTGGGATGTGATTTAATTATTGATCGATTTGAATTGGATATGAGCTTCTTTAGCTTGGTGCGTACTGTAACCTCAATCTCCTCCAAAGTCAAAAATGCAAGGACGGGTTTTAAGCCTACATGTCCACACCCTTTACAGATGAAGGTTCTTGATCGCTCAACTGTTTGTTGCATCGACACCTTCCGCACGTCGTAGAGGAGATCCTCCTGAAGTAGAAAGGCTTGTAGCTGAAGTAGGACACTCTGCATGCTGTATGCACTACTCCAGCCCTTGTACGTTGGTGTATAGTTCCACAACGACATTGGCCAACCCTTCAAAAAAACACAAAACAACAACGCATCTTGCTTAATGAAATATGCCACAATCACCACCATCCACCACTATATGCAACAAAGTCAATATTGTCAAAGATAATGAAAAAGAAGACAAACGAAAAAAGTCAAAAGCAACAAAATGAAAAACATTCAATGAAATTGATCAACCCAACCAATTCACTCGTTGAGTGGATACAACTAAAGGTTGATGACTACAGAGCTACTAAACATGAACAACTATATAGATCACACTCGTGGACAATCATGTATGAAAACAGAAAAAGAAAACGTGATCAAAGATCATACCCGAGATTCCGGTTGAAGCGCAACATTGGGGTGTGGCAGTGGTGTGTAGAGGTGAACGATGGGACCTTCGGCAAGAAAGGAGGAAGGAAAGTCTAGAATGAGATGGAAGACTGTTCCTATGAGGGGGTTTGCTTGTTGCTCTTCCAATTCCTCGCCTTCCGAGCTCCGAATGTTGACATGCCAGACAAAGAGATTGCCCTCTTCCGGCTCCCCAACCACGTTGAACAGAGGGCTCTCCTTCACCTCTTACAAGTCCTTCATGAGGCGTCGCGTCGTCATGGTGAGTGCAGCTGCCATGACAAATGATGCAACACACTCAACTCCAATGAGGTTGACTGTCACCGGATCACCTGATCTAATCTGTTTGATCAGAAAAGAGACAATTGATATGTTGAATCTCTTCGAGTCTCTCCAACTATGAAAACTTTACAAACTTTAGAATTGACATGTTACTCCGAAAGGAACAACCATGAATTCGAAGGGGAAGATCGAGCCGGAGAAGACTCAGGGAGATTCAGAGTCACCTAGTTTCTAGCAAAATCATCTTCCCAACAATCAGAAAAGCTCAACCTCAATCCGCTACTTGAAAAGTACAAAACAGATTCAAAAGCTGGGAGATGATGCAATTGGATGGTTCATTCTGCAATATAGACATAATACTGATGTTTGTATATTGTCTTGGGTGGCAAGCAAGGAATTTCCACTTTTAGTAACAGTTCTAAAAAGAAATAAAGAAAAAGTCGTCACGTCGACACCTACTTTAAAATAACACTTTTCTCTAATTATCGGCAGAGACAAGGGATCATGGAATTCTAAATCCTAATTACCAAACCGAGATACAACTTCTTCAAGTGATAAAAATAGAGTTGTAAGTTTATGAGTTAAGTCCTAGAATTTACATTGTACCTGACAAGAATGGATTGATGAGTTTCATCTCCACACATGCCATTGTTGGGTTTAGGTTTTAGGGTTTCATCTCCACACCTTCCATGCTTAATCAACTCCTCAACTAGATCAATCTTCTACATAATTTCCAACTAAACGTGTATCTCTTGTGGCACCAAAGAGCAGAACTGAGGAACGGGACAATATAAAATGTAAAGAACCCACAATCAATCGTCCACCATTGAAACGTAACTAGATCCTCTACCTCGAACCACGACTGAAGCACTGTCTACAACAACAAGAGGTTCCCAACGTAGAGTTCTCTTCTGGTGCGCTTGAAGAGTAGGTTTCCATCCACAGAAATGGGCACTCCATCTAAGTCAATTGGCGGAGAACTAATTCTTTTTCTCATAGTGCTAATGCCAAAGCACAAGACCAAAGCACAAATCTCACATGTTGATCTGAAGTGCGGACAACGAAAACACCGCTCTCGTCGGATGTGCAATGGCAGCACTACTACGAAAAAAATTAGTATAGAAATTTCAATGTGCTAGAAAAACACCGTACTGTACATAAACAGATTTGAAGTAGTGATCGACTTCAGCTCTCCAACAAGTAAAATGAAGTCAGAGTAGCAAGATCACAGACACTTTGATGTCAAACGAACAGATAAACGAAGGATGGATGAATCGAAGAAAATAGATGAATATTGTATGAATAGAAGTTTAGTTTTGAATGTCACACTCGTGTCTTGAAATGCATTGTGTAGAGCCATTGAGTCTCTAATTCTTCGTATTGTAGTGTTGCACGTAAATACGATATTAACCCCTAAACGATGTGGCGGATGTTTTTTGTCCAATGAACATCAAGGAATTCTCCTCTAACGGACAGAATTGCCACTATTCATCCTTGAAATTAGGGATGGAAAGGGGAAATCTTCTACATTAGTTTGACTCCCAATGGATATTTTTTATTTTTTTAAAGTGGATGATGTCACATGGTTCCAAAATGCCAAATTTCCATGGTCACTAGTCCGGCATTCAAGGGTTAACCCTTCAAGGACAAAGCCCCCATGACCAAGGTAATTACCAAAACTACTTTGATTATTGGACCAGTAGGTGCATTCTGTTTTTTTATAATCACCAATGAAGTCATCCATTAGACACAAAATGTCCGCTTCGATATTGAAGGGTTAATGAAGTATATGGTATTTCAATTGTTGTTGACTCTTTTGAGTTGATAGAGAGTGGATAGTGAGAAAGTGTTTTTAATTTTTTTAATTTTTAATTTATTTTGGAGGGGGTAATTGATATGGACTATTGCAAAAATATTAGTAGTGAGTTTATTTATTTTTTAAATTTCTTAAACTTGAGATTCTTACATTTTTTTGAAGTATTAATGTTGCCAAAAAAATATCAAACATACATTTTTTTGCTTCATGTATGCATTCAACATCTATATCAATATTCATATTTGTACTAGTACTTGTATTTGTACTTGTCTATGAATATGTTTGAAATTGTTTACACCCATTTGGGTGGAGAAGGGGGAATTGAAATGGATTGCATAACTCTTTTGAGATGGTAGTTGGATGGCATGAGTTACAAAAGTGGCCTCGAATCATTTTGGTACCTCTCCAAATACTACTTATAACATTTGTATCCTAATTTTTATGATAAAATTATTCCACGAAGATTTTAAAAATCTACGATTCTGAGAGCACTTCAAACATCTTACAAATTCAAACATTGTAGACAAACAATGTAAATTATGTCTATAAAATCCAACCATTGTCAATGAATTAAATCAAAATAAAAGTAAATTTTTAATATTTTGATTTATATTCATTTTTAGTCAAATTTTAATATTATGATTAATTTTGATTTCAAAAAAGGAAAAAGTTCTCCATTTCACAATATGCTTTAGAAAATGTGAAATTAACCCCTAACTATCTTAAAGACCATATATAGTCGATCTAAAATTTTAGGCCCATTTCTATGCTGGTAGTTAAATTCTTGTGACTAGTTAAAAATTTTTTTTGAGCAGTTTTGAGGGTTAACTATGAAAAACTTTCATTTTTCATTGAGAAAAGTACATATTCAATTATTGAGAGGTCTTCAAAGGCATATGTGTACTAAAAGTGTAGTGTAAAGCTTGCTAATTTTACTTCATTTTCCAGCTTTATGTAAAGCTTGACAATTTCATTTGATTTGAGATCTAAGAAATTGTACTTATCCATTTTCTTAGAGAATGGTTCCATTGAAAAGTTTAAAGTCTTTACATGATTTTTACCATTGAAAATTTCAACATGCAAGTGTTTATTTGAAGCTATTTGCAATTTCTACTTAAAAACAAAAATTGCATTTCAACAATTGCAAGGTGGATTGTGTAATGAGTTTGATGTTTTTTCATGTTAAATTTAATTTTTTGGAAGTGCATTGTAGTGTGCTAACACTCTTTGAAGTTGTTCATGTTACCTCCAATCTCCAAAAACATTTATATGCAAATTTTTGAAACATTGTGGACAAAGACAACATACTAAAAATAAAAAATGTACATTTTTCTTGGTATAATATCACAACTCCTAGGAAATTTTACACTTACAATTGGTGTGTATAATAATAAACAAGTGCTATTAACATCTATACGGTTAGATTTGGAAAAAAATACAATTTGCTTCATTGAGGATAATTGCAAGCCAATGCTCTTTTTTCATAGTCAAAACACACTTCGAAAGGCTTAGGCACTTAGGGGTTAAAGACGTCTAGATGTATCTGGATGAAAACATGGCTGGCTGGCTGGGAATTCCGTCGTTTTGAATGAGAAATGGATCCTGGATGAACGAAGAAGCTCATATTGGATGAATAATCCTGGAAACTGAGGTTCTTCGGGGGAGTGGAAGAGACGACTCCAGCGAATGTGCTCGCCCAAAGATTGCAAGCTTCTGGCGATGGCGGGCCTGCTGCTGCTGCGGACCATGCCCACCAGCAGGGGTTATGCCCTCCCGTTGCATTGCACAAAGCCTCTTCCTGTCTCTTCCTCGCATTACAATGCCCTCCGCTTACTCCCGCGCTTCCGTGGTTCTCCTGCTACTCGATTAAGACGCGACAACCGTGCGACCTGCTGGAACCACAACAATGACAGGAGCTATGGCCGACATCCTGGAGCTTTCCCGAGGGTGTGGATTCGGGGGTCCAGTTTCCGCGCTTCTGGTACCAATTTCACTTGAATTGGGAGGTCGGCGTGGGGTTTCGCAGGGTTTTGGGAAAATCTTGGATTATTATTCGGTGAATTCAATACGCCTAATTTTGAACTACCAATTCTGAATACCTAATTCGTTTGAACACCAGATTCTAACGTGGCAATTGCATCTAATTAGAGCCAAGTGTTTAAGACACCTGTTCTCACCCCCTTTTTCAATGTCTTTGATGATCATTTCTGTACACAAAACACTGGACAAGAATTGATGCTGTGCACTTTCAAAATTTTGGAGAAAATCATGGATTAATCGGTGAATTCAATGTTGACTTATCAATTTTGAGTACCGAAGTCGTTTGAACACCAACTTCTAGCATGGCAATTGAAGCTAATTAGAGGCAGAGGGGTTAGATAGCGGTCCACCTCCTTTTTCAATATCTTTGATAGTAATTTTTGTATACAAGCCACTTGATAAGAATTTATGCTGTGCCCTTTCAAAATTCTCGTGCAAGTTTCATGAATTCTTTTGTAATTGGTTGATTGATTGGACTTCGTGCGGTTGCAGCTGCAAGTGACGCTCTGCCGCCCGTGGAGCTTGGAAAGAATTTCGACTTTTCAAGTGAAGAGCGACTTTACAATTGGTAAGCTGTTTCTGTGGCTTACTAGCTTTGTCTTATGAAATTTCTTATGCAGAGCAGAATTTGAGGTCATAATGAATTGAAATTGGCAGGTGGGAGGGGCAAGGGTACTTCAAACCGGATGCTGCTGCCGAAGGAGAGCCGTTTGTGATCCCAATGCCGCCCCCGAACGTGACGGGCGCTCTTCACATGGGTCATGCCATGTTCGTCACCCTTGAGGTACATGTTTTGTGATTCTACCTTTGCTTTGCAATTCGTGTTTTGAATCTGCTTTTTGTTCTTAACTGAATTTTGACTAAGTTAGCCTTTTCAGTAATTTATGGACATCAATCAGGATGGGAGGTCTATGTGCAATGGGGAGATCGCAATTCAAGCACATCTCTGTTCTCTTGATTAAAAGATTTGGAAGATTGTAACTTTAATGTTTTGGATAGTGGTAGTAGCAAATTTCAAGCAGGTGATTATAGGGATGCCTCCTAATGAATCATGGGGAGGTTTCTCTATGAATTGTGTAATGCTTGGTTTGCCCTCACATGATCAATCTTCCCATCATGTAGTCTAGAGTTTCTTGAAACAGTTTAATTTTTTGTATCGAAAACCATGTTCATTGCTTATAATGAATCATTTCGAGTTCTGATCCATCGATTGGCTCAGGATATCATGGCCAGGTTTTGGCGGATGAGAGGACGACCCACCTTGTGGGTGCCTGGCACTGACCATGCTGGCATTGCTACCCAGGTAATACGTCATCTCTTTTCAGTAACTCTTTGGGATTACTATTGGAATTACCTTTGGGAATTGTGCCGTTGTTGCTGGACATGATCAGTCGATGGGTATTTAATGCTGTCACTGGGTTGCAATCAGGTAGGAAACACTAAATCATTAGAGACCTGATCGCATAGCAATGGTGATCCCTGCTAATAATAACAGCTCATCCATTTATACGCTTAGTTGGCCTTGAATTAGTAAGTTGGATGAAAGCATGAATTGGGGTGGCCTACTGTCACTTATTGTGGTCCACAACTTCCTACTTTGAAATTGCGTAAGAAATTCATTCATTATGATTTCCCAGTGTCTTAAAATGCTTAAGAGTGACGCACCCAGTGTCTTCAACCTTTCTTGAGCTTGATTGTTAATATGGTGTGAACAGTTAGTGGTGGAGAAAATGCTGACTGCGCAAGGAATCAAACGAACGGATCTCGGACGTGAAGTATTTGTCAACAAGGTCTGGGAGTGGAAAGAGAAGTACGGTGGAACTATTACTACTCAAATGCGTAGGTTAGGAGCATCATGTGATTGGAGTCGGGAGCATTTCACTCTTGACTATCAACTTAGTGGTGAGATACTCATCATCATCTCTTTCGCATTTGATCTCTCGGTTCTGTATTGATGTTTAAATAATCGGGAGCCATGAATTCCGTGAATCTGGAGTTCATTGACTCATTGGTACTCCTATGCCCGTGTGCTTGACTTGCAGGTGCGGTATTGGAAGCTTTTGTTCGTCTACATGAGAAAGGCCTCATTTATCGCGGTAATCATACCCTGCCTACGAGTATTTCTTTGCTAGAATGTGTTTTTGGAAGGCTTGGAAAATGTCCCAATCGCATCCAAGTTTCAGTTTTCTGGATTTGAAGTTTCGTGTTCGTGCAGGGAGTTACATGGTGAATTGGTCGCCACATCTGCAAACGGCTGTATCAGACCTGGTAAGTGCTACCAAATACTTGTCTGCAATATAATCTTCTGCAACATATTCGCAGTCAGATGTAGTGTCTTCAAATATTTAGGATTCCTGTGGTTCATAGAATGGTCGTGGTGCTTTAGGAAGTCGAATACTCGGAGGAGCCTGGCAAGCTTTACTACTTCAAGTATCCGGTGGCGGGTGGTTCGAGGTACACTCAACTTATTTTTGCGGTCCTATATCGTCGTCTGCTTATCCAAACTTATGCAGGCACAAGTAGTGCAACAAGTTGGACTAGGATGAAACGCTCTGGTTTATTTATGTCTAATTTTGTTGCAGGCCATGTGTAGTTTGAGTGTTCTAGCTTTCAAGGAGATTACCTGAACGTTTTTCCTTTTTCAAGCATACTTCATTTGAGTGTTTCTTTATTTGTTTATTACATCATGTTTATCCACCAGTTCTTAGTAGGAAGTCACGGTCAAGGCTTACAATGTTTAAGCTTTCGACCTAACCAGCAGTTTACGATTTGGACAGTGAGGATTATTTGCCAGTGGCCACAACAAGACCCGAGACTTTGTTAGGAGACACTGCCGTTGCAGTGAATCCTCAGGTTTGCCACTAATTCATACTCGTCTGTTGTACCATCGTCATTATTCTAAACGGAAGCGACTTTGCCTTGTCCATCTTCAATTTTAATTAATTATTAGAAGTGTCCTTGGATGTCTTTCAGGACGAGCGCTATAAGAAGTATATTGGGAAAATGGCAGTTGTGCCATTGAGTGGAGGACGCGAGGTCCCAATCATCGCAGATGAGGTATATATGTAGACTGCGCCATTTATGCTTTTTTGTGGGGTGATCTTTTTCCTTAATTTTTGGCTGTTGGCTGTTGATGAAATTTAATGTCTATATTGCATCATCACATACTTTTTCTCCTCTTCTTGGACCAACTGACGCTTTTCAGTTCACGATAAACAGTACGTGGACAAAGAATTTGGAACTGGAGCCTTGAAGATAACCCCGGGGCATGATCCCAATGATTATGCAATTGGCAAGAAGCTGGGACTTCCATTTATCAACATCTTTAACAAGGATGCCACGCTGAATGAAAATGCAGGAGATTACTGGTACATTTCCTACGTCCGTGCAGTCGTTGTAACAGTCAAATGAGCATGTATCTGGCGAACTCATATCAGATGGCTCTTCTCTCGCCTTTGTTTCATCTTATTTTAATAAATGTATAATAGCATGAGATTGATTCGTGTATATTGTGGATGATCGCTCAGTGGTCTGGACAGATTCGTTGCTAGAACAAAGCTTTGGGAAGACTTGGAGAAATCAGGTCTAGCCATCAAAGCCGACCCCTACACACTGCGAGTTCCTCGATCTCAACGAGGTGGTGAGGTTGGCCATTATACAAACTCTCATCATCTATAACTTGAGCTTGTCATGCGTTTTAATATGAAACTGAAATAGCTTGTAATTGGAAGCATCTCATGCTTGAGTTTCCACTTTAGAGAATCTACTCCTTGCATTATGTTTTGCTTGGGAACATACAGACACCTGTTCATAGTTTGACCATGAGTGTAGTAATAGATTTTGGATAATTGAAACCGCCGGTATTCATTCGGCCCTGTTAGCACTCAATCACAAGACATGGGTGGGCATGATACTTTTTTTTAACCATCTTCTGGTACCTGCAGGTGGTGGAGCCCTTGGTAAGCAAGCAATGGTTCGTCATAATGCAACCACTAGCAGACAAGGCACTTAAGGCCCTGGAAGATGGAGAACTTCGTATTGTTCCTGATAGATTTGAGAAGGTCCTTTTCCCCCCTATCACTTTGCTCGGTATTGTCCTTGATGTAGTATCTGGTGAGAGTACCCTTAGCATTTAATCTACTTGGACAGGATTGTTTGGGTTTGAAGAGCTTGAAAAGGTTTTAGGAAAGAATATGTCGCTCACGTGCTTGTTGTTGGCAGTAGATTTACAACTTTTGGCTTTCCAACATAAAGGACTGGTGTGTAAGTCGGCAACTCTGGTGGGGTCATCGAATTCCGGTTTGGTATGTGGAAGGTAGTGATGAGGCAGATTATATAGTAGCCCGTTGCGAAGAAGATGCTTACAAGACTGCTCGGGCTAAGCATGGGGAGGATGTGAAACTAATTCAAGAATCTGATGTTCTTGACACTTGGTTCTCCAGGTATGCACCTTAAACCCGCCCGATTCAGCTTACTTCGTTCGCAGACTGGATGCTCTTCACTGCTGCGATACGTGTGAGAATCAATGACGTTGGTGCACAGGAGTCCCGAGTTCTAGAGCTGAAGCATACTTATGTGTCCGTTTGACATTTCTTCTGGAATGCTTATTTCACCATTAATAACTCAAACTGAGACCGACTTGAAATTGTCCTGCTGCAGTGGACTGTGGCCATTTAGTACACTGGGTTGGCCTAATACTTCTGCGGATGATTACCAACGATTTTATCCTACAGCCGTGCTGGAAACTGGGTAATGTTTTTCAATATTTTAGCTGCAAGCGCTCAGTTTGGTTTTAAACTTTGTGCAGTAGGTTATAAAACTATGGTATCTTATGAACTATTATTGAAATATTGAACTATGGTATCTTACGCACAATTATTTAATTGAATTGTTTGTTTATGGAGACAGGCATGATATCCTCTTCTTTTGGGTAGCAAGAATGATCATGATGGGTATTGAGTTTACTGGAAAGGTTCCGTTTTCAACTGTTTATTTGCATGGACTAGTCCGTGATGCTCAGGTTGGCCCTACGTTCTCTATTTTCTGTGAATGTGTTAGTCACTTCGATTTATTACTTGATCTTTTTAACTTATCTAGTTATTTTCTAATTTGATGGATCGTTAAGTTTCCTGACGCGGTATTGTTCGGTTTGCAGGGACGAAAAATGTCAAAATCGCTGGGCAATGTCATTGATCCCTTGGATACTATCGCCGTATACGGAACCGATGCTCTCCGCTTCACGCTGGCTACCGGCACTACTCCTGGTCAGGTACGTATTAGTGAATGCGTAGATCTTCTGGTTGCTGCAATGGACGTTTTCAATTTCAGTGTTTTCACTGTTAGAGTTTCGACTAATTGCTTGAGTCCTGTAGGTGTGAAGATCCTGATCAATAACTTTTGTTTCTTCATCCATTTTACAAGTGTCCATTAGAGTGCATATTTGCATTTCTCTTTTTTATTTATGGTCAGTTTTGGAAGTTATCTCTTTGTAACCTGAATCTTATGTTCTGTGCTTGTTTAGGACGTAAATCTTTCAATGGAAAGGTTGACGTCTAACAAAGGTTTCACCAATAAGTTGTGGAACGCTGGAAAGTTCATTCTTCTCAATTTGCCACCTTCATCCGATTCTTCTGCATGGGAGCACATCCGAGAGCACAAGGTATATGTGTGGGACATCCATAGCCAGCAATTGTATTAGATGATCTCGTTTTGAAGTAGGAGCCCTTTAACAGTTACTGGAATTTCTCTAAGGGAACATCTTATGCGTGCTCTATGCCTTATGGAAGTCACTCATGATTATTTTTACTTGGTTTCCATTTGATTAAATTTAAAATCTAGTCATTAACTTTGATAGTACTAATGTCTTGCAGTTTGACACCGAAGAAGGACTGGCTAGCCTTCCTTTGGCTGAGCGCTGGGTGGTAAGTAGCAGCTGGGTTGGCCATCTTGGCAATTTGTCTACTTTGAGGATTCAATCTTTTTCCGTAGCGATTCCTTACGTTACAAGCAACTTATGCGGCGACTGGATTCTTTACACAGGTGTCAAAGCTGCATGAATTAGTGGACTCGGTAACTGTCGACTACGAAAGATTTTTCTTTAATGAAGCTGGACGAGCTATGTACGACTTCTTCTGGAGTGATTTTGCTGACTGGTAAGAAGCCTACTGTTTTGTACTGTTGATAAACCATATTCCACTAGTAGTTTAAACCCACACCCAAAGTTATTCTAGAAAACCTTGCCGTGTTACAACTGGTAGGGTCTACGATTGAAACTGCGTTAAATGTCCTTACAATTGACAAGGTTTAACTAGATTTTTAGAATACCTCTTTCTATGTGTGCGGGTTGGGGTTTGCGGGAAGGTCGTGTAAGTTTTTTCTGATTCTGATTCGAAGGTTGACACATGTGCATCTAGACCAAAGAAAGGCCTTGTATTGGAGATCTTGATAGACCTGTCTTTCCGTATTCTCGCTAAAGGTTGCTACAATCTTGGTTTGTGTTCAGGTACATTGAGGCCAGTAAAACTAGACTCTACAAGAACGAGAATCCAATATCCTTGTCACGGGCTCAGGCAGTTCTGTGTTACGTGTTTGAAACCGTGTTAAAGTTGCTTCACCCCTTTATGCCGTTTGTCACTGAAGAGCTTTGGCAGGTCATCATCTTTCTATTATTTCAGAAGAAACTTTTCAAACTTCGGTATCATTCAGGAGCTTTCTGTGGACATGCATGCGGTGGTGGTGCCTGTATTGCACGATCATTCTGCTGGCCAATGAGATGTCTTTCGATTAAACCTTGAATGTTCGGGTTTGTCGATGTGTAGGGCATGCCATATGAAGGTGTTGCTCTAATTGTATCTCCATGGCCTCAATCTGGCCGTCCCAGGGACTTGAAGGCTTTGCAAGAGTTTGAAAATTTGCAGGCTCTGGTATGACTCATCATATGCACTCAACTTCTGTTGTAGTTTGTGTTTCTGATTTCACATTTAGAGTGTTTGTGGCACTAAGATGGAATGCAGAAATGATAACATGGACATTTTGGGCCTTAGAAGAATCAGTTGAAGTTATCTTTTAGAATTTTTAAGTTGTGAAATCTAATTCATGGAGATTGGGAAACAGGTGCGTAGTATAAGGAATGCACGAGCTGAATACTCTGTCGAGCCAGCGAAGCGCATCTCTGCAAACATTGTTGCTAGCCCTGCAATTGAAACTTTTATCGAGGTGTGCCCTTAAGCTACGTCCTTTTCATTATTGGGAAGTTCTCACCTATTTGTTTAAAGCGTGAGAGTTGCCTAGGATTTTCAAAAGGGGGGGAGGGGCTCAGGGATCTAGGGTAAACCAGCCTATGACAGGCAGAATGGTTGGTTTGCCATGTTCACATTTTTGAAAAAAATTAAAATTTTTTGAATATAAAGATAAACATGAGAAATGCATAGATCAATTGAAATTTTATTTTTTTGACAAATTATCAATTTGTTATGATTATTTGAAGTGTGCTGCCCAATTGGCTCAAAACAGTCTGTAGGCTACCCCAAAATCACCAGAGTGTACCCATAATGGTCATCTGATCACCTAAAGCAGTCTCAAAATTTCCTAACATGGTCCTAACATGGTCATAAAAAAGTTAGCTCTTGAAATGAATTTACACTAGAAAGGTAGAAGGTCCTAAAATAGTCACTAATAACTCCATCAACATCACCCATCACCCAAGGCATTGATTTCAGCCACTAACAAACCTAATGAAGTCTTAATCCCATTTATTAGCAAAAATCTGCCATGGATTGATGTTAGACTGAAATGGGTGGTTTTCTAAGTGTCCGCATTTGGTAGTTTGCCTGTCATGAGCTGGTTTACCTTACTTCGCTCAACATGAGCTCCTATTGTTGCACTCATGAGTTGATTAAACATAGAGGTTTGGTTGATTTTCTGACCTCATGAATTCTTGAGTGCATTTATAGGAAGAGAAGGCTGTACTGGTATCTCTTTCAAGACTCGACCCTGATAGCTTTCACATAAGTTCCTCACCTCCAGGTATGACTACCATTGGTTTTTGAGTATAATGTTTTCGTTATGGGCCTGTGCCTCTATTACTGTAGATTGATGCGGTATTTGACACAATACCTAACCTTTTTTTGTTTAAAATTCAAAGCTGAGAAAAAATGAAGCTACTAGAAATAAATTCTGTGGACTTATAGAAATGCTTGGGAATCTCTCAGGCTTGTTCAGGCAATGCGTGGAAATTGTTCGCTAGACTTTCCTATTTTTCTGTATACAGCTTTACATTAAAGACTGGGTTGTGACCAAAATCTCGGAATAAATCCGCATAATACTTTTTTTGAAAAAAGGCCAGTCGGATGCTGAGGATTGAGGTAGCTACCGGAAAAGGACTCACATCTGATGTTTGGTTAATTTTGTACCACCTGCATTCTGAAAGTTGTGTATTCGGGATTCCTTTCAGGGGAGGCTAATCAAGCTGTCCATTTGGTGATTGCGGACGGTCTAGAAGCTTACTTACCACTAGCTGACATGGTAGATATCGGCAAAGAAGTTGAACGCCTACGGAAGCAAGCCACGAAGCTACAAGCGGATTATGATTCAAGCATAAAGAGGCTTGCTTCCAGCAAAGTAAGTAAATAGAACGAGTCATTGAGCCACCTTCATTCTAGTTACTCCGTCCAACCGTGTTCATTTTTCACAAAATGCCATGGCCATTGCCGTTGCTATTCGCTCTTCTGCACCAAGTTTAATCAGTGCTGTTTGTTTTGAAATTTTGAACAAAATAACAGGCTTTTAACCGCGCTTACCAAGAGCACTTGTAGTGTCCTATTGAAGTTCATGATAGCATTATGCACTGTACATACATGCGAGTACTTTCTGCCATCGGGGGTCTATGGGTTCGTAGTAGCCGTATTTCAGTGTAGTTCATTTCACTCAAAACTGTATCAGAATGAATTGTTTCCTTTTTGCAAGATCTTTTCAACCACCTCCTCACTGATGAACTTTTATCTCATGCCTGGACATATTTTGCAGTTCGTGGAGAAAGCACCAGCAGCAGTTGTACAAGGGGTGAGGGAGCAGGCGAAGGAGGCAGAAGAGAAACTTAATATAATAAACTCACGTCTAGAGCTTTTGAACACTATGGCAGTAGTCAGCTCCCCGCAATAAGGGGAACCATTCAAATTCTTCATTATATCTTTGAAGTGAACGAAAGAAGATTCATTGCAAAAAGACTTTCCTAACATCTCCTTATCGAAGGGGAAGCTCCTCACTCCAGGAGCAAATCAAGACGACACCATTTATTTGCCGGGAGTATGGCTTGAACTAATGCTTCTGTGTGGACATCAACCTCAACATAATGAACTCTACACATTTTTGAAGTGCCAGTTTCATAATTTCATATGCGTAAGACGGGTATTAGGGGATTTCGACCTCAGTCATAGTTCCTGTTCATAATTTGGAGGTTAATTTTGTTACCAAATTGGGCACGATGTGAAATTTTTTCCCCCAAAGTATTATACTTATTGCAACTTCCCTATGTGTAAGTCAGTTTTGTACTCCATAAATAATTAGGGGGAAATTGGAGCTTGTCTAAAATACGGAAAATTGTGCAACTATTTCTGAAAATTTGAGAAAATTTCATTGTTGAAATTCTGAATATTCAAAAAGTATTCTTGAGAAAATTTAGAAAAGAGGAACATATTCATGTATGAACAGAAAAAATCAAATCATTTCATGAAAGTGTCAAAAAATTAGGAAGAGCAACATGCTAAAAGACAAGAAAATCAGATCAAGGTGCCAAATTGCCAAAATGCCAAAATTAAATTAGTTCAACACCATGGTGCCAAATCTGACTAGAACGTACAGTATTTCACTCCATACTGATGACACTAAAGGTTCATTTTGCAACTTTGTGTAAGGAATGGTACAAGCAAAAGTGTTGGGAATGAATTTAAGTGCATCTTTGGAGTTTGGACTAGACTAGATTCACTTTGCTAACACCAATTGTGAATATCCTTTAAATAACTCTTAGGTGCCCCTCAAGATGAAAAGTATCCTCACATAGTCTAGAAGTCCAATTCGAAGTGATGTAACTTTTGCATCCAATGTCCTAATTTCATAAAAACTTGTTGGAAAATCTGCGCACTCTCTTCTAGATTGTGTGGTAAAAAATTTTAGATCAATACAAGATGTATTGCATTTTTGGAAGCAATTCAAAGTTCACAGGTTCAATTTGAGTTTATCAAACTGCATTTTGATGGTTGCAACTTTGGAGGCTTGTATCTCCTTCATCTAATGTTTGTTTTCAATAAAAAATAAAAATTGGGTTGTTTTTTCCTTGAAGTCTAGTTATTGTGGTAAAATTTTCATGTCAATCCAAGTTGTTTTGAATGTTTGAAAGCAATTTAAAGTTCAAAATCCAAACATTGTTGGATTATAGTGAACTTCGGTGACTTGTTTCTTCTTCACACAGTGTTTATTTCTAATAATTGTTTTGGGAAAGTCGCATATATTAGTCTAGTTTTTGAAGTTAAAATTTCACATCAATCCAAGAAAATATGAGTGATTGAGAAGCATTTTAATAATTTAGTAGAAGGGGGTTCAACCTTAGATGTGTTTTTTGCAACTTTTTTTGCTGTTTTTTGAAATTCAAACTTAAAACACTTCAAAAGCAATGATGTTTTGAAACCCAAAGAGACTCTAGGGAATGTTAGTTTTACAAGGACACCATTAGTTGTGACCATTGCTTATCAAAGTGACATAGAAGAAATGCTTTCAATAGTAAATATTATAGACTCAAATGTCCAATTCACACATGCCAAACTCTTTGTTGACATTGTTGTGAATAATTTATCATAACATACATAGCAAAGTGATGAGGTAATTGGTCCTAATTGTGATTGTTTTCTAAAATAACCCCCCCAAAATTGTTGCCTAAAATGTACAAGGCTCTCATGAGTGTCTTAGCATATTCATGAGAACCTAGTTTATTGATGTAGTGACCAAAAGATAATACATAAAAAGACAATATAGAATACTTCCAACAAGATCCAAAAAAACATTAGGCAGTTCTATAATAAGAACAATTATAAATTGCTTATTCGATGCATTGAGTTATAATCAATTTCTCTACTCCATATTGAACTCCATGTAGGGGTTGGAAAAAGAAACCATTAATGTGATATGAGAGACTACAATATTAAAGAGGTCTACCTATAGCATCATCTACAACTCAAATAGATTTCAATTGTCTCATTTCATAGATCCTAAAATCTGAACTCATTGTTGCTCGAAGTAACATTGACCCCTATACAAAATAGTGAAATTAGATTGCCTTAACAATTAGGTTGCCTTACAGTGACTCACAAAAGTACTTGGCCACTACTTGTGAATCCATTTGGCATGCAATTGTAGAGAGAGGTTAATGAAGCCGCCTCCCAAATTAATTAGGGTTAATCAACATCATTTAATGCAGTATTAGGTGGCTTCCTTTGGGTAATCCAAGTGGTACATTTTTGTGGGAGTGGTTCAAATAATCTCAAAGGTGGCCAACTACATATGTTGACAATAGTGACTTCTTCTTCCACTTCTATTTCCATTGAGTGTATAGATCTTTGAGAGCTTCCAATAGTCTTAAGTTGAGATTCTTCACATTTCTAGCGGTCACAATGCAGAAAACAAGTTTTCATGAGCGTTCCCAAGTCATAGCATTGAGTGAGCAAGGATTTTCACAACGTTTCATAGCCGGCCATCTTCACATTCCTTGCACTAGCACAATTGGCCACATTCTAGTTCGATTTAGAGAAAATGGGGAGGTGTCTAATTGTCCAAGATCTAAGAGACCACGTCTTTTGAGCATTCAGAATGAAAGGCTTGTTGTGAGGACTCTCAATCAACCGAAATCAGGGACTGCGGCAGCTATAGGTTATAGTTTGAGAGCTCAAGGTCTTTGTTTGTCTAATGAGATTGTCCATAGAAGTTTTCAGGGGCATAGGCTTCGTGCTAGAGTGAAGAGGAAGAAACCATTGTTGACAAAGAGGCATAGGCAGAAGCGTTTACAATAGGCGAAGGTTTCATAGGATTGTGATGTAGAAAACTAGAGTCATGTCATTTGGTCAGATGAGTCCAAGTTCGATGTTTTTGGTTCAGATGGCCATCAATGGTATTAGAGAAATCCTACAAAGACCCTTCGTAATTGTCATGTACAACATATGGTTAAACATGGTGGAGGTAGCATCATGGTATGGGGATGCATGAGTTGGGTAGGTGTAGGAAACCTTCACCTCATTGATGGCATTATGAATTCGCAAGTTTATCTTGACATTTTACATTCACAATTGTTGGGTACTATTGAGAGACAAGGTCTTGATGAAGTAGAATTGACTTTTCAGCATGATAATGACTCGAAGCATACATCTGGTCTTGTACAACGATGGCTAGGTCAATAGGATAACTCTATGATGGAGTGGCCACCACAATCTCCCGACCTAAATCCTATCGAACACTTGTGGAATGAAGTAGATAGACGCTTACAAATGTTTGGTGATTCACCCAAAAATAGAGATGACTTGTGGAAGAAGATCCAAGTTGTTTGGCAAAACATTGAAGTAGAATTTGTGCAGAAGCTAATCCGCACAATGCCAACAAGGGTGGTTGATCTTCTTGCAGCTAAGGGTGGATGCACACATTGGTAGACATGTAGTTGTCGTATAAATGTAGCATTTGCTACTTACTAGCTTTTCATTTTGAGTTTTCTTTGTGTTATCATGATTTCCTACTTAATCAACATAAATTCTTGGCCATGCTTTTTGCATACTTCTTTCAATTTCTTTTTCTCATTTTGATTTTTTTTTCACAAATTTTTGATAACATGTTCTTGACAACTTGTATGGTATCTATGACAAATCTTGATTATTATTTCTCACTAGTCTAAGAGCTTTTTTCCAATTTTCATGATCACAGGCAACGACCAAGTACTTTTGTGAGTCACTGTACCCCAAGAAAGTTACTTTACAAGCCATCAAAGTCAACAAAAAATTCTACTTATATTTCCATTAGTACACATGAAGGTTCAAGAGTCCCAATTACAACAATCCCTAATTCAAAAGTAGTGCATTCTTGTAGAATAACAATAAATATTTATATAGAATTAGATGTTGAGAAATTAGTGTAGGGCAACCTAATTTCACTGATAGTAATAAGTTCAAAAATTGGCCATCTAAGGAGAAAAATAGATTTGCAGCTTGAGGTGCATGCTGAAACACTTGAAATTATTTTTGAGTAGATAGAGAATAGAAAAACAAATGCAATGCAATTTTTTTTGTAATTTTTTGACTCTGGTAGAAAAAAATATGATTTTTTGAAGGCAAATTGATGTAGGTCTCTAGTAATGTGTATAGACTATAGTAATCATCAATTGAAAAGTGTCTAGAACAAAGCAAGACAACAATAAAGTTGATTAGAAAGATGTTGTGGGTGTTCATGAAAGCATGTGAATGCACACAAAGAGTGTCAAAAATGGAACAAGGCATGTAGCAAGCAAAAAAAGATTCACTCTTCATTTTCTTTTATTGCCTTCCCCACTCTTAATTATATTTATTGATGTTGCTTATTGTAATCTGAAATTTCTGTCTCATTAATTGAAGTATATTAATGGATCATGAATTACACATTATGCTACTCCTGAGTCCTGATGGACTACTCATTGTCTTGAAACCACTCACTTTGAATCAGATTTCCTCACTTCACAAAAACTTGTCCATTTTCAGAACTATTTGTACTATTTCAATCCCTTCTCTAAGGTAGGAGGCTCGAATTGTGAGCGGGTGGTTGCAAGAAACACTTGTCCTATTTGTTGCGTTTTCAGTTTTTGCTGCATCAATCCTATCAGTACTACGAGTCCTTCGAGTACTATGAAGGGTACGGGAGATGAAACGTGGACCGTTGATTGGAATCGAGATGAAACACTGGGAAGACACATGGACGCATGGTAGTGGATGACAGTAGCAGATGTCAAGGAAGGATGATTTCTTGCGACAGTCGATGTCATCCGCAATTCTGTCGTCTCCTTCAATTTGTTGTTTTCCTTTAATTCGCCCAACACGTTCACCTAGGGTTTCCTGCGAAATGCAACATTTTGTGTTCAGGACGTAGCCCGTGCTCGGTAATCATCGCGCTCCCAACCGCCTCCTTGCATGACCGTTTCATTGCAACAGTGTCAACTGCGAGGCTTCTGCTGGTGTTCTTCTTCGACATTGTGTATCTGTAGTTGTGGTGCGAAGGGCGGTTCAGACGACTGAGAGACAGTGCGTACAATCCCCAAAGTACACAGAGTGGATCAATGTGTAGTTCATTGATCGGTGGAGGGCGGTCAAGGTGTGCGTCCAGGATTGTCACTGCTGCGACGAGGGCACTGTAAGTCAAACATTTGGACGGTTGCGTAGGTCAGTGACACTCTCATGCTTCAGTTGTCAATTCCATTAGGGTTTAGGGTTTCGGGTCATCATCTGCTGGCAGAAGTTGTTGAATAGTCGATCATTGTCATCAAAGTACTGTATAGTATAAAACCACGGTGGCAGCATGGTAAAATCGAAGGTATTGAGGGTAGTTCCTCTTCATAGACGGCAAAAACGGAAAATTCTATAGAGTGATGAGGAGGAGGAACCCAGTGACCTCAATCATGTGAAGAAAGGGGAATTCAGTCGTGAGGAGCCTCTTGGCAGCGTCCATGGTGCTTCGGTCACTTGCACATCAAGACCTCAGCCTTCACAGAGACGCCGCATTAGCTTCCACGAACTAGTCCACGAGAGTAATGCAGAATGTGCAAAATTATTGCATGGCTTACCTCAGCCAGTAGAACATAGACGGCTTGTTGTGGCAACGGACACATTCCGTGCCACCGCAGATGATGCTTGCGCAATAGGGTCCAGACGGCAATTTAGCCTGGCAGATTTGGAAAGGATGTTGACCGAAGAAAGCAACGACTATAAATTAGGGTTTATGTTCAATAGCACCAAGTCCTTCTACTAGAAATAGTACAAGTGAATGCCCCAATCATTTTTACTATGTGGGACTCCATGCTTTGTGTTCTTGGAATGGAACGTGTAGTCTACATGTATTCCCAGTAATGAACTCATTTTCTCTTTAGTCGAAAATTTACTCCCATGCCCTATTTGTAAATACGGGTGAGTGCTGTTGCCTTTTGTATTTCTCTTGCTCTTCCTTTGCCCTTGCCTGCCGTCCCTCTCTTCACTTGTCTATGATGCGTGGGCCTATTCAAGTGAGGCATATTGATGAAGCCTTTTCATCTCATGTTTCTAGTTCTTTGTCCACGTTTGAATGCATCGTCCAATACTTCATGCAGGACTACATTCTACACATCATACCCTTCTTCGTTTCTTGCTTGGTATTGTAGGTTGCCTTGCTCTACCAGACATAGAAAACATTCCTCACTTTTCGTCTAATGAAGCATGACTTTCTCGTAGGCAGACACATTCATTTTGACATAGCATTTTCTCTCCCATCGCTTCAGATTCTCTCCTTGCGGATCCTTTGTGTATAGTCGTCGTCCCTCTGTGCGGACTGTGTAGTCCTCTACAACTTCCGCTCCATCTTAAAGACTCCATGTAGTACTGCATTAGTACTTTGGCATACATCTAGTATTACATAAGTACCATAGGAAGTACTAAATGTGACATTAATCTGCCACTTGCATGTTTTCTGCATGTACATAGGTGAAACTAGTGTGTGCAATGGCAAAGATGAAGAGTACTACAACGGATAACCGAGGCCGACCTCAACCAACTTAGCATGCACATGCGGAGGACAGCAGTGGCGTTGATGATGGCAATGCCATTATGTACAAGAAGAAGGGGAAGAGAAGACCAGCATCATGTCCAATTCAGTTTGACTTGGACAAAGGGGGGCTCCGGGGGGCTTCTGCTGTAGGAGAAGGTGGAAACAACAGCAACAAAAAGGGTGGAAGGACAGGACCTAGTCCAAAGAAAAAACATAAGCGGGTAGCTTCGCCATCCCCATCCTCAGGAAGTAGCGAGGAAGCTTCAGATAGCGAAGCCTTGGAGCAGCTGCTGAAGAGGAAACCGGCCAAGCGCAAGAAACTCGCCCCCACTGACAGAGAGTACACGGAGGACGAATGCCGCCACCAGCTCAATCTCCTCAGCCACCCATCGAAGCGCCCTCCTACAGCCATGTCTGAAGACGTTTTCCACACTTCTTGCAAGCTCCCCCGAGATGGAAAGAATCTGCATAGGCTTCGCATAGACAAAGACATGTCCCTAGCTGATGTGCAGGCCTTGTTTGGCAAAGAGAAGGGGGGGAATGGTTTCCTTATCACAGAAAGGTTGACTCCCGCTTTGCGGAAAGAGGTGGAGTCACTGTATTGCCAAATTTATCAAAAGACGTACTCCAGCACTCATGTAGGGAAGGAATTGGCCATGGGGTGGACTCTGCAGACACAAGGCCATGACATAAATTGGGCAGGCTTTGCTCCTGAAACCAATTTGGGACAGCGGAAACAATATGCCCGACGTGTGAAGACGTGGTTGACAAGGATTGCCAAAGCGCAAAATAGACCATTCGTTGAGGTCGTCCAAAGTGAGGCAATTTCGAAGTACTTGGATGTCAAGGACGACAATAAGCTAGTCTTACAAGTACTCGGAGATGGACAAGACATTCTTCTCTGGAATGTGAAACCTGACCAACTGCATCAGCGTCTTCCGACTATGACAAACACTTGCTAGGCTGAAAGGTATGTTCATGCTCTCTTCTCAAAGTTTGCTACTTAGCCCTTACAAACTGGCATGGTCGTTGGCCATGCAGTACTTCAGTGCATTCCCATGAACTTTTACATGTCTCCCTGCGTCAGGCAATGGACGACTACTACTAGGGTAGTATGACTCAGTGCATTAGTTCATCATCGATGCACCTTGTCCTCTCATCTACAAGACACGTCCCTCGAAGTCCTCATACTACTTTAGTGCACTAGCGCACGAAATTTCATGGAGTAACGCTCCTGTACTTTTGCACTTCGGGTTGTCTTTCTAGATAAGGCAACTCTGCAAAGTCATGGCAACTTCTTCCTTAAAGCCTAATCCATCCTTATAGTACTGTCCAGTAGGACTCCTAGCACTCACTATCTCCTGTCCTTCTTTAGTGATGCACTTCGCTTCCACATGCTAACTTCGACGCACTACATTTCTGTCCTTCCTGTCCTACGCAATGTAGTCCCATGGATTGTCGGTTGTAATCTGTGAGGAAGAAGGGACTCACTAGTAAGAAGTAGTACTACAGAAACAGTCTTCTGTACTAATCATTCCTTCTACTTCCATAACGTACTGTCAACGTCCTCAAGCACACGATAATGTGACCACCGTAGTGCTCATAGGACTAAAAAAAGCATGATGTACATATTCACTACTTAAACCAATCCGAATCTGTGCACTATGGACTTCATTGGGACTAAGGCAGTTGCTCGTAGTCCCTTCAGGACTTTAGTGAGGTCTTCAATTATACTTAGAGTACTACAGTACTACGTGTTCCTCGGAACATACATCACTGTACTTGTGTGCACAAGAGAAGTGATATGAAGTACTCTTAGGACTTCGATGAGTACTTTGTTGTACTATGAGGAGGTCCGCTTGTTTGAGTACTAACCACCTACTTTACATTCTGTGGGCCGCAGGAAGGCCGAGGTTGAGGACCTGGTGAAATTTCTCACTGGGAAATTGAGGAAACTCGAGTGCGATGTTGAGGCACTGCAAACGAAGGCGGATTCTGCAGCAAAGCAACAGCGAGCTAGTCTACTCGGAATTCAGCAAGTGCAAGACACGATGACGGAGATGGCAGAGGAAGGTGGCTCCGAATTTCTCAAGCGCTTACTAGACAGCCACTCGAAGAAGATGAAGGAATTGACAACCGTGGAAAGTAAGATGCGCAGAGCTCTTAATGATGTGACAGGGAAAATATTGGGTACTCAATCTTGCCTTGCAGCACTGGAAGAGCACGTCAAAGACCTCGTGCGGGGTGGAGAAGGAGCAATACTCCACCCCCATCCGCAGCCCAATCATGTTGAAGCGATGTTTAAGGACGTATCCACTGCCTTCAGTTTGGAGCTTCAGCACTGTGCTGCATGCTCAGAGGGGTTCCCTTATGTAGATGTGCTTATCTGTGCTTGTAGGCATGTGTATCACCCATGGTGCGCCGCACACTGGTTCAAGGCCACATCCCTGTGCGCTCATAGTCATTGTGGCGCGGTTCATCTAATGTGGTTGAAAAGTTGGATTTTCCCTACTTCAGGTGACCAAGCGAGAAAACCAAAGGAGACTGCGGTAGTCGAAGGTGTCTCTATTGTTCTCGGCCGGGGTCCCTCTACCCAAGAACACCGATCGGGACATGTCATGGGTACGTGACTGCTTCTCCGTGCACGAAGAGAAGGCTGTCTTGTACTTTCAAATCATAGTGTTCACTATAGCAACACCACATAACATTAGTTTCCAATCATTAATACCTTCTTTCCGTTGGCTTCAGGACTAGCCGAACAGTACAAATGTAATAGGATGTACATCAGTAGGATTGCAGTACTCCCTTCCCTGTTTCCTGTATGTAAAAGTACATGTCTTGATTTTGTCATTGGTACATTGATGGTGCTCTTCTTGAATGTCTCTCTCTTCTTCCGTGCTCACTACATTTATGAGAATAGAGAAGCAAACCGTGACTCACCCTGACCACGAACACTGTCGACTGCATGTGCAGGCCTTTCCTCCATTGGAATTGGGGCACCTAGCGTGTCCGCTTCTGACAGCACATTCACTAAGTGTTTCGGTGGGGACAAGTACTCCTCGCCTGGAAATGTCGTTCTTTCAGGCAAACGACTACGAGATGACAGTCGTGTAGCGAGCACTCCAGACGGCAATGCCACGTCTAATCCTTTTGAATCTAAATGCTCCGTTGCCTCTGCAGGAATCAAACATAGTTGTTGTAACACGCCTCTTCCACTATCTTCATCGGATGCACAAGAGTTTCCTTTAGGGACTCACATTACCACGGAGAATGTAGAAGAAATTGTTGCACTTACTCCCGTCTCAGCAGCACCAATTGCCTCACCACAGTGTCCAGCAGTGGAGACTATGCTGGTAGACGAAAAGGAAGACAAAGGTCTTCCTATGCCTGACTCCTTAGCATCATCAGCTGCATCAAAGATTGTTCGAACCTCTTCCCCAGCACTAGCACAAGGGGAACCCATAGCTCTTCCGGATTCACCAGCAAGGGAGGTGGACGTTTTGAAGCTGCAGTTTAGCTAGAAAGACAAGACACTCAGTGCTTTGGACCTGGAGTTACAGCAACTGGATTTGCAGTCACTGGGATTCAGCAACACAAACGACGCCAATCCCAGTGCACCTATGTGCACTACGGAGTTCCACGTTCCTCTGGTATGTGGCCTTATAATGAAATCTGCTCTTCTCTACCCGATCATTCAATACATAGTCGAATGTCTTGAATTCCGGATGTAGTTTGTGATCCTTTTTTGTATTCGAAGACAAAGAAACCCTTTCTGTTGTCAATGTAGGACTTCAACGGCTTCCACAGTAATACATGTAATTTGATCGCCGTCAGTGAATGCAGGATGCGACGCGCCAAGGAAGTGATACTGCCGATGAAGATGACCCCTCGGATTTGACGATAAAAGAGGATGTTGCACTGTTGGGTTCAACCGCCTCTATTATGGCCAATGTTTTACCACTAGCATTGAGAGAACCAAAGGAGAAACCGTCACCATCCGTAGAGGCCGACCAGGCTTGCAACCCAGTGAAAGGCGTCATTAAAAACACCTCGTTAGGTACGCCACGCACCAAGAATGAGTAGTCCCAATACATGTGGAGTCATTTACGAAAGCAACCGTATTGGCCGACATTTCATTCACTAAAAAGGACTCCTAGTACTGTCAATACTTGCAAGCAGTATACACGACGTACTTGCATGTACTAATTCAGTACTAGGGAGCACTGACATGAGTACTTTCTGTATGGCTGTATGTGTTCTAATGTCGACCATTTATTGCCTTTTCGGTCACAATGCACATTATGCGCACTACGTCTAATGCCATACACCTTCCATTCCTGTGGACTATGCTGTGGTAGGTAAAGGAGGAAGTCGTGCTGCGTCGAAGTCTGGTAAATTGCCTGATGCATTCTACAGGCAGTTGCGACCTCGGCCAGCTGGGGGTTCTCCACTTTTGGTGTCTAGTCCTCCTTCGACAGGTCCTGCAGAAACTCCGAGTCCCGGAGAGGTGGGTAAAAAGTGACACTATTGCGCGGCTGCAAGCACAAGGCACTGTGGTGGACTATGCGTTTAGAGGGAGGACTGCCTCCGCCACTTTTGAGAGACGCTGGCCCGGAGCGCAGGACTTTCAAGCAGCAATGAGTGTCTGCTTTCCATGTAGTTCTTAGGCCGCATCTCAGAAGTAAAAGGGGGCAGTCCAGGGAAGGTTCATGGGCCTGTAGGTAGTAGTAGGTGCAACTCTTCGCCCTTTTCTTGGTATCCATGTACTTCATGCTTATGCAATATATAGTTTCGGATGGCTTTGTGCTTGTTGTATAATGTGTTGGTCTCAACAGGAGGCATGCTCAACGACTCTGTGTGATTTGTCACGTGGCATGGAAAGGGTTCCCATACTGTTTGCGGGATCCTATACACTACTTTCCATGTTGCCCTTGGACACGGACTATACATATGTTTGCAGTCCTATATTGCATCAATCAGTGAGTGTTGAAGCTCTAGCTGCAGCATATTATGTACATATGTATCCCTTAGGCACTTCTGGAAGGAACTCCGGTCTTCCTGACGGAGTGACTTCACCATGGGAGGAGAATGTAGGGTCAGCATACTTGGACGATGGTACCCTTCACCCGCGGTACATCAAGCAAGTCAGTGCAGGCCTGTCCTTGCCTATCCCGCATGTCATTACTTAGTAGGGTTACAGAGTTGTATAGTAGTCATTTGTTGTGCCATGTAGTATAGTGAAATCCGCGTAGTCCTATAGTACTCATTTGCTTTGCCATGGAGTACAGTGAAATGAAGATCCATCCGGAGACTGAATCCACTGTCTAATTTTCCTTACTAGTAGTAAGTGACAGTTCCAAATGATGCGCACTTTGGCGAACGGAGGTCTAGTTCGTTGTCATGGGCAAAATGCCTACCCTGAATTGCAGGGAGGTCGCTACACAGGGCATGTGTAGCGACTGTACATTAAAGAATGCTTCCGTGTGTGTGGTTGCGGCCTACCCTACAAGAACAGAGTGGTGCAAGGAGGACTTATACACAAACTGGAGGTATGCAAGGTTCCTTTGATTGCTTGTGCATGCTGAAGATGGAACCAATGAAAACGTGGCTGATAAATGATTAGCAATGGAGAGGGACTCAAAGGTAACTTGAATTCGTTGAGATTTGAAGTACCTGTCTTAGTTGAGGACAGGCATGAAATCTCCACTTGCAAATCTGTTTGGCGAATGACATGCAAACATCTCTCATTTTCAGCGGCAGAACATATCGGAGGTTCCAAGTAACTTGCTTTCCAGATTAGTGCATCATAACCTCAGCACGCACAATGTAAATATGTTTGCACTCATGACTGCGGTGGGATGGTAGCAGGTTTTCTCCATCTCAACGACAAAGGGTTGGGGCATTCGTACACTGCAACGCCTCAGCCGCGACTCTTTTGTGTTTGAATACGGCGGAGAAATAGTGACAAATGCGGAGCTTCTAGCTTGTAAGATATGTCACAAGTACAATGTTGCTCTAGATGCGCATTGGCAGTCAGAGATGAACCAGGGAGATGACTTACTATTGACCATTGATGCATCCAAAATCACAAATGTCGCTAGGTGGATGAACCACAGGTGCATCGTTCACTCTGTTTTAATTGTACTTTGGACTTCCCCATACAATCGTTGAAGAGCTTCAGGGGCTTCTATTCAAGGAATTCAGCTTTCTTGTTTGATTTTGCCATTGCAGATGTGGCGATGCAAACCTGATGGATATTCCAGTCTCGGTGGAGCACAACATCCCTACACTATACCATGTAAGTACTACATGTGATTGTACACAATGTTGGGTTGAGGGTGTATGTAACTACTGTCCACCTTGTAGGTCTATATCTTGTAATAAGTTGTACCCTCCTTGTTAATGCAGGTGGCCTATTTTATTGTCCGGGAAGTAGCGGAGGGGGAGGAATTGACATGGGATTATGGATGCCGATTTCAGAGAAAAGATGGAAGACATGTCCCATTCAAATGTACTTGCGGCAGTCACCTATGTAGAGCGCCTACGGATTAGGACTGTCCTATGTACATCCTAGGGGCCTACAGTACCCTCAAATAGTACATAGTCAGCATTTCATTGTACTGAATAGGACAATTCGTAGTACTCATAATACAACATAGTAGTGATTTTATGTGAATGACTAACTTCACTACAGGTGAATAATTGTGGTCTAGCAAAGGAAGCTTTAGAGAGCAACAATAAAAACATTGCATGTAATTACATCTGTAGCAATGAAAAAAATGATCACTGTAGATACAAGTGTGGACTACTCAGGTAATGCCTGCACACTATTTAATAAAATTGGGGCCTTCTTATATTGACTTCTCAGGACTGTTTTGAAGAAGAGAACTGCATGCGGCAATGCAATGCACTTGCAAGTGTGCTGGCAAACTCTCATATTCTTATACCCTACTAGCGTTATGTTATGAGTCTAAGAAGTTGTGTTCCATGAGACATCAAGTTCCGTCATTTATGCATCCATTTCTTCTAGGGCTGTGTTGATGACGTCAACAGTCTCATCTGAGAGAGTATACACTACATCTCCCCCCTTCACTCGGTGGTTTCTAGAAATCATTTGGAACTTACAGGCCAAGATTGAATCGGCGTCCACGAAGGCCTCCCTGGAATTACGTAAAAACACATAGTTGTTAGCATTTCTCCGTCCCCATTTCTGATAGTACGTTGCGGAAATGATGGAGTCTCCTACTTGAAAATGCCCCCCCCCCCCATACGCATTCAAAATCTTCTTCGACAATGTGTTTCAGCCTCTAACATTGTAAAATGTAGAATGACACCCCTTCATCGTTATTTTCAGCGGTCGGGATGGCAAAATTGTCTCCTGCTTGCATTAAGTCACCCATGCTCTCATCGTCGTATTCGTACTCCCAACTATCATTGTCGTCCTCTGGGACCATGAGCGCAGCTGCGAATTCTACATTTCTTGGTTGTATCTTAGTCACCTTCCAAGCCTTTATGTAAGACTTCTTCTCGCAATGACTGAAATCTTCCTCCACGCAAGGGCCGCAGAAGCATGACAACGGCCGTAGTAACAATTTCGTGGGATTGTGCTTATTTGGAGCAAAGATGGAGTGTAGTTTAGAGGATCCACGGATTGGATCACAAGATTGAGAATTCCCACGGTCAACCTCATGTAGTCGTACATGATGGAAATATTGGTATGTCCTGCATGCACGTGAGAAGGAATCAGTCAGTAACGAATGCACTATTCTTTACTGTGAAACTACTAGAATGCGTCGAATTGCATAATCCTAAACGACAGACTTGGAGGAAGATGGAGCATCTTACAGTACATGTACAGAGCGGTCACTAGTGCAATGAGTACTATGTGGCACCCATAGCTTACTTTACGAAGACTACTATGCCATTCAGTACTATGCGGTACATAGAGTTGAGAGTAAGAAAACTATTGTGGTAGAGAGTACTATGAGGTATGCATAGCTTCAATGAAGAAGCCTTTTTTGGAAACAAAGGAAGCTACTAGTACATATATAATGTAAGACAGCAATAGCTTCTGAATAGCCGTGTAAAACAACGGAGGGAAGCAAAGCATGGAATGAGGAACTTCATGCCTCCGTGTCGATTAGGAATTGGTCCTGCCATAGTGGCATTAAGGAACTGAACACAGTCTTCTGTATTTTGGAGGCGTCTGTGAGGATTGACGAGCTGCTCATTGCGAAGAGACCTTTTGATGACTGCCCCCACACCGTCCCATTCACCTTTTCCATGGCCCATCCCATAATAGTTCCAAAGCATCTTGCAGCCGCCTGTAAGGGCTAGATATCTACATCCACTTAGGAGAAGCACAGTGTGAGTGAAGTGTAGGGTACTTGACCTCGCCACTGATTTCTGGGAATGTGTTCGTACATGAACGTGGCATGAACCATTATACATGCCGGCCGATGCCTTGGAAATTACCTATACGTATAGGACTCAAACTTTACTGCGAGTACTACTAAGGACTGCGCATAGCAACAGGACATGGCAAACGAGTTCTTTCCGACTTTCTTTTGAACACAAAGCATTATAGAGGGAAACATCACCTTGCTACGAAGCACATGGACTGAATCTCATTCTGAGGTTCGAATGTGTAATTCTCAGAGAAATCGATGTGCGTCAAGACAGTGCCTCCTTGCAAGCACGCTTGGAGGAGCTTGGCTTGCTATGTTTGCCACTTGGCTATGAAATTATGGCGAATGAACTGTTGAAGTGAAGGACAGAAGAAATTGAGGAACTCTGAAAATGAAGTCGTCCTCAGCACCTCTTTAATGCGCTTCTTTGGCTGACCATCCGCTGATGTGCTGACTACCTCGTATTGAAATTGCTTCCATTGAATGGTGCGAGTAGCGTCAATCACCCTTTCTTGTGGACATATGTCAAAGAATTGAAGACCACATCTACTACAAGCTCCTAGCAAGCATTTAGGGTGATGGAATTCCTCATCCTCTATCTTCGGACACATGAGCGCTTCCCATAGTGCGGTGACAGTAGGAAATCAACTTCGTCCAACATTACAGACTCCTTCCTCGTTGGTGTCGCAAACAGTGCTCTGGCAATCACAAAGGAAGATGACATGCACCCCTCTAGAAGGATCGCGGAAGGCATTCAAGGCCTCCAGAAGATAAAGCACTTGAATGTGGTATCGACAACAACAGACATTTCGCTCTTTGCACTTGATGACGAAAAAAGGACAGAGGTTAATGAAAGCCCGGTGCTGGATGGCACACTCTGGGTGCTTCTCAATGAATCGTGTGTATAACTGCATTTAGAAGACATTCACAGAAAAGAAGTTAGGGATGTCAACTTCAACTCACATCAAACTGTGAGCCCAAGGAGTAGTTCTGTCACAGTACTTCTAAAGTACTACTGTCACTGCATTAAGTACTAAAACAAGCACTGCAAGTTCACTGATAGTACTATATAGTACTCTCATGAAAAGAAAGTAATATTCACGTCAGTCATGTTGTACAGTGGAGGATTGTAGTAGTACCTCTCAAAGACAGTACAGGACGTTTAACAGTAATGGGGACTCGAAGAAGATAGGCAGTGGATGACCCGTGCACTCCAGAGGAGTCAGTGATCACGGAATAGTGATTCGGAAGGACTAAATCATTGCAAAGCACGACAACCTCATGCCGTCCAAGTGCATAAGAAGTAATTAGAAGCACATTATGCAGTAAGGCATTGGCAAACTTAATACTGCAACGTACTCCTGAGGAACCAGAAAGCCAGAAAAAAGAATGCAGGCGGTCCGTCTAGTACAGTGTCATCCTCTCAAGTCCTATTTGTCGCGTTCAGACTGCATACACAGTCCAAAGAGGACATCGGCTGTAGCAAAGCATTAGGAGGTGCCGCTTCGGCATGTACAGGGTACTCCGCAAGTAGTGCTTAGTAATGTTCATCAGGTCATGTCGTCAGTGACGTGTATGAATTACTACCTGACGGAAAGCAAGTACTACTTACGAAGAGGCGTGCAGTCATTTGCGGGTTGCCACTAACTGAAAGGACTCTCGCTTACTTCGAAAGTACTATCAGCCGTGTGTGTAATACATTATGCACTACAGAGGAGTGTGACGTTCTAATTTGGAAAGGCTGGGCACACTACGAAAATCAAAGGAGGTCCTATGGGTAAGATGGGGAACTATATAATATTAAGGACGTGTTGTGAAAGTACCTCATGCGTCAAAGAGTAAGTACATATTGGGTATAAGAAGACAACTGAGTACAGTTTCGTCATGAAACGAGGTGTATAGAGGGATGATGCAAGGCACTCTTGAATAAGTTACTCGGTAATAACCTTGGATCAATCACCGATGTGGTGTATGTTAAACTCTTCTGCACGGAATCATAAGCACTCATAATGTCTACATTGCAGAAGACAGCATAATCCTCCACATATGCAAGTTGAACTGTAACTACAAAACACACTACATTGAACTTTGAGGAACATGAAAGTGAATGGGGAAAGAGGAACCTGGCTTTCCAAGAGAAGATGAGCTGCATGTGTATCATACAAACTCCATCCGAGACGTTTCCTGCGAACGTCCCGAAGTCTTGGACTAACTCGAGTTTCTTCTGTCCACTATTGCAGCACAAGAGCCTTGACAGCATCGTCAATCCCCCCTTCTCGTTTCTTCCGTGTTGGGACTTGGTATCGGGTTGACGTAGTCTCTGTAGCAAATCGGAGGCGCTCCACAACTGCCACCAAATTCTCCTTTCGTGTACCAAAAATGTTGTGGAAGTTCGTGAGGTCTGAATCTAATTTGCCGACGACTGCTTCGAGGATGGCGCGCTTCCAAGCCAACATTCTAGAAGAATGAGGGATCTTCAGGGCCTTCAAATCGGCACGAATGTTCTACAATATTTCCCTTTGGGCCCGTGCTTCTTCAGGAGTAGGGTAGTAATCAGGAAGTAAAGGACAAACATGGCGACTACTGAAAACCTTGTCAAGAACTTCCACTCTGAAATCAGGATTCCGAATTCGTGCCAGTAATCTCGTGAGAGAAGTCACAATTTAGTGAGCACTTCTCCAGACACTTGTCTGGTGCCTCCTAGAGCCCCATATCAGTGCATTACCATCGATTCCAACTGCCAGCTCCTCTACTTTTACACCTCGTCGTTGCGCGGTCGCACGGTTTGCTTGGCTACAACATTGACGATTCCTCCAACGGCTTCGTTGATGTTCCAACGCAGCAGCCATGAGTCGTTGTCGAGTCCGCGGACCTGGACGGCCATCACGGCGAACACCATCCATGCCAGCACTTCAAATCCTAGTATGTGCACACTTAATCAAGAACGACAACATACCCTAAACCCACATACGATAAATTGCAGAGAACCCATAGAAATCATTCCACCTTCCCATGACAGCTCGGGGGAGTAAAGGTAGACAGCAGTGTGCAACCGAAACTGGCGGCAACGTTCAACCGCCAAAACGCGTAGCCACCAGAAACTGAGCCATAAAGACGTCGCCGTGAAAGCAGTCCACGTTGGCAAATTTGCAAGAGAAGTGGGCCCCGTGAAGTACTAAGGAGTCCTATACTATACCCTGGACTACTATTTTCTAACAGTGTCTTCGATTTACCCCAGAAAATGAAGCTGCAACTTTTCCATTTTTGAAAAATAGTTAATGATTTTGGAAAAATAAATTTAAAAGTGGCCATTATTGCCAACTGAGAGCACTACTGAATGGAGCAAGAAGAAATAGGAAAACATTTTGTATTACTTAGAAAATGTTGTGTAAACGTCGCACACATCGGAGCAATGCCAAAGGCAATTGAAACATGATTTTGCAAATCCCTCTCCACAAAAGTTGTAATTCCACTACAGAAGCTCACTGTCCAGTTTTGACAATGTAATCCTTCAAAAAAGGTACTCGATAGTACTAAAAACTATCAAAACCGCAAATGTGACATGTAAATGAAATTCAATTTCACACCCTAAAATAATTTTGAAAAAATCAGATTAATTTGTGTTCATTCATCAGTGCTGTAGGAACCCCCTTTTTGAATTTTGTGTTCATTCAATCATTTCTCCAATAGTTATGGCACAAAACAACCACCGCATTGAAAGTGTGACGCAAAATAGGACAGGTGTTTCTTGCAATCACCCGTAGGCATTTACAATCATGCAATAGAATTATCATGAATAGTGCAAAGAGTTTCAAAAATGGATCACAATTCCTTTAATGCACTTTTTGCTTTTTAATTGTATTCTTAAATCCCTTTAAGAAAAATATGTATTCTTGTAAGGCTAAAATAATTGAAAGTATGATGTGGATCATTCTTTGAGAGCCAAAATTTTAAAAACTTCCTAAGTTTGAAGTGCTCCATACAAAGACTAATTTGATTAAGATTGGTCCAACCTATGAGCACGAATAACGACCTATACACCTTTCACTTTGAAAATTCATAGTTAATTCATTCTAAGTCCAAAAATTATGATTTAAATTGGCAACGAACTGTTTCTCTTTTCTCTTTCTACCAAAAATACATGAAAAATGCTATGCTCTACTGATTTTCCTACATAGGTCCATCATCCCTTAGGTGCTCAAGTTATGAGCCTCCTACCTTAGGGGCGATCCTAAATGCCTACTTGATTTCAAAGCATGTTAAGGTAACCCTACCTATGACAGGCAAACCACTGATGACAAGCACCTAGGAAATGACCCATTAGAGTCTTACAACAATCCATGACAGTCTCTCTTTAATAAATAAGATTAGGACTACATTAGGTTGGTTACTGACCGAAATCAATGGTTTGGGTGATGGTGATGGAGTTATGAGTATCTGTTTTAGGAAATTCTAGCTTTTTAGTATAAATTCATCTAAGCAAGTGATTTTTTTAATTCTTCATGTTTTAGCCATGTTAGGAAATACTATACTGATGGTAAGAAATATTATGACTGCTTTAGGTGGTAGGATGGCCATCATGCATACACTTTCTGTTGGTTTTGGGATAGTCTACAGACTCTTTTGAACCAATTGGTAATCACACTTCAAAAAATCATAAGAAATTCATACTTTGTCAAAAAAATAAAATTTCAAGTGCTCTCTTCTTTTCTCACAGTTGTCTTTGTATGAAAAAAACTCTGAATTTTTTTGCTAATCGTAACAGGGCAAAACACTCATTCTGCCTGTCATAGGCAGGTTTAACTTACCTTATTTAGTGTAGAAGCGCTCCTTCACCGCTCCACCACGTGTCAGACAGGCAGAAGGCTCATACTTGCCAGCAAGGACTCCCGTCCACCAGCCAAGTGGCGAGCCCCCACATCCCCGACCCGGTCCCAGCTCCCGCCACCTCGCATCCCAGTCTCAGAGCTTCGGAATCAAATCACTACGCTTTATCTTACGTCTGGAGCTTCAACAACTTCAATTCTCACTCCACAAAACAGACTAGCCAAAGCACAAAATTTCAGGGCCAGCTAAAAACCATTGACGAGATTTCTCTTACATTGATTCAGTTTCCGATCGTCAAGCTATTAAGAAGTCGGACGACCGATCGAGAGAGTGAGAGAGAGTGAGAGAGAGAATTATATATATGGCCGAGTATACGGATGTGAGTTATGGCAAATTGCTACGGAAGCAGATGCTGGCGGGTGGACTGGCGGGGATGCTGGCCGATGCCGTCATGTATCCCATGATGACCGTCAAGTCCAGAATGATGGTGAGTTTCCTTCAATTCGCCGCTAATTTGGGTGGTTTCACTCAACGGTGCACTTCTTTTTTCTATCGATATTGAGACTTTCATACTTCAGTGGATATTGTAGGGTTCAGGGTTAGTTTGGGGGAGTCACAGTAGACAAGCGCTGCAATTTCAGCAAGTTTTGTTAGATTTCAAGCTTCATCCCTATTCTCTTTGGCACAAGAAATGGCGCACGAAATGGAGGGTTAGGTTAGAAAGCTCTAGTATTAATTCGATTGTGTGAACTTATCACATCAACTCTTCGCGAATTGGATTCCAGCGAGTTTTGTTGAAAATGCAAAGTGGTGAGCTTTGAGGAGATTTAGAGGCCCGAAATTGTAACTAGAGATTCCACTCAACTAGTTGAGTTTTGTTACCCTTCTTGTGACTCCTCTTGTTCGATTGCTTCTGCACTTTAAGTTAAAGTATGGTTTTTATCTAAAACTTCAATCTGGTAATACTTTGAAATAAAGTAAAATTGTGGAAGTGGAGTTTTCTTGTGCTTCTCTCAACCATGTGAGTCACCAGTGGTAGGAAAACACCTGCATTTTCTGTGCATTTTTGTGAATGTTTTCTATTTCGTGAAGCTAGCTCTGAGTTTCGGTGGTCAAATCAGGTGCAAGGAGGCGCGGGGAGCAGCGGCACGGCCGCCTTGTACATGTACAAGGGTCCGGTGGATGCGATCTATACCATTGGAGCCAAGGAGGGCATGAAGACATTGTACAAAGGATTCTCCACGGTCACCCAAATTGCACCCGCGCAGGCGCTCTACATGGCCACCTACCAAACTTCCAAGCGGTATCTTCCAGGTAATAAAAGTTACACGATGACTACCGTGTTTAGTATTCTTTTGCTATCGAGAGTATTAGGGTTTGTGCATGGCTATGAAATTAATTGTGGGATGTGCTTGTTGAATTTGGTTGCCATAGTGAGGTTGAGAATGGGATGCATTCCACTGTGAATATTGAAGTGTCGACTTGGAGAGTCAATACTAATGTCTTCAATATTAATATAAACCTATTTTCCATCTTTTCCACTTGAGGAAATTGCACTGTATTGAATTGAACAAGTTGTGCATCGTATCTCATGTCGTACACCATTTCTTCGGTCACTTGAAGTAACTCCACGCTTAAGCCTATCTAGTGTGGGCCTCTTTTTTCAAGCAATTTTTTTCTTGCCCAAATCATCTTGCAGTCACTTATTTTGTATTAAAATTCTTGATGGAAACATTATTGACACTTCTAAGCATCAATGATAGGTGTAGGCTGCCCATCTTATATCGAAGTTAACAATAAGTAGAATAAAAAAAGTAGTCGTCTTGGAAATCGCTGTCCAAGATGATAGTCCCATTTGGGGTGCTCAAAGTTTCTATGATGTTGAATGTTGCAATTCATCAGTAGCAAGTTTAACCAGAGCGCTCATTCCTCAAGGCTGGAAACACACTAATTTGGGGGCATGCACCACTGCAGGTGGACCAGACAATCCTGTGACCCAATTTGGTGGTGGTGTGCTGGCGACTCTAGTGCAATCCTCGGTGATGGTGCCGACGGAAGTCATCCGACAGAGGCAACAGATTCAACCGAAAGGAGAAGGCGCCTATACGGTACTTAACTCCCTGATCTCCTCCTTTTTCTAGTTTTCCTTTGTGTCTTGTTAAGATAGAGGGTACTCTTGCCTTCACTATAAGCACTCTAACCACTAATTTAGGAGGAGTGAGCTTTCACTGCGAGATCACTCAATAAAGGTCACTGGAGAGGCCACTTTGGGTATTTCAAGAAGCAAACTCTCTTGAGATCTACAATTTATATCACTGAGTATGAATTTTCTGTGCAAGCATTGATCACAGTGAGAGGTTGTGGACTTGTAGACCACTATTAAAAGGACACTAGACAACCCCAATTTGATTCAAATATCAGTGATCATAGGCGTAAACGCAAGTCTTGCTGACACCACTTGATAATTGAAGGCCAACCAAGGGTATTGGAAGAGGAAGTACTAAGTGTATTTGAATTGATATGGGGTTATTAAAAGCTTGTTCTGCTCTACTTTTTGTACTAATGGAATGAAAGGAATGTGTCCCCGTCCTTGCCCCTCTGACGGTGTTGCTCAATGTGCCAGGGTTCAGTGAACGCGGTGAAGACCATTGTGGCACACGAAGGGATTGGGGCTCTGTATAAGGGCTTCCTACTAGCGCAGTTGGTGTGGGGACCTTACAACGCTGTGTATCTTCCCCTTTGGGAGGCCAACAAACGTCTGTGTGTGCGATTGTCAGGCGCGGAGTCTGTTGAAAAGCTGGGCGTCCAGTATGAGCTCGGGAGCGCCTTCGTCAGTTCCGCATTTGCCGCGGGAGTAACGAACCCCATGGTACACTCAAACCGCTTTATTTTACCCGTCTGTAAACTAATCGACATACTAAAATATTCTGCACAACTGCCGCACTTTCAAGCTCTCTCACGTCCTGTAATGATTTGCACACTCGAACTTCTTTAGGATGACCTGCTCTTAAACGTCGTTCCAGACAATCCTGCACACTTGGCATTCCCTGATTGACTGTAGCACGCTTGCCACACATGCAAAATATGTCCCAGTGACATAAGTTGGGACCCCAGGTAGTAAATTTGAAGAGGTTGGAGTGAAAATTAAGGCTCCCTGGACAAGTCTTCCCTCAAAAAGCTTTTTCATGCTTTCCAGTGCACGTCTTTTCATACGCCATGTCTGTCTATCTGGGAAGGCATCCATCCCTCACGCTGGTCGATCTGTGTTCATTCAGGACGTGATCAAGACAAGGTTGCAAGTTCAGGGGAAGAAGAAGCAATACGACGGTGCATGGGATGCAGCGAAGAAGATTTACAGGCACGAAGGCTACAGGGGCTTCACTAGTGGAATCTCTTCTCGTATGCTTTGGGTGGCTCCCTCGGCCACCATCATGTTTACCACATATGACCAGCTCATGAAACGTCTGAATATGTGAGATCCGGTAGACAAGGACGGATCCTTCTTGCATAGTAGCCACTCTTTGCATTTCATTTTGATGCGCGCATACCTAGCCATAGCTGTTGCTCGTATCTTCCTCGATTATTGACAGTGTAATTCAATTTATCGACTTCACTCACATTCAGACAGGAAATGCCTCTAGAGAGACAGCATGTTAGAATTTTTAAGGCAGAAGAAGCGTCGTGCAATTCGGACTGCGAAGAGAATTCTTGGAAAGTAGGTAGAAAAGGTGGAGAACACCCCCGGTACGTCGGTGAAGAAAGTTTACGTTCGTTTGTCATAGGAGCACTAGCTTCAACCAATTCTTGACCCCCGGGCTCAATTGTACATTGTTTTCGACTTTTTTGTCGTGATGACAATAAGCCACGTTGACCGCATTTACTTCTACTTTCTGCTGTCAAAATATGGCATCAACATCTGCCGAACATTCTTAGTCTAATGGCTAAAGGCAGGTTTGACAAATCACCAACCCCTTTGTGTATCTCTCCCACTGCCCACATGAAGAACATTGACTATTTACATGAAGTCGAAGGTTGGATTAGTACCAGGCTTGGGAAGCACTGCATGAATGTCACTTGCTGTTACATTTTCGGTCGTGCGGATGCCTCATGACAGTCATTGCTGAGCTTTTTTGTGCTTATCTGTATCTTCCGTATCCGCTTCGGCAGTATGATAGAGGAAGGTCAGAATCATCACTGACATTGCCAACTTGCAGTCGATTTCACAATTACCCAGACTGAGATAAGTTACACTGGTAGCAGATGTGTTGTTCAGTGTGGTTCAGTGTGGTTCAGTGTGGTTCAGTGTGGTTCACTACTGTATTTTGTAATGTCCATGTCGATGGACCTTCTCTGGATACCTAATATTGTATTTAATTGAGGAGGTAGTCATTGCAATATTGAAGTGTGCCTAGAGATCTAATGCTGAACATTTCGGTAAGGTACGTGCACCCAAAACCACCACTGTTGAGAATGAGTGACACCTCCATTTGAACCCCAAAGAGACACTCAAACTTAGATATTGATTACACAAGATGTACACATTTAGAATTGAATGAGTCTTTGAGAGCCTAGTCTTGGTTTGGGTTACAACTAAGTACGTACTATACTCTAAATTTCATAAGTAACTCAAATCGTGTCCAAACAATGCATGCTAAAGTGTTTTTTTTTCTTTCACTTGCAAATAAGACCGAACTAAATCCATCAAAGTTTAATAGTATGAACTATGTTTAGTTGCTACAAACTGTAACGATATGGTTGCACTCACCATAACCCTGGAAGGATGCGTACTCCAATGACTGAGGTAATCACCAAAACGGTCCAATGAGTGGACCACCAGTTGCATTCGTTATTTCTACACATAAAAGTGAAGTCATCTATCGCACCTTTCACATTCATTGAATCCTTATATAGAGTTAATCCTAAAAAGACTAAGCCCAAAAAATGACCTGTAGATAACTATCAAGGTGAATGTTGAAATAACTATCGGCCCAAACATCGGATCATTTTTGGCCAAGTAACTTGCTGATGAGTGTAGGCGACCACCACTGCAGAATGACCTGAGGAGAAGTCTAAATTGCAATCCCCTGGTCAATGGTCGCTCTCTGCATGGACCCTCTACCGTGCTCGCTGCAAGGAAATCCTGAGGTCCGATCGAGATGAGTTCCACTCCCCATGTGCGAAGCCAAGTCCTCCATTCCAGTCCTCCAGTGCCCTCAGTGAGGGAAACAAAGCGCGAGCTTTATCAGAACCACGGCACTGACCACTGACTCCCACCATCTTCCAAAATCCGACGTAGACGCACTAAGTCAGTCACTCACGAGATTAGCGTGCTCACATCTAGACTGCTGGCAATGGTCATCAACCCAGACGGAGCTCCCATAATTCATCCACTCTGGATCAATCGACAATATAAATAATGGCTTTGATCCATCGATGCAAGCGAAGAGTATGCGATAAGCACTGATTTCTAGTTTACAGTCAAGATTGCTCGGTGATCGATTTGGTTACAGAGTCTAGGTCTTCGCTTGCATTGCTCCGTTCCGATTGAGTTGTGGCTATGGCGAACGGGAAGATGGAGCTGACACTGGTGATGGTGGTGATGGCAATGGTGGTGATGACCTCAATGGGAGGAGGTGTTGCTGCTGCACCGAGCTTCCCGTTGGACTGCTCGTCGTTTGTGTTGGACGGACGGCCCGTGCCGTTGAAGCTCTGTTGCATGGAAGTGCAGGACCAGTTTTTGTTGAAGAAGACTGTGGGGATTGGAGGCTACTGCAATGCTGTAAAGGCAGTGCAGCGTTACAACGGGCCTTTGGTGGGAACGGAACTGGACTTGGCGTTGAGCATTCCGAACAAGTGTGGCCTCAGCAGCTATCACGCCAAGGGCTTCCAGTGTGCTGGTACGTCTGAGTGTGCTCCTTCAAAGGTCTGATCGTGCACGTGTAATCGTCTGTACTTACAACCGAGCGAGCATAGTGACTGAACATAAAGTATTTGGATTGGCTCTTGTATTGACTAGATTCTCATGTTTCGACTGCAGGTGTACATCTTGTGTAATCAAATTCTAGTTTTCTGTGAAATTTTTTGGGTCCAAATGCAGTTGTTACATTGGTGGCAGGGTTGATTGATTACGGGTGTATACACTATAGCTATTCCCTTAAGTTTGTACTTTGATTTCTTCCTTCCGTCTGCACCCAAACTTCTATTTCATGAGCCTCTCCATATTGACATTGTAGAATATGCAGCACCATTGCATCCATCGCACGGTATCATTAATTGATTGTGATACGCATGTCCCACATTCCAATTGTGTGATGGTGAAAAAGTGGGGATCCAAGGTGGTCATTTCAAGTGATTTGAGTGCACAATCGTGCATTGCAATTATGTCCGATTATATTGAGATCCAGTGTAACTAAGTGTTTTCAGCTTCAATGCCATAGTCAATGTTGATTTGGTACGTACACCTTGCTACTTTCATTTTCACTGGTTGGCCCATACTGATCTTGAATTACCTTCTGGTGCATGTCATGCAGGGAAAGTCATCCCCGGAGGCGTTTAGCAAGCGCGTGGAAATCAATGGATTGCAGTCAGTGACAGGAGTTGGAATTTCATATATAGATCTAGACATGGTTCACTTGCGATTCGGGTTTATGGATGTGGGCAGGCTGGTTCAGTTAGTACACTACCTCAGTTGACTTCTACCGATTCTCACAGTTGGTGATTGATTGATCTCAAGTGTACCAATGGTGGGGTGATCTCGCTCTTGAAGTAAATAAATGATGTTTATATATGCTCCCAATTTGATCTTGTTTACTGCAATGTTCAGTCCTTGTAATCCCTATGTACAATATTCCTTTGCTTTTGAAGCCCCCACAGGGAAGAAATGGTCCCTTTGGGATCGAGAGGTTTTGAAAATGGAAAACTACTGAAAGAAATGAAAACTCTAGATAACCATAGGATTTTAATCATTCTCATCTTCATGGGTGACTGTAGATTATGTTATCTTGAGCTCTCAGAGGTCAGACTTTCAATCATGTGGAGTTTAAATTGGAAAACTATTTTGATTCCAATTTTTTTGGACTTGGAATTGTTTCTGCTGACTTCCATGTTCACGAGTAGGGAGAAACTACATTTTAGGAATCGCTTTGTCTTGTTGTCAAACCAAATGCAAAACCCAAAACTCAAATCCAACATTAAAATGTCAAGTTAAAATTAGGTACCCAAAGTTTGACAATGTTTCATATTTTTGTGTCTATCACATGCATTTATCAATAATCATTTGGTGATGCAAAAATTTGTTACTCTATAACATACTCACTCAATCTGTATATTTAATATGTTCCTAAATTGTTTGACTTGAATCAAAATTATACATTCAAAATAACTTTAAGTTTTGGTCAATAAAGGTTGTTGCCATATCTTGTTAAATCACATCCATAATGGAATAAATTGTATGCCTAAAACACCTCACAAATAAATAGCATCTTTTCAAAAGTTAATTTGTGGAAGAAAATTTAGTTTTGGTTGTTGAATGCCAATTACAATTGATTTGTACTAATTGTGTAGTAGGACAAATATCTTCAAATCTATTCAAAGTGGATGTTGCAACAACATTTCAAAATGCAATCTTTAGATCATTTATAAACCATTTAATTCTGACTAATGAGATAATAATTATGGGAGCTTTTTTTGGTGGGCAATGAAGGTAGAATTAACATATTATATAGTTAAGTTTTGAACTCAATTTTGAAATTTTTTAAATAAAAATGAAGACACTTGATATATTTTGCTTATTAGAATATTTTCACCTTTAGACTTTTACAATTTTCAATTTCTTGTCAAACTTATTTGCAATTAAGCCCATTTAAGGATCATAACATATTAATCTTTAAAATTTACACTCCTCCATCTTGTGACTGGTAGAGTTTTTTTATCTGAAAATCTAAGAAGATATGCTTGAACAAATTAACCCTTAAGTGACATCTCTAGGCCCAGCACATAGCCCAAATGAGAATAAGAAATCTCCTTGAAGTGGAGCATGGAGCTTGCTCTTGCCCAAGGATTCTATAATTATGGCATGTACATAGAATTGATCAATGAACAATGCTTTGACTTTGCATCCTAAATGTGGTGCTTGACAAGCCTTATTCAGTACAAAAGTAGATTTAGTAGATTGAAACATTCCAAAACAAATTTTAAAGACACTTTTTGCCAAAGATTCACTTGAAACCAAGCCCTACTAGCTACATCTATTGTTTAGGGATTAGCTAGCTAAAAGATCCTATGGTTGAATTTATCAAAGAAAAAATACAAGTATATAATTTAGCCTTGCTTTAGGTAGGAGTATTTGGAAATAGTTTTGGGCCTCAAAATATTGCATCATTTTTAGGGTAAAAATACTTGTTTATTGTCATAGTTTAACTCCTAAGAAATATTTAAAACAAATTTTGGTTTGTGTAGTTTTTGATTAATTGCAATAATTGGATTTTCAATTTATTGTATTCGCAAATTAAATTTAGAAAGAAATTTATTTTTGCAAATCTTGTATGTAATTTGTCCTTGGATCCAAGTCTAGAAGCATTTTGAATGAATTATTGAGTATTTTGTCCCAAAAATTAAAAATTTTGTAATTATTGAAGGACCACACTAGGAATGATGTTTCATATCTTTATCAAAATATTTAATCTCTAATACTCAATGTCAACAACTCTCTTAGTGTTACCAACATTGAATATCAATACAAAGACTATTTATCAACTATTGTAATTTTTATTATTGTTCATAATACTAGGTAGTGTACTAAATGTCAAGAATTCCACTAGTGTTATTTACACTAAATGTCAACCTCAATACTATTTGTCAACTATATGAGAATGAGAATGGCATGTAATATCACAATTAACACTATATGTAACCGAAGACCAATTATCATTATAATTACATAGTGTAATGAAGAGATACTACTTGGGAGCTTTTGGATAACAGAAGCTAAGGCACTTCAATTGTTCTTTGGGGGCAATGGCAAAAGAATTCAAGTTCTAGCTAATAAAAATTGCATTTGATATATTCATATTGTTTTCCTAGTATATAATAAATTTTTTCATTGCAAAAAATCCATCATTTGGTTTTTTGAACAAGTCTTTTTGGAAATTTTGGTGAATTTGTGACTATTTCACAATGTTTTGTTCTTTAGAATGGGACTTGGAAATGCAAGGAATATAAGTCTTCCACAAAGTAGATTCTAGTTCTAATTTTGGGTGTGGTTATTTTCAACCTAATTAAGACTCTAAATCAAACTAAAATATATAAACACAATCTCACATATTCAAGTATATCTCGGATTTTGAAGTTGAGATACACTTAGTGACACACAAGGGAAAAACAAAATAATTCATGGTTTAATTGTATAGATCAAACAAATTGTAAAGAATTTCAAATTTGACCCTTTTAATGTGCTTTGTATGTAGTATTAATTAAGATTATACATTTACAATTGTCATTCTTTTTCATCCAAAATTTATCCAACTTTTCATCTACATTATTGATTCAAAAACAACCCTTTTCTACCTTTTGAGGGCTTCAAAATGCAAAGGATTTTTAAGGGCCAAACAATGACTTTTGAATTTTTTTCTATACCAACCAAAATATTTTTTTGGCACAAAATCTCATATTATTGAAAATAGTAGAAAATAGTAGATGAAAAAATTGCAACATTTGTCTAAATATGTGAGTTGTAACAAACATTTTACAAAAATCATTAGAAGAGAAATAAGGCTTTAGGAGGGCCGTGAGTTCTTTCAAAGTTTCCAAGGTTGTCAACGCCACTATTGTTAAAGATTTAAAATACACATTGGTAGTGACAAGGAACCTTGTAATGTGGCTTATGCAACTAATGAGAGATTGCCACTACTTGTGACAAAGCAATTATCAGTCATGTGTGCCTATCATCTCACCAAGACCAAACCCTTCAAACTTGTCCTAAAGCCTTTAGATGGATGCCTTAAAACATCTGCATAATGATCGAGCCAAGCAAGGACACCAAGTAGAGTTTGAAGAGCGGGGCTTCACTACTCTTGCTCTACCACACAATAACCACATTAAGAAGGGGCACCAAGTTTACATTGCTTTAAAATTAAACTATAAACAATTTAACTTCCAATTCTTTGAGAACTACTTGACATTACTTTAGTAGCATTTTCAATTCACTTTGAGTTTTCACTTTATAGAGAAGCTCTTTATATACACATGGGATAGTAGGGGGTAGAAAAAATCATGTGGGATAAGTAAATTAGAAGTAGTAGGAGCTCAACCACTCAAAATTAAGTCAAATTAAAGTAAGAATTGTGTATAAAGTATAATTTTAGACCTCATTTAGACATAGTAGTATAACTTTTTCTAGAAAACTTTGAACCAGAAAACTTTGGTAAATCAAAATAGATTTTATCTCCAAAAATCCATTTGAGATTTTGAACCTCCAATCAAAAGTTATAGACAAAATTCAGGGAGGGATTGGAAAGGATTTTTCGTACATTTTCAAACATCCTCTTTGAATTTAGTCCATAACTTTTGGGTGGAGGCTCAAAATCTCAAAAGATTTTGGTAGATAAAATTTATCTTGATTTACTAAAAAAATTCAGTTCAAAGTTTTTTGGAAAAAATTATCCTACTATGCCTAAAATAATGAGGTTTGAAATTCTACTTTAAACACAATTCCTACTTTCATTTGACTTAACTTTGAGCAGTTGAGTTCCTACTACTTCTAGTTTATATATCTCACATGAGTTTTTCTATCTTGTACCACCCCATGAGTGTATAAAGAGTTTATCTTCTCATGTGAAAACTCAATGAAAGTTGCAAATGTTTGATTTGTTTGGTTGTGGACACAAGCAAAGGAAACTTTATTGTAGTTGACAATGCTTATGGGCATTTTGTTTGATGGCATAATGTAGTAGGTGTTTGAACATGTTAGTTTCTTAATGTATATGGTCAATGTTATTCTTTGAAGTGTGATAGATTCTACTTAAAAACTAGAGTATGCATGTAAAGAAGTTTTATAAAACTATCCTAAAATCCTATAGACATCATTGTGAAAAGCGTAAATAATATTGATGAACAATTCAATTCAAATATGGAAATTTGGAATGGCCTTAGCTAGAGCAAAATGCCAACCACATTGTATATTACTGCTATAATAGCTTTGGCTCCGTAACAACAATAGAGAAATACCAAGTCACATACATTGCATAGTGGTGATATAATATTTAGTGGAAGGCTAATTCATATTTGCATATTTAAAATGGGATTTTCATCGACATTGATTTTTTAATCTTTCAAGTTTGCCTTATTAAACTGATAGTAAGAATTATAACTACACTTTGAATTAGTATGCATTAATTAATTTATATACAATTTTTAGTGTTCCGACTATGGATATTTCAAAAATATATGTAAGGAATAAACAATGATTTTTTGTAGTCCTTATAATGATTCTAAATTCATTTTATCGATTATTATATGCAATAAAATACCTAGAATATCACATACATGGATCATTTCAAACTTCATTCTATGAAAAAAATCGAAAAATGAAAAAAAAATTATTTATGAAAATTATTTTGTACATTGAATGAGAAGAGCAAGTAATAATTTGAAAGAATAGAAATAAGTTGAATAGATATTACCAACAATATTAAAACAATAATAAAATAAGCCCAACTAGTAAAATCAAGCATAGCAAGTTCAATTTTTCTTCCAATTTCAATTTTTTTTCAATTCCTAGAATTCAAATTTCAGCATTAGGTGTGTGATCAAAATGCAAGTTTGAAGGTTAAAATTTAGCCACAAATATAAATATTCAAAAAATGTACAAAGAATAGGTATCAATATTTTATTACTATAGTTCAAGTTCACTTTCATCTTTTCAAAAAGTCCAAGGAGTTATAGTAAATGTTCAACAGCTAGGGAGTGTCTGGGCACAAGTGTGTTACAAGCACGGCCATGTTATAAAAAAATGCTAGCATAGCTAAATGCGTTGCAAGTGGAATTTGGTGCCAAAATCTAAATGAGACTTGCCAATAGCAAATCCTTGGTGCAAGATATGACAATTGTAAGATATGCATCTCCTTGAAGTTCTCAAGTTGGATTGCAATGTAGAACATGGTCATCATGAACTAAACCTAGCTTGGTAATAACCAGTGTTGGTCTGTTATACGGGTTCTTGGCGGGTATGAAAAAGGGTATCAATAGGGTGTTGAAAACCCGACCTATCTTGTATCCGTTGAATGGAAACCCAAAGCTTATTCATACTGTTCCGTGTATGTGCACACGGGTTACTGCGCCTCATACCAGATTGGTATGCTTTCTCCTAAAGATTCACATTATTGAAACCAGTTGGCAACATTTGTGAGAGCAAGTAGAGTAGGTTATGAGTTATGAGTGATGAGAAATGTTTGGTGTATTGTTAATGCAACGAGAGCATATTGTTGAGTGGAGCGGTTGTAAATGTAGGACGCGGAGTGACCGTTGTAATTTGTAATGCCGAAAGCGGGATCAGAAATGGCTTGAAAAGAGTATGCCTCCTTCTCTTTGTGTTTTGTGATGCATTTCTTGTTGTGGCTTGGAAATCTGAGGTTGGGGTTTTTGCTAAGAGCTTAGGGTTTTTGTTGAGACATTTTCCTATTGTCCACCATGTCGTCGAGTGTTCAACCTAGTTGTGCTGAAACTGAAGGAGATCCAACTGAGAGCATTGACTTGGAGAGCGAGCCAGTGCATGATGATGTTTTGCAGCCAATTAGCGAAGGCTTGGCAGTTGAATCGGAAGCAGCTTGGCGAGCTTGTTATACGGCATTGAAGGCAAACCAATCGTTCTAGACACCCTACCATCGCAGCTTAGTCGTGTAGGCATTCTTCCGATTGAAGGGAGAGGATATGAATGTTGACGTGAGAGAGACACAGAAATTGAGGTGTTGGGTTTGTCACCCAACTAAAGCAGAATCGAGTAACTCAAGTGGTAGGGGCACTCGCTCAAGGAAGGGGATTCTCCAATATAATCCAGCTCATGGGATCACGAGCATGAAGACCCACGTCGAGAATGAGCATGCCGAGGAACTCGCAAGATATGTGCGAGAATCGAAGGCTGACGAAGGAGATACTGCTCGGCAGAAAAGCAAGAAGCGCAAAGGAGCACCACCGTCATCCATCACAGCTTACTTCGGTAACACTAAACCTTATGCAAAGAACGATGTGCAGCAACAACAATTTATTGAAGACCTTGTCTTGTTTATTGCCAAGGGTTATGAATCATTGTCGATAGTTGAATCAGCTTGGTTTAGGCGACTTATGATGCGTCGTGACCCAAAGGTGGTCTGTCCCAGTCGCAAGCAACTAGTTCACGAACATATACCTGCGATGCTAACGAAGACAATGGACCGCTATGTCTTACCACTCATTAGTAGTTGCCAAACTGCTAGCATCACCTTCGATTTGTGGATGTCTAGAATCGGCTGGGATACATTCGCGTTAGTTGTGAACTTCATCAATGACTGTTGGGTGCCTCGCCATGTGACCGTGGGACTCTTTGAAGCACAGGATACAAGTGGATCTTCTTTGGCCGAAATTGTGAAGCCTTTATTGGATGAGTTTAAATTGACAGACAAGATTGTAGCTTGTGTAAAAGATGAGGGTGCCAATTTGGCAACACTTGAGCGTGCTTTGCAGCTTACAATTTCTTGTGACATTCTAGGGTTAGCAAAACCTTTTTCATCTGCCTATTTTGGTCACATTATGTTCAAGGTTTGCCAGTATGCTACCAATGATGAGCAAATGTGCAAGGGTATGGAGGAAGTGTCATTGAAGAATGTCCAGAAATCTTTGCAGTCTTGCATCACTTGGACAAAGAAGTCAGGTAAGGGACGTCAGGAGTGGGATAAAGCTTGCATTGATGCTAGGCTGCCTACAAGGAAGTTGAAAACACCTATGAAGACTAGATTTGCCTCTAAAGTGGTGCTGTTCCAAGAGACCCAAGAGTATGCGGATGCCATCAACATTTGCTACAGGTAGTAGTCTTTGAAGTTGCAAGCTCGCGTACTAAGCGGGATGACGAGGGCAACAGCCCAAATTGTCACTCAAACCCTCAACCCAGTTGTACAACAATGTGTGCTAAATCAAACTCATGGATATTGGTTGCTTTCAGATGCACTAGCTGCTGCCTTCCGCATGTCTATTGAGTTGCAAGGAGTTTATGATCAGAGGTCAAGCGTAGTTCTCCCTCTGCAGGTTGGTGATTTCGAGTCGGAGATTGAAATTCTGAAGGCGAGGATGGCAAAGACAGCTGTGGATGTGATGAAGCCCTTTCTTCGATTCTCTTTGCAATTTGTGGCAGACCAAGCTCACAATATGCTCTCGTTGATGTTAGACCCTCGATTTAAGGGGCTGGAGTACGTGATTGACTATGTGGGAGTTGCCAAAGCGAAGCAAGTGGTGGCGGAGTACGACAAAAAAATTTTGATTCCTTACCTTGTCAAGGTGTACAAGTTTCTGAACCCTGGTGGGTCCCCAACCACAGCTCTTGATCCTGCTCCGTCAAATATTCTATTTGGTGCTCTAGCGTCTACTGAAGAAGCTTGTGAGGGCATTCTCATTGCGGAGCTGTCACTTTTCCGGCGCCTCACTATAGTGCATCCAGAAGCAAAGGAGCCTCTGACGTGGTGGAAGCTCAATGCATCGCGTTTCCCTTTAGTTTCTTTTCTTGCACATCAGATTTTGGCTATTCCAAGGTCACAAATTGAAACGGAGCGGATTTTTAGCATTGCAGGTGTGCTTACAAGTCTGCGTCGTTGCCACCTTGGTTTGAATAATTTCAATAACTTGATCATGATCAACAAGAACTGGCCTGATGATTCAAGACATGAATGTGAGGTCACTGAGGTGGTCAAAGATGTCAAGGATTATTTTGCCAAGGAGATGGAAATAGTTGACGAAGCTGAAGATGAGATTGAGGAAGCTGGTTACTTTGAAGAGCAGGCTGAAGATGAGGAGTAGGAATTGTAGGAATTGTGCACAGCTGAAGTAGGAATTGCAGCTGCAATAGGAATTGTAGGAATTAGGCCTGATTGTAATTACTTAGGACTTTCAACTTTGAAGAGCAGGCTAATTAATTAGGCCTAATTCTGATTACTTAGGATTGATTACTTTGAAGAGTAAGCTGCTAGTGTGATATGACAAACAAGAAGACATGCTTACAGTCCTGTGTTATCCCGTAGTGGTTGGGAGGTGGGATTGTACTACCTGGGTACAAGCCCCCCCCCCCGGCGGCCCATGTCCATATTTGTCTGGTATCATATGTTATTGAGCTTCTCATACTCTTTGGAATTTCCCCAAAATTACATTATTCATATCATTACTGTATTTGCAAAAATGCATTGTTTGTAATACCATGGATCAACTAATCCTAGTTTCTAAGGAATCTTTATTATTTAGAACCGACTCGTATGTCCAAATTCAGATAACAGACCAACATTGGTAATAACCCTCAGATGACCTTCTTGTTGCTTCATTTTTCTTCTAATGTTCACATCTAGAAGAATGTCAAAGTCAAAAATATTCATAGGCATCCATGCTTTTTGGTCTAGACTAATCATATGCAAATGAAAATATGGTTTAGATTTATTATATGTCTATAGATTTATGAAGTTCTTAGTAATTTTCATTATGACATTATCATTAGGATGAAGAAACATGTTATCAAGTGGCTAGAGAAAGTGTGTGTAGCTTTGCATATGATTGAAAATATTAGTTCTTCAGTAAAATATTGACAAAGTTTTAGTATATGTGTATTTAACATATCTATTGGCGAATCCAATACAATATTTCAAATGTTTTTGTGAGTAGTAATTGCTTCCAATGTAGGAGACCTATGAGCATCAACCTATCACATCCAATTTTTGCAAATGTACAAATAGTAAAATAGGGTTTGAAATCTTAATGTTCTAGATTAACAAGCAAGCAATTTATCAATTTTACCAATGAAGTCAACATAGTCTACAACAAGGTTTGATCTAATATATTGTTGGGACAAGCTTGAGGTACCCAATGGGTCGACTTAAGGGGGAAATTGCAACCTATAAGAAAACCCTAAAGGAGAAATTATACCCTTTTTGCAAAGATAAAGAAGTCAATTCAAGCTTGGAATCTATATCCATCTTCACAAAAATCAAAGAAAATCTTCACCACTCACCGAGAAATCTCTCTCACTCAAGACTAAGACTCCATTTTCAAAAGGGGATTGGAATATTGAGAAATTCATGAAAATCTACATTGAATCTACATTACGAATTTGTCATAGGAAAAGTACATCTATTCGACAAGCTTAGATAAGAAATATTAAATAAAGAGATTGACTACCTTCATTGAACAATAAGGTCTAACTAGGAGAAGCGAAGCATTAGACAACATTACCCTAGTCACAATGTACGAGAATGGCCTTGCTTCCAAAGTTTCAAGTCAAAGCATAATTCCAAACTAGAATCTATAGATGGAAGACTTGCACCCTCAATCTCGAGTCCAACCCTATGTTGAGCAATGATCTGTCATGTCTACAAATCAAGTTACTCTAAGGTTTAGATAATAGCTATATACTACATGCAATTGGAGGACATGGGGATACAATGCATCATTTTCCACGGTCATAGATACCATACTTTTGATCCCGTTAGGTCCCTTCTAACCCTGAACATATTTGAACAATTCACTTGAAAACTTTCATTGAAACTTTTTGAATTTGGTGATTTAGTTTATCTTCCATGGTTACAGGGTACCTACAATTTCCCTAATCACAGATACCATACTTTTCTAAATATGAAATTTTTTCTATGAAAATCCACCACTTTTGAAATCTTCAAAGACAATCATTAAAATTTTAATTTTTAGGGTTCTTGAACTCTGGGCTCACCAAACCTAGGCTCAATGCTTGTATGCATTTCTAGGCTCACATGTTATGAGTGTCAATTTACCCTCTCTTGATAAATTGCGAACTCAATTAGGTTCTGGATTTTAACTAAGTGAATCCTACTTTTAGGTGTCTAAGCGTGGTCCATTGTGCCTTCCAAGTAATGGCTATTTTTCTAAGTGCCTAAATGTCAGCCAAACATGCAAGAGTCGTTGGATCTATGTCCAATGTCCTTCGCTAACCAAACGGATGAGGCCGCTATGATTTTTGGATGGAACTCATGTTAAGGAGGAACTAACTTAAAAACCCTCTATGGCCTTCTTTTCCATTTCTAGAAACCTAAAATTCGACCATATCCAACCTTCCTAGCCCAAGTTATGAGCAAATGAAGTTTGACTGCTACTTGGTTCTTCAAACTTCATCTACCAATTAAGTCTAGTTCCCTAATTCAAAATTATTCGAAATTTCTAGGAGTGGTTCAAGAAGCTTATTCCTACCTAAATATGGAGTTTTGGTCCTAAGTAGGAACTTCTATAGATTTCATTCTTAGTCTAGACTTTATCTTTCATTATCTTTTGGGTTTCTTGTGATTTTTCCTAATTGGTAGGGTCCTATGTGCTCTACTCAACTTCTCCTACAAGCTTAAATTCCTAAATTCCTTGCTTGACTTCCTTGGCGTTTAGGGCTTGGGTTAGCCTTCGCATATTTACTATTCTATGGTGAGTTCATATTTTTCCTTTATAGCCCTAAATCCTATCTCTCTATATTGGTAAAACAATTGCTAATCCGATACTCCCACTAAAAGTTCTTGATGGATGAAATTTGACCGCTAGTCGGCTCTTAAAACTTCATCTACTAATTTCTCCTAATCTATAATTTAGAATTGACTTTTTCCTTCGCCTCTAGACTCTAATTAATGTCCCCTTCCTAATTATCTCAATTCTCTAGCAAGATTTATGTCTAACTATTCTTCATCCAAATTAAGTCTTAATCTTCATCCAGCAATAACTTCCTTGTTTCTACTCCAATTTGGGTGTGCCTTAGGTTTTTGGAAAGCTACGAACCTCCTCTCTAGGTTTCTACCCTTAGAAGTGACCTGATCTATAGCCTTAAAGGTCTGACTTAAGGGTGGTCCTCGGTTAGAGTTAATAACTACTAATGCACGAATTTGGAAAAGCTAAGGATGGATTGTCGCATACCTCGGAACTCGAGTCATTGACCATGCCTACTAGGAGTACTCCCTCCTCTGCCATCAACTCCCTCGGTACGATGCAACAAATTGTCGTTTTAATAATCGAATAAGTTAATACAAAGCTTTGCTCATGGGCTTCGTCCTATTTCTTTCTCTCCCTCTTCTTTTTCTTCTACACTATTCTTCTTACGTCCTACAATGGCCCAACTACCCTTGTTTCTACTTATAAGGCTAACTAAGGACACATCATTGCGTCTTACAAGATTGAACTACCTCTTATGTCCTACGACCTATGATTAATCTCGTGATAATCACCTAATTTTAATCCAAGGGCTCAAACAAGATTTGGGAATTCTTCTTCTATCCTATATACCCTCAATCCTTCTTATCAAATGGTCTCTCCTTTCTTGTCAATCCATCTTCTCTCTTCTATCTCTAACTTTTCTACCTCTTGCTCATTTTGTGAGAGACAAGGAGTTGGCTTTCCTACTCCAATGCTTGGTTGGGTGATGGCGCAACTTGGTCATTGCTTTAGTTCCCCTTGTTTCTTCTCTTTCTTCTCCTCCCCTCTTTCATTTACTTTCCTCTCTTCCTAGGCTTCCAATTTTTCACACACACCTCCTTTAACTATTGAACCCTAGCCTCCCTCACTATTGAACCCCAACCTTCTTTTATTGTTGATAATCCAACTCCCCCTTGTTGTCGATAACCCCAACCCTCCCTCATAACCCCTCAAGGCCCAAAGAGCCCGTTTTGGGCCTCTCACCTGTTCTACAAGTCAAACTTCTAACTTCATTTCCCTACATTCTAAGAAGTATATCTAAGTGAATTTTATATTATGATGTTCATATTGAATAGAGAAGTTCAAAAGTACAATTGACATCATGTAATAAGCTTGATGTACAATGCATACTATCAATCAAAGTTCAAACTTGTGAAAAAGTATAGAAACTGTTGGGGCCTTGAGGGGTTAATTGCGATCCCCAACCCTTCCACTACTGAACCCAACCTTCCCTTAACTATGAACCATGAGCCCTCTTTTAACTGCGAATAACCCCCAGACCCCCATTTAAATGTGATATCCTAGCCTCCTTAAGTGTAGCCTCCCGCCCCCCTTCGTTGTTGATAACCACCCTACCCTCCCTTGCTACCAACACTACAAGAGAAAGGGGTGTTTTAAGTATATTCCTAGTAGTACAGTCTTTTTAGTAATGACCTAGAAGGAGTCTTTTAAGTAAAATTTTATTGAGAACAACCTCCCACCCCTTTTCTATCTCCAAAATTTCAACGAAACCTAGCACCAACTTAACGCCAAAACCGAGGAAAAAACCCAACTTCTAGAGTTCAACTTTTTTGGCAAAAGTAACTAGCTTTGGTTCTTAAATAGGTCAGGGGGAGTAAGAAAAGACCTATCTTAGGCCTCATTTTGATTTCATATGCTCCCATTTTGTTAGTCAACTCTGCCATGAACTTTAATTTCCGTTGGTTGTTGGGGAATCTTGCAAGTTCGAGGGTACTTCTGACTTTCGGAATGTCTTGAAACTTTTCGGGGAATCTTACTAATATAAAAGAAGCTACGAAAATTTTTAGTGAGATTTTACTACCACCTAGGTAATTTCTAGGAATTTTCCAACGTAGGTTTGGGCAATTGACCGTCTAGAAAGGCATCTTCTCACTATCAAAAAATTCCGAAATATTTTGTACAACTTCTCATGGAATCCCACAACACATGTGTAGGCTCATATTTTTACTCTACAAATTGGCCTAGGGGGGAGAAAATTCACACCCTTGTTTAATTGTTGGTGACCATAGAATCTTTTATACTAGAGGGAATCTTGGTGAACAAACTTCACCATTGGTCCCGGGTGTGGCTTTAATCCAAAGTCACTTTCCTCTAACCATAGATTCCTCCACAGTCCCGTCTTGGTATTTTGAACACCTATAAGCCCAAACATTGGGGTTCCGCTATTTTGTTGATGAAATGGAGAAATTAGAACCTATCCCGAGGAACTGATCTATATACCTCATCGGGGTTCCCTCAACCAATATCAACTTAGAGATGTCTCTCCTACAGGGAGTTCTAAGCCTGATATACTCATAATTTATAATCTACCAATTTACCACAATTATTTGGATTTTACCCTATATACAACTCATGGTTTGGGGCATTCTAGTTATAATATTTTAATTCTAGACCAAATACTATATTGGTATGTGACACACATATTTTGGTTCTTCACTCTTTTTCGGGCTTTTTGGGTATAAAACTATATTCAAAATAACAAAAAAAAAAAAGGACGAGTCCCCATTGACAAATTGGGGGCTCACACATGCTAGTGTCATTGCTTTCTCAAAATCCCTCAAAAAAATTGTTCTTAGACAAGATTACATAGGGAGGAAGATAGTCAATTAGATTGTATCTTTTTTTTATTATGATGTGAAGATATTGCAACTCTCAAAGAAAATGGTCAATGGACCAAAAAAAGATGCTCCTAAGGCACTTTAGAGCCATTTTGTCATCTTCATTTGGACTTTGAATAGTCACTTACACCACTACAAAATACTAGAAGTTGAAATAAAATTGAAAGTTGAAGAATTTAAATTGATATATTAATTTATAAATTTGTTGAAAATTTTGAAATATTTATGAAAATTTATGAAAAATTTTAAAATATTAAAAATTAACAACTAAAAGATTAAGAAAATTAAAATTTTGAATATAAAGAAACTTGAGGTTTCATTGTAGAAGTGTACATGATGGCTATTTAAAAAAACTTATGCCCTTAGAGGGAATGTTTGACAAAGTGGCTACAAACTAATCAAGCATATTAGGTCTACAAAGACATAAGTATTGATAAACTACAATAACAAAATAAAAATTTGAAGAATAGAATTTGATTCCTCTATTTTTCAAATTCAGTAGAATTGATTTTTGAAGTTTAAAATAAAAACGGAAGTAACCCTCAATTCTTTTTTAATAAAAAAATATTGGACATGTATCTATATTCCTAAACTAGTGTTCAATGTAATATTCACCTTAACTCCTAAGGGCCAATTTTCTATTGAACAAACAATTGGAAAATCTGGATGGATTCTTATGAAGTCAATTTTGGTTGGATGTTCACGAAAATTTTAACACAAGGAGTGAACATGTATTATACCCTTAGTGGGAATATATAGTTTTTTGATTGGGTGCTCAAATCAAAATTTAAGTTGCCTTGAATATTTTGGGCAACCTAGAAAATTTGGGCATCTTTTGCCAAAACACTCATCAACTTTTGAAATTTGGCATGTAGGTAATAATAAAATATGGCATACAATTGTCCAAGAATAAAATTTTGATTCTCAAAAAATTCTCATAGAAGAGTCAAACTTTGTTAGTAATGTCGGGAAAGTTTCAAGAAAAAACTTTTTCATTTAACTTCAAGCCATCTTATAATCTATGAAGTCATAGTTATTGAAAATTTCCCCACATATTTCAAATGTTTGTCTCTAACTTTTTACCCTTAGGATTTCAAACAAAGATTTCCTCTTCGCACAAAAAAATCATCAAAAAATAACTAGTATATTGCCAATTCACTTAACATCTTTGCATTTGTAATGTAGATTTTGCCTATTCTACAAAACCCAAGGAAATATAGTATAGGGGGGTAATTCCTAAGGAAAGGTCAATAAGTCTAACGTTTGCGTGACTAAGGTCACTCGTTTTCGTATTTTGAATATTTATCTATTTTATTTTATGTTTTGTTTTAGAATTTTAACAAAGAAACCCACACTCTTAGTCAAATAGTCTCAATCCATCCCAAATGCTATTTATAATAGACTCCATGTATGCGGTTCCAGTCCTATATAGTATGTTTTTGGCTTGTGGCAAATCCTTTGGTCAATTCCTTAGGTTTGATCAATTTGTCTTGACAATGCATGCACTATCAACATAATCAATTGCACCAAGGTATATATTTGAAATACAATAAACTTTTAGGAAAATTATTCATTACTTTAATTCCTCTTTGTTTTCCCTCTTCTAATCCGTACTATATTATTAGCCTAATTGCTAATTTAATATGCCAATATCAAATTTGTATTTTCTATCCATTTGCTCAGTATGCAAAGCATGAAAAGTTTAGAATTTCATTCCTCGTTTAGTCAATTTATTCTTTACGTCAGCCCCATAGCTTTAGCTTTTCCAATCGATTTGTCTTTAGCTTTATCCATGGTTTACTTTAATCAATTTGTCACAACTGGAGACCAATGACCACAAGACTACTAGACCAGCGCCTAATACTGTGCTTTCTATGACTACTGGCCACTGTTCAGTCAATTAGCCCGCAACCCCAGGCTACACTATCTATTTGACAGTGATGGACTTGCAAATTGACCAACTGGCTGTAACTCAGTACTAAACTAAATTGATTCCGAATTGTTTTATATGGAATTTGACATATGGGGACTATTTTATAAATAAATTCATATTTGAACAACTCCTAATTATATCCAAACACATATAAGTAGTTTAACACAAGATCACAATCCACAAATTAGTATTGTGGCTAGCTCACATTCGAATTTACACAACTTGATTATCTCATCAAATTGACATATACACACAATACAAATCACACATACAAGTTTTGCTACTTATTCAACTAATTACTCAAACTACGTCAAACACTCATTGCATAATTTCCACCATTCAGTATGGTTAAATTGATCTTCACAACAACTTCCACAAATTTAAACAAATAGCTTTACAATTCAGTATACACAATTTTAATTGCAGTTGACTAGACAAATTTTCACACCAACTTAATCATCCAGCAATCAACCAATTGTTGAACGATTCTCACATAATATCACAATTAAGTTAATCTACACAATTTGACTACTCTATCTGCCAAACACAAATTTATGACAATTAGAACACGGGAAATCTCCCACCAATTTGACATACGCTACTGTTTAATTGACCTCACTCAGTCAGTACTCCGATAATTCCAATTTGACTGAATAACACAACCTTCTGTTCATGACAACTTCTTGCACAAATTGACTCAATAATTCTCACCACTATGAGTACTCACTAATCACTTTGATTCACACAAATTAATTCAATTCTTACAATTTGATCTTCAAACATAACATCCACAACTCACACAATTTGACCACTTAGAAATTAGTCTACGATTACTATTTGACTTAGCTCCAGCAATTATTCTCACAACTTAACAACACAATTATTCACCACCTATAAACTCCACACAATTTCAGAATACACTAACACAATTGAGCTAACTACTCAAAGACAATTAGAATAATTTTCAATATATTAATTGATATAAGTTTTGGCAAGTGGTACAACACTAGATAATTCGACACGCTAGAGTACTGGTGCTCTTCACTAGAGAGAGAGAGAGAGAGTGCAGTTAGACATTTGGACTTATAGTCCCAAAAGAAAATTTGACAAAAAGTGTGACTGTTCATTGGAAATGTACCTTCATCTATTCGACCTGCTTCGAATCCTAGCCTATTAGATCTATTCAAATCTATTCATGTGTCTTTTGGATTTATCTACAAAATATCTGGCCACTTCACATACTATAAAAGAAAATAGGCTATTTGTTTACTCTATCTACACCTACAAGGCCAACTAGACAAATTAAAAGAAAACTATTGGAACTACAGCATTGTAGGGTGATTTAAAGTAAGTTAGACTCAATATTTGCCTTTAAAATTTTTATAAGTGAATCTAACATCATATATTTATAAGTGGTCAAAAATTGCAATTTTGTACAAAGCTCCAACAATTTTTATAATTTTGATTGCATGGTTAAAAATTTATTGTTGGAAGCCCTTGGACTCAAAACAAATTACTTTTTTAAGAAATAAAAATTCAAAATTGGTTATCTAGATTTACATATACAGGTAAAGCTTTGAATGACTCCATTTTGATTCATGAAGAGTAAGTTTTAGTTTAGAAGCAATTAGGGAATTCTATTGTAAAATAAACCTTGAAGTTTTTTATTTAATTCTATTTTGAATATTTTTGAAAAAAAATAAAATCATAGGATGGATTATTTGTTTATTACAACATTACAACCATTGGGATTGGCATTTTTCAATTCCACAACTAAATGCTTAATAACTTGGTATTTTAAATCATTCTCTACTTTTGTCTACTTACTATTTTTTCAAGCATTAATATGAAATATTCTTTTGAGTTTTTATATATACATATTCCAAACTTATTTATTCAACATATTATGGAGAGTTGCAAGTTGTAGGACGTACACATTTTTGGATAAAAAGTTTGAAAGATGATATTTAACCATTTGGGAAGAGTTTAAAATACTTCTTTTTGAAATCCAAGCACCATGATCTTACAATTGGTAAGATTTTTTGTTCTAAAATTTTAGGAGGTTACACTATGACAAGTTATTTAGAAGATCCTATCACTCGATTTGTTAAAAAATAAACAAATAGATGAAGATATTAGCCTTGTTTTGGAGATTAGTATTTTGAAATAATTTTGGGCCTCTAAAGATGAAAGAACTTAAGAGTTTTGAAATAAAATCTATACATTTAAAAGTTAGCTATGTTTTGTCCAGCGCACTTTTAATCCACTGAATAATCTCAATTATTTTTTTTGCAACACATTAAAAGATCCTAGCATGCAATTGAATGCTTATGTCTTATCAACTCCATGTGGTTGCACTCAAAGCCAATAGACATGCAGTAGAGGAAATCAAACTGGTATAGAGAGTCGTTTGACTTTCAATTGATGTGAAAATTTAGGGAAATTAAAAAAAAATCCAATCTTGAATGGCACCCTAGATGATCACATGGGCCAATTTTATTTAATAAATATTTAAATATTTAATTACTTTTCCTATAATTGCACATTTAATGTAGTGAAATGACCACATGTAGGGTCTAAATTTCTTCTAATGAGTTAGATTTAATAATCTCTTAGTTATATAATATTAGATTTATGAATACTAGATATCATCAACATCCTACACATGCTTGATAATGCCTTCAGTGACCTCTTTGAAAATGGGCTTTTACTAAAGAGTAAACCTTTTTTCTTATTCAGTAAATTATTTTCTAATAGAAAATATAAGAAAGGATAGTAGGGCCTATGTTCTACCCATGAATGAGCCCTTCACATAGGGCAAACACTTCATTTGTATCCTACAATAAAATGTGGCATAGATCATGCCACACTTTCATCAATAAAAGATACAACAAGCCTATTGAACATAATAGTTTCAACCCCCAAAATAACATGTCTTAAGAAAGTGGTTATCATGGTATTGCAAGCTTGAACTTGAAGGACCTTACTTAAGTAAAAGGTGTAAAAAAACTTGATTATTCAACAACAATGTGGTGGGAGAATGCATTACAATGTAGCCAAATCGTAGTCAGTGATATTTAGGAAGTGATTTATGGATGAAACAAAGTCACACCACTTGTTTTAAGTGTTTAACGAATGCATGTCTTGTTCCATTTGTTCTAAAAAGGAGGAGTAACTTGTGAAAAACCATTGTTCCCTAGGGGGGGGGACAAAATGGAATTTTGGGTAGGTTCCTATGACCTCAATTTTTAGTGAAATAGTTTGAAAACCTCTTGTAAGATAAATAAACTTATTAGCTTTGTGAGAATAAAATTTTTATTCAATCAATGCCCGGGATTAAAAAAATTTGCCATCTGAAACATAGTTTCATTTCACTGGACAAAAAATAAATCCACGAAAAATTGAAAAAAATTTGATTTTTTTCTCATAGATTATAATTTTGTCTACATCTGAAGCTTTGATTCATTCCATTTGGATTAGTGATATAAAAGTTATGAACAATCTTGTTTTGGGGGCAATATGAGCATCTTCTAGAAAAAATAACTTAGAGGAAAATAGGATTCATTTTTGGGTGCAATTTAACCCATTTCTTGAAATACATTATTTGGCAAGGTTAAGTCTACTAGTTGAACAATCTCACCATTGGGATTATTGTGTTTCAATCCCATTTTAGAGCTATTAATGATTTAATTTTACTTGCAATCTTAGACCTACTTCCACTTAGTAATTTCTTAAAGAATGAAAATTAAGAGATTTTCTTTTGAATTTCTTTTCCTAGACTATTCACTCAATTATTCAACGCAAAAAAACTAAAATTAAAAGTCCATGGTACCAAAAAATTCAACAAAAGGTGGTCAAAGTCATCTAAATTGCAAGCGAGTGTTCAAAAAAACTTTTTTTTTTCCAACTTTGAATGCTAATATATCTCTCAATCTATACAATCAAACTTCATGAAATTTTTACCACTTGGTCTGAGACAAGTAAAGTACAAGATCCTATGGTTTGATTTTTCTTAAAAGTTTTTTTTGTTTTCTTTGGTGTACACAACAAAAATGGCAATTTTGAGTGTTTTTTGACAAACAAAAGGCCTTGGTCCTTTAGGGGTTAAAGGGTTTATAAATTATCCATGAAAAATCCTTAAAAACTTAAGCACAAAATTTAGGCTTGAAGAACTTTAATCAAGTTTTTGGTGTTGATTTGTAGGTGTATGTACTAACTTCTCCGGAATCAATTTTGCACTCATCTTTTTCGAAATGAATTTAACCTTTGAATGCCCAAGGCCTACCCTAAGATTTTTGGAATTTGCTTTAAATTGAACAAAAAGCTAATATTATGTTAATTTTTATCATTTTTTTTCTAAATTTTAATCGTGCAATTGTACATATTCAAACTAGACATGTTAGAGATCATTTGGGAAAAGAAAAGAAAAGAATACCACTCATGAATTGAAGGATTATAATGTTTGATCATGAGGGTATTAAAACTATGATAGTGACTTGAAGTCTTTCAATTCTCTTTTCACATGTTAAATAAAAAAAATTGGGTGCCAAGAAAATATGAAGTTAAAGGGCATGACGTGTATAACCCCAATCAATTTATAACTTCTCAAAATCTATTCTAAACTTTTTTTAAATGAATTACAAATGTGATTTTTTCTCCAAGATCTAGTGTATTTTAAGCTCATTTCCAAGAGCCTTCTATACAAGAATATCAAGATTTGCAATGGACATCCTTGCACAAAATCTTGAATAGAAAAATATGAATCATTCATTTTCCAAGTTTGATTTTTGATGCTAAAACTAGACTTCATAAAGATTTTTTGAAAAATATATAGATAATACTAAAAATATCAATCACTTTGTCTTGAAATAAATCTAGGGGTTCTTAGAAATGTCTAGATGAATGCATGATTTGCTCTTATTTGGGGGGGGGGATTTGCATAGTTATTGTAGCTTCTAATAAACACCACTAAGGGTGAAAGAGTGAAAGCCACTAGTGAAGTGGCACATGTTGAAAATAGTCAAAGAAATTAGCAAATTTTTCCTTTTTTTTGAATTGCTCCTATGTTATAAGTTTGGATCATTCTCCAACAAACATTAGTATAGTGAAGTCCAATAATGTCCTTTGTATTCAATATCGACGATGTCTTGTGATTCAACTCTAGGAAATTCTCAACAAGAGGTTTGTTAGTAGCAATTGCTTTATAGTTGTGGGTTGAACTCATTACCTTTGGTTCATCAGAGGTTGCATTGTAATTCCCTTTGCAAGGATCAAATTGTTCTATTAAAAGTGGTACCCCCAAATTTCCTTACTTTGGGGGTCTGCAAACTAGCTTCAATTATTGTCAATCAAGTTGTGGAGGGCCGATATTTTGTGGCATATCATGACATTTAATTTGAAACAAGTGAATTTAGAAAACCATGATTTATTTCAAGATAGAGGGATTAACTTGGTAAGGTTTTATTTTAACTTCAAAGTTTGTTGACACCAAAATTTGGTGCCTTGGGCATTCAGGGATGAAGTCCAATTGCACCCAAAAAATAAATTTTATAAGTAGTTTTTATTGCACACACCAATGCCTTGTTGGAAAAGGAGATGTGAGTTCCTACCAGACCACCTGCACATATTGCTCTTCTTGCAATGAAATGAATTTGTGTCAAAAAAATTTTAAAAATGAAATATAGTCATGGCAACTGAACGGTCCAGTCTTTGGTAACTGAAGCTTATGGTATGTTTGTACTTGGTGTTAAAGAGTGTTGTTACCAAAGGTCTTCGGAATGAATTTAGACCTACTTCTGGACTGGATTCATGCTGCACAACATCACCCCTACCATCAAGTGCATACATCCCATTACACAAATTATGCACTAGAATTCACCTAAAGCTGGAAAAGTCTTTCCAATTTGCACAAGATATTCCGAAAGCATAAACCTGACAAGAACATGCAAAGCCGCTAACTTTTACATGTGAATTCCACAATGTAGACAGGCACGTTCCTGCTTCCACTGACTTGTCATCCGCTTAACTGGGAATACGCTTAACTTACTTATTGTTCTCCTCCGTAAGTGAACTACCACAAAGATCGAAGAATATAAGCTTTAATGGCTTAGGTATGTGACTGAACTCATGTCAGTCTTTTGCAGGTAACTGGGGCTGATGCGCGCGGTCAAGCACAAATGTAGAAAATTGTACCTTAACAAAAGGTAGACCAACCTATTTCCGCCAGCTTCCTCCAACGGCCATCCTATTTTTGGCCCTATCTTCACCACAGAAATCAGTCAACACACCCAAATCCATTTACTTTTTCTCACAATTTCAGTGCATTAATTCCAACTTGGGTAACGTGTCAGTGCTTGGTTAGTGGATACTCATGTGCTAATAGGTACATGGAATGGCGGTTATAGGTTTAAGATAGGACGTTTAAGACTCTAGTCTAGTGGCGGTTTTGTAATTTCAGGATAGACCACTTTAGAAATTCATAGAAATTACAATTTTAATCGGAAAATTATAATTCCACTTGGGTTTGATTCTTGAAACATGCGCACACCTCTGAAAAATATGTGGCCCTCCTGGAGTTTATCCTAATATACTCAGATTGCGAATCAGGGTGGTAATACGCTGGTCTACCTTACTTGACTGTGTAAGTTATGGGTGTGCTGTACGTATTGTCCATTAAGCGACAGGTACCTAGACTTACTTAACTTATTGCTAATTGTTTTACGGCATTTCATACACACTGATTCAAGTTGCCAGGACTTACTGGTAGATTTCGTGTCAGTGGGCCATGCACAATCTCATTTATTTTTTTCCATATGTACCCAAAGAAGCCATTCAGACTATCCTACTGAGTGAAGTGATCAGCACACACAAAGCATTGCTGAAGTTTAAGCTTATATTAACTTAAGCTTAGATGTACTCACCACCCAAATCTCATGCAGCCCTGATATCTCATCTACCTGACAATTGCCACCCCAACATTGAAATCCATACAGAGTGCTTACACAACAACAAGAAGAACTTCACAAGTCCTTTTTTTTCATTCAAAGCGAACAGATAAGTTAATTACTAAAACGGGGCATTAACTTCGACAACGCCTGTGCAGTGTCATCCCTGAAAAGAAAAAACGACTGACGGAAGCTTATTAAGCTAAGTTAGGTCCATTCAAATGTCAGAAGAGCCTGACCGAGTTGGGGTGTGTGCAACAACTCGATTCTCCATGCATAGGTTTTGGCGACTGACTGACGGACCGACGGACTGATCGACTGATCGACTGACTGACTACTTTTGTCAGAGGTGCATGAATGTGCTCGACGAGATTGCTCATTGACAACTGCGGTTCTAAACGTAAGTTAGTTGAAAGTTTGTTTTGTTCTAACTTCTATGGTTAGATCCTGCTTCGGAATCGCTTTCTCTTGTCCTTCTTGCATGCACAATTACTGAACCAGATAGCCAGGTGAGATCCTGGATTCTGCATTGATCAGATCAATTTCAGTATACGATTCTTGGAGGTATGATAACTTGGGAATTTGGAGACTTCTTGTTTGCATTACAATTAGCTACAAAGCTTAGTCAGGGTTGTCAGCTTTTCCACACCGAAAAATTGACTGAGTAGGTTCGGATTTAGCAAGTGTTCCAAATACCATCAAGAATAGAAATAGCAAGTGGGGTTATCAGAATTATTGCTGAGTTGAAATTTTCAGGATATTTCTGCCCTGACCATCTGACTGTGGTTCACTGGCTTGGTCCAAATTCCCGAGTCTGCATTCTCACAGCAGTTGGTTTTTGTCAACGCATGAACATCCAGACTACACTGGAAGATAAAGAACCCTGACCCTGGCGAGAGTTTTTTTTGACAATTTTGGAAATTATTTTGGTTACGTATCGGTGGTCAATACAAAATGAAAGAAAGAAGATTGGGGATGGATTGTTTAACCGCTAAAGGACCATTGTCCCTTATGGGGACAAATGAGATTTTGGGCAGGTACCTATGGTCCCAATTTTTGTCCTGATTTTATAAAACTTTTTATGAAGATAGAAAAATTGATTAGCTTCCCGGGAATATAATTTTTTTTCATTTGGTGCACAGGAACAAAAGTTATGCTCCAATAAGCTCAAAATAGGAGAGAGGGGGCAGCAAAAAAAAGTTTCAAAAATTTGAATTTGTTTGTTTTTTATTTTTTTTCCCTTATAGATTTTATTTTTGTCTACACGGAAAGCTTTGATTTATTCCATTTGGATTTGTTATGAGAAATTTATAGACAATCTTGTTTTGGGGGCACTTAGAACATCTTCCTGAAAAAATAACTTGTAGGATTCATTTCTAAATGCAATTTTTACAATTAAAAAAGAAAGGTCCATACCGTTTCAATTGCCTTCTAGAACAATCTCACCATTGGGATTAGTGCATTTTAATTCCATCTCAGAGATATTAATAATTTAGATTTTCCTTCTATCTTGTACCTACTTCTATTTAAGGTAGGAGGCTCTTGAAGTGTCCATTTAAGCCGACCTAACTCATCTTTGACAGTAATAGACATTTCAAACAATATGTCATTCATTCCTAGATAAGATTTGCAATTAGAACGTGGACACTTCAAGAGCCTCCTACCTTAACAATTTTTTAGAGAATCAAAATTAATTTTTTTTTGTATTTTCTTTTTTTTCCTAGACTCTCAATTCAATTCTCCACCATAAAGATTTGAAGCTCAAAACTTTGTAGTGCAAAAAATGAAAGTTAAGAAGGTTCAAAGTCAAATAACCTAGTCCCGCAATGTGTGAAAAAACTTGTTTTCTTCACTTTAAATGCATATATCTTGCAATCTATGTGGTCAGAATTTCTGAAATTTTTTCCACACATTTTCATACTAGTTAGGTGTAAGATCCTACGGTTGTATGTGCAAAAAACACAATTTTCAAAAAATTTTACTCTTTGCTCTAAAATGGCAGTTTTGAGTGTTTTTTTGCAGAAAAAAAGGCCATGGTCCTTTAGGGGTTAAAAATCACACTCCCGGTTATGTAAAAAACAACATAATGGATGGATGGATGGAAATGGTGAAGTGTAGAGAATTTCTTAGCAATAGGGAAAATGAAAATTTAGTCAAAATTTTGAATTTCCAAGAACAGATTTTGGCCTACTAGTAATATTGTCCACCTATAAAGGGCTGACTCATTCACATCTGCAATTCTGCATTCTGCAACTGAACCAAAGAAAGGGTAAAATAAGCTTACACAGGGTTAGCATCAATTGATACAAGAATTTCAGTGAACTGAGCTTTCTTGTTTGACTGAACAAAACATGTGGTACTTTGCTGAAGTTAATGATGATGAAGCTTATCCCTGACAGTCTTGTGAGTAGCCTGCCCATGACTAATCCTGTGACCAATTCTAAGAAGGTAATGATTATTCAATTGTAAATATCCTGATCATGAAACTATTACGAGTACTCTGGCCAAAGGTTTAGTGTAGCCAGTAATTAAAAGTACAAGGATTTGCCAAGTACATGGGTAGTTGGGTACTAAACTATCTGGGTTTAATTCTCAAGAGAGTCATTTTCATCAGTAAGTTTTTAAAAAAAAACTAACTTTTCAAGAGAGTATGAGCCTCTCCAAAAGTATTCTAAGTTCTAAGTTCCAAGTTCTACCTGCCAGATGATGCACTTACTTATAAACAAATAAGCAATAATAAAAGCATCCCTGTGAAATTATGAGTTACTTTCCTGTTCTTGAAGCTCAAGCCTTTGTAAGTTATGTTCAGCACACTAATGTTGCCCAGTCGATGGCTACACTAAGTTAACACTTAACCCCTCACCGCCGCAGGCCCAAATGACTCCAAAAACAGCATTTCTTTTTAAATGTTATAAATATAAATTTTAATAAGTTATAGAGATCTCAACCATACGATCTTGTAGTGAACTTGTTGTAGATGGCTTGCAACAAATTTGGTGTCAATTGACCGCATAGATTGAAAGATTATAATGTTTTAATGTTGAAAAAGGATGCTGAAATTTTCCCAAAAACACATTTGGAGGCGAAATTCAGTTTCTAAATCTACTCAAATGAAGAAACTTTAAACTATTAAGTGATTCCAAATCAGCATACAAACACATTGATGAAAAAAAATATCATTTAATTGACACATAGTGTTTGCAAAATGGCTTTAAAATGTCAAAAAACAACAAGAAAAGTTGCAAAAAACACATCAAAAATTGAACCTCCTCCTCCTAAAATGCTTCTCAGTCACTCATAACTTCTTAGATGGATATGAAATTTTGTACACACAAACTAGACAAGTATGTGCAACTTTTCCAAAAATATTATTGGAAACAAATGTAGTATGAAGAAGAAACAAGCTGCTCAGGTTCACTCTACTTCAAAAATGTCGGGATTTTGAACTTCCAATTGCTCCCAAACATTCAAAACAACTTGGATTGGCATGAAAATTCTACCACAATAACTAGACTTCAAGGGGAACGCAACCCCAATTTTTTTTTTATTGAAAACGAACATTGGATGAAGGAGATACAAGCCCCCGAAGTTGCAGCCATCAAATACAATTCGGTGAACTTGAATTGAACTTGTGAACTTCGATTGACTTCCAAAAATTCAGTACATCTTGTATTGATCTAAAAATTATATAATACAAACTAGAAGAGAGAGCGCAACTTTTCCAACAAGTTTTATTGGATTCGGACATCTAATGCAAAAGTTACAGGACTTTGAATTTGACCTGAGAACATTTTTCGTCCCCAGCGGTGGTGAGGGGTTAAACTACATTCTCTTCCCTATTGGCCTTACCCAAAAGAGAATCAAAAATCTCGGAGCATGGATCTTGTTGCTTACCCAAAATTTGTTCAGTTCACTGCATGCAAAAACTGAACAATGAATAGTGCTTTGACTTTGCAACCTAAATGCAGTGCTTGACAAAGCCATATTCACTGTAGAAGTCTGGACTCCAATAGGTTGAAACATTCCTCCAAATGAAAAACTCACTTTTTCTTGACAATTCTCTCCAACCCACAGCCTGCCATTTTACTGCCAAGGTTACTATCTTTTAATTCTGGTGCCAGTCTATGGCTTCAAGAACGCTCAAATTTCAAACTCTCACCCATGATTTGGCATCATTTGATTTGCTGAGATTGCATGAAATTAATTTGTTTCTACTCATGCTTTGGGAATACAAATGGAAGAAAATTGCAACTCATATGAAAGGGATATGTACTTAGTGCAGCATGTGCACTAGTGTGAAAAGTCAAGAGTCCACATCCATGATTCCACTATTGAGTGTTGTCACACTACCAGTGTGCACTAAGCCTAGATTTAAGTTATTGCAGTTCAGAAGTTTTATTAGGACAATGCCAATCAAGCAAATGATTTCAAAACAGCCTTATTTCAATGCAGTCTCAGACTCTCAGGAGCTCCATCACCCTTAACCCCTAAACGTCTAGAATCATCTCCAGAATTGAATTGACAATTTGAGAAAAAATCATTATAAAGTTCAATTGGGAAGCATATTTTGGAATTCATATACAAATAAAAGTTATAGATTTTGATTTTTAGATTTCATATGTACGGATAGATTCACCATTATTATCATCAATCTTTTTTTATAAATTTTGAAAGAGAGAATTCAAAATTCCTTCAAGATTCAATTACAAGTAAACTATTATCATTTTGGAGTAAAATTTGTTGAAATGGATTTGGAATGAGGTTCTCTTCACATGGTGATTTCCTAAAATTTTGTGTTCCTACAATCTATGACCTCATTTTGACAAGTCCAATTTTGAACTAGAGTCAATGCAATTTGACCACTTGACATCCTTGCACATTTCTAATTTTAGAAAAATGTATACTCTAGTAACACCAAATCCAACCCTCAGATAGGATAATAACTTGATAAAGTATCTCCACAAATTAGAATAACTTTCATCCAAGCAATTATGAGGATAAAACCGCAGTTCCAATTTGTTCGTCGTCCAAAAAATGGATGTCGGAGCGCTTAATAGGGTTAATTGATTGGACTTTATAGTTGAATAACTCACTTTCTGTGCATGCAGAACTACAAAAACATCCACACTTAGCATATGTTGCAAATTTCCAATGGGTGGGTGGGTGGGTGCAAGTCATTTTTGAAAGTCATTGTCAGACATGTAGACCAGTGTATATGTTGCTTTCAGGCAGTCATCTGGATAGCATAAGCTTACTATCTTTTGCAGAAACTAAGGACACATGTGACTGTCAATTTCACGTTGAAAGAGAGGATATTGTAAACCTCAATTCTAACTTCAGAGGCGGCAATATACAATGGCTTCAATTTTCGATTCAAACTAACTTACAAAGTGTCAATGGTGCTAAGTAGCTTCTTGGACTGCTGCCATGCTAAATGACCCATTATGGGAGGCAACCCATTCCTGATCATTACCCCTTTTTGGTAATATAGACTGTTCTCTTTCCGCGCAGGAGGAAATGGCAATGATTAATTACAGCACAGTTCCCTGAAGTGCAGTTGTGGCACATTGTGATTGTTTTACAACTCTTTCAATCCTTGGTGGATTTTGCAACCAGCCCTTATGGGAAACAGGAAGGTCTACTTGACTAGAGTGGGAGGAGTGGAGTCTTCTGCTCAAAAATTCATAGTAATTATGTTTTGAGAAATAAAAATCTGAAAAATCATGGAAACCTTCTTAACTCTATTTCTGCACACTAAAAAATTTTCCCACCCAAGAAACTTGCCCTCCAGATATGTATAACCACTTAAGTGGTTGGAAATGGGTTGCCTCCCTTAGCAAGTTGAACAGGAGAAACTATAACATGCGGAGAGTGTACTAAGTTAATCACTCCTGAGTAATTGAATTTTGTGTAATAGTACTATTTTACACATTGCAGTATTAGATACACAGATGAACATCACACAACATTATTCAGCAAGCTAGCCACACCGTTCTCCACAGTAATAAAATGGCTATGGAGGCAACACACTGCTTATTTTTTTTAAGACTCTTTACCTTTAGCGGTTAGAGACTCCATCAATCTAAATTACACCTCTTGAGCACAAATTGATAATGTTAAGCATTTTGCTTGAAGAGTGATTGAATGTGCCCCAGACATATCTGTAAATAAATCATCATTCTACAGTGAATGTGACTTTCAGCAGGCCACCTTCCACCTTGTGATCGAAAATATGGCCAACAAACTTTGAAGGAAACTTACACCTACAAATTCAATGTTCAAGTACATTTAAAGTCAATGAACCGCATAGGCGAAGATCCCATATACGAATCATCTATAACTTCCTCAGAATTTCCTCCTGATCTGGCTTTGACTGGGCTACCAATTGGAACTCAAACCTGGTATCCTGAAAAATAATATGTAACTGCAGATTTGTACTGGCTCTAAGTTAAGTTACACATCCTCAAGTGACTGAAGTACGGAGTAGTACAAAGTAAGTTAAATGATAATCAAAATATGATAATGTTGGGAATGGAACTTTCATGTCTGCCTCTGCGAAAAAAAGAAGAAATCTTGAGTAACTTAAGTTCTGCTTCCAATGTTGAAGCAACGCCAGCAAGGAACCAAAATTTACTCCTTTCCTTTAGAACATTACTCAAAAGGTATGAGGGGGCAGAAACTGCCCATCGAAGAGCTAATCAGACCAGGCCCTCCTCACCATTAGCCAAATTATTTTGGAACAAATACTGAGAGAAATTGGAGTGGAAGATCTCACATCCAAAGCCCTTTGATTCTTATTTTGGGGATATGTACAAAATGAGGTATGGTATTTCAAACATGAGGGTTGCTATTATGTGAACATAGGAGTGTGAGTCCATGAGCCTGTATTACTACACACCTATATATGTTATAGGTATATATACCGTAAAAATCATCTATGATTATAAGATATATATGTTATAAAATGACCCATATAATGGGTGTTTATGATACATACAGTTTCTATAGTGTGGGGTATTTATATTATAGGCACCTATAATGTAGGCTCAATGCTCACAAGCTCGAATTCTTGGGCTCACACACTAGCACCGTTGTTTCAAACATTGCAGTCATAGGATGCTATTTAAGTTCTTACTTGAGTGCTAACTGTAAGAGTCAAGAATATAATACTCATCAATGGGCTCAATGGACACCCCCAAAATGAAATGTGAGAATTACAAAGTAGTAGCCCAATGAGGTACTTTGGTCAATAGTTTATAATGCACCCAACTTTGACATTAACTATTTGTTTTGATATCACCCATATTTTCATCTCCATTTTGTGTCAAAAAAATGCTTGGTAGCTATGTCAAAGTGGCCTGACAACAATGTCACTCTATGTAATTGGATGTCCATGTAGATTGTTTAGATGTCATTAGTGAACATTGTATTATTTTTAGTGAAGCTTGTTGATCCTCACATGCTTAATGCAAAATATTTTGTAAAACATTTGGCATTTGTAGTAGGAAATGACATAGGAATGTCATAAGTTTTGTTTTTAACATTGTTGCAAAGTAAAATGACAAAATTAAATGGAGCTTGCTATTTAGGGGGTCAACAAGTCTCCCCATTGGGCTTTTTCCAATCCATTGATTTGTCCTAAAAGTATATATATGGTAAAACTCCTCTCTTGTAAATAATAAAAATCATATGTATGTAAGTTCATTTTGTAACAAGAACTAATAGGACAAATCAATTGATGTAGTGCTCTCTCTATCACAAAGAACTTCTTTATTGATCCCTAAATGTCCAAGGCCTTTTTTGAGCTTCTTGAAAATGACTCAAAACTAAATAAAAAGCCCAAGTTTTGATATGTTTTGATCAAGTTAAAAAACATTGTAACCTTACACATTCAAATTGGATGTGCTATGGATTTTATAGGAAATGAGAACACACCAATGTCACTTCATAAGAATTGAAAGATTGTAATGTTTGATCAAGAAGGGGTTAAAATTGTGAAAATAATTTGAAGACTTCTAATTTCTTTTTTGCATGTTGAGTCTACAATCCAAGTCATGAAAAAAATGAGGTTGAAGAACATAACATGCACAACTATAATTAATTTACAACTTTTCAAAATCTATTCTATATAATCATTATAAATGAATAATTATCCAATGTGATTTCCCCCTAAGATCCAATGTAGATTTGAGGCTCATCTCCAACAAAGCCTCTCACATTAAAAAAATTTAAGATTTGCTATAGACAACCTTACATAAAATCTTCTATAGAAAAATCATAAACTAATTTTTTTCCCAAATTAGATTTTTGCTACTTGAAATAGACTTTTAAGGATATTCCACAAAAACAAGAAAACACCCAAAAAAGTACTTTGGTAAATTTTTATCGAACTTCAAAGTTTTACCTACCGTGGAAACACTCAAAACCATCCTTGTACCTATTCATGTATAATGGACTTCCATTAAAGTGTCCCTTGAAAGTGTCATTAAACCATCCCCATACTCAACTACCATTGGTTTACTACTGATTTTTCTAGATTTTGGTTTTAGATCTAGCTATACAAGAATTTCAATGGTCTGGGGAGCTTCCTTTTGAAAATTCATTGAAATTACTTGTCATATCAAAAAATTATATTTTTTCTAAGAAATTCCTTATTTTTAATTTCTAATACTACAAAAATATATTTTTTTTCTAGAAAAGAGGTGCCTCCAACTACATTCAATTGGTTATTTTCACTGTTTTAGGTATTTCCACCTTGCACCCTAATATGGTGCTTTGGGCATTTACCATAATTCACGGGTTAAACCCTCAAGACCCAAGCAATTTTTGTATTTTTTTCAGAAGTTTGAACTTTGATTGGTAGTATGCATTGTACATCAAACTTATTACATGATGTCAATTGTACTTTTGAACTTCCCAACGCAATATGAACGTCCCAACCCAATGCAATATGAACATCATAATATGAAATTCACTTAGATATACTTCTTAGAACGTAGGAAAATGAAGTTGTAACTTTGACATGTTGAACAGGTGAGAGGCCCAAAACAGTCTCCTTGGGCCTTGAGGGGTTAAGTCAGTAGCAGCCTTCACATTCCATATGAAAGTAGCTTGTGTAGAACTTAACCTGTGTTGTTGGGACTCACGTACCGGCAGCCTTCTGCCCAGCTCAGAGACTAAGTTAAGTGCATGATCACGTACAGTCTCCCGTCCAGTAGAGACTAGAGACTAAATAAACCCGCAGTAAATTAATTAACAAATAAGAGCATTCACAGTCAATTGACGCCGCTGGCGGCAGCACCTTCCCCTGAAGGCCCCGGCCCTCCACCTCCCTTTATAAACCCCCTCACCCCCATCACTTCCTCATCGCTGCATTCTATCTGCAGTCTGTCTACTCTCGCCAAGTGGTCCATTTCACAGGTTTGCATTTCTGGATTTTCCAAACTTCCTGCAAGTGCTTGCAGACTTGGGGGAGTCCCAGAATTGAGTGATCGATCATTTGGTTGTGGTGGTTTCTATTCCATAGAAACTGAGTGCATTATTTGTGCTGTACCTTTGCACTCAAAGCTGATAGCTGATGGCTAGTTGTGGCTTGATCAAAGCCACGACTCTCACTCTCGATCTCAGCGACAGAATTGTAGCTGCCTCATTCATTTGATATGCTCAGCAATTGCATGTGTGTTGATCATTCATGAATTGTTTCTTCTGTGGTGTGGGAGCGAACTCTGGTAGAAAATTTCACTGGTTTCGATGAATTGCATCTTACAGCTACCTGAGTGTATTGATTACCGTATTTGGTCGATTGGGTAGAGGATTGGACATGTTCCAGGAGTCTGCATTGGTCTTTGTCTTAACATTTTATGTTCCTATCAAATCTTGCGGGAGTAGGATACTCTATAACCTCGGCTTGTAGAGAATTCACAGGAGTCAAGAGGTGGCACCGCTGAATACAGAGGTTTGGTGCCTGGGTCGCAATGTCTATCGTCAGAGTTGATTAGAAGACTGGGCAAGTAGTTTAAATGGAATCGTATACTGAATATTTCAACCAAGCAATGTGCGTAGAGGTTTAAGTCGATATTAGTCTGTTGTAATTTGGTCGAAGTGGACATAATCTTTGCTACTCAGTACGGTCACTTGTGAACTAGCTGGTAGAATGAAGTTCGTGACAATGATCCACATGTCCCTCTTTGATCAATTTGGAGTGGTTTCCTGATATCTCTGATGTAATGTAGTGAATGATTCTTTCGAAACATCTTTTTTAATTGGATACCAAATCCAGGGGTTGAAGTGGCCCAATTCGATAGTCCTCTGTTATAATCCTGACAGTCAGTAAAAGAATTTGTGCTTCTAAGGATCAGCTGTTATGTCGAAACCACAATGCTGGCTCTGAAAGAAGATTGATTTACTCACAATTTCTGATGGTAATGCAGTGTTTATTTGCGCCAGCTGAAAGGTCGATCTCAACACATCCATGGCGATCATGAAAGGGCACGCACTGGCCTCAGCAACAATCGCCGCAGTGGCTGTTGGTGCTATCCTTCTGGCCTTCACTGCAACTGCAGCCGAAGGTCGAGAGCTGCAGGAGGAGCAGAAATGGGCGAAGTCCCCTCCCTACCATTACACATCCCCTCCGCCCCCACACGGCGACCACGGCGAACACAAGTCTCCTCACCACGGCGACCACGGCGAACACAAGTCTCCTCACCACGGCGACCATGGCGAACACAAGTCTCCTCCTCACCACGGCGACCATGGCGAGCACAAGTCTCCTCCTCACCACGGCGACCATGGCGAACACAAGTCTCCTCCTCATCACGGCGGCCATGACGAACACAAGTCTCCTCCTCATCACGGCGATCATGGCGAACACAAGTATCCTCCTCACAACGGCGGATCCAGCCCCCCGCACCATGACGAAGGTCACGGCAAGAACAAGCCCTCCTCTCCCCCTCCTTACTGATCATCTTCAATAGAACTCATGGCCTGCCTGCTCTCGATCTGGATGTGTCTGCTCGGACAAGCTGGTAGTGGAGTCTCCATTGTTTGTGAGAATTTGTGTACTCGTGTTGTGTAGAGGTATAAATTACTAGTAGCTGCAGTTTCTGTTGTGTTTGATTGTATGGACCGGTGCTGTACGTTGATCACGCTGTGTTGGGCTTTTCAATAAGCTAGCAGCTGGCGTGTTGAGCTGGGTTCCTGGAAATCAGTACAGCTCCGAAGAAGTCCTCGGTGATTTTGAGTTTAGGGACACACTTTGGATGTACCAGGATTTACAGTAAATAATAGTGCCTGCCAGCGCCGGCGCTTTTGTGTTTACTTCTTGCGTCTTGCGCTCATATCCGTTGGAAGTTCAATGTATGGTGTGATTGGGAGTCTTCGTTGAAAGTGAACCATCACTCGGAATGGAGCTCCATGGGTACGACCTGTTGTCCACTTGCATGTTATTGGGATGTTAATTTTGCCATTGAAGCTGTTATGTGGAGGGGATACTGTTTGCAGCACCTGTAGCAATTCAGTTATACTTACTGTGGTCACTGAGAGATGTATTGACAGTGGAGTTATTACTTTAGGGGCAAAGAATGCCCCAATTCTATTGACATCTATTGTAATCTGTTGACATCAATTGTTTTGCAACGGGATTCAGGTTCTATGCAATTTCCATGTGGAATCATGACGATCAATATCAGAGACAAAAGGTAATCTCATTCCCATTCAACGAGCAGAAAGCACACATTGACATACATATGAATTCCTGTTGGTAACAGAGTTCATACAGAGAAATGATGTGTGCGGTGTAAACGCCGCACTCGTGTGAAGAATGTTGTCAGCTAAGTGAATCTAATCAGGAGGTATTCCAAAATTCATTCTAAAGGCCTTTGCGAACATCAGGTCAAGGTCCATGACAGTTGGGGTATAAACTTACCTCTAGTTTAGGAAAAGCTTGGGGGCCTCCCTGACAAGTTGTCAACACATGTTAGTGGCAAATTGAATATGAGTTCTTGCACATTTGCAACATTCGCATATTGATGTAACTTAGCATAGGTGAAAACTGGGAACAGTGTAACTTACAGACTGACTGACTAGTGGTGGTATGCACTCAAAAGTTCTCACTAATTATGTGACTTTGTGCCAGAATGTTCAAATATATTACTACTCATGCTTCTGTAGCACACATTACGCCGTTGCAGCAGTAGCTTGCACCTCTTGCTGCAGTATACACTTTTAACACTTCTTTGCTTTGTAGCGAAGCCAGCAACCTTCATAAGATGTATTCCTTCCTAGTTTCTTCTTTCTTCCCTCTCAACTCCGGAATATGGATTTTCATCCAATTATATAAAATGGACAGTACTAGATTAAAATTGGCGCAGAATTATCAGTGCTCACTACATGGCCAATAGAATTAGCAAGAACTTAACACAATCCTACAACTATCAGTAAGAAAAATTGGCGGGAATGACAGTGCGTCCAGCAACATTTCATTGAGTTCAAAGTCGAACTTCAGTTCACACTGAGATCTCCGAAGCAAGCCAGTATGATTATTGCATGTCCTTTTTCATGGTTGGCTGTAGTGTGGATGGATGAGGGACTAAACTCTTAAGAAAAACAATTGTCGTTTAAAATCAGCAAGTTCATCATAATCACTCCAGGTTTCCTTGCTGTTTTGTAAGCGTACATTACACACAATACTGCCTGCACACACAGACCCACTAATCGATAATGAGTAGAAAATCTGAAAGTGGTCAGAAGCTAGCAAAGCACGTCCTCGCGCCTTCCTTAAAATCAGCATCCAGTAACGGCGGGCGACGTCAAAAAAAAGGAGGAAGCCCAACAGATACGGTAGTCACCAGGCATTAACAGTGAGCCTCTGAACCAGTAACCAGTATAGCTGAAAGGCTCTGAAAATCTCTTGAATTCCACCGATTTGAACTACAATGAAAATCAACTCCCAAGTGTTTCACCTGCCAGTACGTACAGTGAAGACAAAAGCCAGCAGCAGACTGCCATTGAGTAAGACGAGCATCCGTGCCAGAATAATCTTCACGAATTCCATAGAATGTAATTCACACTATGGCAGAGATGAGCGTGCTCAACTGACAACAGCAGTCCTAGACCTCTCAGTGCGATAATAGCCACGGTTAAACCTTGAGAAATCTCAAGAATAATAAACAGGCTTTTCCAGATGTCGAGAGGCTCAATAGCTGTCACGACTCTCGGTACCAGAGCCCAGTTCAAGTGCCGTTTTACTCATGCTCCGGATCAATCAGCTGGTTACAGCCTCCGAAAATAAAGAAAAACTGGTTTAGAGGCAACCCTTATCCAAAGGGCACACGCAGCAAGTACTAACGAAATCCACCCAGTAAAAACATGTCTGGCACGTTCCACAGGGAGTAGATATCGTTATCAGAAGATTGTCCAGTTCACAAATGTTGAAATCCAGGGGAAACAATTGAACTGGACGCGGGTCATAACAAACTGCAGGCCCTGCCCAAGGTAAGCTTTCCATTACAAATGTAGCCGATACGGTACAAAAGTGATTGCAAGAAGGTTGCGGCAAAAAGAGGAAAACAATCGTACTTACTATTGGTCCCAGAAGACTCGAAGCGAGATCTTCTCCAACAGAAAAGCCCAATTTACTCCCAAATTCGAACGGTTGAGATCCATGGCAACAAAGAAATCCAGCGGTGAAATCGTAGCCTGGGCTTGCTCATCCTCTTTCTCTCCCTCTAACCCACTCGCAACCCTCTCTCGTAGCGCAATACCGCCTTCTGCATGACCCAAAGCCAGACCGTTGTCCTTGCCTAAACTCTCCCTATGGCTGGAGCGTTTCATTTGACTATGCTCAACAGCAGTTCGGAGTATTCTTCGGAGGTATATGTCAAGGGCCGCTCTAATTACGTGCACACTATCTGTGCTGCAGCCTTCCAACCCGTTTTCTAAACATGCGCCCATTTGAACACGCTGTCGTATATTCTCAACCGAAGGTAGATAATTCTCCATGCTTTCATCATCATCCGACGCATAGCCAAGCATAGAAAGCGTAACAGGACCTGGAGGCATGGGCGCAGCTGGAGCCATACGAGCTCCCCCTGCACTAGGTCTACAGAATGGTATCCCCAGTGGAACAGTAACGTCGGACGACGCCAACCAAATCGTCCTCCCATCATCATCCTCTTCGTCTTCGTGCTCTACACCTGCACCTGCCCCTCCATCGCCTTCTACTTTATTACCATCCTGCACATGATCCTCCTCATAACGGGCCCTTTTGGCCGGATGTGAAGCACCGTGCCAGGGCTCCGGTTGCTCGGCACTCTGTTGTGACGATTGCAGCGGCCGCAACAAATCTGGAGCAACATGGCCGTTCTCCATGCCTCCGTCACCCTCGATCCCAGTGGAAGCATCTGCCCTATGGTTCCCCAAAGGACTCGGCCTCTCTGCACCTTTCCTGTCGCGTATGACCGAACGCCCCTTCCGAGGCGAAATTGTGAACCCGGGGTCTCCATTCGATCGCCCGCCTTGTTGTTGTAATCCTGCTGATACCGTTGGGCCCTCGTCCGCCCCTGTCAAGCTCGTACTCGGTTTCCGACGAACACCTACACCAATGCGGGGGGGAGGGCATCATGAAGAGTTTGCAAAAGGGTAAACCCTAGGAGTGAAAATCATTAATCAAACAAAACAGAATCCTTTTTCGAAATCATAAATGACGATTCCCGACACATCGCGCGATCAATAGGGACCCGAAGGCCATGACACGTGAAGAGATTTCGACAGAGTAAACCCTAAATTCATCCAACAAAAACAGAAGCCTCTGCCGAAATCGTCACACAGCAGATCGAGTGAGGAGTGCCGATGATTTTTCGCCACATACAGAGCGAAATCTCCTCCCCCAAACCATGAATATCTCCACCAAGGCACGTGATTTTCAATTCCGAATACAACACAGACCCCAGGAACGAATCCCGCAAACGTGTGCGTGTGTGGGATTTGGGCAGAGTCCCTGACTGACCTTTCAAGGGTTTGGAGGGGTCGGAGAAGGAGGCCGGGGGCGGGGGAGTCTCCCCGCAGATGACATTGTGGAGAATCGCGCGCACGAAGTGGTTGTGCAATAGCAAATTCTCCTTTCCAATTGTGGACGGCACCAATCGGTCGAGCTCCGCCTTGGACAGCTTGAGTTGAAAGAAACTGGACAGCAAGCTGGAGTATTGGCTCTCCTTGGTCGGGCCCAGGGTCTTCACCATGTGGGCCTTGAGATCCAGGAGGTCGATGCGCGACCCCCGCTGCACCTGCGCCATCCCTGCTGCTCTGGGATTGCTGCTCCTGCTCCCGTTGGGGCTGTTGGCGGACGATTCCCGACTGCTCGCTGCAACGGAAGGGCCCAAGTGCTTCGGCACAGGCAAAACTAGTCACTCCGGGTCACGAAGACCCTACAGTGCCACTGCTCCGGCCAGGGCAGCCGTGCATTCGGGGGCTTGCATCGACGGTCAAAGAGATCGGAGGCAGCCCTTGGGAACAATCCACCGGGAACTACGGTCGGGGAGCGGGGAGCGCGGGAACTGTCACACGGGCAGTGATTTTTAAGTTGGCGAATTTGTGCCAAAATCTTACCCTAAATTAGCTCTTTTCCCTTAACACTAGAAAAAACAAGTGACTTTTTTTTAATGAAATCGCCACATCTCCCTCCATAAAATAAGTATAGCCGGCAATGTTTGGACTAAAATATATAATAATAGATGATTCTATGAATGAAAGTATACATATGGATGATTATGCATGATTCTATCCATTTTTTCTTATCTCCAAGCATCCTAGGGAGTTTGTTGCTCAATCAATAAAAATTAAAAAAATTTGGTCATACATTCTATTTGACATGTTATGCACAAATTTATTGATTTTGAACAATTTTTTAACCCCTAAAAGTCCCATTGTCCCCTTGATGGGCAAAAAGGATTTTGGACAGGTTCCTACAATCTCAATATCCATCATGATCTTTGGAAAATTTTGGCGAAGATAAAAAAATACATTAGCTTTCTAGGAATATAAAACATTTTCCACATATTCCCAATGAAGTCTAGTACAAATTTGTATAGTTGAATTTTGATCAAAAAAACTTCTTTTATCATTTTTTTCTTGTTGCCCTAAAAAGTATAAGTTTTTGACAATTTCTACCTGAAATGTGCCTCAGTCCTTTAGGGGTTAACCATAGGATCTTGTACTTCACTTGTCTTAGATTATGTGGTAAAAATTTCATGAAGTTTGACCACACACATTGGAAGATACTAGCATTCAAAGTTGTAAAAATGAACTTTTTTGAATTTTGGCCTACAATTTCAAATGACTTTGACCACCAATTGTGAAAATTTGGGGTACTATAGACTTTGAATTTAAACTTATTTGTTGAAGAATTGAGCACAAAGTCTAGCAAAAATATTTTTAAAACACGCACTTGATTTTCATTCTTTAAAAAATTATTAAGTAGTAGTAGGTCCAAGATTGAAAGAAAAACTACATCATTCAAAACTCTAAGATGGGATTGAAACACTATAATCTCAATGGTGAGATTGTTTTAGCAAGCAAACTTAACCTTGTCAAACAATTTTTTTTGTAAAGTTTATAATGTTTGAAGTTAGGTGAAAAAGTTTTTTTCCAACCTTGCCTGACAAGGCTTGCAAACGTTAACTCCTAGAATGAGATTCTTACACTGAACATGGTTATTTTTTTGACATGTGCATCATGTATCATGTAAGCTACACACCCACCAAATTTCAAAACTAGAGGACGAGTTTTGCACATGCTGCCCGAAGCTACCCATGTTGCTTGCAAAGTTCAAGGCAACATAACTTTTGATCTGGGCACCTGATCGGAAAAAAAATTAGATTTTCAAGAAGCAAGTGTATAGTAACACGTTGTGTCCAAATTTCATGAACATCCAACCCAAAATGACTTGGTAGGAACCTACCCGAGATTTCTTGCGTACATTGAACGGACACTTGGTCCTTTAGGGGTTAAATTCTAAAAAATATAAATTTTTCTATTTTCTTGCATGAAAAACAACAGGATTGATAGTTTTGAGCCATTTTTGATATAAAAATGGCCTTAAGACTTTAGGGTTAAGTATTTTTCAAGTGGTCATGAATTCAAATCCGGGCATTGGGAAGGTGTTTAACACCATAGTCCACCTTACTATGGTGAATCAAATGACCTTGTCATCTTATAGGGCCTTGAGAATTTTTTAGAAGGATTATGTCAGTTACTTATAGGATCTACCTCCCAATAGAAGCATCAAAGAGTGGAATTCATCATTTAGGTCCATGAGGCTTAGATAGTTGATTTATTTCCAATGAACACTTCATCCATGTTTGTTTTTCATACCAAAGTTCTTCTTCTTCTTTTGTAAGTATTTTTTCATATTTTTGTCTTTGAAATTGATTTTTGAAATTTCAATTGCAGAATATTGATTCTCATTCTAACCATCATTTCTACTCAAAATCCCAAATTATTCTAATATGTATTCTAATTCATAAAATTATATATATATTTTTAAAAATTTCAATAATTTGATTTTTCCACCCAAATTTCTTATGAAATCAACATCTAAAATTTTGTTATTCAAAAATGAAAATTATCAAAATGTTATCAATAAATCTTACAAAGGTTAAATTTAGCTTGGTAGTAATGATTTGAATGAAGGTTGTTACCGAGAGTGTGTTTGGTGCAAAATAGGAAAAAATTATTTGAAAAAATTTCACACTATTCTTCATAGTTACTTTTAACTCTTCAAATTTTTTAATTAATTGGATCATTAGAATTATATTTTAATTTATTTTCACATATTTATTAAAAATATATAATAATTATAACTAATTATGAAACAATAGAATTTTATTCACGTTGATTGAAACTCGAATGTGAATTAAAAGACTAACCCTAGACTTAGAAACAAAGTTTGACAATATAACAATGAAGCTAGTCTTTTAGGGATTAATTAGCTACTATCTCAAAAAATGAATCAATGCTACAAAGATAGAGCCTCTTCTAGTGTAGTTGTTTGTTTGCATGAGTTTATATGTGATTTATTCTATTAGTGCATACAACACTAATTTCCAAAGTTATACAAGTTTTGTATTAGTACAAGTTAAAACAATATTATAATGTACTATTTTCAACCCTCCAAAAACATCTATTCTATGTAAGATGTTGTATTCCTATATCACTAGGTCTTTTTCAAATAATGTCCCACTCACAATTTCTCACATGTAGCCTCTAAGAATGTGAAGCCTTGCCCCCTTAGTCCAAAGCACATAATTTACTTGATACTAATTTTGCAATGATATTAATTCTATGCCCTTTATAATATGATATTTTGGTGTAGACTTGCAAGTAGGCTATTCATATCTTTAGACCTTAATTTCCAATTCCATTTCTAAGACTTCATTTTCAAAAATCACCTATCAAAGCTAATTCAATTATCATATAAAAAAAATTAAAACAAAACAACAAATATATTTGTAGTGAACTATGTCATTTATTTCTAATGGTTTAATGTATAAGATAATTGATAGAAAGTCTATTGAACAACTTCATCAAGACAAGAGAGGAGCCAAAGAGCTAGCTTATGCTATTTGAAATAAAAGAAGTCTTGAATTGCATAGCCAAGATCTGCTATGATGAGAAGACAGTAAGTGAAGTTGGAGGCCAAGTTTCTTGTTGGGGGGTTGAGGCCACCCAAGAAACTTGACCTTTGAAGAACTCCCTTTACAAAAGTGCTACCACATAAGTAAACCATGTCATTTTTTCATCCATGCTTGAAGTTCTTCACTTGACAAGTCTTGGCCTTAGTAAAAATCCAATCTGGTAAAGAATGAAATTTCCTCCAATCATACTACTCCATTTCCCTACAATTCTTGACCATAGTGTAATGCGACTTTTAAATAGTTGAGCCATCCCCAAGAGATGCTCCATTCACGCCAATCTTTTATACCAGAGTTACCCCGCCTTCTTCGTTTGGCGACATCGAGAGCTGCAGGGGATCCATAAGATTTCAAACCATGAACAACTGCTTAGAACGGATGTGATATTGCAGAGGGTGCTATTAAAGAGGTTTGGATGCAGTCGCGTTCCCACTGCACGAACAATTCACTGGGAGGGAGAAGTCAAGGCGCGATTCAAACCAACGCCATGGAAATTGTGTCCTCCATCGCCATTCCGAGTCCCCAGTCGCCGGCGTTAGCAGCGTTACCGCCTGCTTACAGCAATTCAGCGCGTCCATCGCTTGCCTGCAACGTACCATCCGACGGAACAAGCTAACAATCGGTAGTGACTTTCGCAGAATCATCGCTTTTTACAGCTCCATATCGTGCAGTTCTTCCTGAGCTCTGCGTTCTTCTCTGTTTTGTACTTCATCATCACCGAGTACGGCTGCCTCTTCTTCGGGTCTTAGACCTTGTGGATTGCTTCCTGCGTTTCGAGGGAGCTTGCGGGTGGATTTCCAGCCCGATCCAGCTTGATTGATTTTTTGCTGGTTTCTTGCCATTTTTGGTTTGCGAGTTTGGTGTGAGGGAATTGGGATGCGAGTGCGCGATGGAGTGGGACGAGAGATCGGGGAGGTATGACAGAGCGGAGAGGTATGAGATGACCGAGCAGTCGACGGGCTCCCGGGGGGGTCGAGAGCGGCGCATTTCGCGACGCGTGGTGCGGAATTGGGAACGGCTGGTCGGGGGAGCCGTGACGTTGAACTTGGAGACAGGCGGGGGGGAGTCCGATTGGAGTGATAGCGAGCAAGGAGACGGGGAGGAGGATGATGGCTTGGAGCGGATGCCGCGGCGGACGACGACGAAGCGGAATTCTGAGCGATCCAAGTCGTACGTGGTTCCTCAGTCTTTGGCCGCGCAGACCGACATTGATGCCGTCATGGAAGCTGCCGAAGTTATCCAGAAGGAAAACACGGAAGTGGCGCGCATTTGTATGTGAATCTTTGTTATTGCTACTCAGCTATCCCCTGTTGCCATCCTTCTATATAAAAAGTTTGTGTATAACAAGTCTGATTCATCCAAATTCAAGAGGATTAGCCTCCTGATTCTAGGGTTGCAGTTGTAGTGCGTCTAATATTTTTAATTTGCTTTTGGTCTGTTAGGAAGAGATTTAGAGATTCGTCTTCTTCCTAGTCGAATTTAGACGGCCGTGCCCTTCTGAAATCTTTCATTTGTTGGTAGAGCTTCTAACTATGATATTAGAAATGCAGTTAAAAGCGATGAGCTTATATTGCGTAACAAATCTGATATATCCAAATTCAAGAGTATTAGATTCTTGGTTTGTTAGGGTTACAAGAATAGTGTACCTGATCTTTTACTTCTGCTGGAAAGACTGCGAGGAGGAACTTTGGAGATTGCTCTTCTTCTGAGTCTAATTTAGTCGGCCAACACAATGCTGCTGCTTTGATTCTGCAGTGTACGAATATGCATACAATTTGGCTTCACAAATGGATCCCAGAAATGAAGGGCGAGGCGTTCTGCAGTTCAAATCGGCTTTGAAAGCCGTTTTCCTGGTGCGTGTTGGTTACGTGTTCCGGAAAGATTATGTGGAAGCTGAGTAAATAGATATTAAGTATGTTACATGCTAGTGACGAACGAATTAATGTTGATGCAGCAAAAACGTACAAAGCACCACATCGACCGAAGCCAAGATGTGAGGCTTCTTACTGAGTACCACACTATGCTCAAAATGAGAGACGACATTGCGAACCTTGATGAAGAGGAGCAAGCGGCTCGAGAAGGTCGGGTTCTGGAAAACGAGAACCCTGAATAGTATGTTACTGCTCCTATTACTTCTAGTGAAGTCTTCATATTCTTTTGACCTGGTTTGTGACGAACTTAAAGATTGATAGTGCATTCGGGTGACTGGCTTCCCTAAGGATTTTAGAATCGGTTTCTGACTTATTGCATCTAGAGGGTCCTAGTCTTGTATTTTGTATCGATGGAGTTACTTTTGCTCTCTGTTTGTTGTGATACGAGCCATTCTTCCAATATGAAATGTTACATTAGGCATTGCTGGTACATATTCAGCTGCCCCCACTCTGGCCTGTGAATTGTATCTGGCAAGATTGAGCTCTATTGTTTTGAAAGTTTGGCTAATTCCAAGTTTAAAAACGAAATTTTGGTCCATATTGGAGACAGCAGGGCAGTTGTTACGGGGTAGTATGTGGTCGTGATGGCATAGCAGCTGACAAACTAAATGGTTGTCTTGTGATTGGGCTTTGTGGTTTGATTTCTCTGTAGCCAAGCGTGGAGAGCAGAGAGACTGCGGAAATTTTACGCAATTGCAAATATCTTGAACAATGCAGCCAACTTTTTGGCGCCAGCGGAACCTGAAGTTGGCTCCAGAGTTCGTGATCCAGCTGTAAGTTGAAATGCAATATTTCTATATTTGACGAGGGTTAGGCTTCTTATCTTTCGTATTGGAGTTGTAATTTGAAGTGGGCTTCACTGACAACGGTTTTTATCCGTATCCAGAAAAAGGCTCTGGATGCTGATGCCAAAAAGATTGAGCAGTTCAAGGCTTACAATATTCTGCCTTTGGAATCTGCTGGTGTTAACAATCCTTTCCAGTCTTTTCCCGAGGTAAATTTCTGTAAAGTTTCGTGCATTCCATATCATTGGACCTGAAATTGGTTGATGTTCATGGCACATCGCATTCTCCACTTGTGCACTGTCTTTTTCAGAAGTAAATTTATATTTTCTTTTTGCTATGTAGTTTAAGTGGTATTCGAATCAACTAGTGATAATCTTAAACCAGCATAGAAGGCAGACGGAGATATCCTGGCATGATTAGACCAACTTTTTCTTTACAATGTACTGTATATAATCTTAGTTTGATACTGAATTGCCTGAGTAAGTGGGTCCCTGTTGGATTTTTTCCTAGCACTCAGAGAAGAGTTGCCATGCGTGCTTTTTCATTGCTAATTACTCCGTATGTCGTAAAGGTCAAGAAGCTTGCACATACTGTCTGGAATCCAACGCAGTCTTGATACCTATAGATTGGAGTGCTTGTGGCTTGTGTCTTCAGGTGGTTGCTGCCACGAGAGCTTTGTACACCAACGAATGGTCTCAGTTTCCGCAGTTCAGAGCTAATTACTCCAAGGAAGTTGGCAGGGACGTCTTGGACATTTTTGATTTCTTGCACTTTACTTTCTGTTTCCAGGTATTCACTCACTGCAATTCCAATGTGAATTAGTAACGTAGCAAGTGATTTTTAATCTGTCTTGGAAACTTTCAGCTTGTTCGTTCGTTCGGTTCCCTGCTCTGTTCTCTGTTTGCCTGTTCTGTAATATCTATTGAATGCTCAGATACATTGATATGGACAGTACTTTTTCAATCGTTGCTGTTTGTGAATAAGTCAGCATATTCAGCAGCTTTAGTGCAGATGGAACAGCATTTTTGCCTTCTTTTTGTGATGATAGAAAAGACAAGATTTGTACATGTTAGTGACTACAAGATGTGAAGATTCATATAAGATTGAGACTATGGACCTCTGCAGGAAGACTCTTTGTGAAACTCCTGTGATTTTGAACTAAATATTATCGTCTGCGGTCGTTTAGACATTTGTGGAATGTTTAAGGCTTCTCTAGGCAGAAGACGAAACTGTTTTGAAGTGAGGATATTGTAGGTTCTGCACTTTCTTAATGGAAGTGTTCGAGATTATTCCTTTAATCCTTTATACCAGGTTTCTTTCTCTTGGCCGTTGGAGCTCCGGTAGAGTGTTATGTTCTTTACTTCAAACGATGGATAGATTACTTGGCGTCCACGAATTTGAGCTTCTTTGAGTTTCTGTTGGTTCATACAAGAAGTGGTGTGAGCCTCACTCGCTTCCTGTCAACGTGCGCAGAAAGACAATGTATCTAATCAGCGCGAGCATCTCATCCTTCTCTTGGCTAATGCGGAGTCTCGCGAGGGTACCCTCTCTGAAGGGACTGCACTGGCTCTTAATGCCAAGGTTTGTGGTTCTTTGTTCAAATTTCTTAATGCTTTTTCTAATTTCACATTCCTCATATTCTCGGGTAAGCCAACGAGGGAGAATATTTCAATCTCCTGCATGTTCCTTGAGATATTGTTCTGGGGTAAGACATGGTACCTATTGACGATGAAGCCTTTACACTTCTAATATTTATCCTCGTGCATGACAGTTGGCTGTGAAATCCATTGAAAAAGTGCATGATCGGATCTTAGCAAACTATGTACGCTGGTGTAACTTTTTGAACAAGAAACCTCAGACCAAACTGTGAGATTCTGCTTCTACTTTCCGAATCCTGTCAACTGGAGTCTTCGTTTATCTACGATGCTGACTTCTGAACTCAAGCTACTTAAGAATTTTGTGTCAGTTAGTTGTTTAGCATTCATTTCAAATGGTCGTGAATATTGAATTTATTGCCAGCGCTTATTTTTCCTGAGCATCTCTCAAGATCATTCGAGTCTGACGAAGTTGTATCTGAACTCTTAAATTGGAATGCAGAGCGATGAATCCACAGAAGCAACTCTGCTTGACTGCTCTTTATCTCTTGATTTGGGGTGAAGCAGCAAATGTCCGCTTTCTACCCGAATGCCTGTGTTACATATTTCATAATGTAAGTTTCATTCTCTTCGTGGGCCCAATGAGAATCTCTTGATCTCTAATCTGCAAGGACTGGTCCGTGGTTGTCTTGAGTTGAGTTTTGTGGTTGGGTGAACTGAGGTTCACATTGTGGTTTCTTTCCTGCTTTGTGTTTGGGTGATTGCTTACTCATGAACGTGTTCTAAAAGGTTTTTAAAGACACGTAGGTCCAGTTCATATTGCCTTCATTTTAACATCATCATTTGTTTGGGATACGGTACAATAGATGGCTGGCGAGTGTTTTACGTTACTGGAGAAAGATGTTGTCGAGAGATCAACAGTTACTATTAAGGTTCCTGAGACTGCAACTCCTATAGACAACGAGGATAAACTCTATGAGTATGCATTTCTGAAGCAGATTATTACTCCAATTTACGATGTTGTGGCTGCGGTAAGAAATATGGTGCTTTATGCTTCAAGAATTTGAAATTCGTGCGTATTTTGTTTTTTGACATAGTCAATTTATTGTCTGATTGACTGATAGGCATATCTATGTATACCTTTTAAATTATTATTTGTGAATGTATTTTACCACATCCAAATTCGCATTCTCAGACGTCATGGGTTCGTGCAGGAGGCCAAAAATAGTGAACATGGAAAAGCGCCGCATGGAAGCTGGCGGAATTATGACGATTTTAACGAGTATTTCTGGTGAAATATAGTTTTTATTTATTATTTATTATTTATTATTTATTTTCTTTATGTGTGTGTGTGTGTCTATTTCAAGTGAAGTGTTCTTTCGGCTGTGGTTTGAAACTTTTCACTGGAAATTTGGTCTGATCATGTCAAGGATTTGTTGTGAGTGCAGGCAATCGTCCTGTTTTGACCTTAAATGGCCTTGGCGTTTGGAGGCAGGTTTTTTCACGAAGCCCAAGAAAAAGGAAAAAAAGGTCCGATTCACGTTGTGCTTGTATGATATCTTTGTTTCTTACCCTATCTATTTCTGCAGGGCATAAGTTCCTTGATGTCCGGTATCTATATGAACTGCAGTATGTTACATTGTAGATTTTCAGAAGGTCAGTCTGATTTTACAGTACATCGACTTTATGTCCAGGCAACCTCTCTAGGTGGAGATTCGGTGCCGTTGTTGGGACCCGACCCTAGGAGGGAGCGTAGAGTTGGAAAAATAAATTTTGTGGAGCATCGCTCAAGTTTCCATTTATACCACAGCTTTCACCGACTTTGGATTCTCTTGGCTTGCATGTTTCAGGTACACCTGTTATCTGAAAATCTGAAAATCTCTAATTGTCTCAATTTTTTCCAATTGCCACATTCGTTTACTGTCCTTAGATTTCCTAGAACCAAGCGCAGAATCCCAGACCCTGTATTTCAACTTTTTTGGGTCCTGCGTCTGCATATAAATAATGTATTTTCATCGGTTCTTAGATTTTCTCTGTTACGCACTCTATCTTGGTTGCCTAACTCTCTTACATGTCATTTTTTTTTTCAGATCTTGGCAATATGGGCTTTTTGCAGCAAAAATGGAAATTTAAATCTGCACGTTCGAACCATCAAAAAAATCTTGAGTGTTGGCCCTACGTTCGCTGTCATGAAGTTTTCAAAATGTGAGTTTCTCTCAACCATCAGAATTTTCTTCAGAAATACTAAATACTGAGCGAGCCTTTATAACTAGAATGCTTTCTTCTTTTTAATCGATAGCTTACTGTCATTTGTGCAGTGTGACAGGATAACTGACCATCACATAATTGATGTGAATATTTTCATTAATTTTGATGTGTCCTGGTTGCCGTTTAAGCCTTTATGGACGAAGGGTTCATTATTTTAAAATGCCCGCTTTGATCAACTTATTGTAGAAAGTAAAATCGGAATAGGGAACATGTTCGACTCATTAGATTGTTTGAAGAACATTGCATGTGTTGGTTGAAAAAAATAGTTATGTGAACGAATAAGAACTCTCGAGTAAACTCTTCTAAACTGCTAAAGAATTATGTGGCCAAATATGGGCTTCTTCGTCCTTAATGCGTTGAGTTCCGTTGCTTCAGAACCTACGCTTTACATTTTTGGTTTGAAGTTTTCTGACAATCATCATTGTTTTATGTCCAGCAATTTTGGATGTTGCATTTATGTGGGGAGCCATTAGAAATACTCACAAAAGGATTGTCACGCGGACGCTTATTCGACTGGCCTGGTTAGCGTGTCTATCTGGTGGTATTATATACCTCTATGTGTGAGTACATCAGAACCTTTTTTGTTTAGAAATATATGAATTTACAAATCGATTTATCGTTTTTAAACCCTCTTTGCTCATCTGTGAGGGCATAGTAGGCATGGTGAAATGGGTGTCCAGAGATCCATGGGGCCCTTGTGTATCACGATACTGAGCAATAGGATTGTGATGCAGGAAAACCTTAGAAGAGGATGCTAGGAATTCGGTCTCCACTCGTTGGTTTCGACTTTATAATTTGGTATTGGGAAGTTATGCTGGAGCTCAAGTGCTGTTTACATTTATTTTGCGTCTCCCATTCTTACGAAAGCAAGTTGACCGCTGTTCAAACGTTAGAATGTGTCAATTCATCACTTGGATGCAACAGGTAAATTGCCAGATTGCTGTCATATCCAATGCTTCCCTTTATTTAAGCGGTCTTTGGTAGCAGACTATGCCTGTTACCTGATGCATTGCACATATATATTTTTTCTTTTACTTCAAATTGAGTACAATTATTAGTTAGATTTAGTAATTTGTTTTCAAGATATATTCCCATAGCTGGTCAGGAGCTGATGATGCCAATGATGGCTAGTGCCAGTTTGCAGCTGCGAGAACGTTATATGCTATCAGGTTACTGAGTTTCTCACATGTCCTATAGAATGGTTGTCCGCTTTATTCTTAGGCAGATTCAGTGCAGTCGAAACCCGGATACTGTTCGTGTGGTTGACTGCGATATCAGTGCTGATATTCACTCGATTCACACCGATTTCCTTGGCTAGTGGCCGTCGCACGTTTAGAACTTCTATATCTATGTCAGCCGAATATTTCGTTTTATCTGGTTAGATTGTCATGCCGGTTGCTCTCGTTTGGGAATGCTGGTAATTGCTTCTAATGATTGTGAGGCGATTTTTGTGAAACGTTTCCTTTCTCTTTTTAAATCAATGTCACCGAGTGGCGGTTGTGACGTTTGTAGCTGACCAGTGCATCTGTCTGTTCAACAGGAAAGATATTATGTTGGGCGGGGTATGTACGAACGAACAAGTGATTATGTGAAGTAAGTCTGTCCTGTGAAGTAAGGTCAAGTATAATACATGTCTTACTTTGGTTCCAACTGCGATTTCACTGTGTGACCTCTGCTCGTGACACGTGCCATGTAGAAGGAAGTGGGCTATGTTGCAATTTGAGCTTTAGATGGAGAGACGTTAATGTTTCTTTTGGGAACTGACACAGGTACTCACTTTTCTGGATCGTTGTCCTAGCTTGCAAATTTGCCTTCTCCATGCATTTTCAGGTAGGCATCATGTCCAGCAGACGTGTTAAGAGTTCTGCGAGTCAGTAATAACATCTGCTTTTTTGAAGTTTTGTTGTCCTCCTTGCGTATTTAATTAAGCAATGTCATCATTGCTTATTTTGTATCAATGTCAAGTGTTCTCATTATCGAGGAGGTTTCAAAGTTTGCGCTTCTGCCTTTGTTTGCTGCAGATTATGCCCATGGTGGAGCCCACGAGACTTATTATCGGTTTTAATAATATCACGTACAAATGGCACAGTTTTATCTCGAAGGGTATGCTTCTTTTATTTTATTAAAATAAATAGTGCCAGTTAGTCTTTTATCGATTTTATTGACATCTCTTTCTTTTGTTATCCGAGTTTTCTTGGTGCTGACTGAGAACAATCGCGGTTTGCCAGGTAATAAGAACTTTTTCACAATCGTGTCAGTTTGGGCTCCAGTTATTATGGTACGCCACCCTCTGATTTGGGCCATTTTGGGCTGTTGCGATTCGTTATGTTCCTTTTTTTAGACCGTCTGTTTTGTTCCTTTTGGTGAGAGTATCGAACTTTGCCTTTGAGACTATTTCATAAATATGTCGTTGTACAGAATATTATATGTGATTCATGATAGTTTTTTTCTTTCTGTATATAGTTGGTATGTTAAGGAATTTCGAATTTCATTGTTTTATATTGGTTGAAACTCGGGTGAAGAACGCATTGTATGCTTCTTGAGACAACTGGCGTCAACCTATGGTCTATGTTCTCTCTTAGAGCATTCATGTCTGCTGAACTATGTTAACTTTACCTTACCTTGATGACTGCCATCGGATTTTCCAGATATATGTTTTAGATGTGCAAGTGTGGTACACTGTGGCATCAGCTTTGCTAGGAGGTTTGGAAGGTGCAAGAGACAAATTAGGCGAGGTGAGTTCTGAACGCCACTAGCACTCATTATTTTTATGATGCCCTAGAAAGTATTAGGATGTTGATGGAGGCTGGACAATGATTTAATACACTGGAAAAGAAGCTGCGAAAACAAAGAAGTTGGGGGTCAGACTCTCTCTGTAACTCGAAGGCATATCACCTGACGGGGATGTAACACTAATATCCTCATTGTTTATATGATAAGATTGCAAGTGTTTGGTTCTTATTTTATCTTGTAAGCTTGGAACTCTACATTTTCAGCTTGAACTGAACCCCTTCTCTTTTGCCTTGTCAGATTCGATCCCTGGAAATGCTGAGGAAGCGATTCCTTGATTACCCTGAAGCATTTGTGAAACACATGGATCCATCTAGGTGATTTTCAATCGTGCCAAATTTTGATTTTCTTAACGGGGACATGTGCTCGTTTCATCTTCTTAAATCCAACCTTTGTTTTGCCCTGCTGACATATCCTGTGAATCCATTCAGCTTGTTGCAATGTGGTCAATTTGTGTCCACAGATTAACTGATGCCTTGTATCACAAGCTGTCCGTTGTTAAGGGTTCATGTCTCTGTTTGTATAATTTATAGCGAGCACTTGTATCTCTGTATGTCGTGTTTTTTGTACTCTTGGAGATGGTTAGCTCTTCTGTATCTGAAATCCTTACACGTGCAGATCAAGTTCCACTCCTATACGGCAAGAGTTTCCACGGCTAGAGCGGTCTACTGAGGATAGTAAGGTAATTATCTTCTTTGATTTTGCATTTGTGTCTGATCAGCTACTTTCTTTCAGAATCAGCAACTGCTCTTCAGCGCTGGTTGCCTTCGAAGGTCATTATGGCTCTAGTTTCGCATTGATTTTCTATCTCCAAACCACAGGGAGATTGATAGCGTTACCAGTATGCTATGTTGCTTAGTGGTTATATCTGCTCTCAAGCGGATGTTGTATCTGTCCATTAGTTATGACTATGTCTTTCTTGTTAGCAGTATCGAGAACTTTGGTACTAAACAGTAGTAGCAGTGCAAGACATTACTGGAAGGTTCTCTTAGATGGCTATGAGAAGACAATAATTGTTGAAGGTTATGATTTAATTTCAAATGCTGAATGAAGTGACTGTATTGGATCTCACATGTGAATCATCCAACTTCTAGTATTTTGGACCGGCGTGGAATTTAGTCTCTCTTGGTTTTGAGTGCGACTTTTTTGTGATGTGCGAACCTATGTCAACTTCTGTTTCAGGCGATTCAGAACAAAAAGGACGCTAGGAGGTTTCTTCCCATTTGGAATGCAGTTATCAATAGTCTTCGAGAGGAAGATCTCTTGAACAACAGGTGAGATGAAAACGGCTGTGCGTTTATCGATATGGTGCCAATATTTTATAATGTAGCTTTGCTGAAGAGTCTAGGTGCTTTGGTACTGAATAGCCAGTGAATCCCAGAACATTGGCGACATCAAAATGAGAGTCTTTTATTTGAAGAAAGAAGAATCTCGGTATTTGTGGATTTGTGAAGGATTAAATGAAATTAATTTTTGATACCATTTTGCACAATCTTTTGCTGAAACTCTTCATTTTTCCTGAATGTCTTGTGTCTTACAGAGAACGTGCCATGCTTGAAATGCCACCGAATGGCAACACCTATCCCAATGGTGAAAAGGATTCTGTTATGTGCTGGCCGCTATTTCTTCTCGCAAATAAGGTATATAATCCTGGGAGTGTCTACTTATTTTAGGGTTCCATTCATACTATTCTAGAGAGTCATCCTGAATTCTAATTTTCTTTTCAACTATATTAAGCTCTGGAAAGGTATGTACTGTGGCATCTTATGTAGGCCTAGAAAACCTGCGAGAATTTCATACCACAGTGCATTCTAGTTACTAAATGCTCGCGATCTTGGTCGCGGACTCGTCTCTGTTGGAGTTTTCGTATGCTTTTTCGTCATTTTTTGATTAGTTCGGCCTGAACTAGCCCGTCTATAGTCACTAAAAGGTAATATCTATCATTAGGCAGTGAAATGTGCACTGAATGATTGAATGTCGTGTTTTTTTGGTGAGGCAGTTGTATATTGCAGTTAATCTTGGAGCAGAAAATAAGAATAATAAATATACTCAAGAGGAGCTTTGGGGGAAGATAACAGCGGACCAATACATGGAATTTGCTATTCAAGAGAGCTTCCTTACCTTGGAGCAGCTGTTGTTGTCTGTGCTCAGAAGCAATGATAAGGCACTACGATGGTAAATTCTGAGGACTTGACGCATCTGCTTTGAATGATCGAATAGATAACGAAGGAATGATTTTAAAAAAATAAAATTTAATGGATTTTGTTCACTTCTTGATCTATATTCGTTTATTTGGGGTTACTTTTGACCTTATGAGTGAAGTTGAAATTATGTTCTGTGTTCACTCTTTCTTCGGTGTGCTCAACGTGTCAGTCACTTCTGGAACGAATAGGGGAGAGCAGGCTCTGATTCGTAGATCTTCTGTTTGACAGGATACGGGATATCTTCGACAGGGTTAGAGAGAGTGTAAGAGAGACGAGTTTTGTGGCTAATTACAATCTGGAAAAGCTACCCAAAGCAGTTGATATAATCGGAGATTTGACTCAGCAACTGGTACGTGTTCTTTTGTGTTAGCTTTTACAGAAATTACTTACCGCAATTCGCTCAGTAATCGGAATTATCGTTTAGTAGTTTCCAGATATCTGAGATTCCTCTATCAAATGCGGTCATTGGTGTGACTGGTATGAGATTTGCGTGCTTTTCGTGTGACTAGACATAGTGTAGATTACGGTTTGAATAGTTTTCAGATTTAAATTTGGTGATAAGCGAAGGAGCCTGGCATCCTTTTACTTGAAACATTGACGAGCCATGCAGCTCGAGGATGAGATTTGGCTTCTTGTAGCAAGAGAGAACAGGACATGCTTCTACTTTTAGACTCCCACTTGTTCAGATTGCAGTTGGAGAGATCCTGGTCTTGTGACTGTCATATTGCAGTTGGCATTGATATGTTACTTTTTCGTCCAACTCAATTGTCAGTGATATCTATTGCAGGGTGAAGATGAAGCAGAAAATCCAACATGTCGGAAGAAGGCGATCGAAGCCTTGAATAAGCTAGCCAAACTTGTGATGCTTGACCTACTTGGCAAAGGAGACAGGTATTTGTGCGATGGATACTTTGTTCGAATAATTTTCATTGCTACCTAGATTCTTGAATAATGTGAATTTTTATCCGTGTCAAACAGTCAAGAATGTGGAGAAGTGGTTGTCCTTCATTATTTCTTGCAAGTGAATTTACGTTTTCTATGTGGTTGCAGTGATAGGCTTGCATATTTCCAGGAAGCTATCCAGCAGGAAAAACTTTTCAACGGCTTGCACTGGCCTGACGAGGAATGGGTAAAGCCTGAGATGAAACTGGCAAATATTGTTATGTGGTCATGTTTTGTATGGAATTTTGAATGTTGAATTTTGCTTTGTTCATAGGAAGCACTTTGAACATCTTAATTTTCAGATGTCAGTAATCTTAAACACTCTGATGCAGCGAAAGCGAGCAATTCGGCTTCACAGCTTATTAAAAGTCCACAAGTTCAGGGATGAAGTGGATGGGAAACAAAAGACTTACAATACGGATTCTATTCCTAAAAACTTGGAGGCCAGGCGCCGTCTACAGTTTTTCACCAATTCCCTGTTCATGCATATGCCGGATGCTAAACCTGTGTCCAAAATGTTTTCGTTTTGGTAAGTACTGAAATGCACCTGAGTGTAAACTTTTGCCATTCCTTTTGAAGTTACACTAGAATGCGGAGTATCCTAATTGTGCATGCAGTTGCACTGCCTTACAATTTTTTGAGGTGATTTGTGCAGTGTGTTCACGCCTTACTATTCAGAAGATGTAATGTACGACCTCAAAAAGAAGGGTGGTAATAAGAATCATGAGAAATCAAAGAAGGATGAAATCAAGGAACTCGACAGAAAGAATGAGGATGGCATCACTATTTTGTTCTACCTTCAAAAGATTTACCCCGGTAAAGTTTCGGTCCCACTATATCTTATCACCAACTGACCACCGTGTCATCGATCGGCAGCCCCATACTTCTTTTTAGTCCTGTGGTCTTTGTATATTTAATGCTGTTACTTCGACCATATATGTGTGATGAGATGACAACTTCATGAAAATCTAAATTCCGATTAATCTGTCAAATGAAGCACAATTTGTTTGGAATAGGCCCCATGCAGAAAAGAAATTCATGATTATGAACGGGATTTCATGCCTGCATGGTTGAGGTGTTGTTGATTCTGTCCAATTAGAAATTTCTGGAATCTGAATCGGTTTGTTAGAAGATTTTGTACTCAAGAATTTGTTTCCTACGCTTTGGGGTATTTCAGTACCTCTTGGCGGGCACGGAAGATAGTGGCTGTGATGTTGTCAAGTCCTCGGTGTTGTGGTCTTGATGATATTTTGCACTGTTTGTGAGCAGACGAATTCAAGAATTTCCTTGAAAGGTTAAAATTAACCGCAGTTGAGTTCAGACGACAAGTGGAGAATCCGACAAACACCACGAATGCTGATAATAAACCAGATACTAAACTTGAATTGCGACTTTGGGCCTCATATCGTGGCCAAACCTTGGCTAGAACAGGTATAAACATTCCTGATTTGTATGTATACAGTATTTTCTCTGAAAATATTGAGGCCATTACTTGAAATGAAGCACTGTACACAATTAGACGGTTTTCTACTACTCTCTTCAGCTAAACTAGCCCAGTTGAAAGTCAGTTCTAATTGTTGGTGTATTAAACTTGATATTGCTCTAGTTAAAGTTGCCAATAACTTTTGTTGATTGTAGATACAGAACCACAACAAATAGTCAGATCACTTAGTTTGCAAGCTGCAGATATTTGGAACTGCAACTTGTCGAAACTTCCAAAGATCAGCATCAAGCTGTAGATCTTTGATCATCGACGTCTTTTCTTGTGATTACTACGATTAAGGCTATGCTTTTAACCGCATATTATTTCATTTTGTGTGAAACTCTAGGAATTGCATAGATTCATTTTTCTTGCAAGTTGCTGACACAAGTGTATTGGTTGTCGTTATGATATTTTGTAGTTCGAGGCATGATGTACTACAAAAAGGCTTTAGAGCTTCAAGCAGAACTAGAGAGAGTCTCTGATCCAGGTCAGTCCGTGAACCTTGAGGACCTAGGTTGCGCGTACCGCTACTCCAAAGTTCATTGATATTCTACTAGTTAATTGTACTCAAATAGAACTTCATGCAGTTTGGGGCCACCGTAAGGGAGCTTATATTTTTCAGTGATTGAGGTTCTATGGACGCTCTAGTTTGTTTCTTAGAAGATATTACCATGGAACATGATAGCACGACAATGAGACCCAACCTTTTCTCTGATGCTGTGTGTCTTCGAATTGCTCATATTCTGTTGACGTGCTTCTATTTCTCAGTTATCCACAGCAAAAGTCAGATTTCACTTTTTATAGTTCTGGTTGGCTCTACCTTTGGCTCTACCTTTGGCTCTACCTTTGGCTCTTGAAACTGAAATCAATTTGAGTATGCAGATCTTGAAAGAGGAGGACCTTCATCGTCAGGTCGACCTCAACATGGTTTATCGCTGCGGAGCCCTCAAGCCCAAGCAGAACTGAAATTCGTATACCTTGTATCATGTCAAATATACGGTGAACAAAAAAAGCAAGGGAAGCCTCAAGCAGCAGACATTCTCTATCTAATGGAAAAGTGAGTATTGTAGTTAACGTCATGACATTGGTTCCTATTGGCATCAAATACTCGTTTGTGATACTTGAGTTTGGCTTTCGATTCCTTTTTGTATATGAAGTGTCACACTACTGAATTCATGAATGTTAACAGGTTTCTTGGGTTGCTAACAGGAATGAATCCTTGAGGGTTGCATATGTAGATGAAGTTAATGTGGAAACAGGTCCAGAAGCGAAGACAACCTCATACTACTCGAAGTTGGTGAAAGTGGACAAAACGGATAAAACAAAAGATCAGGTTCGTTCCATTTCTATTCACTTGCATATCTTGGACTGAGTTGGTTTTCATCATTGACGTGGTGACATGGAGTGCAAGGATATGTACTTTAGAAAGATCCTCTAATATGTCGATGGTCTCAAGTGTCTGTTTGTATCGTTCTGGACGATAATGTCAAATAATTCTCTAATTATGCATATTTCAAGTTGCAGCTCATATACTCGGTTAGGCTTCCTGGGCCATTCAAACTTGGAGAGGGAAAACCAGAAAATCAAAATCATGCTATCATTTTCAGTCGGGGTGATGCTGTACAAACTATTGATATGAACCAGGTCTTATACTATTCTCTCCTCCCCGTCCTCGTTATCTGCCGAGACGCATCCAATTTTATCATCTTTGCCTAGAGTTTGTTCACAATCTCCTGATCTGTAGTCAATTTCCTGAAGTTGCAAAGTTGCGAATATTATAGAATGAGTGAACAATTTACTGTAGTTTTTTTTTCAGTCTGACATGGCTTGAAGGTCTCTATAGAGCATGTATGACCTAGAGACAACTGACCTTAATCTAAAAATCTGAGATGTGAACTCCATTTTTTCTCATGTTTGGTTTGGGCCTGTGTTGACACTCTCTTGCGACAAGCATCCTAACCAATTTACATGTCATTGCCCTTCGCATTTTTTTTAGTTTTATAAAATTTTGATACGATTTTGATTCTCCAAACTATTTAGGATAACTACCTTGAGGAAGCTTTCAAGGTGCGAAACCTGCTAGAGGAGTTTGATGAGGTTCATGGACGGAACCGTCCCACAATCCTTGGTGTTCGCGAGCACGTCTTCACAGGGAGGTAAATACTCCTTTTGATGCTCGGATATTTGGACAATCTGAGACTTCCAGTGTCGTTTCTGACCATTTATTGTTGTCGTTTATGCTTAGTCTTAGGTTTTGAATGACAAAGTTATCGGTTGTATTCACGAATACATTATCTAAACTGGCGGTATTTATTACAAAAACTAAGAATGGCTTTGAGGTTCGACAGATTCTACTGAGTTGTATCTGGGCTTTCCGTCATTGTGCACTGACAAATTATATGTGGCTGCAGTGTTTCTTCTCTGGCGTGGTTTATGTCTATGCAAGAAAGCAGCTTTGTAACACTTGGTCAGCGTGTTTTAGCTCGACCTCTGAAGTAAGTGTTTTATTATCTTTTCTAATCAATTGCCAGAGTGCGTTGTTAATAGATTACGTACTGAGGGTTGTAGAGCTTGCAAGCCACAGGTTTTGTTCGCCCTAATCTTACCGCCATTACCTAAATACAGGGTGAGGATGCACTACGGGCATCCAGATATCTTTGATAGAATTTTTCATTTCACTACTGGCGGTGTTAGTAAAGCATCGAGTGGCATCAATCTTAGTGAAGACATCTTTGCAGGTATTCTAGTAGCACTCTTAAGAAGACCTTATGGGCTCTTAGTGCATCCCCTTTTTTCTTTCTCTTTTCTGGTTATCTTTTATATATTTATCTTATTATGTTCTGTTTTTGTTGTGCTTGAATCATTTCTGCAAGTATTACTTTCGTTACTGTTGCAGTGTAGCTGGTTTAATATGACTGTACTTGGTCGATAACGACGTTCTCCATTCATTACTTTTCCAGGATTCAACACTACCCTTAGGCAGGGAAATGTCACTCATCATGAATATATTCAGGTGTGACCTTCAATATTACCTCCTAAGCTGCTCCTAGTTTGCTTTTTTCTAATTCAAATTGTGGCATTAGGCGTGGATAGAGTTCACAGGGTTGTCTCCGACAGCGAAGAACTGAGTGGGTATGTTCATTGCATTTTGAGTGTCCACAGAACTTACTATTAGTAATATGGCAGCTACTATTAGTATGCAGACATCAGAGTTTCAGAATTTGGCGATGAATCTGTAGAAACTTACTATTGTTCGTTGAAGTTAGATCTTCAATACAATATCTTACTATATATTTTCAAAATAGAAAAGTGCACCAATTAGGTTATTTGGTGGCATCATTTATACAGGTTGGGAAGGGACGAGATGTTGGTCTGAATCAAATTGCCACCTTTGAGGCGAAAGTGGCTAGCGGAAACGGAGAGCAAGCACTTGCTCGGGATCTTTATAGACTGGGCCAACTTCTTGATTTTCCCCGCATGCTCTCATTCTTCTTTACATCCGTTGGTTTCTATGTCACCACTATGGTATGCCTCAATATCACTATTTTACGTATTTGATCATATGTAATCAGTTCTAGTGGACATGCAGTTTTGAGTAATCGTTTTCTTAAGCTTGTTCTTGACAGTATGTAAATTAATTTTCCTGTGTCACAGATGACAGTTTTGACACTGTATGCCTTTTTATATGGAAAAGCTTACCTGGTGAGCCATTTCACATACCGAATTTTTGTATCAACTGCAATACTCTTCATGTTTCTGATTTCGTGGATCATACTTTTTGTCTCCTGTCTATTACTCCTCTGCCCCAAAATAATTCCGTGGTTTGAAAACATTGGTTAAAATAAGCTTAGTTCGAAATTGCACTAGAAAAAACGAATACGCAGATAACAATTTTTTACAGTAGAGTATTTTAATGGTACACATACTGCAATCATACAATATTGTAACACATACTATAAGCACACGGTACGATTTTTTTTGGACAAAATCTAAGGCTTATTTTAACTAGTGTTCTCAAACCACGGAATTATTTTGGGGGCAGAGGAGTATAAGATCTTTGAGTCTCTTGAGAAAGTCTGATGTGTAATCTACATTGTGAAATTTGCTGATGTTCACACCATGTTGTTCCTGCCAGGCACTATCGGGTGTAGATGCGTCATTGAAGGCCAACAATGACATTCTGCAGAACAGTGCACTGCAATCAGTTCTGACTTCTCAATTCTTATTCCAAATTGGATTATTCACGGCAGTTCCTATGTTAGTAAATTTAGTACTTGAGCAAGGGCTCATAAAGGTACGTAAGTGTTCTTTGAATTTTCATGAAAGACTCAACACAGAAAGCTCTAGCAGTTTTCCTGTAAACTTCCGAACACTCCTCAAAGATGCAGTGGTTAAGTTGAATAACTATGGCACTAGGGAGGATCAGTTGCTTGGGTTTTCTAGGCTTTCAATGCAATTTTGAAAGCGGTGCATGAGAACTCTCATTTCTTAGTCATTGTGGGAATAAGTACTGAAATTGGGTTGTCGAATGCAGGCTATATTGAGCTTCTGCACTATGCAGCTACAACTCGCTTCGGTATTCTTTACATTCTCCTTGGGCACTCGTACTCATTATTTTGGGCGTATCATTCTCCATGGAGGTGCAAAGGTAACAGCTTTCCTCCCTCGCACTTCGTTGTCCTGGTGGTCCCCGAAATTGTAATTATCTCTCATGTAACGATATTGTATTGCGAAATTAACTGACTTCTGAGTGCTTGCAGTACCGCTCGACTGGACGAGGGTTCGTCGTGAGGCATATCAGCTTCGCTGAAAATTATCGCTTGTTCTCTCGCAGTCATTTTACCAAAGCGTACGTGTTTCTAAATATAAGCTTGCGTATTGATTCACTTGTAATACTTAGCCTACGTTTGCTTTGTGCATGCTCTTCACTTTTTTCGATTTGTTAATTACTCCATGTGCACAGTGGTTTGGCTTTTGTGGCTCATGAATGTGAAATAATCTAAGTTTTGTAGGGAAATGGGACCTTCTTGAGGAATTGCCCAGATTAAGTGGTTGCCTATTCTGTAATAACAGTATAGCCTCACAGTTTGTGAAGACTCCATTTTGATTGAGTAGCTTACTATCAGTCCCGCTATTGCTGCAGATTTGAGATCATCCTTCTCTTGGTTATATATCTTGCATATGGTGCTCAGAATCGGACATCAGTTACATACATTCTGCTCACCTTCAGTTCCTGGTTCCTTTCCCTTTCATGGCTTTATGCGCCATATATTTTCAACCCATCTGGTTTTGAATGGCAAAAGTAAGCATTGTAAAATCTTGTCTTCTTAAACAAGTAATTTTCTTTGCATTTTTCTGTGCACAATCTGGTATTTTATAGCCGTCAGTTTTTCTTAACATCCTATTGAACCTCACGAAACGCAAAATTCTGGTACAGAACGGTGGAGGATTTTGATGACTGGACGAACTGGATACTGTACAAAGGAGGTGTTGGTGTGAAGAGTGACAGTAGTTGGGAAGCTTGGTGGCTTGAAGAGCAGGTACGAAGTTGGTCGGAGGCAATTTATTGCTCATTTTAAATTAGGCGATACCACCAAGTCTGACCTCAGCCAGTTCGTCGGCCATCTATCAGCAGATACGAATGGTCTACAGTTTCAAATTTATGGCACTTTCGACGGTTTATGGAATTGAGAAATACTAATGAGGATGATTGATTTTTCAGGACCACCTTCGTACAGTTGGCGGCAAATTTTGGGAATTTGTGTTTTCTTTACGTTTTTTCTTTTTCCAGTACGGTGTCTCCTATCATCTCAATGTATTCGAAGGAAGCAACAGCATAATGGTATGTATTTCTGTTGATTGAATTTTTTCATCTTTTTGTTTTAAATTTTTGAATTACTTAAATATTTATGAAAAAGAACTCCAAAGAATAAGTGAAGGTAGGAAACCCTGGAATTTCTGAATTCTCAAATTTCCAAACGATGGGTTTGAAGTATGATTCGGATGGTGATATTCTGAATATTCTCATATTAGCTTTTTTGCAAACACGGACTTCTTTTTCTGAGACATTGTTCATATTTCAGGTGTATGTTTACTCTTGGCTAACGCTGAGCGTTTTTGTCGCAATTTTCAAGGTATGATTCTTTTTTCTTAAGATATGGTCATGGGAAAATTTTAAGCGTTTCATGTAGAGGATACTGCCTTAGATGTTCACTTGTCATCTTATGTGTTATTGTAATTGATTTTAATTTCGATAGTTCTCCTGCTTTTTAACAATGATACTACTGGCTATGATACCTATTCTACTGACCACTGATCAGGACTCTTCATGCGTTCTGGTTTCAATAAATATATTTCATCTTAAATTTAGAATACGACTCCGTGTGGCTATGCTTTTGGTTTAATTAGGGATCAGGACTCACTATGTTTCTCTTTACTTTTCTACGGTAACTTTCTGACTACTCGTCCAGCTGGAAAGGAAACCCAGTTTGATAAATAATGTTTTTTCAGTCAAACCCAACTGCTTCCATAGCCTTTTCTATAAATCACATGTGTAAATGAGAACAATAATCTTGAGCAACTGGTCTTGGAGAATGCAGGTGTTCACCATCAGTCAGAAGGCTTCAACCAGGAAGGCGAAGCTCCATCTTGTGGTTCGTTTGTTCCAAGCTGCGCTCTTTATACTCCTCATCGCGGGTGCAATTGTGGCGATCATTGTGTCTCCTTTATCCCTCACCGATTGCTTTGCTGTGGCTCTTGCAATCGTTCCAACTGGATGGGGTCTTATCTCCGTAAGTTTCTTCAATCCTATCATTCCATGTTCAGAACACTGGGCGACCAATCTTGCTCTGCTAAGGCGTCACATGTTCTTGTTCCGGACCGATATCTCAGTTGTCTTCAAACATTATAGTTCTAGGCACTTCAGGGTTGCATGCTCGTTTCTGCCCCTAAGTGATTCTGAGGATATAATTGAACTGGAATGTTCCATTACTCTTTGAAGATTCATAACTTGCTCGATTGGTACCCTCTTTCTTGTTTACAGATCGCCATCATATTCCGTCATCAAGCGGAAAGCATCGGACTATGGCATTCAGTTCGTGAGATTGCTCGATTGTATGACGCATGTATGGGCATGTTCATTTTCGTTCCCATTGCCGTGCTCTCATGGTTCCCCTTCTTCTCCACGTTCCAAACGCGACTTGTCTTCAACCAAGCGTTTAGTCGGGGTCTCGAGATCTCCCTCATCTTGGCTGGTAATCGCGCAAACACGAGCAATTAGATGTTCGATTATCAACTAGTTATTCTTCTTTATTTGCAGCTAGGATACAATGAATAGTTGGCGAAGTTTGTGGAGTGTAAGTACAGCACACCGCAACTTAGTAATAGGCATTTGGCGTAGCATCAACCTGATACAGATTTTCAACGCCTACCTTTTTCTTTTCTGCAAGGGGCGTGTATCTTTAACTTACTCTCTCAAAGTTTGATTTATTCCACCAAGATAGTTGTATATCTGAGTACTGCTCTTAACTCTGAAACGCTTGCAAGGACAAAAAATCGTCCTTTTGACAGACGAGAATTGGTGTGGAGAGAAGGAAACGATGTTTTGCATCCATTTTGAGTTGTATGCAAGTGGATCTTCTTTTTCTTGATAGCAATTAATGTTGAAAACCTGTGCGACCGGAGACCAGGTTGAGAGCCTGAATGAACTGTGTCGGACGCTGCCTGCTGTAGCTTCCAAATCTCATGCCTCACAGCAATTGCAAGCCTTAGCCATGGCAGATTTTTTTTCTTGCACGGTGTCAGGCTCGAACTGCCGTATTCCCAATGACGTGCCGGTTCGTCAATTTCTCGTAGATCTGTTTCATGGTCGGCTTTCTATTCATGGTCGACTTTTTCCTTGTGCCCGGTTCTAAAAAAACAGGGAGTCTCAGGATTTAAAGTTTTAAATCATTCTTGCCACTGAATGTACCTATCGAGCTTCCAAAATACCGACATATCCAGCACACCACTCCCTCACCTAGAATTTGCAATTCAGATCAAAACATTTGAAGCCCGTTTCTGTTCCTGGAAGTTATAAAGCTAGGAGTTACCGTCACGGGCTCCATCTGATTCATTTGTCCCTGGCCAAGGGCTTGTCCTGATAGGGTTAAATTTTAACCCCTAATTGCCCTGTCCACCATATATGGCTGATCCAAAATTTGGGCTCATTTGCATGTGGGCAGTTAAATTGCTTTGATCATTTTGAAATTTTTTATGGGGAGTATTAAAGGTTAACTATTAGAAGCTCTTATTTTTCACCAAAAAAGGGTAAATATCTGATTTTTGAGAGGTCGTGAGAGGCATATATGTACCATTAGAGGAAGAGTAAAGCTTGCCAATTTTACTTGATTTCTGTGCTTTGTGCAAAGCTTGTGAATTTTACTTAATTTTGAGATTTAAAAACTTTGTACTTATCCATTTGCTTTCAAAATGGTCCCAATTGAGGTCCACAATGGCCCTAAACTACTAGATGATAGTGGAAAGATACCCAAATTGAATGGAGTGGTTGTGGGTTCAATACCTAGCTATGATAGGTTAGTTTATGTAGCGTGAAATCAGCCTTTCTTCCTGACAGAAATCCTTGTAGTGTGTTCTTCAACACGCTTGTGTCAAAAATAAAATTAAAAAATTGGTCCCAATTGAAAGAGAAATGTTTTCATGATTTTCACCATTGAAAATGTAAACATTCTAGGTGTTGATTCAGAATTATTTGCAATTATTACTTATAAAAAGAAAATCATATCTCAACAATTGCAACTTTACAAGAGGGATTTTGTAATGAGATGATCACTTCCCATGTGAACTTAAGATTTTTGAAAGTGTACATTAGAGTGCTAGCACAATTTCTAGTTGTTCATGTCACCTCCAATCCCAAAAAATTCTTGTATGCAAATTTCTCAAACATTGTGTCAAGGGGAAGCATATTAAAAGTAGGATACATACATTTCTCTTGTTATAATCTCAAACTCATGCAATTTCACTCAAAACTAGTGTGCATACTATTAAGCAAGCACTTTGAATATTTATATGTTTGGCTTTCGAAATAAAAACAATTTATTTTCATTGGGGATAACTATAAGCTTCTTCTTTTTTATTATAGAAAGAACACTCTTGGAAAGGCTTGGACACTTAAGGATTAAATGCATAGGGAACTATAGTCAAAAGCCACCAAATTGTTGACTTTGTGTTTGAAACATATATATAATTGTATGTGTATAAAATATTTTAATAATTTAACCATGTACAAGCATGCATATTTTAGGGACCAATATGCCTTGAAATTTTTGTAATCATTAGATGTGATACATCTTTGAAGTACTCTAATTGAGTTTACTAAATAATACCTGAAGGAAATTTTCTGAAGTGATTATGAAGTCGTGCAATAACGTATATACTACACAATTCAAAGTTGACATATTATACATGTGCTCTATGTAGACACTTGACATTACAAGTGGTTGGGGATCAAGATTAGCCAATATGAGAAATGGAAGATATAGACCCCTATATCAACTTCATGGACAAACCTTTTGAATAGCAACAATATTAAGCTTGAAATACCACATTGTGCTAAAAGCTAAATAGTTTTACACTTCTATGGTCCATTTCCTTTAGTGATCATTTTTTACAACAAAACTCAATCATGTGTCTTCTCTTATTATTCCTCATCCCTCCCCCAAGTCAACCACCCGAATTCCTTTCTCATGACCAAGTTAATTTTACACTCTGGTCAATTTCTTCTCAAAATGCACCCATGTCCAATTATGTATTTTGAAAGTTTTTTAAGGCCAAATCATGATCTAATTTTGAGAGTTTTGTAAGTCTGAATCATGATCTTTTTAACATAGTGCATACAGAGAGGGCGCCAATCTAAACTTCATTCTTCGAAATCCATTTCCTTATGTTTTCCAAAAAACTGATTTCCAAGTCTGCCTAGTGATCACATAGTGGCCTCGCTTGGTCATTATGATGAAGGGTTAAGAGGGGGTTCCAACTTCATGGTCTTCCATATTTACAGCTACAGACTTGGACTTCGTCCAGGTATGTCAGAAGGTCGTCACAAAGAATTACATTTCTATTGATTTCATTTGATTTCATTCCCATGACAAACTGACAATGGTTGCCACATTGCGACCCAAGATTTTTAACTGTATCTTGGCGGGAGAGGATACTATTTGCATCGCTTCAACAGAAGCATTTTAACATATGCACCAGTGATTCTTGGAAGTTGAGGGGCTGCAGAGATCTATGTAGCCAAATCTGTTGTGTTCAAATCTAATCACTATGCATTAATTTATAATGCAAATTCAAAAGTCGGAGGTTGTAGACCACTATAAGTAAGTGCAGATAACCGCATATGAAGCATGCACATAGGAGAAAGCAACAAAGATAGTCCTACATTCAAAAAACTACAGCACCGCACAGGTGTTGTTTGCAATTACGTTTTTCAGTAAGTTTTATCAACCTCATTCTACTGCTGCGAATCCCGAAGCGTGTACATGTTCAAGTAACATAATGTCCACTAATCTACAATATTTCAAGCCCCATAACTCAATGGGTCTCGCATCTGGCGGGGAGTAATTCTAGAAAACTCTCTTAAAGCTGATGTGCTGATATGTTATATCTCGCTCCAACGGTCAACCACTAATTCAAAAGAGAGTTGACACTACATAACCACAATCGATAAAGTCTGAAGGATAATTAGAAGAGGCAAAATTGTTTTACCTGTGTATATGCCACCAATTCTTTATGAGGGAACTAGAATGCCAGAATTTCTCTTTGACAACCTGCCACCTCAGGCTAGAGTTTTTTCTCCTAGTTAACACTTGGATTATCTGATGCCCCAATTTCAATCAGGATGAAGGTGCGTAGGCCTTTGGTTTGGGTTTCACTTCTGCCTCATTTACACTCCGCACAAAAATAGCATCAGGTTCATGCCTGCACAATGCCAACCATTGCGTGATCAACTTGCAACTTTCTGGAAGCAGCAAACATCCTTTTCAACAGTTACAACATGAGTATGTAGTGGGCATATCCATTTACTCAACGAACTAGAACTGCATATGCTCCATGCTTTGTTGTCTCTAACCCAAAGACGGGACTTGGCACCGTCACAGAAATAAAGAAAGCTGCGGTGCCCAATGGTGAGTTAAAAGCATGGTAGCATGTTGGGGCCCATTATTCGAAACATCGACTTTCATGTGTCTAGAAGAATTGTGGCTCAATATTGTACGACTAGAGGCACTCTAAAAATGTTAAACAGGGCTTCTGAGATTTTCAGTAGGTGAGGATTATATTGAGAAATGTACCAAGGATTATATGCAAAGAGACACGAAAATTACACAGTTCTATTTGGACGAGACACTTGAAATTAACCACTTGTTTAATATAGATCAACTGATTAGGGAAAGAGAAGAATGATGACTTACGGTTTATCACCCTCCTCGTACGTGTAACTAGATGCAACGGCAAGGAGGCGACCATCCCTGCTAAACGAGAGTGCGGCAACGCTAGTCGGATACCTTGAATACTGCACAAAACATTACTTGATAAAATCAGTCTCGGTAATTCAATGATCCCACACAGGGACTGACATTGACTACACTGACTTGTCCTACTAGTGAGGGGGGGATTAGCGTCACCACAAAATTATATTTTTGTGGAAATTGGTACTACACAATGATATAATAACTCGCACTAATTCAAAATAGTTTGACTTTGAAAAATTAGAGTAACACGCACTATTAGGACATTTCAGAGTAGCAGCAGCTGATTGTTATTGTGTCAATCCTATTTCCACTATAATCAGCATGATGTAAAATGATTCTAAACTAAAACCCCTCAAATCTTTGGACAACCAATATTCCTTAGCCAACCAATTGGACTCGTTGCCTGAGAGTTAACTAAAATACCTGATACAGGCGTTTCTTGTTATTGCCGTCCCAGACATTGACGTAGCCATCGCAACCACCAGTTGCAAACGTTCCATATCTGCAACACCACCAGAAAGATAACCACGATCTCAGAAGTAGCGATTCGCAAGCTGAGATACAACTTTGCGATCTGGCTGTTGACAATATTGTGGATTAAAACCACGCCTCAGAATTTAACAAAAATGTTGATAGGAGTAATATCATTACAAGTGTGTCAAATGTAAAAAATTGCACAGATTGACCACGAGGGCTCACATTGGGTGAAACGTAATAGCATTGACTGGGTAAACTGTATCTCGCCCCGCCTCAGACTTCCGATGGCACTTAAAAGCATATCTGCACAGGAAGAAAACAAGAACTTTGAGCTATGAGCAGGATGAACGGCTTTACCCCCATATTCCCAAAAAGAAGCGAGGAAAGTGAAGACCCAGCAGAAACATAAAAATCACACACTATAGGAGGAAGAACTTACTTTTTTGCTTGTCCTGTCTCAGACATATCGAAAAACTCCATAGCTACACGACCTTCCACAGAGCTGAGGGCATAACCTGCCAAAACGAATTGCATCACACAGTAAACAAGTGCCTCAAAACTCAGCATCTGTACAGCCAAGCTACCATGCGTACAACACAAGTCTTCGAATCACCGAAGATAACTAACCTCTCAGAACCTAACATTCCAAACCGAATCCTAAACTCCGACACAAAAGACATCAAAATTCTAGGTCACGGATGATGCTATGGTAACATTGGGGCAGGGGAAAATCCATGCCTGTGCCGTTTGGGTAACATCGTACGCATCGAGTTTGATATTTTAATGAAGATTCACGGATCTGTTCAGGGTGCTGCATATGACGCAAGTCGTACACGGTAATATGCCGACCTGCAGTGGCTACGACAAGTCGATGCCCGACCAGAGACATACTGTACACCCGCTCAGGTTGGGGATAAGTCCCAACACGAGTACCCCCTCTGGGATCCCAGCAGCGCACAGTCTTGTCCCAGCTCCCAGTGACCACGTGTCCTGCAATGCCCCAAATTGCACAGTAAGGTGGAGGATAATAAACCGTCAGGGACCTGATCCAGTCCCCACTACCAACCGCTGTTACCAACAGCCCACATCCCCTCCAAAACAATTGGTAGGACGCATGAGCAAGTGGGGAAAGCAAGACTTGACTAAATGCCAATGGCAACTGATCTTGGGCATGGAAATGGTCTATTATCCCTCCAGTAGTGGTCTAAAACCTCCCACTTTGAATGATTGCACAAGAAACTTAGACACAGTGATTAAAATCAGATGCCACCAGATGTGTCTACTACAAATAAAGTGATCTCTCCACTGCACTAGACTGATCTCTCGCAGTTCATACTACATGGTTCGAATGCTTGAAGTGACGCGAATAGTGTCGTCTACCTCGTACACCTTCCAAGAAATTGACAAAACTGACAACATTTCGTGAAGTCACACCAAAATGACACCCACACCGATCTCGAACACCCACGGATGTCGAAAACTGATCACACCAATGAGAAAATTCATTCAGACGTAGTCAAACTATAATAAACAAGCTCCCCAATCCCTGACAAAAAGCCGATGCGACTCACCCGTAGCGTGCGAATACTCCACACACCTCACCGGCGCGTCGTGCGTTCCCAAGCGATCCTCACCTCCTGTATTAAAATCATATCTGGGCAAAAAAATGAAATGGTAATAAGCTTTCAAGAAACCCTGAACGAAAATTACTCAGTCGAAAAAAATCTAAAATGAACCATTGCAACTACTCCCATTCTAACTCCATATCAATACAACCACGCACACATCTGAAATGACCCCACCACGCGTTGCAGCTGAACCCTGGAAAGACCGACGTCGCAACAAGAGATTCAAATGCCATCAAATTCAACCCCATATTCTTATCCAAGAATTAGGGCTAAGGAAGGGTTTCTTGATGACGGAAGACGAAGAGCAAATCCACTTGTAGCCAATTTATCGAAACCAAAGATCGCAGGCGTAAAAGAAACTTGTCATAGTCGAAAAACTCTTCACATGTCCTTGTAACTATTCCCAACTTGAAACACTCACGCACATCAACAAGGACCCCACAACAGTGATGCAAATGAACCCCCAAAAGACCGAAATCGCAGAAAGGCGACCCAGACACTATCAAATCCGCCTCCAAGTTCTCATCTAAGGATTAGGGCTCAGGAAGGGTTTCCCAGACGAAGACGGACAAAATCCACCCGGAGCCAAATCGTCGAAACCTAAAGATCGCCGGCGTCTAAGAACCTCCTCACAGTCGAAAAGCCTTTACATGCCCTTGCAACTATCCCCCACTTGAAAACAATCCCAATGCCCCACCACGGGACCCCTAAAGAGACCGAAACGGCTGCAGCACCACCTGATCCCATGAGCTCCAGTGTTGATTCCCACAAGCATTACAAAAAATCAGCGGGGTTTTCGAAACTGTAAAACGGACCTGTACACGGTGTGGTCCGCGGAGGCGGTGAACCCCGAGGAGTCGTCGTGGAAGCAGCAGTCGAGGACGGGCGCGCGGTGCGCGAATTGCCCCTTGAGCACATTGGCGGAGGCATCGTAGAGGCGCACCTTGGCGTCCCAGGACGACACCAGCAGGTGGTCGCTGTAGTTGGAGAATCGGAGATTGGAGATGCCGTCGGAGGGCGGGAAGGAAAGCTCCCGCCCCAGCAGCAGTGGGACGGGGGAGGGGGGGAGCATGTTCGGGAGAGGCGGAGGAGGAGGAGGAGGACCAACGGAAGAAGGGGTGGAGAGACCGTGAGGGTGGGAGGGCGGGTGGGGCGGAGGAGGGGGCGGCACACCTCCCATCATCCTAATCCTCCTCTCCGAAGAGTCCTGCAGATGCTCTCACAGTAACACTCTCAACACTGCAGCAATCTCACAAAAAGCAACACTCTCAGCACTGCAAACACTCTCGCCACAGCAATCCTCTCAGCGATAGCTGCGACACTTTGCACCACTGCAAGACTATCAGCACTGCACGCCTCTCTCTGAAATCGCTCTTACTCTCGATCTGTCTGCGGTCACCCAAATGGCGAGAACCCTAAGCTAAGCTCTCTAGGTTCCTAGGTCAGGCATTCCGTGATCGTCCGTTGATGGATCCTTGTAATTTGAATGCGGCGGGGACTCAGTTACTGCGGCGTCGGAACCAAGAAGGCAGGAGCCAGGAATTCAAACGGGCAGGCGGGTGGGGACTGGGGAGTGGGGACGCTGTCTGTGAGACGGACCGAGCGTGTAAACTCTTACAGTAACTTAACTTCGTAGTAACTTAAATGAGAATTGAGAAAGACAGACAGTTTGCCTCCTTTAGCTTAACCCCTCAAGGCCCAAACAATTTCTGTACTTTTTCACAATTTTGAACTTTGATTGACAATATGCATTGTACATCAAGCTTATTACATGATGTCAATTGCACTTTTGAACTTCCTCATTCAACATGAATATCAGAATATGAAATTAACTTAGATATACTTCTGAGAATGTAGGAAAATCAAGTTACAACTTTGACCTATTGAACAGGTCAGAGGCTCAAAACAGACTCCTTGGGCCTTGAGGGGTTAAAGCAGAGGAGTGAGCTTATTCAGGATTTGAGAAAAATCATTACAAAGTGCTATTTGGAAGCATATTTTGGAATTGGTAAAGAAACAAAAGTTGTAGATCTTGGGTGTTAGAGATCATCCGTACGATTAGATTCACCAATGCTATCATCAATATTTTTTTATAAATTTTGAAAGGAAAATTCCAAAATTCCCTCTAAACTCGATTTCGAGCAAAATATTATCATTTGGGGTATACAATTTGTTGGAATGGATTGAAATGAGGTTCTCTTCACATAGTGATTTTTTTTTAAATTTTGTGTTCTTTAAATCTATGGCCTCATTTTGGTAAATCCAGTTTTGAACTAGAGTCAATGCAATTTTGGCTTGGTCAACCACTTGACTTACTTGCACATTTGTAATTTTTGAAAAATAGGTATTTTAGTAATACCAAATCCAACCAATAGATAGGACAAGAACTTGATAAAGTATCTCCACAAATTAGGATGACTTTCATCTAAGTAATAATGAGGATGAAATTGGAGTTTGAATCTATTCATCATCCACAAAGTGGACGTCAGAGCGCTTAGGGGGGAATATGAGGGATTTTGTTGCCCATTCAAGTAAATTTAGTAACCTAAAAAATTGACATAGCATAGGAAGGGAGAAAGGAATGACTTTTACTATACAATGTAAAATGAAAAACAAAAAATATATTATATCTTTGTTTTTCAAAAATAGAGAAATAAGAAAGTAGAGTAATTGACCTTGAGGGATTAGGACAATGCCCCATGTACACAAACTTGATTAGTCAAGGCATTTGGAGTTGGAGTTGGGAAGTCATCGAAAAGGAACAATTTAGGTTCATTTCTTTACAAATTAACGGAGGTGGAGTCAAGGAAAAAAAATCATACACAAAAAAAGGGGAGTAGTATAGTAGAATGAACTACTATTAGTGAGCAACTTTCTCTACATGGAAAGAGAGTTTTCATTGCAAAATAAAAGTTTGATCCCATTTAGATAATGGGTATGCAAGGAGGCACAAAAAAATGTCTCAATTGTCTTTATTTTCTATAGGGGGCCATCACTCACATAGCCAAAAGTAGCAAGTAAGTATCTAAATACACCAAATTAACTCTTTCATTTCTATAAGCATTGAAATGAATCAATTAGGAAACTTTCAAGTTAAAAAAATATAATAGCAAAATATACCAAGAAAAAATCAAATCAAGTCCTAAGATACAAAATTGTTTAAGATGACACTAAAATATCTAAAATCCTAAAAGTGAATTTTTTAAATTAAGCTCAAAAGTAATGGGCTAAGCTACAGAAGTGATGAGTTATTTTGAAGAGACTTTGCACTACAAAAAATTTTGCCTTCCAAAAATATTCAAGGTTTGCAAACTTTTCTATCATTCAATTGTGGAAGAAAAATGAATGCATAAACTTGCCAATTGTAATTCCCATTGTAATTTTATAGAAAAATATATACAAAATATCTTACATATTTGCAATAAGTGGCCTCCAAAATAGAGTTTCAGGAAAGATAACCAAAAAAATCCAAAGTTTCTCTATCATTTGAATACTTTTGTAACTACAAGAAGTGAGAAACTCAATATTTTGTCCACTTTGGTTTTGCTTCTATAACAAAATCAATTGGGTGTGGCATACTTTCTACAACCATCTTGAAATTATTTGAAATAATAGAATAGAAAATTTCTACTACTCTATTCCATAATTCAATCATTATGCTTAGTGGGCCATTGTATTGATTCAATGCCCACTTCAAAATTGCCTACAAATGTTCAATTGGATTCAAGTCAAGTGATTGAGCTAGCCAAGGCAAGAAAGTAAAGCATTGTTGAAAAAAACACTCCATAAGCATCTTAGTGGTATGCCCAAGAGTATTGACCTATTGAAAAATAACAAAAGAAAGGTAAAAGTAGAACTTGCAAATTCTCTAGTACACATTTTGCTCCAAGATCTCTTCATAGTGATGTTGGTTTATGTGACCTTCAACTTTGCACACTACTCTTGGTTCATAGATGGCCATACTTCCCTAAATTATAATCCATCTGCCACCATGATTCATTGTCTAAGAAACAATTTAAGATGAAAGTTGTTATGAATCATCCACCCAACACCAAGACATTCCATTTGAACAAGTGGTCGATCTTAGACTCATCAATCTGAGAAGATAATTCAGCTCTAATGATCTATAGTCCAATGTTGGTGTACTAAAGCAAATTTTAAATAGTCCTTGATATTTTTCCTAGAAAGCTAAAACTCCTTTTTCTTCACTTGTGCTCTCAAACAGTGCCCACAAAGACTACGCCTTACTATATTTGCATTCACATATACTCCAAAGTCTTTTTTCAATTGTCTACATACATATATCTCTTGTAGTAACTACCTTTTCTCTAGAAACTTCTAATACACATGATCTTTCCATAAGCTCTTGTCATTACATGTGGTCTACTTCTACGCCCAAGCTTTGCATTGGGAACATGTATACGTTGAATGTTATGAATACTACTGAAGCTCACATGCAATGTTCTACAAAGTTCTCTTAGTCCTCACCCTCTCTCCAACATGCAAATAAAGTTCTTTCTTTTCTCAACTATCAATGCTTTAGACATCTTGCTTAATTGTAGAAATGGTGAACATGGAGAACCCAAAGAAGTAGAGGTAGTTGTGTAAAGCATCCAAAGAGAAATCAAGACACAACCTATATATACAAGTTTATAAACGGAAGAAGACAATACATATAGATTATCTCTTTGCCTTCCTTGTATGGAGTTCTAAAAGTGTTCAAACAAGACACATGGTTGTTCAACTTCCAAATGTACTGACACATGCACTTCCACATGCCCATCCATGTGTCTAATGTACTACATTAGTTTCTTACTTAAACTACTAGCTAATGTGTCTTAAATTAATGAATTGCCAAATGTCCATTTGCAAATATGGGCATTCAAATTTGTGTTTTGCCATTCTTTGACCACTTTTGGAAGGCACTATATATTGTCATTGGTAAACCTCAAGGCCGATGTTTAGATAAGATGAGTGGTCTCATGACAATGGTGGAAATACTTCTTGATGTAAAAAACCACCTCATTAATATAACAAGAATCCACCTCCCATTTTTCCATTTGGCTTGAACATTGAAAAAACACAGTTCAAATTAAATAAAAATCACAAACCATACCTATTTATAAGTACACATATGAATCATTCTTATATGCATGTCATGAAGCTTCTACAACAAAAAATCATTACCAAGTTCTGACTTTTTCCTAAGGACAAAAGCCAAATTTAGAAGCTACTATCATAGATGTAGGGCAAGAGCATCATGTTTTTACAGAATAATTATTTTCTTCTGCAAAATAAGAAATTGAAGCTAATGAAAGTAAAATATTTTGCCACAAATCTTTGTTCACCATACAAAATATTTGTTTCTCCAAAAAATAATATCCGGAAATTCTACCAACCCATTCCAAAATTATTTTCCATCAACCCTGCCCTACAACAAGCGGCAAACAAAATTTCTAACAATATTTCCAACGCCAAAATCTCCACTTTCCGTGACCAGGAAAGCCGAAGGGCCTCTAGAATAGCCCATTCTACCAAAACAAAAATAAAAACACAACATAAAAAAGCCATGCCAGACGTAACTTATACTGACTTAATCCAAACGTGAGCAGAGCTGAGGAAATTGTTCGCAGTAAAACCCTAAACCCCCGCCCCAAGACTCCCTCCGTTTTGGGCTTGCTGTCATCGTTCTGCTCCTCGTCGTTGCCGAAACTTCTGCTTGTGCTGCATTGTCTCCATTCGGTTACGTTGTTGCAGTCCTTGTTGCGGTCTTTGGTGCTGTTGGTGAAGGCGGTGCCGCATGTGAGGAGGCCACGGAGCAGTCTTCGCCCACTCTGGCGTGCGTTTTTCCATGACGACGCGCATCACGCCCGGCGTGGGCGCCAATCTGCTGGGCCAGCACGCCGCGGAGCGCAACCAGGATGCCACGGCCTACGTCGGAAACCTCGACTCGCAGGTGAGATACTCACGGATGCGCGGACTCCCTGCCCCCTTCCTCCCCCCTCTGCAATTCCGCTCTCCCCCTCCTTCCCCTGCTCCACCAATGCCGTCAGTCGCTTTCTGTCGGCGGGCAGGAGCGAGCGCGCTCATTTTGAGGCGCGAAACTGGACTGGTCGATCGCTCGATGGCATCGACGTCGGGATCATGGCATTTGCAAGTGTCGGGATAGGGCTCTGTGAGCCATGCGGTTCCGGTTCATGAATTTGGGCAACTGCCCTTGAACCCTAAAATTTCTCTATGCACAATTCCAGAGTGCCGGGGCTCCTACGCCTTGCGTGTCTTAGAAACGAATGATTCGTAGGCATTGTTGGATTCGTGGGCGATGATCGCGTGCGAGCTGATTGGAAGAGTTTGTTGTGGACGGAACAGGTCTCCGAGGAGCTTCTGTGGGAGTTGTTCGTTCAGGCCGGCCCTGTCGGTGAGTGATATCCACCTCTCCCCTGCGCAGTGAATTCCATGACCGTCGTTGCAGCATCTGTACTTGCCTGTTTGTTGTTGGAATTTTTGCGAATGCATATGAGCAGCAAGTCGGAACAGATTGCCGAGGTCTAAACCCGATGGCATGCGAAGGCTGGATCGTGAGCCGGCGAGAGATTGAACGTTCACTGAGTGTTTCCACCCGTCCGAAGTCCCCGTGGTGTTTAGGAATGTTTCTCTGGGGTGTTTGTTTGAGTGGTTCGCGAGCGGAGTTTGATGCGTGTGTCGGGTTGTTGTCGGGAACCAGTGAACGTTTACGTGCCGAAGGACAGGGTCACGAATTTGCACCAAGGCTATGGATTCGTGGAGTTCCGAAGCGAGGAGGATGCCGATTACGTGAGTGGCATTCTTATTGACATTATTTGCAATCGTGGTCAAAAATATTAATTTGAACTAATTACAATACTTGACAAATTTAATGATATTTATGGTGGGCAGAATGGTGTTGTTTTGTCCGTCGATTCTTGGGCTCACGAGAGTGTGGGGACTTTGCGTAGGCTATCAAGATCCTGAACATGATCAAGTTGTATGGCAAGCCCATTCGAGTGAACAAGGTGAGCTATGTTCCGTTCTGACTTCGTTGTTGCAGCGGGGAATTGAGAGGCTGTAGTCGGCATTGCCGGTATGATGTGTTGGTGTGAGAGAATTGTTGTGATGGAGGATTAGAAATTGAACGAATGAGCATAGGTATTTCTTTTTTGAACTCATGGGACATGCATTCTATCATGGGAGTCCCAGTAAGGAAGCGAGTTGGTTGTTGGTATCTTTGATTCAGGCATCTCAAGACAAGAAGAGTTTGGATGTGGGCGCCAATTTGTTTGTGGGTAACTTGGATCCTGTAAGTGAATCCCATGCCCGTTTTGCCTACGATATTGGACAGCTGAAGTCATTGAGCATGACTTCATGACAGATTGCAGCCTGTGCTTGTCTATTTTAGAGTGTGACCAGCTGACGAGTTGCTGTGTCGTGCAGGACGTGGACGAGAAACTGCTTTACGATACTTTTAGTGCTTTTGGCGTGATAGTGACGAACCCGAAGGTACATTTCCATCCCGTGGATGTGGGGGTGGACTTTTGATGTTCGGCTTTGTCCGGAGCTGACTTTAATGTCTTGAATATGTTTTTCAAGCCATGTCCTTTTTTCAGCAATGAGCAGGGCTTCAGGACCTGGTTTCGTTCTTTTGTTGATTTCTTCGGTCAATGGTTTTGATTTTGTTTGTTTCAGATCATGAGGGACCCCGATTCTGGAAACTCTCGAGGGTTTGGCTTCATCAGCTACGACTCGTTCGAAGCTTCAGATTCTGCAATTGAGGTGAGCGTCGCATGTACTTTGGGTTGTTGCGCGAGGGTGGTGTATAATTTTTTCGCGAATAGGGGGTTTCCGGAACGCGGCTTAGAGGATGAGCAGGCGCACTGAAGGGCGGGATATGGATGAAATGGTGCAGGCTATGAACGGGCAGTATCTTTGCAATCGAGCCATCACCGTGTCGTATGCTTACAAGAAGGATACGAAAGGCGAGCGGCATGGGACTCTGGCTGGTAGGCATCTGATCCCGATTGTCAAGTTTCCACTATGCTTGAGATGCTGGTGGTTTGTGAGGCATTGGGTGAAGTTGTGGATGTTCGGCTGTTTTAGATGCCTTGAGCGCGGTTGAATCATTCATGAAGTACGGTTATAGCTTTCTTTTTTGACGTGGTTGTTTGATGGTGTGTGTTGCGTCGGTCAGAGCGCATGTTGGCCTCGAACAATCCGAACGCGACGAAGAATCGTCCGCACACTCTGTTCGCCAGTGGTCCTCCGCAGCTGGTCGGCCCCCCGCAGCTGGGCCAAGGGCTTCCTCCCCCTCCGGCCCAAGGCAATGGCGGCCCGGGGATGAACATGAACGGGCCCATGCATCCTCCCCCACCGTTCAACGGCGGTCCTCCGCCGATGCCTCCTCCGCCCCAACAAGGTCAGATGATGCAGGGTCTGCCCCCCCCGCCGCAGGGGTACGGCGGTCCTCCAATAATGCAGCAGCAGCAGCAGCAGCAACAGCCGGGTGGTCCGCCCCCTCCGTGGGGCAATCAGGGCCCCCCGATGGGGATGCAGCAACAGGGCATGCCGCCTCCTCCGCAGTTCAGACCAGGCTCGCACATGCCTCCGCCTCCACATGGGTTCCAGGGCGGGGGTCCTCCGCCCCCGATGGGCATGGGGGGACCTCCTCCTCCTTGGGGCCGAGGGCCCCCTCCGCAGGGCATGCGCCCGCCTCCACCCGGCATGCAGCAGCAGCAGCAACAACTGGGGCAGCAGCAAGGGATGCAGCAAGGGATGCCTCCGCCTCCTCGAGGTCCACCGGGCATGCCTCCTCCGCCAGGGAGCATGATGGGAGGTCCTGGTGGGCGGCCTCCTCCTCCACCCGACAACCAGGGTCGGTAGGACATGAGCGTAGGTAGGCTAGGTTAGTTTTTTTGTAGATAATTGGCGATGCAGCCCCTTGTAGATCTTCGGAGCAATTGCGAGAAGTAGTTTCTGTAGTTTTGATCGGGAATGGTTTGGGCAGCATTACGCTACTTTGTGAAGTATCTCTTCCTCCGTTCGAGTACCGGAGGGCAAGAATCGAGTTCCGTGATCATCGTTTGAGCACGTTGGGGAATTTGGAAGTATGGCTCTGGATCTGTTGAATGTTGTATGTTAAATTTTATATGTTGAACGCATGTGACTCTGCGCTATGTGCGAGTGAGGTTTAGGCTTTTCGTGAGTGGGCTCCTTCTGGAGTTTTTCTTACTTTCGGAGCATGATGCAGTGCGATGTGGAGACTGTTTGAGAAGCACGGTGACTGGGAGAAGCGAAGGCAATCGATGTACGTTATGGTGTGTGCCTGGTGGTCGCTTGGGCATGCGCGTGACCAGGTTTGTTGAATGTGACTGGGAGTGTTCGTGTCTTAGGCGTTGGTGATGGAGGGTGCAATGGAACGTTGCAATAGTTTCTTAGGCAGTAGTTCATGCTGTTGTGACTTTTTCAATTCGGAATACTTGAAGAGGGGCTCTCCATTTTTGGCTTTTGGCTCTGATCGAGAGCAGAGCTTTTCCATCTTTATGAGGGTATTGCCTCCTGAGGCTGAGGAACGTGTATCATTCGCCGTCGGGTGGAACTGACGATTTGGAAGAGCGTTGTTAGATTTTTTGTATGAGTTGGTCACCTTGATGTGTGGACTAGCTGTTTAGTGTCCACTGCATGCTGTATGTGCGATGCATTTTTTCTCCAAGCACTCTCCACGTCCTTTAGCATGAGGTCGGAAAGCGACCTCGAGTCCCATAAGTTTCACAATAATAGGGAGCAGGAGAGTGAGTGAGGTAGTCCCAGCACAAGCGATCTGTTCAGTCATGGAAAATCCTATGTGCATTGGAGCCTGCTGATGGAGCACTCTGATTCTGACAACGACGAAGTGGCAGAGGTGAGCAACCTGAAGGTCTTCGAGTCTCCGCAGACGCATTACACTTGCGGTGACTTCTTGTGCACATTTGGTGATGGTGGAATTTACGATGTTTGTAAGTTGGAAGTGGTGGAGAATTTTTCGGAGGGTGCGCAAGCGGAGCTCCCCCATGCTTGCGTCAGGCCAGTTTTGAGGAGCAACGATATGGAAGTATGCGGGCGTTGGAGGTATTTAGTTCTTAAAGGGGTCGTCTTTGACAGATTTCCAAAAGTAGTGGCCCGAGGAAATTTCCATCACTATGAAGTGTGGGAGCGGCGGAGCGCCCACTGTTTGGGTAGTCTCTATCTCTGGAGTGGGATTCTGACATACTGTGTGGGATATCAATCCATCATCCCAGTGGAGCGTTTTTGAATGGTTTGGTATGGTACATGTAATACCTGTGAAAAGCGTGACGGAATGGGTGAGTATTCTTTTGAATTCGTTGTTATTAATCTTTGTTTCCTTGATGAGAAGTATAGTGGGATATTTTATTTGTTTTGCCTCAAAATTCATGACTTTTGAGAGTTTTCTAGTTGAAACATGGACCTATTTGTTAGTTTGTCAACTTTCATTGCTATTTCCCAAATGGGATGTTCAAGGGCAAATGTTAGAACTTTCAAGTAGTGAGATGAGTTTCTAGTTGGTTGTTTGAGTGGTCCTCAAGGGTCAATTGAATGTACATCTAAGATCTTTGTTGTCTATGAATTTGCTCTACATATTGATTTGAAAGGCATTGTCAAGGGCTTTAGTTCATCGGTGAAATGTTGATACTTTTTTATGTATTTTTGACATTTCAAAGCCATTTTGTAGAGACATGGAGTGAATTGAATTAAATTATTTTTACCACTGCGTTTGTATGCCAGTTTGAATCACTTTTTAGGTTCATGTTTTTACATTTGAGTAGGTTTAGAAATGAAATTTCACCTCCGTGTTTGTTTGTAGGAAAATTTCAGCATCCTTTTTCAATACTAGAACAATATAATCTTGCAGTCTATGTGAACAAATGATCCATATTTGATTCTTATCAGCTTCAACATGTAGAGTATACGATTGTATGCTTGAGATCCGTATAACTCTGTCACATTGAGATTTAGAACACTTCAAAAGCAATGCTATTTTTGAACTTGCTCAGGACTTAGGCAATGAGGGTTTTAAAATGATTCCAACATGCTCAGTGTGATAATTCTAGAATGCAGATGCACAGCACCAGAAATCTCCGCCACAAGAGTTTGGAACAAGTTTAGATTTACGTGAAAACGTCCGAATCACTCAAAGTACCGTACTCGGATAGCAGGTCCGGTTTAAATTAAATTTAAAAGAAGAAGTGCCGAATGTTTCTGCAATCCTCATACAAATAACAATTGTTTCAATTCCCACACGGAGCTTTCATTTGAAGCTGCAGGCACCCAAACCTAGAAGTTCATTCTACTCAACAGGTCATGAGCATGAGTGGTTTACACAGCAAGCCAAAGCTGGAGAGGAAGTTAGCCTGCAAACGAAGAGCTTCATCAAATCAACCATGAATCTCAGATTTACGTCAGCATGGACGTCAAGCGAACATTTTATCTCAAATGCACGGGACACAGCATCTTTTTGCAAAGTTGGGATGCACATGGAGTAAGCTAGAAGACACTATTTCAGCCACTATGTAGAAAATAGAAAATTGTGCAGTTTTTCTGCATGTTTGGAGAATAGGAAAACTGAAATCGTTCATGCCTAATCTGTTAGCATGGCCATGTAGATGACAAGATGAAAACATTGCAACTTTCAGAGGAAAGAATTAATTTGAAGGCAGAAATATACTAACTCTCTCAACAAACATCTAGTACTGCTTAAAATTCTTCGTCAGGGTGCTAGCTATTAAACACAGACAGTGTGTTCAATTCCATGTCTAGGTCTCTAATGACGGTGATGGTGTCCGTGGTGCTTGACACCACAAAGTTCAGATTCTTGCTTGTATACTGTGTTTGCTTCGTGATGCTCGTATAAAGCATACCCTCCCAGACCTAGAGTTGCAGTCTCTGCAACTTGAGCTTCAACCTGGTGTCGATGTGCATGGGCAGGATCCACTTTCTCTTCACGCTTCTCATACTGGAATACAGATAACATTTGGACATCAGAATTACGGTCACTCAGATGCTTCTCATCGAATATCATACCAAGACAAGACAGAAACAACTTGCATATATCGCAACTTTCGATCTCCAAAACTTGCAACAACAGGTAATCATATGCATTGAAATTTTGTTTGCATTTCCAAAAAGAGTACAGAGAGATTGAGATGTAATTTGCAGGAACTTACAGCAGCAAAAGCAACAGCCCCAAGAGCGCCCATCTCCGCGCGGTGCTCGTTCTCCCGATGCCGGTGCTCCTCTGCTTGCACATACTGCAACTCTTGACCAGGATAGACACCATAGCTGCTCGGCTGCTGGTGTGGCATCACTTGTTGTCCATAGCCACCATGTGAAGATGGCTGTCCGTACACAGGATTCATCTGTTGCCCATATGGAGCAGCCAGGGCTTGCTGTAATGGATCATAGCTGTATGATGGAGCGCCGGAACCATACGACGATGACTGGTTTCTACCATTGTGTCCGTGATGCTGATGACGCGACTTATTAACCACTACTGCTCAGTTCTTCAAATCCTCAAGACCCAAACCTACTTGCAAACTTGCAAACTATTGACTCAAAGCACCAGAATCTCTCTTAAATTTCCCGCAAATTCACAAGCAGACTAGCTTGAATCCCCAAACCTGACACCTGAAACTGAAACTAATCCTAAACAGGAAATCGACAACTCTGGTGTGAGTAAGATACATGACTATTGATTTATATCAACAATGTGAGCCCATATCGAGCTCACACGCACCTGGAGAAGCAGCGCTGGATGTGAATTAAAGCGACTTGTGAGTGTACTGGCGCAGGGCTGAGAACACGGTAATTAAGGTGGCAACCACGAAAGACTGGATAATTATCTGCGGAGATGCCATAGATTAGACAATGGAGACTCTTCTGAAAAAGTTTCAGTTCCCGACACAGCCGCGGCACCGTGCGTCCATCGACCGCGGCTGCGCGTCCACGAGAAAGGAAGGTTCGGCGTCGGCGAAGCCAGGCAGCGTTCCGCCGCCGGCTGGGCAGATATTTTGGGCTTTTATCTTATTGGTTCACAAATGAACAGAAGTTTCCAAGAAGTTTCCTTGTAAAGAAAGGGACACCACCAAGTCCCAACCCATCGAAGTCTCGTAACCTTCTCCGAAGAGCCTCCAGTCTCCCGAAGTCTCACACCTCCATCCTCGGTACAATTGCGTGTCGGGTTATCTTCCCAAACCTTCAAGCCGCTTTAATTTCCCAGGTAACGCTGCTTCACGCCACATGAGTTCGGTGCTTGTGCACACGAATAGTTTCATATATAGTTGTTCCGGCAGCCTAGCTCACTCCACCAGCATTCGGGTTAACGTACTTACGGGATTCATCAGAACTGTGGGCAATCAGAGTGCACGAATCTTGAGAGTGGCGAGAGAAATACGTCTTGAACTGAGTAGTTGTGAGAGTACCGTAGTCTTGAATTGAATACACTCGTTTCTGGAGTGAGTAGTCTTGAATAGTTTGGGTTTTTGAAACAGATTAGAAGTATCTTGACGACTCGAAGGATTTGACAGAAAGTGATTATGTCGCACCGTCACGAGCGCCATGGCCACCATGGCCACCAGTCGTCGTCCTCCGGTTACGGCGCTCCTTCATATAACTATGATCCGTTACAGCAAGCTCCGTATGGGCAACAGATGGTTGCTGCTTACGGCCAGGGGGCTCCATATGGTGGGTATGGACAGCAAGGTCCTTCCTATGGCGCTCAAGCTTACGGACAACAAGTGATGCCGTACCAGCAGCCCAGCGGCTATGGAGGTTATCCTGGTCAAGACTTGCAGTATCTGCAAGCGGAGGAGCACCGACATCGGCGAAATGAGCACGGTGCTGAGATGGGCGCTCTTGGGGCTGTTGCTTTTGCTGCTGTAAGTTCCATCGAACTACCTCCGAATTGGGTTGTCAAAGATTAGGAAATGCAAACAAATTTCATGTGATTCTGTGTTGTTGCAAGTTCTGGAGAAGCTTGCCAATGCATGCAAGCTGTTTCTGTCTGGGTATGATATTCGATGAGAAGCATCTGAGTGACCCTTATTTTGATGTCCCAATGTTTTCTGTATTCCAGTACGAGAAGCGCGAAGAGAAAGTGGATCCTGCTCATGCACACCGACACCATGTTGAAGCTCAAGCTGCAGAGGCTGCAGCTTTAGGTCTGGGAGGGTATGCTTTATATGAGCATCATGAAGCCAACAAAATTCATAAGCAGGAATCTCATTTGGGTGGTGGCGACCATCCCGGACGCCGTCATGGTCATCATCGTCATTAGAATTGTAAATAGTGTTAGGCATGCATAGACAACATCGTATTTTGTGCTAGCTTACAAAATTTGTCAGGAATTGAAAGTGAATTGTAGACATTGGTCAATATTTGACCTTGCCAAGAGACCTACTTGAATGAAGTCACCTTAAATTTTCTCTACATCTGCAGGCATCTATTTGCAATTATATATGGAACAGTTGAATATAATGTCAAACTAAGAGAGTTTATGGATCAACAAGCATTTTCTCCACAATCATCAGGAATGATGATACCCTGACAATTAGATTGGATTATATTTTCAGGGTCGGTTTAAACTTGGGGCCGGATTGAAGTCAAGCTAGAACTCTCCAAGTTTGAACCAATAGGGTCTCTCAAATTCTCCAAATTTGGCTCAAGGGCTTTACACTTGGGGCTGGATGTAACTACAAATCATGCTATTTGTCAGCTTAGGTGGTTTGGTTTTGGCGCCAAACCATCTGGCTCCAATCAATGGAGCAATCAGGACAAGGTTTTGAATGGCCTGAATTCCCATCTAGGGCCGAATTCGGTTCCTCCGTTGGATCATGAACACCTCTAGCACGAATCAACTGACGTTATTATTTGAAACTTTGACCCTTCATAACTTTTATATATGATATCCAAATGCCACATTCTTTGGTGCGTTGAAACCTCCTTTCACATGCCAACAAGAGTAATTGAAAATTTGACCTGTCTAATAGTAGTGAATAGGCACAGTAATAAAAAAAATGAAGGTACCCACCTAAATTCCAGAATATTTGGCCATCTGGGATTAATTGGGAAAGCAGATTTGAGCTCCAGTCCTCAATTAAATTCCAAAACATCTGGCCATTCACAAACTGAACTGTGACAGTAATATCGTTGAGTTCTGAAATTACTGGAACATTGAACATTTCAGTTCATTTAATTCTAGTTCAGTTTATGAATTTGGCCCTCAGCTCATGTAATTTAGTTAAAATTTAGTTCAGTTCGACTAAGTTCCAGTTATTCAGCTCATTTTTTGTAGTGAATTTAGCCCTGAGTTAAATTGATCAATTTTTACAATTAATTTAGTTCCTCAGGTATTTTTTACTGATCATTTAGTTACTCAATTAATTGAGCTCCTTGCTTCCTTAATTGATCAATTTTTACAGTGCCTGACTTTTGGGTTGAATGTAGGAAGGTTATTACAGGTATGCCAAAAACCAGTTCTTGAACTTGCAATGTCAAACTTTTCCTAGGATTTAGGATTTAGCAGTTTGTAGGCATTCAAAGATGGGTTCATTCTTGGCTTGCATCAATCTCTTGTATTTGGATCAAGAAAATTACTACGGGTGCATGTTTCCATATTTCAAATTTTTTGTATTTTTGTTTTTTATACATGTTGCACAATTTTTGGTGCAAGGATGGAATCATTAGAGGCTTGATTGATGTGGAGGAAGGTATGGATTAATTACTTGCAGAACTCCTCTAGAAATTTATATGCTACATTTGTCATCTCCCAAGTTCTATTTGTTTGAGCGCAAAGGTCTATTGTGGTTGCATTGTTTTTCATTTGAAAAACAAATTATTTGACACTAGGAAAAGAGACTCAATGTGTATTGATTAAACACATAATCAAAAAACGCTTTGCCCCCTCTATGAAGAATTGTTCCTATTAGTTAGCAATCTAAAATATCCCTTCATGCGGTCCCCATTTCATAGAATCTTCCAACTTGTTTCTAAAAATAACTCTTGCATCTCCGAATATCAACCCTAAGCTAAAAATCGCTAGTTAGAATGCACGTCCAATTTCATAAAATTAGTGTATGGAATGTCAATAGGGACCTAAATGGAGTTTAAGAACTTCCTCAGAAGAATTACAATATTCTAAGAAATATCTTTCCTAAGAAATCGAGTTCCAAAGCTTTACTTCAAAGTATCAACATTTCACCGATGAACTAAAGCCCTTGACAATGCCTTTCAAATCAATATGTAGAGCAAATTCATAGACAACAAAGATCTTAGATGTACATTCAATTGACCCTTGAGGACCACTCAAACAACCAACTAGAAACTCATCTCACTACTTGAAAGTTCTAACATTTGCCCTTGAACATCCCATTTGGGAAATAGCAATGAAAGTTGACAAACTAACAAATAGGTCCATGTTTCAACTAGAAAACTCTCAAAAGTCATGAATTTTGAGGCAAAACAAATAAAATATCCCACTATACTTCTCATCAAGGAAACAAAGATTAATAACAACGAATTCAAAAGAATACTCACCCATTCCGTCACGCTTTTCACAGGTATTACATGTACCATACCAAACCATTCAAAAACGCTCCACTGGGATGATGGATTGATATCCCACACAGTATGTCAGAATCCCACTCCAGAGATAGAGACTACCCAAACAGTGGGCGCTCCGCCGCTCCCACACTTCATAGTGATGGAAATTTCCTCGGGCCACTACTTTTGGAAATCTGTCAAAGACGACCCCTTTAAGAACTAAATACCTCCAACGCCCGCATACTTCCATATCGTTGCTCCTCAAAACTGGCCTGACGCAAGCATGGGGGAGCTCCGCTTGCGCACCCTCCGAAAAATTCTCCACCACTTCCAACTTACAAACATCGTAAATTCCACCATCACCAAATGTGCACAAGAAGTCACCGCAAGTGTAATGCGTCTGCGGAGACTCGAAGACCTTCAGGTTGCTCACCTCTGCCACTTCGTCGTTGTCAGAATCAGAGTGCTCCATCAGCAGGCTCCAATGCACATAGGATTTTCCATGACTGAACAGATCGCTTGTGCTGGGACTACCTCACTCACTCTCCTGCTCCCTATTATTGTGAAACTTATGGGACTCGAGGTCGCTTTCCGACCTCATGCTAAAGGACGTGGAGAGTGCTTGGAGAAAAAATGCATCGCACATACAGCATGCAGTGGACACTAAACAGCTAGTCCACACATCAAGGTGACCAACTCATACAAAAAATCTAACAACGCTCTTCCAAATCGTCAGTTCCACCCGACGGCGAATGATACACGTTCCTCAGCCTCAGGAGGCAATACCCTCATAAAGATGGAAAAGCTCTGCTCTCGATCAGAGCCAAAAGCCAAAAATGGAGAGCCCCTCTTCAAGTATTCCGAATTGAAAAAGTCACAACAGCATGAACTACTGCCTAAGAAACTATTGCAACGTTCCATTGCACCCTCCATCACCAACGCCTAAGACACGAACACTCCCAGTCACATTCAACAAACCTGGTCACGCGCATGCCCAAGCGACCACCAGGCACACACCATAACGTACATCGATTGCCTTCGCTTCTCCCAGTCACCGTGCTTCTCAAACAGTCTCCACATCGCACTGCATCATGCTCCGAAAGTAAGAAAAACTCCAGAAGGAGCCCACTCACGAAAAGCCTAAACCTCACTCGCACATAGCGCAGAGTCACATGCGTTCAACATATAAAATTTAACATACAACATTCAACAGATCCAGAGCCATACTTCCAAATTCCCCAACGTGCTCAAACGATGATCACGGAACTCGATTCTTGCCCTCCGGTACTCGAACGGAGGAAGAGATACTTCACAAAGTAGCGTAATGCTGCCCAAACCATTCCCGATCAAAACTACAGAAACTACTTCTCGCAATTGCTCCGAAGATCTACAAGGGGCTGCATCGCCAATTATCTACAAAAAAACTAACCTAGCCTACCTACGCTCATGTCCTACCGACCCTGGTTGTCGGGTGGAGGAGGAGGCCGCCCACCAGGACCTCCCATCATGCTCCCTGGCGGAGGAGGCATGCCCGGTGGACCTCGAGGAGGCGGAGGCATCCCTTGCTGCATCCCTTGCTGCTGCCCCAGTTGTTGCTGCTGCTGCTGCATGCCGGGTGGAGGCGGGCGCATGCCCTGCGGAGGGGGCCCTCGGCCCCAAGGAGGAGGAGGTCCCCCCATGCCCATCGGGGGCGGAGGACCCCCGCCCTGGAACCCATGTGGAGGCGGAGGCATGTGCGAGCCTGGTCTGAACTGCGGAGGAGGCGGCATGCCCTGTTGCTGCATCCCCATCGGGGGGCCCTGATTGCCCCACGGAGGGGGCGGACCACCCGGCTGTTGCTGCTGCTGCTGCTGCTGCATTATTGGAGGACCGCCGTACCCCTGCGGCGGGGGGGGCAGACCCTGCATCATCTGACCTTGTTGGGGCGGAGGAGGCATCGGCGGAGGACCGCCGTTGAACGGTGGGGGAGGATGCATGGGCCCGTTCATGTTCATCCCCGGGCCGCCATTGCCTTGGGCCGGAGGGGGAGGAAGCCCTTGGCCCAGCTGCGGGGGGCCGACCAGCTGCGGAGGACCACTGGCGAACAGAGTGTGCGGACGATTCTTCGTCGCGTTCGGATTGTTCGAGGCCAACATGCGCTCTGACCGACGCAACACACACCATCAAACAACCACGTCAAAAAAGAAAGCTATAACCGTACTTCATGAATGATTCAACCGCGCTCAAGGCATCTAAAACAGCCGAACATCCACAACTTCACCCAATGCCTCACAAACCACCAGCATCTCAAGCATAGTGGAAACTTGACAATCGGGATCAGATGCCTACCAGCCAGAGTCCCATGCCGCTCGCCTTTCGTATCCTTCTTGTAAGCATACGACACGGTGATGGCTCGATTGCAAAGATACTGCCCGTTCATAGCCTGCACCATTTCATCCATATCCCGCCCTTCAGTGCGCCTGCTCATCCTCTAAGCCGCGTTCCGGAAACCCCCTATTCGCGAAAAAATTATACACCACCCTCGCGCAACAACCCAAAGTACATGCGACGCTCACCTCAATTGCAGAATCTGAAGCTTCGAACGAGTCGTAGCTGATGAAGCCAAACCCTCGAGAGTTTCCAGAATCGGGGTCCCTCATGATCTGAAACAAACAAAATCAAAACCATTGACCGAAGAAATCAACAAAAGAACGAAACCAGGTCCTGAAGCCCTGCTCATTGCTGAAAAAAGGACATGGCTTGAAAAACATATTCAAGACATTAAAGTCAGCTCCGGACAAAGCCGAACATCAAAAGTCCACCCCCACATCCACGGGATGGAAATGTACCTTCGGGTTCGTCACTATCACGCCAAAAGCACTAAAAGTATCGTAAAGCAGTTTCTCGTCCACGTCCTGCACGACACAGCAACTCGTCAGCTGGTCACACTCTAAAATAGACAAGCACAGGCTGCAATCTGTCATGAAGTCATGCTCAATGACTTCAGCTGTCCAATATCGTAGGCAAAACGGGCATGGGATTCACTTACAGGATCCAAGTTACCCACAAACAAATTGGCGCCCACATCCAAACTCTTCTTGTCTTGAGATGCCTGAATCAAAGATACCAACAACCAACTCGCTTCCTTACTGGGACTCCCATGATAGAATGCATGTCCCATGAGTTCAAAAAAGAAATACCTATGCTCATTCGTTCAATTTCTAATCCTCCATCACAACAATTCTCTCACACCAACACATCATACCGGCAATGCCGACTACAGCCTCTCAATTCCCCGCTGCAACAACGAAGTCAGAACGGAACATAGCTCACCTTGTTCACTCGAATGGGCTTGCCATACAACTTGATCATGTTCAGGATCTTGATAGCCTACGCAAAGTCCCCACACTCTCGTGAGCCCAAGAATCGACGGACAAAACAACACCATTCTGCCCACCATAAATATCATTAAATTTGTCAAGTATTGTAATTAGTTCAAATTAATATTTTTGACCACGATTGCAAATAATGTCAATAAGAATGCCACTCACGTAATCGGCATCCTCCTCGCTTCGGAACTCCACGAATCCATAGCCTTGGTGCAAATTCGTGACCCTGTCCTTCGGCACGTAAACGTTCACTGGTTCCCGACAACAACCCGACACACGCATCAAACTCCGCTCGCGAACCACTCAAACAAACACCCCAGAGAAACATTCCTAAACACCACGGGGACTTCGGACGGGTGGAAACACTCAGTGAACGTTCAATCTCTCGCCGGCTCACGATCCAGCCTTCGCATGCCATCGGGTTTAGACCTCGGCAATCTGTTCCGACTTGCTGCTCATATGCATTCGCAAAAATTCCAACAACAAACAGGCAAGTACAGATGCTGCAACGACGGTCATGGAATTCACTGCGCAGGGGAGAGGTGGATATCACTCACCGACAGGGCCGGCCTGAACGAACAACTCCCACAGAAGCTCCTCGGAGACCTGTTCCGTCCACAACAAACTCTTCCAATCAGCTCGCACGCGATCATCGCCCACGAATCCAACAATGCCTACGAATCATTCGTTTCTAAGACACGCAAGGCGTAGGAGCCCCGGCACTCTGGAATTGTGCATAGAGAAATTTTAGGGTTCAAGGGCAGTTGCCCAAATTCATGAACCGGAACCGCATGGCTCACAGAGCCCTATCCCGACACTTGCAAATGCCATGATCCCGACGTCGATGCCATCGAGCGATCGACCAGTCCAGTTTCGCGCCTCAAAATGAGCGCGCTCGCTCCTGCCCGCCGACAGAAAGCGACTGACGGCATTGGTGGAGCAGGGGAAGGAGGGGGAGAGCGGAATTGCAGAGGGGGGAGGAAGGGGGCAGGGAGTCCGCGCATCCGTGAGTATCTCACCTGCGAGTCGAGGTTTCCGACGTAGGCCGTGGCATCCTGGTTGCGCTCCGCGGCGTGCTGGCCCAGCAGATTGGCGCCCACGCCGGGCGTGATGCGCGTCGTCATGGAAAAACGCACGCCAGAGTGGGCGAAGACTGCTCCGTGGCCTCCTCACATGCGGCACCGCCTTCACCAACAGCACCAAAGACCGCAACAAGGACTGCAACAAGGACTGCAACAACTTAACCGAATGGAGACAATGCAGCACAAGCAGAAGTTTCGGCAACGACGAGGAGCAGAACGACGACAGCAAGCCCAAAACGGAGGGAGTCTTGGGGCGGGGGTTTAGGGTTTTGCGGCGAACAATTTCTCCCAATTCTGAGCTTGGACCCTCTGCACCCGTGCAGCACCTTGTTGTTGTTGGATTTGGAGGACGGACACTTTTTTTCAGAGCCCTTCATATGTTGCATGCATCCAGACGCTTAACCCTTCAGCGCCAGAATTCTTTCATGAATTTTTGAATATTTTGGATTATATCTTTAGAAATACATATTAGTTACCTCCGTTTCAGCGAAATTCATAATTCATCATGCAGAAAATGTGGTTTTTCCAAAGTCAATTATTGGTTTGGATGAATGAGAACATTTGTGTTCAAAATAGTCCTTGAGGTAGGAGGTTCTTAAAATGCTCAGGTTCTAAAATCGCCCTCTTTCTTAAATGGGCACTGATGTTAAATGTTTCTTTTTCATTAAAGTAGCAATGTAGAAGAAGTGTACATTTGAAGAGGTGGGGATTTTTAAGAGGTCCTAAGCCATTTCAACTTCAAATATTCATAAGTAATTCTATAAAGCTCCTAAAAATTTGAAACGACTTACAATAGATGTCAATTTTATTTTTCTTTCAAAGAAAATTTACTAAGGAATGTGTTTCAAGAGATTTCACCTCTCCAAATTTAGTTTTAACTCTTAATGGATGCTTATAGACCTCATACCATAGAACCTTTGTATTCATTGTCGAGAACAAGGACCTTGAAGCGCTAAGGTGTTAAGGTAGGCCAACTTCAATGTAAGAGGTTGACATCCATCCCTCTCTTACAAACACCCACTCTTGCAAACACTAAGCTTACACATGACTTCTATTTAATACTTTATTTAAGTACAATTTTTTTTGCACTTTCTATAGAGAAAACACAAAGGTTGTTCTTATTAAAGAAATGTACATTTCTTATTAAATGTATACTTTTAGTCATATGTTTTGGTATATTAGGAATTTTGCATGTGTTAAATTTGCAAAACAACAACAAGTATCTTTGTCTTTTTTTTCTTTTAGAGGCCGGTATACATAGGACTATAAAGAATATACTTAAGAGCAAATGTAATTTTCAAAAGTAGATTCTTGATTTGTGTCAAGTCTAATTTTTTATTTTAGATGACCATATTTCTATGGATGTTTTATTGTGCTTTTGTGTTCTCATTGTCCCTTAGTATAGTCTTTATGAAGACTTTACTAACAACAATAAATTAGCATCAAAGTTTACAATTGAAAAAAGGAAGGAGAAGGGTTGATTTTTTCTATCCCATTTACTCAAAGTCATGGAAATAAGAAAATTGATAGGAATTCCTATTGTCTCAACTAATATTAGTACAAAAAGGCCAATATTTTAGAAATTTTAAGATTTTCCAAATTCAAAAGACAGGGATATGGGCCTTAGACCTAATGCATAAAATTATTCAAGGAGTAAGTCACAATATTTGCATGGAAGATAATATCATTTTACTGAAGTATTTTAGATACCTCAATCTTTCTTGAATTAGCAATCAAGATTTGTAGATCTACTTTAATCTCTTTAATTTAAGGACTTTGACCAAAACCATGATGTCCTAATATGTGACTTGAGTTCTTTGACTCTTTGGAAGTTTTCATTTCTTTTGAAATGTTCTAAGGATATGATTTTTAGAAATTATTCATGTAGTCAAATGTAAAAAATCTTCATAGAAATTTGTCAAATCAATTTAGAAGTAGATAAAGTTGAAATTTATTGATGATGTGGATACCAAAAACACAATTTTCAATTTTAATGCTTAACTTTTGAAATGATATACTAAAAACTATGAAGTAGTAAGTATAGCCTAGCATACATTAAAATCTTCTTTTGTATGTTTAGAAATCTTTATTATAATGAATGTTGAACAAAGGAAAATGAAGACCCCTTCATTGACTTTTACAAACAATAGAACGCATTTATAATCACTATAACAAAACACAGTAAAATAATTGCACTCAAAATTGAGTGCGGGTTTTTTGACCATTTTTTTGTGCATGCTCACTACATGCACAAACAATGTTTTTTGCAATTTCCGATTGGAATTTTTGGAATTTGGGGGAGTGTGATATACCATTTGAAAGGTATTTTCAAATGGTATACACTTCTCGAATGGTATATTACATGCCCCAAAATTCCAAAAATAGCAGTCAGAAATTGCAAAAGAAGCTTACAACCCACTATGCACGCACACACAAAAACGCGGTAAAAAAAACGCACTCAATTTTTAGTGTGGTTTTTTCTAACCATGTTTTGTTATAGTGAATTTATTGGCAATTAATTATATGAAACAACATCAATCCACCACTAAATCATAGGCAACAACAAGATGTTTCTCAAAAGGAACTATAACAAAGCTAAGTTTATTGAATCAAATGTAGGTATGCTACTAGCCCCATTATTTAGTATTGTGGCACTACAAATACAACCTTCCACACAATATATTTTCTATTTTTGCTAAATGATGTACTCAAGACAAGAATGTTTTATCCAATGCATGTGGCAAGGTCAAAGGCATCTAAGATCCCTTCAATTTGAAACCCTCCTGATTGTTCTCATGGTTGAGAATTTGTAATATCCACTTGGACTACTTATCATGGCCCTTACAAAGTCCTCATTGGCGAGCCGCTCCAAGCATAGACAACAATGAATTTGCATATTACTACAATGACGTTAGACAAGAGATTAACATTGATGGATTGATAATGCTCAAAGCAACTTCTTTGTGCATTCAACAATGTCCATTGCCAATTCCCTATAAGCTTTGAACTAGATGAAAAATGACTCCAAAGGAAATGAATCCGACTTAAAATGTAAAGTAGATCGACCTATTACCACCCAAATTTGCTATCTAGATGCCTTAGAGAAGCTATTTGCCAACTCACATATTTCTAGAGATCAAAAAGTTTAACCAAAGTCATTTGGAAGTAGAATGAAGACATTCCAATAAGAAATGAATTTTCTATGATTTTCTCAAAGTTTTGTTGGGACTAAATTGATAAAGCATGGATAGCCCCATGCTAAACAACACGTTGATATGTCCCCTTTCCAAGTGCATTGTCATGATGGTAAAGGATTGCTAAGGGCTAGCTTCCATATAGAGTTAGGGATGGTAAATCCTATCAATCAACAGTGGAATAGGGACTTCAAAAAAAATTAGACTCTCATTCCACAATTGATCAATGGGCTTCACCGGCCCCAACTCTCCTGGGAAGCCAACCCTAAAACTATGATAATAGGTGGGTGATTGACGCAAATGGGACAGTCCAATAGATGTCAATATTGGGTGACTAACGACATTGGGTTGTTCTACCTTAGCACAAGGCACTCCAAAAAATAAGGAGTCAAAAAGAAGCATAAGAAATAACAATGGTCATCAATCAATGCATGAGTGTGACCTTTTGAGCTTTTTTTAATTTATTTTGCATCACGCATGTTAGCAGTTGCCTGGATTGAAGCAGGGGAAAGTTTCAAAGCCTCCACCATTTGCAAGGCTGACCTATTCTAATAATTCTTTGAAGATGACTCTTTTAAGATGATTGACACCAGTTTCTCACTGGGCACACTCAACCATGATACTGCTTAAGTTTTATGCTTATCTTAACTCAGCTACAAAACATTCTGAATGAGGTTCCCATGAAGTCTGCAACCATTATGACTGTGTAGCTTTGAATAACTCCAGAATAAATTTCAGAATTGGTGCGTGACAAACTCACAATTCACGTAGTGTATGTCCAGGAATATCTGCCAATTATGCTTGAATGGCTAGTTGAATTGTGCCACTATCACAATGCGCAATAAGTTAAAACATTCATTTCTATCACACCAGGCAACAGACTGAATACAATGGGCACCCCCAAATGCACCACTGACCATGAACTGCCATCTTCACTCCATGTACATCTCCAAAATCAATTATAGTAGAACCACCTATTACCAGCCACTTAAGCATTTTGTGCATGATCTAGAGTTGCAGAAGGCATTGTTAACTTTTTGCCCTGTAGAGAAATAGAAATGATGGGTGTTGTCAAATTTTCATAATTTTTTTCTTGAAATTCAAATTGTTATGAATTTTAGAAACCAAAAGTTGGCCTACACCCATCCCCAACACATAGATTCTTCCATCATTGTTCATCTAAAGACTAATTTGGACCTCAAAAGGAAGCATGTGTGTCGTAACAATGATGGCTAGAAGATGGTGAAAAAACAAGAAACTAATGGTTACCAATTAGTCATCTCTCTATTGAATTTCCCATTACCTATGTATTGACCATGGGGCCTAGTTGGTCATGGGTGGTTTTACCATATGTACCTGTTTGGAAGAAATATTTTTAGAACCAAACTCTGTTCCTTCATAACTTTTTCATACAAAATCCAAATGTCACATTTTTAGTGTGTTAGAACCTCCTTTCACTTGTAAATAAGAAAATATCAAAATTTGAATAGTTTATTAATAGTAATTAGGCATAGTAGCAATTAGTGGCGGTTTGGGGGATACCCACCTTAACATGTAAACATGTCACCTCTCGAGACACGAAAACCATCCTACAAGCTAGCCCAATAGGATAAATTACCCTTGGGGAAAAGACAAGAACTTTTTATTCACCACACATGATAAAATTTGTAAATTTTGAACTCATATTTGCAATCAGAGGCCGCAAATTAGCTATGAATGATGAAAAATGCAAGACTAGTACAACAAAAAATAGAAGTCTTTTTTCCACAATTATCTTGTACAACACAAAATTCACCCTACAAGGCCCACTTTGAAGGAGAGGATTAGCATCTTGTTGCCACCTCTACAACCATAAATAATTATATATTGACCCCTTCTCGGAGAAAAGCTTCTCATAATGGATTCAAAATGGATTGAATTTGTCTTAATCAGGGAAGGATGTTGAGGACATTTTATGTTTTTGGATGGTCAAATAAACTTTGTGCATGTTGAAGAATGGATGGTTTACATTTGATTTGTTGTGTGCAACTTTTTTGATGCTATATCTACATCCTTGACTTATTTTGGTTGTTTTCTATTTTTATATGGGATATTTAAAAAAATTTAAATGGTACAATATGGAGTGCATTTGATTACTTTGAACTTTTTTCTTCAAAAATTGATATTGACATTCAAAATGATTTCTTTTGCTTTTGAGCAAAAATAACAAAAAATAAATAAAAATTTAAAGTGTAGTTTTTCCTCCACTTGGAAATTTTGAAGAATTCCTAATAATAATCATTTCCTTGAAATTTGAAGTTGAAGATCTATACCCGCATTTATGTCATCCTTCTAAATGTTTATAGATTTTTTTTGTTACTTCTTTGGAGGTATAAGTTCAACTTGTATTTTATAATGCATCTTTAATTTTTTTGGAAATTTGGACTTTCCCGTATTTGTTAAGAGGTTCTTATTCAAAGATGAAGATAACTTGTCCGTCCACTATAGCATATCCTTCATGTCCAAGTCTAATTTTCATGTTGACTTTTATCCTTTACCTCTTGTAAATAAAGTACATTTAAAAAGCAATGGGGTACATTTCGATATTCAATGTGACTTAATTTGATTACAATTGTGCATTTCATTTCCTATTTTGTTCTAGTTCCCTCTATCACTAACAAGATGGATTAGCAAAGAAGTCTCAAAAGTTTTGCAATCTTTGCTAATCTTTCCACAAGATGGATATACATTTGAATTTGCAAGGTTATAACTAGTCCAATGGGATATAATTCACTTTGTTTTTCATGCAAGTTTCAAATTTAGATGAACTCATAGTCAAGCCTCTAGCCTCCATAGATTTTATTCCATACCTTGAATTTTTTATATGATTGTAAATTTGTATAGTATTTGATACAAGTGATCATAGATCCCTAAAGCACTCTAGAGACCTCAAGAGTAAAGGTTGGCATAAAGAGATTATTCCTTGTGAGAGCTACATATCTTAATCCACCTAATTTCATCCTCTCATTGACATTTAGATTATCAATAGTGTTATATAGACTTTCCATCAAAGGATTTAAAATATTATGTGAATCCATAAGAGTTCAATTAATATATAATATTATAATATATATTCCATTATATATTATGTATACTTATTACTAATATGAGGTTAAAAAAATTCAACATAAAAAATAGAGTTAGATTTAGGGATTCTTTATACTAGTGATCAAGAACCAGTCCAAATAATTCTCTTGGTCTCAGCTCTCAGTCAAGAGTTGTGACCAAGAGCAAATATTGTCATCCATTGGCCACCTTCAATAGTTTCAAGTGAATTTAGATAGGTTCCTCAAAGATTGATTTTTAAAATGAAATTCAAAAAATAAGTTTGATAATTTACTCTTTTCTTGTACTCATTTTCTCTCTCTCATTTATCCCTCTTTTTATTCTTCCCAAGTCCTACTTAAGTTTCAATGATTGAGAAGTTAAGAAAAAGATGAGGAAATTTTTAATCAAGAAGAATTCAAAATTTTATTCTAAAGCAATAGTCAATAGTGGAAAGTGGAAAAGACTATATAAATGACTATGTCATTATTTCAATGTATTTTTACAATGGGATTAGCTATAGAAAAATAAGATGTTACAAGGTAAATTAATTTCTTATTGTAAATATGTCACAAAAATTTATTTTTAGTTGCAAGACTATAATTAGTGTGATAAGAATGCATTTCATGTATATACAAAAAATTCAACAATAAAAAAGCACATACAATAGTAAAACAGTAATAAACAACATTAAAGATTGACAAAAATTGACCAATTTGTTTTGTTGGGAGGACTTGGTCACCTTCAAATTTTTGCAAGAAAGCCTCTTGAGCTTGTCTCCTTGCAAAATTAGAATGACCATAAAACCTTATCCAAACACTACAAGAGAAAGGGGTGTTTTAAGTATAGTCCTAGACATATAGTCCTATAAGTAATGACCTTAAATGGGTGTTTTCAGTAAAAATTTACTAAACACAAATGTATTTCTAGTAAATTTTGACTAAAAACACCTCTTTACGATTGTTACTTATAGGACTACATGTCTAGGACTATACTTAAAACACCCCTTTTCTTGTAGTGAAATTAGGGCATATAGGATTCCATGTCATTTTATCATCTATTTGAGCCTTAGTCACTCTTCTTATATGAGGGCTAGTGTAAAGTGGCCTTGAATTGGCCCCTTCTTCTCTTCCAATTACAATGTTCTCAATGCTTTGGCCACAACCTTTGGTCACTAGTTTAAACAAGCCCTTAAAAAGATGTGTCTAATGTAGAAGCACCCATTATCAACCTTGCACTCTAAAAAAATCTTGAAAGGATGTTGATAAAACTATTGCCAAATGTAGATATTGCTTCCATGAATGTAGAAACCATGTAGAATCATGGTTAATTACTAAGTAATCAAAATGTAGTCCCTTGAAGTTATTTTCAATTGGTATTCATTATCTCAATGGTGGTTCCAAACTCTTGACTATGGACAATTTTAGTACATGCCACATAGGTTATACTACCCTAGAAAATCCTAAATTAAGTGGTTTGGATTTAATTTAAATACTTTTTGGATTTAGAATGTAAAAAAAATGTATGTGTCCCCTTTAGAACTCTAAATGCACTATTTATAGTTTAAGTTTTAAATATTTTTCTTGTCTTCAAAAATTAGAAACAAATAACGAAATCTTTAGAAGCTAATTTTTTAACCTAAATGTTACTTATAAAGTTATACTTGGAGGACTTTATTCTATTTTACAAAATTAGGGAGTACCTAGTGTGCACCAATGTTGGGTCACATATTTGTATCTCTCTTATCATGTTAAGTATCATGACATGTCCTTGTAGTTGAACTTTAAAAAGTATAGGATATACGTATATCGTACCTTTGGGGCAAGGTCGGCACATTGCTGCCGAATAATTAATTAAAGTTCCCAAAGTAGGTTCGGCAAATTAAAATTTAATTTTCAGAAAGTTAACAATATGTCAAAAAGAATTCTATACTTTCATCAATTTGGTTTATAAAAACTTTTCACTTAACTTGATTGAAGATAGAAAGACAACTTGTTTATACAAGTAGGGTGGTAGGAGGTGAAACAACCCATGTAGGACATGTCAATTAGGATTAGTAGGAGCTCAAACCACCCATAGTTAAGCTTTCTTCTTTAAATTGTCCCATATCCTTTGAGGATTCATAATGAACAATGCATTTCATTATAAAACCGACCTCTTCACCCGTTAATCATGATAGAAATATGTCCTCACATCGCCAGTACAGTCTTTATTGATGATAGATGGTGATTGGACTTCATAGTTTTGTTTTTTGTCTAATACAAGACATTTTCTTCATTTATGAAAACTTGGTTAGTTAATTTTCTCAGAATTCGTAAATTTCTCTCTTTTATTTTATTTTATTTCCAACATTCTTAAAAATAATTATTCTCCACCGACCTTGACCCAAAGGTACAATATGTTCAAAATATTACCAATTTAAAAAAAAATTCATGATATGCAATTATTAGTGCATTAGAAATGGACACATGTCTTGATTCTATCCCAAAATGTGAAGAACTGTTTAAATTGTTGGTTATAAGTTAGGTGCTTCTACCATAATATGTTCACAATGATCATGTGATGTGGAGCACGTCACCAAGGTAGCCTTGCTGATGTGTCAAAAAGCAGATAAGTTAGAGGAAACTGACTGAGTCTGAAGATGAGTTAAAAAAGCAACAGTGTTGCTACGCCACATGTCAGTGTAAATGAGGATCTCTGAGTAGATTCAGGGCCATCTGAGTAGATTCAGGGCCATTTGACTTTTTACGTTATTCCTATGATGGTTACACAACCCTGAAGTTAAAAAATACCCTTACCAGATTATTAATTTTAACCCTCTAGGAGCATCAGCACCCATCTTGCAAAATGCCGGGGTGATTTGGCTTGCAAAATAGGGGCCATCCAATTGGCAAGCTAAACCGCCCCACCAGTAGCATGCTATAAGTTCCCAAATTTGGACCGCTTTGCAAGGTCCATCCAATGGGCTATAGCACTAAAGGTTCATGCTTTGGAGGAAAGTGTTGGTGCTCTTATCTCATGTAATTTGCAAGCCACACTTTGGCTTGCAAAAGAACCCCATTTTGCAAGCCAGCCAAGGCTTTGGGCTTCGCCTCTTAACAAGTTCATCCATTTTACAAGATTGGTGGGGCAATTTTGCAAGCCGCCTTGGACAAGTCATCCATTTTGCAAGACGGGTGGTGATGCTCTAAGGATGTGGCCCCCATGACCAAGGTAGTCACCAAAATTTTCCGATTATTGGACCAATAGGTGCATTATCTTTTTCTACAGTCCATACCTTTATCCATACCTTTGACCCTGTGAGGATGCTGGAGATTACAATGTTTTGATGGATGACTTCACCTTGCAAATTGACTGTAGAAAAAGAGAATGCACCTATTGGTCCAGTAATTAGATGATTTTGGTGATTACCTTGGTTATGGGGGACTGCATCCTTATATGGTTAAGTTAGGTTGTTTGTTTTGTTTGTTATGTTGAGATATCATGAACTATATGTCTCCTGGTTGCATTCTTGGTACCGTCAGAAAGTCTTCAATGAGGAGAGGTGCATGGGCTTTATTTTGTGGTGTTTGGACTAATAGTGTGAAAGTTATTGAAGTTTGAAGTTTGAAGTAGAAAATTACTTTATTTTAGATTTGGTTGTGGCAACGACATAGGGCACATTAGTTAACAATGAAGTCACCCATCGGACCACTCTAGTCCGCAACGTCCTTATTAAATTTGGAATGCCCTAAGTTGATTGTTGTGGAAATCATCCTTTTTAGTACTCTGTGAATCATCAGATTACAAAAATCCAAGAACATTCATTGAAGGTCAAACTATTGCACAAGACCTCCCCTTTTCATACAAAATTTCTAGGTTAAACATTTGCACTTTTGTCTTATATAGAAGGATTCTTTGCCATCCATTGAACACTTAATGTTTATAATGACATTACATCGTGAAGTGTGTAATCACCCATCTATTCTAAGTACCATAATTATTATTGCAAATCTATTTTTAATTTTTCTATTTAAGTTTCCATATTAAACTTTGATATGAGAGAAGTCTTCAATGAAGAAAACCCTCAAACATAATGAAATTTGAGGAAAGAAACACTAGTAATTAATTTTAAAAAGTTTGCAAGATAGTTTTTGAATGGGATAAATTGATTATAGTTATAAAATTTATTTTCTTGAACCATTCACTTGATTAAATTATCACAATGTTCTATTTGACATGTAAGCATATAGTTGAAAAACTTCAAACAATTTCAAAGTTTCTACCCCCCTTGCAACCAAACAATATAACTTTTAGGCCACATGTGATATTATTGTGTTTTCTTTTGACATGTGATCCATCACAAAAGCAATATTTCTAAGATTGAATATAATTGATACTTCAAAGTAATATTTGTGCAATAAATTTATTCATCTGAGCATCCTAAAAGTCAATTCTCTATGAACACATAGTGGTGACAATCTCAATTTAGTGTCTATTTTCAACTACAACCAAAAGTCAAAACATAATCAAACAAATGCAGCCATAGCCAACACTAGTAGCAACTAAGCACAATTAGTATTATTAAATACAACTTGTTTTATTGGATCTATTGGCAAATGAAAGAGAATTCCAATGCATGGAGTACACATTGTCTATACACCATATAAATAAATTATAAAATTATAAAATATTATCTATAGGCATGCCAAAAATTGATACTAGATGCTCCTAAACTTTCATATTTTAACTTAGCACATCTTATGTCATTGATATTTAAGTTTTAGTGTTGCATTCGGTCCACTTGCAAGTGTCATATTTAGTTGAACAATGTCTATTATAGGAATATAGGGCCATACTTTAGGCCCTCTTTACACTTGTGACCAAAGGCCATGACCAAAGCAGTGAGAGCATTATGATTGGAATAAAAGAAAAGACCAATCCAAGTACACTCTATGTTAGGCCTAATAAATGAAGACTAACAAAGCCTCAAAATGGATGATAACATAACATGGAAACCTACATGTTCTAAATTAGATAAAGTTTAGGGTCACTTAGATTTTGCAAGGAGAGATACGCAAAAGGTTTTCTACTAGATTTTTGGGGTGACCAAATCATCCTCTAAAAGCTTCTAGGTCTATTTTTGTCATTCTTTAATGTCATTTACTACTAGAAATATTGTTGTACTATTGTGAATGCTATTTAATTGTTGAAAATGCATTTTTGTTACAATAATTGTAGTTTTCAATAAAATTTATTGGTTTATATTACTATAGTAAATAAATTTTTTATACATATTTTATTTTTTATTTCTAATTCCATTGAAAACACACAAAAAAAATAGCATAGTCATTTACCTAGTATTTTCTAATTTAGACCATTGACTACTGTTTTAAAAAATAATTTTTTTATTCTTTTGTACTACAAGTTTCATTTTCTATTTCTATGCATCCTAATAGTTGAAATATTATTGTGAGGGGAGAAGAAAAGAGAGAGAGGGGGAGAAGAGAGTGAAGATGAGTAAAAGATAAGAATAAATTATAAGATTTATTTATTTATTCTTAATTTTCTTTAAAAATGGTGCCCTCCCCCTCTCAAGAAACCTGACTAAGTTCACTTCGTATTATTCAAGGTGACCAATATATGGATGATTATATGTGCTCTTGGTCACAATTCTTCACCAAGAGCCGTGACCAAGAAAAGTATCAAAATCGCTCTTGGGCACTAGTGTAAAGAGGGCCTTACTCTAAATACTTCCAGGAGTTGTTGATGATCATGGTTGTTAAGGTGGAATTTCATGTTACCATCCACTCAAGCAATTCCACATACTATAATGTGCATTCAACACATGAGTTATTTTTAATTCATTGGCAACTAATAAGTATAAAATTTAATAAATAAATAAATGACAACAATACAAGAAAAAGGTGTGTTTTAACCTACAAACGTCGACTTGGCCGTTTAGTGTCCACTAGATGATAGAGTATCTTTCTGCATGGGATAGAAGTGCAACTATTCATCCTCAAAAATTTATGTGAAAAGGAGAGATCTTCTATAGTAGTTTGACTTCCAATAAGTGCTTTTGAATTTTTTATAAACTGATGATTCCCACATTATCAAAATGAATGATTTTCACAGTCACCAATCCATCCTTTCAAGTTTAAGTATAGTCTGAGTAATATAATCCTATAAATGTTGACCTTTTCGGAGATTTTTAGTAATTTTTTTTTTGTTAAAAACACATATATTCCTAGTATTTCCCCAACCTCAACCTTGTCTGCTCCCAGTTCCCCATGCATTTAGAATGTTAGCCCTGCATGTACTTGTTGATGATGTTCTGGTGTTGGACCTGTATCATACCTAATCTGTTAAAAGGAATGAATTGTACTGTGCCTGTGCATTTGGCAATGAAACTGACTGTTTCCTTCCAACCCATCACTTGAATATTTTTGGGGGATCACTCCCAATCAAGGAAAAAGAAGCACAAACCCATGCTCCTTGTCACTTTTGGCCTTTGCTGTTCCCCTAATTCCCCTAATGACTGGATCTGTGTGACTGGAACTATGATGATGTTGTACCTACTTCTGCCATGGATGTTCCCTACCTTGGTACGTTACAGTTTTTAGTTGTTTTTTTCATTTTTTGTAAAGTGTCACAGTGCCAATATTAGATGTCTTCGTGGTGCTCCAAATTTCAACATTAATCCACATATTGGATAGAAAATATCACATTAGCACGTATCACATATCCATAATTCTGTTTTCATCCAAAATTATTTTTTTATTTGAAGATTGACAACAAATTGCTGGAAAAAAACCCCCCACTGCTACGTTAGTCACTGCACAGAGTTCCTCTCACATATTCCTCACTCTCAAGAAGGAATATAAGTTATTTATTGAATGGAACACATTTTCAGACAGTCAACATGGGTGGGTTCAGTTTGCCCCAGAAGTGCAGTACTCTCATAGTCTCCTTGGTATTGATATTGTAAAGAACATTTTGGAATTGGAACATCCCCATTCTTCATTTGCATTCCTCCAAGCCAGTCAATGGAAATCAATACACATGGGGAGTACTAGTCAGCCGCCAAAGAGCACACTGCTTTACACGTGGTCACAAGATGATAGGATTACCTCCAAGGATAGATGCAACTTCCACACTAAGCTTACTGTACTAGAAACATGCGAATAACTTAACCCTTCAATGTCGAAGCAGACGTTTTATGTCTGATGGATGACAAAGAATATCTCCATGTAGGACAGAACTACGACTATTCATCCTCAGAACTTTGTGAGAAAAGGTTGGTCTTTTACAATAGTATGACTTTCAATGAATATTTTTTATTTTTTTAAGTAGATGATGTTACATGGTTCTAGAAGGAAGGCTTTCCATGGTCACTAGTCCGTCTTGTAAGGGTTAACTTAAGTTGAGACCTCCCAATGAGAAAGGAACTTGACTTGCTAGGCTATAGGAGCCAATTTTTAGGCAATTCAATATCTACTCAAATGGTCTCTATTTTCATCTTGAACTCTGATACAATACTATAGGAAGCTTTTCCCTTAAAGGATGGACTAGTGATCATGGAAATCAACCCTTTTGGAACCATGTGACATCATCTACATTAAAAAAGAATAAAAAATATTCATTAAAGGTCAAAGTACTATAGAAGATCTCTCCTTTTTACACAAAATTTGAAGGATGAATAGTTGTAGTTTTGTCCTACATAGAGAGATTCTTTCTCATTCATCAAACACAAAACGTCTGCTTTGATGTTTAAGGGTTTGGGGATGCCTTACACTTGGACTGAGGCCAAGCCACTTTGTTGTGTCCAAGGCCCCAAATCCTCAATTGTGAATGGATAAAAGGCTAAAATCTTCACTTGAGATTGAGATTGGACACACGGCTGAAATTTGTGCAATCGGCGTGAAGGGGGAATGGCCTGGCCTTTACGTGTATAAACCGTCCCTAAGTTATCCCCATGAGGAATCTGAGGTCTGTATGATAACAGTTGGTTTCAAAGTTCGTAGGATGGGAATAACTTAATATATACCGAGGCTCCCTTTTCGTGCAAATATGCAGACGACAGCAAGTGGTACAGACTGGACAGATCACAGATGGGCACAAGGTGTTTGAATGCTGAGTCCCTGCCATGTTGGCCTACGTTAAGTTAAGTTAAGTTAGTGGAGGAGTCTTGCAACTGTTCCAATTTCCAAAGTCCCAGACCCAAGGAGGACTGAATAGGAACCAAGTCCAGGGGGGGATTCGAGATTTCGAGGATCCAGGGCGACGCCTTTATTAAATTATAGTCTACCTGCCCAATACCGGTACAGTCCAGTACTACAGTACTACAGCAGTGATCAATCGCAGGCCAACGAGAACATCCTCCGTCCCTACTATTCAACGCATCGGCCTATTATTAGCTACCCTACGGGATCGTCAACTCCGACGAGGATATTCACTCGGATTATTCCCAGACATGATAGGATGGTAGAATCTAAGTTCATCCGAAAAGGTCGACGGAACGGGATGAAAAGTCGATCGCTCATGTCTCGGGGACTGAGCGCCCGCGGGGGAGTCGGTCGGTCCGTCCGTCCGTCCGTCGGGTTTAGTTGGGCACGGAGCCCGACGGAAAAACCGGGGGAATGTGGAGCGGTTGAAGGTTCGCGATGCGCGGAACGGGCGAGGGCAACGCGGTTCCGGTGATGGAATGGGCGTGGTGGGTGGCCTGCGTATTGTCTTTCTGGCAGGCCGTCAACAGGTGTTGGTGTTGTCTACTAGTAGGCCTCCCCCCTCTCTCCCTCCGCCGCTGTCACTATCTTTCGGTGGCTTGGCCGCGCCCAGTCGCCTGGGAGCAATGAGCGCGCAACAGCCGGACTCCGATTGTTCAAACCACGGGCGGGCGACGTGAGTGAAGTGGCGCTTTAAGTTAGCTTGCTCGTTGCCGAGCGCGCCTGGTTCTGGAGAATGATGAGAGTCACCGGCGAGTGAAGTTTTTCTCGTGTCTTGGTTGGTTGGTTAGTTGGAGGAAGCGGCGGCGGAAAGGAGGATTTGTTTTTTCTGTGTTTATTCTTCGTCATCATTGTTGTTGGCGTTTCGGTTGTGAATTTGGTAGTCGAGAGGTGTGGAGGCAAGGGAGGGGACGGGGGCCGGGAAGAGTGGGGGAGGTTGGGAAGAGGAGAGTAGGGGAGTGAAAATGGCGGACGTGGAGGAAGATGGCGGAAAGGGGCAGAAGCCACAACCGGACGGATTCAAGAAGGTTGTGGTTGGGGTATGCGTGATGGAAAAAAAGGTTGGTGGAAAGAGGCTCGCTGCGCGTTGCGGCGGCGATTTGTTGTCATTGTTTTGTGGTGAATTTCTGTGGTGGTTGAATTTTCCTGCGGGTGGGCGTGGTGGCCCTCGAATTTGGAAGCGCCGGGGGCGTGTGTGTGTGTGTGTTCTGCAATTGGAATGCGAAGTGGCGCTTGTTGTGCCACTATTTGAGCTGGGCTGCATCACTTTTCTGGAACTTCTTCTAATTACATGGCGTGCAATTGCTGAGTATTGAATATCGTTGAAGAACATACACTGTGTTTCTTGATCATGATTGTCTGAGTCTGTTAGATCGCTTTGATTTTCTTTTTGGGGAGGAGTTATCAAGGACGTGTAGGAAGTTCGCTGAAATTTTGTGGGAAGGCGTTTCTTTCGAACAGAGTTCTCATCGGTTCAAGGACCAAATCTGTAGAGGATTGAATTGATTAGTAGTGTAGGCAGATGGGCATGTGATCGACGATTTCTCTTCTGTTGAGCGCCGCAGATGAGTATTGTATGCGTACCCCGTGGCCTTGGAAGTCACGCAGGGAAAACTCGAGGAACGAAAATGTCTCTGTCTGGAGTTTTGTATCTGATCTCAATGTCGATGTTGCAATCGGAGTTTCGAGTATGAATTTCAGAAGTTACTTGTGCACACCTGCTCCTTGCGTTTCAGTTGCCTGCAGCGGTTTCTGAGTAATTTGGATCCCTGAAGATGCTCTTGGATCAAAGCAGAATATCCTCCTAGTTCAAACTAGGTTTCGAGGAATATTCCCTCAGCGGGAACTATCGGCAGACTATTGCATGGACTCGTACGTTCAAATTGTTAGACATGCTGGTCCTTCTGTCAGCTCCTTGGCAGCTGTTGATTCCATTCAATGTCTTCGCTGATTATGAATTTCAAGCAATTGGATATGCCAGTGGTGTAAGCGTTATCTTTTGATTTCAGAAGAATTGATTACGTTCTGGTCTGAGTTCGAAATTCTCAGAAGCCATCATGGATTCAATAGGTCTCTAGTATTCATTCTCTACGCTTTGATCAGTTGACAGGGAATGTGGCGAACCTTAGTTGCCGACACGGGGACAACTGTAATGACCGTGATTTAAAATTTTCTCTCCCTTCTCCTGATTTTCATTCTGGCACTAGGAGGCTACTTGAATGACCGACGTGTTCTGTGATGAATGACTAGTAGTTGCCGACTCCGCCTGCAGTTGAATTTTAGTCGGATCACACTGCAGGTATGGGTTTTCTTATCAGGAGAAGGGAGAGAAAATGTTTATGTTCTTACAGGATTGTAGAAAAACCTCCGACTCCACTTGTGGATTCATTGATCACAGCTTCTTGTTTCTGTTTACGTTTTTGTGGTACTGCATCATTTGAGAAAGGCATCGTCTTTATGGTTTGACGCAAGTGAATGATTGAAGGTGGAGGGACGTTAAGTCCGTGTACAGCACTCAAGTGTGCCCAGTGATTACAACATGCTTGTGGATCTGTCCGTATAGACAGCTGAAACGTTCGGGGTCAATTCAGATGGATCAACCTGGGATTTAATTCGTTGGTGCCATATAAGTTTGAGGGCATGGTTCACGTGGCTGGGAGGGCTATCACAGGAATCGAACTGTTGAGTTCCTTGTTTTTCGTTAGAGAACTCATGCGGGACAAGTTTAAACAGTCCGATGGAATTCTGAGAGATCGTTACGACTGTCCTATGTGCTGCGTTTATCTGACAGGTTACTTACTTGAAATTGGCAGGCACTATCAGGACCTATGGCTCAAATTCTAGATCGACTCAGAATGTTCGGTGAATTTGAGGTTTGGTTTTCATACTCTTCACTTAGTTCTTCAGGTGCAGTAAGTCCCTGCAGAAATTTACAGTGTCAGCCTGTATGGCGCTTTGGAGAGAGACTTCACGAGTGATTTAAGTCCTTTGAGCCTCTTTGTCTTCTCCGATCAGAACCAAAGTGCTCGTCTCTGTGCTTTATTTGTAAAGCGAAATTAAGCGACGGTTCTTCTGTTTGTCCTCATGCTGGAGTCTACTGTTTTACTCTTTCCTTATTTCTAAAAGAGACTAGTCTTCTGCTTGTGCTATTTTCAGCACCGTCCCCACTCTTTCAACGTTTTGCGTTTTTGATGCTACGTTTTTATGTCGTTTCTGAGGTTTCTCTCTTACTGCAGATCATTATTTTCGGAGATCGAGTAATCTTGCACGAACCTGTAGAGAAGTGAGTGTATATTGATTATTCTGCGCTTGGTCCGTCATTGAGCTGTTACTTGTTGTGTGTCGTGATTAATATGAATTGGTTGCACTTTTGGACGTTTGCCATGTTGGAATGCGTCGAAATTCTATTTATGTGTTCTCATGACGTTTTTTTTGTCGATGTTTTCAAGTTGGCCGCTCTGTGACTGTTTGATAGCATTCTATTCAACTGGCTATCCTCTCAACAAAGCTGAAGAGTATGCTGCTCTTCGCAAGTCAGTATTCTTTCCTCATCATTTATTTTACCGTGTGTTCGAAACAATTGAAATGAATATCCAAAAGACTTGTTTGTTGATGTCTTTCGGAATGTAGCAGCGATATCTGAGGTAACTTTAGAAGTTACGACATGATGAGAGGAATTCTTATGATCTGTTTCTGGCTGCTGTGATCTAGACCGTACTTGATCAACGAGCTGAGTTTGCAGCACCTACTTCATGACCGCCGCAAAGTCTATGCTGTATGTACCTCTTGAATCGTGTCTCGTCATTTATCTGCTTGTACTCAGGTTGGCACCATTTGAATGGGGCCTTAGTGAGATCTGCTTATCAGGACACTTCTTGTTTAATTTGAAGTCTGCTTTGTTGCATTGCGATGCTTTGAGTATGGCTGATGTATTTTGATCTGAACCTTTTGAATTGCATCGTTGTCCGGTGGCTTTGACAGCGCCTTGACGAGGTTGGGATTCCGATTCCTAACTACGCACTGGTCAATCGAGACTTTCCTGATCAAGAAGTGGACCATTTTGTGGAAGAAGAAGATTATGTTGAAATAAATGGGAAACGAATTCTGAAACCCTTTGTGGAGAAGCCTGTTGATGGTATGCTCGTTTTTTCGGCAGCCTTTTGGCAGATTTTACTGTTTGCTTTATCCTAATTATTCAGTAGTTAGATTACCATACCATGACCATTTTTGTACAGTATGTTTTGGGTCGATTAAAGCTTTGCTTCTGCCAGGTTAAGTAGATAAACCTCGACCTTGGCATCGGGTTAGATACTTTTTGTGTTCAGGAAATGGTCTGTATTTCATTTGCAAGTTCAAGTTCTCAATCACTCTTCACTGAGCAGGTGATAACCACTCTGTAATGATATATTATCCAAGTTCTGCTGGTGGAGGGATGAAGGAGCTGTTTCGGAAGGTGAGTTTTGATCTATCACCACGGGTGTGGGAATAGACTGTTTGCAGTACTTTTAAGGTTGTTTGAGATGTTCTTTCCTCTTAGGGTCTGTCAATTGCAAAGGATATTGTTTGGTCATTTGACATAAGCATATGCCGCTTGTTGGAGCCATTGATATGTTTCTTCTGCCTGACTTGCAATTTCCATTCGTTATATCCAGTGTTGATATAACACGAAGTGTTTGTGATTTTGCTCTCGAAGTCGATTTGGATGTTGAATTTATCCATGTTGCACCACTCACCACGCAAGTATCTGTTCTTCAGGTGGGTAATAGATCTAGTGAATTTCACCCGGAGATGCGAAGAGTGCGGAGGTCTGGTTCTTACATTTACGAGGAGTTTATGCCTACCGGAGGTACTGATGTTAAGGTATGTGCGGATAATTTTTTAGGTGAATTCTCCATTACAGGAGTTTTCAGTTTTTGCTTTAATTTTATATACTTCTTGAGCGATATTCCCATTATTTGATATCTGATTCATTTTCTCATCTGATTGGAAACTGTGCTTCGTAGATTCGAAGTTTTATTCTCTTTGTGTTCTTTTCTGAATGAATGTGGCGAAGTAGAGCAACTTTACTGCATATATGCTTTTAATACGGTGTTCAGAACAAGCTCAATATGCTGGGAGGATACTCGAACATGATTTAGGCCTAATTGAATATAGAAATTATGCTTATATTGTCATCACCTTTTAAGTTGTTTTTAAAAGAGCTGTGCTTTGTAAGAGTTGTTTAGCTTAAATTATGGAAAATGATCGGTGCAGATTCTAGGAAGTAGGTCGGTACTCCACGTATATGAATGTGAAAGCCCTAATGTGCAAGCCTTTTTGCTTACAGGTGTACACTGTGGGACCAGAATATGCTCATGCTGAAGCTCGAAAGTCTCCTGTCGTTGACGGGGTAGTAATGAGGAGTGCGGATGGGAAGGAGGTGAGAATACGATGATTGGTTGATTCGACTTTGCAGTATCCAACTTCTATCTTTCGAATACTTTCCTGGAGGCGATAAGACTGTCTAGCTTTCGCTTAGAGAAGGAAAGATTGCATTTTGATTCTTTCATGTTTCTGTGGAAGTCAAATCGAGTAATTTTATTTCTACGCTTAGTTAAAAGATGCCAGTTCGTAATCGACATGGTTAATTATGCCGATTCTCTGATCCGATGGTATTGTGGCCTTATTGAATGTTGTAGGTGAGGTACCCTGTGCTTTTGACACCTGCCGAAAAGCAAATGGCTCGAGAAGTTTGCGTCGCTTTTGGTCAAGGAGTAAGCCCCGTTCTTTCTAATGTAATCTACAGTAATTCATTATCTTTTATCTTCGTAGGAAAGTCGTGTGACTGCCGCAAACGAGAACTTGGGTGCCAGTCCTTGGGCACTTGTGAGCCCTTTAGCGCTTGTCTGTCGCTTCGACACCGAATGCCCATTTCAATTTGTGCTGGTTTTCAGAATTTAATTTGTTATACGTTAATGAAATTTCATTGCAGCGATGATTCTGTACATTACTTTCTTCACTGTCTGCTCCTAAAAGTGAGCACTCTCAGTCTCTGGAGTTGGTTAGGTGCATTGTATCCTCAGAGAGATCTAACAAGGCGTATGTCGTCTGTAGGTGTGTGGGTTCGATTTACTTCGATCACAAGGCCGCTCATATGTTTGTGATGTTAATGGGTGGAGTTTTGTTAAGAACTCTCACAAGTAAGTGAATATTCTTAGTGCTGTTCCTCTCAGTTTAAAAACCTATGTGGTAGTTGACTGTGATTTTCACTTCCCTGGTATTTCTGAAGCTTTAATTTAGCAGTACTGAGGACCTACATAAATTGATGGCGATTTCAGGTATTATGACGATGCAGCTTGTGTTCTCAGAACCATGTTTTTGGAAGCCAAAGCACCTCAACTAAATGTGAAGCTCTCATGCTTACCATGGAGTAGAACTGAACAGCCTCTTGAGCCAGAGGATGCCAATGGAATAGCAAGGCAGGAAAGTGCTGTACTTGCGGGCGGCGGCACATTTGGTCAATCGGAAGAACTGCGATGTGTTATTGCTATTTTACGACAGTAAGACGATCTCTCTGAGACCATTTCTTGTTTGATTTTCTAGTGGTCTCCGGTTCCTTATCTTCACCTACTTTTTTGCATTTTCTAATGTGTCAAAGTACTTTTGAAACATTTGCTACTGAAAGAGCAAGACCATAGCCTGTTGAATAGCTGAGATTTTATTCGTCCGCTTGCATATGCATTTGATATAAACGCATTTGAATCTGGTAGTGTTGACATGATCTTGTCTGTCTGGCAGTGGTGACAGAACACCAAAACAGAAAGTCAAGATGAAAGTCACACAGGATAGACTACTCAACCTTATGCTGAAATATAACGGCGGGAGACCTCGATCGGAGGTAGATTTCTTCACTTGTCCCTGCATATGCATTTCTTTGATTGATTTGACATTCACCTAATTTATCATGGATATGAAGTTGATTTTATCAATTGCTTTTGGTTACAGGCTAAATTGAAAAGTGCAGTGCAGTTGCAAGATCTTCTCGACGCAACCCGTATGCTCGTCCCTCGCGCTAGGTCTGTGGGTCTTGTGAATCAGCTGATGACGGGGACTTGGCTTTGTGTTTTTGCTAGTTCATGGGTTTTTTCACTTGCTGGATACTTTCTAGTTTAGGCGCTAATGTGCATTCTTACTTTGAAAATGCCCTCAGATTAGGCAAAGAGAGTAGCGACAGTGAGGCAGAAGACTTTGAGCATGCCGAGAAATTACGCCACGTGAAAGCTGTGCTTGAGGAGGTGAATCACTACTTCCATCTATGTTCCTTCTGCATGAATCTATGTAACTGTAAACCTTTAAAGTTCGCTTTGTACTGGCTGTTATTTGGTGAACGTTGTATCACGTTTACTTGTTCAGTTTAACTGAAGTTTTCATGCTTATTTCAATCTTATTTTAGGGTGGTCACTTTTCCGGAATATATCGGAAAGTTCAGCTGAAACCCCAAAAATGGACGAAATTTCCGAAGGAGGAGGATGAAGCTGAAGGGGAACGTCCCGTAGAGGCGTTAATGGTGCTGAAGTATGGAGGTGTTCTCACCCATGCTGGCCGAAAGCAGGTGCGCGCTTTCACTATGTGTATTCCTTTGTCTTCCATCTGTCATAGGATGACTTCAATAGTGATTTTCCCATTTGTGTGAATGTACTTTCCTACGGTTACCATCTTCAGTTTGGCTGGATAATTGGTGTCATTCGTCTTGAATATACTGAATGCACTCTGGCGATTGCAGGCCGAAGAATTGGGACGATCTTTCAGAAACAACATGTATCCAGGTAATGAATACAGCTTCAGCATAGAAATGACCAAGAATTATTCACATGTTGCACATTTGAGTTACACTGCAAGTAAATTTGACTGATTTATTCTCGAGATATATCTCGAAGTTTTTGTTACAGAGCTCAAAATGCATCCTCATGAATCTGAAATTGGGCCACAGGAGAGGGGACAGGTTTGCTGCGACTACATAGTACTTATCGCCATGACCTGAAAATCTACAGTTCCGATGAGGGCAGGGTTCAGGTTGGTTTTCCTTCCACATTTCAATAACTGTTAACGCACGAAGGATATTTGGAACCTTTTCTTGCACTTCTTTTTGTCCTCTGTTTGGCTCGTAAGATTGGTCATTCCTTAGACATATTTGACTATCTTAGGATTTATGCGAATAAGTTATTTGTTGCTTCTCCTTTTTCAGAAATTGGATGAACTTTGTGGGGTTCTTCGTTTTTGCTCTTTTAACCTTTTAGAGTATTGTCTCCCAGACCGTGGTCATTCATTGTAGTAGTTTTTTGACGTCCTGCAGATGTCAGCTGCTGCGTTTGCAAAAGGCTTGCTTGATCTGGAGGGTCAGCTGACCCCCATATTGGTGAGTTTATTTCTTCGAATTAGCTTTCGACTGGATACGCTTTCTATTGTCTCCGAAAAAATTTAATCTTTTTCTCATTCCACTGCTACAGAATTTCTGTCACTGCACACTTATGGCTGTTCTTCATAACTTACACTGAAAGGGATTGGCTTGCAGGTGTCTCTTGTCAGCAAAGATTCGCCTATGCTGGATGGCCTGGATACTGCTAGTATTGAAATGGACGAAGCAAAGGTATAGTTGCATCGTCTCTGGACTGTGATTGCTGAGAAACATGTAGTATTATTTTCTTACTCAAGTTGTACTTGATAGATTTTTCTCCAGTTTACAAGTTCGCTTGATTGTCCTCTTCTTCAGGCGAAGTTGTACGACGTAATGACAACATCCGAAGAGCAGCCGCATCCTTCATCCCCAAAATCTGACACACCGTGGATGGTTGATGGAGGAGGGATGCCTGATAACTCTTTAGAACTGATGAAGATACTGGTTCGATCTCTTGCCATCTCTTCTATTCTAGTATATGTTATCTATGAGTGACATTATCTGGTTCCAGTATTAGCAAAGTAAGTTTGTAAAACGTGGTATTGCCGCTATCCTTGTTGCAGGTGTCTGACCATTTTTCATCATGATATCACTTTGGTCGTGCAGCTCAAATGAGAGGTGTCGGTCTTAGCTAATGATGAAATTAGTCGCTCCTTGCAGTTCTATTATTGTATGGAGCACAATACTCATTTACATTCTTATAAGACAATACTCACCCGCATTGATGTCCTCAGGTTGAGCTTACGAGAAAAGTTACAGCTCAGGTGAAAGTCCTCTGTAAAGCTGAAGAGGAGCGCCTCGCTTCAAACAATCTCAATGAGGAAATTCCACCTTACGACCAAGCCCGGGCTTTGGGGAAGACTAATATGGATGTTGATCGAATTGCTGCTGGGTTACCGTGTGGTAGTGAGGGATTTCTCCTTATGTTTGCTCGATGGAAGAAGTTGGAACGGGATATCTATAATGAACGCAAAGGGTAAGCTTTGTGAAGTTTCCTTAGGTGGTCCTAACAAAATATAAACAAAGTACATGTGTTCTGGTTTTAAGGAGAATTTCGTGATATCGTTTTTTGGCAATTGTGAGAGTTATATCATTTTTTATTGTAGTATATCCATATTTTACAGGAATGAATTCTATGATCCGACTTTTATCAGTCTGGTAAGGGTTGTGTGGCTTGAACTAAAGGTCACTGGGATTGATGGGTGCAGTCGATATGATATAAGCAAAGTTCCTGATATTTACGACTCTGCCAAGTGAGTTTTGTTTCAACTATTCTTCCTCATCTTATCTAAGCTTTGGGTTAGACTGGGCCGTCAGCGTATTATAGAACTTCCTATTTTTTTTTCTTAATGTGTTGCCGACTCTCTTTCATCTGATGATCATGTTTGGCTTTCGAAACTGCATGATTTAGTGTGTTCTGCAAACTTCGTCTCAGTTTCTCTTGAATGTTTTTGCTGCGATTTTCTTCTCTTTCATCCAAGGCGGTGTTGATATTCTTTGTCGTTTGTCTTCTTTCGTGTCTAGGTATGATCTTTTGCATAATGCACATCTGCAACTACACGGTCTTGATGAACTCTACAAAGTGGCGAAGGTGCGACTTCTTTTTTTTAACAGTTGGAATTAACTCATGAAGCCGTATTGGCTATCCGATGTGGTTATATTAAGATGTTTCCGCACCCCTGCAATGTTCCGATGATCTTGGTTAGAGATTGGGAGAATCTTCTGCTTGTGAAGTATTTCTTGGGGAAGATATCTCCGAGTTCTTGATGATCAGTTGGATTGCATAAGCACTTTCTTTTTAAATGGTTCTGGGAATGACTGGTCTTAAAGTTTTAGTTGCAAGTTGAAAGCTGTGATATTGTGGTAACATATTGATGACTTCTTGGGTTGCAGAAGCTTGCGGATGGGGTTATCCCAAATGAATATGGAATCAATCCTCAACATAAGCTGATCATCGGAGCAAAGGTACGAGTTCAACCTTTCGAATCCTTTGTCCTACTTCAAGCTTTTTAAAGTCATGCAGGTTTGCCATTGTAGGTAGAGGTGCATGTGTTTCTACGGTTTTCCTTCTCAGCACCCCTTTCGCAGTTAAGCTATTGAAATAGGACAAATAATTTTCCTGTACCCTTTTCTGGGGTAATATATGCAACCAAGCTGTGCTCACCTTTGTTCGTGGTTCACTTGGAATTTCTCTATAAGTTATATACCTTTTAAGAGAATTGCTAATGTTGACACTTACTACATGACAGATTGCGCGGCGCCTTCTAGGAAAGATATTGATTGACCTACGAAACACTCGGGAAGAGGCTATTAGTGTTGCTGAACTGAAACGAACGCAGCACCATATTCCAAGTAAAGTTCGTAAGCCCCTTGAGGAGGGCAACCTGGTCAGTGGTAAAGTCAGGGTGGCTGTTGACAGCTCGAGACAGACTTGTTCTACCGACAAGTCCTATGAGACGGACGATGACGATGATAAAGAAACTCAGTATCGTTTGGACCCTAAGTAAGAGCTAATTTCCCTCGACAATTTTAGGAACTTATAAGATAAAGTGTGTATCGACTGAATGCGATTTTCTTGATAAATGCGTGAGATATTCATGTGTACATACCGTGGTGCATGTAATTGTTTTGGACAGGTATGCCAACGTAAGGACACCGGAGAGACATGTTCGTACCAGGTTATACTTCACTTCGGTAAGTTACATATAATTGCTTTCCTCGTAATCTCTTATTTCTTTTATTCCTCATAATCTCGTTGAGGTGTGGGTGCTGAATTAGACTGATTGATTTGGTGCGTTTTCTCATATTCTCACCACTTAACATGGATTATGCAGGAGTCGCACATTCATTCCCTGATTAATGTCATCCGTTATTGCCAACTGGATGAGTCTCTGAAAGGAGAACCGGGTCTGATTGCAAACGAAGGTTTGAAACGTATATTTGAAACGAAGGAACTTGACTATTTGACCCATTTTGTGTTTCGAATGTACGAGAATACAGCAGTAAGTATCGTTTTACATTGCAATCTTTTTATATCCATCATAGTTTTAGACTATGCCTGCAAGGTATAATGAGGCGATTTCATGCTATTGATGATTACATTAAAACTGAAGTTTGACTATTGCATAAGATTTCTGAAGTTCTTCGTCTGTTAATAGATACCTTTGGAAGATTCAAGAAGGTTCAGGATAGAGTTGATGTTCAGCAGTGGTTCATCTTTGAGTCCTCTTGAGGTAAGTTGATCTATTTTGTCTATTTTGCAGTTTTGTGATTTTCTTATTACTGTTACTTGGGGACGAATGGCTAAGAGCAGGGTAGTGCTGATATTTTCTCTATTTTGATCGTATTGAAAAGACCCAGAAGTTGACCTGGGGCCTTTGGTTGGGGTTTTGTGGCTGAAGGTAACTCCTCGCAACCGAGATCACACCCTGCCTGTGTTGCCTCCGGAGACGTTGCAGGAAGAGGGTAGCTACGTGACTCTGGATCGTTTGGAGAAGATGGTGCGACCATTTGCTATGCCAGCAGAAGATTTTCCTCCAGCCAGCACCCCACAGGGATTCTCTGGCTTATTTATGAAAGGTGGGGGAGTTCTAGAGCGACTTGTTAACTTTTGGCCTTTTAACAAGACTTCGAAAGGAACTTGAACTTATGCATCATTGAACAACTTAACAACAGCTTTTACATGTGGAATCTTTGACTATCGCTGGATTTATTTGCCTTGGTAGCAACCGACGTTCAAGACTTGAAATTTGTGAAAATTTATTTTAAAAAGTAGGTTAACAATGTAGATGATCTTTTTATAGTAATTCCGTCTGACATTGAGTTCACGAATATCCTGAGAAGAATCAAACGGATACTTTGAAAGAGATAGAAATCTAAAGATCAAGGATTAGATGGATGAAATGAAGGACTCAGCTGTGATAAGCAATCTCATGGGCAATTTTGAGAACTTTGTATCTGAATCTCAGGAAGGATTGGAGCATGAGCAACAAATATTGGGGAGATGTTATCATTTTATGATTAAACTCGTAATTAACGGTTACTTCGACATCATAACCAAGCAATTGCGATGAATTTAGAAATTAGTCCCTGGCAAGTGGAGTTTGCATCTGGCATCATTGTCAAAGTAGGTATTTGCTTGCTCAAGTTGAGATAAAATTACATGGCATGGTGCTAAGCCTGTGTGTTGTGGTATTGAAATTAAAGGAGTTCGACGTTGGTGGCATTCAAGGCGGCAGTAGTGATGATCAAGGTGTCAAGAGGTCCTGCTTCAATTTTTTTTTGTTTATTTGGGAGAACGCAATCGATTCATGAGGCCATTATGGGACAGAACGCAACTTGGGACCTACTGTATCTAGGGAACTGCGTTGGTGTGGGAGCTTTTCCAGTTCACAAGATATCAATTGGAGATGCTTTAGTTTTTCAGACCTAAATTTTTCAGCTGTGCGATCAAGCACATTGAAGACCTGAAGGGCACTGTTAGCTTCGGTAGTCCCCGTTAGTCGATCCCCTGAAGTTTTTTGGACCTAAATGGCACGGTAGCTTTGGTATTCTCCGTTTTCAATTTCTGGAATAGCTGATTTGTTCTTCAATTCTTGCAATGTTTTCGTGCTAGACGCAGTACATGATAGAGCAATTCTGAAAATGCATGTTAGTGAATGGCCTCAGATTTGCCATGAATAATGTCTAGCACTGTTTGAAAATTTCGGATTTGGTTTGCAACTGTGGTTGTGCTCTTGTGAATAAAGACACTTGGATGTCATGAAAGGTTATCAATCAAAGTGTCGGTGCAAGCATTGGGTTGATGTAACCTACCTGTAACCTACTTGTGCTGTGGAAATTATGCGTCTAAATTTTTTTTATCAGATTCTTTCTATCATATTAATCGATCTGCATTTGAGTCAATGTAGGATACTGAAAGATTTCATTTGAGATGTTTTGTTAGTGTTCCTCGGTACCTTTATTAGGATCATTCAAAGTTTAGTCTGCTTTTCATGGACCAAGGTCAGACCGAACGCTCGCATGAGGATTGGGTTGGCACGCGCGTGTTTCGCAATGTCTTGCACTGCTTTCAAATTTTACTTTCAAAGTCAATTTGAAGCTATGGAACACTTCTCAATTACAATGATGGAGTAATTGAGTCAGGTGATCTGATTTGCATCTTTGGCAAACTCTGAATTAATCACGGAAAGAATGCTTCACTGGAATTGCTGGAGGAAAGATTCTGACCGATTGAACACATTTCTACAAAATAGCCTAAGAAAACCATTTCCTGTTGGCATTTAGCATTAGTAAGGTTGGGAGTAGGGAACCTGTGGGTGAACTTTTGGACATAAATAGGTCATAAGTGACACAAACGTTTGTAGTGACATGTAACATAGTAAAAGTTGAGAAAAAAAAAATTCTAATCAAAATTTTGAGATAGGTATTTAAATTTTCGATTATGTATCAATACAGTGAGGTTCAATCATCATTTAATGAAATGACGAATTATTTAAAACCAATTAGAGACTTTTACTTTGGAGGGTTTTGATTTAATCATTTTTTCATTTAATAGCAACTATTCTTTTGCTTTCAAAAAAAGAAAACCCAAATATTCACATGATAATTGATTGAAAAACATTGGTGATGAATTTTTAAAATTTGATTGCATAGATGTGTAGAAAATATTCATATGCGCAACTTTCACATTGAAAAAACAAAACATTAAGTAACACAAATAATTATGATCTATGAAGAGTTCAATGTGAGGTGTCCTATGATTGGACTTTGTAAAATAGCCAATACCTCTATATTTCAACTAGATTTTTCTATTTGACCTTCACACTTGTGACAACAAAGAGTGCTAAAGCTATTGAAGAAATCCACTGGGGTAGAAGGCTCAAGAATGGCACATCTAAGGAGAAAAACAAATGTGTGGAAGAAACTGTTTGTCCAATGACTTCCAAATTTTTTTGGTAGACAAAGAAATGGAAAATAAACAAACTACAATTTAAATTGTAATTTTCTGAATTAGAATGAATTAGATACGATTTTCCAAAGTGTAAACCGCAATAATGAATTATCATGTGCCTTTGAAAGAGCAGATCGGTCAAGAAATAGATGAAGTGGGTATTCACTATGTTCAGGATAGTTCCATAATGTGGGAATAGAGTGTCCTAAATCGAGCAAGAGAAATTTGTATCCTGAAATTTATATTTATCATTTCTTTTTTATTGTCATCTTGAATTCTGTGTTCACAATTAAATGATGCATTCATGATTAGTGAATCACACATACTAATAGTCCAAAAACTTTGCGCACTGTCCTAAAATCATGCACTTCCAGTCACATTTTCCTACCTCAAAAAATGGTGTCCATTTCAACAACCACATGCTCTGTACATGGGCCGCTTCTATGGCCGCTTCTAAATGCCCGCTCGCTTCCGCTCGCTTTCAGAGCCTCCTACCTTATGTCGGGAAACTGTTGGCAACCCCTCCTGAGCTCCCCTTGAATGTTGCTGACCACCGGCAATCACTGTGTTCCCTAATCTACATCAGCCGGTTCAACACTTCAACCGCTGAAGAGGCCAGATTGAGCGATGTATTTTCATGGCGTGCTTGTCCTCAGGTGGGAGACTAGGATAGACCCGGGGGATTTTGAATGAGCTATGAAAGAAAAAATTACAAATTTTAAGACCATTGTACAGTACTGAGGTGAACTACCTTGTGTAATTGGAGGTTGCTGCGGTGGGAGGAAATTTCAATGGGTAAAGCTCTCTCCAAACGGAGAGAGTATTGTAGCAGAACCAATTCAACATTGTAGGACTTCTGGACGTTGAGCGGCGTAGCCTTGTTCCTACATAGCGTTGTGCAAATCCACCGTCTCTTACAAAAACTGCAGGAGTATGTACCTCTGTCCATTTCTATCAGATTACGTGAGGAGATCAAGCGTAAAGACGGAACAGTTATGTTGTATCCGGATTTTGTAGCAAAACCTGTTACCCGGATGGATGAGGGGACAGTAAATTTTCTTAGTTCCCTGCACACATCAATCAGTGGTTCCAGATGCCTTATCCAGCTAGAAGGTAAGATTAGGAATCCATCAACGCTGCGGCTGCACCCTGATGGTCACCCACTTGCACTTCCTCGTGATTTGATGCAATTGGAAAATGCCACTCATGAAATGTTACACGGCCTTGCGGCCTTGCACAGTGCGGCCTACAGTCACAGGAATTTACGATGTTGCAAATCTGTATTCGAGTAAATGCTCTTGGTGAATGGAAATGGGTGATCGTAGATTTGGAAGATGCTGGACGAGATGGAGAAGTATGGGAATGGGATGGATTCGTGAATTGCTATGTGGGAACTTTGGAAGAACGTAGTGGAGGGAAGTGTACACTACGGGATCGGACATGTGCGAGCTCGGGAAGCTTAAAGTGAAATGACTGGATTCTTCGCGTCAAGGTGTTGTGGCAAAACAACCGATGAGGACCTTCGGAAAACAGATGCGCAGGGAACGCGGAGAAGCAGCGACGATGGTTAAGGATATGTGTTCGAAAGATTGTGCATGTTGTGCCCTGTTTAAGACATAGCTGAGACTGCACTGGTGGAGAGAATTCTGACATGTCGAGCCAGCCCATCAGATATTACTTTGAACCTTTGCAAGATGAGTACCTGTGTATAACTGGGTCGAGGATCTGTGGAATAGCATTAGTGCCGATAATACTTACATCTCATTTATATTCTGGGAAGTTGAGACTTCATTCGTAGATGTGCACAGGTGTGACGTTGTCAATATCTGTGAGATAAATGCGCTAATATGGATGTTACAAAGAATATCGCTCTTTAGGTCGCCGATTCGGGGACGAAGGTTTCGTTTATCTAGCCGAGGGTTTGGCATTCAACCAGATCAGTAGCTCCTCAAAGCGTTGCATATTTTTGCATGCGGTGTAGTATTGTAGGAGATTGATGCCTGGGAAGATCTAACTAATCTTCAGCAGTAGCAGGACCTTGGTTCCTGGTATGTTGCACACAGAAGAAGGTGTGATTTATTGTCCATCGCCAATTGTGAATGGGGTTGGCTTTTATTTTCCAATGTCATGTTTTGATTTCGGCAATCCTGGGAATGAATCCATGAATTTGGGATCACTTGCAGACGTCTTTCTGGGGTCATTTTTTCGCCCAAACTTGCTATTGCCGGCTGTCCTATCCTGAAAATTTTGTTCTGGATGAGACAGAGTGCAGAGAATTATGTAAATTAATTTGGACCCCACTGCGTGAACTAAATTATGTGATTAATTGTTGGAATGGCTCACATCTTCTCAGTTAGAGGGTGTTAGACCTTGCAATCCTCTTAGCTAGAGTTTGGCAAGACTTTATGTAGCTCCCAAAAGAAAGACTGGTATCAGGCTCCCTACCCTTGTCCACTCATCCTCAATCCTCAAGGCATAGGCAATTACTGAGTGGAGCTTTGTCCATGTCCAATCGATTCTGTCGTGGCCAGCATCGATGACATATGATGAGATTAGTAAGCAAGTACGGCTGAACTTGAATGACTGTCATCTGCCATTAGTAAGATAACTCCCATCTTTCCCATGACCAGTCTAATCAGTGATCACTTCCTGCACTCCAGTCCCTCAAGCAACTTTAAGGCTATTGGACTACTCACTTAGCCCTTTTCAGAACAAGCCAGCTCCTAATTGCGTGCAAACTGCTTCTCATTTTGCACTGAAGAAAGCCATGGCACCCTCCACGAGGAGTAAGCTTAAGCTTAGTCCCCGCCACAGCAACAACAACAAGAGCAGCTCGGACACTCCAAGTGAGCCTGTCAATGCGATCCTTCAAGAACGATCAGTCCCGACGAGCTCAAAGTTCCGACGCACGCGAGGCTACAGATTCAGAGAGCAGTCAGACAATGAAGAAGCTATTCACATGCGAGGGTCGATTGGAGCCACCAGGGAGCCCAGCTTCACCAAAGTCATCACCGGCAAGACGGCGCATCATTCCGCTTACTCCTGTAGACTGGTAAAATCTCGAACTATATTTCGTGTTCTCTTTGCCTTTCTAATTTTGGAATGAAAATTAAATTGGAGGTTCCAATTTGAGGGAGAGAGTTAGTAATGATCGAATTCCAGTGTCTGTGACTCTGTTTTCTGATAGGTAGATGTTTGCCAGGCTTTGCCAAGGAGATTCTGTGAAGAGCACAAGATTCCAAAGCATGTGACGATGACGGATTCAACAGGGAGCAAGCGGTGGCACATGCGGTTTCAATTGCGACGCGCGTCGAGGAGCTACACCATCAGCAACGGGTGGCGGGAATTTTCGTACGACCATAGCCTGGAAACTGGTGATGAGCTCGTGTTCACGCTGGTGTTACCCTCGCATTTCCGTGTGGGATTTGCAGCTTCGGATGGAACGCGTGCGATGTATCCCACACGTGATGGAGACGAGTATCCTTGGAAAATCAACTACAGTAGGCACGATTGCTTGTCCAGTCAACAAAGGAACAATCGCCATTCGAAGGAACGGGAAGAGAGCGAGGACAAAGATTCCCAAGAAGAAACCCTAATGCAACCTCCAGAAGCTCGCCCAATCCAAGGCATGGAGAAGGCAACGACATTCGTGCAGAACATTGTATCCGTTCTCTTTCCGGAGCAGCTGAACCCAACAGATAAGAACTTGCAGAGTTTGCAAGCGCAATCCTCCGAAGATCGACTACCAGAAGGTGGACAGAAGCATTCCCAGTCGAACAAACCGATCGTTACAATCCCGAACAAGCCGATCGTTTCCCTTCAGAACGAGTCAAAAGAAGAGGAGCAAGAATTTTGCCAGTGCAAGACGTTATACGTGATGTTGAGCGAACATCAACCGAGGAGCTTGAAGGTGCCCAGGACCACCCATTTAGAATGCAAGAATCCTGATGGGACGACGTATGTGCAAATCTTTGACAGCGACAGTGAGGTTGCGGATTGAACACCAGCGTATGCGCTCTAAACAAGCTGGTGTTGAATTCTTCCTTTCTTCTGAGCTGATGGAACAAGAGTTGACTCCACCGTTGAATGTAAACTTCGGGGACAGTCTCTCTGTAAAATATGTACAGGGTGTAGCAGTCAACTTTCGACAGAGCTCGGAAATGTGTTCATAGACATGTATGTACAGGTTGAATGCTCTCCGCTGCAACCTCATAGAGGTTGCAAGTTTCAAGGAGTAACATATGTAATTATTGAATTCCATCACTTTTGTTGCGATTGATCACTCAACTCGGAGACACTAAAACTTAACTAAACAACGTCGATGGAACTCACATTTCGCGTATCTCGTAGTTCAATTTTTGCTTGAAAAGTCGTAGTGAAGTAGAATCAGGAGAACAACCGTCCAGACTCGTTGCTTTCGAACGTGGACATGTAAGAAGTGTAGATTTTTGTACCTTCACACATACATATCAATATGAAAACTAATGTCAGTTGTGGCAAATTACATAGTCTCAGTTCTCAAATGTACACTCAAAGATTCCCCAACTACAAGTGGATCCCAAATATTCGTCACTGAAGCTACCGACTTTACACTTATTCTTTACAGAAATCAAGCTTTCGTGTCGCAATTTCATGTTTGATAGTGCAACCATGGGAGAAACAGTCCTGATTCTGATATGTATTTGTGTGCAAGTAATATCAATGTAGATTTTGGAAGTTCACATGTACGGTACAAAACTAATCTCATAACTGATTTCCAAGAAAATTGTTTATGTGGCAATCCCCACCGAAGAGGGATTTATGGCATTCACGGGAAATGCAAAAACGACTGACAAAAGGTGCATTGGTTGTAGGCACTATTTTACGACTACTCTTTCTCTATTATATTAAATACACATTGTCACACGATCTGTCACAACCCAATGTCACAAATACAATCATGTTCTCATTCCCAATATTTCATCCTGTCATCCCCAATGTTTTCATTCGGTTCTATAAGACTTTGATTGGCTACCCAATGCATATTCTCCGAAGTTCAATGTTCCATTGCAACTGGTTTGTGTTAGTATTATTTTAAATACACAATGTCTCTATGTGGTTTATCCATGTCATGTCAAGTGAAAGGTTATACTTTCATCTAATTCAAAATATCATTTATCATTTATTTGATGTGCACACTTGCACAACAACTCAAGGTTGTCTTGTCAAACTAGTTTGGGACCATTTCAATCAATACAATGTCCTTCAAAGTGTGTCATTTTGAACATTTTGTCTTGTCTTCCATTCAAAGCCTTTCATTTGAACCTTACATTCATTTAGATGATGTTGCAAATTTGTTCCAAGTCATAATAGACTACAAATTTTCATTAATTTGAACACATGAAATTATAAGGCATTGACTTATTTCTGTAAAAGCAAAATTAAATCATGGAGTAGATAATGTCCAATATTTAGGAAATTACATTATATTTAAGTAGATACATTTCATCCCTTTGTGCTCCCAAGTCTATACTATGGATGATGAACACATAAGTATTAGGCAATGTTTTGTATAAATAATTTTTAATTCATCCAAAGCAATGGTTGAATCTTTAAAAATCAACCTTTTCATATGACCAAATTGATGAAATCAAGGTAAATAATATATTTGTACAAAGATATAAACAAAATTGTGCAAAAAAATAAAAAATAGATTTAGTTGTCAAAAGGTTCATTACTGATTGTAAACTTAAATATCTAATTTTCTACCCAATGTTGTGCAACAATTACAATGTCCATTTCAAAATAAGCTATAGGGGGAAGGAGAATCAAATTCAATACCTATAAGGTAAAAGCTCCTAAAACATACCAGGTTCTTATGTAGGGGTACATTCTGCATTGATTTTCTCGATGTACCAATATTGTAAATTTGAGGAGGTGGATGCTTATTAATAAGCTTAGTAACCACAACATTTCAACCCCATAAATTCTTAACTAATTCCACAAAGGTCCAAAAATATGAAATAATTTTGGTCCAATGCCAATTCTATTTTTCTTTCTATAAAAAATTATTTAAAAATATTTCAAAGAGTTTTGATTCCTCCAAAAATCTCTTAAAGACTCACTTTCTAAACCTCCTATGTTAACATTAGATTGATATGTGAATCTGGATTAGCTACTTGTAGAAGTTTTTTTGTAGGCTTTGGACACTTGGTAGAGAATGGAGATAACCACAACCGCTTATTTTCCTTGATCCCCTTTAAAATCAACATAATGACAACAATTTTTTATTTGTAGCTAAATTTTTGTAGAAATTTCTACAATATAATAAAATTATCCTAATAGTTTAGAAGGTAATCCTCTCTTTGGTCCCTAGTTTGTTTCTAGTACTTCTTAATTGCATTTGAATTTTTGTTCAATCTTTTCTTTGTGGGGAATGACAATAAAGTATGATTGCATCCAATCTAATCATTAAGGGTTGTCTTCTTCCTAAATTTAGATTTAGGTCCCACCTTTACGAATAGAAGTTTTTGCATTATTTGAAGTGATCATTTGAATTTGATCCCTTCTTTTTCCTCTTTATCTCTTGTGAAAAATGTCTTCAAAGTTGTCAAAGTTGAAGTCAACAATTAAAAATTTGAAGTCAACAAAAAGTGATTCAACAATTAGGATTAGTATACTATAATCTAACCAAATGATAGAAGATTACTAGCTTTTACGTCCATTGTACATATGATGCCCTTAATGAAATCACTACATAAAATATATTTTAAAAACCTTTTTAAAACCTTTCTTTAAACTTTTATTTCCATAATGAGAAATGAAGGTCATTGGAAAATCAAATGTTCACCAATGAGGAATTAATAATTTATAAACTCTTCTACCTCTACTTTTTGGAGATCATGGATAAAGGTGTATGAAAAGAATCCTCAAAGATAACTACACCAAATTACAACCCATTTCTAAAACCAACCCCTACATACTTTCATGCATATTTTTGCCCAAATGTAGATCCTTTATTCATAAGAACCCTTGATAGATATCTAGAACAAGTATTTGCAACACTTTCAAAATTCACAATTGATTGTCTTTTATCTCTCTCTTTCAAACAAACTTTTAAAATTTCATAATTAATTCTAATGCCATTCAAAAAATACATTCTAATAGAATCTCAAACCCCCTTCAAAGTCTAACTCTGAACCTGATTCAACAAAAACACTCAATTCATTTCATAATAGCTAGGAACCATAATAATATGCTTATTTAGACAATAATAGGTGTAATTTTTGTGCACCCATTATCATGATTGCTCCAAATGCAATACCTATATCTAGACCAAAAAATAAATCTAAAACCTATTGTAGATATCAATACTATGAGATGTACACAATTAAAACAAGAGAGCATGGGAGTGTCTAGTGTCAATTTTTGGTACACTGCTACACAATACTTTAAAATTTCAGAACTTTTTCATACAGGATCCAAATAATGCCATGCTCTTTCACTTGCCAATAAGAACCAATAAAAAAAGTTCATGTTTTTAATAGTATGTATAGAGTAAACTTGCCATTTACCGCACACATCCAAAAACCACACAACAAACGTTGCCATTTACCATACACTAACCACACGATGCAACTACCAATTCAATTGCCATGGGACCAAAGTTTGGTATCACCACCCAATGACCACACATTGTGTGGTGAATGGTTGCAAGGAATTTTTAACTAGATTTTAGCTTCATCAACTTTAGATTGCAATAAAATTTGTAGGAAGAAATATTTTTGCATTTTGTTTCTTGAAGGTGAATCTTAACATGACATTAAATGATCACACCAAATTTCAAAACATGCAAGTCTCTATATTTATGTGGAGAAGGATTTGAATTTTGTTTGTGCAGTGATTGGCAAGTTTACTATACTTGGTTGCTATTAATGTTGATCATGGGTGCACTTACCTTAATTAGCTTGGAGAATTATCCATAGCGCAATTCAAGAATGTAGCATCTCTTCACCACCCCCAGGATGTCTTTCTGTACAGTACGTCCAGCACTTCACAAACATCAAGCATCTAGAGAATTTGCCTTTGAATTTGTCTCTGCAATTTTTGCGCTCTGCGTGTTGCCATCAAGTACCATTAGTTGTCGTAGAGCTCCAAGAACATCATCCTTCTTCTCGAATTCAGCTGCGGGACATTGACATTTCTAAGTGAAGCTGGAATCAAATTGCTCAAGCTCTTGGGGTTATGGCTATGGAAGACGGCAAGGTTCTCATCACGGGCGCATGTGGCTTTCTGGGCAACCTACTGGCAAGGAACCTCGCCCCTCACCACCCGAACAAGCTCATTCTTCTGGACCATGCTTCTCCGCCTCCCAACCTGGTCTCGGGCGCCCATTACGTGCGTCCCTCCTCCAGAAATTGATGAATTGATGAATTGGAATTGCATTCAAGTCTAACGATCTTGGAGTGGAGTGGAGTGTAGGTTTTGGGGGTCTTGGGATATGAATCTGATTGATTCACTGTTGTGGGTCTGGGAGGAATTCTCTGTGAATGTTTTGTTGCAAATTCTTGAGCACTGCTCTGTTTCTGAGGGGGGGTTGTGTTTGGGTCTTGGCCTATTGCTGGTACATTGTGATCGTGTGCGGATGATGGAGTGGTGAAGGGTTGTAGGTGACTGGTGACATAGCCGATGAGAAGGTTCTGGAGAGTGTCATCACCGAAGATGTGCGCAGGTATGTGAGCCACTATCGCGGTAGAGCTGGGGTTTAAATTGTGCTACAAATGCCCTCCGAGTCTTTAGAACCAATATCCTGTCAGATGAGGCTCTGTTATCACAATCTAACCGGAACTACAGATGCTGAGACTTTAGTTTTTATTGTCCCCAGAAGGTCGATGAGGTTCAAATGAGGCCTAATGTTTTGTTCTAGCAGTTTTCAGTAGGTTATATGGGGGCATTCTTTTGTCCAATTTTCTTTCTTTGTTGACCTACACATGCGACGTTCTTCAATGTCTAGTGGTATAAAATGGTCCCTGCCTGAATTCTATTACTTTCCCAATATGATCATTCAAATTGGTGATTTCAAAACCGTGAATCCTTGGTCCTTTAGGGGTTGACAGAGAGATTTATGCTTGTGCAGCATATACCACTTGGCAGCACTGGTTAGTTCTGGCGCAGAAGCGAATTATGAGCTGGGTTTGAAGGTATGAATCTCCTCCTGGGGCATATGAATCTCCTCTTGAAGGTGAACACGTTGTCATAGGATTCAACTCAAGCGCCCCTCATCGCCTCATTTACGGCTTTTCCTGGCTTCTTTTTCTGCCCAGGTGAACATTGATGGAACAAGGGCGATTATCAAGCGATGTAAAGATTTGGGGCATTGCCCACGTTTGGTGTTCACCAGCTCTGTGGCTGTGTTTGGCCCACTCCCAGCAAGTGTTGTGGTAATGTAGACGATCAATGCTCCGAACTCTTTAACCTCTGAAGGGCCAAGAATCCCCAAATTGTTTTCTAGGAAATGTGGGAACTTTCTTTTTCCAATTTTATCTATTGTTTGATCAGCACGGGCACTGTTTTCCACTGATTCTGGTGATACTTAGTTTCGGCCCATCTGATTTATGTTTTTCACGTTATGACGAATCGAATTGGTCATTTTAAAACCATGAATCCTTGGTTAATATTCTCGCTTTGTTCATGAATTGGAATTATACAATTTATTGCTGATAGAGTGTCCATGCCCATGTCACTTTTTGTAGGAGGGAGTGGATGGAGGAAGGAACTTCACGGACACGACCACTGCATATCCTCAATCCTCATATGGCTCTCAGGTGCCCCTTAGGCCGTATTAGGGTTGTCGTTTTTTCCGTGCGATGCATTTTAACAGCGCCCAAGCCTTGTAAGTAGGGAATGCTTGGAATCGAACTTCTGAAAATAGAAATGGTTAATATTTTATGAATACCTATGTTACCTTGCTCCCATACTCGATGGTCCTACTTCACGGTCCATCTCGGTTCATGTGAACAGAAATTGATATGCGAGCTTTTGATATCCGACGCCACCCGAAAGGGCTTCGTTGATGGAAGGTGTCTTAGGCTTCCAACAATCATTGTTAGACCCGGCAGGTGCGTGCTTATAGCCAATTTTTCAATCCGTTCATTTTTCAAGTTTTAAACTAGCAATACTACAGTGAGGCCCGATTTCCTCATTCTGATTAAAATCTCTTGTGTGTCTCGTTTGCAGGCCCAATACTGCGGCATCCTCCTTTTGTTCCTCCATCATTCGCGAGCCTCTGAAGGGCAAAACCGCAGTATGCCCTGTGGATCCAAACTGGCCTCTTTATGTGCAGGTATGTTCCGGGTCCATTTCAGCTGTTGTTTGTGTCTCTGTGTTGCACCACCCGCTAAGTTTGGCACATCTATGATGCGTGCTACCTTTTTCAGTCTCCGCGAACGGTGGTGCGCAACCTCATGCATGCTATGAGCATCAAGAGTTTGAAAGGAAACGAGAGAGCCATCACTTTGACCGGCTTGACAGTGAGATTCCGTTTCCTCCACTGTAATCCGAACCTTATGATTATTCCCTGTGACTTTGCAAGTTTGCGCCAATGAATTGCAAGCGACCTTCGATTGAGCTGTGGTGATATGCAGACAACTGCCAAGGAGATGGTGGAAGCATTGGGTATTGCTGGTGGTGACACGAAGCTGGTGAGTACACTCAAATTCCACTGAGATGAAAATGCTGGCCTTTGGAGATTTCTTGAGATCGTACAACGGCAGGCTCCGTTCTCCCGAAAACCATCAAATTTCTGAACTTGATTTTGGTATTTTGTGAGCACAGGTAAAGTGGGAGCTTGACCCTGCCATCCAAAAGATTGTTTATACCTGGCCAGGGTTTGTGGACACTCCTTTTGCCAAATCTCTCGGTTTCCATGTGGACAGGTACGCGAACTCATGCTTTTGTCATCAGCCTTTCATGTTATGCCGATGTTGGAAATTGACGCTAATGGCTCGAATTTGTTGAGCTAAAATTTGAAGTCACCTTTACTGATAATACAGGAGCATTAAAGAGATTGTGACTGCTTACATCGAAGACAATCGGACACAGTGAGACTGAGGCTGCTTCTTTTCTTTGTTATGAGATGATTATAATGTACTTAACACAACAAGTTTCTGCAAAAGACCGACCCCAATATGGACTTCGGGATGAAGCAAAGCACGAACCACAGATTTTGATGTAAAGAAAAGCCTAGTTTACCTCGCTTTGAACTTGAAGTCCGATAGTGATGAACTTCTACTACAGCAGCTAATGGGGAATGGCTGTAACCAATCTCTGTGGCTGCTGCGACTGGTCAAGTATTCAGGTACTCTGGCTGATTAAAACCCATGTTTTTTAATAATCAAAATTTTGATACATGGATTTGTTTTCAATATTCAGTGGGGATCCACCGACCAGCAGCATTGTACGGGTTGGTTGTACAGCCTGGAGTGTGTTGTGTGGGCGACTGGAAACCTAGAGTTCAATTATTCTGACGCTAGTGTCCAGCTTCCTTTCTTGCCAACTACACGGACCTTGGTGTCAGAGTATCAAGAGGGTGGTAACCAAACTAGCTAACTCTTATTATCGTCTTGTATTATCAGAAAGAATCCTTTTCTGCGTACCAGATGGAAATGGCATAAAGTCTATTTAAGGTGTGAGGCCTAGATTGGTCAGATGGTTAGACAGTTGCGAGTCTTGTAAATCTCTTTGGCAGGGTTGCTTAACTCACTAAATGATAGAAGTTGAGTCTTTGAAATTCTGAAAACTATTTGGCAGGATTTGTGATGACGGTTTTCAACTTTGTCTCAAGTATTGGAAGGAAATGCATTATTCTCACTTTTTCTCAGGTGGGAACGAGTGATCCGTGCAAGCTCTGGCCTGAGTGTCAAGATCTCACAGTCTCACACTTACAGTGATCAACTGATAATCAGCTGTTAAAGTGTACCAGTTGACCACTACTTGCCACCACACCTCAATAAAGATGTCTGTCACTGACAAACTTAATTTTTATTTATTTATTGCTTTTCTGAATTGAAAAGGACCAATGGTGCTTCTGCGAAAAGCGGAGAACACCAATTGCTTCTGCAGAAAATGACAGTGCTAACTTACCAATCTGTCATAGTTGCTCCTTCACATGACCATGAGCCATGATGGTGATGACTCATGAAGGCATGCCGTGTGAAATGGAGCTCACATGTTATGGGCTTGTGATATAATCTTCCCTTATTAAAGCAATTATAAATTAACTTTTTAACTACAAATAATATTTCCACACCCCTTGCAAAGGATTCATAGACACTAGAGGTTAGAAGTCGAGAGAGAAAATGAGAGATTACAAAATTGAGAAGATCAAGGAATGTAATTTTATACTCAAAATTTTAATTCCAAAGGAGAGAATGATGTGGGCAACATTTTTGTCCTTCATGCCAAAAAAGTGCACAAAAATTTAAGTCCCTTGAAATTTGTAGCCATGTCCATTTTGATAGGTGGATTTTACTACAGTCTCAAAGACCTTTTGGCCGAAGGCTCATAGCCAATCATTTAAAAAGAATTTGCATAATGAATGCATTAGTTTTTTTTAATTATAATTAAATTATAGATTAAATTTTGGAGGGGTCCCTTCTCATTGTACACTACTTCCAAAAGCCATCACTTCTAATGGTTGGTCTATCAAAGACAACATGAAGAGTTTGAGAGATTTTCTCTACATCTTTTGGCTTCTATTGTAAAGAGAACCTAAACTTACCACAAAATAACACTAGAGTGGTTAGGGCAATATTTTTTGAAGATACTAACCAAATTCTATTCTCCAAATAATTTATAGCTAAGCTATGAAGAATTACAACCAAGCTAATCGTGAAGGTAAGAAAATTGAATGCCAAAAAAACAAAACATGGTTGACATTAAGAATCTAAGATTCAAAATTATGAAGTTTTCATGAAAAATTAATTAAAAATGGATGCCAATAAGTTTGAACATTTTGATAATAGATGAGTGAGTGGTTTATAATGGTTAAAGCTCAAATTTGTTTGATCATTTAGATGAATCCACCAAGAAAATGTGACGTGTTTGTATTTTTCCCCCAATAAATGGGAATATTTTTTATTTGAAGTTGAGACAAAACAAGTTGTCATTGTTGTTGAATGATTTGAAATTTTGAATTTCTTTTTTTTAATTTATAGAAGTCTCTAGGCATCTTCACCAATCAAAAAACTCGTGCACATACTTTGAAACCTCTGAGATTCTTTATTGCAAATCACATACATCATAAATATGAAATTGAATACTACTCTAAATTGGGGTGGGCTAAAATTGCACTTCCTTCAAAAGTCTCGTCTTAACACATCTACCACATGGGGTAATACTGCATACTTCAATGTATCTAAAATGAAGATTTTAAAGTGGGGAAGCTAATAGAATAGATGTAGACCAAAACACTATTAAATGTTTTCCAAGCCTCAAGGAGATTGTTTCAAGGTTGTTCTCTTTGTTGTGAACCAGAGGCAATGTTGTCAAAATAATAGATATTTTTTAAAATTAAATAAAAAAAGAATATCCAACATGGCAATTTCCTGACCACATTAGATATTTGATTTGGCCATTCCCATGCCCCCCATTGTTTGATAACTCATGGTCTTCTTGAAGCCTGAAAAAACATCTTATTTCCATTTCAAAATTTTACTTTAACTAATTCCATAACTAATTCCACAAGACTCCAAAAATCATTCATCAAATTACTTTTGATGTCAATTTTGTCCTTCACAAAATGCACCAAAAAATGTTTTTTTCCTTAGGGGCTACACTCCCAAAAGGATGGGCCCTAAGGAGGAGAATGCTTTATGGACACCCGGACTCCTTATTGACCCACATTTGTGCACTTAACCCCTAAATGCCTAAGGCCTGTTTGGAGCTCCTTGAAATTTGCTCTAAATTGAACAAAAAGTCAACATTTTCATAATTTGTACCAATTTCTTTTGAATTGTAACCATACAAAGTGAAACTAGATATGTTAGAGATCACATAGGAAAAGAAAACATAACAATATCACTTATAGATTGAAAGATTATAATGTTTGATTATGAGGGTGTAAAAACTATGAAAATTTTTCAATTCACTTTTTGCATGTCAACTCTAAAAAGTTGGTCACTAAAAAAATATGAGGTTATAGGGCCTAGCATGCACAACTCCATTCAATTTACGGTTTTTCAGAATCTATTCTACAATATTTTTAAATGAATTTCTAATGTGATTTTGCCTCCAAGATCTAGTGTATTTGAGGCTCATTTTCAAGAGCCCTCAACACTACGAGAAGTAAAGATTGCAATGGGCATCCTTGCACTAAATCTTCAATAGAAAAATCATAATCCTTTATTTTTCAGATCAACTTTTTGATCCTAAAACTAAACTTCAAAAAGAATTCTCCAAAAATATAAAATACTAATAATAGCAATTTGGTTGGAATTTACTTAACTTCAAAGTTTTCAAAACACCAGAATCTGGTGCATTGGGCATTTAGGGGTTAATTTGGTTATAAGTCATCATGTTTACAGCAATTTCATCATTCATTTTCCTTGCATTGCAGCTTGAATGTTGGATGTTATCCATCATTATGAAGTTCAGTTAGCTCTGCAAGTTCATTGCAATGTGCAATAATTCTGACCCAATGAAGATATCTTAATTAGAACCAATTCTGTTATCTACCCGAAATCAGCTTGAACAGCCTATCAAATTTACTGTAATTCTAATGTCATGCTAATTACCTCAAGACATCCATCGACCACTGACACAGGAAAATTCTTCAAGTAATTGCTTCAGATAACTTAGCATCATTGGAGGAAGCTGACAATTATGAAAAACCCAGTTTGATTGTTTTTTGATTTTTCAAAACAAATAAAACAATGAAAACCCCAGTTTACAATTGCTGCAATTGGCTGTGAGGATTCACCTAGGCTAATTAACCACCAACAAACTTAACTTAACTTAACTCATCACTAACTTTATGTTGGTTGTTTTCATCACTGCGTTTAGCTTGTCTGGGATTGTTGGTAAGGGAGGGTGTTCTAAAAGCGACCACTAACACAGAGATACATTTTACTTTCTTCAATGTACCAATAGTGTATCATTTTGAGGAGGTGGTTGCTTCGAGTGACCCCTGTGTTTCAACTTCAAAAATTCATAACTAGTTCCAAAAAGGTTCAAAGAACATGAAACAACTTGGGTTAGATGTCAATTCCATTTTTTTCTTCCTACAAAAATTTACTGAAAATTGCTTCGAAAGGAGTTTGAGGTTCCCCCAAATGCAATCAGCTATTGAAAAAGAGGTCACTTTAAGTTAATTAAGAGCAGACTACCATAGACAGAACCGAACTCTTCTCTTGCGCCATTTCTTTTGATTGATTCTGGCCTTTCTGAGGTTCACAGCCCTATCGAATTTCCACCAAAGACACCTGAATTTGAACCCACAGACTTTACTATCGTACTACAATCAGATGTTCTCAATGGCATCAAACATTCCTCCAAAGTTCTGGTCCTTACTACTGTCTATGCTTTCACCAATCTTCACACACTATGACTACGACTATGATCTAGATTGATGCTTTTTCAAATTTCAGTTCCAATGCTTTTCCAGGAGTTGTGCCACATGGAAATAAATGTGGCGAGCATTTGAATTGGGTTTCGCTGATCGAAGAAACAACAACACTTTTGGGGGGGAGTAGGAGAAACGTACTTGCATTGCGTTGCGTTGCGCACATCCAGAGGTAGGATGAGCTTCCAGATCTTGGTAGCAGGTACGGAACTTTGAATGATCATCGCTAGCTCTCATTGTCATTGACGAGCAATCATGCCACTAAAATTGCATACACTAGGGTTGTTTGATTGCATTTTTGGTCTTGGTGGGGGCGCCCATTCGCACAAACATTCAAAACCTATGCAAAAAGTAGCCTCCACTAAGTTATGGCTTCATTTGTGGGGCCAATAACGGAGTCATTCAAATCCCAATTCTGTTGTCAGAGGAAGTATCTGAGTGGACGTGGGTGGACCCATGTGATTTGTGTTTGAAAGTGAAATAATTGAATTTTCATTGCTTGATTTATTTTTTTGCGTTTGTTTGTTTGTTTGGGTCGAGAAAAATGTCATACTGACTGCAATTGGCTGAAATGTATCTTACTCAGTGGTAGCGTACGAGGTTGCAAGGAATTTTTGTGTTTGACTGTATGAGCTTCTGAGGGGATGCTGCAGTAAGTTACTTTCATTTCATTTGGATAAACTTTGGTGTGGGTCTTAGGGTTGAAACAAACAACCTTTGATTTGATTTACTGTAGTTCCAAATGGATTGAATTTCACTTTTTTTTGCCTTTCACTGAAAAATCCATTTGGGGGGCGTTATGAGTCAGAGGTCGAACAAGTGCGCACAAACAAAAGTGGTTTGTACTGCAGTGCATCCCCTTTCACAAAGTGATTCTATGTTCAAATCCTTTCCTACAGTGTTGAAGTTGGACTGTGGACTCAAACAAATTGTTGCATGCTCTGAATTTCTTTGTAGATTGCTCAAGAGCTGATGCTGTAAGGGAGGTAAATCAATCATGCAGTTTCAAGTAAGTTATACACATTTTATGGACATTTGTATCTACCATAACATTGTCAGCACCTAAACCCTTAAAGTCATAAGGCATGATTTCATGATTTGAGGCCATTTTCTACTTTTGGGCACACCTTTCCTGGTATAATATTTGTTGGATTTTTGTGAAATTCTTATTACAGGTGTGGTTCACAACTAGCTTGATTCCTACAAAATTTCAGACCAATTCACGTTGTGGTTAAAAAGTTATGCCTCCAAAAAGGATTTTTTTTAGTTTGGGGCAATTTTGGGCAGCCATCATGATAGATAGATCCAATTGGGCTGAAATTTTTTATATATACTCTCAACAAGGTTGTTAATAAAATCCCAGAAGTTGAAAGGCATGTACGAGCACATGGTTTTGACTTTCAAGCCTTTGAAATTATCAAATTTGAAAAGGCTTGCCTGAAAGTAAAAAATGGCTTGTAATCGTGCTTTAGGGCTTTCAGGATTACGTTGACATGCTGTGGATGACAAATTAAAGTCAAATGAATATCTTTCAAATATACCATAGAAACAAAGAATGCACCTATTTATTTTGAAATTTGATAATTTTGTTTGACTTCTTTTGTAATAGGCCTCTTATGCCTAGAATTATCAACTTTATCATCAAATAGTCAATCATTGTTTTTAATCTCTAAATAGCATATAAAATATATTTTTGATTTTTGATTAAATGAAACATCATTGTGAAAAATCTTGATTAGTTTAGAACAAATATCAATTCCCAAAAAGGATGTTTTGAAAGTTATAATTAAGTTTGACCTAGGTGCATCCACAGTTTGGATGCACGAAACTTCAAGAGATAAATTATTACCCAAAGTACTTAAGTAAATATTTCTTGTACGTGACACCCTTGTTCTATTTCTTGTGAACACACTTGGTGATACCTAAAGCTCAAGTCAACTAATCTTAACCTATTATTGAACTTGTCCCTTTTAGAATTTTGTCTAAAATACATACAATTTAAAGGACTTGAATACCTATGGTTGATTTTGGATTCACTTATAATCAACATTTCAAAAATTAGTGGTGTATTCAGAATGTCTCAAAATAATACATTTTAAGAGAATCTACAATCCTCTTTTAATTTCCAAGGTTCAACAAAATTTAGACTACTATAAAATAAGTGTTTTTTTTCAAAAGCTTTTACGTTTCGCTACTTTCAATGAAGAGTAGGTGCACTTGTTTGCACCCTCATCTGTAGTAAGGTGGAACAACCGTATGCCGTCAATCACACAATTCTAACATCTACTAGCCCCTCCCATTTGCATCGGTCAACCACCCTATTACCACAATCTAAGCAACCCTTTAGCATAATGACAATGTGCTTGGGGAGGGGACACATCAACATGTGATTTAGCATGGGGCTACCTAGTCACGCTTCACCAATCTAGTCCCGACAAACTTTGAAAAATCACAGGGTATTCATTTTTTTGTTAGAATGTCTTGATTCTACTTGCAAATAACTTCTCTCAAACCTCAATCTTTGAAAAATACTATACATAATTTGACAAATAGATTCTCCAAGGTACCTAGAAAGCAAATCTACTTGGTAATAGGCTTATTTACCTTAACACCATCTTAACACCAGTAAATGTTAAGCTTCAATACAATGGAGATGATAAGGAGTTAAGGACTTCTTGATCGTGATGCTTCAGCCACTAACTGATCGCTTAAGTCTGAGGACAATTGAGCTCCAAAGTTTTGGTAAATTTGCTGGTAACCCTGGTTAGGCCACCTGTGTCTGGCCAGTACATATTTTAATTCTTTGCAATGAAATTCTGTTTCATTCTTGTAAAAAAAAGTTATAAAATTTATAAAAAAGAAGAAGAAGAGTTTTGGTACATTCATTTGTTTGAAAAAAATAAATGTTTTGGTACATTCTACAGCATCGATATCAAGCAGACATATTGCAGTGGTGCTGTCAGTGGCTTGTACTGTGCACGTCTACCAAATCTCGTTGAAATGTTCTCAAAGTGCATGGCATTCTTATCTCAAACATATTTCAGCCGTGGAAGGTAACCACAAAATCAACCCTAAACTCTCAAATTTCAGAGGGCTTACATACTAGGATCTAGAAGAGATGGTTTTACTAACATGGTTGAAAATAGGTGTAAGTTACTTGCTTTTTAACAAGTTTACAGACAAAATGTACCATGTTTTGGAGATGGAAATTCTGTTAAATTTCAGTGATTGGTCTCAATGTCAACTAGGGTGTCTGTGTTGCTTTATGCGATGAAAAGACAAGCCATAGAAGCTAAGCTACAAAACAATATGCTTACAGATAAGTTAAGATAGACCACCAGCATATTCCTTATTGTGGAGAACTAGCTAGGGGGTATCTGACAATGGCAGCCTTTCACTAACTTAGTACCATTCATTCAGTGGCTTTGAAGTTTAACTGCTTTTGGGCATCTGCAGTCGATACCCTGCATACAAGCCTTGTAACAGCAAATGGTGGGTCATTCCGTGAGGTCTGCACAGTGCCGGTTTTCTCTTTGTAAAAATTGACCCAATGCAAAGCTGGCAATCCCAATGTCATGTAGAAAGTAGTTTGTACTTGGCACAATGCCGATATTGTGCTTGTTGCAAGGAGCACTATAGATGCTCTTAAAGGATGTTGCGCCCGTTCTATGTTCAATGAATGACAAAGAATCCTTTTGTGTTGGACAGAAGTACAACTACCAATCTTCATCTTCAAAGTTTTGTGTGAAATGGGGAGGTCTTATATAGGTATTTGACTTCCAATGAGTGCTTATGCATTTTTTTTAAACCAATGATTCACATGGTATCAAAAGGAATGATTTCCACATTCACCAACCTATATTTAAACCCCTACAAGTTTGAGGATTTTTTCCAAGGAGACACTATCAAAAATTGTATTTTTTTGGTATGTTATTCAAACATGAAAATTGAATTTTATTTTTGAAACTTCAACCATACAAAACTAAAGCAAAGTATTTTATCATAGTGTGGAAAAAATTTCAATCCATTTGACCATACAAATTGAAAGATTAGAATGTTTGAAGTGAGGAAAAAAAACTTTTTTTTCATTCGTGCTAAACATGGTCAACAGACTATGGGCCCTTTTGGAATAAAAATTTTTCTCTACACAAAAATGAGGATTTTGACCATTTGTAAGTACATGACATTAGGTTTACTCATGAAAAATTTCAAAAGCAAATACAGACTCTAGCTTAGGGTGATTTGCAAAACTGGTTTTGCCTTCCACTGTAAGTTTTGAATTTTAAGCTTGATGCCCCCCCCAAAAAGGATTTCTAGATGTTTTAATTGAAATTGTATCCCTTATTTTTCTAAAAAAATTTTTAAATTTTTAAAATTTAAAATTCAATATCTCTAATTTGTCACACTTTTGGACTTTTGTGTTTTTAGTATTGGAGAGTACCCAAATTTACTAAACTAAAGCTGAAATTTTGGTGGTCTATTCCCACACTAGTTGGACATATTCCATATTAGAGGCATTAAAAAATACATTATTTTATGTCCTCCACATTTGTTCAAATAGGCCAAAAAAGGGGCTCCATGGCGCGCATATTTTTTTACGTTGAAGATGTTTTCAAGTTCATTCTTTTGGTAAACTCTCATCACCATGAAATCTTCACCAATTTTCCATTTTGAGTTTTTTTATTTCACTAGAGTTAATTTATTAAAAATGAAAATGTTGAAATTGCAAGATAATAGGACTTGAAGTTAGAAGAAAATGTTTTTTCTTGAAATTGCTCCAATACAGCTAATAAAGAGTTTGCTTCCTTTGAGAATGTGATTTGAGGACTAGCATTTGTTTTTTGGGGGACAATTGTGTGCCATATTTTATTAGTTGCATACATGAAAAATTTCAAAAGTTGATTAACTTTTTGCAAAAGATTTCCAAAAGATTTTTAAATTGCCCAAATTGCTCAAAAAGTTGAGGGCAACATAACTTTTGATGCAAGCACCCAATTGAAAAAAAAAATTAGTTTTTCAACAAGGAGGTGTACAAATATACATTGTATTCAAAGTTCATCCTACCAAAAATGACTTCGTAGGAACCTACCCGAGATTTTTTGCGTACGTTGAACGAACACTTGGTCTTTTAGTGGTTTACTTAAGGGTTAAACTCCTTAAATCCTAAACTAAAGTAGAGCCACCTATAACCGATCATGAGTTTAAGCAATTTTGTTCATGTTCTAGAGCAATATAAGGCAATGCAAATTTTTCCTATGTAGAAAGATAGAAATCATGGTTTTTGCAAATGTTTTGAAATTTTCATTCCTAGAATTGAAATCGTTATGAATTTTGGAAGACAAAAGTTGGTCTAAAACCATAACTAATGTCTAGGGTGTTCTATAACCGCTCATTTAGAGAGTACTTCTTGAAGTCAATGTGTTATGACAACATTCCAAGAACAAATTATTGGAAACCAATAATTGATGGTCAGAAATGAATTCCAACCTTTGTTGAATCTTTGGTACCCTAAGGATTGCTGATAGGGTCTTGGTTGACAATAGGTGTCTCTTCCTTACATCACTTCTTAACCCCCAAGAAGTCAAAAGAGTTTTAGATACTCTTTTTAGGCATTTTTGAAACATTGTACCACTAGTAGAAATGTGGTTTGTATAGACTAAGCAAAAAAATTCAATTTTTTTCTTTTTTTTATATCTCATTGTAGGATCTTACACTAAACTAGTAAAAAAGTGAATAGAAGAAATTTCAAAAACTTTGACCACATAGTTTACAAGATATTTGAATGTGAAAATAAACAGTTTTTACACCTTGCAAGACTAGATTATAAGACTATGAATCTTCTTAACTTAAAATTTTTGCACTATAGATTTTGAATTTCTAATTATTAATGTTGAAGAATTGAGTTGAGATTTTTTTTAAATCTTGATTTGCATATTTAAAAAAACATTATGAAGTAGAAGCTTGTAAATACAAGATAACAAAAAAAAACATATTATTATCGCTCTAATGTGGAATTGAAACACATGGATTCCCACAAGGATATTGTTCTAGAAAGTGAACTATATCTTGTGGAACTTTTGGGGGGGGGGGGGGGGGTAAATTGTAAAAATTGAGTTAAAAAATAAATCCTTCAAATTAATTTTTGAAGATGTTTTCATTGCCTCCTAAACGAGAACTTTTGCATCAATTTTGCATTACTGGTCCAAATGAATTCATCCAATATTTCCATGTAGACAAAAATACATTCTATGAGAAAAAATATTTTATTTTATTCTGAGTTTTTGTGATTTTGTTGTTGTCCCTAATAAACTCCATTTTGAGCTTTCATCCATTAGGGGAGATTTGAGGGCATAGAAAGATTGTTTCAGGCTTATTTCCTATGCTCAGAACCAACCTCTAGGCAATGGTCAACTTGGGGTATCACTTTTTGGACACACTAATTAGGTGATTTTGGTTTAAAACCTCCAAAGTTTGTCTAATTTGTTCATTTTTATCAATTAAGAAGATCCTAAAATGAAAAAAAAAATTCTTGCACCTCAATAAGATCAAAATATATATTCCTCATTAATTGTTGTTTTTTTAAATTTCAAATTTTTGGATCTATTCATAGATGTGAGAAAAAACACTAGAATTTGGGGATTTGCAAGCATCATAATGCACAATTTATTGAATGTTTAATGATAAAACTAATAATTTTATATATTAGACCACAAAATATAAGTCATATCCAAAAATCATATTAAAATAAAATTATTTGATATCCCAAATGCTCGTTATTGAGGATTTTATGTACCTAGGACAAAACTTACTTTTTCAACTAAAAAATTCTTAAAATTCTTCAATTGTGATGATTTTTTTTCTTGATACATTCTTAGTTTAGATAGTTAAAACTACATTTTGTGAAATCATACTATATTATATTTAAAAGGTGAGGTCACTTGACACATGAGAGTGGCCTAACATTATAGTTAAGACAACCTTTTTAGATACCCCAAGCTGATTATTGACCTTCTACTGTCAAAAATAAAAAATTATTAAAAAAGAAAAAAGGAAAAATTATTGAAGATTTTTTTCTGAAACATAATTTTCAAATAAGAAATTATTAATTAAATATTCTTATTTGATGCAGTAGTATCATTGCCACATCAAATTGCTATTGAGGTGACATTCCTCATACTTCGGGAACTTTGGGAACCCACAGTCTTCTAGAGGGCTGAAATCCCTTCTAATGTCACTTTTGCTTTCGGTATTGTACGTGTAGGTCAGTTTCATAAATAACTTGGGAAAATTTGAAAAATGTCGAAAATAAATAAATAATTTACAATTGTTTCCAAAAATGTGAAAAAATTAGTCCTGAGAAAAATTAGAAAAAGGAACACACTTATGCATGAATAGAAAGAATCAATCCAAAATTAGGTGAAAGTGCCAAAAAGCAAAAAATTCCTATTTGCCTGCGGAATTGTCAAAATTCTAAAATGAAATTATTCAACACCAATGTGCCGAAGCAGACCTGAATGTACGATATTGGCTAAAACATGATTATATTCCTAAAAAGCTAATGTTTTTCTTTTTTATCTTGGAAGAAAATCCAAAAATCATGGTAAAAATTGAGATCATATGAATCTACATGAATTCTTTTTTTCTCTTGAAGAGAATGTAGTGGTTAAGACCAACACTTGTTTAATTCAACCACTACAAGAGAAAGGGATGTTTTTAGTATAGTCCTAGTAGTATAGACTGTTAAGTAATGACCTATAAGGAGTCTTTTAAGTAAAATTTTACTGAAAAATACATTTATTCCTAGTAAATAACACAGGTATTTCTAGTAAATTTTTACTGAAAATCTCCTTAAAGGTCATTACTTAAAATCTTATGTCTAAGACTATACTTAAAAACTTGCTTAAAACACCCCTTTCTCTTTAATGTAGTGAATTGTTTGGTACATTGGCATGTAAAGAACATTGTTGCAACAATATTTTTGTGACACCTATTTTGTAGAATATCTAAAAAAGGATTAGATGACATTTGTTTTAAAAACAAAGTAAGTTTTTTTGTATTCGTAGAAAGCTTGTCACTACAAGAGAAAGGGGTGTTTTAAGTGAGTTTTTAAATAGTCCTAGACATAAGTTTATAAGTAATGACCTTTAAGGAGATTTTCAGTAAAAATTTACTAGAAATACGTGTGTTTTCAATAAAAATTTACTGAAAATCTCTTAAAAGGTCATCACTAATAACCTTATATCTAGGACCACACTTTAAAACTCACTTAAAACATCCCTTTCTCTTGTAGTGTGTGCATATATGCAATTGGTGATATTATGTGTGAATAGCAACCTTTATTGTATGTGAGGTAGTGCATATACAAAAATTGAACATTCATTTTCTTTTATTTGACATTCATTTTCCTAGAAGGACAAAGACTCACCTTTGAACATGGATACAATGATGAGTTTTAGCAATTATATCATAATGTACTAGTGTACCACTAGTTTGAACATGTCTTAGGCATCATCATGTATGTAGTAGTTAAAGTGCTCCTGTGTATAGGAAATAATAATGAAAGACAAAATAAAATAAAGTATTGATATGCACTTTGATCCATGCATATTATATAAAAGTGGACTAAAATGTTCACCTTTCATCAAAAAACAATATATCAAAAATACTATTTTTAGAAGTGGCACTAATTTTGTGCACTCTCTAAAAGGATACTTCAATGTAGCTTGACTCCACCACCATGTAGTAGATACATTAGACATAAAAGTTTTAGTGAAAATAAAAATATATCTTATAATTCTTATCACACTTAAACAAATAAAATAGAGTACATTAAGTTTACCAAGGCTACAAAGAAGTTACTTGGATATTCTCATATTGAAGATCTAAAAACTTTTCTAAGTCATGATCATCTAAAAATAATTTGGCTTTCTATTGAATTTCTTGGTATTGACATTGATATTTTACCTCTTAAATACAAGGGAGTCAACATCAATGACAATGATATGGAAAATTTCAAAAATATAAATTTTTTTTTAATATGAAGCACTTGTCTATTTGATTAAATGAGAGATTCAACATGACAAATTCACAGTGCATTTACACATTCTAAAATGTGTGAGTTTGAACAAGGATTGGCCTCAAATAGCAAATCATGGAAGTAGGCTATGTAAGGGTGACATTACTCACATATGGCACAATAGAAGTCTAGTGATGGACAAGGCTACTTTGTTCAAGCAACTAAAGTGGTTACCATTTCAAAGAATTTGGTTTGTTTTAGTAATAATTTCATAGAATTCATATTACTAGAAGTGATTGTTCTACTTTGCACATTTTTGAGTCAAAGACATTGTAATGGTCATGGACAATCTATTTGCATGTACTTTTTAATTTCCAATTGGAATTGAATTTGGAATTCTCAATGCCAAATATTCAATATAAATTATTGATTAAAAATATTTATATGTATTTATAATTTGAACTAGATCTAATATTCAACTTGGATTTCTATTTTCAAGTTCAATCCTCATTGCAATTTTAATTTGAAAGAAAATCACAATTCCAATGTCTAAGTAAATTGCAATTGCAATTGCATACTAAATTGGAATTTCAATAAATATTATAATACTTCAATCCTAGCTTTAAGTGAAATATGCAAATTCAATGTTATAGTTATAGTATACATAAAACAAATTTCAATCCCCTACTTCAATATAATTTTTCAAGTTCCTTAGAAAAATAGCAATTTAAATTTAGAAATTGAATGTCAAATGCATTTAACATACAAATTACTAATATGTAATTTTCTTGGAGTAAATTCTAGGACTATAGCAATTACATTGTGATGTTTATCACTATTATCTTTATTTTTCTTTAAAAATTTCATCCTATTTTGAGCATTTTGGTAATTAATAGGATTTTCACAAAGATATTATTTTTAAAAATTATATAGAATTCATTTAATTTTTTTATTTATCGAGAATTGAAAATAGACTTTATATATATATATATATATATATATATATATATATATATATATATATATATATATATATATATATATATATATATATATGTGGAATGAAAGAAATTGAATATTGTGTGCTTTGGATGGTACAATGGCAACAACCTTTTAGGGATGTAACTCATTATGTTTAATTCCTAGAAGACCTTTGTCCCCTTGGAAAACAGAAGGGATTTCTAGTAAGCTCATATAATATCAATTTTTTTGTGTTTTTTTGAAACTTTTTCATGAGATAGAAAAACACATTAGCTTTCTAGGAACATAATTTTTCTTTCAATAAGTAACCGTGAGCAAAAGTTATGCCATCCTAGTAAAATTTTCACCTTGAAGAAATCTATAGAAACTTAAATTAAAAAAATGTTTCTTATAGATCATATTTTTGTCTACATGGAAAGCTTTGATTCATTCCATTTAGATTAGTGATGAGAAAGTTATGAAATAATAGCATCTTCTTGAAAAATGTCACGTATTAGATTCGTTTTTTAACTCAATTTTCACAATTTTCTAAAAATAGTTTTAAAAGTTTTAGTTTTTCTGAATGCTAGTTCAATCTCAACATTAGAATTATTGTATTCCAATTCCATCTTAGACATATTCACAATTTAGTTTTTTCTTCCGTCTCAACTTGTTGCTACTTAACAATTGTTTTAACACTACAAGAGAAAGGGGAGCTTTAAACAAGTTTTCAAGTATAGTCCTAGACATAAGATTTTAAGTAATGAACTTTAAGGACATTTTCAATAAAATTTGACTAGAAATACATGTTTTTTTAGTAAAATTTTATTGAAAATCTCCTCAAAGCTCATTATTTAAAATCTCATGTCTAGGACTATACTTGAAAACTCACTTAAAACACCCCTTTCTCTTGTAGTGTAAGAATGAGAATTAGTTTTTTTTCCTAGACTCTCAATTCAATTCTTCATGATAATTTTTTTTTTAACTCAAACTTTGTAGTGCAAAAAAATTAAGTTCAGAAGGTTCAAAGTCAAATAATCTTATCTTGCAAGGTGCAAAAACTTGTTTTCTTCACTTTAAATGCAAATATCTTGCAATCTATGCAAACAAAGTTCTTGAAATTTCTTTCACATTTTTGCACTACTCTAGTGCAAGATCCTAAGGTTGGATAATTATGCCCAAAAAATAGATTTTCAAATAGATTTTTGTTCTTTCCAATAGAAATGGCAATTTTGAGTTTGTTTTTTATGAATACAAGGCCATGGTCTCTTAGGGATTAATGTGGGACCCCTCAAATGCGACACTAGTTTAAAATCACCATCTCCAAAATCAAGATGTACCTATATGGAAGATATAATTTTAACACCTATGCCAAAAAAATATTAACCCTTCCTAACTTTTGCATACAGGTCCAAACATTGTGTTCTTTGATGCATTGGAACCTCTTTTCAATTGCCAATAAGAAATAAGAAAATTTGATCAGCCTAATAATAGTAACTAGGCACAACAACAAGAGGTAGTGGTTTGGAGAGGGTCCACCTTAATTAGTTGATATCACCTAGAAATGCCACAATGCAAACAATGTGAAGTATATACAAGCATTGTAAGCAAGATCATTGGGGAAATTTAATTCAAAACCACAAGAGTTTCAGAAAGCGGAGTCAATATAAAATTGTTTACCAATGAAACATAGTCCCTTTCGCATCCTTAAAAAAGGTCCCCCTACATTGAACAAAATTGATTTGTATGGTTGTTCAATCAATCCCAATACTTGAATTAACTAATACCATAGTGTGACTTCACCTTAGTTTTTTTTCTTAATTAAATAATGTCAGAATTTATTTTTTATAAAAAGCTAAGAAACAAATTGTGAAATTTGTGGATAGTGAGTAAGAGTTATATTGGAAGTTTTTGAATTGGTGGGCACTATGACTGTTGTATTAAAGAGAATAGAAGAGTCTATTATTAGTCTATTAAGGTCATTCATTAAAAGCAAATAAATGAACAACTACCTTGAACTTTTAACAATACAATTAAAACACATTACACAAAGTCCACTTCTACGCATGCATATTAAACAAAATTAGAAGAATTAAAATGTTTTCACTTTTATGATCCACTTAAATTTGAAAAGATATGATATTTCATTCATTGTAAATATATGACAATTTGTCAAATATTTACATGATTACATAAACGAAACCGTCTTTAATCCATATAAATGTAAACAAACCACTTTCGATGAAAAAAATTTGTCATTGCAAAGATGAAGGCCAAATCATATTACAATACATTTACGTGAAGTATCTAACAAAGGGTAATACCTTTAATTTCCAACATGGAGTGGACCACTTCTTGGTTATACAATGGAATGGAATGAAAGAGTTACTAATATTTATGGATTTTTCTAGTAGCCTAGATTATTACTAGATAACTATAGCAAGCCACATGGCCTATATATAATGGAAGCTACATAAATAGAGTAGCTTCATTGAAAAGTATGTATAATTGAAAAATAGTGGCAAAAATTGACAAGCGTTTGTGATCAGTCAACAACATTACCTCATGGATGCTTCTTTTATCTTTTCTATGGAATTCATCAATTCAATTTTTTCTTGAAGTTTTTTGAGAATTTTGATGGGGGATTCTAAGCAGAACCGTCTTAGGTTTTCCCCTCTACCTACCCTACCCTACCATTCAATATATAATAGGTAGTTTTCCTAAATTATGAAATTGTATTGGTTTGAATAATATTGTATTGCAACTATCCTAGAATACCAAGATTGTTCACATCATGGGCTATAAAATGCACATAAATTGTCTTTATTTTTTCCAAAATTCAAAAAATTTACATCATCATTTTATGTTGATATTCATATCCAGCAAATAATTCCTATAAGGTCATTTTACTAAATAAATTGCATTTCTAAACTTTCTCAGGATCTTGTTGTTTTTAAAAATCCTTTAGGGGCTAAAGTAGTGTAGGGAATCAAACAAATGATACTTGATTTAAACTAGCCTCCAAAAGAATTAAGTACTTTTTTCTTGAAATTTGTTTGAACAAAAGTTTGAGATTTTGAAATTTTACCCCGAAAGGACAATTTTTTGTTGAATAGACAATTGAAAATTCAAGTAAGTTCCTATGAATTCTATCAGAAAAAAATGGTACCTTAAGAGGGACATTGAACTCTAGACTAATGGTGCAAATGAAGGAAATTTTTAAAAATTGAAGTTTCGAATTATTTTTTATTTCCTATTTTTGTCAATGTATTTGCATTTTTGGCCACAGTCAAATAGCCCTCCTAGATCCCTTTTTTTTCTAATGAATTTTGGTTGGATGGTCCTTCATAGTAGGAATATAATTTTTTTCCAATCGGCTATCTATAACAAAAGTTATATTGCCCTGAATTTTTTTGGTGACTCATGCAATTTGATTATCTTTGGGGCATCTTTTGTAAAAAAGCTCATCAACTTTTGAAATTGTCATGTATGGAACTAATAAAATATGGCACACAATTGTCCATAAAAAACAATATTAGTTTTCAAATCACATTCTAAGAGGAATCAAACTTTGTTAGCTATGTTGGAGTGGTTTTAAAAAAAATTCTTCTAACGATTAGTGTACTACCAATTTACTTAACCTCCTCGCATTCTTAGATGATTTATAATAATCTAAACTCCATATTTGCTTCTAAATTTTTTTATGAGTGAACCTAACATCATATACTTGTGAATGGTCAAAATCCTCATTTTTGCATAAAGCAAAAATTTTACTTCAAGAAAGCTCAAAGTGTGCTTACCCTATTTTACATGAATGAAAAAAAAGATTTTTTCTCACTTCAAACTACATATTCTTTCAATCCACGGGAAAAATGGTCTGAAATTTTCCACACATTGACTTACTTGTTTAGTACACTTTAGTATAGTTGGAATTCAATAAAAATAATTTAATTTTTTATTTTGGGCAATGCATTGTAAATTGGCAATTTTACACTTTTCCTCTTCATAAACACCTTCCATTCTTTAGGGGGTAGAACTTACATATGTCTCTTATCATGAACACATGTTTACACTATTTGCAAAGCATAGTCTTTCAACAATTGTTAAAATGAATTAGATGCCTAAAATATTATATTTTTTGCAATGCAAACAAAAATCTTGAGAAAATAATTGCAAATTTGGCCCCTACTAAGAAAAACATCCTTTACAAGAGAGAATATAGAAAATGTCGACTTTATCATATTGTCTAAGTGGAATTCAACCATCACTAAATTCAAGATTTTTTTTTTTTGGATAAATGAAAGCTACACTTCATGGCACTCAAAAGATACACTTACTGAATTTGTTCTATGTTGAGAAATGGACCTTTGGGATACTAATAGTTTAAGATAATATTGTTTTGAATGTCAAATGCCTACTTTGTACAATAATTATAGGAAGAAAGTCTTAAAATTAGCCTTAGAAAGCAATAGATAAGTCAATTATGCTAGCATGTGAGCCTACTAATGCAAGCATATGAGCCTAATAGGTGTAAGTAGATATTCTACAAATATTAAAGGTGTTTATAACAAATATGTTTATAATATGAGTATCATATAACCATGTAAGGTGCTTCAAATATAAGTACCTATAATATAAATATAAATCTATAACCATGAAAGATGCTTATAACATAGGTACCTAAAACATAGACACTTATAATATAATTAGGCACTTATCATATAAACATCCTATAACCATGAAAAGTGCCTATAACATAGGTACTTATGACATAGACACCTATAATATAAACATCCTAAAACCATGGAAAGTGCCTATAACATAGGTCCCTACAGTATGAACATCCTATAACTATGGAAGGTACCTATAATATAGGTACCAATAACATAAGAGCTTAGGCTCCTAAGCTCATGGGCTCAAGATCCTAGGCTCATATGTTAGCAACGTGATAGATAAGTGCATTATCCTTGGGAATAATATATAACTTCTTCATAAATGAACTATGGAAAATCCAAACTAGTTTTCTTATGTTATAACCATATTGAAAGTAAAAAAATATAGTGACAAAAGGTGAATAGGTACACAAATATTTTGAAAAAAATATGTCTTTGTACATAGAAGTGTGTTGAAATATAGATTAACAAGCACTTGAAATTAAAATCATAATTTGATGAATTTGTAGCTTAGAAACCTATGCACACTTAGCTCTCACTCATATAATTATGGGTAATATGAAATGGATATGCAAATACAAAAAGAATGATATTTAATTGCACAAGGTAGATACTATATTACTATCTTAATATTTGAATAAAGTAACTACACTTAAAATGGACCCTTCCTCATAGTGAATCCCTATTTTTGAAGGAAAACTAAATAGAGAAGATACCCCAAATGGTGCACATTACAAGGACAAGTGTAAGGTGGAGTTGTAGGCCATTTTGAGTGATGTGCAACTCTGTTTATAGTAATGTGGAGGTGGCAACCTTACAAGTGGTTGATACTACTGTTGTGATTTCTTGATGTGTGTCAAATCGATTTTGACATCACCTACATGACACTTTTAGCACCCTACACCTTGCATGTTTGAAAATTTGTAACAAATTCACAATGTGTCCACAAATTATGAAACCACTTGCATTTTGAATCATAGTACTTCACCAATGTGCAAAAATTGTTGTTCATTTTTTAGAGCATATTGTTCATGACACAAAGCTTATTTGTGTGATTTTAGGAGTTGTAGTTGATTTTGTGTTCAAATTGAGGCTTGCTCTCAATGTGGTGTCAGCAACTGCGTGGAGCAGAACAGGCACAGGGCTACTGAGCAGAACATTCAGGTTTGAGTTGCTTTTGTTTTTGTTTTTTAACACAAATCAGGTTTGAGTTCGGAATAGAGTCGTTCTCTTCATTCGTATTAAAAAATTTAGAAATTGCCCAACACCGTGTGAGACACCGACCCAACACGCCCATAGGATCTGGCTCAAATTTGATAACATTTGGACTCAGTCGTCTGTCCTGGCGGTTAGGATTGGTAGCACCATAGTTTGGAACAAGAAAAAACCAGTTCCCTGTAATTTTATTTAGCTCCTGTGTTCTTCGTTCTGTCCAGCCTTTGGCTTGGCTGTCTTGTAATTGTTGTTTTGCAATGGATTCCATTTGTTTCCAAAAAAAAATAAAATTTATAAATCAACTAGGACAGCAACCAGCATGTATTTGTATCCCAATTGCCATTTCTCACTGTGTCCAAATGATGATGAATTGGGTTCCCTTGCCAGAGAGAAGTGGTGGTCACGTAAGAATTCGGCAGTCAATCAATGCTTTTTTCTTTTCTGTTTCTGAAACAAATGAAACGGAATTTCATTGTCAATCAATTGCTTTCATCTCCACTCTGTCAATTCTTCTACACAACAGCAGCAGACTGAAAAAAGTGTGAGCATGGCACTTGGTTGGAAGTAACATTAGCACTGGACGTCAGACTCCTTCAGTTTTAACAAAAAAGTAGGAAAATAAAAAAAAGTATCAGAAAAAAAAAGGCAGACTGTGAAACAACCACTTTCTAATGACACCAAAAGGGTTATTTAGTACGAGACAGTGAATAATCATTTGATTAGTATGAAATTAGAATGACCAATCTAACGCTACACCACGAATGCTACAACAGCAAAACCAACGTTGAATAGTATGCCCTTGTGATAAATAGTTTAGGCTAGGCCATAATGAATAACCATTTCAGTGTACCAGTGGTTACCAATAGTTGAAGCTGAGCATTTTCTCTCCAATTGTGCAAAATGTCGCACCGACACGTGTGACACAAGCTTAACCCACCGTTCTCAGATGCAAGACCCGAGTCCAAGCCATCAGAAGCAGAAGCGGGTGTATAACTTAACCCAGCAACACCTAAGTTACAGTAAGTTAACATGAGACCATCCACAGACAGCTCTTTTTCCATCGTACAATCCCACGCTTTGTTGAACATTCATGTGCGACAGCAATGCAACAATGGAGAGCATCCCCAATAATGACTCACCTCTGGACTCCCCTACGGCAACCCTTACTAACTCCGTTCTCCCCCGCCCTCTCACTGATGAATTTTCCATGTTTTCGGTTCCCCGAAAAGTCTCAAGTTTTCACCAGCCACAATCATGAATCCCCACTGCAGTCAACCGACTGATCGGCGAGTTGGTTAATCATGTTACTCAACCGCGGTACTAACTTAACTACTAAAGCGTGCAGGTCTTAAAAAATACGTACTCCGTAGAAAACACCAGGTTTCAATACAGAACAGCAACTCCCACCAGTGGCCTTGCCTTCTGATAATGACGGTGATGCAGTGCCGGTGGAGCCTGGCAGAGGCGAGTGAAGAGCAAGAGGTTAATAAGCTTATAATTAATGGAGGATTATTTTCTTTTTGGATGGAAGTGGGCAACAGAGGGGGCAGCAGAGGAGCAGCAGAACAAAAGGGGAACGGCCATGGCTATGGCAGCTGCAGGCGCAGTGCGAGCCTTGCATAATGGAGCCAGGGTGGTAGGGTGGGGTGGGCTGGGGGTGTGGTAAGGACTGTCTAGCTTAGCTAGGCTTGCCTTCTCCTTCGTTGGAGTTTCACTGCCTTTACTGAATGATTGGGGGTCACTCTGCCAGCTCCCCCTCCACCTCGAGTCCACCGTCCCGAGGAGCTGCTGGGCCCCGGGGACTGCTACCGCAACAATTTTACTAGAGAACCATCTCAAGCTCCCAAGCTTGCAGCCCTCTTTGACAAGCTGCAGCGGGAATCCTGCGCTCAGTCTAGCTAGCTCCCGGAGAGAGGCGAATCCCAGGCCAGTAGCTTCGACTCCTCTGTTTGCAATGGAGCGTGGCTGGGAGGGAGCTTCGAGGGTTGGGTACTAGTAAGGATTTCTGGGAATAAGATTCACGGACAAGTTGATGGTGGGCTTGGATCTGGACATGGGGAAGCAGTGGATGCGCGCGGAGCCTGCCAAGGCGGGGGGTCGATAGTAGTGGCCATAGCTTGAATCTCGTGGGGAGCACTTGAGGTGTATGGCGATTGGGAAGCCCAGCTTTCAGATTGAAGAACGTGTGTTTGCTGGGGAGCTTGGGAGTTTTGAGTAGCGTTTTGGGCATTGTGTTCTCGCCAGCTAGCTCCAGGTGAGGGTGCGTGAGCAGCTGCTGCAGCGATGGAGGCAAATGCGGGCCTGGTGGCGGGATCCCACAACCGGAATGAGCTCGTGGTCATTCCAGCGGAGGGAATCCATGGGGTAATGATCGAATCCACTAGTCACGCCCTAGCTGCCACCTTCACCTATTCTCCAATCCTGTAGTTTAGGCATTCTAAGCCTAGTTCTCGAAGGGGACGTCAATGTCGATGTAGTAATGGAGTCGGTACAGCGGAAATGAATCTGCGTTTGGTCGAATCACTGGGTTGAGTTCCTGCAATTCGATCTCGTTGCCTGAATCCGGCACTTTGGGTTTCATGCACTACTTAGATTTGGCCAGAACTAATTCGTCGTGAAACATGAGCCAGTGATTCGACTAATTTACTAATATGGAATGTGTTACAGCTAACAAAATGTCCTCACTCTGTTTTTGAAAACGTGAAAACTGGATGTGTGCCGAAGTTTCTAGTGACATGCCGACCGTAAAGAAATGAATCTGAATGAGAAGTACTGAGTCTAATGTGGTGGTGGATTGCAGCCGAGACGCATGAATCAACCTCTCAATGATCTGGTGTGTCAAATCTGTGGCGACCCTGTTGGTCTGAATCTTGACGAGGAACAGTTCGTGGCGTGCAACGAGTGTGCGTTTCCTGTGTGCCGCACTTGCTATGAGTACGAGCGCAAGGAGGGCAACTCCGTGTGCCCTCATTGCAAGACCCGCTACAAACGCCAGAGAGGTGCGTATTCAGTCACGAATTCCTCTGCTTGCACAATCGATTAAAGGAGGTTATCAGCCCCTGGAATGTCTTGATTGATTGAATCAAGATGAGTTAGAAGGGAATTCAGTCACTGATGGTAGCTAGATTGGGGATTCCTGACATGGGGGATGTGGTTGCGGGTGCAATTAGGAAGCGCGCGGGTACCAGGAGACGAAGAAGACGACCTGGACGACTTGGAGAACGAGTTCGAGATGGACAAGCAAGACCAGCAGGCATCCGCGGACACATTCCTGCCGGGGCGCATGAACTACGGCAGAATGTATGAGCATGAAGTAGCCACGCACCACCTGAATCTGCACCAGCCGCCGCGCTACCCCATGATCACCGACGGCCAGGGCGGCGACTGTGATGACGACGAGAATCAAGCACTCGTCGTGCCCTCCAACGGCAAGCCCATCCATCCCCTCAATTACCATGACCCCAACCTCCCTGGTACTCACTCTCCCTGAATTACAAGCAATCCACAATCATTCCCTGAACAGTCGTTACATTGAGGGTTTTCAGCTGGCAAAATCGTGTCAACCATGTGCAGATCGCTCTGAAATATTGGGCGGTCATAATTCTGAGGTTCCAATTTCTTGAAATTTCACCGTTTTGACGAATAAGATGATCTGGATTCGTTTTATCCTGGAAATTGAGTGCGTGACATTGTGTGTGTTCCAGTGCAAGCGCGGCCGATGGTCCCCTCGAAGGACTTGGCGGCGTATGGCTATGGCAGTGTGGCATGGAAGGACAAGGTGGACGACTGGAAGCAGCGCCAAGCGAAGCTGCAGATGATGATGAGCGATGGCGGGGTGCTGCATCCTAATGACATGGACGGCGACCCGCTGGGCCCGGATCTGCCCATTATGGACGAATCGCGACAACCCCTGTCTCGTAAAATCCCCATCGCGTCCTCGAAGATCAACCCCTACCGGATGCTCATCGTCATCCGACTTGTTGTTTTAGCGTTTTTCCTTCGCTACCGAATTCTGCATCCCGTGGAGGGCGCCTTCGGGCTGTGGATCACCTCCGTGGTGTGCGAAATTTGGTTCGCGGTCTCCTGGATCCTGGATCAGTTTCCCAAATGGCTGCCCATCGAACGGGAGACTTACCTCGACCGCCTGTCGCTCCGTTACGAGAAGCCCGGGATCATGTCGCAGCTGGCGCATGTGGACGTGTACGTCTGTACCGTGGATCCACTAAAGGAGCCGCCGATCGTCACCGCGAACACTATTCTGTCGATTCTCGCCGTAGATTACCCCGTGGACAAAGTTTCCTGCTACTTGTCTGACGATGGCGCGGCCATGCTCTCCTTCGAGGCGCTATCCGAGACGTCGGAATTTGCGCGCAAGTGGGTACCCTTCTGCAAGAAATTCGCGATCGAGCCGCGCGCGCCAGAAATGTACTTCGCGCTCAAGATCGACTACTTGAAAGACAAGGTTCAGCCGACTTTCGTGAAGGAGCGGCGCGCCATGAAGCGCGAGTACGAGGAGTTTAAGGTGCGCGTGAACGCGCTCGTGGCGAAAGCGCTTAAGGTGCCGGAAGATGGCTGGACCATGCAGGACGGCACGCCGTGGCCGGGAAACAACAGGTCCGACCACCCGGGGATGATCCAAGTGTTTCTGGGCCACAGTGGGGGACTAGACACTGATGGAAATGAGCTGCCGCGCCTGGTCTACGTCTCCAGGGAGAAGCGACCCGGGTTCAATCACCATAAGAAGGCCGGCGCCATGAACGCGCTCGTGCGCGTCTCCGCCGTGTTGACAAACGCACCTTACATGCTCAATCTCGATTGCGATCACTACATCAACAACAGCAAGGCGCTTCGGGAAGCCATGTGCTTCATGATGGACCCCAATGTAGGACCCAAGGTCTGCTACGTCCAATTCCCGCAGCGATTCGACGGCATCGATCGCAACGATCGTTACGCCAATCACAACACTGTCTTCTTCGACGTAAGGATCCATAACCATGGGCGTACGTTTGGTTCCACAACCGTCGGCATTTCTCCCTGTATTGATCGATGAAATTGCTAATTTGTATCCCGTGATTTGCAGATTAACATGAAGGGATTGGACGGGATTCAAGGCCCGGTGTACGTGGGCACGGGATGTGTGTTCCGAAGGCAAGCTTTGTACGGCTATGAGCCCCCGTCGTCGAAGAAAGGGAAAAACGCCGGCTGCTGCAGCAGCCTCCTCCCGTCATGCTGCTGCGGTCCTCGCAAGAAAAAGAGCAAGAAGAAGAGCAAAGGGAAGTTCTTCTCCAAGAAGTCGAAGCTGCCATCAGGTGCGGACTCCAGCGTTCCCATCTTCCGACTGGAGGATGTGGAAGAGGGCATGGACGACAACACCGTGGACCACGACGCTATCAATAGCAGTGTACCATCGATGGTCTCCACCAAGGATTACGAGAAGCGGTTCGGCCAGTCGCCCGTGTTCGTCGCGTCCACCATGCTGGACAGCGGCGGCATACACCACTCCGCCAGCGCTGGGTCGCTCCTCAAGGAAGCCATTCACGTCATCAGCTGCGGCTACGAAGACAAGACCGATTGGGGTAAAGAGGTACGCTTACGTGGGGATGAGCAATTCACGAGCAATTGGTGCAATTTCTTACATGGTAGATCACATTCGTTATGTGGGGATGATTCACCAGCAATTCAGTTTTGGTGAAAATTCGTGTGTGGTCGATCACATTCGTTAAACTGCGAGTTTCAAGACTCCAAAATTGTGACATAGAGCCCTAGAAACTGGAATAGTTCTAAACTGCGTCAGGAAAATCGCCAATTTCGTGAAATTTCGCCATTTTATAGAACTTGACGATGTAAGTACCAGACATTAGGGTGCATACCTGCAATTGTACTAATTGATTCAATTGCTTCCCCAGATTGGGTGGATCTATGGGTCGGTGACAGAGGATATTCTGACGGGCTTCAAGATGCATTGTCGGGGATGGCGGTCGATCTACTGCATGCCCCGCCGGCCGGCATTTAAGGGCTCAGCGCCCATCAATTTGTCCGATCGGTTGAACCAAGTGCTGCGGTGGGCGCTTGGTTCCGTCGAGATTTCACTCAGCAGACATTGCCCGCTCTGGTATGGCTGGGCTGGCAACTTGAAATGCTTGGAGAGACTGGCGTACATTAACACCACCATCTACCCCTTGACGTCGTTGCCTCTCGTCGCCTATTGTACTCTTCCCGCCGTGTGTTTGCTCACAGGAAAATTCATCATCCCCACCGTAAGTCACTTCAATGCCGGACTATCAGTCACCCCTTAAGTGTCCAAGATAATAATTGAAAAATCTACTTTGAAGTTGATTGCCGATTGTAGATACTTTCAAAGCATGTTTCTACTGGATGGACACTTTCGGCCATTTGGGTACTGATAGTTTAGTTTTAGGATTCAGGGTTTAGGGTTTTAGGGTTTGGGATTTGTTGACCGGATGCCTGAATTTTGAATGTGTTGTGCAGATAAGCAACCTCGACAGTTTGTATTTCATTTCCCTTTTCCTGTCGATCTTCATTACTGGAATTCTGGAGATACGGTGGTCAGGTGTGGGGATCGACGAGTGGTGGCGTAACGAGCAGTTCTGGGTGATCGGGGGCGTGTCTGCGCATCTGTTTGCTCTCTTCCAAGGTTTATTGAAGGTCCTCGCTGGTATCGACACGAATTTCACTGTCACGTCGAAGCAAGCGGAGGACGAGGATTTCGGGGAGCTTTACTTGTTGAAGTGGACGACGCTACTCATCCCGCCCACCACTCTCTTGGTCATCAACATGGTGGGCGTGGTGGCGGGTATCTCCGACGCGATCAACAACGGCTACTCCTCGTGGGGACCCCTCTTCGGCAAGCTTTTCTTCGCCTTCTGGGTGATTGTGCATTTGTACCCGTTCCTCAAGGGTCTCATGGGGCGGCAAAACCGAACCCCCACCATTGTTATCGTGTGGTCCATTCTCTTGGCCTCCATCTTCTCACTTCTTTGGGTCCGTATTGACCCGTTTCTGGCCAAGTCCACCGGCCCCAACCTGGTGACGTGCGGCCTCACCTGCACGTAACGAATTGCTATCCTTTCCCCCCTGAATCCCAATCCCAATAATCAGGATTCCTGAGAATCTCTCTGCCTGAGTGCTCCTTGGCGTGCAGGCATGTCCACTCTCTAGTGTTCGTGGTGACAAGAGCCAAATGTTTGTAGATAATAATACTTGAGATTGAAATTATAGCAGCTTAGACTAGATCGGATCGATCGATCGATCGAGTGAGTGAGCTCGAGTGAGGATCGAAATTACTTCATTGTATCTCTAGAATTTAAATCACAATATTGATCCTCCATTGCCATGTGACAAAATTCAGGCACTAGTCTCGAGTCATTATTTTCTAGCCGCAGCTGGAGGGATTGAATTGTGTGTAGAGACTTTGACGGACTGAGCTCTTTGAAACTCTGTCTAGATCTTTGTATATGCCTAGCTTGTTTCGCGACTCTACGCCGACGCAACTCAAGCGTGAGCAATATCTATTACATCATCTCGGGAACCATTATCACTCTACACAAAGGCAAAGACATGTGCATTTCATCAAAGGCTCCTGATTGAATGTCAGTGATCGATGTTCGTTGAGACCCACGTCAAGGCTGATTGACAGATTACCATTAATATATATGAACTGTTGACCCTGATGAGCTCTTGGGTTCGGATAAACGTGGATTGTTTATGCACATTCACTGAACATCTTTTATACTTATCCATAGTAGCTTAATTACTAACAAAAATGATTTTCAAATCTCATTCTGGGATGCTAGAATGTATAGGACAACCAGAATTCCAATTTTAAGGTGAAAGAACAGTTGAAGTAGACACAAATTATTGCAAACTTGTTCAGTCTTGTGACTCCCGTCCCAATGTACTGTTAGTACAACAGGTTACATCAAAAAAATCAGCCGGCATTATTTCATGTATATATCACAGAAGTATCCCAGGTAGGAGCATAGAAATCCAGGACACCATTGAGTGATATTTTACATCCAGGACACCATTGAGTGACATCTTACATCCAGGACAATGTCAGAAAAGAGGGAGGCAATAACGTTGCTCCTATGCCACGAGATTGATGCGAAGCTCCTTGTTAGAAAAGAAGACCTAAAACATGCACCCGCACATACTCGTCAATACATGGTATCCGACCCAATGTAGGCGGTTAGCTTGGGCCTTTTACGTTAAATTCACCTCAAGGGAATTAACTTAACATAGAGTAGTTAGTAGTTACCATTTACAAAGTTAGCATCAGTCCCCAACTAGGATTCTGTTTCGCCTGCTCATCTCTCTGCGCAATTAAGCTTAGCAGCCACAGTCCTGATTCATTGCTAAACCCTGATCCGTAAACCCTGTCAGCTTAAACCAGAATCTCAGGGTCAGTATTTGGTCTGAGTGTGAGGCTGCAGCTTCAGGTCTTTGCTGATCTGGGGCTCTGGCTGCACAGCTGACCATATCTCTCCATGTACAGTATTTCCTTGGTCATCTCTCAGTCCCACCGACTTGTTTAGACTTTAGACTACTTTCAACTTCCAGGTGGAGAACTGGAGATCGAGAGACCACGTATCTTACATGCTGCCTGGTGCAATACTGGTTACACTGCATGCCAGGACTTCTTTACTGCCACAGACTGTGCTACAGCCTTCGGTGCCGATGCTGCCTTGTAGGGCTTTGGGGTTCAATAATGTAGCCACTAGTCACAAGCAAGCGTCGTCCAGTTGCTCTTCAAGTCAAGCCACCCCCGCAAGCACTCTTGGTGATCGATAGCGCAACTAGGTTACAACTAGGTTACTGCAATGGGCGGTAAGGGAGGAGGTCCGTACGTAAAGCACTCAGGCTTGAGTGTACACGGTATGTACAATTTGCACCCGGGCTCTTGAATGTACACACTACTTGTATACTTTGATTTCTCATTGTTTCAGCAGTAGTATACAAAAGGTATACATTTCAGGAGGTGGACGCTTGCTTTTGGTAACTAGTGCATTTCAACTTCAAAAATTTGTAACTAATTTCACAAAGCTCCAAAAAAATATGAAACGACTTGGATTTGATGCCAAATCCATTCGTCTTTCAAGGAAATTTCACTGGAAATATTTCAAGAAAGTCGAACCTCCCCAAAATGAGTTTCCAGCTCTTAAATGGGTGCTTTATGAACCTCCTACCTTTTAACTTCAATCTCTATCAATGGTGAACAAGCAAGGCATGTCTGTTACTAAATAATTCACTTTTCATTTTTTTATTTATGTATATGTATATATATCATATTTCCCGCAATGGTTGGTCCATCAACTGCAACATTATTTAATGTGACAAGGAATGAGTTCATGGGTTAAGGAACCTTCCCCTCGTTGGCAAGACCAGCATCGATCCTGCACACTAATTGTCTGGCAACACTGGCTGGCTGGCGAGCCACCAGCCCAGCCAGCTCAGTAACTTAATTTGTGTTCTGTAATTATTTACGAAGGACGGGCGGGTGTAAATTAGAGGCACCTGTCGCAGGCTGGACTGAAGCCAGGGACATCAGCGCGCGGTCAGCCGGCACTGAACCCTTGCAGCAACTTTTGTTTTGACTGATTCTCTGATTAACTTAGTCAAACTCAACTTAACTTAACTTAAGCTTACAGCAGGACATGGAACAAACAAAGTGGCACAACTAGCTGTACTAACTTACGCAGCTTCATACTGTACAGTCAGAAAAACTAGCTCTCTCAAATGGACAGAGCCTCAAGCTTAGCCTCAGAACAGTCAGGACAAGAAGTTTCCCATCCTTATTACAAGCATGCGTAAAAGATCTCAGCTCCACACACCTGAATACATTGATTTTTCTAATGAGGTATTTCCCAATTAATTGTTCCAGAAATTTTGGCACCTCTGCCATGGAAAAGTCCTCTAACTTAACAAAAAACTCTCGGGGTTTTAAGAAATCCAACTGAAATTTTTCAAAGCAGTTTACAATTGACAAATGGAAACCTCAAATCTATGCTTGCCAAATATTTTTAAGAGATCCGTTGTTTGTTCTTGGTTTTCTCGGAATAAAGTCCAGGTTTCAAAAATAAATAAAAAGATTCTTAAGAATCACAAGCAGGTGAATGCAACATTCATTCACATGTTGTAAGTACTCTGAAATTTGTCATTTAAGCTTATAACAGATATGATCATCTTGGTTTCAACTTTTGGACACTCTGAAATTTGTTATTTATGTTAACAGATATGACCATCTTGGCTTCGATCTTAGACACTAAGAAGTGTGTCAGTTGTTTCATGAAAACAATGAAACGATTGGAACGTACTTCAGGGAGCTTGCTAGTCTACCCACTAGCTGCTCCAATTGTTGTGAAATCATTCATGCAGTGTGTTGAATTGGTTGGTTTGGAACCGGTATTGTATTGTGACTTTTGTGCTTCAATTTGCAAAACGCTCCAACTCTTACTGAGATGGGTTGTAACTTCCACACATAGCCTAGCCTAACATAGCCTGCCTGTGGATGATGAGCACTCTAGCTTTTGTACTTGCCAGAACTTTGAATGATCATATCTCTCATTGAAGCTCAATCATGCACGCCACACAAAATTCATAACTTATACCAAGGTGGTTTGATTGCATATATATTGCCTTGGGATCGGACAGGGCCCAGTTGGTTGACACTGAAACCATCAAGCCAATGGAGGTTTTCCAACAATTCTTTCATGTGGGACCAAACTAACACAAAAGGTGCACTTCTAAGAAGAAGATGGTGAGGTAGTGCCATGGCCCACTTGAATTGTTAGATAAGTTAGAATGATTGTAGTCATCGTTTGTTTCTTTGGTTGGCATGAGTGGCAATATAAATATTGAGTTTTTTGAGGAGCACTCTAATCATCGTTCTCAGACTAATATTATTTGTTGTGTCTCACTCATGTCGAAACTGAATTTTACATTTTGCACCGACAAAATTGGAATGAAATTTACATGAAATTGAGATAATAGAGTCAATATTGAACTCAGAATTGCATTCTTTGTCTGATCTCTCCGACTGCTGCACGGAAGATCTTGAATTAAAGATTCGATAGGGTTTGGGAAACTTAGGAGAGCATTGGTGACTCAGTTTTGTTGACTGCGAAGGGAGAGGATGTTGAACGTCCACAAATTTAACAATTATTCAATAAGTTGCAATGGTTGTATGTGCAACTCTGTTTGAATGAGTGAGTGTTACAATTGGCATTGTTCATTAAAAGTTAAAATTATGTGAAACAACTCGCTAGTCTATGTCCTGCCTGACAAAATGTTGGAAAGACTAAACAGGACTTCCCCTAAAATTATTATTTTTCACAAAGAAAATTAGATGCTAAAGTGTGTAAAAGGACACTGCAAGCAATTTCGTAAGGTTTAACCTCATTGCACTGTACTGTACTGTACTATACATTACCGGTACTGTGTTGCATGATAGTTCATTTCAATACTATATCAGCCTATATGAATGAATGGGTTCCATGACTTCTGCCATCTCATTCACTATTCAGTTTTTTTACAGTAAAGAGAGATACTCGCCGCGTAAATATTGTACTGCTTCAACCAGCATTTGATATTCCAGATTCTCCTTATTTGTTTGGACTGAGTTTTCGGTAACTTTTGCATTCTTGTCGATCCACTACGTTAGAAAGCAAGAACATTGTAACTTAGAATTGTAGAATTGATGTCATTCTTCAAAACCCAACAATGACAATGACAATGAGCTTGAAGGAGGCGATCAGGTGTTCCTGTTTCAATCCCCCTGGGCAGGGCAAATCCAGAGCCTTTGATTTAAAAAAAATTTAAATCCCCCCTCCAATGCCATTGATCTCCAATTAGGAAAGTAAACCATCACCATTGATTGTTGATGAGAAACGATCTTGGCCATAGGGGTGCTCCAGGATAAGGAAAATAAGATGGATGTATGGATATGGATATAGAATACAATTAGTATATGAAATATATATGGGATACATACATATCCATTTGAATTATGTAGAAATACATACAACAAACAATTTTGAGATATCCCACATGGTTTGCAAGTGTTCCAATGTTAGAGAAATACAAACATGGAATAGGGCAAGTTATATTATAAGCCCACATCTCATTTTCTCAACCAATGGTTGAGTAGCACATATACTCCTATCATGATTTTTAGAAAAAATCACCCATGAATGGTTGAATGACACGTATACCCCACCAATTTTTCAAGTGTGGTTTTCTTCATAAGCTACAATATCACAATGACAATGAGTTCAAAAAGAGGCCATAACTTCAATTTGTAAAACAGAGTCATGAATTTGGCAAAAGTGGTTTCATACATAATCAACACTTTGGGACTAGCATTGAATGTGATATATCTTTAAGAAGAATCTTTGAAAATATTAATTCTTCTTTTTGAAACTTACATGAATTGGAAGTATTTTTATTTGATTCTTTGGTCAAATAAATGAAATATGAGTATTCAATAGGCTATATTTTATGTATGATAATGAAATTTCATGGAAACCATTTTCCAAGGATAATAATAGAACAACATTAGTGCTTTCCAAAATTAATAGCAATATCTAAATTTTTAATTTTTGGGGCCAAAAAATTAGACATTCAATTCTCATAAATGCCCTGCACATAAAAACTAAATTATAATATGCAAAATATATGAATATCAAACAAATATTAATAATATTAAATCACATGTATGCTTATGTAAACTACCACTTATTCATAATAGAGTTTTGACTTAAATTTTTTGAATACATCAAATAAGAACAAACATCTTAAAGACTCATTGTATTTTAAAAAGTCGCATGAAATGACATTTAGAATCTAAAATTTTCAAATTATATATCGACTAGACTATTTGCTAATTCTATTATTATTGATAGTAGTATTTATATAAAATTAATTTCAATGGTCACTTCATTTTTGGATTGTATCTATATTCTATATATCCATTTTGGATTTTGGGAATAGTTAAAAAAATACTCCAATAATTGAACTATTATTATTGTTATTATTATTATTAAGATATTTTATTAAATCAAAATCAATACATTCAATATTTTATCATATAGAAAAAATAAAAAATAAAAATCTAAAACTTAAAACTTTATTGTCAAGAGAAACTTAAGATAATATGATCATTGGAATACTTATGAGTTGTTTTATAAATAAAAATTGTAATTTTAACCAACCACACCAAATTTCATACCAAATTTAAAGTGGAGAAAAAAAAATTTATTTAATCTTTCAAAAGTTGAATGGATTCAAATTTGGATTATATCAACTGAGATTTTCAACTTTAATTTCATCAATACAAATTACTTTATTCATTATACTCCCTTTGTCTAATAATACTAGTCATTTCTATTTTTTCATCTTTCCCATATTACTTGTGCCTTCTAGCAACGTGCTTGAAATGCAATTTAAAGATCACAAATGATTATTTTGTTGCTAGGTTCAATCAATAAAATGAAGTAAAGATATACAATTTATTATCCACTTCATGTATCTAATAAAATTTAGAAATAACATTTTTATTGCAATTAGAATGATTAAATTGATGACTAAAATGGAATATAGATCTTGTATTTTTATATGTCACTTTCCAAATTCTTATTTATTTTTTGATCACATATATTTGATTGTATTGTTGTCACGAAAAAAAATATTTGTCAAAAAATTCATTTCTTTTTAGGGTTAGGAGGTGATATTAGAGCACAATAATAAAATATGTTCTTTACTTGGTGTTAGGAATCATAATAGTCAAGTGGATCTTGTTTAAAGGTATAGTTACAAAATTAATTTCTAAGACCTCGTTGATACCACTCTCAATACCAAGTTGAGAGCAAATATTTTTTTTTCTCTTTCATAGAGACTTTGAAAAAATTCATGAACAAAATTCAAAAGAATCTTTGAAATTATAATTAAAAAAAATACCATTTATTGGTTTTAAAAAACATTTCAAATTCTTCTTAATTACAAGAAGTTGATTACATTTTCGTCACCAATTTGCAAACTTTTTATCACTTTTGGGGATAATATATCCTAGCATAACCTAAACCAAAGATAATAAGTTGAATTTTTAAAAATCATAATAAGTAGTAATAACTCATTCTATATCATCAATTTGATGTAGAACATTCCTTTGCTTTTGCATTGATACAAGGTATACCAACCTAACTCATTCATGACCTAATTTTGTCACTTATAAAATCACCCCACATACACTTTTGTTCAAATTCAATCAAAGTGAATGAAATGTAAAAAAATGAAATGAGCAATGTAAATGGGAGACAATTAAAGGGCATTTACAACCCTTAATGAATGTCAATTGCTTAACTAATGGAGCATATGCAATTTATAAATGACTCAATGATTTAAAATTATATTTTCATTCATTAGGGAAGTTTGTCAAAGTAGTTGTTTTCTAACGCAATGTAGGGGTTATTTAGGTTCAGAACAATTGATTTAAGATTTTTTGAAAGGTGGGTTTATATTACATTTTAGATTCTTATGCCCATATCTATGTGTGGTTTCGTCTTTTTGCAAATCTCTCTAAAAATCCAAAGATGTTTCACCTTTAATCCACAAAATATAAATCTACTTAGGTTATGTTTGTGACAAAAGTGCAAATCAACAAAAATAAATAAATACCATTCAAAAGTTTGTCTCCAAAATATTGAGACTACAAACCACAATAGTAACAAATGATCCACCTTATTATCCCACATGCATTCAACCATCAATTTTACTAGGTTGATGATAATGTTGTAAAAAAGTAAACATCCAATGAGTATTCATTGAAGAAGTTTTATGTGTTATATCTATCTATCTATCTATCTATCTATCAATGGAAAGAATAAAGAATGTTTTAAGGACATGAATCAATGACATATGTGTATATATAATGAGTTTCAATCATTACAATAAATTTTCAAGTTTATTTTAATTATATTTTCGTTGATCACTCAAAGATAAAATTGTCTTTTTGAAACAATTTTTTAATTTAAAAGTAAATTGTGTCACAATTTCATCCATCATAGCTTCATTTGCACAATTTTTCATTCATTTGGTCTTACTAAATCCCAATGACATCTAAACATCATCTCAATTGCAGGCATGAAAGCATAAAAGCATAAAAGATGATAAATGCAATTTTCTTTACAACTTTCAAAGAAAAACAAGCACATTGGAAGTTGTGATTCCCAAAATTCCAAATACTCTAAAAAACTTGTCTCTAGAGTTACTTTAAGTTGTTTTTCCATGCTCTTATGCCTAGTAATTAAACCTTGTAACTTGATGAAAACTTTTTGGTGCAATAAGCTACCTTCTAGTATTAATTTGATGTAGAATGCACTTTTCAAAATATGCATCACCTACCCACAAAAATGATCGAGCATTTTTAAGTTTAAGGTAGGAGGTCCAAAAAATACACATTTAAGAGATGATAATTAATTTAGTAAGGTTAGACTTTTTGAAATATGTTTTAGTAAATTTTCCTTCAAAGACAAATGGAATTAGCATCTAATCCGAGTTTTTCTTACCTTTGATGAATTAGGAATGCATTTCTAAGGTTGAATGTTTTTTTCAAGTCAACAAGGACATGAGTTCCCGAATCATAGGAAACATGGGGAGCACTGCCACATAAGTTCTCTAACATGGTCAGAAAACTACCACATCAGATAATATTAATTAATTAATATTTTTTTAAAATAATATTTTAATATTGAAGGATTTTTTCATATTTTATATTCTGACCAACATATGCTAGTTAATAGCCTACCAATGACCTCAAATTCCTCTAATGTAGTAAACACTAAAAGTGTCCACTTCTCTAAGTGTAAATTATTTATCCATTGTTGGTGAAATGAGAAAGCAAAATATACCAATTTGCAGTAAAAGACACTTTTGAAGCTTGAGAGTTTCACTACCTCCTACCTTAATTCCTTGGCACCGAAATTCTTTTCTTGAATTTTTACATATTTTTGTTTATATCTTTACAAGTTATTATATATTATTTACCTCAATTTCATCAAATTCATGGTATAGAAAGTATGGTTTCAAAAAAGGTAAGCATTGGTTTGGTGAATGAGAAGTTTTGTGGTCAAATAAGCCTTTAGAACCTCTTTATCATCATCTAGGTTTTGGACGTTATAAAACTAAAGGATTAGCCTCTAAAAGACCAAGTGATTGTTCACCATGTGCACAATCTTCGGTAATTACACACAAAGTCAATTTTGGTTGAATTTTCATGAGATGTGAAAATGTTCATACAAGGTTGGAAAATAACATTTTCTTCTAATTACAAACGTTATAATCTTTCAATCCATGCAGTCAAAATTTCTAATTTTTTCCCAACACAATCCTATAGTATTCTAGTATTCCTTCTATTCCCAAATGATCTTCCAATTGCTCAAAAATGATCAATTTTGTTTTCAAAGATCAATGAATATGTAACAACTTCTTTACAACACTTAGAAACGGGGTGAAATTACTTTATTTTTCAGCCTTAATTCCCCCCCCAAATTGTTCAACTAGAAGATCATTTTGGAAAGGAAGGAGTACATATTTGTATGCTTGAATTTTAGGAAAAAATTCAGTTTTTTCTCATGGCCCTAAAAAGTGCTATTCTAATAGGGGTTTTGGGTTTTTTTGAACAACTGGCAACACTTTTTTTGTTTTCTTGACACAAATGAAACGGAAGAAGTGCTAATTTTTTTCACAATTTTTGCCCCAAATGTGCCTTGGTCCTTTAGGGGTTAATTCTCCTCCGTAAGGTTCAAAGTGCAATAATGTATTTACACCTCTCTATAGTGGAGTAGTGGACATAAATAGGCCATGTTACATTACTGCTGGTACTTGGATGTCTGTTTGCAGGGAGCTAAATCTGACGGCCAGCAGACATTTCGCTCAACTGACGGTTCTCAGTGCTCACTACAGTAAGTCACTAACTTACTCATGCATCATTTCCTCAGTGAGCCTGGCTGGCTGGCTGCAAGAAACGGAATTTGACTAACAGTAAGAGTAAGTTACTACTTACTAGTACAGTGGTCAACTCCCCCCAGTCAGTGGAAGCGCTCTGAACGAAAGCAGTGAGGATCATGGTCTCTCACATCCAATATGCGTCCATCATTTCATCCTAGCAATGTGTCAGTTTTGTAAATAATTCAACCAAATTTGAAGCATATTCGAAGTTTTTTTAAAATTTTACTTTTACTTTCTATAGAGACAAATGAAACAGAACATGTTTGAAGTTTGATAGACTTCTAGACCAATAACGAGTACTATAAGGAATCCTTTTACAAAGATTAATAGTTCTTTGTGAATTATGAAACATTGAAATAAGAAAAAAAAATTGAATTTTGTTAAAGGAGACATAATGTTTATATTGTATAAATTTCAAAATTAAACCATTTTGATAGACATGTGTTGATGCCAACCCATGGCTTTGGTTTATTGATATAAAATGTGTTTGATTAGGTAACTTCCCTTCAGATTCCAATCAAGTTTTCGTTACACTAGTTTTCTAACCCTTCAAAGAGAAAGTATTTGTGGTTTCAAAATGAATCATTTTGATTGATCATATTCTAGGTAGTGTAGCTTAAATGAGAAAAATATTTGTTTCAATAGATTGAATGAAGAAACACTTTTTACTTTAATTCTCCAAAAGTAATTATTTGAACTAGTAGGTATCTACGTCTATATTTTTTAAAAAGAGGTTTGTTAGCATATGAGCCTCGGATCTCAAGTCTACGAGCCTAAGAGCTTAGGTACCTATCTTATAGGCACCTTCAATAGTTGTAGGGGACCTACTTACACCTAGGCTCAAGGCTTGTAGGCTTGCATTTTTATGTTCACACACTGGTGCCATTGCTCTTAAAAAATAAAAATGAAGTAAGGCCAAATATGAACCTCTTCATCCATCATGAGTGAAAAATGGTCAATTTGAAGAAGAGCTATTATTAGAATTATTTTATTTTTTAGGATTCTTTCAATTTTTGAGGGAATAATCTTTGTAATATTTAGAGAGCACTTTCCCAAAATATTACAACAAATGAATATTTTTTCTAAAAAGCACATTTCAATTGTAATCACTTATGCCTATGCTTGCCTACTACTATGTAGAAGACATTAAAATCTCATCGAATTTATACGTGCAAGGCTACTATTCCCCTCTAAATGGGTAGATTGATACCAAGGAAATTAGAGATTAAAAAGGAATTGAATTTGTTGTGTTTCACCCTAAAAAGACAAACTTGTCATAGAGTTTAGTTTTAGGGTTAAACTTGAATTTCACATAGTTTTTTTTATTTAAAATGTCTTGGAGTTTCACTAAGAAAATGGATTCCAATAACCTTCTTTTTATTCCTTTTTATTCCCCCCCCCTAAATTGTTAGAAATTAAAAAATTTGTAACACTTTGAAGGTAGCATTGTAAAAGCTTTAAAATTCACCCCTTTTAAACTTTTCTATTTAATTTCTCTTAGTGTCACGTAGCTCAAAGCATGAATCAATTATGTCATGATGATTATCACTATCATTTACAACTTTTCTGAAAATTTTTATACTATTTCAAGCATTTTTGTAATTACTAAGATTTTCATAAAGAAATTACTTCCAAAAATTATATAAATTACATATTTGTGTTTCTGAGAACATTTAAAATTTTGGATGTACATTAAGGTAAACCTCCCTATGATAGGCAAACCATCCGTGACATGCACCTAGGAAATGACCCATTAGAGTCTTACATCAACCCATGACAAACTTTCTCTAATAAATAAGATTAGGACTATATTAGGTTGGTTAGTGACCAAAATCAATGGCTTAGGTGATGGTGATGGAGTCATTAGTGCCTGTTTTAGGAACTTCTAGCTTTTTAGTGTAAATTCATCAAAGCAAGTGATTTTTTGAATTCTTCATGTTTTGGCCATGTTAGGAAATATTGTACCCATGTTAGGAAATATTCTAACTGTTTTAGGTGGTAGGATGGCCATCATGCATATACTTTCTGTTGGTTTTGGAAGAGTGTATAGACTGTTTTGGGCCAATTGGTAAGCACACTTCAAAAATTCATAAGAAATTCATACTTTGTCAGAATAATAAAATTTCAATTGCTCTCTTCTTTTCTCATAGTTGTCTTTGTATGGAGAAAACCCTGAATGTTTTTGCTAATTGTAACAGGGCAAAACACTCATTCTGCCTGTCATAGGCAGATTTACCTTACTACATGAGAAAAATATCAAATGAAAAAAGAGATGTGTGTTTCAATATCAAAAACGAATGAAACTTTGACCAAATGGGTAAGTTACAGGGAATGTCCTCACTCAGTTTTCTGAAGTGCAGGCAGGTTAAGAGTTTCTGAACCACGATGCCATTCAGTTCTATTTCCTAACTTAAGTTAACCATGGTCAGTCAGCAGTGGGGAAAATCCTTGACAGCAAGCATCCACGAGCTTTCTTTTTCAATCTCGGCGTGTTTCATGCCGTCGTCAGCTGCAAGTTGCCAAGGAAAGCTTCATAAAATCAATAAGTTAAGCAATTGAGGTTGGGTGCTGTCACGTAATTGGAAGAGAGCATCGATCTGACAATGGCAGTCTGCCAGTACCCAAATTATTATTCAATTCATTCTAAGGTAAGGAATATAAGAAGCACTCTAAACTCATGGGACCCAACCTCCGTCTCTCTCTCTCTCTCTCTCCTCTCTCACTGCACTCAGCCGTGCGATAGACAGACAGACTGACTGAGAGGAAAAATAATTTCCAAATGACGGAGCTAGTCTAGACTGACCTTCCACGATTTCCTCCACTAATGATACATACCATAATACACGAAACCAGGTAGGTGTTTCTCTACTGTTCCACGAGTCAATACGTGAAAGGACAACTTGTACAAAATGAATTCCGTACATACGTTTAGTTTTTTAAAATTTTGACACAGAAAAAAGGAGAATTTCTTACTGCAAGAGGAAAAGCACAAGTACCTGGCAGGGGGAGTCAGTGAGTCAGTGAAAATTGCATACGTCTTTCAACTACTGACCGGACAGACGGAGCCAGAGAGCCTCTACCGTTTAGCGTTACAGGGCCATCTACGATACCGTAGAACTTCGTACCGTAGGGAGAATACCTTACTTATGAGTTATGACTGTAGTTGTAGGAAGTTAGTATCAAGGAATAATGTACAGCAGAAGTCAATTAAAGTTTGCAAATAAGTTAACAGCGTGGTCAGAATGTCGGCCCTGTCATCAAGGGCTGTGTCTGAGCATGGGGATCTTCAAATACATACAGCAAATGAAAACTCAGAAAATAGACGAGACCGGGATATTACGGAGTATAATTAATTCAGTATTACAGTTATGCATGTCCTCTGGCTCACACTTTATGTTGACATGGGGTGAACTCACTTAAGGTAAGGTAAAGCAGTGCAGTGCAGGGCAGGGTCCCTCAAGATCTCTGTCACCACCAATCCCTTTAAAGGACACTGGCTGGTGGTGGTTACCTATACATAATTGCAGAGATACTAAGTACTTCATCAGGCAGCCCTGAGTGAACTGAAGCTCCCCTCCCTGCCCGGCCGGGTCCCTGGCAATCTGGTCATGTATTTTTTGCAGAAGAAACTTCTCCTTCTGGAATTAAGTTACGCAGAGTTGGGTATTTTTCTACATGTGCAAATCCGTCAACTGGATCGCAAGTTACAGAAAAATATCACGGTGTCACTTCAGACACCATTGTCGATTTACTGCTTGCCCCAATGCAAGCTGCCCCCTTTACCAAGGAACCATCCCTCTCTCTGCTTTTGTTGAAGGCTCATATGCAGACAGCGAAGCAGCAATAGTGACCCCCAATAATGACTCCAACCTCGCAATCATCTTCCGTCTGTGATGAACATACATGTAGTTTGATGCAGAGATATATGTGTGTATCAACGTGCGTACGGAAATGAAGTTTTCCTTGATAATGATGAACTCATTGCAGTCCACACTTTCATCTTACCCAAGGGGTGGGGGAAAAAGATTTACTGAGGCGGGCAGTTCACCTATAGATAGTGAGGTATATTTATTTATAAGCCGGTTATACTCTAGCGTAAGGTCTTTTAATCAGGTCCAATACAAGCAGTACGAGTATCTGATAATGACGGTGATGCAGCTGTGAATGCCGGTGGTGCAATGGAGCGTGGCAGACTGAAGGCAAATGATGAAGCGCAAGAGGTCAAGCTTAACTTAATGAAAGCTTGCACTACCTTAAGTTGTGAGCTCGTAACTTAAATTCAGGGCTGCGGGTTTGGGGAAAAAAGCAACAGTAGGCTGGGAAGGCAGAGGAAGGGGGCAGCCGATCAGAACTTACAGGGGAATGGGCTACGGCTGCAGCAGCAAAAAGGCCTACTCGTTGCATAATGGAGTCTGAGGCAGGCCCGAGTGGTAGTTAGGCTTGAACGCCCTTCGTTGGAGTCTGCCTTTACTGAATGATTGGGGTTGCTCTGCCAGCTCCTCCTCGAGTCCACCACCGTCCCAAGCAACTGCTGGGGCCCGGGGCTGCTACCGCGGCAAATTTACTAGACAAGCATCCCAGGCTCCCAAGCTTGCAGGCCTCTTTGACAAGCTGCAGCGGGAATATTGGCGCTCTCTCCCTCTGAGAGAGACAACCGAATCATTCTGCTGCAGCTAGCTGCATTCAAAGATCGATCTCCCCAGCCGTCGCGCTAGCTGTAGCTATGGAGCGTGGCTTCAAGGGAGCTTGAAGGCGGCGCCTGGGAAGGATCGTCAAGCAAGCAGCTTATGTTAGGGAGCTCCATGCTTGCAGTGGTAACGAAACTTCGAGTGAGCTTGAATCTGGACATGGAGCAGGAGCTTACAGGAAGTGGCTATGGTGGTATATGTACTTCGTTAGCTGACCTCTGAGGAGCTGGAGACCGAGAGGGCGCTTGAATCTAGTGGTAACTTAACTTAGAGAGCGAGGTGCATGGCGATTTCGAAGCTGCAGAGCCAAGGTGGAGTGTGTGGTGAAGCACTTAGAAATTAATTAATACATAGATAGCTTGGGTGCCATTGGGAGCTGCCTGCCTTTGGAGCTGCACGTGAGCGCAATGGAGGCGAACGCCGGCCTGGTGGCTGGATCCCACAAAAGGAACGAGCTCGTCGTCATTCCTGCTGATGGGGTAATGATCCATCTATAACGCCCGGACTCTTTGCATTCCCCAGTTTGCATTTTCTAAGCTTTAACCAGACCGAATATTCCCCACAGCGCTTTAAACTTGAGGTAATCTGGATCGATTTATAAGCCAGGCAGACGTTTTTCTATGGAGTCGGTACTACAGTGGTTTGGCCATGGCGAGGCAAAGACTTGTCACGTCACATCTGGATAAGTCGATTACTGTGTATGTGTTGGAAATCTAAGTGCTTTCCCTTGTTTTCCCTTCCGCGCTTTCTACATCTTGGTGTCCTTAGCAATTTAGTATAGATCGGGTTCTCTGTAAGTGGGTTGACCTAACTTGAAGACTTGTATCCTCCAATGCTCTACCTTGCAACGTTTTGCGAAAAAGCATCAATGACCTTGTTTGCAGAACATAGTAGGGAGTTGTGTACGTGTAGACTATAGTCCATGACTGGTGGATCTGTGACATCGATCCGTCAGGGAAAGGTGACCAATATGTGCTTGTGGAAGAAGAATCGTCTGTGGTTTAATTGATGTGTTCTGTGTTCTGTGTTCTTGTGCGTAGCCTGTTAAGCCGCTGAGCAATGTGAACAGCCACATATGCCAAATTTGTGGAGATGATGTGGGCGTGACCCCGGAAGGCGAGCTTTTTGCGGCGTGTCATGAGTGTGCGTTTCCAGTGTGCCGCCCTTGCTACGAGTATGAACGGAAGGATGGCACACAGGCCTGCCCTCAGTGTAGGACCCGTTACAATCGCCACAAAGGTTGGACAGTTTCTCCGCTACCGACCCTTCTCTTGCAAACTATGCAACATTTCGTGCCTTCGATCTACTTCTTTTCAAGAGGCCAATTTCGATGTCTGTCCATTAACGTAATTGTCTCAAGAGTCACTTCACTTCTGGCATAAGATCTCGAACCTAGTTGGTAATCTAGGTTTGTCGGTGCCATATCATGCCATTTCCAGTTCAATTAATGAGGAAATTAATTGCTTACTGTGTTTGGCTGTTTTAATTTGGATGTGGAACGGACTGGGTAGCCTTATACTTTTCATATCACCGTGGATAGTTTGGGAAGGTCTTATAGCGATTCTAATTGGACGAATCTCTCATTTGAACTGTTTTTTTCGTTCTGAAGGGAGTCCTCGAGTGAAAGGTGACGACGAAGAGGAAGACACAGACGACCTGGACAATGAATTCAACCACAACGATATCGACAAGCAAGACAAACAACAAGATGTGGATGAGATGCTGCATAGCCAGATGGCATATGGTCGCGACACGGACGTGACCATGTCTTCAATGCAGCCTCAGTATCCCCTCCTCACAAATGGCCACGGGCACACGGTATTCATAGCCTCTTCAATAAATTCTCTCTTTTTTTGCAGTATACATTGCACTATGTAATAATAAAGTCCAATTTGGGAGTTCGCGAATGCATTCAAACGTGAATTACTCTGTGTTTTCTTCCTCTACAATTCTTGCTTTGATTGCCCCTGGGTGTAAACAACTGTAGTAACGCATTTGCACATAATTCAGGTGTCTGGAGTAAGTGAATCCAATGCTACATCACCGGAGCATCATGCGCTTTTCCCTGTTGGGCCAGGAGGGAAAAGGATCCATCCTGTTGCGTACAGTGATGCCACTAGTGATATTGGCAGCCCAGGTGAGACAGTGGAAAGTATTGAATTAGCCTGAGCTACTGTATGTCAAGATCAGATTATACATAGTCACTTTCACTTTAGGGCAACTCGATAGTCGAGCTCAATGAAGACTGACTGGTGTATTCATGCATTTCTCATTACAGCGAGACCACTGGACCCGAGCAAGGACTTGGGATCCTATGGGTATGGGAGTATTGCTTGGAAGGAGAGGGTGGACAGCTGGAAACTCAGGCAAAGCGGAAAGCTTCAAATGACGACCACCGAGGGAGGTCAGCTTCAAGCCAGCGGAAATGGTGACCATAGTGACAGTGGCCCAAATGGCCTAGATCTGCCCATGTAAGCATTTCCTATCGAGACAAGCCTTCTAATTTTTGCAAGAAGATAATATTCCTGGTAATTTGGGAGCTGGTTAGAACAATTGCTTAATCTCTGAGGGCTTGGTCCATTTCTGTTAATGACAAATTGGGCATTATTATTGATTTCCTGCAGGATGGACGAATCCAGGCAGCCTCTGTCAAGGAAAGTGCCGATTCCATCCAGCAAGATCAATCCGTACAGGATGATTATTGTGATTCGTCTGGTGGTCATTTGTCTCTTCTTCCGGTACCGTATTTTGAACCCTGTCAATGAAGCGTACGCCCTCTGGCTGGTTTCAGTCATTTGCGAGATTTGGTTTGCTGTATCGTGGATCCTGGATCAGTTTCCCAAATGGCTCCCCATCAACCGTGAGACTTACTTGGATCGCCTTTCCCTCAGGTAGTATATAACACCACCCTCACAGCATCATAATAAATCAATTATCCTTCATTCAACTACCCAAAATGATCATTTTCAGTTGCTTCTTTTACTTATAATTAGCTTATATTTAGCAAAAACTAATCGCTCTGTTTTGTGTGCTTTCCAGGTATGACAAAGAAGGAGAGCCGTCTCAGTTATCCCACGTTGACATTTACGTGAGTACAGTGGATCCCATGAAGGAGCCGCCCTTGGTAACTGCCAACACTATCCTCTCCATTCTGGCTGTGGACTACCCGGTGGACAAAGTCTCCTGCTACATCTCTGACGATGGTGCATCCATGCTGACCTTCGAGGTGTTGTCCGAAACCTCCGAGTTTGCTCGGAAGTGGGTGCCTTTCTGCAAGAAATTCAACATCGAGCCACGAGCACCGGAGGTCTACTTCGCCTTGAAAATCGATTACTTGAAGGACAAAGTGCAGCCCACGTTCGTGAAAGAGCGCAGGGCGATGAAGGTCAGCAGCTTCCACCTTTACCACACCATTATTCCCACAATACATATCTTCTAGAGCTCACGTATCTTGGTGGTCCCTAACTGACTAATTTTAAAGAATCCATGGCGATTTATTTAAAATGAATCTTTGTGCAACAGAATCTAACTCACGTGTACTAAACCTTGCAGAGAGAGTATGAGGAGTTCAAAGTGCGGGTTAATGCCTTGGTAGCGAAAGCCACGAAGATGCCAGATGAAGGATGGACCATGCAGGATGGAACTCCCTGGCCTGGAAACAACACTCGTGATCATCCAGGAATGATCCAGGTTTGTAATTAATTCTCTTTCATAGATACATGTCTAATCTTACCACTAAGATAGTGGCTTGATTTGCATTAAAATCTGAAATTCTAGTAAAAGACATTCAGACTATACGTAAACCTTCATAGCGTCTGGGATTAGAAACTTGGTGTTAATTAATTCGTGGTTCCATGCAGGTCTTTTTGGGACACAGTGGAGGTCACGACACAGACGGCAACGAGCTTCCCCGCCTGGTGTACGTCTCTCGAGAGAAGAGGCCGGGATTTAATCATCACAAGAAAGCCGGAGCCATGAACTCTTTGGTTCGCGTGTCCGCCGTGCTCACGAACGCTCCGTTCTTCCTCAATCTGGATTGTGATCATTACATTAACAACAGCAAGGCGCTTCGGGAAGCCATGTGTTTCCTCATGGACCCCATTGTGGGCAGACGCGTCTGTTACGTCCAGTTCCCTCAGAGGTTTGATGGCATTGATAGGAACGATCGATACGCCAATCACAACACCGTCTTCTTCGACGTAAGTAGATCACACAGTCAATCTAAAGAAAAATTCCATGAAATTGGCAACTTTCTGCAGCTGAACACAAAACTTGCCTCTAATTCTGTCCTAGTTTTCCTAACTTGAATCTAACGGTGTCTTAGTTTTAATCCATTTTGCCAATGCAAGGAATATTTGTACTTTCTACATATCTATTCCTACCCAGGCCTAGGTACCACTGTGGAGAATTATGCAGTCGGAGTGCCCATGTAGTGAACAGTCGCAAGTGAAATGTTTTGATTCTGGTTCGAGGAACTGCTGACATATGTTTTCTGTTTTTTTTTTCCTCGCAGATTAACTTGAAGGGTCTAGATGGAGTTCAGGGTCCAGTATACGTGGGCACAGGGTGTGTGTTCAAGAGACAAGCTCTGTATGGGTATGACCCCCCTCCCAAGGATAAGAAGCAGAAGCCAGGGCAAAGCCAGGGAATGTGTCCGTCATGGCTGTGTGGGCCTCGCAAGAAAGGGGCGCCCAAGGCGAAAGCTGGCAAAGGGGGGAAGAAGAAGGCGCAGGCTCCCAACAGAACTGACTCTACCATTCCCATTTTCAGTCTGGAGGATATTGAAGAAGGCATTGAAGGTAAGCCAAACTTAGAATGATGTTGATTCTTAGATATCTCCTTTGAATAATTCAATTTTACTCAGGCCTGTAAAATACGACAATTCTAATAATGCTCTTGCCTCAGTTTATTGATATTCTTTGGTAGTAATGAATACTTTCTGGTGATACAGGAATTGATGAGGAGAAGTCGTCGTTGATGTCGTTGAAGAACTTTGAGAAGAGGTTTGGGCAATCACCAGTGTTTGTTGCCACCACCCTTCTGGAAAATGGAGGTGTGCCTCACTCAGCAAATCCAGGGTCGCTTCTCAAGGAAGCCATTCATGTCATCAGTTGTGGATATGAAGATAAAACCGACTGGGGAAAGGAGGTAAGCTTATTCCGTACTGTGTCGGTATATTCTAATCCCTTCCAGAATTTTAGCAGAATCCTGCAGTGAGATTTAATCCCTAACAGACTAAGCATTCATGGTTTTGAAATGACCATTTTGGTTGATTGTATTTGTGTAGAATAGAATTCGAATGGGATTACATCTTATATCACTAGAATCAGCAATGAATATTACATGTGTTGGTGAGAAACAAATTAACGACTGAACAAGGAAAGTCCCCATAACGACCTACTAAAAACTGTTGTTCAATTAGGTCTATAACAAGGGTTAACATGTTTCCAAGACTTGGGTTGCTTGATGTGCTGACGTTGTTGCCGCGCGGGATGTTCCGTGGGTGCAGATCGGGTGGATCTATGGGTCCGTGACAGAGGATATTCTGACGGGGTTCAAAATGCACTGCCGCGGCTGGCGCTCCATCTACTGCATGCCACACCGACCAGCATTCAAGGGTTCAGCACCCATCAATTTGTCCGATCGGTTGAACCAAGTGCTGCGGTGGGCTCTTGGTTCCGTGGAAATTTCGCTCAGTCGGCATTGCCCACTGTGGTATGGCTATGGCGGAGGCAAAAATGGAGGCTTGAAATGCTTGGAAAGACTGGCTTACATCAACACCACCATCTACCCGCTCACCTCCTTGCCCTTGCTGGCATACTGTGTGCTTCCTGCCGTCTGTTTGCTCACTGGAAAATTTATTATCCCCACGGTATATATTACACCCCAAACTTTCCCACTCTTCAATCGCCTCAAAATCTGAAATCTCTCTCCTTCAATTGTCTCACTCTCTGCTTTTCCCCTTCTAACTGGACATCTCAATATCTGCTTATTAAAATTCAAATATCTGAGCCTTTATGTTGGCATTATATCATCTGCTGAAGGATAATTTGATCTTCAGTTATTTCAGGACATATTTGTTTTGCCTAGAATTATCTCCTAAGCGTTGTTTTTCAGTGAGTTTTGGGTATGTGACTGTTCGAGAGTGCAGGGTGATATTGACCTATTTGTTTCTGATGCTTTTGTTTGATGTGTGCAGATTAGTAACTTGGCGAGTTTATGGTTCATATCCCTCTTCATCTCCATTTTCGCGACAGGTATCTTGGAAATGCGGTGGTCAGGAGTTGGAATAGACGAGTGGTGGCGTAACGAGCAGTTTTGGGTGATTGGAGGAGTCTCCGCTCATTTGTTCGCTTTGTTCCAAGGGCTGCTCAAGGTGTTTGCAGGTATCGACACCAATTTCACGGTCACATCCAAACAATCCGAAGACGAGGATTTCGCGGAGCTTTATGCGATCAAGTGGACAGCCTTGCTCATCCCTCCCACCACTCTCTTGGTCATCAACCTCATCGGCGTGGTGGCGGGTATATCAGACGCCATCAACAACGGCTATCAATCTTGGGGACCTCTCTTCGGCAAGCTTTTCTTCGCCTTCTGGGTGATTGTGCACTTGTACCCCTTCCTCAAGGGTCTCATGGGACGGCAGAACCGGACTCCCACTATTGTTATCGTGTGGTCCATTCTCTTGGCCTCCATCTTCTCGCTTCTTTGGGTCCGTATTGACCCGTTTCTGGCCAAGGTCAAGGGTCCGGACACATCTCTATGTGGGATCAACTGTTGATTGTTGATCCGAACTCCTGCTATAATCCTTTTTTACGTACCAGTACTTAGCGTTTCTCTCATGTGTATGCATGCATGCGTGCCCCCTTTTCAATATAATGGCGGCACCACGACGGTAATTCTTTTCTCAAGATTATTTAGAACATGGGTTGTAGAGCAATAAGAAAGGGAGAGACAGGGGTACATGCTAGGCTAGGCTAGGCTAGGCCAGATGTGAAGAGGACCCATCCACAGCAACAATTGGTTTGTTGACATGTGCAATTGTTGGTTGGGTTGGGCGTTCGTTGGCAATTGTTGTTTTATTGGTTACAGTCGCCTCCTTTGGCATGTAGTTTTGTGTCTCGATCTTAGTGTCATATTGTAGCTAGGAGGTGGAGGAGTTTCCTCACACCCATATTGTACTTAGCTCGTGGAGTGATGGACATGTGCTGTACTGTGCATAAAGATATCGATGTACTTCTCAATCAAAGATTTCTCTGCAACGGGACTCTGTTCCACAGTTTTTGCTTTCGGATGAATGCGTCCTAGTCATTTGCTAACCATCTTATTTGTGCTTGCGATGAGAAGCAGATGGTATTGATTCGCTTATATTTCTGTATGACCCTTCCTTAATCAAGAATCTTCACTTCCATCTCGTTGCAAACCTGAAGAAGACCCCGGAGTCCAAATGGATGTTGTTTGGGGTGACCTGCTCGGCCTCTATCGTCTTCCGTTTTCCACTTTCAGAGCAGCCACACGTCAGGTTCTGCATATTGCCATTGCAAGTGATGTCTAGTGACAGTAAGGTTCGGTAAGGGTTTGCAACTTGGGTGTGTCTAGAGCGGAGGGCTGGTGGACGGTAGAAGGTCGGGAACTCCTTCCCCTGGGTCTCAATGGCTTCGTATGCAATAATTCATGGAATAACACATTGCTTGATTCTGTCCAAAATGGCACCAAGGATTTCATTTCATATTTATATAATATAAAATGAAAGAATTAAAGTCAATAATCATGCAAAAAAATTCCCACACCATTATAACATGCGTTTTGAGGAATTCATGTATTTCTTCTGCATATTGATAACATGACGACATCATACATGATAGATCTTCATATCTAGCATATGAACTCTACAAAAAGAATGAGATAAATTTCACATGAACCGAACCACTGTTTTGCACCAATAAAATGACTGAAAAAGCATATAAGCATGGTTCCAATTATTAAACTGCCTTTATTCTTGTTTTTGTTGGATCTTGTGGGAAATTGAAAGAAGATTCTATACTTTCTTAAATATTTGGGCATTATAAACAAACATTGAATTTTCAAAGTTCCAATCATAGGTATACCCCAAACCAGCCCGAAGCTTTCATGTTCAGAAATAATAAGTATCTGTAGGGGTTCGTTTTTAAAAAAAACCCAGTGATATCATAGTTATTTCTTCCAAGAAGCTGAGAATCTATCAATTAAGAATTTTTTAAATTAAACTCATTGAACAACCAATCAAAGTGCAGTATTGATTACAAATTACACAGGAACCAGTCGATTTCGTCGCAAAATACGGCAGCATGGTCTGAAGTAGATTAGTAGAACCAACAGTGAGCTTTTCTGTATTAGCGAATTTGCAGCCACATTATCTATGGCGAACTGACAACTATCCATCTTCCAGTGATAGTGCCAAGTTTAATATGTGAGGGTACCTGCCGTACCCAAGCTTTTGCATTGAAAAGAATTTGAATCACTACCATATAAAATCAGACCTACTTTCCAGATTATTACAATCCGCCGTTCTCCTGCACCTTGGAGACACCAGCAGATGAGGCTTGGATGTCCACAACGTCCATGAGATCCTGGGATCGGTCAGCTGGCACACAATTATCTCCAAGAATTTTTGGAGTGACAGACCGAGCCACCTTTGTTTCAATAACCACCAAGGAGCAGTAATCCAGTTCAAACCTCATAAAGTCATCTGTACATGCTGTAGATCGCCAAAACATGTACACGTTAGTTCCTATAAGCAAGACTTTGTAAGGTCACAATTTCTAGTTCTTCAAGGTTAAGATTAAAAACAACAATACGTAAAGCAGGGGTTTCTTTTGGGGCAATACAACATACACAAGGACCGTTGTGTGGCACTCCCTCCAATTTTAAAGGTATATGAGTAGCTATACTGCTAGGCTGTATCGCCAAAACAGGAATCTTGGGGCCAAGATGACCCAGACATAGACCTCTCCTCCAAATTAAATCAGGACTGTCAGAATTTGGAGATACAACTCTGAGAATACAGGGAGGGACTGAATTATGACACTGGACTCCAGGACTTCCTTTCCTTTTGCAACTCCAATGCATCATGTGAAAGCAACAGGAGAGGGTTGTGTCAGTACAATAGAAACACTTACTGTCAACAAGATGTGCAAGGTGTCTAAGGTTGCGAATCTTGCTTCCATTGAAAGTTTTCACCTGAGAAATGGCCAACAGATTCGGGATCATTCAGTAAGTGGACAAACCATTCCGAAGATTAGGAATAATCCAGAAAACAAACAAATCTTTCAGCCACGTTGAAGGTCAATTCAACACTACCGGTACCAGGAGTTGACATGGGGAGACACTAACGTACCAAAGTATTGGTGATCTCTTCATAACCTATGTTGACATCATTGGCTAGAACCTGCTCACAAACCACAGGACAGTTTGAGAAAGAAAGGTAGTAATAGAAGACAAGCTTCACAGATTTTGTTCAGTAAATTCCATTCCATTGCCAAGTAGTTGACCATCCATGTGTAGAAAAGTCACAAATATCAAGACTTAGCCTATGATAACCGTATCATTTCTGTAACATCGTACATCTGTCATCATGCAAAACCGAAGCTCTCCAGGAGCTGTGCAATAGTGAATACAGGGAACTAAGAGTCTAGGGGGTCAAGGGGACAAATTACTAAGGAATTTTCTTCGAATGGAGACCGACTCCGAAGGAGCAACAAGAAGTCTGACCACTGAGCTAGGTAATCCAAGCATAATTACAAAAGGGGTACGGTAATTAAGATGAAGGCTCTTGATATACCTGAGAAACTACAATAAGCTGTTCGTCATCAAACTCGGCCATTCCATGTCGAGCCTTCTCCAAAATCTTGACCTGTTACAAAGGACCATAGAGTCATCAACAAACTCACGCGAAAGTGTGAAAAACATAAGTAAATAAAACTGTGAAAAGTCAAGTCACATGAGTTCAGTTTAGGAAACTGGATGACATACCGGAGCATCGAATTCGAAGTCAGCTCCATATTCAGATCTGTCACGCACAAGTTTCACAAATTCTAGTCACACTATAAAAATGATTAGGAAACAAATGAAGAATTTGGGGTTTAGGGTTTAAATTCGAAAGGAAGACATCAGTTCCATCTTGTTATATTACTTCCAAATAAAGATCTGTCGAGCTATATAGTGTATAACTACGAAGGTAAGGTCTTGAGTGCTTCGTACTCAAGATAAGGATTGCAAACAGGCGTGAGCACAAGCCCCGCAACAATCAAGTATGATGGCAGCTTCCCTTCAATGTGCACTGGAACCTACAAACACTCTCACGTTACATTAGGACACTGCGATGTCGTTGCTACTCAAGGTCAGTGAAAAAACGGTAGTCACCTCTCAAAACAGGGGTTGAAGGTAGCATACCAAACGGACTGGTGTCTTGAGAGTTGTTACGATTTCAACAACCTTTCCATCGCGCAGTACTTTGACATTCGCTGTGTCTCCAGAAAATCTGTTTCACATATAAATACTCATCTCAACCAATCTACTCCATGACATTCTTGAAAGGAGCTGCAAATACTTTGGGCCAAACTGCAAATATAAGGTACCCAAGAAACTCCAATTTCTCTGACATCTTCCTACGGTATCTTGAGTTCAAAAATGAAAGCATAGGTACTTAGCAGACTATAGTGCAGCTACAGTGAAAAGGGAGGGCGGTCAACGCAGCTCTGGAATGGACAGTTTTAAAGAAGAAAATTGATATCTGAAGTGAAAAAGGTTCAACATACAAATTGCAAGGGAAGTGGAGAGTACTTTTGGCTGATCAAGAACCCGAAAGAAATTCTCTCGCCTGCTCGGAATGGAACAGTGCCTTCGTTGGCCACTGGGACATTGTCGAAACTCAACAATACGTCGCCCTGCAAGTTGAATAAATGGGAGTAAATTGTCTTACATACATGCCTCAACTATACAATGTTGGTTAAAATGACTGAAACCATTCACATTAATGACAACTGGGCGGACTCGAATATCGTACCTCTTTGATGACGTGGAAAGCGGGAGATGTTGGTTCAACTTTCCTTACCAAGACACCCTGCTCACAACCCCAAAATATTATAGAAATTCATGTAAGATGAAGGGAGCAAGCAGAGTGCGAAATCAATACCAATAACCAGAATCATCAAGCTCGAGCATGGCTATTACGAAAGTCACTTAAAGCAGCGCTCGAAGATAGAGCGAGTACATGATGTGTAGTCATTCCAAGTGCAGAAAGTAACCTTTTGATCAGGTTGCATCTTAAGGAAAGTCCTTAGTGCCGGATTCTCAAGTCTTTGCCACATTACTCCCATGGAGGGAAATCCTAGAAAAATCGTTCAGAGAGCAGATGCATGAATAAATCATATTTCAATTTGTAGTAGGAATATAGCCAGAGAGGTGGAAGTCTAGAAATCTAGGAACACGGGTAAAATTTTTTTTTTTTAAAATTTAAAAAGGTGCTGCACTCGCACATGACGCTAGAATATAGTGCTTTGGGTTTTTTGAGGAGTACCAGTGTACCGTCCATTGGTATCGTAGTCACTCAAGAAGTGATGAATAACAGTTGTCGGAATGACATAGCCAATATTCTCAGCATCAACTCCTTTCAGAGACTGCACCCAATCATCATCACAAAGTTAGCTTAGATTCTTTGTGATATTTCCTGGAGAAAAGCTGAAGAATTCTTTCAGCTCATGATAAAATCAGAGAACTGGTGACAAACCTGGAAGGCAATACCAACACACTCTCCACTCTTGTGAAAAACAGGCCCACCGCTGTTACCTGCAAGAAGTTACTTGAGTATTAACTAAACTGGAAATTAAAAGATAGTAAAGATTTTATCTTTTTACACATTCTTTATGGACTCTGTTGCGGTCTGAAGAACGTATTTCTCCTTTAATACAAACAAAGGAATCCGAATTGAAAATTCAACTGTAAATTAACTACGGACAGACGTCCATCCATACGATTCTTACAGTTTTATTCCCCATGGACTTTTCCAAGTGCAAAATATTGGATGGACTGCTACAGTAGTCATAGAAAACGGCCAATTAAAGAACCGGCTCAATAAACCAACTTAGAAGACAGTACCTGCATTGATAGCTGCGTCTATCTGCACTCCAAGAAGCTCTGATGCGCCATGTACATATGAGGTAACCTGTTTCCAACACATCAGAATCAGAAGTTGCACACAAACACCTGGAAACTTCACACAAAGGCCTGGAAATTTTGCATAATGCAATGCAAGTTCTCTTCATTTGCACCCAAAAAAGAAGAAGAAAATGTTGCATAATGAGGTCAACACCAAGTAATCGAATAGTGTCAGCTGTTACCTCGATACGTGAGACGACACCGCTTGTTACGGATATGGACTCTCCTCCTATTGGGTAACCAACAACAGTGACCGCATCCTGCAAGGCGATTCAATACTAGTAAATAAACTGTGCTGATTACTAACACTCTTGGAATAAGTTACGGTACTCTTGTAATTTAAGTAACTAAGAGTGTATGCACTCTAAGTAAGTCTAGTAAAGTCCCTCCGTATTCTATGGTTTGTAGAAAGACAACTAAGAGGGAGTATATTAGTATCTCGGTGGGTGACGGAGGTACACTTGAGCAAATCACTGAATATCTCTCTTCTACGGTTGGTTGGTGCGTTACACTCAAATGAATACAGTTGCTTAAAAATAATCCAACAAACAACCAACTGAACAACCAACTGAACTCCAACATTTCAAGTTCCCCAGCTGCAACACATAGGAAATAGGACCAGGCACTGCAAATAACCTGAAGGCGTGGGAGACTTCCAAACCGTAGTGGTTCGACTCCTTTCCAAAACTCCTCATCCTCAACTGAAAGAAGGGCTATGTCACATTCTGGTCCTATCGCTAAAACCTGCAGCAAACAACCTAAAAGTTAACAAAATGTGAGATAATGCCTAACTTTCTGGAAACATATCGGTACACATAATCGCAGGTCTGTAAAAAAAATTATCACTGAGCAAGGAAATAACATTAAGTATTTTATAAAGATTTCATCCTTACTGTTGCCACAAATTTGGTGTCGTCGCCTCGCCTTTTCACCTTCACCTGTTATTATAAACATGTTGTGCCAATAACCAATTAATATAGACAGACCAACAAACCAAGAAAATTTGACTTGATATCCAGCATTCGACCAAAGTCACCTGTATTTTTGGCATACATACACTAACTAAAAGAAACACACGAGTAGCAGATCTATTTTAGCAAAATCAATACAAGCTGCACTGCTCATTCAGCTATAACATCCTAAGTCTCCAAGGCCTACCCACCGAGACCTTAATCTCTGAAAATTAGCGTTCCTTAAAGCCCACAAAACATCACCCACAACATGCATATAAGTCAACTCTCATGGAGGGCCTGTCAGCACTCACCTGAGTATGGTGTTCGACACAATGCGCGTTTGTCAACAATCGCCTACCCTGTATCATGAAACCGCTGCACAGTGTGGAACATCAACGATGAACAAGTGTGATGACAAAAATTAAAACCTATTTTGAACTGTTCGCCTAAGTAAAGAGCCCTTGCGGACTGAAAGGGCCACGATCACGTCTGGCTCTCATAAACTCAACCAATAATGAGATTCAAAGTGTCAGTATGATGAGCTCAGCTTGCCTGCCTGTAGAAGAATATTGTCGTCGTTTTTGCCATGGTAGGGAGAAATTAGGATCTGTATGCGTGCAATAAACCTGGCGCAGAAAGTAAAATGCCTGATTAATGGAAAGCAAAAATGATAGAAGGAACAGCAGACCAACAAGGGGACACCATAAGCAGCTACCTATACATCGTAGAATCCAGGTTTAGCAGTACACTGCAAAACTCATCGCTAGCTCAAAGTTGTAAGGAATCCTAAACACAAACTCGTGCTTCTACGAACACCAACAATTAATTAAAAAAATTCTGCATACTTATAAAACATTCCGTAGAGATCAGTAAATTGATTAATTCTTATCAGGAGATTGATAAGAACGGCTTCAATCACATTCAAAGTTTTTTATAAAGCAAAGGCAGATAAAGGTACAGGAGAGGGGAGTACATGGACGCAAGCATGTGGCATCACGCACCTTCACAACGGCGTCTAGGAATGGAGCATCTGGGCCTTCGTCAATATCATCAAGCTGCAACCAAAAGCAAATCAAATTGAGAACCCAAACATTTGAAAACATTTCAAGCCATGGGAGAGTCCTCATGGGCAAAGCCCAGGTGGGCGGGCGCAGAACAATGTATCCAAGGACTGTCTTCAAGCCGCAAATTGAGCGAAGCGGTTGGCACCATCTGGTAGCACGTCTTCGCAAGACCTATTGAGCTTGCATGAGTTCACTGACCTTATAAAGCCAATCTCCATCTGGGAAATCCGAAAGTTGAAAACTTGAACCCTCCATGTTGCTATTAAAACCTCCGCTAAAGGGTGCCTCAAATCCATTCCGATCATGTTTCTTAGACTCTCGTTCCCTTTCTCGTCCACGCTTGTTACTTTGCTGCTCCTCATGTTTCATACAATTTATCCGTAATCTTGGTCCCCCAGTTTTCCAGGTTCTATTTCTCGGTTGCCATTGTCGCTCCTGAAAGACATGCATCCACAATGCCGAGAAAGCGCGTAAGCGACCTAAAAAGTTCATTCATAACCAGGCAAAAGTAGAAGAAGTCATGCTACAAATTCTCCCTCATCCGTCGGAGTCACTACTCTGTTTAGCAAGAAAAGTTTCACAGGGATGATCCGACATAAAGAACGATAAAATGCTAGCTCCTAACCTAAAAAACCAGATTCATTGATGATTCAATCACAGCGGAGCAATTAGGGATAACCTCAACATTGCTTGGTCAGTCCACACACTCTGAAACCCCAGAGCCTCTAAATGAAGAATACCGAACGAAAATCACGCCCATACAATACCCTAACGAACGTGTCCATGAGGCCAATTGGATTCCATTTGAATTAATTGCATGTCCATATACACTCTTCTCAATACTGAGCTCAGGTCTAATTTCTGGTCTATAAAAGAACTAGTCCATCAGTCACAGCCTTGAAACTTCAGCAAAAACTTCGAAAACGGATTGTGATTCACCCTAAAGTTGTGGGAATAATAAATCCGAAATAGGGGTCTGCATGAATACCCATTCAACCAAGACTCCCAACCAAGTCGCCACATTCTTGCCCAGTTTGAAACTCAACAAGTTGCAAATGCAATCCTTTGCTCGGCGAGAGCAGACTCAACAGAGAGGGGATTAGAGTCGGGGTCTTACATAAAGGGTGAACTCCCGGGATTCGAGAGCAAAAGCTCCAGAGGAAGAAACCACGCTACAACTACTCTTGTGGGCCGCATTCGCCAGCATGCTACAAGGGCTTCCCTTGACAGCTGCGGCTGCGGTGCAGCTCCTCATCAACTCCATCCTGCAATTTCTATGACAGTCCTCAAAGTCGTCTTTCCACTTAAAGTGATCCCACTATTTGTTCGTCTCCAATTCGCTTCTGTAGTCAATCGTTTCCAAACAACTTTTACAACAGCAAGGGCCAACACTCCAGGGGGAGTGTTGCCTTCCGTTCAACAGGACACGCAGTTTTGAGGAGTAAACGGAAGATTCATTCTTCAGACTTGGTGAGAGGAAGCAGAGGCGCCGAGGTTCTGGATAAGGTTCCTATAGAAACTCAGACCTCTTTAATGTCACATCTTGGGCCCCGTAAATGACTGATTTAGTTGCACCGTACGTGAAGGTCTGATTCGGCACTTAGGTGCTGAAATTGAATTTGCACGTCGGATTCACAAGGGTCCACGTCATCACAAGATGACATGTGGCATTTTAAAACAAAAATGACTTAATTTATGTCAAATCTGACCTTCACATAGGGTATTGAGTTTTGTTACTTACCATGAGGCTATCTTCTGCGGGTGTGCACTATGTGTGCGTGAGCTAGGCTCTGCATGATTTGTGATTGGCTATGGAAATTGAAGGCCAACAAAATTTCAATGCATGGGTTTATATATGTTTTGGTCACCTCTATAAAGAGTACTTGCAATTGCAAAAACATTGTATAAACAATCTAGCATGGCCACCCATATGTCCAAAATCTAAACATTAATAAATTTAGGGTGAAAAGTGTGCAATTAATACTTAGATGTATTACTTGACACTCTCTCCTTTGGCATGCAAGCAATTTTATTATTGTTGTATGCCAACTCTACCAAATTCTTTTCTTTCAAAATTCAAGTAATATGTTGGCATTACAATGATGGAAATTCATATGGCTCTTGTACACAAGAAGAATTGCTATTGGTTGAAAAATTATACCAGTATAGCAAGTTGTACAAGGGGGTAAAAAGTGAGGTACCTTCTAATCAAGCAGACCCATCTTTCTGCCATGATGAAGTTTTGTTGCTTTGATGGAGATGGTTCAATATTGTGACAAAAAAGAATAGAATGTAGAATGGTTGTAGTAAAAGGCATAACAATTTATTATTTATAGAATCTTCTTTTAATAATTAATAATTCTAAGTATAATGTTGTAGGAATTGAATATTAATTCTTCTTTTGAATTTATCCTTTGGAAATTAAAATCCTTAAAGAACACAACATTGTTTTCCAATGATATTGGAAACTCTTTCCTCTCTACCAATTGTGGGCAATAAACGATAGTAGTGACATTGTTTTGGTCAATTTAGAAGGTGCATTCTAGCTTCATTTATTGCTGGAATTTTTGAGAAGTAAAACTAAAGTATAATCTAAGTATTAAGGGGAAATATCTCAAGAAATGTTTCTCTTTCTTGCTTGGGATCAAAGGGAAGAATGAGCTCAATTCCTCAATGTTATGAAATCTTTAGTTATTACCCTCCTTCAATCTTAAATTGGTGAGACCCTATTTTACTATAGTAGCCAATATTCATGAATAGCAAAAGTGATTTTTGAGGACTACAGTAGTATAAATGTCAAGAATGTAGTCTAAAATCTCTTTCATACTTGTTGGATTCTGTATTGTCTCATCTTTACTAATTATTGTAACTAATATATGATACTAAAAATACAAGTTGAATCTTAAACTAGTTGTTTTCCTACAATAGGGTTTGGTGACAGAGTAGAAGGCATGATATTAGACAAGGTGATATTAAAGAGGTTTAGGTTTATAGTCATAAGAATAAAGGTCAAAAAATCTTAAGATGTTCTCCTGTGGGACTAACTTTTTAAATGCACTTTTTAGAGTGACAAGGCCTCTTACTCTGCTGAATCATGGGGTTTACACCCAATAGATATAGGGATTACACTTGGAAGATTTGGATTCTACACTAAATAGTGAAATTAGGTTGCCTTCATAAATAGGTTGCCTTACCCCAAGAAAATTGCTTTACAAACCATCAAAGTGAATAAATACTTCTACAAATATTTCCATTTGTACACATGGAGGGTTAGGAGTACCAATTACAACAACACCTAATTCAAAAATACTGCATTCTTATTCGATAACAAAAAATATTTATATTGTGTCAAATGTTGAGAAATTAGTGTGGGGAAACCTAATTTCACTGTTTAGTGTAGTGTTTTATAGATACTGAATCCAAAGGTAGTATTTTGCAAGGACTTGGGCGGATTGACCCCCTTGTTGCCCCAACCAAAGATAAATGTAAAAATTGCCCCCTCTTTTGTGCTCCATAAACTTAATATTTCTTCATCTCTCCTCTCTAATTGAGGACCTCTGATTGCAAATATGAACTCAGAATTTGCAAATTTTATTATGGATGGTAAATAAAAATTTTAGTGTTTTCTCTAGGGGTAAAATACAGGGCAAGAAGGGGGTTCAATCCTCACAGGCCCTTGGCTTTCTGCAAGAGGAATTGCAAGTGCTACCGGTACGATCGTCTAGAAATATCCACCGCTTGCCCTTGAATTTGTGCTGCAAATTTGACGTTTCTGGGTACAGATGCAATCGTACGATCTCTCTTGGAACTCCATCACCACTTGAAGGCACCGTGTGTCCTGCTTTGGGCCACATTGCAAGCACCCAGTCATTGTTTCCAATTCTGGCGCCAGACGTGGGAGAACGGTGAAGCCCTTGTTCGCAGTCTCTGGCAATCGGTTCCTCATGCAATGGTTCACGGAGAAAGGGCCCTCGTGCGACCTTTCAAGCAAATGTGCTCCCGAATTTTGAATGAAAAAGTGTGGGGGTTTTCTTCTTCTACTTTGCAAAAAAGTTATGCATCATGTCGCAGGTTTAGCATCCTGCGAGAGAGCAAACGAGGCATTGTCGCGGTAGGGATGTCTGGAGGAGTGGATTCCTCGGTTGCAGCTCTGCTTCTCCAACGCCAGGTTTCTATCCCAAATGGCCTTAAACCCTAAACCTTGATGAGGGACTGGTGTTTCTCTTAGGGTTTACTCTGTTTTAGGGGTCTGAAGTGCCTCTTGTGTTCAGGGGTATGAGGTTTTCGGAGTCTATATGCGTAATTGGGATTCACGGGATGAAGCTGGCGGGGGTCACTGCACAGCTGATCAGGACTTCGAAGATGCGCAACGGGTCTGCAAACATCTCGGTGCCTTCTTGCACTCTTTTGAACTCTTCTCATCTTGTGCTGCAATTTTATCTTCTGTGGCTCAGAAATTTCGTATGTGCGGGATTGAAACAGTGTCTGATATTCTTTTTCATGTGATCAGGCATAAAATTGCATCATTTGGATTATCAAAAGCAATACTGGACTCAGGTTTTTGAGACTTTCACGCAGAAATTTGCTTTGGGGCTTACTCCCAACCCCGACCTTGCTTGTAACCAGCATATCAAGGTAGATCCTGTTTCTTCTTCCTGCTCTCTCCGTCGTTTTGATCATGGTGCTCCTGTGATTCTTGTTATTGTGGATATTTTAATTCAGATGGGGCCAAAATGTATATCACCAGAATCCGTGAAGATGATTGCATGTGTTGGACGAAAAACAATAAATCTGAACGAAAGAAAGTCTCCTTGTGACTTACTCGAACCTGCGAAAAATAACTGGACGTCCAATGTGTTGTCGTTTTTCTCATTGAAGAATTGATACATCATCCACCTAATTGTTACTTCGCTTGTGACAGTTTGATGCGCTGTTGGAGAATGCGTTGCAGATGGGGGCTGACAAACTTGCAACCGGGCATTACGCTCGGCTCTGGCGACCACAGTCTGGCGGGCCTGTGCAGCTCCTCCGCGGAATTGACGAGAAGAAAGATCAATCTTATTTCTTAGCATCTGTGGTATGGTCTCGACTCCCGATGGTGCTGCCATTGCTGATGTCTGGTGAAGAATAGCAATCACAGTTCGAGGTTGTCATCATTTTCCGAGCTGTGGCTCATCATTAATCCTCCCGCTGCTGATAGGGTGCAGATGCGTTTGAGAATGTGCTTTTCCCATTGGGTACGTTAACGAAAGCTGACGTTCGGGACCTAGCCTTGTCAGAGGGGCTTGTGACAGCCACCAAGCGCAGTAGTGCTGGGATCTGCTTTGTTGGAAGGCGTGACTTTCGAGATTTCATATCCGAGTATGTTGAAATGAAGCCTGGACCTTTTGTGTGCGTGGATGGCAACCGCCAGCTTGGGACGCACACTGGCATAGCAGCCTACACACATGGTCAAAGAGCTGGAATATCTGGAGTTCCCAAGCCGTTTTACGTGGTGGGAAAGGATGTACAAAACAATGTTGTTTTTGTAGCATCGGGTGCAAACCATCCTGCTCTTTTCTGCACTTCTGCTGTTGCAGGTACATCAAGAAAATCCTGTGTGGGTTACCTTGATTTCAATTATTTTCATGGAACTGGATTTCAGGACGCATTTTTTATGGTCTGGCTAAAGTCCTGCTTCTTTAAATTATCATACCAATTGTCTCTTGATTATTTCTTGATTGTAAACAGTTGAGCACCGGTTTCTTCTTTGATCCAGCTCCGGTTTTCATGATCGGTCATTTTAATGCTTTCTTCAACAGGTGATCCATTTTGGATATCAGGACACCCGCCCAAGGTGCTTCAGGATGGGCAGCCTCTTACGTGCTTGTTCAAGGCCCGTTACCGGCAATCCTTAGAAAGATGCACAGTTTGTTTCATGGAGTCGAAAAGTGAAGTGGCCAACTCTCAAGGTATGGGTGTGGCTGGAGCGGATATAACAGAGTTTGAATCTAGCAGTTTCTGCCGTCTTAGTCAGACATTCAATGAAGGGAAGCAGCAGCTGCAGGTAATGACTGTCCATGAACTTTCATGTTGATTACTCTATGAGGGACTTTTAACAGAATTCACTGAGCAACCAAAATAGTCGGTAAACTTGCTCCTGTTTTCCTATGTACAGATACGTTTTGAGGAACCTGCACGTGCCATTACTCCAGGACAAGCACTGGTACTGTACGATGGCGATGTGTGCCTCGGTGCTAGTGTTATAGCTTATCCTGGCCTTTCACTTTTTGAGCAAAATCAGCTCCAACAGCAAGACATTCAAGTCTCAGTCAATGCATAGGCACGATATTTCAAAAAAATTATGCACCTGCCACTGAGATTTTTTGGAGGCTGTAAAGCAGCTACACACTATCAGGTGCATTGAATGCCCAGAGGAAATTGACGACGTGGCAGAATTTCGAGTATTCTTGCTTCCCGAGACGTTAGGCACCTTCTGCTCTGTTGATTGCATTCGTCATCTTTTGCTGCTAAAAGCACAAGCCAATGCAAGTTAATATGGACCCATGAATTTTGGAGATCATCTTGGATTTTACGACAGCTGAACTGCTGAAAGTGGAAAAAGAAATTATATATCAGATCAAGCAAGTGGTGATTGAAAACCACCTCCAGGTACGGATGAATTGAAAGATTTTTAAATATAAAAGGAGCCAGTTTATCCAGATTTGGATGATGAACTGACGATGTTTGATAGATGTTTCTACGTGACTTTTTATTTCCTTGTTGACAAGTGAAATGAGAGAAGTCCACAATGCACCAAAGAATGCGACATTTGTATATCGTATTCAAATGTTATGAGGGTCAAAGGGCTTTTCGGTAAAATTGTTTGGGGATGCCCAGCTTAAAAGAACATAGAAAGCTCTATATGCAAAGAATCTGTAATGTGGTTGATTAGTTCTTGGAGATATTAAGGATTGTGTCTCTTGATAAAGAACTTAGTTTTAATGGCGCCAAGAACTAGTAGTTCTTAGTAGAGATTTGGAAATTAAGCTTGCCCTCCGTTCCTTCTTCTTCTTTCGAGCTCTTTCCCCTGATTTATCTCGTTGACGTTTTCTTTTACAGGTGGGTTGCGGCGGAGATTTTCTGCAGGCGAAGGGGAACATCGACAATAAGGAAAGAGGAAGCAGCAAGAGAGGGTGGGAGACGGAGATATAGAGGAAGTAAAGAGGATGAGAATAGTGTGAAGTGCTATGAGTTTATGGGAGAGCTTGGATTTGCAGGAGGTGCCTCCTGATGGATTTGGGCTTTACTGATTTTTCCTACAGTGTAATCGGTATTTCCGATGGCATAGATGAAGTCGCTAACAGCAGAAGTGTGTTCGTTAACGGTTATCAGCAATGGAATTGGAAGCATTGAGAAAGCAGCCACCAGAGTAGAAACGAGTATGGATGGCGTCAAGCTTAGTCAAGTGTAAAGTTCAGTATTCAGTGAGAACACTGAGATAAATTGATTAATACACTTGACAATGACAAGTGGTACTCAAACCAATCTTGAGCATGTTCTGATACCAGTAGTGAGTACCCACAAACGAGGTACAAATCTCGGCCCTGTAACAGAAGGAATCGTGAAACAGAATTATACACAGAACCTACTCAATTTTGTACCATGTGCCAGATGGCAATCGCGTAGTACCATCTACTTGGGGTTCGCGATCACCTGTGGTTGGTTCTTCATTGCTCTCTGTAGGAACTTCCTGCTTTAGATTACCACCAGATCCATCATCAGGGGATTTCTTCTTATCTCCATCTGGGGTGAAAGCCTTATGTAGATCCTCGAACGACACAGTTGCTGAACCTCTACGCTTTGGGCGCTGTTGTGAAACATCTGGACTCCATCCTGCCATGTAGATCACCTGCAGCACCATGTTGCAGGGTTGCACTTTCAATTGCATATTGAGACCTGCTTGGCTTTTAGAGTTCAATGCAGACAGTTCAGTGTACTGGCTTCTATGATACAATTTACCATGTTGACATCAAAGGCAATGGGACGGAGCCTGACGCAAATAGCAATATAGCATGTAAGAATCAGTTACTTGGTATGTAGCAGGAATGGTGCCGTCAGGCTCTCCAAACATTTCTTGATAAACTGCAGCTGTCGCCAAAGCTGTATCTCGATTCACAGTCTGCACCATTGTGCACCAGGTGATGCGTTCAGATATTCAACTAATCACTTTAGTGCCCAATCACAAAACCAGAGGCTGAGATGGCTGGCAACCTGTGTTAATCGGCAATAAATTCACTGGGGAACATCACTACATACCAATATCCTTTCGCGAACAGCATTCGTTTCTCCCATTGACCGCAAATGATCAATTAGTTCAATTGCTGCATGAAGAGAAGAGATTTCAATCCCCTTGCTTTCTTACAAAAAGTAAAACATCAAAAAGCATTCAAAATACAGTAAATGGATTGCACGTCAAATTCCAACAGCACAAACTTCACCAAGTGCTGAAGATAAGAACAGTACCACTTGGGTATCGAACAGTGATCTCGTCCACATCAACTGTTGGGAGTGCAAAACCTGCCCGTGTTAAAAGATTCCCTGCATCTCGAACCTGTCAAAATGCAATACATTCTTCTCAATAACGCCCACCACGTTAAATTATCGATCACCTTCAACGCAAAACCACCATTATTCACTATGCGTTCAAGGACATGTCAATAAATTCTTGCTCTCAAAAAGGGACGACAAAGACTGAGGAAATCTTAGGTCCTTTTCTTACAGGGTGAAATCTCCAGTAGGCAGTTCCTGCTTAAATAAAAAAAGTTCACCTGGGCAAGCGGGGAGACTCTGGGACTAACACCACCTTCACGCTCCATTTGTGCAACAGTGCACGAGATCCTGAGCTCCCTGAAGACATTGGCGTCACAAATACCCACCACTGCCATCAATTGTTGCAATTCTAATGGAAATTCTCCGGGACCACCTGCAAGGCTTTCCTGGAGTTGCACGTTTTCAGAACTACTTTGAGCTACAGAGATAATCAATCCGAAACTGAGTTATTCAGCAATGATTTTTTCTATTCCTACTTAGAGAACGCTTCGTCTTATTTATATACATGGATCGAAATAGCTCACAAATACAAACCTCAAAGTTTCGCCTCCAAACATGGTGGCCAAAAACAATCCATCAGGTTTCAGCGCAGTCCTGCACTGCGCAGTTCTAGTGCTTTAGCCGTAATAAACAAAAAAACAAAAAAGGCTTCAAAGAAACAAGCTGGCAATTCAGTAATTACAAAATGATTTTCAATTTCCAGCCCCATGTTAGGGCCTAAAAATACGAGATGATCACACTAAGTGAGAAGTACCTGCGACATGGCACCTGGGAGATCATTGACCCAGTGGAGGCCTAGAGAGCTTATCACGAGGTCAAGGGAGCTGGAAATTGCACAAGATTCCAGCATTTAGTCCTGATATATGAAAACGCATCAAAAGTGGGTAACAAGACGCATCGATGGGCGGTAAAAGATAATAATGTACATATGACATGCAATCAGAAGCTAGGAGTGACATCCTCAAAGGTGCAAGCAGTGTTAACCCCTAGGTGCTCCAAAACACAAAATGTATGTACATAAAAAGTGTTCATAAAAACTTCAGCAAACTGCCCAGGCTAGAAGAGGAGTTGAATCCTAGGGTTAAGGCACTCTAACCCTAAGTTAGACCTTTTAAAAACCAACGTCATGGTAAGAAAATCGGAAAGGAAAACAACAATGAAGCTCGTGAGAAGAGGCAAAACCGTACTTTGGCTGCAATGGTAAGTACTCCTCGTCCCCGACTACATATAGGTTCTGCAATGCCAGTGCACCGCCCACTCTGCCTGCCGTTTCATCTGCAGCAGCTCTGCGCATTGATCTCTTAATCATATCCTCGGATATATCCATGGAGATCAACTCCTGGATTCCACCTGCATCACGGTAAATCCATCGGGCCTCGTCAAAAATTACCCCCCAAAGACCCAAGTAAGGCTATAAGAAAGGTTATAAGAAAGGATCTCCAAGTTCTTGCTTCATTGCTTACCACGTCCTTGTAGCAATCGGCGTACATGATCAAATGCCCCACCCAAATTCAATGCTTTCGGAAATGTCCGCTTGCAATCCTAAGACGAAGAAATTAACAACCAACATAGTGATTAGCAATTTCCTCTTTCTTCTTTGATAGTCCACCCTGCAGATTACAACCAGGCAAGCAAGGCCCGAGATCCACGACATGAAAAAGACCACTTACTTGCAACCGATCCAGAAGATTCTCAGTCACAGTGTCTAGAATTGGATCGCTATCACCCATGACCCATGCAGCTCTGTCTCTCTGCACACACAAGAATTCCCCAGGCACGAGTAAGGGTAGAGGATATTAAAACTGTAAGGGACCTGATCCCATCTCCTATACAGACTCTTGTTTCCAACAGCAACTCGTCAATTCGTACACTTTGTTGACCTTAAATTAGCAAGTTGGGTGTAAGCATAAATCGGCTAAACAGCTATGGCAATTAATATTTGAATGGAGATGGAGTTGTCCACAATCACTTATAGTGATCTACAACCCCCACGTTCACTGATTACATCAGAAATTCATACATAGCGATGAAGATTTTAATCTCAAAATAATTTGGCACTTGTACCCGAAGTGATCTCTCCACAGCTCTACACCGACCTCCCAATGAAAACACACGTATTGGTTAGTATGCTTAAAGTGACGGAACAAACATCCTCTACCTTACTCCTTCCATCAATTGTTGTGCATTCCAACCTCTACCCTAAATCCTAAACCCTTCAAACCCTTCAAAATCGCCACCCTAAACGTATAACATTTTTATATCATCAAAGCCCGGTAAGAATGTAGAATCTGGGACCTCCCCTTCAGTATACACGGGCCCCTCCATGGAAATGTCTCTAATAGGAACATTCTGCAGCGGACGTCCCCTATTCGACATGTATTCCCAAAACCGCGCACGCATAGTATCCCTAAAGAAGACCAGCAATCCTCCACCCAATCAACAAAAGAGCAAAAGTGGAGGAACCCAAAGGAGAGAACCTGCTTGCTCTTCAGCGCCCGATCAAAAATGTCCACATTCCGATCCCCTGTCATCTCCAAACTCGAGAACTGGGAATCCGAAGCGGAGGACAGATTTCGACAAGTGCACCCCATCCATTCCCGGCCTCCTCCTCCTCGTCCCAATAATGCATTTCGGAACAAACCCAAAGCGCATCGGGAAGCTCCCATGCTGATTCTCGGACTAAATTGGGAATTGCCAAGACATCCGTGAATTGCATACACTCTGATCTATCGGGAGCTCCTGCTGCTTCTGGATTCAAGCAATCTCGGGTGCGCTTCATAAACGCAAATCAATCCCTCTCGGGTGCGCTTCGCCACCGCAGTATGCAATTTCACGGCACCAAAATGCAGAGGAGATGCAGGACTGGAGTCGATGCATATCGCGGCAGCAGCAAATGAGCACAGCGCTTGCTCAGTTCGCCACCTGACGAGACGAGACAAGGCCACTGGAAGCAAAATGGGTCCACACTTTGCCTGGTTTCGTCTACTTTCAAGTACCTTAGACCTCTCTAATACGGAGTATAATCTTCTCTAATAGCACCTTCTGTAATAGCACATACCTACAGTAGTTATCAAACAAAACCATGCCAGTACATTGACACCAAGGGTGTAGAAAAGGCGTAAGGGAGCCGACCCATTTCTGAGCACTTAAGCAGATACACATACTGCAAGGGAGGTTTCAACAGTGGGGAAATTTTTCCCATGAGCAGAAATAGAGTTCATAAGGTTTCCATAATTTTTCAGATTTTTTTTCCTCACAAAATAATTACTACAAATTTTTAACCTGAAGATTCTATTCTACCCACATTGGCCATACAGACCTTCCTCTTTTCAACCAAGGGCTGGTTGCAAAAGCCAAGAAGGGTTGGGCCAAATTTGAGAGTCTTGTAGCCAATTATAATGCACCACAACTGCCCAGGAACTATGCTAGCATTAATTGTTGCTAATCACCTATTGATTGAAATTACTCCATCCTATGTTGTCAGATTGGGTTTGTGATTAGTAAGAGGTCGGCTCCCTTACAGTAGTATGAATTTTACCCTTGTGGGGTTAAGAAGAGTTTAAAATAAAATCCATCACTAGTACAATCATGGTCTTGCTAAACCAATTTGGTGACCAAGTGAAAGGTTTGTCTTAATCCCTAAAGTTTCAAGAGTCCCCTCAAGAGACTCTTGGGATTTTGAGCAAGTACCTATGATCTCAATTTTTTTCAAGATATTTTGAATTTTTTTGTCAAGAGAAAATTCATTAGCTTCTTGGGAATATAATTTTTACTTCAATCGGTGCATAGGAGCAGAAATTATGACACAATATAAGCCCAAAACAAGCAAGGGTCGGCAACAAAAAAGAAATTTGAAATAATTTTATTTTTAAATTTATTTCTTGTAGACTATATTTTTGTCTATTTTGACAGATTTGATTCATTCTATTTGGATAGGTGATGTGAAAGTTATGAAGCTTTTTGTTTAGCAAGGAATCTTAGTTCATTGAGAAATTATGTATTAGATCTATTTATGAACTTAATTTTTGCAAAAAAATAAGTTGCACATGGTTGGGTTTGCTTTCTACACTGAATAGGGGTATTAAGGGGACCAAATTTAAAGGGACTAATTCTAGAAAATTGTAGATGTTTGAAACATGATATAGATCCCCAAAATACTCCAATAACTACTGATGTACAATAAAGGTAGATATTTATATAGTGTGGAATGTCGATTAATTAGTATGGGTCCCTTGAATACCCCTATTTAGTGTAGAACAATCTCTCTATTGGAACTAGTGTGTTTCAATTCCATCTTAGAGTTGTCAACAATTTAGTTTTTTCCTTCTATTTCATACCTACTTCGACTTAACAATTTTTTAATCCTTAAAGGATAGATTGGTGACCATTGAAATCATCCTTTTTGGAAACATGTGACATCATCTACTTCAATAAAAACAAATACTCATTGGGAGTCAAACTAACTTAGAAGATCTCCCCTTTCCACCCCTAATTCCAAAGATGAATAGATGCACTTCTATCCTACTCATGAGAATTCCTTGTCATTCCTTGGACAAAAAACATTTGTCACATCATTTATGGCTTAAAGAATGAAATAATAGGGCAAGGGGTCACTTTCTCCCGTGGACTCTCAACTCAATTCTTCAACATAAAGAAATTTAAAATTCACAAACTATAGTAAAAAGAATTTTCAATTAAAAGAATTTGAAGCCTTATAATCTAGTCAAACTAGGAGTAAAAAAACTCATTTTTTTCACTTGATGCGTTCACATCTTGTAATTGGTATAGTCAAAATTTCTAAAATATCTTCTAGACATTCTCATCCTATTCTTCTACTCTAGGCATTCTCATCCTATGGATTGATATACAAAGAAACAAATGTTTAAAATTATTTGTTGTTTGCATTGAAAATGGCAATTCTTAGTGTTTTTTGACCTCCAAAATAGCCATCGGACTTTAAAGATTAATGGCTAGGTTTTAACTCTAAATCTTATAGTCGATTTTGTCAGATTATATTTGAAAATGTGTCTAATTAAAATTTTAATATTTTAACCATTTCCTTATCATCCAACTTTGACATTATGTCAAAGTGAATGTAGTTACGTATAGCATGGATGAAAACAAAGTAGCATATGTGAAGATGTGTTGACCTCAATAAATTGGCATAAATTAGTTTTGTTGACAATGTGTGAGAGTGCTTTTAGTTGTCAATTGTGATATGATTTAGGTGCATAGCAATTGACTAGGAGAGGCAACCCATTTCTGACCACTTAAGCATATACAAATATTGGCAAGGGAGATTTCAATAGTGGGAAATTTTCCCATGTGCAGAAATAAATACCGAATTAGGCATTCTTGCACTTGGCCAAGTGCATTGACCATATGTACTACTATTCACTAAAACATTGTTTTCACAAAAATTGGGCCCCCCCCTTTTTTTCTAAAACAACTTTCCCTCATTCTTTTGTGTTCTACTTCAATTATGCATGAAATTTTTAGATAGGGATTCATTTTTCAATACTTCTGAGAACAACAAGTAGGAATTTGTGTTTCATTCATTTTCATTATTTTTGTTATTCCTTTATTTTAGTCACCAACCACTACATAATGCAATTCTATCGATATTATACTCTTTTAATGCCAACATCACTTGAAAAGCAAAAAATCACTATAGCCATTGAAAAATTTATTTAGAAAACCAAAATGAATTTGAAGGATAATCCACTACCTTCTCATTTCTGATATACAATCCACACAACACAAGAGAAAACCACTCCAACGTCTCCAAATACTTTGCCTACAAAAGAAGAACTTTTGTATTTCCACACACCGTACACTACCGTCACTTGTACCACTATTAATATTTAAGGACTACAGTGTTGTATCTGGTGTTCCCAACACTCGTGTGGATGATTGTGTCAAGTCTTTTGCTTCCCCTCTACCAACTGCCTCAATTTGTTCGACTATACTTGGTCCACTTCTGGGATTGAGTGGGGGTGGAGAGGCATACTTCAATGCCCTATCTACCATCACACTTACAATGGGTGTTGACACCCCCTCTGAAAAAGACGGTGATTTAATAGATTCTTCCAAAATAGAAAAAGCCCAATGAAAAACATAATGTCCTTCATTTCCTGTCCGAACAAATTTTATGTTCTCCCTATTGTAAAAATATCCACCCTCACTCGGAGTCAAGCTCATAGAGTCTAGAAATGTGAATGCTGACAATGCCGACATGGATTCTGTTCTAGCTAGTGTACCTTCAAGTTCTCCCATATGAACTTGAACATCTGTTGTTGCTACCGGTATATCTTGAAGCTCTTCCACAAGAATTTACACATCTGTTGTTGCTGCCCGTATATCTTCAAGCTCTCCCACATGAACTTCAACATTTGCTACTATTGGTGTATCTTCAAGCTTTCCTACACAAACTTCAACATCTGCTATTGCTAGTATATCTTCAAGCTCTCCCACATGAACTTCAACATCTACTATTGCTGCATTTTCCACATCATTCTTTTGTAATGTTGGAGAAAAATTCAGGTCTTCTTCTATTTCCTACAAGTCTTCTTGGTCTATGTGGGCTTCACTTTCCGCATCAGTGTCAACAGATCCCAAACTTAAGTCACCACTACGTAAATCATTAGAGTTTGTCTGCTTAGAGTTACTATCACCTCCGCTTGATGATGAAGCTCCAGAATCAATTGTAGACTCTTTCCCCTTCCGTTTTTCCCTTTCAATCCCTTCAACTATGTCTTCTACATCCAATAAGTCGCTTGATGATCGCATTACCCTCTCAAGCCTACCATGTGGTATGCTTGTTCTCTCTTCAAAAGGATCATAATTAGGCTATTTTTCTCCTATACTCAACAATTGCGAGGATCTTTGTTCACTTGATGTGTTGACGCTATCCACCATCACCATTTTATCTCCATACATCAACTGTAATGTATTGTATACAAATTGTGTGCGCGTTGTTCCGCCTTCTATGATGATAACTTCGTTACCTACAAACCCATTCTCTAAAATCTTGGGAATTGCCATTGTAATGCCCAATGTCACCAACCTCCAATACCTAGGAAGATACATTTGCACCATCTTCTTCAACTCCATTGGTGTTCTCTCTACCTTGTCCTCGGCTCGTAGCATCACTTTTGTACTCCAAGTGTCTTGAAACACCACATCCAACTCCTCCGTGCTTTGAAGAAGGTTCTCCATAGGCCCACATTCTGTCGGATACTACATGATGATGGCAATGTCTCCTACTACTTGCACTGCACGCTGGAGTTGTTCACCGTGACATAGATCATGGACATATGATGAAATGGTTTCTCTTTTAAATATCCATGAACCTTGCAAGTAGTGAAAACTCTCGAGCATAGCCATCCTTGATTGCATTGCTTTGTCAAAGTATACACTTGGTGGGAATAGGAAAATAGTAGCCCACCTAAAAATTGAAGACATCCAATTCTAAATTTGATGCACCCCCTTGTTGTAGTCTTTGCGTGACCACTCCTCATCTACCCTTTCTGAACCTCCACGTCTGCAATTGAAAATCCATAAACAAGGTTTTCCTAGTTCCATGTAATCATCCTCGAAAAATCCTCCTCTACACCTCATGTACACTGGTTTTTCTCTCTCTTATTGTTGCCCTATCAATAGTGTGACTTGCCAATCCCATCAAGCATTACTAACATCCTCAACATCCCGATCATGGTCAATATAACCTCTACGACCTGCTTTGATATCCGTAAAGTGTTGCCTTACAAATGCTGGGATTAAATGATCAATACTACTCAGTGAATGAACTGTCTTCACAGTTGGAGAACACCACAAAGTCTTGGAATCGGTATCCAATGTCTTCCCCATCGAAGTGAATTGTCTTCCTCCCTCAGATCCATACTTGCTTACATCTATTGCCAAAAATTCATCCATAGACAATGGATTTTCATCTTGTGCTTGCACCATCAAATAACGAATTTGATTCCTCACTGCATCCTTCTGTTGTATACGATCCACCACATACACTACAGTACCTTTCGGGGGATTTGGAGATGTTGCATTATTGAAATAATATTCCTATGAAGGTCGACTCCCATCAACCACATCCTTTGCTGCCATTCGTTTTACCACACGTACATAGGTCTCCTTGGAAACTCTACTCAAAGGTCTCAACCATGTCTTCTCCACCCTCTTCTTCTTGGGATTCCCATCCACTATGACATCCAAATTCCGCCCTCTTGCCATTTTCTTCCACTTGTCCTCTAACTTTTTGTTGAAGAACAACTTCCCTTCTTCATAATCTCTACACACCTGCAATATTGCCTTGTACGACTCTTTGTCTTCATTCCACACATACCTTGTGTAGTCAATCATTTTTTTGGACAACTCCCCCAACGACATACGTTGTGGTAAATCTTGACTCAAGTGCAATGCACTAGTTGCTATTGAAAACGCTTTCGCTCGATATGCATCATCAACTCGTGCAACAACACTAGGACTTCCACATGCCTTCCAAATGTCACGTAGCTTGATTAAATTTTCGTAGTACGTGTTGTAAAATGTTCAGTCGAACTCCCTTGCGTTTATTCTAACGGACGCTTCTATGTAGAACTTTAGATTGTTGTAAACCACAAACTTAGCGCTCCGTCTTGCAAATCGCAGTAGGTACTCCTCCTTAGAGATATTATCCTCTTGGTAATTGCGTTGGGCTTGTTTACAAGCACCTACTACATGTTGCCCATCCATTGGCTCCCAAACAATATTATTTTCCAACCATTGGATCCGCACCGTAGTCCTCAGAGTAGATGGATCTGCCTGACAATGTGTCAAAAATGCATCAAATTCACGAGTAGCACCTTCATGACTAAAAGGAACCTCTACAACCTTTGTCTCTCTTTCATCGTTGGTACTCTCATAATGATATGCAATTGGACAAAGTGTAATTGCACTAATTCCTTCAGCTTCAAAACCTCTTAGATGTTCGTACATCTTTGTTACTCGCCATTCCATAAGCATCCTGTGGTTTCTCTCTATATTCAATATGTTGCGAATACTATCAATGTTTGCATTGAAAATTGTACCTTGCCCCCATATATATCCCGCCTTGAATTCAAGCTCTATAGGGAAAACCACTGGTGGTTTGCTACACTTTGTAATGCTACACTTGTATGTGCTTGCTCAAACTCTTCCTTTGTAGAATCATCATCATCCACTTCATGACCCCCATCATTGCCTTGAAGAGGAAGTCTACTTGTTGTTGTTCTTTGACGATGTCTCTGAACTATACTACAAGTGTGTATGCTTTACTCCTCTTCAACCCCTACTTCCACTCTATGAAGCCTTCGCCCTTCTTCTAGAATGTCCTCCAATGTAGAACAATGTTGGACTACACCTCGCCTCCATCCTCTTCTAGCACCTTGTCCTTTGGCAACACCAGATCTTCCAACATTCGTATTAGACATTATACCTCCAGTCCTATTTGTTTGTCTTCTAGAGCCAACTCTTCTAACTCCTGATCTTGATCCAACTTCTGTGGTTGTCTTTGGAGCTCCAACATCATTGTCATTTATAATTCTTGGAACACTCTGTTGTTCATTGTGTACATGCGCTTCAATAATACTTTGTTGTGGTTCCATAGATTCTTCTCCAAGCTCCTCCTCCACTGATGGTGGAATAGTCGATGCATTGCCTTGTGATAATGCCTCCTCTAGCCTTATAGTTTCATTCTCCCTTAAAGGCTCAACTACAGCATTTGCTCCTGCTGATACAAGACGCTAAGAATGGGTTCTTTGTCTTTCAGAACCCCCCCCCCTTCATCTGAATGACGTGCACTTTGTTCTTCAACAACAGCATGCTTTCTATTCTGTTCAACCATTGGAATCCAGTTTCTTTTCAAAGGAGCTGCATAAAGTTGATATAAATCATCCGTATCCTTAGGTACCCCTAGGGGGAGGATGCTCATCAACAACAACTGGATCAGTCTTTCAAAGCTCCTTATAACTTCGAATCTCCAAATACCGTCAACATATCTCAAATAATTGCTCAGGGGTAGAGCTCGTGAATTTTTTGATAGATTCTTCTCTTGGAACCTTCAACTGATAATCCATATTCTTCTAGAATTTCACCAACGTCTTCAATCCATGAATAGGAGAAAAAAATAAGAACAAGCTTTGGTGGAATAGGTGCCATCATGAGTTGCTTCCTTAGTTTGTACTTTTCGAATACTAAATCACTATTGGTTACTACCATTATGAGTCCATTTTCAGCAGTGCTTGCGAGGTTCTCAATGACTCCAAATGAGGTTCCCAGAGCACTCCAATATCGCCCTACTTCAATTGGAAAGTCAATGATCCATAAATACGGCTTCTCCGTACCATTCGCTACTATCCACCATCCATGCTCCAACCACTTTGAATGAACCTTTGGTGCCATGATCTTCTACACATAAAAGGAAAGTTGACATTAAAAACTCAAAAGATTATTTGAATACTTGAAACAACAAAACAACTACTATGATAGTATTTGGATAATTTGTAGTGATTTGTGCGAGACTCTCAAATTCTAAAATACAATGTCCAATTATCGTGTTTTTCTATTCGTCAAGAATTAGAAGCAAAGTTTTTTGGAACTATATGGACTTAACGTTGGAACTTTCACACCAAACTATTAAAAAAACATCTAGAAATTCGAGGACTAATGTATATAAACTCAATGTTGACCTTGAAAGAAAAAATAGAAGAACATCAAATTTAAATGAGGTCATAGTACATGATAACCTTTCACTTGAACAAATCAATCTATGTTGGTGCATCTCACACTCCACTACTACATGTCCATCAAAAATAACATGGTACAGTACATGCTGCAATTCCTTAGGTAAAAGTACTACCACTACTCCCATCTATTTTCCACTCATTCATTTCGACATTGGCTACATTTGTTAGAACACATTTGACTATAAAATTCTTCTTTAGTACTTGTAACTACTACTTATTGTTCCAACTATTATAGAAATTCATCATAAAATATTACACATTTCAATGCACAACACACATGACATTGTGTTAGGTTGTGAAATAAAACAATTACACAAGTAGGGCACATTCCACAACAATGCATTTCTTTTTTCCATAAAAAATTCATTGCCCATCAATTGTCATAATGAAATACTTTGAACTTTGAAAAAATTATAAATTAGAAGTTCGCATAAAAGAAAATTCATATTTAAGCATTTTCTATTGTGTCAAAAAAAATTCTATTGATGCAGTACCTACTTCTATGTATGCCTCAGTTGTTGACTGAAATTTAATAATCTTTTTATAAAAAAATATACTAATTACTAGATGCAAGCTTCAACTTCAAAAATCAAGACATAACATTCTCCAAAATTGCAATTCTATGTGTTGTTCAATAGCAACTCAAAAAAGAATTGAACTGTTCTTCAAAGAAAAAATCATTCATTCTTCATAATTTTCAATGTTCTAACTATAAAATTTCGAAATTGCTTCCACCCAATTCTCTACTACTCCCTTTCAACTTCATATGCTTTTATATGTTTTCGAAATACAAATTCAAAAGCACATCCCCTTATACTTTAATTTATGAATTCCAATGTTCATTTCTAGATTAAAATGCCAAACAACTATGTATTGTACTCAAACTTAGAGCAATACAATTCCATCTTTAAAATTGACAATATAGAAAATAATTTTTTTGGAGTACCTTGTGCACGAGTGTCCCTTGCTCTAGAAACGGTCAGTTGCCACACAACACGCGAAATCCTGTTGGTACCTCTCTATGATTCCTTCCCGGACCCCGTTCACGCCTTCTCTACAAAGAAAAGACATAGCCTCATTCAATATAAACAATTCTAGTATTACTTTCCATATAGGCAATGAATTAAAGAACCAAACAAAAAATCCTATATGAAGTCCTAAATCTTTCCTACTATACAATTGCGTTAAAGAATTGCAATCATCTCTAATTTCCAAACCATACATTGCAAATTCTATATATGACAATGTTAGAACACACTTCCTAGAGGTGAGGAAAAATTTGAAGTACGTAGATGGATAATAAGTGATGATTAAAACAATTACAAGTACTAAGTCAGAAGAGGGACTATTTACACAAATCTTCTTTGCACTTCTCTTACACTACAATTATGAACAAGTGCCTTATGCTATCAACACTTGATTCAATTACGGATGTTCAGCCATAATCAAATTAAACCAACTAAAACCAAAGTGACACTCAAGTACTCAATAATGGTTTTGATGTAAGCACACTAAAAGGAGTGGATGAAGGTTCAATAGTTGGAAGCAATAATTTCATTACCATTGATACAATTATCTTCTATTATTGAATATACTAAAAAAATCAATAAATCTTTTCAATGGACTACTTAAATTGAATGGCAACTATTCCATCAACTATATAAATATTTAGAATTTCAAACCAGCTTCGTTCATGCATTTGCAAGACAACATTCACCCTCATGATGATACCAAAACTGAGTGTCTATAAATTGGAATAGAATATATTTGTACACAATGGCTACTACAGTCGTTGTGTGCCTCTCTATAAGTTACTTCTAAGTTTAACGAAAAACAACTTTCATGGAAGACACGGTCTAATTTCCACCAACAAGGCAACAAAGTTACAATGAATGCCGAAGGTAAGACTCTTGTCCTATGTGAACAATGAATGTCGAACTAAGCTACCACAATTCTTTTTTGAAGACCATGAAACTATAGTATGGACTATGAAGCATGATTTCAAATTTTCTTAGTTTTTTGGCAACAAATGGAAGGACTTTCATTAGGTTGACATTACTACTTCACATCTTGGAAACTGACCATTTGTCATGCTCAGTTTTCTTTTGAAATTAGGAGGTTTAGCACCAATGATCCCAGAATAGGTTAAAGAAAATTAGCCAAATGTTCAATTTGAGAAGATTTCTTCAAATTCAATACTAAGGGCATAAAAAACAAAGCAAAAATTGAACGAAGTTTAGCTAGTCCTAGAATCGTTGCATAGCACTCAATCACCTTAACAGATTGTTACTAGCAATAGCCACAACCTTTTTCTAGTACGTCATTACATAGAACAAATGCAACCCTTGCACTACATGTATGCTAGGGTGCAAACCTGCTAACACTCTCCATCGTAATCATGTTCTCCGTTTAACTTCATATATAAACAGTTACTTCTACTGTTAAGCCCCATCAAGGCCAGGTTCAAGAGCGCATGACAAGAATTATCATCCAACAGCCAGGGAAACGAGTGGTAGATTAGTAGAACAGAGGATTATAGTCGCAATAATCCCAATACTATTTCGAAAATGTGAAAGCGTAACGACAAATGTGATAATCTTTCCTTGAATTTCAGTTTACATTTGGGAAAAGTTTTAATTCACTAAGTGAATTGTTTTATTATGTTTTTGTTGATCAATGAGGGGAGGATATAAGAAATTGGGGTTCACAATATTTGCTTTTTTTCATCTCTCTAGAAATTGCCACGTTCATTGATTTGGATCAACTCTTCATTTACTTTCACTTTAAGATCTCCTATATATGGAGAAAACCAAAGATTCCGGATTTTCATTCTCAGTCCTTAGTCCCGTCGGCTAGTCATGTCAAATTTTCAACCACTTTGAATCCGTGCACATGTCCTTGTTCATTTGTCAATTGCGTTACAGAGGAATGAGATTACAGTTTGCATGCAAGATTTGACAGAGGAAATCGCGACAAATCTCATAGCGGCCATTGCAGCACGTGGATAGAGTGTTGAATCGTACCAACTACTTGCAGAGAGAGGAAGATGAAGGAATTTGAAAGTGCACAATACTTCAAGTGAAATCAATAGAATAAGCAGTTCCCTTCTGTTACAAAATTTCAGTTGTAGAATTCTGAAATGAAATTTATACTAACTAACAAATTAATTTCGTTTGCACTTCCTGTTTCCATTCGAGTTCTTGATGTTGCAGTGCCGGTGTCTCTGCATACACATCAAAGTCTCGAAGTACCGAAATCTCACCTTTCCAAATCAGTTTTTGCAAATATTGTAACATTCACACTCACTGAATGTAGCAACAGTGGAGACAAGGAACAAGAAATCCAAGAACATGTACGAGGAGAGCAACGAAACGGAGCACAATTTTGTTTTGGTTTTTCTCTGACGTGATACCGATTTCCAACGAAGACAACACAATTGAGCTGCGGAAGAAGGATCTTACAAACTTCAGAGTAGGAAGTTAGAAGTACTACGGAGGACACATTCGGTAGGTAAATTCAATGAAACTACAAGCCTTGGTGAGAATGCCAACTCTAATCCAAGATTTTTCGGAGATTCCTATGTCACTCCTTCCAATGAAGCACTAATGCAAAGTCTATTGTTTGTAGGACATACTGAACAAGAAGAAATGAAGCAAGAAACAAGTGCGGGATTCAGACCATGACGGAAGATCCCAAGCATTGCATGGTGCAAGAGGACACAACGACTATAGGGCGGCACGATTGGCAACAAATCAATGAAAAATCAACGGAGCTCTACAACAAAGGGAAGATATTGTAGCTCGAAATCCAAGTAATGCAACACGTACTTGGCTTTTTGATAAAGTGTATAGAGTCGCGAAACAACCGTGGTCTTCCCTGCAAATACGCTGCACCAACCATGAATCTCCATTGCATGAACTACGGGGATGCATGTCCGAAATTGTAGTGTCGTAGCACAAGGCGTGGTGAAGTCAAGAGGAGTGAACAATATTTCAAATTTCTTTTGGAGGAATAGTGACCCTCTCTACACGCGGAGAGTCACTATTCCTTTATATTTTTCTATTCCTTTAGCATTTCTAGCATTTCCAGGGTTCGTCATGAACAGTGACCCTCCGCATGCGCGGAGGGTCATTGTTCATGAGGGCTCCTCCTTCTCTCCTGCAATGAAGTTGGAGAATAAAGAAATTCAAGAAATGAGGACTATGTAGGATAAAACAACAGGCTTGGGTTAGGGTTTGTTACTTGAATCTATCGCAACGCGATGATGAGAAGTGCAATCTTGATCACTGCTAGTTTGTCTCAGCGCTGCGCGGCGATGACAAGTTTGATGCTGATCAATGTTTGCCACTTCCAATGTAGACGCTCTCTACATTTGAAAACAAACCGAATTAGCTACTTACGGGATACAAATTGCATAGATGTACAAGCCTACAACAAAAAGAGTGTGACAACTAGAAATTCCAAAAAAGAGAATAGTGAATTCTCAACAGCGGAAGGGAAAAAAAGAGCACCTGAACTGCGTTGATAGAACAATTTGAAACTAGCCAGTCTTGTTGCAATCTCTAGCTTCAGCACCTTCTAAGAATCGAAAAGAGGGATAGAAATCATGGGCGTCCGAGTCAAAGCAACTCTCAGCGACCTCTGTTCTAAAAGAGGTCGATGTGGAGCATAGGAGCAGAACTTAACTTGAACGTTTAGGGTTTCGTCCACGTCTCCCAAGTGTGGTATACTCAGATGCTACGATATTCTCGTTAGAATTTGTAGTACAATATAAGACAGGGATGAATGTCTTTGATCTGCTGACCCTAATCCTATCATCCACATATTTCCGTTAACTAGTTTCGTTGGACAACAGTGAAATTGAAGTTAAAGGAGTTCTTCGGTAGTTATAAGGAAAAACAACCCATTGTGGTTAGAATCAGGAGTTCGTACTCATTCCATTGCTTAAGTTTTTTCATTTTTTTCCCACGTAAAGAGAGGTATGAGAAACAATGAGAACATTTGAAATTATATTTTTTTGACAAAGTATGAATTTCCTATGAATTTTTGAAGTGTTCAGGCCATTATGGCCCAAAAGAGTCTGTAGACTACCCCAGAACCAACAAAATCTATATCCATCATGCTCATCTTACACACCTAGAACAATCACAATAATTTCTAAAGTATAAGGCATAAGAAAATCACTTCCTACAAAGAAATTACAGTGAAAAGTTTGAAGTTCCTAATGTAGTCACTAATCACTCTATTTCTATCAAGTAAGACATTGATTGTGGTCCGAATCTCATTTAGTAATGAAACCCATAATGGGGTCATTCCATAGGTGTCCACCATGGGTCATCTGACTAGAATGGGTTGTTTTACCTTGGACATTTTGAGTTTTATTCGCTTTGAATGGGCATCATTTGATCTTGCTACAATGAAGTTCTTGATAGAATCACGAATGTGCATGGTAATCTGTGAAGTGGTTAGCACAGTTGACTTTTCATGGGGTGAAATTGAAACCATTTTATCGAGAAATGAGATCATAGATACAAAATCATGTAGAGATTGCAAAAAATGTCCATAATATTATGATCAGAAATTCATAGGACATGCCATTTTCAGTACAAGTGAAAAATTGAACATGTCTTTCTTCTAGAAATATACTGTGAGTTTCTTCAAAGTAAGATACCTTCCATATTTTCCTATTCCATGGCATAACTTTAGTTCTAGGAAATTAATAAGGATAAGTATTATTTGTCCTTCAATTCTATTTTGTTGGTTCATGGGGGCAATGTTGTATACAAGGAAGCTCAAAACTAGGAGAAAAAAAGTCCAAAAGAATTTCCAAGGAAATATCAATAGAGAAGCACAATTCATATGGAATTATACAAAATATAAATGAAATTCAAGTTTTATTAACCCTTTAGTGACCATGGTTGATTTTGGGGGCGAGCACAATTTTTGAATACAATGTTGACAAAGTAAAATTTTGTTGTTGCTCTAAGGATGAAATCCTAAATCAAATCCTATCAATTCATTCTATAGGGCAGATACTTTAACCAAACAAAAAATGAAAGTGATCCAACGGTGCATATGATTGTAAATAATCTTAAAAGATTGATATGTTGTAAATTGCCTTTAGCATTGGTGCTACCAATATGATCTACCACAATTGGGCATAAATTTTTGTAAATGATCCAAAAATCAATCAAAAACTTTCCAGTTAGTCCTTTCACACATCTGAGTAGTCATCCCTTACATTAAATATGCATTTCTTTATGATATTTCACTTGTGAAGGCTTAGGACATTTAAGTTTGGATTAGCACAGGTGATGCATTTTTGCACGCACACTCTTGAAATTGGTTTTGTTTGAAGTGTATGAAGATACTCTAATTGTGTTATGTCCTAGGTTTTTTGAAATCAAATGTTTTGTGAATAGTAGCAAACAAAAATTCCTGAAATTGACCAAAAATTGGTCAACGAGTCACTAAAGGGTTAAGGTTATTGATGAAAACATTTCTAGAGTTTAGTGAAGGAGTTAGAAATGCTTGATTAGAAAAATATATGAAGTGATGAAATTATTTTCTACAAAGAAATGAATTGGTTTTCTTGCATTACCATTATATGAAAATGAAGTGCACTATTTTAATATTTTTTAGTCTTGTCATTTCTTACATGATTTTTTGAAGACTTCATGCATAATAGATTGCTAATAAGAAAAATGTCTTTGGTTTTACATATGAACTCAATGAAGACTTTATTAGGGCATCTACTTGTTATGCCATGAAGTCTACATAATGAATGTATGTTAGGAGCACATTTCAATGAAGAGGGTGAATATGTACTATCCATCAATGCATGAAGTTGTGTAAGTGGGACACATGGATTGAGAATTCAATTGAATTCCTTCATGGACATGAATTTTTCAGAGAACTGGTATTTCAAATGTACTACAATGAAATAATTGTTTACTGTAGTTGAAAAAGTGGTTAGTATAAAAATGAGTGAGCAAATACAAGAACACTCCTGAGCTTATACAGTTCAATTGCTTCAAAACCAGTACAACAAGTAGTATGTAATAGTTTGGTCTAGGAAAAAGTAGTGTAGACCCTATAAAATAATCATTTTCTTCAAAGTTATGGAATTTACTATCTATGGAGAGAGACCATTTCAAAGGACGGCACAAAGAGAATTATTCATAGTACATGTAAATATTTTAAAGTATTTATTGGTAGTCTTTGAACACTAGGATTATAAGAAATTTTGTTAAATAATTATACTTAGAAGTAGGACAATCATGTTAAAGGGATGTTCGATGATACTTTCTTCATTTACAATGTTTGGGTTTACATATTGAATGGCATTTTGAACCCTAAACCCTAAAATCCTAAACCGTAACCATAATTTTGCATTGAATGTCATGTACATTTAGAAAGGTGTAACGTAATGATTATAGAAGCAATTGTTTGACACGTTGGTAGATTAGAATTAATTCAACAAGTAATGTGTCCTCAATTTGACTTCATTATACTTAAAGGCAACAAGTGTGATGTTTTGAAATGTCAGTAACTATTGGGACATTAGATTGTCAATGCAAGATATCAGACATGGAATAGTTACATTTGTAAGAAAATGAAAGAAAACTATGAAGATAGTAAAGAGTAATAAAGTGTTCAAAGTGGAAGTTCTAATTACAACTTGCGAGGATAGATGTGGCTTCTTGTGGGCCTTCTAATTTACATTATTTTGGAAGAGATGAAAGAGAACTAGAAAATTGTTAGTAGGTTTTCTTTGTTGATGTTTTTCAGAGCGTTATTTTGTTTCACTCATGTTTGGTGTTTTCTGAATTCCTTCCAAGTCATGGTACTTCGAATTTAACTTTTTTGTATATGTATAGAAACAAATTGAAGGCATATGATAGGAATAGAAAGCAAATGCACATTGCATGACCCTGTGAACAAAGGTCGTGCACAATTGACTGAAGGTAATTGCAATGCAAGCTTTTGGGAGTCCAATGGTCTTCAATGGCGCAAGTAGTTCTAAGGTTCCAACTGAATGAAGGACCATAGGGGAAAGATTGACATCTGTGGTACGAGAAAGATTTTTTCAAGAAGAAGACTGTGTACCTATCAATGGAGTCTCCCACACTATGAATGGAATGGTGCAACTTTTTGGGAACGATGGGAATGTTGTGGGAGTTGGTGTGGTCAATACAAGTTTCACATGTGGTGATGAACTTCATCAATTGAAGTTACGTCTGTCTGAAATTGCAGTTCGTGTTATACATGCCTTACACGAAGGAGAATGGGTTGGTGAGGTAGTGGGGAAGTTCCATATTGATTGCTTAGATAAGGTCATACAGTGGCACCGATCTTCAGTGTGTTGGGCACGTCCTTCAGAATTGAGGACAACGAATGTTCTTCGAATGGAAAGAGAAAGTTTTACCTTTCCTCCTATTCCAGCACCGGAGTTTGATTTTAATGACACAGAGGAGAGCCCCAACGCTTCAAATGTGACCCCACCAAGTCATGGTGAAAGAAGTACAACTGAACGAAGTTCTCCTGTGACACAAGAATCCGAAGCTGGTATTCATGATGTAATAGGAGTACAAGGAATGCCAGTACATACACCTAGAAGAAGGTATTCAATGACAAATTGAAGGGCAAGGGTGAGAAGTCCAAGAGAATGAGGGGAGTCAGCTAGTGAGAAAGTTACTCTTGAAAGTGTATTGTCTGCGAAGGAGAGAGGAGCATATAAATGCAATTGTTTACGTGTTGTCGATGCAAAATACATTTTGGATCAACAGTACATGGCATAGGGTCAAAAGTACGAAGTGAGGGCTACGTGGATAATGCAAATGCTAAATGCTTTCTACACACGCACTGAGGGGCACACAAGAGACAAGTATGTGACAAAATTAGATGGTAGAGTGGTTTGCAATGCTTGCTTTGCTGCGGCGTTGGGTTATTCCCGAAGGCGTTTTAAGTAGTTGAACACATCACATAACATATATGGCAGAGTGGCAACTATTCATGGAAACACATGTCAAGGGAGGGAAAGTGTGAAAATGTCAATTGCTAGGGAAAGCCTTGTTGTTTTCGTGAATGAAGCTTGATGTGAGCAACCCCATCAATCGGTACGGAGGAAGAAGGACAATGTGGTGTTACCATTGGTTCTGTTGCCAATGAATATGAGCAAGTTGGATGTATTTCGGTATGTGAATGAAGAAACTAGTGGACGGGATTGAATTGTCCATGAGCTCATTTCGTCGTCTTTGATGGAAGGAGTTTCCACATGTGCAGATTCCCCCATTCTCAAGATTCTCAAAGTATTACCATTGTTGGGAGTACAAGTATGGAATGGAATCCACAACAAATGCAACAACGAAGGTGAAGATTAAAGAACTGTACATTGTGCACATTCAAATTCAAATGGAAAAGAGAAGAGATTATTGTTTATTCAAGAGATCTGCAATGATCACTCCGGACATTTTTCATGTGTCTGATTGTGGACGGTATGGATCAAAATACAACCATGATACCGAAGATGAGACAATCTGTGAAGAACATCGAATCTCGATTCGTGAAGATTCATCTTTGCAGTGTCTTGGTATATGGGATTGGATTTTATGCGGATGTGTGGATAGATGCTCACCACAAGCATGATAGCAATCAAGTCATAATGTCAATTATGAACGTAATATGTGACGTGAAGTGTAGGAAAGGATCGTTGCCACCGACGTTGAGGATTCAAGCTGATAACACCATAAGGGAGAACAAAAACATCTATATGTTTGGCATGTGTGCTGCACTAGTTTGGCTAGGTTTTTTCAAGGAAGTTCATCTCTATTTTTTGATAGTGGGACACATGCACGAGGACATTGATCAGAGATTCAGTGTAATTTCAAACATCCTGAAGAGGAGAGATATAGATACACTAGAAGAGATGTTGGAGTTGGTGGAAAAAGGGACATCTTGTACTGAGGCTTTTACGAGTGCTTGCAAGCTTGAACACGTTCACAATTGGAAGGCATTTATCACACCTCACTTACTACAGGGTGGGGATGAATTGACGGGCATAACATTTCCACACCATATGAGTTTTTACGTGGAAAATGGGTTGGTTTGTGTACAACACAAACATTTTAGTTCTGATGAGTGGGGCCCATCAAATGGACATTTGTGTTTAAACTCACTACCAAGTTTATTAAACAAACCAGACCTCGCAGAGGTGTTCGTAGCTGATCAGAGAGAATTAAAAGCATTGGATGAGTTTATTACATATAAACAAAAGTTAATATTGAGAGGTGCAGACCGGATGAAGAACATGGAAGTTGTCGACAAAACGAATTCATTCAAGGATTACCTCATAGATTTTCCACAATAGAATAGAGAAGGGGCCCGTGATTTACCGTTTTGGCCGAGTGATATCTTGAACGAGAGCGAGGATGGCAATGTTGTTCCGAATGTGGAAGAAGAAGGTATAAATTCAAGTGTATCTGCAGATGTAGATGGAAACACAACAAGGACTGTAGTTGTAGATATGATAATGGCAACAATGCCTAATTCAGAGAGGAGGGGATATTTTGGACCGCGAAGGGATAGACCCCCACAAGAAGTATCCCAAAGAATGACTAGAGGGAAGAATAGAATCGGAAGTCATCATGAAGGGACAGAAATAGTACAAGATGCAAATGAAGATCCTTTTCCTCCGTTCAATCTAGAGAATGACATTGTCGTAGGCCAATTTGTGGCACTTACTATGGAATTGAGGGAAGTAAGAGGAGGAGGACCTTTTTATATAGGAAAGGTATTGGAATTTGGTCAAGGGAGGTGGGCCTCAAAGATAAAAGTGCTACGGTATTGGCCTTCTATGAGATCTAGAGCAGAAGAAGAAACAAGTAGTAATAGAGTGAAGTACACAAATTGCATGGAATCCACATGGGAACTATCTGGGGAGAGGTTTGCTTGGATTGAGAAGGAAGCCACTATATATTCATAGATGGATGTTCTTCATTGAGATAGAACTGGTCACATAGCAATGTCTAATATCACAATGCATGGTGTACAAACAAAGGACAAAGTGATCATTCCAATTGAGGCTAAACCGCATCTTGTGGAGTACATGGCGATGCAAATGGAGGAGCTCAATGACGAACGTCTACAAAATGATTTGAATATGTACTAGAGAAGTACCATGTTATGTAGTGTGTTATAGACCTTCTAGTAGTAGGCGTGTAGAAGTACTTTAATGTGAACTACACTATAATTTACATTATGAGTAGTATGCATTCAAAAGTGTATGAGTTTTTTTATGAAGTAATTGAAATTTCTAAGCAATATGATGATTATTCTTTGAACAAATTTTTCTACAAACACTTAATGATATTTTGGAAAAATACCCCCCCCCCCCCCTAATATTTGAAATTGTCTATTTTATATTGCGTACGAGCTAGGTGCAACATTGCACCTTCTAAGTACAAGAATGTCTAATTCTGTGTTAATAGAGTTCATAAGATTATCATAATTTTTCAGATTTTTATTTCTCAACACATAATTACTATAATTTTTTGGTTGAAGATTCTACTCCATCCATATTGGTCATATATATCTTCTTATTTCCAACCAAGGGTTGGTTGCAATATTGAGAGTCTTGTAGCCAATCATAATGTGCCACAATGGTACCGGGAATTGTACTAGCATTAATCATTGTAATCACCTCTTGATCGAAATTACTCTACCTTACGTTGCCAAAATGGGGCGGTGATCAGGAATGGGTTGCCTCCCCTATATATGTAATATAAAAATTATCAAGTTTTTTGTGATCCCACACTTTAACAATAGATTTTCACAATTGTATTGGTTATAATCCTATGTATTTTAAGCACAAACTAATGAATAGAGGGCCCACTAGCACTAGACTGATTTTATTGGCTAATTTATAGGAGCCTAATATTGTAGTAGTATTTGGTCATTGAGTGAATTAGGGAGATGAGGAAGAAGACCAAGGATTAACTATGAATCTAATGACTTAGTCTTCATAGACTGTGATTCTACTTCTACATGTGATAAAAATGTTCTCTCCAAGATTGATAGTTAATTTGCTTAGAAAAGGAAGGAAGTTTCAAATTTGGATTAAATCAAATATGAAAATATTTCCTTCAAGATGACACAAATAGGTGTCTACTAAATTTCCTAGCAAATAAGTTCTATACCTATTGATCCCTAATAGTTGGGTGTCAAGTCTTAGTTTGAGCAAACCATTTGCGCCATTATGTTGGATGTTTCAGAGCATATTTTGCGCATATGGCCAATGATGTCAAAGTGTACAGTTTGAGCCAACTACTAACACCAATAGTTTGGTTGTCACAAAGTACTTTAGAAAATACTTTCAGCCAACACTTTGCACCCACTTTCTATCAATTGGCTCCTCTACCTATACATCTCATTCAGAGGTTAAAGAACCAACTTAGCATTTATAAAGGAAAAAGAATATGAATCCCTTGTTGGTTTACGATATGAAGCTACATGTTCTTTTTTCATCACCTATAATTTTTAAACTTTTTTCCTTTGAGGATCGATTGACTACAATAGTAAAAAATTATTCTATAATTTGCCATTCTTTAACCCCAAAAAATTGTAAACAGATAAGTTTAAATATGTACTACGGATTATGTAATATGTACAAAGGGATGACAGGAAGCTATCCTACCTTCCTACACACAGATGCTTCCCCCTCTACATCTGAAAATACATTAAAAAATTACATTATGGAATTATCATGCACATATCACTGACAAAAATGGACGAACGAGGATAGACACCATCGTCGTCCAAGGACGGACGAACCGAACCGAGCGAGAGTGGCTACGACGGGACGATACTTCGTCGCCGGGCCGGTGGGCTGGCGCGACAGCTGCTTTGCGGGAGCCGCTTGGAAGACTGCGTTTGCAGGGCTCGTGCTTGCCTGAGCCCGACCAGTCCTTGCCACTCGTCCGTCAATCGGAATTGCAATCACTGCTGTTGCACACCCGTGATCGGTTTCATTAACAGCAGACCAGGCGAAATTGTGCAGCCCCACAAGCTCTTCTGTTGTTCTCGATTTTCATTCCGAGTCGACGCCAAGATCGGTAGGGCACCATAGGTTGCTAGGGGCTTCTGTACCGCTTGTGAAGACGAACATCCGCTTGGCTACGAGAGGGCCAGAAACGCGACACAGGGACTTTTGCGAGGAGATTGCTTGGTCATCTGCTGGATTGATTGCTTCATCTGGGTTTGGAAAACAGCGATTGATTGAATAAAACCTAGAATAAGGGAAGTACTGCTGACCATGGGGAGTGAGCCGGAGGGCGCGGCTGTGGGGGCAGAAGGAGCCGGCACCACCGAGACCAGCAGCGGCACCAGCGGCGGCAACAACGCCATGGTGCACATACGGCACTCGAATGGCAACAAGTTCACGGTGGAGGTGGATTTGGGTGCCACCGTGCTGGCGTTGAAGGGCTTGCTGGTGGAGCGCTCGGAGATTCCCGCGGACCAGCAGCGGCTGATTTACAAGGGGCGCGTGCTCAAGGACGACAATACGCTCGACAGCTACGGTCAGTGGGCGTGGGGTTGATTTGCGATTGTTTTATTTCGATTGCGTGCTGGGTCGATGGGATGTTTCGGGGAATTGTTTATTTGTTTTTGGTGGGAGAGGGCGTTGGATTGGATTGCGGGGTTGAATTGGGTGGGCGATGACGATTTAGGGTTCGTGGCGAGCGGTGAATTTGGGGTTCCGTGTGGAGTGTGGTCCGTTTGGGTGGGCGATTTAGGGCATTGCAGGCGTGCTTGGTGGATTGCACGTGACTGTTTCTGTCCCTCGGATGAGTCTCGCCGCGGTGGATGGTGGGGCGTCTGTGAGGATGTGAACAGAGACTGACCTCGCACTGGGAATCGGACGAGCAGTTTCTCTTTGGTTCTGATCGGAGGCGGCCATGAGAGGAAATGTTGGACCGCTTGTCCGAGTGAGATAGGGAGGATCGCTCTTTCGCGCTCTCTGGTCATGCACATGTGGGACGAATGCACTGAAAAAGTTTTGCGCCTTCCCTGTCCGTGCCTGTGGTCTCCTGGTTTTCTTCTGCAATTTTTCTCATGGTCTTCGGCCCCACCTGACGAATCCTGTCATCTCGAACCATTTTGGAGCGAGGCTGATTCTCCTTGTTGTGTTTCTTGCAACAAGTGTGGTGTGTGTGAGAATCTTGAACTGATGTGCCAGTGCGAGCAAGCGACCCACAGATACAGTGAAATAGGATCTCATAGCGGGGGATTCCCATTGGGGGTTCTAAGTGAGTGGAATTGTGCGTGTTGAACGTTGATATGCAGCGATCGTGTATGCCTTGGTTCTGCTCGTCCAATTGAGTGTGCTGCCTGGGTGAGGCTTGCAGACCAGCGCCACCATTGCCTGCGATGACGCCTCCATCCATGGGACGCTGGGGTCCGTGGGTGGACTGAGCCGAGTGTGAGTACCCCGTTTCTCTGACGAATGAACGTGGTGCTCGTGGTCTTGTTGGCTGCGCAGGTCTGCAAAGCGACCACACGGTGCACCTGGTGCGAGGAGCGCCGGCCTCCTCCCCGCCCGGCGGCGGCCCGCCTTCCCCCGCGGTGGCGACCCAGGCGTCCGCTGCGCCTCCTCCCGCGTCCGCTGCGAATCCCGCCGGTCTGGGGTCCGTCCCCGGCCTCGGCCTGGGCGGCCTGGCGTTCCCCAACATGGCGGGCTTGGGTTCGGGTGGTGGCGCGGGCGCGGGCGTGCCGCCCTTCGGGATGGGCCCTGCGGAGTTCCAGCAGGTGCAGCAGCAGCTGATGCAGAACCCGAACCTGATGCGCGAGATGATGAACATGCCGGCGGTGCAGAACCTGATGAACAACCCAGACCTCATGCGGTCGCTGATCATGAGCAATCCGCAGATGCGGGAGATCATCGACCGGAATCCTGACCTGGCGCACATTTTGAACGACCCGGGCACGCTCCGTCAGACGCTGGACGCCGCTCGTAATCCCGAGCTGATGCGCGAGATGATGCGGAACACGGACCGCGCCATGAGCAACATCGAGGCTTCGCCGGAGGGCTTCAACATGCTGCGGCGCATGTACGAGACGGTGCAGGAGCCGCTGCTGAACGCGGCGACCATGGGCGGCGAGGGCGGCAACGACATGGCGGCGAACCCGTTTGCCGCTCTGCTGGGAGGGAACGCCGCGGCTGCGCAGGGCCAGGCCCAGGGCGGGCCGGGAGAAGCCAACAATGCCGGAGCCGGGACGACGGTGCCGAACACGGCGCCTCTGCCGAACCCCTGGAATCCTACGCGTAAGCCTCGCAGCCCTCGCAGTTGATACTGGTCTTGGGAGATGGCTTTGAAATGAAGGGGACCGAAATGCGAAGTGTGTGGATGGATCGTCGTTCTTTGAATGTGTCCATACACTTGGTGGCAGTCTCCAGCAGCGACTATCACGTCAGGCCGACGAGAATGTTTTTTTTGTTTTCTGTTGTGTGTGAATACGTCTAACTCTGCAGGGCTGTTGCGGTGTCTGGAGGAAAGGCTGCGTCGTAGTATTCCTGAGTGGCTGACTGGCTCTGGTGTGGTGGTGGCAGCCGCAGGGGCTGGAACGGGAGCTGGGCAGGCTCCGGCGGCCGTTCCCGGCGCGGGAGTTGCGGCAGGCGGAGGGCTTCCGGACTTGGGCGGCCTGGCCGGCCTGGGCCTCCCGGACATGGGGGCGCTGGGTGGAGGGGGCCTTTTGGATCCGAATCTGATGCAGCAGATGCTTCAGAACCCCCAAATACAGCAGATGATGCAGGGCCTTTTGTC